>CM076943.1:33838662-35088662 GCA_039566865.1 Aurelia coerulea
TGCTATTAATCAATATATTTATATAAACAAAAAGAAAAACATCGAGGGCTAAAGATTATATTGCTGTTCTCCCAGGGAGTTGTGTTTCAAATTGCTTTCAGCTCATCAAATGTATTTTTAGTTTTTTTTGAATCGGTACAAGGTAGGTAGTTCCCTGATATTTAAAGAGATTTCATTCCAGACCTTAAGAGCTGAATAGGAAAATCCTTTTTTGGCATACTCCAGATTGTACCTTGGAATCTGAAGATCTCTACAGAACCGCGTGTTATAACTGGAATATTGGGATCTTCGTTGAAATTTGTTTCAGATATTTTTCGGGCTGAGTCTGTTCATGATCTTATAGGCCATAACTGCACGATCAAACGTGACAAATTGTCCAACCTGAAGGAAATTATTCGACCATTCATCTTTTATCCTGGACGTATCGATCATGGAAATGTCTCTGTTTTGAAGGGACTCCTTTCTTGAATTAGAGAGGCTAGGCTACCCCAGATTACATCTGCATATCGCATGTGACTTTCTACAAGAGCACGATATACATTGCTTAACTGAGATTGTGGGAGGATGTTCTTCAATTTTTTTAAAGATGCGAGACCTCCGCGAACTTTCCCTTTGACAGTTTTGAATTGTTCTTCCCAGTTAAGTCCTTCGTCTACAATGACTCCATGTGATTTGGTTTTTTTCACTCGTTTTATTTAGCATAGATTTAACATAGATTCCAACTCCACCAGCAGAGCTGAGAGAAGGAGTGTCGTAGAATTTGTAGCCTGTGAGTTGTGTATTGATTTTTCTTTTCGTGCTGACTTAAACCTTTATTTCAGACAAACCTATGACTTGAAAGTTTACATTAAGACAGGAGAGTAGTGCATGTAATTCATCAAAATGAAGAGAAAGGCTTCTAATGTTCATATGGAAGAGAGAAAGGTCTTTATCTCTTATTGCCATTTCAGCAACTTCTTCAACAGTACAATACTGAGATCTAATGCTGAGATTCAAGTTTTCATCTGTATCATAATCAGACAAATTGGGTAGATTGGTCAGTTTTGATGCAATTTCAAAGGAAGGCAAAGAATCAGCAAGAGAAGGCAGGTTGATGCCATTTAACCCTAGTAGAACTTCATCTGACTCCAAGGTGAATGGAAAAAGAGATGCAGTTTTATAATGCTGCACTTGAGGCAAAACCATTGCTTGTTTTCAGGCTCTCTTTGTAGTGTTTGAAAATGAGAATTTGAAATCTCATTGCATTTGACATGGATCCATTTGCCACACTGATCACAAAAAACTGCATTTTGGTTTTGATTAACAATTTTATGACAAATACCACAAGGCATGCGCACATTTCTGTTTGCTGGTTCATTAGCATGCTTGATTTTTTCACTAATATAATTAACTTTGCTCAGTAGATGTGACATCTGGTTGTCTTTGGTTAATATCTAGTATGGAATGGCAAAATAAGTGCCAGGAAGAAAAATTTGAAAAAACAAAACCAATAGATAGATTAGGTAAACACAATTAGTTACCACAGTTCCGGCAACATGTCCTGGCTTGCTGGAAATTTCCCGGTATCCCGGTGGGCCAGTCCGCCACTGTCGTCGTCGAGTAAATTCCATTCATGGAGTGTGTTCTGGAAATACCGGGTGCGCCAAAATAAACTATGCGCGTTTGGCAGGCCACAATGAATCATACACTGGACCGATTTTGAAGATTTATGACTTAATTGTTAGCAGAAAGCCTGAATTAGATACTGGGAATTTTTGCAAATTTTTTCATTTTCAGTTTTAGAGCGGCCAGGTCTAAACCGCGGACAACGAGGACGACGCAGACACGCGGACCAAACGAGAACAATAGTCCGCGGTTTTCTCGTCCGTGTTTTAGACTTTAACACTGGTAAAATCTAAAACGCGGACAAGGATTTTAGAAGACCGCGGACCATTCAAATATAACGAATTTGAACGTTCGTTACCTGTTTTTCTCCTAAGTAAACATTGTCTCTTTGCATCATTTCTCTCGTATTGCACCAATACTGTTCTTGAAATCCGTTGCACCCTTCGTAGACTCGTTCGTAGAGATTGCATGCAGGTGGAGGTGGCCGTTTGGAAGAATGGGCCTAAGTACAGATGGGCGAGGGAGGTGAAACTGGACTTGCTACAAGTCTCTCTCTTTTTTAGTCCGAATTGTCACTCTCTCTCTTTTTTAGTTCGAATTGTCCGGAAAATGCTAAAAAAGAGAGAGAGACTTGTAGCAAGTCCAAGGTGATACAAGCCGAAGGAATGGAAAAAATATATTTCTTCAATCAGTTCTCAATCATTTTTCCTTCTTCCATTTGTTACTAGTTTTATTACAAAGACGGAAACACTAATGAAATTCTTTGAAATTTTGCAAAAGACGAAAAACGGAGATTTAAGGACCGTTTCTCACGGCGTCAACGGACCAGAGGAAATGTATGAAATTGACATTAAGAAGGCGTAAAGATTACTTGAAGTATCAAGTGAAACAAAGAGCTTCATTTGGCCTGGTAATTATCGAATTCTGGTCGCAAATGTTTCAACTGGGATCCGCAAATGTTGTTACTGGGATCCGCAAATGTTTCTACAGCCACTGCTGGGATCAATCATCAATTAGGCAAGGTGATCACAAGAATTTTCAATAACAAATTCGTCATATTTGAATGGTCCGCGGTTTTCTTGTCCGCGTTTTAGATTTTTACCAGTGTGAAATTCTAAAACGCGGACAAGAAAACCGCGGACAAGTTTGTGACTTGTCTAAAAATATTGAATGGCTGTGATGATAAAGCTAGTTAACCAATCGAAAAAGGAAACATGATTGAGAACTGACTGAAGAAATGTATTTTTTTGATTCCCTCCACTGGCTTCACCTCGCGTACTTAGGCCCATTCTTCCAAACGGCCACCCCTTCCTGCATGCAATCTCTGCGAAGGATTGCAACAGATTTAAGAACAGTATTTGTGGAATACGAGAGGAATTGCGCAAAGAGACAACGTTTTCTTCGGAGAAAAACAGAAAATTTAGGTAACGAACGTTCAAATTCATTATACTTGAATGGTCCGCGAAATTGTTGTCCGCGTTTTAGATTTTACCGGCGTGAAAGTCTAAAACGCGGACGAGAAAACCGCGGACTATTGTTCACGTTTGGTCCGCGTGTCCGCGGTTTAGACCTGGCCGTTTTAGAGCTAGAAGCGAGTTCCTTAAAATTTTAGTTTTTGAAAAACACTAAAAACGATCAAAAAACATCGATCAATTTTTCCAAAGAATCAACATGAATGGACAAAGAGAGAACTTGTTCGTGGTAATTTGAGATTTAGAAATCAACCAATTGTAATCTGCTGTACGAAAGTTCGTACTAAGCCCCCAAATCCCCCTGAAAAAGTTTTCTCTTTGTTCATTCATGCTGAATGTTTTAAAATTTGATCAACGTTTTTTGATCGTTTTCAATGTTTTGGAAAACGAGCATTTTAAGAAACTCGCTTCTAGCTCTAAAAATTGAAAAAGGAAAAATTGCAAAAAGTCCTAGAATCTAATTCAGGCTTTCTGCTAACTATTAAGCCATAAATCTTCAAAATCAGTCCAGTGTACCACTTGTTATGGCCTGCCAAACGTGCATAGTTTATTTTGGCGCACCCGGTACGTGTTGGAAAAGTGAACAGTGCGTACAATATTTTGATCGTAAACCCCCGGATTTCTAAGATTGTACATTATTGACGCTCCGGAGGGATTTCAGAAAACAAATATTTGGGTGAATGAGCATATACTTTTTGGTATAATTGCCTTCGGATGGAAAGCCATTAAGAGCAGCAATACAGTCTCAATTTTTGGCAAAAATATAAAAAATTGGGCTGAGAGGGCTACAATCGTAAAATTTGTCAATATTATTGCAGCTGTAAATTGGTTTAAGTTATTTAGTATATATTAGTTTGTGACTTTTGGCACAAACTACGTTATTATCCAGCTATAAATAAAATGATAATTATTATTATTATAGGATTAATACAACATGATCTAATTTTGTTCAAACTTTTCAACGCTATCATTGATTTATTCGATGATCTTCAGGAATTTGTTTAGGCCAAAATGCAAAAAACGTTGTTATGGAGGTGAACACCAAATTTGAGCTGTTAAAATTGAAGGTTAAGATTGCTGCGATCAAAGCACTAATAACTAGAAACGAAGTACATGTGTTCAAGTTACCTATCGAGGAACATTTTGAAGTTAACAAGCTATTAATTACAGCTAAATTCATATTGTTGGACCCCACCAAATCTGTATACATTTTTGGGACACCCAGTATATAAGATACCTGCTCAAGCAAATTTTCTGTTATTCTTCTCATCCATGGTTTACCAGGTGGTGATGCTACTTCTTCATAAAATTCATGGGCAACATCCCCGTCATCATCTATGCACATTGAGCTAAGGAAAACAAAGATCTCATGAACTGTACTTTATGAAATTTGTTTATTCTTTGTAAATGTTATGTATAAAGTGTGATAAAGGCCAAAATTAAATCATAAAATAAAGCCACATTTTGAACTTGAATCCAATAAAACAAAAAAGTAATCTCATATAGATACTATATTCGAAAAGATAAAATGCATTTCAAAATCTCGAGACAATATCAAATGCAGAAAAATATAAAATGAAATCAAAACAAGAAACATAATCTGAAGTGAATTTACAAGACGGAATAAAAATGCAAACACGAAATCCAATCCACAATGAAAAGAAAACATGCAAGACAAAAATCGAAATGTCAGATGAAGTCATAATTCTAATTTTTTTATCTTTTTATATCACTGTCAAAACTAAAACAACAACAAAATACAATATTCTGTGCCATCCATTACAGAAATAGACATGACATCATCTGGTTCTAGATATGAACAGCACTTAACATATTCTTAATCTTGCATAACATAGTTATCTGTTCTCTTTGCAATTATTTTAGTGCCATGTTTACAGGGGAACTTGCAGAGACTCACCAGAATGTTGTTACTCCCAACAACATAGAGCCAGAAGCTTTAGAAGCACTTATACTAAACAAAATCATTATTAAGCATTTTGTGTACCTTGGCACATCATTCCATTTTGACAGGCGCTAGCATGAAATGATGGGGCTTGACCTTCAGAATACCAAATTTGTCTGATGACTGAAACCAGCGGTCTGCCATTTTGTCTTACTACTTTGCACTGATAAATGTCATCTTCATGGATGCTATGAAACAGCAGCTTCCATTGTCATAGCTCTCGTGAAAATTCTGATAATTATCAAAGAGTTCAACTATTTCTTACCTCACAGAAACTATTTCTTATCTCACATGAAGCTATTTATCACTGCAAAATAGTAAGACAAAATTGATGTTACTAAAACACGGAACAAGCGGAACAAGCCAGTAACAAGTGGAACAGGCCAATAACAAGCAGAACAAGCAAGGAACAACCCAATGACAAGCAGCACAACCACAGAGCAGTCTAGTAAAAAGTAAAAAATAATAGGAAGACGCCACTAACTATCGGAATAGCAACACAGGAATGACCACAGAACAACTGTAATGACCCAAAATAAAAGGAATAAAGGGAAACATCTTACCCATAGGCGTAGGAGACAGGGGGCTGGGGGGGGGCTGCAGCCCCCCTAACATCTAAAAGATTTGCAAAAATTTGCCATAATCGGGCAGAAATCTGCCTCAAGTTCGGCAAAAAATTCTCAAACAATGGATTTTTCGTTGGGCAGCCCCCCCAAATTTTATCTCCCCCTACGCCGATGACCTCGCCTTCAATGAAAGAAAGTTTATTAACAAAATTCATCCTTGTGCAACGTCTTAATTCTTTACTGATCTGATAATAAAGTTTTTCGAAAAATATTTCCTATCAAACAAGTAAGTGTATTCATTGCTTTCCTCTATGCAAACTGGTAAAATGAAAGTTTTGCAATAACGTGTCATGCTTTAGCTCTACATCTCTTTGCCAAATATTTTTTCGTTTTTGTTAGTTTGTTGTTCTTTTTCATTACTTGATTCAGGTAGCACCCAACACATCGCAGGAGGCCTTAAAAATGTGAAGTACCCCCACTCTTCTGGAGATCAGTACGCTAATTTGATGCTTTCAGTGCTTTATTCAGTGCATTACTGGCCTGTTCCCAGATTGCATTCTTTGATTTTGGCGTGGGGAAGCTTATTCTGAAGTAAATTCTGGCGCATTTGAATGTTTGGGGTACAAGCAAATTGTATAAACAAACTGCTAAAGGTGGTTCTTTTACAGAGATATATGGCGCGGGTGCGGCTGGAAGCAGTCAAAAGAATGCAGACTGGGCCTGTTCTGCTTGTTACTGGCCAGTTCCTTCCTTTTTACACTTGTTACTCTGGGTTGATCCTTGCTTTTTCTGCTTGTTACTGGGTTGTTCCCCAGACTGCAGAGTACGGCAAGTGCACACCCGAGATTTTTTTCCTTAAATCTCACTGCACACCTTAGAAAGGGTGTGGCACACTGTGATTTGGGTGTGGTTCTTTTGTTTGATGCTTTTATTGGGGTTTTATTGTGCCACACTGATGACTGAAGAGCTTCAGATGAAAACTACGACAGAAATTTTGGAATTTCTGATAAATTTGTAGACTTACTACAATTGTTGTATTTATCACTTAGCAGTCTCATTCATGGTCACATTTTCATAAATGGCAACTGGGATTCATTGTAGTAAGCCTACAAAATTCCGTCGCGTGGAATCAAATTGTTCGCGATTTTAGGCCCAAAACTCATCTGCCCGAATGAAGCATTTGAATTTGAATATGATTTTCACATTTATTTTCATCTTTTTTGTTAGACTTGCTTACAAATATAAAATCAGAATTCATATGCACACTTGAACTGCACACTTGAATAAAGTGCACACTTGCACACTCGATATTTTGCTCTTGCACACCCTAGATCTCGTTGGAAACTGCCGTACTCTGCAGTCCGGGTTGTTCCTTGCCTGTTCTGCTTGTTATTGGGTTGTTCCTTGCTTGCTACGTTTGTTACTGGCCTGTTCCACTTGTTACTGGCCTGTTCCACTTGTTACTGGCTTGTTCTACTTGTTCTGGGTTTTAGTAACATCACCAAAAAAGTAAGCCAGAATTTCCTGAAGCCAAAACAATAACTATTCAAGTTATTGACCCAAAAAAATAATCCTTGCCAAAATTTTAGTACCAAATAAGTAACCTGAGCATCCCTATTATATCCTGAATATACCCCCCTGGGAGCCTTCATCACTTCATAGAAATGACTTAAAAAGTTTTCAACTGATTTTAGCGCTTTTTAGGGTAGTAGTCTCTTTATTATAGGGTTTCAGCATGCATATGACTAAACCAGCATAAATCAGCATACCTCCTTCTTTCAAAAATTAATGGTGAGGCGCATGGAACAATAGAATTCTGATTTCCTTCCTCGTATGTTTTGCATCCAAGTATCCATTTGCCATAGCCTATGACAGCAGAAAAAACTGACCCCACGGCAGTTTGTACAGCAGTGAATAATGTCGCCATATCTCATGCCACATGCCGCATATTCTGATGCTTGCTTGGTCGGTGATACTCAAAATTACTGCTGCTGCTGCTGCTGCGGCTGGGCCAAAAACGGCCTAACAACATACACGGCCTTTTAATATGAAACAAGCGAGCCTCTGTACCATCAATGTGTTTTTATTGCTCTCAATAACTCAATAACTCTTTTCGTATCATCTTGAAGCGCTGGTAATGAAAGATAATGAATTCTTTTAAACTCTTTGCAGATGCAATGGCAACCTGGTTCCTTCCCAGGGCCAGCTCTATGTCAGTATTCAGCAGTACTAAACAGTACTGATGTACTGACCGACCCTTAGGCGATGAGTCTCTCGCTTCCCTGTGCTCTTTGACTTGATCACTGATCTAAAAAAAAGACTGGATCGAGCAACCTATTGTTCGCCCCGGACTGATTTTGAAGCCCGCGATTTTTGACCGCCGCCATATTGGTAGGTCCCAAGGAGCATAAACATTTGTATGGGACCTACTGGATATTAGGAGACATTGCAAAGAGAAGCCTGCTATTTCAGCTTGCTGTGAACAGGAAAGGGGAAAGAACAACATCAAAACCATATAAGAGGAAAGAAGGATACTAGCAATGATGAGAAACTGGCTCTAGAGAGAGAATTTCTGTCATATTTTAACAGTAAGTCATAGTTGCTTCAGTGCGACTTAGGCCGGCCTTTGATGATCTTGATGGCAAAATGCTTGCAGCTTTCCTTGATGTTATACTTCTCGAAAGTAATGCATTTAGTTCAGGTTATCATAGACAAATGTCTTAAATCATACAGTGCTTAACTTGGTACACATATATGAGCTTGGAGGCAAGTTCAGCCAGTTTCTGCTGCAGCCGTTTTGATATTTGAATCGGGCCTCTCATTTATTACCTTGTGACTGAAATTCATTGAAGATATGTTTATCATCTACTACAACACCACCATGTCCATGATGTATCTAGGCTGTATATTCTTGATGAAAACCCGACTGGTGAATTAATGGCTTCCAGGACACTGGGTAAAATCAATGGTAGGCTGAGGTTTATATAGAGAGCAAAAGTTTCTTGACTTCTCTGTTCACGTAGGTTACTAGCAAATTCACTGCACGTATTTTCTTATAAGAAACGGTAGGCTCAATTTTTCAAGAGTTAAGAAACAACCCTACCTGAATTCAAAAAGCTAAGAAAATTTTGTAATTTGCAGTTTTAATTTTCCTTTCACACTCAAAAATGTTTTGACACTGTACAGTTATGGCAACTGTTTTGGACATTATTTTAAGTGCAAATTATTATTTACTTGTTTTTGAGATCTTACCAAGTAATTTAGGAACCCTTTGAACAAAACAAAATTGACTGTACCTTTCCAGCATTAAAAATATAAGAAGCACGTAAAGAAACTTTTTGTAGCAATATGGCCCAAAAATTTAAGAAACTGCATACCAACCCTGGGCATTAGTTTCTTATGAAAAAAATATGTGTAATCCAGTCCCACTTTGACTAACATATTTTTTGTAAGAAAATAAGAATTTGGGCCAGTACTGAAAGTTTCTTAAAATTATCAGATTTTGAGTACTCAAGAGTTTCTTACAAGTTTCTTTGCCATTTTATTTTTGGAGAACAGACTTCTATAAAAATCTGGTTTTGGACAAAACATCATTGAAAATTATCTGATTGTTGACAAAAATAGTCCACAAAAGTCCATGATCCTTGCAGTGGACTGAAGACTTCATACTCGGGAGGGGGGAGGTAACATATATGGAGCAATGGGTACATGCTGCCTATAAGGATGGCTTTGAACCTTGAACCCCTAATCAAAACCTATAATCCCTGAATCCCTAAATCTGGGTTTCAAACCCTAACTGTTCCACTAGAAATAGGTAGCTTTTTGAATTGTGACAAAAAGGTGCAGAGTTTTTATTTTTATAATGGGTCTTTTTTGTTTCAGTTCTGAAACTTGGTTGGTGGTAATTTTGTCTTTTTAATTGTACGTTTAAAGCGAAATGGAACTTTTTTTGGAAGTTCAATATGCTTTTCCCTGAAAAGTTCTTAAAAATGGGTTGAAAATCATCCAAAAATCCCCAAACAAGGGTCTTCTCCCTGCGGCATGTCCCCATCATCCCAAGATTTGAGTTACCACTGGGCTTCATACAGTATACCAAGTTCTTTGTTCCTGGCAGTTTTTCTCTTGAACTGATCATAAATTTTTGGTACAGTATTTGTGTTAATTCCAGTTGTTATTATGCTGTCTTTCTATGGATGTGCAGATGCAATCATCAAGGAAGCAATATGTATTATATTCAGTTGTTTATGCTAATCATCAAAACCTATAATACTGTAGGTATTAAAATACAAAGGAATAAATTCTTGATTCAAAGAAAGACAAGTTAGTTTAAAACTGTACAAAAATACAAGGCTAAACTTGGCCTTGTACAGGCCAAGTTTTAGCCTTGTAGAGGGGATTATGACCTTGTTATGACCTTGTACTAGCCTTGGAAGAAAATTACAAGGCTATCAGTAAGATTCCTAGCTGGAACCAGTCTAACACAAGGTTTCCACAAGGCTTCTACAAGGCTAATTAGCATTTTTCAAGCCATTTACAAGGTTACAGCAAGGCTATTCCAGACTAAAACAAGGTTACAAGGCCATAACTACAAGGCTTGTACATGGCTATTACATGGCCTTGTATTTTCGTACAGGAATATCAGCAGACACTATGTGTGTTTCCAGATGACTCAACCCTCTCAATTCATTTGCCATTATAAATTCTTTTCACAAGAAACTTTGCTTAGCAGTCAGTACTAAAACTTTCTTAAATTCACATGAAAAATAAATTTCTGCCCAATTCCTTGATTTTCCAGGCCTTTTCGTTTGACGCGTGCGATTGCACACGCACACGTTGGCACACACGCAAATTGAGTCACGAGTGCTTTTCATTGCACGCGCAAAGTGTTATTTTGCTTAAGTAAAGTGGTACTTTGATGTTCGACACATCCAATCTCAAAGTGTGCGCTTCAATAAACCATGATTACTGACAAATCCTATAACATTTTCGACAAAGTCCCATGTGGCAATTTCCACAATATGAAATAATTGCGACACTTGATGCTCATAGAACGAAGGTAGTTGCTGTTACTGATACCGATGTTCATGAAGAAAATGAACCGAGCAGACAACAGATTTGTCCTTGACATTGATAGTTCAGAAGAATCAGACACTAGACGAGTCTGAGTTTACTGAGGAAGAAACTGCTGAGTATAGTCCAGTAAAAACAAAAACTTCATTGACACATAAACATATGAACAATGATATTCATTTTATCGGTAGTGTGATTATCTTTATCAGTAAAGGGAGACTTGAAGACCTATTTTTGTGTCACTTCTTAAATACTGTCTTGAATAACTACGTGTGCGAATCGCACGCGCAAATGAATTTGCCTGTGTGTTTTGCCGCACGCGTGTAGTTTTATTCCCGAAAAGGACTGATTTTCCCCTACTATTTGGATGCTAAGATGTAGTCTCTACAACTGCTATGGATCTACTTCTTGGCATATGCAAAGACAGTTCTTCTGTTACACTTGACACATATTTGCAGTGAATATTGCTCAAAAATAATTGTAGATGATTGACCTCTTGTCAAAGCAAGCTTTAAAATTCTGCTTTAAAAAGTTTCTTATTGCTTCTCAAATGTAGAACTAGAGTATCCAAATTTTTGGCCATCTCTTATCAACAAGTTTCTTATGAAAGAAAAAAATGTATGAACAACATGCAAGTAATGTCATTTCAGCAGTTTGATTTTATGTTTAAATTCATAGAATCCATTTGTAAATGGCAATATAGTCAGTTACTATTTCCAAACAATTGAAGACCATTCCAACCATTTCAATGGAGTACATCAAAGGAGCATTTGAAATTATCTCCACAAATTATCAGACAAATGCAAAATGCCAACACCATTAACTTGGGTTTTGTACATCACTCAATAGTTTAATGATAATTTGCATGCCATCACATGTTTTCCTTGCTTGAAAAACAGAGCAGGAGGCAACCATTTGTCTGCAAGGAGATAAAACTGGAATCCATGGTTCTATTGGTTCTTGGACTGTCACATTTGCCTGGAAAAGAAATGCAGCTGACATTATTTTGAAATAGATGTATCTATCTTTGGTATATACTGTACTGTATCAATGTTTGCAAAATTTTGATGGAATACAATATGACCTGATGGCAGAATAAAGTCCTTAGAACAGGTTCAAACAAACTGAATCAGACTGCATCCAAGTATGAAAATTTTTGCTTTGTAATGCTATTATTAAAGTTGAGCAGAGGAGGCAAGGCTTCAATTATCTTTCATCATCAAAGCAACAGTCTTATGGTCTTCAATCGAAATAAATTTCTCTAATTTAATAGAGTTTTGTTGGGCCACCCACAGTCTGGAGAGAGAGGAAACTTGACAGTCAAGAGGGCAAAGTTGATATTCATGCAGGCAGGCATTTCATTTTTTTTGTTAGGCCATATATCTCTAGGATACTCACTGATGATGGGGAAAACTTAATTTCCTCTGTCTGCCCTTTATAAATAGAATAATACCAAGAGTTGCATCAATCTGGAGAAAAATAATGATCCTCACAACCATTATAAATCTAGAAAATATCTTGAGATCCTTCTACGACCCAGGGAAGTACGACTCGCCTATTTCTACGACCCAGGGAAGTACGACTCGCCTATCTGCCTGTCTGCCCACCCACACACCGCAGAAATATGTCGCAGCAAGTATCTCTATTTCTACCCTGAAAATAGCTTAATAAATAAAACAATGCGAAGAAATACATAAGAACGTGCAAAATAAAGTGTACAAACCTCAAAAATCTTTCAAAGTCCCCCAGAATGAACGAAGGTTCCTCTGTTGTTTCTAAGGCTTTACACCGTAATCACTGATCTGAGCTCGGAAGTGGGACCTACCAACATGGCGGCCGCGGATTTCTGCTGGCTTCATTATCTGAACAATAGAAGCTCGATCCAGTCTTTTTTTTAGATCAGTGGACTTGATGATGGGCGACAACCTCGTTCCCAGGCCCACCATTGTCTTCCTTAGGTCATCGATGTTGGCCCTTACCGGTTGCCGCAAAAGGAGTTATAAAACTGTCTTATTTTAAGCTAGGTACCTACCAATTTTCCCTTACAGAATCTGTTCTTCCTATATCTGCGTGAGCAGTGCACTTCAGGGATCCCAAGCAGCAATCAAGGGTACAAAAACTTTGAGTGGGAGGGGGTCCCTGATTTAAGAGGGGAGGGAAGGGAAGGGGGAGAATATCTATCGGAAGCGAGGCTACCATTGAAAACGAGGCTAACTTGTCTAAGAGCTGCATCCGTATGGCTAGATTTATTACATAGTCGTATTTTCAATAATTCTACAAAACATCTGTTCAACGGGGATAGAGATTCCGCTGGGTTCCAATTTTTACTGTCACCAATCAAAGCACATTGAAGCTTCATTTCTTCTATCATGGTAACGAGAAGCATAAACGATCCTACAAGTTTGTGAAAAGCAAAAACCATAAAGATTGGTACCTAGAGTCTTAAATTAAGACCGCTAGGTACCAATTTTCACTGTAACCATTCAGACCATATTGAAGCTTCGTTTCTTCTATTGTGGTAACCAGAGGCACCTCTTTGAGTGTTCTATTATAATAAACGATCCTAAAAGTTTGTAAAAAACGACCAAAGAAAAAATTGGTACCTAGAGTCTTAAATTAAGACCGCTAGGTACCAATTTTCATTGTAACCACTCAAAGCACATTGAAGCTTCATTTCTTCTATTATGGTAACGAGAGACACCTCTGCTAGTATTCTATCATAATAAACCATCCTACAAGCTTGTGAAAAACGACCAAACAAAAAAATGGTACCTAGAGTCTTAAATTAAGACCGCTAGGTACCAATTTTTACTGTAACCACTCAAAGCATATCGAAGCTTCGTTTCTTCTATCATAGTAATAAGAGGCACTTCTGCTAGTATTCTATCATAATAAACCATCCCACAAGGTTGTGAAAAAAAAACCAAGAAAAAATGGTACCTAGAGTCTTAAATTAAGACCGCTAGGTACCAATTTTCACTGTAACCATTCAAAGCACATTGAAGCTTCATTTCTTCTATCATGGTAACGAGAAGCACCTCTACGAGTGTTCTATCATGATAAACGATCCTACAAGCTTGTGAAAAACAAAAACAATAGGTACCTAGAGTCTTAAATTAAGACCGCTAAGTGCTAATTTTCACTGTAACCACTCAAAGCATATTGAAGCTTCGTTTCTTCTATCATGGTAACCAGAGGCACTTCTTTGAGTGTTCTATCATAATAAACCATCCTACAAGATTGCCAAAAATGAGCAAAGCAAAAATTGGTACCTAGAGTCTTAAATTAAGACCGCTAGGTACCAATTTTCACTGTAACCACTCAAAGCATATTGAAGCTTCGTTTCTTCTATCATGGTAACCAGAGGCACTTCTTTGAGTGTTCTATCATAATAAACCATCCTACAAGATTGCCAAAAATGAGCAAAGCAAAAATTGGTACCTAGAGTCTTAAATTAAGACCGCTAGGTACCAATTTTTACTGTAACCACTCAAAGCACATTGACTCTTCATTTCTTCTATCATGGTAACGAGAAGCACCTCTACGAGTGTTCTATCATGATAAACGATCCTACAAGCTTGTGAAAAACAAACAAAGAAAAAAATGGTACCTAGAGTCTTAAAGTAAGACCGCTAGGTACCAATTTTTACTGTAACCACTGAAACCATACTGAAGCTTCGTTTCTTCTATTGTGGTAACCAGAGGCACCTCTTTGAGTGTTCTATTATAATAAACGATCCTAAAAGTTTGTAAAAAACGACCAAAGAAAAAATTGGTACCTAGAGTCTTAAATTAAGACCGCTAGGTACCAATTTTCATTGTAACCACTCAAAGCACATTGAAGCTTCATTTCTTCTATTATGGTAACGAGAGACACCTCTGCTAGTATTCTATCATTATAAACCATCCTACAAGCTTGTGAAAAATGACCAAACAAAAAAATGGTACCTAGAGTCTTAAATTAAGACCGCTAGGTACCAATTTTTACTGTAACCACTCAAAGCATATCGAAGCTTCGTTTCTTCTATCATGGTAATAAGAGGCACTTTTGCTAGTATTCTATCATAATAAACCATCCTACAAGATTGTGAAAAAAAAAACCAAGAAAAAATGGTACCTAGAGTCTTAAATTAAGACCGCTAGGTACCAATTTTCACTGTAACCATTCAAAGCACATTGAAGCTTCATTTCTTCTATCATGGTAACGAGAAGCACCTCTACGAGTGTTCTATCATGATAAACGATCCTACAAGCTTGTGAAAAACAAAAACAAAAAAAATTGGTACCTAGAGTCTTAAATTAAGACCGCTAAGTGCTAATTTTTACTGTAACCATTGAAAGAACATTGAAGCGTCATTCCTTCTATCTCGGTAACGAGATGCACCTCTGCGAGTGTTCTATCATGATAAACGGTTCTACGAGTTTGCCAAAAATTATCAAAGTAAAAATTGATGCCTACGTTCTTATGTGAACGCTTAAAGCGCTCAAAACTTCCCCAGAGCCATCGTTTTTCTCCTTTCGAGAAATGAATGTGGATGTGCTTTCCAGAAAAATCTCTGATGACCCTTTCCTGGACAAGTTTTGTGATTTTTTTATTAAAAAGCAAACGAAAATTTTGAAGAATAGTTCTTGGATAGTTTTCTTCTGTAGTAATGAAGAGTACCAACTTTTGTCAAGATCAATTGCACATTCTATTGAGTTTGTATTATAACTTTCTATGGCATGGCATGAAACTGTTTATGTAAACGGTACTTCATCAGCAAAGGATCCGAAATATTTGCTCGAGAGGGCAGCGGCAATACATTTTCTGGGATGATGTAGTTACTTGTTTCTCACTGCATCACGGGTACCTTCTCTCATCTCACAAGTGTCACAAGTCGTAAAAGCAAAGATCAAATATGCATTTCGGTTTGCAAAATCAAGATGAATGTTTTGGAACGCTTATCGTGACAATCAAATTGTTTTACTTTATTGAGGTGTCGTGCATCTGCTTTTTTTTCAACCAGCGCACGTACTTCAAATGTTACTGTCAAATGATCAATGATGCAACATGGACTCGATTTACTTCATGTGAATTTTAGCAACAGCCACATGATTAAAGTTGCAAACGTTACGGTATAAAATGTCCTTGAAAGTATCAAGAAAATTTTAATTTCAGTCATCAAATGTGTTCACTGAATGGAAGACAAATACAGGATTTAATATGGGGCGGGGGAGGGGGTAGTAAATACCATCCAACACTTCTATAAATTAAGCTCAAATTGTAAATGGTAAATGTACCAAACAAGTATTGGTATACCTTTTACCATACCCCTCTCAGTCTGAAAATATTGGAGTTCAACCTCCTCTTTCCATCATTATAGTTTGTTTGTCCTCACCAGTGCTAATCTGAAATACCAATTTTAAACCCCTTCCTTCTTAGAACTACCGTAAAACCTTTATTCATTAACCATATAGTGGTTGGGCTATCTGACACGTCCTATTTTGGTAGGGGAGGGGTTGGTGTACTAATATCCAAAGACAAGACATGTACTTTCTGAGAATATAAAAATTAACATAATGTTAGCCGTCATTATTGCTTGTGTAACCATTTCCTTTGTGTGGTCAAGAAAGTGGCAAAATTGATCAAAATATTGCAATTTTGCTACATTTTTTGCGAAAATTAATGTTCGAGAATTGGCGATTTTGACAGAGTCAGTTCCAGAAAATTGTCTCCCCCCCCCCCTCATTTGTCATAATATTTTTATAAAATAAGTAGTATCAAAAAGTCAGAAAGTTTCCGGGCCATAATTGCTCTCCTGGCAGAGTTATAACAGGTGGGGGTTATAACCTATAACCTAGTAGATTATAACAGTAGTTATAATCTACTAGGTGGGGGAGGGGGCAAATTTGCCCCCCCAGCCCAAATAGGGTTAAGCCACCAGGGATCTTATTTAATCTCTGAGACCTTTCATTCATTCATTTCATTTTAATTTCTTTATTCACGGAAACCCTGTCAATCAATAGACTGCTTTTCAGGGGGCCGTGCATAAAACCTTGCAAATTAAGTTAGAATAAATACAAAGTAAAACCCTAATTTAGTTACAATGACAAATAAATGAATGAAAATGACAAAAAATTGTTTTTAATTCAATTATGTAACTGTGTCCTGTGACCCGTGATATTGCGTAACTTGTTTGTACGGATTGGATCGTTTCCTGTATTGTATAGTCTTTTGTGCTACGTCCGTCTTTTGAAAGAGCCTTTTGTGTATTCGTGTATTCATTTATATTCTTTTGTAGAATTAGGCGCGGCGAAGCGAAGCGTGGTCGAGGGGACTTGAGCTTGTTTATTTTGATGGTTGTTTATGGACATCGCGTAAGGAACGCTATTTTTTGAACGCTGATCTAATGGACACTAATGTATTCCAGTAAGTAGTATTATCGGGTTATTTTCATCGCTTTACAAAGCTTCGTTTATAGTATTAGTTTCGTTCTGTTTTGTCTGTTTTGTTACATGTCTGTTTGTTTGGGTTTAATTTGTTTTCGTTTTATTTTAGCAAATCGTAGCATCAAAGAATACCTAATAAAAATGCTGATTTTACAAACTTTGGAATTTGATTATTTCGGCTGCTACATTTAGTGGAATACAAGTCACTTCAGCGTATTCAGTTTGATTATGGAGGAGAATTCCTCGGATAAATTTGTTGAGCCCTTTGAAGGATTGGTAAGAAACAGTACGGAATTGAGCACAAACAGAGATTTGGATAAAGATACGGTCACGGATATTCGCGATGAATTTCAAAGCAATATGGAGGCTCCGAATTTGTTTGGTATTGGGGGTGACAGACCCAAACGCGTTGTATCATTAACGGAGAAAGGGAAGTCGTATGCCCGCGACCTTCAATTTGGAAATCGAAAATTTTTATATCGTAACTTACAGAAGCAGATGAAATTGATTACGTCATCATTAAATTCGAGTGTCAGGATAGAGGTTATTCGATGTGAATTGTCGAAATTAGATGAGATATTTTGCAATTTGATGGCTGTTCAAGAAAATTATATTGGGTTAGTGGACAACTGCGATCAACATGATATTGAAACCCGATGGTTTGAAAAAGTTGATAAGGAGGTCGTGGATTTTAAAACAGATATTCATAATTATTTGTCTCAAGCTAAGAATTTAGAAGATAATAACAGCGTTATGTCATCAAGTTCAAAGAGCTCAAGAGGGTCGTCGCGAAAGTCTGGTTCGTCAGTTCGTGAACGTGCAACTGAAGAAAAGGCACGTTTAGCAGAGTTACTTGCAGAATCAGAATTTCTGGAAGAAAGGAGAGCTGCAGAAATTGCCTCTCAAAAGGTTCGCATGAAGCAAGAAATAGCAAAAGCAGAAGCTAGAGTCAAGGTTTTTGAGGAGTTTGAGGATTCTGTCAGCTGTAAGAAATCGGTTACAGAAGATTTGCCAGATCAAAATATTATATTTCAGCAGAAGGAAAAGGTTCCGCATTCATATGTCAAAGACTGGATTACCCAAAAGAGAGATGGCACCAATTATCCTCGTCTTCTGCAGAGAGAAAGAATCGAGCCCCCTCGAGTGCACCTTGGAAATTTGTCTCAACAACAACAACCACAACATGCAGTTTCTTTTGATATTGGAAGACCTGATCAACGTTCAGAACCTTGTATTCCCAAGATGCGTAAAGAAGAGATTTCTCAACAAGCTAGAGCACGATTGCCTCAACAACCAAATGTAAGGGTAAAATCTATCAATGGGCCAAGAGAAGACACAGTGAGCACTGATGAAAGCACTCTACATGCTGCACTGTATGCGTTATTCAACCAGCAAAATGCTCCGAATGTGGACATTGATGTTTTTAGTGGGGATCCCATGGAATATCAATACTTTATGGCAACATTTCGTGAGGTTGTTGAGAAGAAAATTGTGGATCCAATGGGAAGACTGACCAGATTAATCAAGTATACGTCAGGTGAAGCGAAAGAACTAATCAGACATTGTATTCAGTTGCCGCCAAGTATTTGTTATAAGGAAGCAAAAGCATTATTAACAAAGGAATATGGGGATTCGTATAGAGTTTCTGCTGCGTACATGCAGGAGCTACGGAGATGGCCACAAATCAAATATGCTGATGCACTGGCATTTAGAACTTTCTATAGATTTCTGGTTAAATGCCAAAGCAGTATGAAATCTGGCCCCAATTTACAAGTATTAAACACACCAGAAATTCTGCAAGTTCTCCAGTCAAAACTTCCTGGTAATCTACAAGAAAGATGGAATCGAAAAGCTTTTGGTATCAAAAGAGACGAATTGAGAGCAGCTGTATTCTCAGACTTTGTTAGCCTAATCGAAGAAGAAATGAGGCTGGTCAATGACCCATTGTATTCAAGAGAAGCTTTGTCCGAAGTACAAAGCCCCTTCAAAGACAGATTTAGAAGAGAAATGCCAAAAGATACGAAGATGAGTGTTTACAGTACAGAGATGTCCTCAGCAGAGACGAATAGAGTTTATGAATCTAAATCAAGTTGCCCATCATGTGAAGGATTGCATGATTTGGACAGATGCTCAGATTATCTAAAGCTTGATGTGAAAGAAAGAAGCAAGTTTCTTTATGTGAAAAGATTATGCTATGCATGCTATAAGCCTACATCCCCAACCCATGTGTCGAAGAGTTGCAATCAACGAAGAACGTGTAATATTTGTGCTGGATCTCATCCAACTGGTTTACATGGATTTAAATTTGCAAAGAGATCTGAGAGTAATGAAACAAAACGAGATGATGTGGTCTGTAATTTAACTTTTCTCGATGCTCAAGTCATAAGTTTATCGGTGATCCCAGTGAAACTTGGTGTCAAAGGTGGGAACCAAGAATTGGTAGTATATGCTATGCTTGACAATTGCAGTCAGGGAACTTTCATACACGAGGATATATTAGATGCATTGAAGGTGAAAGGCGTGAAGACCACAGTAACTGTGAAGACCATGACTGGTGAAGATACAGAAGGATCAGTTTGTCTCGATAATTTGACTGTGTCTGGTTTGGGCCCTGCAGACAGAGAGACGATCTCATTGCCAAAAACCTACAGCAGAAGAGGACTTCCGATTCAAAGAGATGATATACCAACACCCGATAAATTACGTCATTGGCCCCACCTGAGAGAAATCACGAAAGATGTGCACAAAGAAGATTCTGAAATTCCTATTGGTTTGTTGATTGGTGCAAATTGCCCATTAGCGTTAGAACCACATGAAATAATTCCTAGTCAAGATGGTGGCCCTTACGCTTTCAGATCCTGCCTTGGCTGGTGCATTTCAGGCCCAATCATTAAATGCGCTGAGAATGGAAAAGCAGTTAGATGCAATCGAATCACAGTCACTGATGCTGGTTCCGCAAAGATTGCTGACCATCATTTTGTTGTAGAAGATACAGTAAAGGATGTCACAACGAATGAACTGTTAAAAAAGATGTATCATACGGATTTCAGTGAAACCAAGCTCGATGATGGCAAATTAGACCTTTCACAAGAAGACAAGAAATTCTTAAAAATGATGAAAGAACAGAGTATCAAAGCACATGGTCATTATGTGCTACCATTGCCATTTCGTAACCCAAATGTTTTCATGCCAAATAACAAAGAACAAGCAATGAAAAGAGCAGTGTGGACAAAAAGAAGGTTACAGAAAGATCCCAAGTTTTACAGTGATTACGTCAAGTTTATGAATGATATCATTAGTAAAGGATATGCAAAGAAAGTAGAAGAGAATTGTGATATTCCTGGAAAGCAGTGGTACATTCCTCATCACGGAGTATATCACCCAAAGAAACCAGAGAAGATTAGAGTCGTATTCGACTGCAGCACGCAATACAAAGGAACTTGTTTGAATAAAGAGCTCCTACAAGGTCCGGATCTGACGAATCAGTTGGTGGGAGTGCTTCTTCGCTTCAGGAAAGAGTTAATTGCCTTTACTGGTGACATTGAAGCTATGTTTTATCAAGTTCGCGTTCCTGAAGATCAGCGGTCTTATTTGCGATTTCTTTGGTGGCCAGAAGGAAACCTGGAAGCAGAGCCTATCGATTATGAAATGTGTGTACATCTCTTTGGCGGGATTTCATCACCAAGTTGCTCGAATTTCGCACTCAGGAGAACAGCGGATGATTCAGAGGAAGAATTTGGAAGTGAAGCTGCAATGACTTTGAAAAGAAATTTCTATGTTGATGACATGTTAAAATCGAAGGAATGCAGCTCATCTTCAATTGCACTGATATCAAATATACGTAAGATGTGTGCTTCGGGTGGTTTTAATCTCACAAAGTTTGCCTCTAACGATAAAGAAGTGTTGGAATCTATTCCACAAGAAGAAAGATCAAAAGAAGTAAAGAAATGTGATTTAGCTGTGGACAATTTACCTGCTGAGCGAGCACTGGGTGTATATTGGTGTGTAGAGAACGATACACTTGGATTTCGCATTGAGCTGAGAGATAAACCGTTGACAAGAAGAGGTGTATTGTCATCTATAAGCTCCATTTATGATCCACTTGGTTTGGCTGCCCCGTTTTTGTTACAAGGGAGGAAAATACTACAAGAACTTTGCAGTGACAAAAAGGAGTGGGATGATGACTTATCAGAAGAGCAGAAAAACATGTGGTTAAAATGGAGGCAGGAGCTTCCTCTCCTTGAAGAAATAGAGGTGGAACGCTGCTACAAGCCAAAGCATTTCGGTGAGGTCGTCTCAGCAACACTTCATAATTTTTCAGATGCATCGCAAGAAGGTTATGGTCAGGCAAGCTATTTACGTCTTATTGATGTCAAAGGAAATATCAACTGTTCTTTGGTCATGGGTAAATCTCGTGTTCCACCATTGAAGCAAACGACGATTCCAAGACTGGAACTTACAGC
The DNA here is from genome assembly GCA_039566865.1 of Aurelia coerulea. Classification (NCBI taxonomy): domain Eukaryota; kingdom Metazoa; phylum Cnidaria; class Scyphozoa; order Semaeostomeae; family Ulmaridae; genus Aurelia; species Aurelia coerulea. The sequence continues at coordinate 33,860,231 of CM076943.1, forward strand.
CGCATCAGTATCCGTAAAAGTTGGCGCTATGCTGAGAAGAGAACTTGACATGGAAGATCTGAAACAGACATTTTGGACAGATAGCCAGATTGTACTTGGTTACATTGCAAATGAAACAAGGAGATTCAGGACATTTGTCGCAAACCGGGTTCAAATAATCAGAGATCATTCAGAAATAGAAGAATGGAGGTATGTTGACACGAAGCAAAATCCAGCTGATGATGCATCCCATGGCATTCGTGCAAGTAACAATGCAAAGAATTCACGTTGGTTCAGAGGACCAGAATTTTTGTGGAAATCAGAGAACGAATGGCCAAGAGAAAAGGCAATACCTTTGCCAAAGGGAGACGATCCAGAGTTAAGGAAGATTGTCAAAGTAAATAGCACTGCAGTTGCCAAGAATGACAGTCTCCTAATTGATCTAGAGAATCGATATTCTGATTGGGTACGCATGAAGCGAGCTGTTGCCCTTCTGCTTAGATTCATTTCAAATTGTAAAAGAAAGATAAAGAATAGAGAAGAGAAGGTTGTTTTAACAAAGTTCAATAATGAAGACGCACTGCTCACTGTCGAGGATGTACAGACAGCAGAAAATAAGATCATCAGATTAGCACAAGAGGCAGCATTTAAAGTCGAGCTGAAAGAATTAAAGAAACTTCCAATGAATGGTGAAATCTCACGTGTTAAAAGAAGAAATCTCAAGAAATCGAGCTCTTTGTTCAAATTGGATCCTTTTCTTGATGAAAATGGAATTGTCAGAGTAGGTGGAAGAATGAAGAAGTCTTCTTTTGACGAAGAATGCAAGCACCCCATCTTACTGCCAAAGAAAGGGAGAGTTACTGAATTAGTAATTGACTGGTGTCATCGAACAACACAGCATGCAGGAAGAGGGATGACGCTGAATGAAATTCGGTCAATTGGATATTGGATAATCAATGTGAACTCTAGGGTTCGACAATTCATTTCAAGATGTGTTAGATGCCGCTTTCTCCGAGGAAAGTCAGGTGAGCAGAAGATGGCAGATCTTCCCGAGGAGCGAGTAAAGGAAGCACCACCTTTCACATACTGTGGAGTTGATTTGTTTGGTCCATTTGTCATCAAAGAAAGAAGAAAGGAATTGAAACGATATGGAGTTTTGTTCACATGTTTTGGAAGTCGAGCGATTCATATTGAAACAACAAACTCGTTGGATACTGACTCTTTTATTCAAGCTTTACGCAGATTTATGGCAAGAAGAGGCAGTGTACGTCAAATCTACTCCGACAATGGCACTAATTTCGTTGGTACAGTCAATGAGCTTCAGAAAGAGTTTGAGAAAATGGACCATAGTAAGATTGGTCGCTTTGCCCACAGTCAGAACACTGATTGGATTTTATGGAAAAGGAACGTCCCTGCAGCAAGTCACATGGGAGGAGTCTGGGAGCGTCAGATCCGTTCTGTTAGAGCCATACTGTCATCTCTACTGAAGAATCATGGACATGCTCTTGATGACGAATCTTTGAGAACATTGCTAACTGAATCTGAAGCGATAGTGAATTCGCGTCCTCTCACAGTAGAGACACTGAGTGATCCACACAGCGTCAGACCACTTACACCAAATCATTTGCTGACGATGAAATCTAAAGTTATCATGCCACCTCCAGGTGTGTTCCAGAAAGCTGACTTATATTGCCGAAGAAGATGGAGAAGAGTGCAACACCTTTTGAATGAATTTTGGTCGAGGTGGAAAAAGGAGTATCTGATGTTGTTGCAACCAAGGCAAAAATGGACAGAACCCAGAAGGAACTTTCAGGTTGGAGATGTGGTTTTATTGAAAGAAAGTAGTGACAGAAATGATTGGCCAATGGGGAAAGTTATAGCTGCAAATGTTGATCGTAATGGATTTGTGCGGAGTGTAACATTATTGCTGACCAGAAGAGATGACAATGACACAAGACATCGTACACTTGATAGACCTGTGAACAAAATAGTGCTGCTGCTTGAATCAGAAGAGATTGACTGAAGAAGAATCAAGATATTATATATCTTGAAGGGAGGAAGATGAAAATGACAAAAAATTGTTTTTAATTCAATTATGTAACTGTGTCCTGTGACCCGTGATATTGCGTAACTTGTTTGTACGGATTGGATCGTTTCCTGTATTGTATAGTCTTTTGTGCTACGTCCGTCTTTTGAAAGAGCCTTTTGTGTATTCGTGTATTCATTTATATTCTTTTGTAGAATTAGGCGCGGCGAAGCGAAGCGTGGTCGAGGGGACTTGAGCTTGTTTATTTTGATGGTTGTTTATGGACATCGCGTAAGGAACGCTATTTTTTGAACGCTGATCTAATGGACACTAATGTATTCCAGTAAGTAGTATTATCGGGTTATTTTCATCGCTTTACAAAGCTTCGTTTATAGTATTAGTTTCGTTCTGTTTTGTCTGTTTTGTTACATGTCTGTTTGTTTGGGTTTAATTTGTTTTCGTTTTATTTTAGCAAATCGTAGCATCAAAGAATACCTAATAAAAATGCTGATTTTACAAACTTTGGAATTTGATTATTTCGGCTGCTACAATGAACAAAGAAGTAAACTATTACAAAGCGTCTTTGAATGCTTTGAAAGACGATGCCTGCTTGACTTCGCTATCCAAGAGGTTCCACACTCCAGCACAACGATATGAGAATGCTCGCAGACCATTACTTGTTCTCATTAGTGGGACGTGAAGATCAGTTGCGGTTTTTCTCAATTTTTTCCTTCTGCATGTCGAATTTTTGGTAATTTTTTTGACAGGTAATCTGGAGCAAGGTCATTTAGCGATTTGTAAACAATGCAAGCTGTCTCGGTTTTTATCATATCTGCTACAGTAGGCCAATTCAGACTTTTGATCAAAGCACTGGCAGAAGAATCATAACTGCTGTTGGTCACAATTCTAGTTCGCTCGTCAACCTAAATGATGGAGCGCTTTTGGTAACCTCTGGCATTTTAAAGGTTTTACCCGGTTTTACCTAAGAAGGGAGGGGCTTATTAGAGAGAAGCCTTATTAGATATATGGGCTAAATAGAGCTTTTACTGTAACTCAGTTCCACAGAATTTTCTAGTCTAAGAAATTTTCAAAAGACTGCACATGACCAATATTCTATAATTAAGACCCAACAATATTAAATATATCCACACTAGGGTATTTACATGTTGTACTCGTGTTTTGAACATATTTCGCAGCAATTTTATTCATGCTCAAATGAAACAAATTTAAAGTGCATTAAACTTTTCCGTTTGGCTTCTTACCATATAAAAATTCCTTCCTTTGAGTGGTTACAGTAAAATTGGTACCTAGCGGTCTTAACTTAAGACTCTAGGTACCAATTTTTTCTATGCTCGCTTTTCACAAGCTTGTAGGATCGTTTATCATGATAGAACACTCGTAGAGGTGCTTCTCGTTACCATGATAGAAGAAATGAAGATTCAATATGCTTTGATTGGTGACAGTAAAAATTGGTACCTAGCGGTCTTAATTTAAGACTCTAGGTACCATTTCTTTTCTTTGTTTGTTTTTTACAAGCTTGTAGGATCGTTTATCATGATAGAACACTCGTAGAGGTGCCTCTGGTTACCACAATAGAAGAAACGAAGCTTCAATATGCTTTGAGTGGTTACAGTGAAAATTGGTACCTAGCGGTCTTAATTTAAGACTCTAGGTGCCATTTTTTTTCTTTGGTCGTTTTTCACAAGCTTGTAGGATCGTTTATCATGATAGAACACTCGTAGAGGTGCCTCTCGTTACCATGCTAGAAGAAATGAAGCTTCGATGTGCTTTGAGAGGTTACAGTAAAAATTGGTACCTAGCGGTCTTAATTTAAGACTCTAGGTACCATTTTTTTCTCTGTTTTTTTTTCACAAGCTTGTAGGATAGTTTATTTTGATAGAATACTAGGAGAGGTGCCTCTTATTACCATGATAGAAGAAACGAAGCTTCGATATGCTTTGAGTGGTTAGAGTAAAAATTTGTACCTAGCGGTCTTAATTTAAGACTCTAGGTACCAATTTTTTCTTTGTTTGTTTTTCACAAGCTTGTAGGATGGTTTATCATGATAGAACACTCGTAGAGGTGCTTCTCGTTACCATGATAGAAGAAATGAAGATTCAATGTGCTTTGAGTGGTTACAGTAAAAATTGGTACCTAGCGGTCTTAATTTAAGACTCTAGGTACCATTTTTTTCTTTGTTTGTTTTTCACAAGCTTGTAGGATCGTTTATCATGATAGAACACTCGTAGAGGTGCTTTTCGTTACCATGATAGAAGAAATGAAGATTCAATGTGCTTTGAGTGGTTACAATAAAAATTGGTACCTAGCGGTCTTAATTTAAGACTCTAGGTACCATTTTTTTCTTTTGTCGTTTTCCGCAAACTTGTAGGATGGTTTATCATGATAGAACACTCGTAGAGGTGCTTCTCGTTACCATGATAGAAGAAATGAAGATTCAATGTGCTTTGAGTGGTTACAGTAAAAATTGGTACCTAGCGGTCTTAATTTAAGACTCTAGGTACCATTTTTTTTCTTTGGTCGTTTTCCGCAAACTTGTAGCACGCCCGACAACACCTTTCTCGAGGAGTTCAGCCTCGCTTTGATGCCCCTATACAAATGTATAGGAAAATGACCGGAAGTGAATATTTTCGTCGACTTTGAACGTTTCATGCAGTGATGCGGTGTGATTTTTCCGCGTTAATTTTATCTTAAAAGGTAGTGAATTTATCTAAGGAATGTTTAAAACTAAAATCGTTTTGATTTAAACTTCCCGGTAAACTCCACGCAATTTGACAGGAGTGATGGTCTTATTTTAAGAGATTTTCATCCGTATTTGGGCAAATTTTTCGAATTCATTGTCTTTGTTGAAGTAAAAAGCGCCTTGAAAGCCATGACATTTAGAAAATCTCGTAGATCGTAGAAATTGTTTTGAAGCGGCGTGGTCTGCTTGCTGCTTGCTTTCAAGAAAACCCTTTAATTCTGATAGGAAACGAAGCAATAAACCAATATGCAGAGCACTAGCGATCCTTTTACTGCCAGTGAAGGACAAGAGATGCTTTCATGTTTTCAAATAATTCTCCAACCCGCCAGAAAGAAAGAGACAAGAAGAAGCAGCTTCCAACGAAAGAACTCGGATATTTATGGATCAAGAACTAAAACCGTTTTGTTTATGATGGCATATGTCTTTGATGGACAAATGGATAGCAAATTATAGAAAATATGTTATTTGTACTGGGCAAGTTCCTCTCAATGATGGAGCAACTCAATGCAGTCTGGAAATCTTCTCTTGTTGGCTCTAAAAACTCACAGACAAGGAAGATAGGGAAGGATGCTGTCTATTGAAATTTCAATGACTATTTCTGAATGGACAACGGCAATAACTGCTTTTTGGTAATTTTCAGAAACTCATGAATAAGCATGGCATTTCACCTACAGGGTGAAACGGGCGAGCTTTGTCTTTGTCTTTGCAAACAATTGTCTTTGCAGATCAAATTCAGAATAAGCTTCAGACTGTTTCAGAATTGGAAGCATTAAAATTTAAATTTTGTGATGATTCAATTGCTATTATCTTACCATCTTCCTATCATCAGAGTAAAATCACCAGAGTATCAATTATTGGATTACTCAATTTTTTTTATATATCATAATATTGTTTTTCATTGAATGCTTTGTTTGCAACAGTCATGTTCCATCAGTTTTGCATCAGTCTTCAGGCATCAGGCATTGAAAAAGCAAGAATTGCAGTCTTTTGTGGTTGTTGTCAAATGCTGCTTCAAGGTTGGGCTTGATTGGTAGAGGATAATCTTGTTCTGTTTGGGTCCTAAAATAAAACAGAGACAATATTATTTCCTCCTACTAAAACTGTTTGCTGCATAGCAAATTTCACTTTGTCTCATAGAGAATTGCATGTACAAAAAAGAGCAGCAAACCAAAATAGGAGATGTCTTTGCAAACTTAAATCAGAGCAACAATACCCTGCTCAAGAAAAAGAAAACAGATTTAAAGGCAAATAATTGCAGTAAACTATCGTTTTTATAGGCAAAATAATCAAAGCTGATAATTTTTTGTACAAGGTAGCCTTGATAACATTGTTTTAGTAAGCAAATCTCCTATTTCTAGGTCAGAGCTTCCCCATTAGTCTTGAAGAAAATAAGCAACAATGCAACTTTATGTTTGTTTACAGTTAGGCCAAACCCGACGAAAAGTTCTCTGAGAGCGAAGTCAAAGTTTTGTTATTATTTTCATTGCTCTGGTGGCCAAAACAGCTAGCAAGTACTCTACAATACTTTCATTTCTGAAAACATCACATTAAGTTCGAAAGTGATACATTCAACCAAGGTTAACGTTTGTTTTCTGACTAAAAAGCAGACAAGTTTGTGAAAGGAAGCAAGTAAAGTTAACGAAGATTAGATGGTCATGGCTCTCGAGGAAAAATTGCCTTTGAAAATTGTGGGAAACCGGCAGAGGCTACAGCAAAACAGGCAACATTCCTACAAACTAGATGCTTACAGCTATTGCGTTATATCTCCAAAATGAGAATTCCTGTCTTAGTTTAGAAAATATTGTGGTTTGAAAAAATTTTGGTTAAATTTAGGCCAACAAAAGTTCATTTTCTTGAAACTGCAAGCCGAAGTTCAAGACGAGAAAAAGACAAGTTTATTTCGTCAACAATTGGCGAAAGGTGGCAAAATAGGACAAAACGACATCGAGGAATCCAAAACTTTCAACAAAATTTCCATGAAACAAAGGAAAAACGTTAAATTTATGATAAAGTCTGCTTACCTGCTGTGCTGAATCCCAAGTTTGTAAACAGAGTTGTCCACGGCCTTTGAAAAGTATGAAAAACCAAGAAGCTCTGAGTCCAAAATGCTCAAAGAACTTGAAAGAGCGAAGATACAGCTATTGCGTTATATTTCGATATTTTGCTTTGGGACACTTGGGACGCCTGCTGACGCCATTTATCACAAAATTTTACTTTCGCGCCACAGCTTTCTTGCAAAAGAGGCCGGAAGTGACGTCAGAATTCAGGCTTGGTGTTGTCGGGCGTGTGTAGGATCGTTTATCATGATAGAACACTCGTAGAGGTGCTTCTCGTTACCATGATAGAAGAAATGAAGATCCAATCTGCTTTGAGTGGTTACAGTAAAAATTGGTACCTAGCGGTCTTAATTTAAGACTCTAGGTACCATTTTTTTCTTTAGTTGTTTTTCACAAACTTGTAGGATCGTTTATCATGATAGAACACTCGTAGAGGTGCTTCTCGTTACCATGATAGAAGAAATGAAGCTTTAATGTGCTTTGTGTGGTTACAGTAAAAATTGGTACCTAGCGGTCTTAATTTAAGCTTTAAGGCACCAATCTTTACTTTTCTCATTTTTGGAAATTCAAGTGATAGTTTTCCATGATAGACCATTGGCAGAATTACCTCTAAAGCAGTTGCTCTGTGAGTTTAAATGAAATCCTCATTCAATTGAGCTTGGAACAGTAAAGATTGGTATCATTGAATTAAGACCGTAGGTACCGATTTTTGATTTAAAACACCTGCCAGAGTTTTGTTGCTGTTGCTATGATAACTGAAGTGAAGTGATTATATGCTTTTCCTTGTAAGACGACTTGTACCAATTTATTTGACTCTTTAGGCAAACTACTATAAGTTTTTATCATGGTAGAACCCTACCGGGATTGCTTGTAGTTGCTTTGATAGTTTAAATGAGTCCCCTTTAAGTTTTAGAAATGAAAATTGGTACATGGTAGCCTAAAGTAAAGACTGTAGGTACCAATAATCCCTACTTGACTCATTTTTGGCAAACTGTTTATGATTGTTAGAAGAGTAGTAGGGTTTCTTCTTGTTGCTACAATAGCTGTATTTGAAGTTCCAAGTAAAATTTGGCAACTAATGGTGTTAAGCAAATAAGACTGCTATGTTGGTTTGTATTAACCCCTTCTTCTTCAATGCATTACCATTGGTTGTGAGGAAAGAATTGGACATTTTTTCTCAAACACTAACGATTTCTGAGTATCTTTAAACGGCCTATAATTCTGAAAACACAACATCTCATTTTTCAGATATATCTAAATTGCAATTGTAGAAAAGGACTGAAAAGCTAGGGGCTACTCCCATCGTTGACTGAAAGGGGAGTAAAGAAGTCTTTAAAAAAAGCCAATATCAACATCAGACATATCAAAAATTGCAGTCATTTGGTAGCTTGCTGGTATGGTTTATTCGTTTCACTAAAACCCTCAAAAGGTAGTACAAAACCTAAATCATGTCAATGGTAGCATCATTTTTGATGAATGGGGAGTACCACGAAGGCAGTTTGGTAGCAATTGGATAGGACCCTTGCACTGAGTTGACAACCCTGTACCCTGCTGGGCCTCAATTGAAGTGTCTCCAGCAATACATTATCTAGCTCTAGAAATCAAGCTATTGTTAGATTTTCCCCAAGTCTATTTCGTAACTGCAATAAGGAAAGGTACCAATTAGACTTATTACAGTTGACAAAATAGACTTGGGGGAAGTCTAAGCTATTGTGGACACTAAATATTTTGATTGCAGAATAAAAGTCATACTTCTAAAAGGCGATCATGAGAACATTTGACAGGATTTCTTGCAGGAAATAAATATGTCATTACTTTAAATTTGAAACTGACTGTAGGCAGTATGAATTCTTCATAAAAAGTAGAAAAGTACAATTTAGCATAAAACAATTGAACAGAATCAATATCTAAAATCATTTCTGTCATTTCCAAGTTGCAAGTGACCTTTAATAATTCCAAAATGGCAATCAATGAAGGCCTTTTAATTTTGATTTCTTTATGATGCAGATATCAACCAGCTTACAGCTGCAAAGAAAATAAGATGTATCAAGGAAAAACTAAGCCTGCTAGAGTCACAAGGATCATAACCCAGGGGGGTTGACTTTGTATATTTTGCTGACAGGATGTGCACTCACACCCAGGTATCATTTTAGCCTCTTTTTTTCTTACATCAGGTATCAAAAGAAGGCAATTTTTCTAAAGACGGTTGTCAAAAGTGTTACTGCATTGTCTTTTTATGAATGTTGTATGTTTTGGAATATACCTTTCGGAGGATATTTTTAGAGTTGGCTGTTATTATTAGAGGGCAAAATTCGAAAGCCAGGTGAAAAAATAATTTGGAGTGCACACCCCTGTACAATTGAAAGTCAAGTATCCCCCCAGATCATAAGCATGTAAGCAAAATGATTCTCAGATCTTAATTACATGATTCTTAAGCACTAAGTGAAAACTACAGGAATCACACATCCTAAAATAGCTATCTCTTAAAATGTGTGCCATGACCGAGGCTTGTAAAGAAGAAAAACATTCACAAACTTGCGATCCTTATGCACAAAATTTAACATTTGGCAACACAAATAAGAAAACTAGCATGTCTCTTTTATGTTTCTTATCATCATTATAACTAAAATTACATAAAAGACAACACCATATATTTGGGGGGTTTGAGAAATGACAAGTAGTTGTAGTTAGTAATATAGTACACTTATTTTTTAAGACTGCTTATTAGAAACTCAACTCTCTGATTGCCAAAAAATTAAGAAAGTTCAGAAGGGGAAAATATAAGTTATAAGAAACTATTAGGTATTTATTTTGATAAAAGAGATCCTTATCATATTTGTACTTTATTTTCACTTGTCTCCTGTGTCATATTGCTTGGGAGGTACTTAAAATTATGTATATTAAGACTATGAACCAGGTGGGTCTGTCTCTCAAAAAATGCCTGCTAAGTGCTAATACAAAGCAATGACTAAAGTCTTTTGAAATGTCATGAATAATTCTGAAATATCACAAGTCCCACGTGACATCTATTTGAGATTGAAGTTAATATATTCTAAGGCCTAACAATCTTGCTCTTTTAGGTATTCAAAGTCCAGTCTACTGTATCTAGGCCTATCTTCTCTTTCCCTTACTTCATTTCTTAATTCTTATGTATCATATGTGTATATTTTGCGTCATTTATATCTTTGCAATAGAAATGCCAAAATGGCCTAGAATGTAGACTTGAATTCTTCACCTGCTAAAAAAGTAGAGACGTCATCTGTTGTAAAAGCTAAGGCCCAGGCATCTTCTTCATCTGTAAGCTCAGAATTCTCTTCACCGTAGTTGCATCTCACAGCTACGCTGCTGAGGAACATTAGGCCCATCCGCCATAACACTGTAGCCTCGTTTACATAGTGGATGCAAAATCTGCGAATTTGCGTAAGGGAAAATTGGTTGGTACCTGGCTTAAATTAAGACAATTTTATTCCTGGCAAAAGTGGCCATTTGGGCGCCATTTTGTTTCGCATAAATTATCAGATACAGTTTATTACAAACACTCTCTTGCCTCCATATGGAAACTGAGTCCGACAGATATGACTGCATGTCAGCTGATTTTGATCCATAACATACAATGTAATAAGTCGGAAACATCGAGGAAAAAGTATGAAATTGTGACGAAAAATGGCCGTTGCTCTAACGCTAATAATGCAGTAGATGATTCGAAAAACTAAAAACAAACACTTTGAGGTCCTCTTATCTACCATTTTAAAGGTATTTAAACATTAATCCGGGGTTAGCAAGTGCATTTAATAGGAAAATAAGCACGATTTGTTTTAGTGGAAAATGGGCCTAAGTCGAAATTTTTCGAAAATTTCACCGCAGCTTCGAAAATGAAATGGCTCATTATTCTCCCAATTTCAGAGATAAATAGCAAATTAAAGTTGAAATAGGTAAAGAATGTGGTTTTCCGTCGAATTTTGACATTTCGAGGCCCTTTTCCGAGCGCAAATCTGAGTTACCGTGCAAAATGGGGTAGGCAAAAATTTACCCCCATTTTCAAGGCGCCCGCGCGGAGCCCCTGAAGGCGGTATCCAATTCCAAATTTCGTTATAAGATTTGCAGATGAGTTGGCTCTTGTAAACTTTTTTCCGTTTTGAAATTGGTCAAGTAACCATGGAGCATCGACTCCAAACGCAACCTCAGGTAAAAAAATCGGAACATTTTTTTTCAACCCCCTTTTATGACGTCATAACGACCCACAAATTTCTTGAAACTTCAAAATTCAGATGCGCCGTTGTCTTTTACCCCTTGTAAGTCCCTTCTCTGCTCCATGATTGCTACTAATGTTTTTGAAATCGTGATCAAATGGAGGACATTTTTGAATGGGAATCAATGGGGATGGGCCGCAAAATGACCAAATATGCCAAATTTCTCCCGCAAGCGCAGACGGATGGGGTTCAAACCCCCATCAACTAGGGAACATTATGACTTTTAAGGTATACCAAAAATCGGTTTTTAAATTTTTGTCCCGTTTTCCGGTGACAGCGACCCAAAGTTGAATGATTTTCTGCCTAGCAATAAATCTTTGGAATTTGGAATAATTAACGAGGCCTTTGTTACCGAATAGCCAATCAAATTGCGAATTTGACCTGCCCGGCACCAGGGTCAGTACTGACGTAGGAAGCTGGCCCTAGGAACCAGGTTGGATGGGCGAAAGATAGGGGAAATTTGCATTTAGGTGTCATGGCCGCCAGAACCTATGCGTGCGCATTTTGCCGCGAATTTTGCATCAGGTTGTAAATCTTCGAAAAACTATCGAAACATCAAGGCATAAATCGTAAAATAAAGTTAAAAAACTTACAATATTCAGTCAATATTGTTGAAAAATGATAACAGCATCAAAATCCGCCGGGATCGTTACAGAAAACTGTTGGGTTTTAAAGCCGAGTGAATGTTTTGAGAGGACAAAGTGAAGTTAGGCCCATGTGCTTGTTTCGAAGGCAAGTACAATAATCCGTATATTTATGCTAATTATAAGGCTTGCCACACAACGCTCTTCATATGGAATTGTAGAGTAAATTCTGAGCTTTCATCTGATATATAGGGGTACTTTGGCAAAATTGCTGTTTGTTTGTCACACAAATTTGAAAGTGGGAATTTTCTTAGAATTCTGCAAAAGTAGAAAGAATTCCCTGATGCTCAATTATGAAAGCAACATGTTTAAAAAAAGGTAGGAAAATATGTTGAATGGTCAAAAGACCATGTGTTGAAAATGAAATTACCAAATGTGTTGATCATGTTTTGGTTGGAAAATTATATTTGACCTACAGTATGGTCAGGTCAAGGCATGGTCAAACATAATCCATGGTCCAATTTTTGTTACTTCCTCTTGACCATAAAATATGATACAGTATGATCAAAGATTTCACAATAAGCTTGGTGAATTAAAATCAATCACCAAGAAAATGAAAATGGCCATGAAAATGGCAGCAACAAAGGCCAACTAAGAGATGGCACGTGCAAGTCATGCTGGATGAAACAGACCCTTTAACATTGAATTGCTTTTTGTTATTTCTTCAAAATTCTGGGATTGGGTATCAATATCTGACCTATATTCTGGGATAGGGTATCAATATCTGACAGAAATTCTGGAATTAGGTCATATTGGAAATCCTGGTGGCACACACCTCTGCATGAATTTTAGTGAAGTACCCCCTCCCCTGGTGGCCAGTACATTTGGCCATGTCCAAAAATGATTTACAGTAATCAATCCATTACTGTACTGGGGCTTTCCACCAGGAGGTGTGCTGAAATGAACTTTATTCTCTAGAATACACAATCCAGTATTATTTTCTAAGTTTAACTCAGTCTTTGAAATATATAATTATCTCATAGTTGGCTGATTAAAAAAGTGAAGATCATTTTGGCACATCTGTTACAGCGCTAGTGCCACAGACAGGCGGAAATGCTAGGAAAGCATACATCTTGACATGTAATATATTCACATATTCATTAAAACTGAAGATTAAGCTATATGTGAACAACACTAGAAATCTTATTGATATGTAAACTGGCATAAGAATGAACTTCACACTAATATAATATATGTATATACTTCTTATTAGTGCTATTGCTACCACCTATCGTTAAGAAAAATCTGCCAAAAAAGGGACTCTTGTTTCGAAATTCTTGGTTCCAAATGCCACCCGTATGGGTGGAATATGCCCATACCCTCAACATCTTATATAGCCCCCCTGGAGTTTTCTTTCCTGACATCATTGTAGAAGAGACCTCTTGCACAAGCAGACAACTGCTTGAAAAATGCATTTTTTGCATGTTTCATGACTTCACTGCATCTATGAGCTACGAGAATGTCTACAGAATCAATTGTTAATTGTTGATCTTGTGCAGTAAGAGGAGAAGTGGGTCAACGTTTGCACATTATTGACCATCAATGCTCATCAACGTCTTCTCAGAATAATCTGGAAAATTGAAAAAGGAACTCATAAAAATTACAAATAGCTAAGAATTAACAAGAAAATAAGAAAGTAGGAACTGCTGAATTTTTTTTAATTTATCAGATTTATCAGTACTGAAAGTTTCTCAGCTGTTTCTCTGGGAATGTTCTTCAATATCATACACCTATTTTTTTGTACGAAACCGCTTATAAGAAACGGTAGGCTCAATATTTCGGAAATTCCCATCACACTCAAAAATGTTCTGACACTGTCCAGTTATAGCAACTGTTTGGACATTGTTTTGAGTGCGACTGAATTTATTTAGTCCCAAGAGAGAAAGAAAGAGCAGAGTCTTAAGTAGGTTACAATAGAGTCACGTATACAAGCGTGCCAGTGTTTTAAGTTGTGTTCTGGCACGCAAAATAGTGACAGTATAAATAGTCTGTGCAGGAGTCTAAAGGTCACACGTCGATAGCTTGTTTGTTGATCAGAAACCCCTCCCCACCCCTCCCATAAGATTTTAGAGCAGTGGCAATATCAAGTTGTGGATGTTCATTCTGTTTTGATAGATTTTTGTCTCTCAATTTACCAGTCCATAATGAGAAGTCCTGACATGCTACACAATGATCAAACCAGGTTAGGCACAGCAATGTAGTGTAAAATTTGAGAATATGCTACTTAATGCAACTTGTAGAATTTTTTGCTAAGTTTATTTATCGTATTACTTGTTTGTCATGCACTCGTCTTTTCACAAACTTGCTAAACTGACTAGTACTACTGTCATGAAAGACTCTTATAAGAACTGTAATTAGTTACTAAATAAATGTAGTTATTTTCGGTTGAATGAAATGAATTAGAAAATAAATTATGTTACTTAGTTGTTTTTAGATCTTACTAAGTACTTTGGGAACCCTTCAGACAAAATGAAGTTAGCTCAACACTTCCGGCATTAAAAAATAAGAAACACGTAAGAAACTTTTGACAGCAAAATGGCCCAAAAATTTAAGAAACTGCCTACCAGCCCCGGACACCTTGGTTTCTCAAAAGAAATATATGTGTATTTCATTTATTGGTGTGGGATCTCCTGTGCTTTGCGAGTAATAATAGAGGGACCATCCATCAATATTTCGGTTTTGCAGCCAAAACGAAATCGCCCTAAAATTAAAAACAACTGCCATTTGTTTTTTTGAGATCTTGCTTAAAAGACACAGGGAGTATTCCACGCACTTAGTTAGGCCTGATCGAAGCATCACATTCAACCTGCTTCTTGTCTTGTCGGCTAACAAAGTAGGAAGGAGGTCTAATGCCAAAGTAGTAGGGCCTAATAAATATGGGATAAATATTAGGCCTGAACTGAATGATTAAATCATCTGAGAATGATAATTAATGATTTTTAAGGATAAAAGTATGCTTGGTAGACTAACCTTTGCAAATCCTGCTTGACTTCAACACCATTTACGAGAGATTTGTCTTCCTGTCCAAACTCCAAACCAAATGTCAACACTGGCGCTCCAAGCTTCTTTTCCATTTTCCATTCCCTTCGAATTTTACCTCATACCCCTGTGAAATTTTTGCGCATGTGCAATGAGAATTTCCCCTATCTTGATGGGCGATTCGTAGACAACCTGGTTCCGAGGGCCAGTTTCCTACGTCAGTACTGACCCTGGTACCGGGTAGGTCAAATTCGCAATTTGATAGGCTATTTGATAACAAAGGCCTCATTAATTATTCCAAATTCCAAAGACTTATTGCTTGGCAGAAAATCAGTCAACTTTGGGTCGCTGTCACGGGAAAACGGGACAAAAGATTGAAAAACCGATTTTTGGTACACCTTAAGAGTCATAATGTGCCCCAGTTGAAGGGGGTTTGAACCCCATCCGTCTGCGCTTGCGGGAGAAATTTGCCATATTTGGTGATTTTGGGGCCCATCCCTATTGATTCCGATTCAAAAATGGCCTCCATTTCATCCCTATTTTCAAAAATTCAGTAACAATCATGGGGAGGATGAAGGTTTGACTGGAGGTAAAAGACCACGGCGCATCAGAATTTTGGGGTTTCATGAAGTTTTGGGTCGTTATGACGTCATAAAAGGGGGTAGGAAAAAAATGTTGCGATTTTCTGACCCGAGGTTACTTTTGGACTTGATGCTCGATGGTTATTAGCCTGATTTCAAAATGGTAAAAAGTTTACAAGAGACTACATGTCTGCGAGTCTAATAACGCCATTTGGGGTTCAATATCCCCTTCAGGGGCTGCGCGCGGGCGCCGCAAAAATGGGGTAAAATTTTGGCCTACCCCATTTTGGGCCGTAACTCCATTTTGCGAGGAGAAAACGGCTTCGGCATGCCAAAAATCGACGGGAAACCGTATTCTTTCACTATTACACTTTTAACCTTGAATTTATCTCCAAAATTCGCAAAATAACGACCCTTTCTTTTTTCAAAGCTGTGGGGGAAATTCTCGAAAATTTCCACTTAGGCCCTTTTTCCAACCAAACGGATCGTGCTCGTTTTCCTATTAAATGCACTTGCAAACGCCGGATTAATGATTAAATACCTTAAAAAGGGTTGAAATAACGTCCTCCAAAGGCTTGTTTTCAGTATTTCGAATCATTTACTGCATTATTAGCAATAGAGGAACGGCCATTTTTCGTCGCATTTTCATACTTTTTCCTCAATGTTTCGGACTTATTACATGGTATGTTATGGATCAAAATCAGCTGACATTGTATCAAATCTGTCAAACTCAGTTTCCATATGAAGACAAGAGAGTTCTGTAATAAACTGCAGCTGATAATTTATGCAAAACAAAATGGCGTCAAATATACCACGATTTTGGCAACCGGTACCATGGCCCAAATAGGTTGGCGTAGACTCCTTTTGGGGCATGGGAACGAGGTTGATTCGTAGATAGACTTATGACGATGAGTCTCTTGTTTCCTTGTGCTCTTTGACTTCAAGATGGCGCTTCAGTCAACAGAGACTCATAATATTACTCTGAAAAACCTGACCCTATTAGGCCTAATATGCTGGGATTCCTAGCATACCAATCAGAATGCGAGATTTGGTGCAGAACAATAAGTTTCGAACCTTCAATTCGATTGACGAAGCTTACTAAATTTGAAGGAAGTTGCTGCAGCAGGTACTTGAAGATTTCTCTGGTATGCTTTGGTCTTAAAAGCATGGAAATTGCAGCATTAAAAGACTTATTTTGCACTCACCAGGTAAAGTGAACTTTCTTCTTCAGATGAATACCAAGTTTTGTTGATTAAGTGTCTGCTTACCATGGTTTCTATCGCATTTCCTTTCTTAGGAGTGACCGTTGAACAGAGCCGAAGCAGTCGCTCGATCCAGATTCGATCAATCGAATGCAGAAGATAGGGTCAGGTTTTTAACTGTTTCATTATGAGTCCCTGTGAGCAAGGTACGGCAGGGATACAAGGGACTCATCGTCATAAGTCTAATTCGTAGACTGATTACAATTCGTCGTAAATTTCGCTCGTTTTTTATATTTTTGACTGTAACCTTTTCGCTCAATCTAGTCTACGACAACATAGGGTTTTTTCGTTTTTTATGCGCACGCACACTCGGTTTGAAGCAGAGGCATCTTATTTTTTGCAAGCGTGATACAGATACATCGAGGCACAGCAAAGACAAATTGTCATACTTGTAAGGGCAGTACTAGACTCATTACACAAGTCCTTCAATGCTTTTCGAGAAAAATTGTGAAATTCGTTGATTAGTTTTGCAATTAGAAACCTGTCAATTAATCAGATTCGATCTGACACATTTTGTTAAAATGATTTTCCATGAATAACAAAACTTGAAAGGTACCTCAACTTCCAACATTGCCTCTGATCACTGCTACTAGAAGAGTTTCTTAATTTCTTGGAAGGGCCTTTGTTTCTTATGAGAATAAGAATGCACTCTTCACAAACTGGTTTTGAAATAATTTTTTTTTTTCAACAGATTTTGCTTGCCCGTGAAATTTTAGGTGTACATTATTGAGGATACTAGCATTACTGTCCAAAAAAATCATGAAATGTGTCAAATTTGCTCATGTTGGTCAAACTTTTTTTCTGGTGACCCTTGACCTATTCCAAAACATCTTTTTCTACCAATAGAATTTTATTGAAAATAAAACCATCATTCTGCACAGATACACACACAAATAAAAACAGAAAAATTCAGTGAAAGCAACTTGAAAATACCTCTCAGAATTAAAATACAGTTATCTAGCTAAAGATATCCTGCAATAATACTGTGTACTTCTGCAAATGATGCTAAAAATGTTTATGAAATGTTCTTTCTTTCAAATCTCTCAGTGATATAGGAACCAGGAGGCACTGGGGGCACATGCTACCCTTTCCTGAGATTTTGCAGTAAACAAAAGAGTGCCTTTCCACTTTAGAAAGTGTCTCTTTAGCTTGATGAAAAACTCCCTTGATGTGCTGTGCCTCCCAAGTTCAAGATGCATTCCTACAGCCCTGAAATCCCTTAATTGCAACTGTTAACATCTGCTGTACAGTCCAGTGCTGTTTTTACATCTCTATGCCATCTATGTATAGATCTGTATAAAAGCTAGCCAAGTTCAGGGCCGCATTTAAGTCTGTACTAGTTGGGGCCCCTTAGAATATACCTAAAAAAATTGCATCACAGTACTCGGTATCCTGTTAGCATGTATGGACACGGCCGCCAGATTCAGTCGTATATCAACTAAACAGTTTGATGGGGGAAAACTCGAAAAAAGAGTAATCGCAACAAAACTACCCTTGTCCAATGATTTTTCAATGATTTTCATTTTGCCTTCACTGCTGCAAAATTGTTGATGATTTCCTTGGGGTCTAAAACCCTCGAGACAGCGGCATGGCCAGGGTAAATAAATTAAGTGGGATGGGGACGAAATGAGGGGCCTGGGGGCGAAGCCCCCGGAAAATTTTTGGGGACACGCCCTTTACTTTGGCTTAGAATGCTTCTCTGAATATCATGCTTGCCAACTGACTGACGAAGTGACGAAGATTTTATAATCGAAAAGTTTTTATCAAACAGTTGTGTTTTTCTATCATGCTTGCCATTAGCGTCAAGGAAACTTTGATATTTTGTGGCGGTTAATCCTACAAATTGGATAACCTTTCACAATTTTCTCTAATAGATCATCCGAAATAGGCTTTTGTGTTTCATGGGGTTGTCGCCTCTTCAATTTCTTTGTTTCCTTTTATAGAGGAACTTTTCGAGAGGCTTTTGAAGAAACTTACGTTATTGCCGAATTTCTATCGCCATCACGTATTGTCAATATATGAAACCTTGTGTTGTCTGAAGACGATACACGTTTTTTTATAAGAAACTGGTTTATAAGAAACTAGTACTACGATGACCAAAAATTTAAGAAACTCTAGTACTACGCTCAAGAACAGTTAAGAAACTCTAAAACTTTATTCTGTATGTCTATCTTATTCTATGTCTCTCTAACAAAGGTAAATTCGTCTTTTCTTGACTTTTAACTGCAAAATTGGTAAATTTTTGCCTTGATGTGCATGGCTTCTTCTCGATGACAATGTCAATGCAAAATGGAAGCCATTTCTCGAGAAGAAGGCTCAACTTCGAACAATACCGCAATTTTAGGCCAAAAAAAATAAGAAACTAATTAAGAAACTTTTACAACTAAAACACCGAAATTTTCATGCGAAATTAAGAAACTTTTAGTACTAAGTGCTGATCCAAGTTTCTTATAAAAAAAACGTGTAGCACTCAATTCAAACACAAGAGTGAAGTCAACAGCATTTCATAGGTTTTTTCAAATTTTGCTTGGGGCCCCCTAGATTTAAGAATTTAGGGGGCCTCTGGGCCCGGGCCCAGTGGGCTCATGGGTAAATGCGTCACTGGCCAAGTTGGATGGGTCAAGGATATGCAAGCAAAATTTCACTGTAAATGTTGTATGCATTGAAGGTGCATGGATAGGGAAGGCAAAAAAATATGCCCTTTTGCAAACAATTGTCACCCCTTTCACATTAATACCTATTCAGGGATTGCAAAAGTTAGTTGGACAAGAAAAAGCAATAGAAAATTATATAGTCAGGTCATTTCTTAGATGGCAGCAAGGGCAGTCACCCCTATGCCCCTTTTCCAGCATTCCTAGCCCCCTTCATATAAAATGGAATTAAAACTAAATTGACACATTGCCCTCAGCAATGCATCAAACAATTTGCACATGTTTCTGCATTAAATAGGAATGTGGGTAAATTTCTGACTGTTAATTTGAGGATTCGTTACTTCTTCCATTCTGTCTAAAGAGATGTAGATAGTTGGATTATGTAGTAAATCTTATGACATTAAGTTCGAAAATCCCCTTGTACGCGATGTATCAGGTACTGAAATATCAGCTTCTTATGACACATGACATGTAGCCCTTGCCCCGTATGTGATTGTTAAGGACAAAGCTTTTCCTTGCCCAAAACGTTGTCGATGTAAACAAAACCTTCCCCTAAAAAGATGAATATCGACGTTTAACGCAAAAAACAGTGCATATACCGACACTGGCATACTGTTACTGAAGACATTGCAAGTGCACTGGCAAAGTTTGGTGATGTGGCACGGTGCCGATTTGGAGAAATAAACGCCTCAAAATTGGCAATTTCAGATGACGACCGTAGAACCATTTTACACTGCAGTTTGATAAATAACATTTTACCTGCCTTGCCGACCACTCACGACTGTGAGCTTCTGGGTATCAATTGTCCATAGGTAGTTTTATCAACATAAACAAATTCCAGACTTCCAGCTTGAGTATTTCAATGCAAACAAAATATGGAAGAAATGGTTCCTTCTGCTACTTACGTAACATGGTTCTAGAGTAGTGTCTAAAAAACCCAGAATAACGTCACAACGCAAAAAACGGTGAATAACGCACCTGATAGGTCATGTTCCTGATATTCTTGGCAAGGACTCCTGTAAAGTTCTTGATGTGGTACGGTGTAGTTTTGGAGAAATATCCTCTTTCATCAACCTGAATCTGCGTATGAATTAGGCCATTTTTTCATGGCCACAAGAAGTCTTCGAATAGTGCTTTTTAATTAGAAAATTTCGTCGATTGATGTCTCCCAATGTTCGCCAACCTTTCTTCCATCAAAATTAAATTGTGGATTTAACTGCAAACGGATGAGCTCACGCTGGTATGCAAAAGCCGATGCCTGACCCATTTAGGCCAGTTGTCTCACTCGCTTTGAAATCTAGCTGTGAGACTGGTGATTTTGAGTGGTCAGCGGTTTGTGAAACGAAACATTTCATTTGATTGATTGATTGATTGATTGATTTATTATTTATTTCATTTGATTTATTTTAGGAGGGTTGCCCTTCGGTAAAAACCGCTTTTCAAGGGGCCCTCCGATAAAAACTATTACTATACAAAAATACCAAATAAATTACCTTAACCCTAATTACAATAGAAACCATAATATTAAAACGTCACTGTGTTGTCTACGACTCTTCCAAAAGTTATGTGAAAACGAGGAAAAAACTAATGTACGAGAATTTGACCGAAACTTGGTCGGTCGATTGATTGATTGATGGATTCGATTGATCGGTCGTGCCGCAGGGAGACTTCCTAGCTGTTATAGAGGTCATGTGACTTTTCTACGCCTTCAAACCTTTTCGGAATGAGTGAACCAGACAAACTTGCGTTCCTTTGACAATCAAAACAATAAAGATTTCGTCAAATTCAGCCAGCCAGCGGGATCTAATTTCTTTCAAATGAAACAATGATAAATCTAAAACAATACAATCATGATTGTTTTGATTGCCAAAGGAACCCAAGGTATATTTCAGAAACTTTTTGCTGAAGCCTTCTGCAAGTATTTCAATCACTTATATTTCTGCTGTTAATACTATGGTTAACAAAGCATAAACGTTTCAACAAGTTTCGGTTATTCTTTATCTTAAAATGCGCAAGTTTTGTGGCGTTATCTTCAGGGGAATTTTGCAATGTTTTCTAGAATGTTCTTCGGTCGGGGAAGCTCAAGAAACGAACGCAAATTATTCTCGCAAAGAAAAACACCCAAAAGGGCTTCTCATTCTCAAAACTATAAATAATTCTCCTAAAAAATATATAGTTATCCACAAAACTCTTATGACACATTTGTTTCGTAAGATTGAAAATAGTTTCTGTTTAAGCAGCTTTGTACTGTAGTCTGTGATTTTAAACTTCAGGAGGAAAGATAACTTGATCGGCACTTTGCAAGAACGAAGAAACGTTTTCAAGGTTCAAGCCTCTTTGACAAATTTACTATAATTTGCACAGAATTTCAAACACGAATACCTCTGCTGTTTATAGAGGAATGTTTCAAGAAATTTCGGGTATCTTTTTCACATCGAATGTGAGTTTTCTCTTAACTTTTTGCCGGGTCGAAGTGCTTACCTCAAGCTCCTTTTTTGTTTTGCTCACGCCAAAAAGGAATCCTGTGTTTCACGATTTAAATTCGCCAAAACAGTAAGTCTTCCGGGGTCTTCCTACAGCAAGTTGGCAAACAAACAAATGCATCCTTTCCCTACAAAACTCTTTCGTACAGTGCCTTTTGAGATCATCTTTATTCTGTCCGTAGCTGCGATGATAACAGCCTCCATTTTGGCAAAAAGCAACGCGGAGCAGTCTTCTTGACAGGGCGACCAAGGGCACCGACAATTCCGAAAACTACCGAAAATTTTACCGAAAACTCAAAAATTTACGCGGGAAATTTAAATGAGCCAATCACAGCCGAGCAGCCCCGAATGCTGCAATCTGATTGTAACGTCAGGAACTTGACGTGAAAACCAGTTTTTGTCCTGATTTTGAGTTAGTTTGATTATGAGTCCCTGTTTGAGAGGGCGATTCCATTCAATTCAATTAGTAATTCTACTCAATAGCGAGCAAAAACTAGGGACGAAGTGTAATAAGTCTAGGCGCTTCGGTAGACTTATTACCTGGAGTCTCTCGTTTCCCTGTGCTCTTTGACTTGTTGATGGCGCTTCGGTCAACAGAGAGGCTCATTCCCGTACGCTCGTAGAAACGGAATGTCTCCGTACTGATTCTACTAATAGACCTTTTCGCTATTCTACACAATGTTACGGTATGGGGGTCTATGGCCCGTGATGTGTACAAGCTCACAATGAACAATTCACGTGTTCACTTGATGCCAAAAGTACTGTGGTGCAATATTTAACGTCACGCTATTGGTTCGGCCTGATGCCAAAACTCGATACTGTTCAAGTAAATGTTGATTGGTTTAAATATATTATTGTTATTATACTTAGGTTTTCATTGGTTCTTATTTACGTAATTAGGCCTTATTAGGAAGTTTAGGTGTGCCAAGAGTTTGTACATCAGGTAGCGTCAAATGACTTTTATTCAGACGAGACGTAAAGACGCTAGACGCAAGAACTGTCGCCGACCTCAAGCCGCCGAATTTGCCGAAGGACCAAAGATGATAGTAGTCGTTGTTAGTTAAGTTTAGATATTTTGCCGTTACTGTTGCTGAGATCGATCATAAAGTCGAGTAAAGAATCGAGTCGTTCCTGTTGTCGCCCTAGAGTTGCTGCCGAATAATTGAGGTCGTAAGTTTGTCGTTTTATATATTTTTCTGATGAGACTGATTTTTGTGAAAGAACTCACACTATTTAGCCCTTTTAGAGCCGCGGTCTAACACTGGTGCCCCGTGTGAGGATGCACTTAAGGTATTTTGGAAGAAGAGATTCCAGAAGAAACTTTTAGAAAGCTTTTCAGAAGAGTTGAGAGAAACACGTTTTTTTTGGGCAAATACTTGTCATTTTGTTTGCCTGTAGTCACAGTTGCTTTTGTGGTCACAGTTATTTCTTTTCGTGACTAGGAACGACTTCATGTTTTAGAGGAAGTTCGATATTAGCTTTTCATGTTACCGCTGGCCGGTATATTTGGTGCATTTCCTATAGCTTATTGGCTTTACTGCATTTTATGACGTTGTTGCATGATTTGAACACTGATCGGCAAGTTCAATCGATATTGATATTTTGTTTCTCATACACGAACAGTTTTGGCTCGGATATTTGATATTTCATTGCAGTAACTTTACATTTAATTGTTTGTCCTTGGGCATTTTGTTGTTTTTCTACTTTTCTCGTGTGAATTATTCTCAAGATGCAGGAGCCAGGCGAACAAATTGTAGTTGATCAAGAAATGAACGCGACGCTTAACGAGTTGCTCGCTCGTTTAACGGATTTCCCAGCGATGACATAAATGAATGGCTCATGAAATTTGATCGTTTCGCAAAGTTTTACAACTGGTCAAATGCGATAAAACTTGGAGCAATGACTCTACTTTTGGACGGTCCCGCTCTTGCATGGTTCCATACACAGACCACAGAAACAGTTGCCAATTTTCAGTCTCTGACTAAAAGCCCGTTTCGGAGCACAAAACCTAGAGTTCATTTTTCGTCAAGAACTCTATTCACGAAAACAAGGTCGAAATGAGCCACTTTCGGTTTTTACCGCGGATATTATCAAAAAGTGTCAACGTCTTAGTATCGCAGACAAGGACATTATGAATATTTTTATCAATGGGCTGACAGATGAGATAAAAAATCACGTGATCCTAAACCAGCTAGACACGTTTGCCAAAGCAGAAAATCTTGCCCGTTTGCGTGATGCTGTCACGAAAAACAGCAGTGTTCACGACTCGTTAGCCACCGCTCGTAGTATTTCACAGGCAAGTCGCATAAAGGAGTTAGAAGGGCAAGTAAATCTCCTGGTTTCAATGGCATCCCAGTCAAATATCCCAAAAGTTTCTGCCCAGCCAATCCAAGCAATTGCATCTGGTTTTTCAGATAATTTTTCTGTGAACCTGAGCACGTTTGAACAAAACCTGCCTCTGCAATTTCTAAGGAACTCTCTGGGTTCAAACATGAAATGGTTGCTGCAATTGATGCAAAGTTTGCCAGGGAGGGACAAAAACCCGAAAAAGGAAAATTCTTTCAACAAAAGAAAGGCTACGCTGGTGTTCGCGGGCGCAACTTGCGCACAACAGATGGGCAACCAATATGTAACAACTGCCAAAGAGTCGGTCACGTGGCTCGTTATTGTCGCTCAGCACCTCAACAGCAGCAACAACAACCAGCTGCATTTTTCCAGCAACAACAACAACAACCACAGCAGCCACATTCATTTCCTTATAGCCAGGGAGCCTACAATCAGGGAAATTATACTCAGGGAGGTTATAACCAACAGAGTTTAAACGGGGCAGGGCCTTCCCAATGGGGTCAGTGAAGGTCCAAGACACAGTAAGCAGTCCAGTACACCCCAATTTTTGCAGATTTGAGAACGACAATGAACTTAATCAGTGGGCTGAAAAACGTAAACTTTTGAAACCGACTTCTGCAGACACCAAGACTGTCAAATCGCATGATGATATCCAGATTGTAAATAATGTAAATAATTCGAAGTCACCTGTTTCGGTAAAATCAACGCAGACTTTTAGAGAAACTGTTCAAAGTTCTCAAGATAACCCCTCGACCGCATCCACCAAGTTACCTTCTCGATTTCGTCAAATATTACTGATTCTCCTTTGATTCCTACAAACGTACTAGTCTGGGGAACTGTCGAAAAACAACCCTTCAAACTTTTAGTTGACACCGGAGCAGCTGTCACTGTTGTTAGTGATTGCTTTTATAATGACATTTTACGCGCCACGCATGGCTTGCTGAAACAAGAAGGACTCGATAGCGTCAGAACAGCCGACGGAAGTAGCGTTCCTGTGACTGGTGCCGTTTCTTTTCCAGTATTTATTGGAAACTGTACATATTCGTGTAATGCTTCAGTTGTAGTTGGACTTGCTTATAACATTGTTCTTGGAAGAGATTTCTTTCAAGAAAATCATGCCATAATCGATGTGCGTGAAGAATTTGTAACATTTTTCGGAGACAATAAAGTTTCATTTGCCTCAGGAAATTCTTTTCCGCTCGTTTCTGAAGTTAGAGTCTCAAAAACATTCGTTATAGACGCTCAGAGTGAAGTTGTCATTCCAGCCCGCCTTGAGACATTCCATTTTCGCCAGTTGTAGGCCTAATAGAGGCAGTACCAAAGCTCTCTGATCGGTATCATTTGATTGGTGCATCTATGTTGTCTTGTCCTAATAAGGATGGTGAAGTATCGTTTAGACTTTTGAACCCCTCGGACACGCCTATAATTTTGTATTGGTAAATTTAAAGAAGTTTGTTCAGATGATGACATTGTTTCATTAGAATTAGCATCTGACGCTGCTGTTTCTTGTCGATGCGCCCTCGCAGGGACAATCAGAAATTCCAAAAGCAAACTTTCTCTCAGGTTTTAAATCAGTACCTAGCCCAGCACTTTCACCTGCTGAAAACACTCGATTAGGCCATCTCTTAGAGAGTTACTCTTACATCTTTGCTTCGTCAAGTCTTGACCTTGGTCACACGACTTTGATTCGACATCAGATTGACACCGGTGATGCACAACCTATCAAGCAAGCTCCTTATAGAGTTTCTCAGACGCAAAGAGCTGAAATTGATAATTCGAACATGCTTGACCAAAACATTATTAATGTTTCTATTAGCCCATGGAGCTCTCCAGTTGTACTTGTAAAGAAGAAGGACGGTACAACGAGATTTTGTATTGACTATCGCAAGCTCAACGCTGTCACTCACGAAGATAGTTTTCCTTTGCCTCGTATAGATAATGCCCTTGATGCACTTTCAGGCTCTAAATATTTTTCAACGCTCGATCTACAATCTGGTTATCATCAAGTAGCCATGCATCCAGACTCAAAAGACAAAACTGCATTTATTTCGCATGCTGGATTGTATGAATTCAATGTTTTAAGTTTCGGATTGACAAATGCTCCTCTGAATTTTCAACGTCTGATGACAAGAGTGTTGCATGGTCTTGATTGGAAGATATGTTTGATCTACATCGATGACATTATCATTTTTTCGTCTAACTTTGAGGATCATTTGAATCGTTTAGGCCAGGTCTTTGATCGATTGCGAAAAGCTAATCTTAAGCTCAAACCTTCGAAGTGCTATTTTGCTAACTCCTCGGTCAATTTCCTTGGATTTGTTGTGTCATCTGAAGGAATTTCGCCTGATCCTAACAAGATTGAAGCAGTAAGATCTTTTCCAGTGCCCAAGTCAGTTAAGGAGGTTCGTAGTTTCTTGGGACTTTGCAATTATTATCGCAGGTTTGTGGAGAGTTTCTCGAAAATTGCCTCACCGTTGAATCGTTTAACCCGTAAAGATGTGTCATTTGTTTGGAGCCCTGAATGTCAATTAGCTTTCCAAACATTGAAGGATCGTTTGTGTTCACCACCCATCTTGGCGTACCCTGACTTTAGTGAGCCTTTTCATTTATTTACAGACGCTAGCCAGTCAGCCTTAGGCTACGTTTTGGGACAGGTAATTGATGGTAAAGAATGTGTGATTGCGTATGGAGGTCGAGAACTAAGCTCAGCTGAAACTCGTTACAGTACGACTGAGCACGAAACCTTAGCAGTTGTTGACGGGATTAAGCGATACCAGCCTTATTTGTCTGGAAAAAAGTTCCACATTCACACTGACCACGGTAGTCTTACTTGGTTAATGCGTGTTAAAGATCCTACCGGTTGCCTTGCTCGTTGGGCACTTCGTTTACAGCAGTACGATTTCGAGATAATTCACCGTCCAGGCACAGCTAATGGAAATGCTTATGCACTTTCTCGTCGTAGCTACTCTGAGTCTAATTCGTCAGATGAACAGTCTGAAATCTCTCTGCCTGTAGCCAGTATCGGACATCCATGCCCCCCAGCACTCGTAGAACTCGTCGACAGTATTAAGTATCTTGGTGTCCAAGTTGACCAGTACCTCGTGTGGGACGAGCAAATTAAATCTGTTCAAGCCAAAGTCTCCCGCTCGTTAGGTTTTTTAAAATATGCAAAGAAATTTTTGCCAAAAACTGTACTTTGCAAATTATATAGAGGTATTGTAGAGCCACATTTTCGGTACTGCTGTTCTGTGTGGGGGAACAGTGCAGAGTTCCGACTGGTTAAGCTTCAAAAATTGCAGAATCGTGCCGCTAGAGTTATTACAAATAGCAGCTACGATGCTCCTGCCGAAGCTTTGATTACAGAGTTAAAATGGCCAACTGTGAGGGATATGATCAGAAGTGAGACTGCAACAACTGTATATAAATCTGTTAATAGTCTCGCGCCTGATTATCTCTCGCATTTATTTGTTAGAAATTCTGATCGTAATATTATCAACCTTAGAAATGCCGAAACTGACTTGCTAGTGCCATTCATGAAAACTAGTAATGGACAGAAAGCGTTCGCATTTCGTGGAGTAAAAATCTGGAATGATCTCAGCCGCGAGGCCAAGCAAGCTCCCTCTTTATCTTTTTTTAAGAACAAGATAAAGGGTTTGTTGTAAATTTATTGTAAATAGTTGTATATAAATTATTTATGATTGTAATTAGTTTCCTTTGCCCGTTATTAATTTTAGTAGATTTTTTAATTTGTAAAGTTTTTGGCACGGCCCCCTGAAAATCAGTCATACTGACTGACGGGGCTACCGTGCATAAATAATTTTAAAATGAAAAAAAAAACTGAAAAAAGCACAGACACTGTATAATTTACAACGCAAGGACAGTGATCTTCACGACATTATCGCGTATTTAGAATCCTCTCAGTTACCGGAACACGATCCACAAGCTCGTGCATTATTGCTTGCTATCGACTCCTTTTATTTGGATGAAAACGGAATCCTTTGTCATCTCTGGACTCCAGGTAAACGTCGAGCGAAGTCTCTTTGTAGTCAAGTCGTCATTCCTGCTTCACTTCGCCACGAAATCCTTGTTGCTTGTCACGATGATCCTACCGCTGGTCATCTCGGTGCCGATAAGACTTATGAGAAAATTCGCGCCAGGTATTATTGGTCTGGTATGTATAAAGATGTCGAGCATTGGTGTCGCTCGTGTGTTGATTGCGCAATGAAGAAAGCTCCTCGCGGTAAGCGCAAGGCCCCACTTTTACCTATACCAGTGGAAGGTGCATTTGATCGCGTTGCCATGGATATTCTCGGACCGTTTCCTGTTAGTGATGATGGAAACAGATACATAATCGTTTTCTCGGATTATTACACTCGTTGGCCTGAAGCATTTGCTTTGCCATCTACAGAAGCCCCGCGTGTCGTTCAGTTAATAGTTGATGAGATCCTTGCTAGACACAGTGCCCCTCGTACGTTGCTATCGGATAGAGGTCCAAATTGTTTGGCATCTATCGTGAAAGAAGTGTGCAAAATCATGAACACGCGCAAAGCCAAAACCACGTCGTACCACCCCCAAACGGATGGTCTCGTTGAAAGGTTTAACGGTACCCTTGCAGAAGGTTTATCGATGTACGTGAGCAGACATCAGAAAGATTGGGATCGTCACATTCCAATGATCTTGTTCGCATACCGTGTGTTGCCTCATGCTTCCACCGGTGAATCGCCATTTTTCTTGTTATACGGTCGCGAACCTCGATTGCCGTTAGATGCCTCTTTGCTGATTCCAGATTCACAACTATCGTCTTCCGTTGCAGAACATCGTGCACGAATCGTTCAAAACCTCGAAAATGCGCAGAGAATCGTTTCTTCCAACACACAACTCGCGCAGATGAAAATGAAGGAGTATTACGATAAAACCAGCAGTCCCGTACGCTATGAAATTGGAAGTAAAGTTTGGGTATACACCCCGAAAACCAAGAAAGGTCTTTCAAAGAAGCTTTTGCACAACTTCCATGGTCCTTATCGAATCGTTGCCAAGTTATCGCTTGTACATTTCCGATTGCGCACGCTTGAAAATCGCACAGTGTCCGTACCTGTTCACGCTAATCGCATGAAACCATATTTCGATCCGAACGATCGCCCGATATTGCCGCCGCCAGAAGCAGATGCGTCCCTTGATTTAGCAGACAGTGACTTGCCAGTTACTAGTTTCGAGCTCGACAGACACGAACAAGACAAAGTTACGATTTCTGACGATAACACGCGCAATGACTCATTTTTGTTACCGGATGAACCACGAATAACAAGACCAGAAGATGAACATGAACCTTTACTAATCACTAATCACACCATTACATCAAACCAGGGGGTTTGATTCTAAGGGGGGAGATATGTTACGGTATGGGGGTCTATGGCCCGTGATGTGTACAAGCTCACAATGAACAATTCACGTGTTCACTTGATGCCAAAAGTACTGTGGTGCAATATTTAAAGTCACGCTATTGGTTCGGCCTGATGCCAAAACTCGATACTGTTCAAGTAAATGGTGATTGGTTTAAATATATCATTGTTATTATACTTAGGTTTTTATTGGTTCTTATTTACGTAATTAGGCCTTATTAGGAAGTTTAGGTGTGCCAAGAGTTTGTACATCAGGTAGCGTCAAATGACTTTTATTCAGACGAGACGTAAAGACGCTAGACGCAAGAACTGTCGCCGACCTCAAGCCGCCGAATTTGCCGAAGGACCAAAGATGATAGTAGTCGTTGTTAGTTAAGTTTAGATATTTTGCCGTTACTGTTGCTGAGACCGATCATAAAGTCGAGTAAAGAATCGAGTCGTTCCTGTTGTCGCCCTTCATCATCATCATCATCATCATCATCATTAATTTATTTACAAAGTAGGCTGAAAACAAAACCATAGCTAAAATTACAGCTAATTAAGGCCTACTTATTTACAAAATTTACAATCTAATCTAAAAATAATATGTATATGTATAATTACAGTAATTTCACTAACTATCCTGTTATGAACCCAACCTGTTGTACATATGTTTTGCAAAGCCTACAGTTGCATTTATCACCATTCCAGCACCGTATTTGCTTTTTGAAAATTTGAAGGGTGCTGGAGTCTTTTATTTCGTGTGGTAGCAGCTGCCACATCCTATTTCCAAGGAAAGCTACAGACTCGATTCCAAAGGACGTAGTGCGTACTTTTGGAAGCAGCGCGTCGGTCCCATGCCTCAAGGCGTAGCCAGTGTTCCGCTGCGTGAAAATATCCTTCATAAAAGTTGGACTTAGATCTAATTTTGTTTTAAAAATCTCAGTCATAAGCAACTGTAGGTTTCTTATATGGATGGGTACTGAATTTGTTTGCTCCAGGAGAAAACCAAAATCATGTTCGTAATCTTTCTGTGCAATGCGCAAAGCCCTTTCGTGAACGTGATTTATTCTTTGATTCAAGGTTCTATCGCAGAACATCCAAACAAGTGGACAATAGCTAAAATGGGATAATATGAAAGCACGCATTAGTTGCTGCAGTTTTTCTGTGTCCATGTAACAGGATATTCGGTTAAGAGCATGAAGTTTTTGGCTGGCTTTCTTACATAGAGATTTCACATGTTGTTTGCTGCCCTAGAGTTGCTGCCGAATAATTGAGGTCGTAAGTTTGTCGTTTTATATATTTTTCTGATGAGACTGATTTTTGTGAAAGAACTCACACTATTTAGACCTTTTAAGCCCTGGCAAAACGATTGGACTTTTGCACTGAACATTCACTGGACATTGCTAGCAATGCTCAGAGTCTGAACATCAAGAAAATTTAGGTTGTGGCAAAACGACTGAACATTGTCCAGTGAACATTTGCTGGGCAACAGAAATGCGCCAAGTTTTTTGGATCGAGAATTCAGTTTGAGAAGTTTTGGGCATACTCGACAGAGCACCAGGGAGCTAGAAATATTCTTTTGATTTTGTTTGTGGCTTTATTCACGTCGTTCTTTCTGCCATCAAAATTCTGACATTAAGAAACAAGTTTGTTTACATAGGTCGTAAACCAAAAGATTTTTGTTTTGATTTTTGTACTTGGAATTTAAATAGCATTTCTGCACATGATTTTTTACGAGTGTCCCTTATTGAAGCATACAATGCGGTTTATAACTACGACCTGATTGGTATTGTTGAAACCCATCTTGATAGCACTATCGACAAAGATAGGCTAGCACTAGATGGTTATACCTTTTTAAAAAGTAACCATCCACAAAATATCAAAAGGGGTGGTGTTGGGCTATATGTCAAAGAATCTCTTCCTTCAAGAAATCGTTCTGATCTTGTGACTCTCCCTGAATGTGTTGTGTGTGAAATCCAATTAAACAGGAAAATACTTTTTTGTTGTAATTTATAGGACTCCAAGTCAAGACCAGAGTGATTTTGATAACTTCACAATGAACTTTGAGTTGTTGCTATCAAAACTGCATTCTGAAAATCCTTTTTGCATTGTTATCACTGGCGATTTCAACTGTCGCTCAGCTCAGTGGTGGGCAAATGATGTCGAAAATAATGAGGGAAAGCTTTTTGAGCCATTAACAGCAGGCCTTGGGCTTCATCAGTTGATTTCAGAACCAACTCATTTGATGGGTGATTCAAAATCTTGCATTGATTTACTTTTTACTGACCAGCCTAACCTCGTTATAGACTCTGGTGTCCATGCTTCATTGCATCAGCAGTGTCATCATCAAATTGTTTATGGAAAGTTATCTGTTTCAAGCATAGCACTGCCTCCTTACAAACGACGAATTTGGTATTATGATAAGGCAGATTTTGTAGCCATTATGAAGAGCATTGAAATGTTTCGTTGGTATGAACAACTTGACAAAATGACATGTCCTAATGAACAGGTTAAATTACTAAACGAGGTTCTTTTGAATATTTACTCTAATTTCATACCAAACGAAACTAAAACGATTAGGCCGCGCAAAGCACCTTGGATAACGAAAAATATCAAAAAATTTTTAAGGAACAAAAATCGTGCTTATAAAAACTTTGTCAGGAGAGGTCAGCCAGACGACAAGCTTGAGGGTATACAAAAAATGGTATCTGAAGGTTCGAATTTGGTCGAGGATGCTAAACGAAATTACTTTCTAAAAGTAGGGAAAGATTTGGCTAATCCTGAGACTTGCAGCTAAACATATTGGTCTTTGATCAATACTGTTTTGAACAAGGCAAAAATTCCCATAATACCACCTATTTTAGAGAATGGAATATTTATAACGGATTTTACTGAAAAGGCACAGTTTTTCAATGATTATTTTATACTTCAGTGTACCACAATTGGCACAGACAGTGAAATTCCAGGAGATAGCCCAGTAATTGCAACTCTGATAAATGACGTTATCATCTCTGAGGATAGGATACTAAATATCATAAGATCACTTAATCCCAATAAGGCACATGGCTGGGATGATATATCTGTAAGAACGATAAAATTAAGTGATGCTGCATTAGTCATTCCATTAAAGATAATATTCACAAGCTGTTTGAGGAGTGGTTCATTTCCCCAAATGTGGAAATATGCTAATGTAGTCCCAGTTCATAAGAAAAATGAGAAAAATGTGAAAGGTAACTACCGTCCTATTTCTCTTCTTCCAATTTTTGGGAAAATATTTGAGAAAATCATTTATGATTCGTTATACTCACATCTCGTGTCGTGTGACCTACTGAATCCGAATCAATCAGGTTTTCGTCCCGGTGACTCAACAATCAATCAGCTAATCTCAATAACACATACGATTTATAAGGCCTTCTACTGTAATCCTCCTCTTGATGTTCGTTCTGTATATCTCGATATCTCTAAAGCATTTGACAGGGTATGGCATGATGGTCTAATCTATAAATTTAAACGCTGTTGTGTGTCAGGAAAACTTCTCTCTCTTGTCCAAAGTTTTCTAAAAGATCGAAAACAGCGTACCATCATGTCATTCGCAGAATGGGCAGTGTTCTACCTGGGGAAATATTTCTGCTGGTGTGCCCCAGGGCTCTATTTTGGGTCCTTTATTCTTTCTTGTGTATATAAATGATCTAACTAGAGATCTAAAGTGCAATGTAAAGCTATTTGCTGATGATACGTCGTTGTTCACAGTAGTAAAGGATCCCAATACAGCTGCGAATGACATGAACCATGATATGGAGTTGATAAGACAGTGGGCTCACGACTGGAAAATGTCATTTAATCCTGATCCTCAAAAGCAAGCTGTTGAATTGACATTTTCAAGGAAAAAAATCAAAATTGATCATCCAAACATTTTTTTTAATAACACACCGGTGAAGAAAGTAGATGAACATAAACACTTAGGAATTGTCCTTGACGCAAAATTGTCTTTTTCTGCTCATATTAAAGAAGCTATCACTAAAACAAGAAAGGGTATAGGTATGTTGAAATATCTCTCCAGTTATCTGCCCAGGCATACCTTAAATGAACTACACAAACTCTATGTGCGACACCATCTAGACTATGGGGATGTGATTTACCACATTCCTGCAAAAATATGTGCATTCAGTCAGAATACCATCATTTCTGTCCAAGTATGTGACTAGGGATATGTTAGATCAAATCTACAAGTTATACGTAAGACCACACTTAGACTATGGAGACATCATTTGTCACAAATATGACCCAGACATGCGCTTAACATTTACGCAAAGGCTTGAACAGACACAATACTCTGCAGCCTTAGCTGTTGCTGGTGCTTGGAGAGGTACAAATAGGCAAAGACTTTATGAAGAATTAGGATGGGAGAGTCTGTACGACAGAAGATGGTACAGGAGGCTGTGTCATTTCTTTAACTTAATGAAATCACGATCACCAGGCTACCTTTTTGATGAAATCCCTCCCGAACGTCATCTCAACTACAGTCTTAGACACTCTCGGGACTATGAAGTACATGTTGCTAGAACCAATCGTTTTTCCAATACTTACTTTCATAATACCCTGTTTGAGTGGAATATGCTTGGGGAAGAGATCAAAAATTCAATGTCCCTTTCTCAGTTCAAAAGCAAATTATTAAAAATCATAAGACCTGAGCAAAATTCTGTCTACAATATTTCTGATATTGAAGGCATCAGATTACTGACAAAGTTGCGTTTGAAGTTTAGTGCACTGAATGAACATGAATTTAGACACAACTTTGATAGTCTTACTCCATTTTGTGCTTGCGGTACCGACAGGGAAGACAATGAGCACTTTCTCCTGCATTGCCCCCAGTTTGACTCGATGCGGCAGGACCTCTTTGATCAGCTCTCTGAAGTTCCTGGTTTAAATGTGAATTTAGATGTTAAACCTTTGTGTGATTTGCTTCTGTTCGGGGACTCACAGTATAATGTCATTATCAATCGAATAATCCTGGAAGCAACAATTTCTTTTATCAAAAATACGAAAAGGTTTTCAAATTAAATTTAAGCATAAAACAGCAGCAATATTTTCGTTTTATTTGTGGTATTTGTAGCGGGTGTCTTGTAAAGAAGTACTCCCATTTGTATCATGAATAGCAGATCTGATATATTACATAACCCTCGCGGCATCTTTAGGTGTCTCATCTATCTGTGCTCGTTTGAGAGTCAAGCAACTGCCATAAGGTCGAGGGAGTTCTTCTTTCTGAGACGCCTGTGCTGTTCTTTTTCTTTCTTTTAAAAAATTTGATGTAGATTTCACCATTGATGTAAGTGGCTGCCGTAGTTGGAACTCGATGACATCATGTCCTTTCCAGCTATGGCAGCCACAGAATATTTATATTTCGTTGTAGTTAGTTGTTTTTATTTGTGATAAAAAAAAAAAAAAGAATATCATCTTGTCAAATATGATGGAAAAATTAGAATCTGTTCAGTGTTCTGCTGCACTAGCTGTGACAAGAACATGGAGAGGGACATCGCGAGAGAAGCTATATACGGAGTTGGGCTGGGAATCACTAAATCTTCGAAGGTGGAGTAGACGCCTCAGCTTGTTTTACAAGTTTATGAATGATTTAACACCTGCATATACCATGAATCCAATTCCACCGTTTCAACAGTCACAATACTCTCTTCGCAATCAGGATGTCGTTGGGCAAATAGGAGCAAGGACAGAAAAATTTCAGTCTGCCTTCTATCCTCACTGCTTATCTGAATGGAACAAACTTGATCCAGAAATTAGAACTGCACCAACTGTTGCTGTTTTTAAGTCAAAGCTGCTATCCATAATACGCCCTCCTGCAAAATCCGTTTTTGGTATTCATGACCCTAAAGGATTATCCTATATTACTCAACTAAGGGTTGGCCTAAGCGCACTGAACTTTCACAAATTCAAGCACAATTTTAGGGATACAATAAATCCAATGTGCCCCACAAATGACGGTGTGGAGGATACTAAACACTTTTTGTTGCATTGCCCTTCTTTTGATGAGGAACGACGTGATCTTCTCGCTGGAGTCCTTTCGCTACTGAGACCATTTGGGTACATTAATCCTTCAAATAAGGTTCTTACGGAGCTCTTACTGTATGGTGATAAAGAAATTTCCAATGAAGTTAATAGAAATATATTACAATTAACTTTGCAGTATATCCATAAAACTGGTCGATTTGATTAAGATAATTCCAAACTTCATTACATGCCACCACCTTTCCCCGTTTAGTAGTAATTTACGAGTAGATTTTATGTAGTTGTTCTTTTTGTTCATGTCATTTATTTTCTTGTCTTATATTTTGACTAGTTTCTTCTTTTTCTTATATTATATATCTATATGTTAATGGTCTCAGGGTAGACATTGCTTTTTTGCTCCTTGGGGTATCGTTGTAGTAGTATTGTAGGGTAATTATGTAAGTAGTGTAGGGTAGCTCATATTGTAAAGTAGTTCTGTAAGTAGTGTAGTGTAGCTCGTAAATATATTGTAACTTTTTATTGGAATATATAAAAAAAAAAGATTGTCAGCCATGGCCAAGATAAAAACGGAAGAAAAGCCATAGAGACGAAAGGCAATGGCTAAAGATACTATGAATAAATGAGAATATTTGTAAATAACATGAAAGAGTTGACAATGGAGGACAGTTTAGCTTCTGGAATGAAAAGATGTGAATGAAATCGTCCACTGTTTCGTTGCAATGTGCATGCGCAAACTGGACAAATGTCCAGTGGAGTGGCAAAACGACTGAACATTTTTCCACAACATCTTAAAACAAAAGAAATTTAATCTTGTCCACTGAACATTTTTGACTGCCTTAAAAATCAACTGAACAATGCTCAACATCGCTGAACACGACTGAACAAGACTGGACAAGGTGGCAAAACGACGCAACATTTCACGCTGAACATTTGTCCAGTACATGTCCAGTGCAAATGTCCAGTCGTTTTGCCGGGGCTTTAGAGCCGCGGTCTAACAACAAGGTTGGATTATGTGGCGTTGGGGCTTCTATCGCTATTGTGTACATTCGAACATTCTACAAATGTATCAAGCTATCGTTCGATTCGGATTCTTTTTTCGAATCTTAGCTAAAAGATCTATTGGGCCTAAATCGCCTGCTATTTTTTTCTCAAAACCACTGATCTTAAAACGCCACAAAAACAGTTTTCCAGAACTGCTGCAACATAAAATTTGCTATCAGAACTTCGATAAATAGCGCCTTCTTTTAAGCCATACTCTAATCAGCACATGACTTTGCGACAAAAACTAGTCGCAGATTGACATTTTTGTCCGGTTTTACAGCTCTATGGTTATAAGGCCATCAGTGCAGCGACAACAACAACAACAATTCAACTCAATTAGATGAGCGTAACTTCTTTTTTTCTACTTGTTTTACGTATCACTACATTACAGTTAGTTAAATTTTGTTACAATTTCTCTCCATTTTCTTCTGTCACTCGCGATTTCTTCGAGGTTGTTTATCTCAACGTTTTTATCTTTGAGTTCACTTAAAACTTGACTGTACCATGTTGTGATGGGATGGCATTATGGTCTTGTTACTGCTCGTTTGAATTCGTTTATTGCTTGCTTGCATGGTGTATTTTCAGGGAGGCGTAGTGCATGTCCAAACCACCTAATTCGCTGTTTTTGTGTGAATTTTGACCATATTTTTTGTTTTGTCAACTTCATTAAATTTTCATTTGATATCTTCGTTGGCCATTTTATGTTAAGTGCTTTTGTTAGTGATTTTCTTTGGGTTGCATCAATTTTGTTTCTAGTTTTACTGGTAACTGTCCATAGGCATGTGTTGTACATATAGACACTCCTTATGAATGCATTGAAAATTTCCATCTTTTTCTCTATGTTTATATTGCTGGTCCATATTTCTGTCAGGTTGTTCATGGCATTTGTGGCTAGCATGGTACGTTGTTTCCTATCTTCTTCAGTATCTAGCTTTGACCCTAAATATTTACACTTGGTCCATGTGCCATATCGATTGTCACGATTTACGATATGTTGTTCAGTTTTGTCTTCATTGCATAAAAGGTTTCTACTTCTTAATCTTCCTGGTATTGTTGATTTTATGTATTCAACTGCTCTTTTATCTTTTGTTACTATAGCGCTTCCACAATCATCTGCATATTGTGTGTCTATTTTTAAGGCTTCTTGCATTATTTTGTGGCTTTGCATGGGAGGGAGGCAATAATCATGATCTTTTAATGCTTGATGGGGTGATTCTCTTAGATGTGCTGGTAGTGCGTAGCTATAATCATTTAAATGGATGTTGTACTCAAGTGTTTTTGCAAGGTAAAGGATGAAAAATATTGCACTAAGACAGTCTCCTTGCGGAGATCCGGTGTTTGTTGAGAAAGGTTGACTAAAACTGTTTCCACATTTTACTGTGTATTCTATTCCTTCAAGCATTACTTTTATAATATGCAATTCATCACTATCAGCAATGTGCTTCAAGTCTTCTATTAAAGTTTTTCTGTGAATCGTATCATAGTCATAAGAAAAACTATAGTCTGGAAGCGAACAATAGCCTTTTGTCTTTGGTTTGTCGCGACACGCGATGTTGGAATTGCAACAACAACAACATGCTCGGGGACGATTTAGATGTTTTTTTCGACTTCTGCGATGATGAATGGCTTGGCGAAGATCCACAAATTAATCAACAGCTAATGAGCATTGAGGAAGAGGTAAGATTCATGCAAAAGAGTATTATAAAATCGATTGTCAAGCATCAAATTCAAGGAGATATCTTCACTAATAGATTAGGCCTCCTACCTAATCGCGATATTCTGAAAGGCAGATAGATTTTAACAAAGAAAACAAGAACACATTGTGGCTTTTAATTATGAATTAAAAGTCAATGAGCCTTAGAATATTTCGTTTTCTCTTTTGTGGGACTTTTTTATACATACAGTAAGTTCCCCCAAAAAAGAAATGGACATAGATAAAGAAGCTGCAGCCTGCCTTCATTTAAAAATACTTTCACCCTTTCTCCTTTATAGTAAACAGCTTGTTTTTTACAAATTTCTTACAAATGTTTAAAATTGCGAAATAGGATTTATTGCAACATCAAGGCTGTTTTTCAATCACTCAAATATGATATAAAAACTCATGAAATAATACATCATTTATCTAGAAATGTAGACCTTTGCAGGTAACACAGAGGAAAGCTGGCATAGAAAAGGGAAGTTTCTTATTGGACATATAAGAAATCTGCCAGCCTCTTACACAGATATTTTCTTGTACATATAAGAAACTAAACAGCCTGATTCAAAATTTCGAGTTTCCTAAATGCATGGGACTTAATGTATGTAAACTTGACTGAAACTGGAAGATGATTTGGTTTTTATTATTCCTCAGGCAACAGTAAATGAACAGTTACAATGCCCCAAATGCAACAAAATCTACAAGACAAAGCGTGGTCTTACTCGTCACTGTGAAAATAAGCACAAGAAAGAAGAAAAAAAACAGCGAGCTGAGCCTGTTGCTTCAAAGATTCATCCTTTGAAACTGAAGGCGTTGTGCAAAACAGCAGCCAGAAAATTGTCAGATGATCATTGCTTTCCAGAGGAATACAGATCCCATTATAAGTCCTTTGAAATTTCTATTGAAAAATGCATAGAGCTGAGAAGCAAGCTGTCACTTGCCATTGATAAATTTAATGGCAATGCAGAGAAATTTTTTTCAACTTCCTATCAAGTACTTGCCTCTGGAAGCATTGGTTTACTGGGGACCTTGAATCAACAGGAAACAACTCTTTTGCTCACAGAAGTTATAACCTTTTGTCTCTGTGAATTATCTGAACTCACAGTAGACAAAAAAACAGAAACAAGCTTAACAGTTGAAGGCAAGCAGTTCTCAAAGCGAGAAATTGATGCATTGGAATATGTTGCTGGATACTGCTTCAGAAAGATATATTTCAAAATTAGAAATAAAAAGGACTGCAACATGCATTTAAACCAACAAAAGCTCAGCATTTTGAAGGCTGTCAAAACAGATTCTTTGCAGACACTGGTAGACATAAAGAATAGAGGAGGACTTTGGAAAGTCAACCCGCAAGCCCTTCAGTTGCTGAAACAAGCAGAGATAATTTTTTGTCGTTCCTCTGGAACTAACATCAGACACATAAATGCTGATGAAATTGTTGAGATCACCATGAAGGATCCACTAGTACGATCAAATGCTAGGTTTCTCGTTTCAAGCGCTGAAATGAATGTTGACAAAGAAATAGCAAAGAACCTTTTTGAACATGTCATTCATCTGTATATACGTGTTCGTTCTCATTCATTAGCAAAAGAGATAAAGGAAAAACACAAAGCAAACAAAAAATCCACCAAGAAACGTTCATTGAGAACTGAGATAAAAAAGGCTAGTTCAAGTACAGATATGGGACACTAAGTTAATTTTCAGTTGTTTAGAAACTTTTGCAATGCAAAGAAGTTTGTATTACAGTAAGAACCCTCAAAATTGCAAGTTCCACTAACTGCAGGCTAGTTTTTTAGAAATGATGCTCTCATATAAGAAACTTCTAGGCGGATTTTAGGAAGGTTTCTTAAGAAACTAAACAGGCTGTTTTGAAAAACTGGTTTCTATTTTGCAGGCTCTTACTGTAGATTTAAATACAGTGTGATCGAAAAGACTGAGTCCATTGAAAACTTTGGTTGTTCATATACACTACACATCTTTCATGCATGCAATACAACATGTTTCCTTCCTAAAACTCTTGCTTTGCATCAGGATATACCCAGAGACATAGGAACCAGGGGCACTGGGGCACGTGCCCACCCCCAAGATTTTGCAATAAACAAAGAGGTGTCCCTTTCATTTTCAGGAAGTGCCCCTTAGCTTAATGAAAAAAGTGCTCTTGAAGTGCCGTGCCCCTTCCAAGTTTGAGATGCTTCCTATGTACGTACCTGTATACAGTATATTAGATCTGCAGCAGTGTTAGAAAAAAGGTTGAAATTCATGCACATAAAACATAAACAAATTGAGAAGCCTTTACTTAGTAAAAAGCTGAAATTTCAGACGACATTAATCTTGGATTTGCACTATAATTGTCTTAATTTCATCTGAAATTTCAGCTGTTTAGTAATTAAAGGCTTGTCAATTTATTTCTTAATGTTTTTGTTAATGTTTTTGTTGTTTCCATGCCACGTAATCATGATGCAAAACATGAGCTGGGAAGAAAATGTGTTGCATTGCATGTAAAACCTAAAACACTAGAGTTGAGAAAAAATATCTCTAGAATTTTTCAAACTCTGTTCTGAGTTTCTTAGATGCGTTGCCATCCTTTAGTATCAGTTTCTTACAAGCTAATTACCTGTATAAAGAAGTGCATATCATTCACAGAAAACCAATAAAAATTTTTTTCAACTCTTGTTGATCTCAAGGTAGATGTCCCCTGATAATAACAAATAGAAGTGCTGTTCCCAGGTGACATCTAATTTGAGACGGACTTTAGGTGCACAATTTAAAAAAATAACTTATAGGCCTGGAGAAATTTTTCCTGAATCTTGCACGTTTTGCTACCAAGAGTTTCATGCAATTCTATGCAAAGTTCCTTCAATTTTTAACCCTGGTACATGCACAGTGGGCACATTAGGCAGAAGTAGAGGAAAAGTTAGAATTTC
This sequence comes from Aurelia coerulea, assembly GCA_039566865.1. NCBI lineage: Eukaryota > Metazoa > Cnidaria > Scyphozoa > Semaeostomeae > Ulmaridae > Aurelia > Aurelia coerulea. The sequence continues at coordinate 33,901,313 of CM076943.1, forward strand.
AGTTTTGTTCACATATTCTGAAAGCTGAATAAATCTATGCTTGCCAAATATTTCATACTTGCTAAGACAGTCTCAAGAGGATTTCAAAATGCAAAATAAAATCTTGATCTTATTTTTACATGAGGAAGGTTGATTCTGAGCCCTTTCTGGCTATTTGGGACTGATAGTTCTTATTTGAGCAAGTCATCATGTTTACTAAATCCTATTTCCTCATGACCCCCAAATTGTGCCCACTCACTATGACATTTATTGCTAACTTTTGAATAATTGATAAATGTTTAATACTGGCCTGTAGTTTCTTACAAGTGGTATCATTAAAATGTGTCCATGCATTCAGGATTACATTGTATTATGGTATGTTGTAGAAACTGTTGTCTTTCAGTCGGATTTCTTACGCTTTGGCAATGGCTCTCCTGAAATTGAATTCCATTTTGCTCTCTTTGACCTACAGTTTCCAGATATTGGAACGACACTGAATTGTGACTTAATGATGTTATCATTGTACCCAACGCTGCAAAGGTTTGGGTTATCTCTGCGGCAGCCTATAGCTCTTTGCTTGCCAAAATAGTTCTCTAAGTCATCTTGGCAAAAGCGCTCTGTCAGTACATACTTCACTCCAGCATTTAAAAGAAATTTTACAGCCTCGATCATTGAGTATGTAGTGATCTGCAACCCTTGGTAGGTTTGTAGGGAAAGGAACATGGCTTGCTTGCTTGCTTTAGTAAAGCTGCCCTTTCTCTCCTCAATTGATTTCTGCCAATCCTGAAAGAACTTTAGAAATACATCTTCAAGCCACACAAATCTGTGGTCTTGTGTTGACTCGTATGGTGCCATGAACGATTTTTGCTTGTGTTTATATTCTACAGTGTTTCTGACGTTCATGCAGTCAAAAAACATATCCATCATTTGGCAGAAATCTGAAGTGCCCTTTGCTTCTTCTAGGCCATATTCCTTCAGTATCTTAGCCATGCTTGCACTCAAAATTTGTACTGCAAGACGAACACGCATTGCAGAATATGGTGATAACTTTACATGATCACCAGTGATTTTTGGCAGCAATTTCAATCCAAATTAAATATCTTCCTCATAGATCTGGTTTATATGACTCCAGAGCAGGTAGCAACCATTGTTCCACAACAAACGAGATGCAATGCCACACTTTGACTTGGCTAGATTATTTCGGCCGGTTTTCATAAGATGCGGTGCATCTGAGAAAAAGAAGACAAACCTATCTGGAGCAAACAGGTTGACAGATCGATAGACCACATCTTTGCCTGTTTGAGCATCCATTCCTTTGTGCATCTTGAAAAAAGATCGATTTGATGAAGCACCATCTCCAACAGCTGCAACTACGTGAAGAGAACATGTTCCTTCCAGTATTGCAACTGACCTCCAAAATAGTGGGAAAAGCTGAAAAGCAGTGGCACCAGTTGTAGCAAATGTAGCAAAACTGTAAGACAATGGATTCACGATGCTTTTGATGAGAAATACTAGGACATGACTGGCAAGCTCTTGTGATTTGGAGAGTGTTCCATAATTTACTTCAACATCACCGAGATCCACAAAGCCAATTTATTCACCTGAATGTTTGTCCCAGACCAAGTCTTCTTGAATTTTCATCTCATCAAAACTGATGACAATGTATCTTTCTTGGGGTGTGAAGGAAGCTGTTTTCTTTTGTAGATCAGCAACTACTTGATCATTGAAGCCTCTTTTTGGTCTTATATGATTCCGATAGTCACGGAGTGTACGAAGACTTGGGAGAACCAAAATGCCTGTTCCCTCTTTCTCATTAAGGCGCATCTCATTGTAAGCTGATGCAGATTTGGCAGCAATTGCAAGGCAAAACTTGATTATCATTGGATGATAGCGCACTTGTGTGCTTGACTGCTGAAGATATTTCTGTTGCTCCTCCCAGAAAAATTGCATAAATGGTGGGATTTTCCTTTGATCACAGCCACTGAACAGTTTTACTAAGTCACCACCAAGTTCTTGGCCAACAGGTTTTGCAGCATTGTCGATTTCACGCTTCATTTCTTGCACTTGAATTTGCAGTTGCTTGCATTGCAAACGATTTTGCTGCAGTGCTAATTTTACACGCTCTGGATGGGTTGCAGACAATGGTGCTTTCAATTTCTTGCAGGAGTGTATTGGATCTTTTCCTTCCTGTTATCTTGTTTCAACTGGTACTGCTCTTTTGATTTACACTCTGTACAGGGAGTTGTGGAATTATTATCCATTAAAACATGGCACCCAGTAGCACGCAGATATTCATCTTGTGACAGTGGCTTGGTATGCTGTGTATGTGCAAGAGGCAGCTTTTGAATCACATGCACCTTTACATCACTGTTGGAACATTTTAAATTTGATTTCAAACTAAGGTCAGGACAGAAAGCACTGCCATCAATTTCCTTCACAAGTTTTGAAAGAGTGACATTTTGCATGCTTCCTTCATGACTCTTTATAAGAATGTTATCATTGGGCAATTGCCAGCAAAAGGCTCGAATAGAATAATTCAAACTACTATCCACAGTGATTTCATATTCTGGTATGGCATGTGTACTGTCATGTTTCACAATTTGGCATGCATTTTCTGATTCCTTGATGCTGACACCAAGTTGCAATGCTTTGGTCCTTTTTATAAATTCAGGAAAATCTTTGTAGCATGAACTTGACGGTTTCAAGGATTCTGCAACTTTTGCAATATCCCTCTTTGCAATTTGATCATTTGATCTGTCAGTGCTGGTATGTGGATTGGAGATGCTTTTCTTTGGTAGCATGAGATTTGGAATTGCACCTTCTTTGAGCGTTTTTCGAGTTTCATCTGCGTGAAACAAAAATATAAATCAATTTTTAACTCCTTGGTACCACAGTAATTTTGTTCTAAGATATTTGGCTCTAAAGTTTGTAGAAAAGTTTCTTACTTCTTATATAACAAAAGCAGACAATTCAACAAACTTCATTCCAGAAAATTTTCAAAACCAGAAATTACAATAAATGATCAATTCATAAAGAAAACATACAGCTTTTTGAGCTGGTAACATATTAACCTTTCTGTTTAAAACCCTTTCACCAGGAAAACCATGAAGTCATTCAACTCTAACCTCTAATTGCTTCATATAAAGTTTTGTCAAATCTCTTGACGGGGCTAGCACAGTTTCTTTTGAAGAGGTGTCTTATGCAAAAACTTGGTTTCAGCATTATACAGTAACGAACCACCTAATAAAGAAACTTTTAGGCTACTGAGAAATAATAAGCCACCCCCCCCCAACTTTACAAGAAACTCTTGAGATTCACCATTTACAACCAAAAAAATTCAATGGACAGTATTAGGTCCTGGTTTGATGGCCTGTGAGCATTGCTCTCCCAGGATTGCTCTTCCACTTCATGCAGGGTTTGGTTTATAAGAAATTGCTACCACGATACCCTAGATTTGACAGATTTAAGCCTAAATTTTAACTGGGTCTTGGCAATCATGGATAACATACACATATGGCTGATATGTCTATAAATAGCCCCATTCTGTTGTAACAAATTAGGAATTTTCAGCTTGAGAAATCAAAAGCATGATAGATATAAGAAAAATTTTAGGCTTAGGTGTGAAAAAGTGGTTTCTTAAATGTGGGGGGCCTTACTGTACGTGAACTTGAATGGCCTGTTGCCACATCTGTTCATTCTTGAAAAGGCCTCGCCCAGCTCACAGGAGTATCTGTAAATATAGGAAATTCATAACAATATGCAACCTAAACATTGTTTAATTGGGATTCAAATATTTTAAGATACTTACAATGATAAAATTTGTCTGTGCTGAAGTGTCTCTCGCAAATGTAAACACGATCCTCGTCGATTTGTTTTTAAGGTTTGCATCAACAACTCTGTCCCTTGTAATCACATTAAGAATGTCACTTCTCCACTTCTTGGAGGCCTCATCAACGGCAGCTGGCACTTTGATGATCGATATCCCTTTATATTTTGCTGTTCTACAGACTCCACAGTTAAAAATCGCACAATTTGCTCCAGGCATCTCAGTCTAAGACTAGGAATTCTGCCATCTCACATGTGGTGTAATTTTTCTTTGCACCTACAGAGGTCTGGGTGCTAGCGCAATGCAGGACAATAACATAGAACAATGGCTTTTGTTCGCTTCCAGACTATAGTTTTTCTTATGACTATGATTGTATCAAAGGCTCTTGATAGTTCCATTAGTAGGATGTGGAGATCATAATCATTGGATGATATTGCTTTCTCAGCTAGTATTTTGTAAGTGCATACATGTTCTGTGCTTGACCTATTTTTTTGGTATGCTGCTTGAGAACGAGGGATATGTTTTTCGATTTTATGACTTGTTCTGTTCAACATAATAATGGCTAAGATTTTTCTTAGCAGAGATAAAAGTATTATTGGTCTAATATTAGGTCAATGAAAAAAGTAGATGTTGTACCAGTTGTCATTGGAGCACTTGGAGCTGTCAGTAATAAGTTCGAACAATGCAATGAAAAATTAGGAATAAAGATAAAGACAGAATACCTACAGAAGACCGCTTTACTGGGAACAGCAAGGATATTGAGAAGGACGTTAGAAAACTAAACGACATAAGAGAAAGATCAAGATAGAATGCATCCAGAAAAAGCTACGAAGAACAGAAGGACAAAGACAATATGATAAGACAATGTCACCTCAGTTTACTGGCTGTAGACAGCTGACATTGAAAAAATACCAGCAGAACAGCAAGCTGTACGAAGTAAAGAAATAATAATAATAATAATAATAATAATAATAATAATGATAATAATAATAATAATAATAATGATGATGATAATGATATATAATAATATAATATATAATAATGATAATAATAATGATAGTGATAGTAGGACTAGTGACAAGGAAAAAGAGAAAGTGGATAAATATCAAGATTTGAAAAGGGAAATCAAGAGGATTTGGAACATGAGAAGTGTGATAGTAGTACCTGTGATTGTCGGTGCACTTGGAAGTGTAACCAAGAAACTGGATGAATGGCTGGAAAAACTGGACATCACAATAAATACAGCAATCCTACCGAAGACGACGCTATTAGGAACAGCCAGGATATTGAGAAAAGTACTTGAGTACTAAAAGAGAATGACCCCAAGGGACCCTTGGTCATGGGTTGTGACCCGCTCCCTTGGGATGTAAATTCGGCGATGAGAACTGCCAGTGCTTAAAGCAGAAAATATAATAATGATAATAATAATAATAATAATAATAATAATAATAATAATAATAATAATAATAATAATAATAATAATGAGAAATAAACACTAAAACCACATTCAGAATAAACAGAAAATAAAATAGAAAAACACAACTGTTTGATAAAAACGTTTCGATTATAAAATCTTCGTCAGTTACTAAAACTGGGACAGCCGAGCAATATAAATACCTAAAATATCTAATTTCTATTACAATACGATTTACAAACACTTTTTTACTTTTAACAATAATGGAGACAATCAAATTAAAATCTAAAGGAAACGACATTTTACGATACGATTAAGTTATCAAATACAAAAAACCCCGTCTCTAAAGTGGAAGTATTTTCGATTTTCACTTCCCCCTTCCCTTCCTTTTCCGTTTCCAATCGATACCCCTGGGACTGGAAGCCCTACTCTCGTGTTGTTGGAGCCAAGAACCACTGAGAAAAACATCCATTCAATGACCCTTCAAGGATTTGCAAAACGACTAAAAACTATGAGGGGCCGTCGACAATTACTTTTCGTCACGCATCGCGCCCTTTGGCCGTGACAGGGGTCAGGGGGTTCCAGCAAAAGCCGTGATGGATTATGTCAGCGTGACGAAATCTCACATTAGAGACTAGAGATCGAAGAAAGTATATACCGAGTGCGCCAAAATAAACTATGCACTTTTGGCAGGCCACGATAAATCGTACACAAGACCGATTTTCAAGATTCATGACTTAATCTTTAGCGGAAAGCCTGAATTAGATTCTAGGATTTTTTGGTTGTTCGGGATTCTAGGAATTTTTCCGTCTTCAGTTTTTAGAGATAGAAGCGAGTTTCTTAAAATTTCGTATTCGAAAACCTTGGAAACGATCAAAAAACGTCGATCAAGTTTTCTGAAGAATCGACATGAATAAAACTTTTTCATGGTGATTTGAGATTTAGAAATCGATTACTTGTAATCTACGAGATGAGAGTTCGTACTTTTTTGGGAAAAATGTAACATAATTTTCAAGGATATAAAAATTATGTCTTTTCTTTTGTAATTTCATTGAATTTATGCTTTGGTGCAGGCTGCGTTCTCGTGTCAGTGGGGTTAAAAAGACAAACAGGGAAGCGTCATGAGGCAAGCAAGCATGGAGTCTTGTTAAATTGTTTATTTTGTGATGGCTTTGGGGCGGCACTTTGTTGTAACTACTACAGAATTTCCCAACGGGTCAATCATGGAAGTAACGCTCGTGCAGAAATTTACAATAATCAATTTCTAAATCCCCAAATCATACTGAAAACGTTTTATCTTTGTCCATTCATGTCGAATCGCTAGAAAAATTTGATCAATGTTTTTTATCGTTGTTGGGTGTTTTCGAGAACAACAATTTTAAGAAACTCGCTTCTATCTCTAAAAACTGAAAACGGAAAAATATGCAAAAGATACCTGGAACCTACTTCAGGCTTTCTGCTAAAGATTAAGTCATAACCTTCAAAATCGGTCCAGTGTACGATTTTTAGTGGCCTACTATGAAACGAACAAAGACAATTTTTTGGCCGCGATCAGAGGGAGGATAGGGGGTTTCGATGATCGCGATGCGTGCCGAGATGTAATTTTCGACGGCCCCTATGCTAAATCCCGGATGGCAAGATACGGGATTCCACCCTACCACCACGTGCAAACAATACAAAGTAAAAGACTGGAGTGCCCCGTCCAAGTAGACCCAGACTCCTAAGTTAAGTGAAAGGGCAGAATTCATGCCGACCCACACGCAAACATATCGAGCTCAAAATCTGCTGCCCTCTCGTTTAGGCCCGCAGGTACGAACGCCCCAAGTTTGTATTGCCAGAATAATTCTTTTCTACAAAGTGAGTAGATATCCTTTGTTGTGTCGATAATTTTGATGGCAACAGAAAAGTTGCCCCTTAGAGGACACTTAATTTCCACTGAGGAAGAATTTTATAATCGAAACGTCTGGTTGCTACAGTTGTGTTTTTATCTAATATTAATAATAATAATAATAATAATAATAATAATAATAATAAAAATAACAACAACAATAATAATAATAATAAGAATAATAATAATGATGATAATAACAATAATAATAATAATAATAATAATAATAATAATAATAATAATAATAACTTGCTCAAAGAGAATATAAAAGAAGACACGATAATGTTGCTGGAATTGTTAATAGACCTTTCCCCTGATTACGTCACACACCTGTGAGCGCGCAGTGCATTCTGGGAGTTGTATTTAACACGCGATCAGCTGTTTATGTTTTTCTATGGTGATCGTACGGAGTTCTACTTTTATCTCAATATATGCAGCGAACAATCGACGAAATTATTGAAAATCTTTCAACTTTAGCCGACCAGCACATCCCTACTTTGTTTTAAAACTCTTGCACGGGAACTGGTGCTTCAGAACGAGGAGAAAATGAAGATTTGTCCCAGAATAGCGGTGAGAATCCGATGCGGCCTAAAGTGTCTGGAGTGGAAGGAGTAAACAGAAACCAGTGGTTGGAGGGATCACTTGCTGTGTGCTAGCGTGTTTCAGCAATAGTCAGAGAGACAAAAAACTATCATTTACACGATTCTGAATTAAATGGCAAAAAGCAAGGAAAAGCAAGAACTCAGAAAGAGATAGCTAATGATTTCTCGGCAAATTTCTCCAACTGTTGATCAGAAGGCGCTGCGCTGGTGACTCTTTGGACAGGTTCATATTTTGAAGCAACGATATTGCATGATCCTTGCCTCTGAAGTAAGCCTTCTTTCGTCTCCTTTTTCCCGTTATTTTTTGGAACAATTGTTGGAACGTTGTTCATGTAGGTCTTTCGACCCCCAGTGAAATGTTTTGAGCATACCCTGTGTCCTGGACCTGGAGTGAAATTTTGCCGAGAAATCATATGCAGCCATCTCTTTCTGAGTTCTTGTTTTCCTTTATTTTTGCCATTCAGAATCGTGTAAATGATAGTTTTTTCTCTCTCTAACTATTGCTGAAACACGCTAGCACACAGCAAGTGATCCCTCCAACCACCGGTTTCTGTTTACTCCTTCCACTCCAGACACTTTAGGCCGCATCGGATTCTTACCGCTATTCTGGGACGAATGTTCCTTTTCTCCTCGTTCTGAAGCACCAGTTCCCGTGCAAGAGTTTTAAAACGAACTAGGGATGTGCTGGTCGGCTAAAGTTGAAAGATTTTCAATAATTTCGTCGATTTTTCGCTGTATATATTGAGATAAGAACTCCGTACGATCACCATAGAAAAACATAAACAGCTGATCGCGTGTTAAATACAACTCCCAGAATGCACTATGCGCTGACAGGTGTGTGACGTAATCAGGGGAAAGGTCTATTGGACATTATGTGGGAGATATGATCTAGAACGAGGAGCTAACTGGTATGAGCACTCTCCACAAGGTGTTGTTGAGTCTGATAAGGTAAAGATGCTTTGGGACTTTATGATCCAGTGTGATCATTATATAGAGTGCCGAAAACCAGATATAGTTGTCGTAGAGAAGGAGGAAAAGAAATGCACAATAATTGGCATTGCCATCCCAGGCGATAACAGAGTTGGCGTAAAAGAAAAGGAAAAGATTGAGAAATATTATCAGTTAAAGTGGGAGGTCAAGAAAATTTGGTCAATGAAAAAAGTAGATGTTGTACCAGTTGTCATTGGAGCACTTGGAGCTGTCAGTAATAAGTTCGAACAATGCATTGAAAAATTAGGAATAAAGATAAAGACAGAACACCTACAGAAGACCGCTTTACTGGGAACAGCAAGGATATTGAGAAGGACGTTAGAAAACTAAACGATATAAGAGAAAGATCAAGATAGAATGCATCCAGAAAAAGCTACGAAGAACAGAAGGACAAAGACAATATGATAAGACAATGTCACCTCAGTTTACTGGCTGTAGACAGCTGACATTGAAAAAATAACAGCAGAACAGCAAGCTGTGCGAAGTAAAGAAATAATAATAATAATAATAATAATAATAATAATAATAATAATAATAATAATATTGTAAAAGTAAAGATTGATACGTCTTGTTTGCTAGTTGATAACACGCAAGGAAAACAAGATGTTTTCATGAACATTTTCGATCTTTCGTAGATCTTCTTCGAACGCTTAATTATGACTGAAGAAGATCTGCGAAAGATCGAATATTTTCATGAAAATATCTTGTTTTCCAAGCGTAATAATAATAATAATAATAATAATAATAAAAATTTAAGTGATGTTTAACAATTTTAATAAGGGAGCATTCATTTCTTTGAGTTCGGCGAATTTGCATTGAATGTTAAGTAACTTGCCCATGTTAGATCTTTGTTTATGAATAAATGGAGCTTATTTATTGCCCTTTTAACCAAAGAAATACAAGGGCACTTTTGGTGCAAACGTATCAAGGCAGCAAAGGTCGACCAGGCTGTACTGGCGCTAGGTACCACTTTTCGGCGGAGAAATTGGGACTATGATTTTTGGATAGCTCTATGCATTGGTATAACGAAAATCGATGGTAAACGGGAAGTTTGTAATGATCTTGCGAGAAACGCGTCAATTACCGTTGGGTACTTGGGCCCAACGCGCGGTTTTTTTAATTTTCAATCCTTTTTTAGACAGCGCAAGTATGTGATACCTTTTATGCCATTTCTTGACTGTATAATCGTCTTTCGCATAAAATTAATGTTATTAATTCAGAAAATATCGAAATTTACCGAATCTATAGAGCAATTTGAGCATATGACGTCATTTTTATGTGACGCCGTCATTGCAAAATTAAAATTTCGTAACTTATGTTCAGCATTCTCACTCTTATAAGAGTTTGTGGGAACCTCGTTTATACATGATATGCATATTGACGTCATAATCACGTTCGAATAAAATTGAGAGGCAAATTGAGTCCATAATGGCGGCCACGAGCTTCGAGGCTTCGGGCATCACTGCTTCTGTCCCTGGAATCACATTCTCAGAGTCACAATTTTTTGCAACAAATGAGCTCAGAAGAAAGCTGAGGCTTTAAAGTGTCTAATTTCATTTCTACTTCTTGCTTTTCGTTCCCAATAAAGACGCGACTTACCAAAGAAAATCAATCATGTGGCCTAAAGGCTAATTTCCAGTCAGTAGAATTTTCCGAGCGGGCGGAATTTTAGACAATAAAAGGTCGCTTAGCCGTAACTTTTTATTCAATTCCAGAGCGACTTTTTCTCTCGCATACAATAGAAATTCCGCCCGCTCGGAAAATTCCACTGACTGGAAATCAGCCTTAAGGCTGATTTCCAGTCAGTGGAATTTTCCGAGCGGGCGGAATTTCTATTGTATGCGAGAGAAAAAGTCGCTCTGGAATTGAATAAAAAGTTACGGCTAAGCGACCTTTTATTGTCTAAAATTCCGCCCGCTCGGAAAATTCAACTGACTGGAAATTAGCCTTTAAGGGTTATTCCGGACCCTTGAAATTCCCGCCAAACCGGATTAATCTGTGAAGCGCGCGCAGGCCTCGGGATGAAACAAACATTGGCCTAACATATTTCAAATCAGTTTCTTCGACTTTCAGTAAGAAAAAACACTTCCAGGGCTGCTGGTTGTGTAAATACATTGCCTCAAAGTGGAGTGCTCAATTTCCATGGAATTCGAAGGAAGCATGCACGAGGTTTTCGTTCGTTTACCACGGCAGAGATTGGAAGCTCTCCTGGCTTTGATACTCGTTGAATTTGAAATCAGTTCTTTCTCAAGGTAGGCCATGTTGTCTATATATTTTGTTTCAATCGTTTCTTTGTCGTTCTCCGTTGCTGGTTCTCATTCAATATTCTGCAAAAATGAGTTGTTTCCACCGTAAATATTTCACACAGAGAAAGGACTCGAAAATAGAATGTGCTTGGAGATCTATTTTTACATTATTTACTCTTTGTAGGAGAAAATGATGGCAACCTCCCCACATTTGGACAAATGACCTTTCAACTGAAAAAGCACATCAAGAAGACTCCATTTCAGATGTTTACAATGGAAAGTGGTCACAGGAATGCTGCATTGTCACTGACTTCCATTTTCTTGCATTCAATGAAAGAAGTGTCAGTGAAGTTTTAACCCTATTTTGGTTGGGGGGGGGCAAATTTGCCCCCCCTAGTAGACTTTTTGTTATAACTCTGTCAGGATAACAATTATGGCCCGGAAACTTTCTGACATTTTGCTAATACTCAGTGTGCAATGACTCAAGAAGTTTCATAAAAATATTTTGACAAATGAGGGGGAGGGAGACAATTTTCCGGAACTGACTCTGTCAAAATCGCCAATACTCAAATATTAATTTTCGCGAAAAAAAGTAGCAAAATTGCAATATTTTGCAAAGATATTTTGCAGGGTAGTGCTATCCAATGTATTCTATCATAATTTTCATGTTTGGATGGAAATTGAGCTCCAAATTAAATTTTATCGCATTTGTCCCGATTTTGACCGATTTTGCCACTTTTCTTGACCACACAAAGAAAAATGATGACGCAAGCAATAATGATGGCTAATTTTAGGTTAATTTTTATATTTTCATAAAGTACATGCTTAGGGCTATTAGTACACCACATTTGGTTGCTTTATCTATTTCCAGTCAAGAGTTAGGTAGGGGGGGCTTTTTTGCCCCCCCCCAACCAAAATAGGACGTGTCAGGTAGCCCAACCACTATAGGGTTAAGCTGAAAATAGCTGGTTAGCCATTTATTGTCATGTGTGCTGCAGCAATCGCAAACAATTTCAACAAGCTGCTTGGCAATTTTAGAAGATTCTCATTGCTGCAGAGAATGGTTGGCTGCCAGAAGAACATTTATTCCAGAATCTCTACAAAGTTACAAATTACTCCCAAAGTTTGTGACACAGAAAGTGACATGCTCAGAAAATAAACATTCTAAAAGTTAGATTTGTTGAGATTTAAGATACCTTTGCTGAAGCCATGAATGTTGTTAGTTTCTTTTGCCACATATGACTCATTTTTCATTTCCTACTGCTTCTCTAAAATTCTTCTCAACAATCCAAATTTGTTATATGAAACAGAAAGATCATCCCATCATGGAACTTTTTTCCAGTGATTTATGTAGTAAAGAAGCATCTATTTTGTGGTCATTCATTGAAATTCATCCATAAAGTGTGGGATAAATTTTGGCTGTGAGTTTCATGTATTGTATGAAATTGTCATTGTTCAGCAACATTGAATCCAGTATTTTAAGGGAATTGTCTCTGATAAAGTTTCCAGAATAGCTAAGCAGTTGATTTGTAATATTTTCATGAAACTGTTGAATGATAACTTTCTGATGTGCATTTATAAGTGAAAATCCCTCAGTTCATTAACATTTGCATGAACGAATTTAAAAAATGTTATCAGAAGGGGATGCTGTGTGAAAACTATTAAGGGCATTTCTAAAACACAACCATACCTCAAATCCCTCTCACATTTCTATCAATAATTTAATAAAAGCTTGTTTCATAGGTTTCTTTCCAATTTTGGAAATAAAAAACTGCTCTTGCAGGAAATAATTTTCATCCAGCATTAATTATTGAGTTGCTCTGAAGATCAACAAAAGTATATTGGAACTTGGGAAGTGTGACACTCTGTGGAAACAAAGAAAACAGAAATACAGTAAAAACCCACGCATAAGAAAATATTGGATTAAGAACCTACAGGCTGAAATTTTGCAATTAAACCCCAATTATATAAGAACCCATTCAGCCTGGAATTTGAAATAGGTTCTTATTTTTAGAGAGCATGGGGTCTTATTCACAACAGAAGTTTGTGGAAGAATAAAAAAATGCTTACAGTATATTACCTGATGAGAAGCTTTTGAAAGATTTTATCTGGATTATATAAACATTTCGGATTCTTTCACAAATTTCTGTTGGGGAATATCTCATAAATTCAACTGATGTGATCTGAACGTAAATAATAGGCCTGAAGTTCGAATCTGAAGAAAAGAAACTCCTGAAGGCCATGAATAAAATAAGAACCAATTTAAGAACCTGAAAAGCCTCATTTTCCACTAAATACCCAAAAAATAAGAACCTAGTTAGGCTGATTTGCAAAATTGTAGGTTCTATACGCGGGTTTTTACTGTAGCTTTGCACTGCTCATAGCAGCTGGGGAGTAGCCAAATTTCAATTCAGGTTGTTTCCAACATGAATCAGTGATAAACACTTAGCATTGTTCAGTTCTCAAAATTTCAAAAACAAGTATTGTTCACAATTGATATCACAATCTATAGTTGATAATCACCAAGCAAACCAAGAATTTATTTATATGTTGATATTTCCAATATTTATTTGTGCTAATCCTTCCAAATAATCTCTTTACTCTGCTTTATGTTGTCCAAACAACAATCTTACTCAAACCAGGGGTTTTACTTGCAACTTTGCAAAACTTTTGTTCTGTCTTTTTTAAGATCTTGAATTCAATTTTTGTCTAAAGCCAGATATTTCAGAAAATCAGATATTTATCTTCTGAATATTTCTGAGTCACAAACTTTGGAAGCAACAGTTAGTTTGTAGAGATTCTGGAAAAAATGTTCTTCTGGCAGCCAACCATTCTCTACAGCAATGAGAATCTTCTAAAATTGCCAAGCAGCTTGTTGAAATTGTTTGCGATTGCTGCAGCACACATGACAATAAATGGCCAACCAGCTATTTTCAGCTTTAAAACTTCACTGACACTTCTTTCATTGAATGCAAGAAAATGGAAGTCAGTGACAATGCAGCATTCCTGTGACCACTTTCCATTGTAAACATCTGAAATGGAGTCTTCTTGATGTGCTTTTTCAGTTGAAAGGTCATTTGTCCAAATGTGGGGAGGTTGCCATCATTTTCTCCTACAAAGAGTAAATAATGTAAAAATAGATCTCCAAGCACATTCTATTTTCGAGTCCTTTCTCTGTGTGAAATATTTACGGTGGAAACAACTCATTTTTGCAGAATATTGAATGAGAACCAGCAACGGAGAACGACAAAGAAACGATTGAAACAAAATATATAGACAACATGGCCTACCTTGAGAAAGAACTGATTTCAAATTCAACGAGTATCAAAGCCAGGAGAGCTTCCAATCTCTGCCGTGGTAAACGAGCGAAAACCTCGTGCATGCTTCCTTCGAATTCCATGGAAATTGAGCACTCCACTTTGAGGCAATGTGTTTACACAACCAGAAGCCCTGGAAGTGTTTTTCTTACTGAAAGTCGAAGAAACTGATTTGAAATATGCTAGGCCAATGTTTGTTTCATCCCGAGGCCTGCGCGCGCTTCACAGATTAATCCGGTTTGGCGGGAATTTCAAGGGTCCGGAATAACCCTTAGGCCGCATGATTGATTTTCTTTGATCAGTCGCGTCTTTATTTAGCCTACGCGTAGACCCATTATCCCAAAGGAGGAAAGGGTCTACGAAACAAAGAGCAAAGGCTTGCTACGGGCCGCCCAATTAATCAATCTAATCCCCTTTTCAAATTATTTGTGAAACGCGTTGAAACCATAGAAAAAGAAATATTTCTATGGCTGAAACAAAGGCTGCATAAATTAAGTTTCCAGAAATCTAGAAACCTCAGTAGCAAGCTATTGCTCTTTGTTTCGTAGACCCCTTCCTCCTTTGGGATAATGGGTCTACGCGTAGGCTAGTCTTTATTGGGAACGAAAAGCAAGAAGTAGAAATGAAATTAGACACTTTAAATCCTCAGCTTTCTCCTGAGCTGATTAATTGCAAAAAATTGTGACTCTGAGAATGTGATTCCAGGGACAGAAGCAGGGATGCCCGAAGCCTCGAAGCTCGCGGCCGCCATTATGGACTCAGTTTGCCACTCAACTTTATTCGAACGTGATTATGACGTCAATATGCATATCATGTATTGATTATAAAAACGGACGAAGTTGAATTGCCCGTGCCTGCAGACACCTGGAAATGCCGCACGATTGGAAACAACAGAGAATGGAAAAGATTGATACGGAAGATCAATCTGGGAGACAAGACGTTACATGGTGAATTTTAGCACAATACTACCTTTATTAGTTCTTTGAGCTTCTTATTTCTTGAATTAAACATGTTTCTATATCATAGCTTTCGCAGATTGCTACTCAGTCTTTGCGCTGGATAAGTATTTTATTTCTACGGGATGAACTTTCTCTCTCGAGTTTGAGGACGCAAAAGTGTTTCAATAAAAATCTTGCAAAGCTGTTATACTATGATATGACGCTATATATTGAGTTCATTATCACATGAGTTTAGAACACGGAAGCTCAGTTGTTCCCTTTCTATGTACAACGTGGCTAAAATTATTCGGCTATTTACATAAACAGGTTGAATTTGGATGAATATAATTCTTAAAATTTGTTGTCACTCCCCATGTCAATCACATCAACTGCTGTGTCCGTCTCAGAAAAGTGAATATAGAAGAACACTGTTCAAATCTCTCATTCATCGAATGAGTTTCAAGTTTTTCATTTCAAACAGACAAAACAGACAGAGTGAATTCGGGTACTTCCACAATTAGTTTCTGCAACAAACTCAAAATTCTAGCAACAGGAATTGTGCTCTTTGAATGCAATGATAAAATTGACTGGCAATGTAATATATTGATCTCCTTTTATTGATGTGTTTGCGTTCGAAAACTTTATATTACTGCCGTACAGAAACCAATCATATTCCTCAAAAATATCAGCTAATTCTTCCAGCTAAGTCCCAAGATAAACCCAGTGATCTAAATCTATAAGTTAGTTTGTTAAAAATTTGGATTATTTGCAGCAATTTTCTAGCAAGCTGCTTTTCCTGTCTACCATATATAGTCACTACCTGTGAAAGTGTTCAAACCTAAACTGCATTTCTTCAATGGATCAGACAGGTCAATATTAATAAGCTAAAGTAATTTGTGGTGCATTCTATTCCATTGTCGAGATAAACTCGGTCTTGCTGGTCAAGCAACGAATTTAGCTTGATGACAACGATATCTGTATTATCTTTGTTATACCATCTTATAATAACGTTCTTGAGAGGATGGACGCTCAACACGTGGAAGCAGTGCAGTAGAAGCTTTGGATTAGCCCGTTCCTGTTTGCTAGCTAGCCCCGCTTTAATTTCGCACAGGGCAAGTGTCACTTTGCAGCAGTCGTTACCTTTGAGGAGCAGATCTTCTAGCAGTGTGGCAAGTTAAATGCCTTCGCCCTGGTTGCAACGATGGTAACCCTCATACGAAACATCAATTGCCGTTCGTTGTCATCACAAGTTGAAAAGTCACGGAAATTCCGAGGAAACCTTTGACTTGTGTGATGAAATAACCACTTTGCTGAATTCAACTTGAGTTTCATTCGGCTGATGTTAGGGAGACTTCTTGGTATGTAGCTGCGACAATGTCAGCTCGACTATATCCGGACAGCAGCTGCTTCAAAAACTTTTACATTGAATCTTTGTATGTTTCTGCTGCTTGTGCTATGCAAACAAAACTTGCCAAAATGTCGACAAAGGAAACAGACGCGATTGGCTTTTAGGACTGACTTCCCCTTGGTGTATCACAGGGGTCTCCATTGTCTTGAGAATGACTTGGATCAACTTGCTTTTGAGATGAATCTTCTTGAATCGTGCAGGTTTGCCAAGTGAACGGAATTGGGCATAAAGTGTATTCAAGTTCTCTCTCAAATACCCCGTTTGCACGGAGCAAAAATACGGGATCGCGATCCAGATCGTGATTCACAAGAATCGAGATCGCGTTCAAGTTGCGTTTACACGGGCGTCAAACGGAAACGGATCAGGATCGCGATCTATTCGCACATGCGTATTGCGCATAGTTACAGAGCCTAGAAACACTACAACAACAATAGACAAAATGGCGGTTGTATCTACTGCGCATGCTTAAAGGATTTCGAACGGGATCGCGATCCCAAGAAGCGTTTACATGGCACAATTTTTCAAAGATCGGGATTGCGATCCCGATCGCGATCCATCTCTGAAATGGGATCGAATTTTAGGGGATCGCTATCGCGATAAAGTGTTTACACGGCACATTTTATCAGGATCGGGATTGCGATCCCGTATTTTTGCTCCGTGTAAACGGTATAGCTTGCCCTCTCTTTGCTAAAGGGAGGTAACAGTCCAAGGATATTTTGATCGGATTGCAAAACTTGACTTGACTGGACTCAAGGGATTCTTGACGGAATTTTTGGCTCTCATCCTCGCCAAGACATCTCCTTAAAAAGTAGTCCGGCAGCAATATGGTCTCCAAGAGCGATGCAACCAGAACTCAAAGCAACAGTCTTTTCTTTCTCAAGATTTAGACAAAAAACGCTCGCTAACATGCTCCTGTTTGAATATCTCTACCGTTTGATGATACGCTACACGAATTTTTCTGTCGGTTAGATATATGATAGTCACAGATGTTTGTAAGTGCTGGCAGCCCTGTTAACCTCTGCAAGTATTTTTGTATTTTCCACTAGCTCTGAACGATTCAACGTCCACTTCAAAATAACTCAACTGTCGCCAGCAAAGAACTTGCTCACTCCTGAAGTCATGGCATCTCTGCTGAGCATTTGTTCTCCTTTCTGATAGATAGTATCCCGAAATGACTCTTGAACTTGCACTTTTCAGTCCCAGATAGAAATAATAATAATAATAATAATAATAATAATAATAATAATAATGATAATAATGAAAATAATAATAATAATAATAATAATAATAATAATAATAATAATAAATTGAACTAAACCACCATCAAAAATTAACAGAAATAAAATGAATAAAAACACAACTGTTAAAATCATGGAACGTTTCGATTAAAAATCTTCGTCAGCACTACTTTCTAAAGGACAACCGAGAATTTATACTACGTGATAAACAAGGCAAGGTAAAACTAAAGATAAAGTAAAATTATATTTTTACTACAAAGAACCCTATTCCCAGGAAACATGACTACCCCCGAAATTAAAACCAAGTGGGAACGAAAATCACATTTTGTTCCAAACTGTTTTTTAGCGTAAACAAGAAAATGAAATGGTTGGCACATTAGCAAATGTTCACCCTGGAGGATCAAAATAGTCACAGACCAAATCTCCAAGGGATCCAGCCGGCAACCCCACGAACCTCCCATCTAACCTTTCAATGATTCGCAAATTGCTGAATCCTGAATGGCTTGATAGGGGATTCCACCCTAACGCCACATGCAAAAAAACATGAAGCCAAATAGGAAGACCATAGAGCACCGCCAGCAAAACCCCCCAGAGACATCAGATACAATGGCAGGAATTAGGCCACGCCAAACGCAAACATATCGAGTTCTACATCTGCAGCCCGTTCATTCAAACCCTTGGGTAAAAAAGTTCCCAGCCTGTATTGCCAAAAAAGTTCCTTACGTCGCAATGAAAAGACATCATCAGCCCCATCCAGGGATAAATAGTAGGGATGCGAAACGCGCATTGAGCAACAGGGCAACATTTCGTTTTCAATAGACCGAGAAGTTTGTTTTGATTTGGGGATTGACCAATCAGATCACGCTATTTTCAAAGATGGCGGCCCGCTGTAAACAAACAAACCTCCGAAAGATGGCTAAAACCTATCTTTGTTTTTGTTCCACGGATTTGCGGTTTTCGAATATTTTCAAACAATAACAACGAATTTCTCAAATATGAATTCTGATGCACACTTCCAATGTGCATTTTCCCGATATTCGGCCTAAATCCAGAGTAACAGGGTGTTGAAACTAACGAAAAAATCGCACGGTTTCAGACCATACCCTCGCCATTACTTGTTCAAATAATTTGCAGGAAAATTACTTGGAAATCAAAACAAGCCCGAAAAGATTATTTTACAAGTCATTCCACTTTCAAATTGATAAATAAAAATAGATCTTTAGTCCTAATGAGTTAAAGTCATGTCAAAGGGGTTGACTGCTTCGTCTATCAAAAGTGTAGATTTCCAGGAAGGGGGCGTGTTGCTATTTTATGTTAAGGGTCATAGAACCATCAGAACCATATCAGTTGGACATTTGCGACGAACTGAAATGGCAAGCGCTTTGCAAAAGCAATGTTAAAAAAAAATAAACTATCAAAGCTAAACTTTAACTGAACTAAGATGGGCAATTCTTACAACCATTGCTCTTGCATATCAGATTGCACCATCTCAAGATTCTATCCTCCAGCATCAGCGCCCTTTGATAGTCTGTTGCCTCCAACCCAACAAATTCATCTGGCACTGTTTCATCGTTATCGTCATCTCGTTGTCCTATCAAGATATCATCGTCTTCAGTGAGTTGGAAGCCACATTAAAATTTGACGAGTTTGCCTTCATCGCCACTGTTACCATCTCCCACTCAAGAATTCGCAACAAATAGGGCACTCGCTGATTGCTGGCAAAATGCATTCTGTGTGAAATGAGTGGCCACAACCATGAAAGATTCACTAGCAGGACTCATCACATAATACCCGGGTTTGTCATATTTTCTGTCAGATGCAAGGTAGTATTCTTAAAGTTTAGAAAGCCTTGAGAGCTATAGCTACAACAGACATGCAGTCTAATGTACGAAAACAAGGACGGGTAAGTTTTACATTTACTTTGATGAAAGTTTTTTCGTTATAGTTGGCAAAGCAGTCCCATTCATGGTAAACAATTTTAAAATCGCAGTTAAAAGTACACCAAATCAGCAGAGTGGAGGACGCAATAAGAATTATATTTCGTTGAATCAAAGTTGTTGAACCAATTTGACTCAATTGAAATCGTGGGAAAAAATGAGATTTTGCATTCCAAGGGCCACATTCGCAACGAAATTTGTATAACAAAAAGGTTGAACTAAAATTTACAACTAGAATATCTAAAGGGGATACGCGTATCATTTTAAGGCAAGAAACTGCTTGTGAGAAACTGCAGGCTTTGTTTGTTTTTTCAAACATTATGAAACAAACTACACACTCGGATTCAAAAAGCTACGAACGATTTTAATTTGAAGTTAAAATTTTCCTAGGTCACCTGAACAAATTTTGGTACTGTGCAGTACCGAAATGTTTCTGAATATTTTTAGTGCAATTTCTGTTAATACTTGCTTTGAAATTTCATCACAAGGTACTCCCAAGACATAAAGAGACTAGTCACAAACTTTTCGAGCAAAATGGCCTAAAATTTAAGAAACTGGATAAAAAATTTGTGTAACCGCTCATAGTGTGCTGTGATCAACGATTTTAATCAAACAAGCCATTATGGTGATCACGATGAAATTTTACAAACCGGATCAACCAATTTGGTCATTGCTCTCGTTGAAGTTTGACCATCTTTTGCCAATTTTTTGAACACGTTCAGTTGCTTTTGAAGGCCATTAGATTTGATGTTAACAATGTCCGCTTCTGTATCATTCTTTATTCATTCTTCATGTAAGGGGAAGGGATTCCCACATTTCTGTGAAAATCCTCCAGGCATCTCGCGAACATTTCCCGTAAACACAGGCATACTTCAGCCTACAACATTAGGCCAAAATTTAGCCGGCACAAGAACTAAGATTTTCCCGCCAAAACTTTCCCGCCGAAGCATTCCTATAAAATTTCGCCCCCTTGGAGAGCTAAGCTGAACAGTGAAGGGGTATGCGAAGAGTGAAAAACGCACTTTGGTTCTTACAGCAAAGAGATCGAGTCCCCTTGTCAGAACATGTTTTGCAAAATGTTAGATAGGCTAGAGATACCCTGTTTCTATAAGCAATAAAAAGCCACTTGACCTTTGTGGACTCCTTCACAAGTTGGGATTAAAAAATAAATTTGAAAGTGTCAATTTCAAGGTCGTATGACTTGTAAAATAATCTTTTCGGGCTTGTTTTGATTTCCAAGTAATTTTCCTGCAATTATTTGAACAAGTAATGGCGAGGGTATGGTCTGAAACCGTGCGATTTTTTCGTTAGTTTCAACACCCTGTTACTCTTGATTTAGGCCGAATATCGGGAAAATGCACATTGGAAGTGTGCATCAGAATTCATATTTGAGAAATTCGTTGTTATTGTTTGAAAATATTCGAAAACCGCAAATCCGTGGAACAAAAACAAAGATAGGTTTTAGCCCTTTTTCGGAGGTTTGCTTGTTTACAGCGGGCCGCCATCTTTGAAAATAGCGTCATCTGATTGGTCAATCCCCAAATCAAAACAAACTTCTCGGTCTATTGAAAACGAAATGTTGCCCTGTTGCATTGAGCTGCATAGCGCGATCATGAATGCGCGACCTTTGGTCCCCTGTGGTGTTGACAGTGAAGATCAAGATGGACGGATCCGAAAGCTCGAGTAGCAGCGCTGGCAGTAAATGATCGTGGATTCGTATCTAAAGGTAAGTATTTGTTCAACTTTTCTGTTTTTTAAGTGCTGTAGAGCTTGTTTTTGGTTTTTGTATAGTTTTTGACAGGTTTTGATGCCCAGATCGTTGTTTTGTGGAACTATTTTGTTTGCATCATTTTAGGCCAAAGAATACATCTCAGCTTTGCCGATCACGCTTTGCTAAAAAAGTCGACTTCCCCGTGTGATCCCGTCTTTCAGTGTTTGATATTTACATTGGGGATGTCCTTATGAGTATTTTTATTGCAAAACATTTTTGAGCTACGTTGAGCTGTGTGTGTGCGATCGCTTTTTCTGGAGGGCCTACCTTCCACTGTAAACCAAAATACAAATCGGCAGCTGATTCAAAGCACGTTTCATAGTTTGGCGGTCTGGGACGAGTAATGAATGGCATCCCATTGCAGTGCAACTACCTCAAACTTTTTTTATGAAACCAACTTTATATCAGCCACAGAAAATGCTAAAAGAGATGATATAGGATGTGTTTGGTAGAGTTCTACAATCAGGCTTTACAAGCCCTTAACCCTTATAAAATGTTTTCAGGCCAAGAAACTTACTTGCAAGTGGAAGAACAACATTCAATATTTTGAGATGTAAGTGAAAAGATATGTAAGGATGGAAAGTGAAGAAGAAACTCCAATCATCATTAGAAACCTCTATGGAAGGAATGGCTCCTGCACCGGACATGTCCGGTGGACAGAGCACTTAGTTTCTATAGTTTTCATTGTTCTATCGGCGCAATATCCGGCGCACGAAAATTCAACTTTCCATACAGGGTTAGAAAGAGAGAGAGAGGGAATAAAGAGATTACATAGGATAAATCTACTTTGAGAAAAAGCTGCATTTTTGACACACAGGTTACATCACATCACATGTGCATCTTATTTTGGATTTGCTACCATATGTGTTGTGTTGATAGAGTAGTCTGTGCCATATGTACTGTCAATGCTGTACATGACAAATAAAGAGTTTATTGTTGACAGAAACCACTAATCTTTCAGGAATTTTATCGCAACCCTTATCTTTTAATGATGCTCCTTGCCAGTTTGCATTCTTTGTAGTCCGCTGGGAACGTCTTCCCCACCCCACTTTGACTGCTTCCAGCCACACCCGACCCATAACTTTTGTAAAAGTGCTACCCGCGATAGTTTGTCTATATGACCGATAAATCACTGGTTCATTATTTCCTTACGCAGTCTTAGTACTCCCAACCTTCAGAGAGATGCACCAGAATGTATTTTAGAATGAGCTTCCCCGCTCCAAAATCAAAGAATGCAACTTGGTCTCCTCACTAGATTTATTAATTTCCTTTTATAGATTCACAGAGTATATGGATTCACAGAGTTAAAAATGCATATCAGCTCCAATGACTTTGTGAGAGAAATGGCAAGCTACATCATTCCAAAGGGAATTAGCCAAGACTGTATAGTCATTGTTTTCATTAGTTCAGTGGCAGATGTGTGATGGCAACACAAATATTACTGCTCATAGTTCTGGTTATAATTTAAATGGCATTTTACCCCTAAAGGCTTCTCACCGTGTTTCAGGTATTCAGACAAGTTATGATTTATCATAACCATGATTGTAGGGGAAGATAAAGTTTGGGGGGGGCTGCCCTTCAAAAAATCCATTGTTGACAAAAATTTGGCCTGACTTAAGCTGGATTTCTGCCCGATTTTGGCCAATTTTTGCAAATTTTTCCAACGTTGGAGGGCTACAGCCCCCCAGCCTTCTGTCTCCTACGCCTATGATCATAACTGGCCTGAATACCTAAACAAGGTGAGATGCCTTATTAGTGCTTGTGACATACTCTCTTGCTGTTGAATCATAACCAAAACAAATAGCAAAAGATTATGTGAAACAAGACATTAAATTGTCACTATTTGTTTCAAGATCTTTTTGAAATTAAAAATTTGGGACTGGAACACCTTTTGCAGTATTGGTATACTCTTTGATACAATGTGTAGTAGGAGTCCACATTTCATGTCCATGGTATTCTTGGCATTAAAACTTGATTTGATAGGAAAAAATATTTGAATTGTACATGCAGCTTCAAGAGAGAAACAAGGGAAGAAATGATATCTACTTGCTGCAATTTCTATCTTCTTTCAACACTCTGAAATAATACACAGTACAGTACTAACATGTAACCAATTACTGTTTATACTTGCTTACTTAAAGGAGCTCCGTCTCCAAATGTTGGTCGAAACGGTGATTTTGAATTTTTTTTATGGGCAATATCACACAGATGTTTACCTGTTTTTCCAAAATTAAAGCATCATTTTGAAGATAAATCTTTGTATGTTACAGAGGAAAAAACCAAAAATTCACGTCTTTTACAATTGCTTGGGTATAAATGGATTTTTAATGAGCACTTTTTGGTGGCTTGGGTGAAGCCACCAAACAAGTTGCAGAAAACAATGGAGAACAATGGCCATATGCAGTGTTTACAGATTTGTTTACAGTTTGGTGACGGAGCCCCTTTAACTATAAATAGCTTGCCAGATGAGTTCCTTAACATAAGATACTTGTCTGCTTATGGATTAAAAAGTAAATAAGGTAAATAGATGTTTGATGACATAAATGTTTAATTCTGACATGTAGATTTTCAGTTTGACTTTGTTAATCCAGGAATCCATTTCATGCACATTTGTTCCTTTCACTTTTGAAGCTAAAATAGTGAATAGAAGTGTGTAATTAAGTTGTAATTAGGACATTTCACTTCAAAAGGCTACAGTATATTGTAAGCATCGTATGAGTTAAAATTGGATTTTGTATGCACTACATGTGAATCTTTTAAAAACTGTGGATAAATGTTGCAAAGATGCTGTATCATTGTTTGTTGTTTGATCCTATCAGCCAGTTAAGTCCAAATGGGTTTTGTCTCTTTGACTGCATGTCTTGTACAACATATCATAAAAATGAGATCTGGATGAATGATTCTTTCTGGTATGGTTTCAAATCAAATTGAATGTTTATTGTTTAGACTTTACATATCAATTGATTTACCAGATCAAATCATTCATTTTGAAGCTCTAATCTGGTAAAGTGAAAGGTACAGTATATTATACAGTAGGTGCATACAACAAAACAGAATCCCTAATGACTGCAGGCCTCTTGAAGAAGTATTCTATCCTTGCAACAACATACTGTATGTGACCCAAACACCAATGTGCACATACAGTTTGTAAGGAATTAGCGTTAGAAACTTTCAGCCAACTGATGAATAAGTTCAAATTTTCCTTATCATTATATAGTTGTTGCAGCTTTAAAGAGTCTGTTTCAATCAGTATGTTTGGCACATGTTACCTTTTTGCAGGCAGTTGTTGTTGCCATTTTATGACCCATGAACATGTGGATACAATAAAGCAGTGACACACGCAAACATTCTGGTTGCAACTGACTTTAATTTTTTCAACTTAAAACACATCTAACTCTAACTAACATGTGGAAGAAAGTGCTGTAACTACCTGCCTACTAAGCAAATAACTACCCAGGCCAACCAGAAAAAGTTCTTACTTTTGAAAGTTCATAGCACCAAGCGTACTTGTCGGATTTGCATTGTTCAAATTCTAGTTCAAAGTGGAAAGACCGAAGAATTTTTGTGATTCGGTATAAGTTGTGTGTTTGTACGTGCGGCTACAATAAACGATTAATACACAAAGTATCTTTAAATTTAAGCTCAAGGCTATAAACTCATTTACAGATATTTTGCTAGCTAAATTCGACTTTAAAAAAATTTCATGTTTGCGAAATAGTATGCCTAAAACACGGCTTGAAACACTCGATTGAATCATGAACAAACTTCTCATACAGAACAACAAAGAAAGTACAATTTTTCTCGGGTGAGAGAACTCGTCGACACATACTAAATTCTCACCTTCAGGTCACCCAAAAATCAGCGACAAATCCATTTCTTGTCCCTTTCAAACGACACCATCCTCTTTTCTTCGCAGCTTCGGTTCGTTGCCAACAGGCTTGCAGCAGTTCACATCGGTTGCTAAGGGCATCATTAAAGCGAGGCTGCATTTATGCTCGCTCGCGCAAAACAATTGCGTTTCGCATCCCTACTATTTATCCCTGGCCCCATCGATCATTTTAACCCTAACCGTGAATTTACCATTGTGGCTCCCCTCAAAGAAATGACTGAAAAAGTTTGCTTGTGGGATTAATTTACCCCTGCCGAGTGATCCCTCGTTATGTTTGCGTGCGTAAGATCTGAAATATGATTTGTAAACATTGAATCTTTGCCTAAATTTTGTTTTAGTGCTACCTACATACTTTTTGCTGCAAACCTCACATTGTAGCAAATACACTACATTCTCTGAGTTGCAGTTATACCTCCCCGAAAAATTTTTGAAAGATCGATTTTCGTCCGAGTTTTCAAAATTATCCCTCTCAGTTATGACGTTGCAGATCTGGCAACTCTTCCTGCCATTGCACCTGTAGGTACCCTTAACGAACGGAGTCTCACCAACAACTGGCAATTTTGCTCTAACAAGTTCATCTTTAAGATTTTTGGCCTTCCGAAACGACAAAAATACCTTGTTTTGGAACAACGCTTTGTGTTCATTATCTACCAAAAGGAGTTTTGAATTTTCTTTTAAAATTTCATAAACTTTGTTGAGAGCTGGATGGTACGTAAGAACCAGAGGTATTCTCTTGTCGTCCTTATTTTTAGGTTGCCTATCCAAAAGACTTGAGCGATCGCGGCCGCGAACTTTGCTGATTTGCTCCAGAACCTCATTTTCACCATAGCCCCTATCAAACAGCCACCCCTTAAGTTCCCCTACCCTCTCATTAAAAAAGCGATCCTCAGAACAAATCCGCCTAATTCGCAGGGCCTGGCTATACGGTATACCCTTTTTAGTATGCTCAGGATGACATGAGGTACGATGAAGGAGTTGGTGAGTATCCGTTGGCTTAGTAAACAAATCTGTGATTAATCGATCTCCCTCCCTTATCACCTGAACATCGAGAAAATTTATCTTTTCCTTCGACCAATTCGCTGTGAATTTCATCGAAGGGTGGGCTTGGTTAAGGAAGTCTATAAATCGATGCAATTTCTCCTCACCATGCTTCCAGATTAAGAAAATATCATCGATATACCGCCACCATAACCAATGTCTATCCGGGGCTTGAGATAATAATTTTTCTTCCAATGCCGCCATAAAAAGAAAAGAAAATAATAATAATAATAATAATAATAATAATAATAATAATAATAATAATGATAATAATAATAATAATAATAATAATTGGTCCTGGTCATGACATTAAACTGCATCCGGTTGTGGAGTTTCGACGTGGGATAATGAGGTTACCCTTTGCCACAACTACCTCCAGGTCACCCTTGAGCAAGGTGTAGTACCTGTCAGCTCTCCCCGAGGCCTTGAAATACCGAGTTGGCGTCCGGCGGGGGCTAGTCTGTCTCATGGGTGGGAGGGACTCTTTAGCCTTGGTTGGCAACCCTCCTAGAGATGGTGTCTCGATAAAAATACCGGTGGTTGTGCCACCTTAAATTCACAATCCTCTTATGAGTGAAAATGTCAAATATTGATTTATTACACAACGGCGTGGATGAGGCTGGAACCAATGGTGAAGGTCTCTCGCCCGGCAGGTGTCCCATTGATGAGCAGGGTGGGCCTGGTCGTAATCATGCTACTGCTACAGTACGTCGAAAGAGAGGAGGGAAAATTGACTGAAGTGATCTGAATGGAACTGTAATGGAATGTTACATCCTGAGTGAACCAGAAAGACGTGGATATATGGACAGAATGAGGGAAATCCGACATGACTGCGTAGCCAGAGCACTCCACTGCGATATTTTACGTCAGCGAGGGTTTGAAATTAGTGACAAGTGGTACCAACATCAACCTGAGAGCGTTGTTGATAATGAACACTTCAAAGTATTATGGGACTTTACAGTACAGACGGATCTTGAAATACATGCGAGAAGGCCAGACATCATAATAGTGGATAAAAATTTGAATGAAACGATCATAATAGACGTAGCCATACCAGTTGATGTGAACATAAGAAACAAGGAACAGGAAAAGATCACAAAGTACCAAGATCTAGCCAGAGAAATCAGAAAGATTTGGAATGTGTCAACCAAGGTCATCCCAATTGTCATAGGTGCCCTTGGCACTGTAACAGGCAGACTTGAACAGTACCTGAAGGAAATAGGTGTAACAACAAGAATTGAGCTAATCCAGAAGTCAACCCTTCTAGGCACGGCGAGAATCATCAGACAGGTTCTTGATATCTAAGGACACTAGATGTGACCCGATATCTTGGACAGTAATTCCAAATGTTAATTCATTTGTGCGTAACATTCATAATAATAATAATAATAATAATAATAATAATAATAATAATAATAATAATAATAATAATTTATTTATTTACAGTTGGTGCGAGCAATAGTTTTAAAGAAAACTAATAAATACCAACTATTTACAATACAAAGTTCAAACATAATATAAACGTAAAATATATACATGAATCTATGTACACATAATCTGCAGATGTTGCAACTGCAAGTGTCTCCTTTCCAGCTCTTAATCATATTTTTGAATTGCTCTGCGTTTTGAGCAGCTTTTATCGTGTCAGATAACATAATCAAACCATGGTCAGCCTAGTTCATTTTCTGGTGCAAAAATACAATGGCAAATAGAACTTCTAGCAATGAAGTCGTATCTCAAAATAGTTATGTTGAACCGTCAAATGAATGAAACGCTGAGTTTGCATAAGATCCAAGTACAAAAGTGGCCAGAAACATGATGTTCCACCTAATTTTTCCCTTGCAACTACTTTAATCAAGATCCTGATACAGTGCCACAATATACTGAAGATGTTAGCATGAATAAACGAAATAGCCTGACCGTTGCTTGCAACCGTCCGGGATTTGCAGGTGTCCACAGGAATGAAGTATTTAATTCGTCTTTATAGGCGTCTTTGTAATCAATAAACGACGTTCCACCCAATGTCTTCCAGAATAGAACGTCATGATCGTCAGTTGCGAAATACTTCGTTTGCAGTGATGACGTCACATAAAAATGACATCATATGGTCAAATTACCATGTAGATTCGGCAAATTTCGATATTTTCTGAATCAATAACATTAAAAAATGCGAAAGACGACTATACAGTCAAGAAATGGCATATAAGGCGTCACATGCATTTGCTTGTTAAGAAAGGATTGAAAATTTAAAAAACCACGCGTTGGGCCTAAGTACCGAACGGTAATTGACGCGTTTCGCGCAAGATCATTACAAACTTCCCGTTTACCATCGATTTTCGTTATACCAATGCATAGAGCTATCCAAAAATCATAGTCCCAATCTCTCCGCCAAAAAGTGGTACCTAGCGCCAGTACAGCCTGGTCTCCTAATTGCTCAATGTGGAAGAGATGCCAAGTCAAAGATTTGCCAAAGCATATTTTTTTGCTTGGAGGCACATATGGTTTTGGTGACATATTGGCTGAGAGGCGCAATTTTGATGCAGTTTACGTTTGACTTTTTCAATCGGAGCACAAGCTTTACAAATAAATGAGAACCCTGCAGAAACATGCAAGTTAAGTTGCTTGGAGCAGGTAAGTGGTCTTATTCTATGAATAGGTACAGAAAAGTCCTCTCTTTTGAAATATCATACAAGCCAAACTTTGTCAATAAACGCACTCATAGAAATTGAAAGATCGAAGAAACTGTTTATTCTTTAGTTGAACTGATTTAGAAAGACTTGCTCCGGTAGCTTCAGCATTGGAAGAAGTATGAATCTTTGTTTGTTTCTTAGCAGTTCTTTATATGCACGAAAGTTAGTACTCTTGCAATTTATGGGGCATAAGCTCCACTCATAAACAGAAATCCAAAATTTATCCGACCATATCCGAGGCCTTCATCATCAATGATTATGAAGTCCAAACTTTGCTGAAACAACTTAAGAAATAAACATTCCCTCCTCGTAAGAAGTGCTAAACATTGCATTAATGTGATAGGAAAGTATCTGTTTTCATGCACAGGTCTTGCTGGTCTTTTATGAACCATGTAACTGGAGTTAAATTCTATATTTTTTCCACAACTTCTCCCCCTACAACCCCATTTCAGCATCGCGGAGAAGATTCCCTCATATCCGCCATCTTCCAGAAAGGTAGCGCGCTGTGCCAGACCTCTTTGAAAAGGTCTATAGCCCAGGGGGGACATTCGGCATATACGCATATTCGCATATCAGTCCGAGAAATTTTCAGGAATCCCAAAAATATCAGTTTAGCTTCATTGCAACCCAAAAATATCAGCTCGTTTTATACCTTGACATCTGTGAACGAACATAACAGATCCTGAAACAATGCAAATTGAGGCCAGGATTGCATCAAAAAGAACCCAGAAATATAATTTTGACAATATTTGATGCCCAAAAATATCAAAAACATAATTTCAGCATATTTGGACCCAAAAATATCACTTTTGGCGATATTCTGACCCAAAAATATCGGACTTACCTCCCCGTATGTGCATGTGCTGAGTGCCCCCCTTGGGTCTATAGAAATGGTTAGATAATGCCCAAACACTCATCGTTTTCTAAGCTAGGCAAGTACACTACAAGTGGCAAGATAGCAAAATACATTACATGAGGCTATTTTGATAGCCTGTCTCCCAGACCCCAGTTCTGAAAAAGATATTTTCGGTTGGTCTGGAACACAGGCTACTATTTTCACTCAGCCAAAGAAAAAGAAAATTACAATTCCTTCCTTTTCACCTCAGTCACTTGTACCTAGAGTACAATATCCCATGTCTGTTAAGTATGTGTCACCTAGTCACACTGAATACGTCTACAATACTTTTAAATCAAGAGATTGAACACCAGACTTGAAGTGGGTTTGTTTTGTAAACATAATTCTAAAAATCTGAGTACATGTTCAATCTAAAGTGATCATATCTAATCAACTAAATTACGACATTAGATAAATGCTGTTCAATGCAATTTTAGGATTCCTAAATGATATGCATAAATAGCGAATCTGCTCGACTTTCTCCCTTCACCTTATTATGATTTTACCTTGAACCATCAGGTAATTTTGACACCCAAAGGAACCCTTTTTTAGCTAGACCATAGCACAAAGACCACTTATTTGGTGATTGTCACCTTGATGTTTTGAAATACTATCGCATTCCTTACCTTGGCTCTGACTGGGCAGCCGACTCGCATCCTTCTTCTCTTTAGTGTCATCTATGCTTTGGTTTGATTCCTGCCTCTCACCTTTAGCTTGACGTGGCACGTGCTCCTCACCTTTGCTTGGATCAGATGACTGCTCGTTGACATGCTTGCTCTTATCCAGAGTTTTGCCTTCATTGCTCTGATCTGGCAATTCAGCTTTGCTCGGAGTTGATGCTTGGGTGTTATTTTCCTTCAGGGGAATTCTGGTAAGAGACCTTGGTTTTTCATTACTGGGATGTTGCAAAGGTTCTGCAGCTTCTGATGGCTTAGCATCACTTTGATCCTCAACAGAATCAAGAGATACAGACACTGCAGCATCATCTTCACAATGCTCTGATGGCTGCTTCGGCAGTGGAATTTTCTTTGAGGGTGATCTCTGTATATCTGTAACACAAGGTTTACTAAGCTGGACAGCTTCCTTCGCAAGATTAACTGACTTCTTAACAGGGCTAGATTCTTGAACGGGATTTGCCTTTGAGAGTTTACTTGTAACTTTCAGTCTAAAGGCGTTAGAGTCTTCGATAATGTGACAAGTGTCTCTTTTGAGCTTGCTTTCGTTGCTTGTATGGCCCGCTCTGCTCAATTCAAAATACAGTGGATTATAACGTAACTGATCAAGTGGTAACTTGGCTCGAAAGCGAAGGGTCGAATCCAGCAACTCTTCTGTGCTAAGCAGGGTCTTGTATGATCCTTTAAAACATTCAGAGTTAGTCAAAACGTACGCTATAACTCGGGCTGCAAAATCCAAGCATCTTTGACTGCTCGAGAACTGTGTGTCAGCCTTGGAATTGGAGATCAGTTTGTAATTCGTCCAAACGTTATCAGAACATGATAGCAACGACCATAGTAGGCGGAAGTAGGCTGGTGATGAAGGTAGAGGTCCCAACGAAACTGGGAACAGTACTAGTCTATCAGTGACACGTTGTCTGCAAAGAGCTGTATTGAGTTCATCTGAAAGTTCAGCTGAATCAGTGAATGAATGTGAAAGAAGAGGAGCGATGATAGTTGCTTCATCGAGAAGGGCAAGCCGAGCTTTTGACTCTTCAGGTAGTGAAACCGTTGCATTTGGAAGGTAATGTTGAAGTCGTTCGAAAAGAAAACGGCCTAGTGGCTCTTCACCATTGTGATACAATAAGGCAATGTCTACTTTGTTCGACCTAGCACTATCTGATTTCTTCTCAGGTTGAAAATTTAATATGTCACCCAGCTCAACATTTGCAAGGCACTTCAGGCCTGATATGTAGTGTTCTGTTCTCCATGCTGATGTGACATCTTCAACTGACGTAAGATGTGGTTTTCCTGGGTTGTCGAGATCTACAAAGCAATGGTTGATTAACGTTATGATTCATTAAAAAATGAATGTGCATTAATATAGAGTTCACCATTTCATACCAGTGGACTCACTTCACGTCTTTTTAGCAACACACGAGCTACTTCTATTCGCGATTCTTAATAGAAGACTCCCTGGTAACAATATTGATAGGAGATGTAGCCACATGTTTACGAGTTGATATTGAAAATGTTCTTAAATGGTTCGACTCTAACCGCATGGTGGCAAATCCTGGACAATTTCAAGTGATGTTCCTTGGGCTACCAAAAAGTTCAAACAGTGACGGAAATTATGGGGGGGGGGGGTTGGAGGGGCAATCCCTCCCCCAATTCGAGAAGATTCGGAAATTTTCGTAAAAGTCGGACAGTTCGCAGGTGGGATCGAAACTGTAGTGAAGAAACGAGTCACCGTCAAGAAGTGGACGAGTTTTTATATAGAAAGAGCAAACAAAACGCACAAGCTCAAAAAGCATATTCTAAAGTTTTTATTCACTTTTATTCATTTCATAAACGAGAAGAAAGTTCTTGGGTATGGGTTAGTTAGAGAGTAGCAATATTTCCGCGAGATGTTGGAGCTTTGGGAGAGGAATTCTAAGCCAATGTAAAGGGTGGAGTTCTCAAAAATTTTCGTGGACGCGACATAACACAAACTATCAGCGAATTTTCAAAGTTTCCATGTTAGGGGCGGGGACAGGCAAAACCTGAATTGCGAAAAGCGTTCTAAGACAAAGGAGAGGTTCTTCACACAGATTTGTTTTGAGAACTGGTTATTCATATTATCAAATATTCTAATTTGGCACTAATTATGAAGTAACGATGAAGTGCTGAGGTCAGTGGGCACAAAGAAAGAGTTACTGAACGGAATCAAATAGCAACAAATGAAGTTTTTCGGACATATAGTTAGAGAAGGAAACATAGAAGAATTGATCACAACAGGAAGAATTGAAGGCACTAGGGACAGAGGGAGACAACGAATAAAACAGCTTGACAACATCAGAGGTTGGTTACAACTAGACAGGAGCTGCGAAGTGATTCACAGTTGCCGAGATGAGAGCAATGGAGGTCCATGAATCGCCCAAGCCATACGGCATGGCACCTGAAGAAGAAGAATTTGGCACTGGCAAACAATGGATCCAAGAGCTCTCCTAAGCCCAAGTCAACTATCTGACTACCCAGAAAATTTCCTTGGGATGCTACTCTGAAAAAATTTTACAACATTGTCGAAATCCCAATTCAGTACCGGCAAACATAGGGTCATGAAAGGCATTCCAAGCAAAAATAGAGGGAGTGTCCTCAAACATTTTCCTGGGGCTTCGCCCCCAGCGTCCTCGTGGCTGTTGAGCCTACCGACAGTACGTTCACAATACATTATTGCCTTTTTCTATCAACTGCTGAATATAAATAGTTTTAAAATCTGATATACAATGACCTTAGCACATTTAAGGACCCTATTTATGTCAGGTCTAAGTCTTGCAGCGAAATGCCTGAGAACAAAAGCATTTCCTCCGACTCGGAAAATTTACGGCTTGCCCCCCCCCCCTCCCACTTAAAAAGCTGAATTTCCGCCACTGAGTGCAAACATCTGTATTGAAGTTGATGATCTAGAATCAGTTGCAAAATTGTTGAGCCATTGACAAAAATAAGGTTCAAGAAAGCAAGGCTGCTATACAATGCTTTTATACTGTCAAGCCTAAGCTATTGTCCGTTAATTTGGATGTTTTGTGGAAAAACCGCCAACACGGAGATAAAAAAATCCACAAACGTGCTCTACGTATACTTTTCAATGATTACGAAGCCTCATTCGAAGAGCTTCTACAAAGAAACAATAAGCAGACAGTCCATGTAAAAAACATCCACAAGCTAATGACCAAGGTCTATAAGTCTTTAAATTGGCAAAATCCAACATTCATGTGGATCTGTTCATAAGAAAGGAAGTGACTTACGACCTTAGAGCAAAAGATCTATTACAGCTACCAAAAGCTAGAACTGTTTTAAACGGCTTAAATTCAATTGTCTTCAGAGGCAGTATTCTTTGGAACGCTTTACCTGATGAGATAAAGTCAAGCCAATCTATAGCCTCGTTCAAAATTCAAGTCAAACAATGGAATGGAGACAGTTGTAATTATAATATCTATAAGTAGCTGAAATTGTAAATATTGTATTTTTGTAAATAGTTGGTTTGAATTAGTTACCATATTCTTAGAGTAAACTATACTTTTTGTATCCAACTTTAAATAAATTCATTATTATTATTATTATCATTATTATTAGGAACCCTATCATTATTATTATTGTTATTATTAATATTAAAATACCGAAGAAGATTTTATATCGAAACGTTTTTGCGACATCCAACAGTTTTTTATTTTTATATTATTATTATTATTATTATTATTATTATTATTATTATTATTATTATTATTAACAAATAAAAAACAAGACTGCTTGTGTGAAAATTTTCGATCTATCGTAGATCTTCTTCAGTCACTAAATTATAGCATTCTATAAATCTAATAGTTAATAAACGTTTAACAAGAGAGAATGTTGCGTTCTGTAATGGAAAAAGAATTAAACGTTCTCCTAAATAATGGAATGTAAGTTTCTAATGATGTGGCGTCATGAAATACGCGGTTAATTCGTTTTGCTAAATAGTTTTAAATGAACACGTCCTAGTTCGTTGCAACTACTGTTCATGCCTAATGGTTCGTGAGTTCTAAGTCTGGATATCCATTGACTTTCTTTCTGTGCAAGGATATCAGAGTCCCCTTCAACGTTCTCTAAGACGTGCACCCGCAGATCGCGATCAAAACTGCACAATTCCGAGGGGCAAATCACTCCAAAAATCTCGTACACCTTCGAGAAAAATCTCAAAAAATCTTCAAAAATCCCAAAAATCTTTAAAATCTTCCACATTTTCCGAAAATCTCCAAAAATCTTAGAAATCTTAGAAAAATCATAAAAAATCTCAATAAATCTTAGAAATCCCAGAAAAATCCCAAAAATCTCTCTGGATAAATCATAAAAAATTGTAAGGAAAAACATAAAAAGGTGGCAAACGCTTGCAAAGTGACTATGACGGTCCATGAAATCGAAGGAAAAACATCCTGCAAAAAAATTTCTGACCTCTGACCTTGTCCACACTGTGTTCGATTGCGTCGTCAAGACAACAACCTTGGCAGGGAGTCGGCTAGAAAATACATGCGCACACGCGTTCGCAAGCTGGGGTGGTGTGATAGACTTATGAATTTTCATCCCTTGTTTCCCTGCGTTCTTTGATCTGCTGATGAAAAGCAAACTTTTAGTACAAAGAATGAGGTTTTCCTGGCCTACTAACTGCAAAATATATATCTTTCAAGCAATAATCTTCCTCTGTAAAAACAAAACAGATCCATCGCGGCTACAAGAACACTAGGCCGTATCAATCGATTTTTGTACGCAACAACAACAACTATCTAAATAGCCCCTCCCTATCGGTTGAACACTAAATGAATACGGAACCATTGGCCACTCTACGCGGGCCTGAAGGGGGTCCACTTTTTAAGATTAATATTATGAGTCCCTATTGACCAAGTGAAATTAGCAAATCAAAGAACGCAGGGAAACAAACCAGAGTAGGAAACAAAGGACGGAAAGTCGTAAATCTAGAGGTGTGATAGGCGGGAAAAATAGGCTAACCATCCAAGCAAGTGCCTAACTCAAGTTTGTTGTTGTTAGAAAAAGCGATTAGGCAACCTCGTTTTCAAGGGTATCTGTTGTTTCAATAGGAGGCTAGACCTCAACAGATACCCTTGGGACCGGTTGACAAATTTTGTCAATTTTTATCGGAATAATTAGCATAATTTGGCAGACAGCAGGTGCTTTCGAATCCCATACTCGACATTTTCGAAATGTATATTCCATGGTTCGAACAACACACATTGTATCCAGAGCCATTCGAATGTTCTTCATTTCAACTGAATGCTAGGTTTTGAAGGTGAGAAATTTGTTTTGTTTGGAAAAGAGCCAATCAAATCGCAGAATAGCCTAACAGTCTCCAGTGTCAATGTAGGCGTTGCAGTTTACGGAAAACCTTCATTGTCACAGGGTACGAGGTTGAACGATTAGGATTAATTTGAGACATTTAAGACAATGCATCACTTTTGAAAAGTTTCGAATTCATGTGAACGATGACGTCACGGTAGGGCTTAATGTCCGTAAATACTTCAATAACTGATGACGCGTTATATTAACTTGGGATTTGCATAGTTGAAAAGAGCGCTTGAAGAGCTTGTGAATGATGCATAGTTTTTCATTTTTGTGAAATTCGAAAAATATTCTATAACGTCATAGATGACATGACGTCATAATTGACTAATTTTCAAAACTATTTTAGATGAAATTTCCCCATTATTTGTACTAAATCAAGCATGTAGATTCCGAATCTGCAGTCAAAAACACCTATAATTCATAGGTCTGTCTTTATATTGTCTCAGTTCGAACACAGTAGGGAAAATGACAAGGCAAAAATTAAAAATCTTTTCAAGAAATATTTACAAACAAGACAAGAAGTTTTTACTCCAGACTACCTGTCTCTTGAATATCATGTTTCGAGAATTTACGACAAAGCGTTGATGGAAAGTTCACTCTCTTTCTCAATTCAAGAGGACGTTTTGAAGGAAGTCCAGCCTCGCAGGACTGTCTTTTAACCTGAATGGAAGTCGCATTTGTCAGAATCACATGAATCCGATTAACCAATTTTTTCATGAGAACTTGTCGCTGAAATTTGTGGCAGAGTTTCTTACGTTTTGGCACTATTATAGTATAGTAAAGTAGTTTCTTGCAGAGTTTCTTAATCATTCATAAAACTGAATATTACAATTTATCGGAATTCACAGAGGACCACCTTTTGAACCAAGAATTATAAAAATGAGCCAGTTTATTATGAATAAAAGTTGTACTTTTTAGTAATATTTGGGCTAGTAGCGTACTTTCGGTTAGATTCATTTTGCAAGTCATGACAAGAATTGATTGCTTCAAGTAGAGTTTCTTAATTAATTTGGAAGAGTCTACTACAGTTTCTTATAAGCGGTTTCTTTAAAACAATGAATGCATTTGGTAAGGAGGGTAAACTTTAGAAATAACCCTTCAAGGTTAACATTGTATAACTCAACTCAGACTTGCGTAAATCCCATTTTCCAATCAGTGGAATGTTCTGAGCAGACGGAAATTCTTTTGTTTACAAGAGAAAATTTCGCTTTCAAGCGAATAGAAATTTAGGGTTGAAGGTCGGTATCATGCTACACTACTCAGAGTACTTCATCTTTTTTTCTCCGTGTCAACAATAGCTGAGCCAAGGACGCGAGAAATCCCCACTCTTACTCCGCAATGGAAAATACAACTCTTCAGCCATGTTTCCAAAGATTTATGAGGGACATTGAGGAAAGGAAGGGTCGCTGAAATTAATCGCACACATTTCGGTATAATTATAAAAAGCTAGCAAATGTACGGTATAAAAATCTTCAAATTTTGGAAGTTACTGGTTTTAAAAATCTTTGAGAAATCCTAAAAAATCTCAAAAATCTTGCAAAATCCCAAACAATCTTTGAAAATCCCCAGAAATCTCAAAAATCTTTCAAAATCTTTCAAAATATTTAAAATCTTAAGAAATCTTTAAAAAATCTCAAAAATCTAGAAAATCCCAAAAAATCCTTCAAAAATTCAAGAGATTTCAAAATCCCAAAATCTCGTACGCTATTTTTGGAGTGATTTGCCCCTCGCACAATTCACTGTCATAAAATGTTTCCCCAACTCCGTTGCTGTCGGATCGTGTTTCGAATCACTCCGATGCTTGTTAAAGCGCTGGCTCAATGTTGTCGATGTGTACCCAACATAAAGTAAATTATGCTTAGTGCATTCGGCTGCATAAATCATGTTTTTTGATTGACAAGATCCTCCTGAAATTTTGTATTTCTTCCTTGCATTTATATTTTCTACCAGATCAGTTTGCCCCATGTGGTCGCATAATTTACATGGGCGGCCGCGTTTCTTTGAATTCTTCTGTGTGCATCTCACACTCAGTCCTGATGGTCTTTTTACCTTTGGATGACAGGAAACTAGGAGTGAACGAAGGTTTGGATTGCGGCGGTAAGATACAATTGGTGGTTTGGAAAGATTTTAGCGAGTTTAGGGTGATCTTCAAGCATTGTTTGATAGTTTCTGTGTAGGATGGAAGCTAGTCCTTTAAATCTTGTATGCCAGTTGATAACTAGAGGTACCCTATTGTTGTCATCACAAACATTCGGTTTCTTGAAAGTCAAGAGATCTTGACGGTTTTTCTTTTCTACGTCATTGGCTATCCGACTGAGTTTAATTCTTGAATATCCTCTGTTTACATAAAAGTTTATAAAGTCCGATGCATGTTTTCGGTAATCAACAACAAGACTGCAAATTCTTCGAATTCTGATAAACTGCGAGAGTGGGTTAGATCTAATTGTATGGTCTGGATGATCTGAGAGTCTGTGTAAATAAGTGTGTGTAGCCGTAGGTTTGCAGTATAATTCAGTGATGAGAGAATGTTAATGAATTTTTACTCTTGTATCTAGAAAAACACAACTGTTAAAATCTTGGAACGCTTCGATTAAAAATCTTCGTCAGCACTACTTTCTAAAGGACAACCGAGAATTTATACTACGTGATAAACAAGGCAAGGTAAAACTAAAGATAAAGTAAAATTATATTTTTACTACAAAGAACCCTATTCCCAGGAAACATGACTACCCCCGAAATTAAAACCAAGTGGGAATGAAAATCACGTTTTGTTCCAAACTGTTTTTTAGCGTAAACAAGAAAATGAAATGGTTGGCACATTAGCAAATGTTCACCCTGGAGGATCAAAATAGTCACAGACCAAATCTCCAAGGGATCCAGCCGGCAACCCCACGAACCTCCCATCTAACCTTTCAATGATTCGCAAATTGCTGAATCCTGAATGGCTTGATAGGGGATTCCACCGTAACGCCACATGCAAAAAAACATGAAGCCAAATAGGAAGACCATAGAGCACCGCCAGCAAAACCCCCCCCAGAGACATCAGATACAATGGCAGGAATTAGGCCACGCCAAACGCAAACATATCGAGTTCTACATCTGCAGCCCGTTCATTCAAACCCATGGGTAAAAAAGTTCCCAGCCTGTATTGCCAAAAAAGTTCCTTACGTCGCAATGAAAAGACATCATCAGCCCCATCGATCATTTTAACCCTAACCGTGAATTTACCATTGTGGCTCCCCTCAAAGAAATGACTGAAAAAGTTTGCTTGTGGGATTAATTTACCCCTGCCGAGTGATCCCTCGTTATGTTTGCGTGCGTAAGATCTGAAATATGATTTGTAAACATTGAATCTTTGCCTAAATTTTGTTTTGGTGCTACCTACATACTTTTTGTTGCAAACCTCACATTGTAGCAAATACATTACATTCTCTGAGTTGCAGTTATACCTCCCCGAAAAATTTTTGAAAGATCGATTTTCGTCCGAGTTTTCAAAATTATCCCCATCAGTTATGACGTTGCAGATCTGGCAACTCTTCCTGCCATTGCACCTGTAGGTACCATTAACCAACGGAGTCTCACCAACAACTGGCAATTTTGCTCTAACAAGTTCATCTTTAAGATTTTTGGCCTTCCGAAACGACAAAAATACCTTGTTTTGGAACAACGCTTTGTGTTCATTATCTACCAAAAGGAGTTTTGAATTTTCTTTTAAAATATCATAAACTTTGTTGAGAGCTGGATGGTACGTAAGAACCAGAGGTATTCTCTTGTCGTCCTTATTTTTAGGTTGCCTATCCAAAAGACTTAAGCGATCGCGGCCGCGAACTTTGCTGATTTGCTCCAGAACCTCATTTTCACCATAGCCCCTATTAAACATCCACCCCTTAAGTTCCCCTAACCTCTCATTAAAAAAGCGATCCTCAGAACAAATCCGCCTAATTCGCAGGGCCTGGCTATACGGTATACCCTTTTTAGTATGACCAGGATGACATGAGGTACGATGAAGGAGTTGGTGAGTATCCGTTGGCTTAGTTGGCTTAATTATTATTATTATTATTATTATTATTATTATTATTATTATTATTATTATTATCATTATCAAGTAATATTATTATTATAAGCTGAGGAAGATTTTTAAATCGAAACGTACGAAATTTTTAACAGTGTTGTTTATATATTATATTATTATTATTATTATTATTATTATTATTATTATTATTATTATTATTATTATTATTATTATTATTATTATTATTATTAACTTTATGAAAAACAAAACTGTTAAAAGCAAACCGTTTCGATTATAAAATCTTCATCAGTTGTTTACAACCACAGGACAGCCAAGTATTTATAGGAAAAAATAACATTTACATAAAATCGTGATAAAATCCCCCCGAGGCCCTCCTTAAAAACAATGCCAAACAACACACCTAGACTATTTCAAGTTTTCTTAGCCAGCCAAAACTTCCAATTCAAATAAAAGTTCATAGTAAATTCCCTAATCCTTTACTTCTCGACATCGGAATGGAAGCTCTGCGTATATAAAGTCTCAAGCAAACGAAGAAGCACGCCTCCCAACGACCCTCCTGGGATTTGTTTAAATTTCTAAATCCCTAGATGGCAAGACAGGGAATTCCACCCTTACACCACGTGCACACTGACACGAAATACGAAAGGAAGCATGCCCCCAAGATAAAGCCTAAGACTTATTCAAATGGAATGACTGTATTCAGGCGACCCCACAGGCGAACATATCCAATTCAACATCAGCCGCTCTTTCATTGAGACCGTTGGGTGCAAAGGTTCCCAATTTGTATTGCCAAAATAATTCTTTTCTACGAAGTGAGTAAACATCTGAAGCCCCATCAATAATTTTTATGTTGACCGAAAAAGCACCCTGATGGCCTTCACTAAAAAAATACCCAAAGAAACCCGCCTGTGGTACCGCCTTACCCCTGTCAAGACTGCCATCATTGTATTTACGTGCATATGTTCGAAAATATGATTTTTACACATTAAATCTTTGCCGAAATTTGGTTTTTGTGCTGCCCACATATTTTTTATTGCAGCAATCACATTGCAACAAGTAGACTACACTCTCCGAGTTGCAATGATAAGCACCAGAGGAGATCGTAAAGCATCGGGAGTCATTAAAATTTCGAAATGTCTCCCCTTCAACAATGAGTGAACAAATTTGACAGCTTTTCCTGCCATTACATTTGAAAGTGCCCTTTTCAGCATAGGAATCATTCGTCGTACATAGCCGATTGCTCGTGGCCCATGGTCGAAACCGCCAAAGCCTCATTTTCACGGACCAATCAGACGGCTAAAAAGCGAGGGAGACAAAAGAAACCCGTGCAGATTTTTCTAAATTTGACCTATCTTCATAAAACGCAGCCAGGACAAAAAATTGCTTGAGATTTCTCGAATTTTTTTAAAGCAATCTACTCTCCAGATGTTTGGGAGTAAAATTTTGGATGCCGGTTAAAATATCTCCAGGATTGGCGGAGTTATGGTCACAAACAAACCGATAAGGCACTGAACCTTGAACAATAGAAATTCTGGCCGGGAGACAATAGTAATAACAATAGTGATTGTTGTAAGAACGACCCGAAAACGCCACAATCTGCGTTTTCAATTGTTCTTCCCATTGTCATTCGCTAAATTTTCTTTTATTGAAGATTCAATGCCCCTACGGTTTCTATGTGAATTGAAACAGTCTACAAAGGCTTGTTCGCCCATTTCAAGTCATGTGGCAATACTCCCCCAATACTCTAGGGAAGTTTCGGTATTGTACTACTTTTTACATTCATGGCAAAAGTTTGCTCGTTGCGAAATAACTTTTAAAATTCAAAAGAGGTTTTATCAAGAGGCTTTATCACCTGACTGGAAGTAGCGTAAACAGGTCTCGACAAGCCTTCGTCGATTTTGTCTATTGGAGAGGCAATAACTCCACCAATCCTGGAGATATTTTAACCGGCATCCAAACTTGTACTCCCAAACATCTGGAGAGTAGATCGCTTCAAAAAAATTCGGGAAATCTCGAGCAGTTTTTTGTCCTGCTTGCGTTTTATGAAGGTAGGTAAAATTTAGAAAAATATTCCCGGGTTCCTTTTGTCTCCCTCGCTTTTTAGCCGTGTGATTGATCCGTGAAAATGAGGCTTTGGCGGGCAATCGGCTATGTACGACAAATGATTCCTATGCTGCCCTTTTCAGCTTGTTCATCGGCTTGTTGGTAAACTTTGGCCCGAATCAGAGTATCCTTGAAATTTTTAGCCCTTCTGAACGAAACAAAAATCTTATCCTTGAAAATATGTCGATGTTCATTATCAACAAAGAGTGCAACAAAGAGTGCAAAATATCGTAAACTTTATGAAATGCTGGATGGAATGTTAAAAGCAGGGGTATCCTCATATCATCCCCGTGCTTTTGGTTCCGATCCAGGAGGGTATTCCGATCCAACCCCCTTACCCTATTAATCTGTCCCTCTATTTCTCCCCTATTGTACCCCCGATCCAAAAGAAAATTTTCCAAGTTTTCCAATCGATTTTCAAAAAAAAAGAGTCTTCTGAGCAGATACGACGAATTCGAAGGGCCTGCCCATAGGGAATGACCTTTTTCGTATGACCTGGATAACACGAGGAACGATGAAGAAGCTGACGAGTATCAGTCGGTTTCGTATACAGATCTGTGACTATTTTGTTACCTTGCCTTATAACCTGAACATCCAAAAAGTTCACCGTTTCCTTGGAATATTCAACGGTGAACTTTATGGAATGGTGAGCGGAATTCAGAAAATCT
Source organism: Aurelia coerulea (assembly GCA_039566865.1). Taxonomy (NCBI): domain Eukaryota; kingdom Metazoa; phylum Cnidaria; class Scyphozoa; order Semaeostomeae; family Ulmaridae; genus Aurelia; species Aurelia coerulea. Next base: position 33,944,203 of record CM076943.1, read on the forward strand.
ACAAATTCTATAAGTTTTTCCTCCCCATGTGTCCAAACTAAAAATACATCATCAATATAACGCCACCATAACCAAGGCTTATATTGTGATTGTTCAAGAAGTTTTTCTTCCAAAGCCGCCAAAAATAGAATAGCATATGATGGTGCACATTTGGTACCAATAGCTGTCCCCCTAATTTGCTTAAAAAAATCACCATTAAACTCAAAAAAATTATTTGTTAGCACTAAATTAGCCAGTTCCACTACAATCTACAATCTACAATCTACAATGTCAATCTCCAAAAAGGCTCAGCCCATGACGGAGATACACAATACTCACACTACATCACACCTACTTTACGTAACTACATAAAACTACATACGATATGTTAACGGATTAGTAGTTTTGGTGCAAGGGCACTTGGTCAATATATTTTACTTTGGCTGCATGGCAATGCATACATGCTACAGTTTGAGTGATATGACAGATATGACACATTAATATCAACAGTAGGCTTGCGTGGTTTGCAGTTTCAGCTATAAGGAAAGCAAAGGTATCTAACTAAGGTATCTGTTATATATCGAGCCGAGCAAGACACGAGAGAGCAGTCTCAAGTCACGCTAAAAACCAACTTCGTAAGTAATCTCAAAACGAGGCTAAGTCAACAGGACTTCAAATCCAAGAACGAGGCTAATACGTTACACTTTTCTCCCCTTAAATAAGAAAAGCGTCCAACAGTTATCAAGTTTCCACTTAAAACTCTTCACTGTAATTCAACTAATATTTCAAACTCAACTACAAGTGCTGGGTGGACTACCAACACTTAGAAACAGGCAGAAAAGCATTATTCTGGCTTTTGACTCTACCCGTTTTTCTACTCAAGTCCAAGTCTCTTTGGAGGTCTTCTAATCCTTGCTGGATAGCGTCTTTCAGGTGTTTTTGCTGATGATAAGTTCGCCTCAGGAGTCTTTTCTATTCTCACCTCAGTAGACTTCTGAACTTCTGGCTCAATCTGCAACTCTACTTTCTCTGAAGTCTCTCTACTGGGCAAATCTCTTTGCTCGATAACTCTTTCATCATGTCTTTTCTCTAATTCAATTGGAGGTAACACATCTGGAATAACAGGTAATTCTTCTGCTATCTCTTTTGGTGGAATCTCACTACTTAAGAGGTACTCTATATGCACAAATCTTATCCTTTGTCCACATTTAACCAAATAAGTTAGAGGTCCCTTTTTCTTTACAATGATTCCTGGAATCCATCTCTCCTTGCTATCTCTGTGATTTCTAACAAGCACTGATTGATTTACTCTTAATTCACGACTTTTCACCCCCTTTTGTCATGATACTTGATCTGTTGATGCTGCTTCTCTTCTACAGCACTAGCTAAGTTTGGTTTTACCAAACTTAAACGAGTACGCAATATTCTCTTCATGAAAAACTCTGATGGAGCTTGCTTTGTGACGCTGTGTGGCGTAGAACGGTAAGTCAATAGAAAATCAGCTAATCTTCTTGACCAGGTAATTGAAGTATCATTTCTCTTATGATCTAGCCACATCTTGTTTAAAGCTTGCTTTACAGTCTGAACTGCTCGTTCTGCAGCAACATTACTTGCAGGGTGGTAAGGTGGAATGGGAGTGTGTTTTATTCCATTCTTCTTTAAGAATATGTCGAATTCTTCGGACACAAATTGTGGACCATTATCGGAAACAAGTTCCTCTGGCAATCCATAGCTTGCAAACATGTACCTTAACTTATCTATTGTCGCACCACTGGTGGTACTTGACATCTCGTGCACCTCTATCCATTTGGAATAGCTATCGATAACAATCAAAAGCATCTTTTTGTCGAATGTTCCATAGTCAATATGGATTCTTTGCCAGGCTCTTGCTGGAAACTTCCAGGGGTGCAATGGCGCATGTGCTGCTATACTTCGAAACATCTGACAGCTTTCACAACTTTTGAGATATTCTTCTATCTCTGAATCTAGACTTGGCCACCAGATATAGCTTCTTACATAAGCTTTGGTACGGCAGATACCTTGGTGTGTTTCATGCAGCTCTTCGAGCATTCTATTTCTATACTTTGGTGGAATAGTCACCCTTGTACCCCACAACACACAACCCTGCTCTGCTGACAGTTCCAATTTGCGATTGAAATATGGCCTTAATTCTTCAGTGTCACAAACTTCTGGCCATCCATTCAAAACGAATGAAAGAACCCTTGACAAAAGTGGATCTTTCCCTGTTTCTTACTGAACATCTTTGGCTGAGATCGGCAAAGAATCAGTATACTTAACTTGGCACACTGATGGCTCTTCTCCTTCCTTTGAATTTCCACTTGGTAATCTAGAAAGTGCATCAGCATTTGCATGATCACTAGATTTTCTGTACAACAATTTGTATTGATAGGCTGCAAGGATCAAAGCCCATCGTTGCAATCTAGCTGCTGCTAGTGTTGGAATACCAGACTGTGCACCAAGAATAGAAGTAAGCGGTTTATGATTTGTCACCAAAGTAAATGTTCTCCCATAGAGATACTTGTGAAATTTCTTTACCCCAAAAATCATTGCTAAGGCTTCTTTCTCTAACTGTGCATAATTTCTTTCACTTGAACTTAAAGTTCTAGAAGCATATGCTATTGGTCTTTCTGAACCATCTTCCATCACATGTGATAGCACAGCTCCTACCCCATAACTAGATGCATCACAGTCCAGCTTTAGAGGTTTAGCTGTATCATAATGTACCTTACTACTGCTTAGCTGTACTTTACAAGCATCAAATGCTTTCTGACATGCCTCTGACCATTTCCAAGCTACATCCTTCCTTAACCCTAATCCACATGGGAGGGGGAGGAATCCACCCCCCCCCCCTCAAGGTTTTATTTGCCGCGTTTTTAAACGACATTTCCTATGTCCCCCAGCCTCCCTGACTTTTACTAATTATCTATTAGCCACATTTTGGTGGAAAAATTTTTGAACAATAGGACTCGTGGGTCACGTGACATGCCCATATTTGGAAGGAGGTAGCAACAAAATCATTGTTTTCAATGATTTCAATGGAATTACTTGATTGAATTATAAAGTATTATACAGCAAATGAATCAGCAAACAAAGGGCTTCAATTTGATATCGGAATTTTTGGAATTTGATGATGTCAGCATTTTTTGATAACGACGTCATTTTGGCCGCCATTTTGGACTAATTAGCAATTTTTTCAAGTTTTTTCGAACTTTTTCAATGAAAAAGACTCTAATGATACATTTATCATAGATAATCATCATTTTGCAGGTTCTTTTGGTCTCTTTTTACATAGAATAAATTAATCGCACAAATGACGTCATAAGAATCGGCTAATTTCTGCCAAAATATCACTCCAAAATCATTATTTTCAATAAAATATTATTTTATCACCATTTTTGTTGACAAACTGAACCAAAAACTGCATAAAGTTCGTGCAAAATCTTCATTAAACTTGAATTCAACTTGGAAGCCTGATTTTCACAGATTTTCAGCTTTGTGACGTCACTGTGGCGTCACAAGGCGTGGCAGCCACACCCAAATTCCGCTACAAGCTGCAAATTACCTGTTCTATAACTGTGCCAAGTTGTATTGAATTCGGATGCGTTTAAGGCAGTTTTCGGAGGGGGGGGGCCCATAAATGCTAGCTTGAAAAAAGCCCATATGGATTAGGGTTAACAGCTCATGCAGCGGGCCTAAAATAGAAGCAAGACTTCTTTGGAACCTTCCATAATAATTAATTAATCCAAGCCAGGATCTTAATCCTGTAACATTTGCTGGAGCAGGGGCATCAATGATGGCCCTTACTTTCTCTTCAGTTGGATGCAGTCCTTCTTTGTCTATCTTGTACCTAAGGTATTTGACAGTAGACTTGAAGAATTCACATTTACTGAGTTTAGCTTTAATGTTATGTCTTTCCAGCCTCTGCTAAACCTCTGATAAGACTCTCTTATGCTCCTCAACAGACGTGGTTGTGATCAAAATATCATCTAAATAACACACAGCATTCTTCACACCAGACAACACCCTGTCCATGACTGACTGAAATATGGCAGGGGCGCTAGAAACACCAAAATTTAGCCTCTCTATTCTGAATAACCCCTTGTGAGTATTGATGGTTAAGACATTTTTAGCATCTTCTTCAAGCTCTAACTGTTGATATGCATTGGACAAGTCCAATTTGCTGAAATAAACCCCTCCAGAAAGTGTTGCAAATATATCTTCAATGTTAGGCAATGGGTACTGGTCAACATCTAACACTGGATTCACTGAAACTTTGTAGTCCCCACAAATTCTAACCCTACCATCAGTTTTTGGAACCACCACAATTGGAGAAGCTCATTCACTATGCATCACTGGTGTCATAATACCATCTTTGGTCAAACGATCAAGTTCCTTCTCCACAACTTCCTTCAAAGAAAAGGACGGGCCTTCTTAAAAACAGGCTTAGCATCATTCTTTAGAAGTAAATCTGCTTTGAACCCCTTTATAACACCATGCTGACCACCAAACACAAACTTGTGCTTTTTCAAAATCTCCTCACCTATACCATAATTTACTTCAAACAACTGATTCCAATCAAGCTTAATTTCCATCAACCAGTTTCTTCCTAACAAAGCTGGTTTGTCTCCATCAACAACAACCAATGGTAACATAGCCCTTTGTCCTTTAAGCTCAATATCAACCAAAATTTCTCCTTTAGTTGCAAGAACCTCACCAGAATAAGACTGAAGTTGCTTTGAAAATGAAGATAAGGGCACATGTGGCAGGTATTTCTCATAAAATCTATTTCCAACAACTGAAACTACTGCTCCAGTGTCAATTTCCATGGTCAAAGGAACACCATTGACAGAAACTGTTTCCTGCAAAGTAGCCTTGGCATCATCTCTACAAGTATAGATTTTATGTAAATCTTCATCGCTATTCCCAACATTACTTGATGACATACCAAGATAACTTGTTCTCTCAACTGGTACAGTTTTTCTCTTTTCACTTCTACACTTCTTTGCAGAATGACCTTGTTTTGAACAATTAAAACATTTCAATGACTTGAATTTGCAATCAATTGCATTATGCTTATCTCCTCCACACCGCCAGCACTCTGTGCTTTGTTTGGATCCTGAAACACTAGCTTTTGCTCTCTTTTTATGCTTATGCTCAACTTTGTTAACTCCTATTCCACCACTTGAACTTGATGGATGTAAATCAACTGCATTTCTTTGCGCTAATTCCATTGCAACAGTGATCTTCTCTGCCTTGTCAAAGGTAAGATCAATTTCTGTTAAAAGCTTCCTCTGAATGCTCTCCGAACGCAAACCACAAACAAGCCGGTCACGCAATGCCATTGACAGGAATTCTCCAAAGTCACAAGTACTTGCCAGTTTCTTTAGCTCAACAATATAATCTGAAATAGATTCATTTTCATGTTGATTTCTCTTGTAGAATCGAAAACACTCTGCTATCACCAACGTCTTTGTTTTAAACTAGCAGATAATGTAGCCTTCAGCTCATCATACGTTTTACTTGAAGGAACATCTGGAGTCATCAAATTTCTCAATAACGAATATGTTGAGGGTCCAATTCCACTAAAAAATACAGTTCTTTTCTTCGGTGCATCAGTAATATCATTCGCAATGAAAAACTGCTTCAATCTTTCCATATAACAAGCCTAGTCCTCCTTCCCTTCACAGTAAGGACCTACCTGTCCTAGCACCTGTGCCATGCTAATGCAACGTCAGCATTAAGCACAATAAAAATGGGCCTAAGTTATGGCGCGGCATAGGGGTCAAAAATGGGTCGTCGTAATGGTAGGTCGTCGTAATCATACGGTCCTGCTTTCTAGAATGCGTCGTTGCGCATATTTACGACCATGCATTCTAGAAAGCATCGTCGAAAATTACCACCGTGAACTGTAGAATGCATCGTTGCATAGGCCTTGACGCTACACTTTGGGGAAAGCGGCGTCGTGTCCTCGTTTTCATTTTACGCTACACTTAAGGGAAAGCGGCGTCGTATCAGCTTGAATTGGTCTTACATAAATACAAGCTGATGTTGTTACTTCTCGCCTTAAGCTTTTCACATCGTACCATCTAGATTGTAGTGGTACAAGTGGCCTGTTTAGGCCTCCACTTTTTGCTCGCAGCAATGTGTATCCACCAGTCAATTTCAGCTGTAGGTAGTTTTCTTCAATTTTTTCACAGAAATTTTTATGTGGAACATTTTTGTCCTCAAACTTTATCTTCTTTTTGCCATGGCCAATACATCCTAGTGCCTCTAGCTGATGTGCAGATGGAGATGTATCTTGGCTCCTTGAAGGCAAGCAACAGAACTCGTGTGTCCAGGTTTCTTTTATGGGGAAGGGAACAACTGAGTGCAGTAGTTGCCTTTGGGAACTGTGTCGCACAGTACTTGATCTAAGACCAGGAAATGCCATTCTACAAAAAAATTTATAATAAGATTTCCATGGGAAAAGTATTAATGACAATGTTGTCACAACTGTATTTCTAACTCGCAATGGGAAAGAGAAAACAAATTATTTTCTTGGATATCTCTTGAATGCAGCGAAAGTCTAAACAACAAAAAACAACTACAAGTTTAAACAATGAAAAGAATACACTTCCTTCCTGTACTCAGAATGACTGGGATGGAGGGCCTGTAAGTAATATAAAATAATAAACTGCTTGAAAATTATTCATAGTACCCTCTAGACCTACCTGAAGTTCTGCACTGCTCTTTCCTCTGAAGTGGAAGTTAGATCTTCCCCCTGGTGTTCCAAACTTCTTTCTGGAGAATCACTCAGTTGATTGCTGCACTGGGCAAGAATATTACTCGCTTGTAACAGGGCATCACACAATCCTCTCTCTCTTTCTCTTTCTCTCCCACTCCCATCGGCCATTTTCTGCTTTTAATGATGAAGTGTCCCACGTGTGTTTAGGCCACGACGCTAAGTAGGCTGAGTTTGTCTTCACCAGTCAACTCACTGAACTGGCCTAAACTTCGTGTACTGTTTCAACAAACAACCACAATCTTTCATCAAATCCATGACTGTATCCACTAAAACATAATGTGAGTATCTGAAACCATTTCTCGTCGCCAATATGTTATATATCGAGCCGAGCAAGACACGAGAGAGCAGTCTCAAGTCACGCTAAAAACCAACTTCGTAAGTAATCTCAAAACGAGGCTACGTCAACAGGACTTCAAACCTAAGAACGAGGCTAATACGTTACAGTATTTGTAGAAACCGATTGATTCTCCCTTGAATTAAGAGCAGTACGCAGAGCTTCCAGTCCTTCGTCATGGGGTATACTAGGATATAGACCGACCACATCAATCGTACACAGAATAGCATCCCGAGGAAGGTCCTCCATGCTGGCTAGCTTTTGCAGAAAATCGTTAGTATCTTTGAAATATGACCGGACTCTTTTTGCTTGGAGATGATGGTCCAAAAATGCTGAAATATTTTCGGTGAAACAGCCTGAATTCGAAATAACAGGTCTCCCTGGGACACTACTGAGTCTTTTGTGGATTTTCGGTAAAAGATAAAACCTACCCAGCTTTGGGTTGTTGACCATAAAATATTCCAGAGTTTTCAGAATGAAAAGCACCGAGGAAGATTTTTATAATCGAAACGTCTGGTTTTAACAGTTGTGTTTATCTATTTATTTTTTTGTTATTTGTGATGGTGGTTTAAGTTTAATTATTATTATTATTATTATTATCATTATTATTATTATTATTATTATTATTATTGTTATTATTATTATTATTATTATTATTATCATTATTATTGAAGGAGGAAGGAAAGAAACTAATGGGTGGGGCAATAAATATAGCCCCCAAGATAGAAAAATTCCGAAAAAGTTTCTAAATTTAAGATTTTGATGCAATTTATGCGGCATTAAGTACAACATAAAACGCAACTTTTGAGTGAAAATCAGTTAATTATGAACTGTAGTTACAGTGAAATGAGGTTTGAAAAAGATGGCTGCAAAACCAATGAAACATAATCACTAATCATCGACAATAAGCCACTGACACATTTATTGATTTTTGAGCAATTTCAGTGCAAATACCGAGTGTCCCAAAAACTGTGTACAAGCTGTAAAGATTCTGACTCTAAAAGCCTTTGCCTTTTTCAGATCCCTTCAAAACTATTTTCATATTAATCTTCAATTGTCGAATTAAATTTTGGCATTTTTCTTACAATTTTCTGCAACTGCAGAGCAATAAATCAGGAAATGTGAACTTTCCTCTAAGGCCCAAACCAGTGCTCCCAGAAGGGCAGAGCTAACCATTCTTGGGAAGGCAAAAGCAAGTCGGCCCTTAACAGCCAAAGCTGATATGTCTCGTGATTCTTATCATTATCCCGAGAGAAAGACATTCTGGAAATCTGGAAATTAGCAAGAGTAACACCAATTTTTAAAGCAGGCTCGAAAAGGGATGGAAACAATTATAGGCCTATCTCGGTCATCTCAGTTTTTTCTAGGATGTTGGAAAAAATAGTTAACGATCAGCTCATTGATTATCTCATGACTAACAAAGTATTGACACCAAATAAATCTGCTTTTCGAAAACTTTATTCCACTGTAACATCCCTGATAAACGATACTGATTATTGGTCAGCTCAACTTGGCCATATTTCTTTATTTAAAAAAAAGGCATTTGATACCGTAGATCTACAATACTGATAAAAAAGTTAGGTGCAATCGTAATCAGGGGAAGTTCAGGAGAATGGTTCACATCCTTCTTAAGTGGTAGAAAACAATTCTGCTCAGTTAATGGACAACAGTCGGGGGCTAGATTGGTAACATGTGGTGTACCTCAAGGGTCCACTCCTATATATAATCTATCTAAATGACTTTGAAAAATGCTTAGAATTCTCTAGGGCTAGTATGTATGCAGATGACACACATGTTACATTAACATCTACAATCTTGGCCAAAATACTTGGGACAAACCATAAAATTGCACTACTTCGGTCTTTGATTACATGCCCCCCCCGCTCTTCCTTTTCAAAGTTGCTTGAATCAAACGCCTTTCGACCTTCTCAACATATAAGTAGGGGGGAAGGGGGATTAGAAGACTCTAAACGTATGTTTTCTCCTCGATATTTTAGGAAACATCATGAAGATACTGAAATTTGCCTGTGTCCCAGCTTCTTTTGGCCAAGATTGTCTGAAAATGATTGTTAACAAATAATAACTTATAGCTTGAGAACCCATAGAGATTTCTGTGTGAAATTTTAAGACCGTCATCCCCAACACAAGAAGTGAGTTCTCAGCTATCTATGCCGAAATAGGCGTTGTTCGTTAAATTCGCTGAGTACCTTCTTAAAAATGGGCGTGGCAAAATTGCTGCAATTTTCACTCACATTAAAGCTCCAATGCAACGAAATGTTTGATATTAAATGTTTGTGCCAAACGTAAGGTTCAAACCCTGATCTATCAGATGGTATATTTTTTTCTGCAATTCTCCGTCTGCATCATCGGCATTTGCGCGTGCAAAGTCGGCAGCTCTTGGCGACAAACGGCTTTTCGGAGTCTGGGCACTAATGACGTCGAACGGTTTGCAAAGTGCAGAGCAACATACAACAACTTAGGCTCAGACAGAAGATTCAACTCGTTGTCGTAGTGTGTATCGAAGAAAGAGTCGTCGAAAAGATGTCAGAAAACGGACAAGATACATCGGCATCTGATTCAAGCCATGAATCATCAGATATGGAAGATATCGGGGAAATATTACCGATATTAGACCCATATGACGGTGAGCCATTGGCTTCCTCCTCTGATGAGGAAGGTGGTGCTGATGCTCGTCACGAAAATCACGAGGCCGACGAGGATGGAATCCCCTACGCAACATTAGAGGCGAGATTCAGGGGAATAGCAGCTGTTGATTCATGGTAAGCGCTTGTTTAGATATAATTTGCCACATAAACTTTAAGCCTTGGGCCTAACTGTAGTGTTTTGCAACAAAACAAGCTCGCTTGTAACAAGGTTTGCAAGTTTACATACAACAGGCCCACGTGGGCCTAAGCCAAGTTGGATGGAGGCGGAGGTCAACATGTTGGATTTGAGCAACCTGTAATCCTTTTATACGTGATATATGGATGCAATATCTTTACATGTAAACTACAATGGCATGTGTTGAATTTGGTTGTACTCTTTATAGTTTAACAGCCTTGCATCATGAAGGTTTTCGCAAGCAAGATCAGGTTACTAATAATGACCAGTGGTGTATGTCAGTTTACAAATAAGATGTTAAAATTTTCACAGGTGTAGCTGTAATGAGTGCAAAGTGGAGCTCCTAGTTGGCGCAAGAGAGTTTTGTTGCTGCTGGGACATTGCAGAGGCAATTGGAAAGCTGACCTTTGATGGCACAATAGATCATATACGATGCATCACTAGCCACCCCGATTACTTTGCTGTCACAAACCAGACAAACTTAAAAATGGTTGCACCATTTTTAAAAGACAGGACTGGTAAATCGTACAGAAGAAGAGGAAATCAAACTGAAAATGAGTAGGTCAAACTTTCAATATTGTTCTTGCTGTGGCAAAAATTCTATGAATTTCTTCTGGCAGTAGAATCAAGGCAAAATCCAAGTTTTGCTAGCAATCTGAGGTTTACTACCCTTGAAATTGAGCCCTAAGGGAACTCCCTATTGGTAGGTGAAGTGGGGTTATACACAGCTGTTTTTGAAAAAAAAACCAAAGTATACCAAACTTAGAACTCGGCATAGAACTCACCTTGCCAAATTTTCTCAAAAGCAACCCCAACAATACACCATTTACACACAAAATAAGGTACCGAAATGTACACCAGACAACATCTGTTGCCAGAACCTAAGGTGTCAAGCCATCCATCCTCACTTAACAATAGGTAGTCTCCCATGGGAAATGGTGCGAAAACATTTGGCATAGACAATTACTTTAGGTAAATTTTGATCAACTAAACATATATAAATGTTTGAAAAATTGTTCAATTTCCACATAATTCTAAGGTAACTGTATAAGAATCTAATAGACCAGGGGGTACATAACATGTTCACGGTATGGGTATGTGCCACCCATCTGGGGTGGGGGGGGGGGGGAGCATAGGTTCCAAATCTTTAACTCGGCGTAAAAAGGTGGGTGTAAAATTCAATTACATATTTCTTCTGATTGAATGGCTTGAAAGGAACTTTAGATACTTATCTATAATTCTACCGTTGGACTTTCCAGAAATTTTGAATAATTTTCAAAATTACAGCGTATTCTAAATTTCAGCTCATTAGAGGGTGTGACGTCATCAAATTTCTAAATCATAAACTAGATGAATGACAGACTTTTGCTTGATACCAAGATGAGGCTCAAATCCTTACTGGTTCCCAAAACACGCAGAAATCATCCAGCATCACGAAAATCAACCAATGACATCGCCGCTTTCTAACCCCTTGAGACAAAATCCGTCGTTCGAGATGAATTTCTAGTACCCTTACAAAAATGAAATGGATACTAGATTATTGCAGTTATTTAAAATATTTTTTGATCAATCGGTTGCAGAGGTATCCGTCCAGAGTTGTTTACATGTTTAGGCAAATATCTTATTCGGAGCCGGAGCTACGAGCGTTTACCGACCACGAAAAGTTTACCTTTCTTCAAAATTTCATAAAAATTGCTAGAAAGGAGATATAGCGCTGAAAATTTCACAGAATATGTATATGGCCTTTGGCAACAACCCACATGTATTTTCTTTCCTCAGATCTCAAAAGATTTGACAAATTTTAGTGATTTCCAATTGGAAAGGCAGATGGGCCTAAACGTTTCCTGGGTAAAAACCTTTCCTTGGACTCGGAATCAGCCAAATATACATCCACGAGAAAGATAATTCACTCACCGTTGTCTCCAGCATCAATTTATGCTCATTTCTCCATTAAATTGGGGCTATCTTCGACAGAAAGCTAACAGTTCTGTGCAAATTTGTAGAAGCTTCCATGTTCCATGTTTTCTTGACGAAAAACGTGGTATCTCTCGACTGACTGTTGACAAACACACGAGGCAGCCTAGTGTCATGGCTTAGGGGTAGCTATAGTGTCATGGTCCTCCTGAATCCTGAATGTTTTTTTCAAAATGTATCTTTGCATTCTTTGAAACAAACAATAGCATCGTATTAAGCATATGATAAATGTTATATTTACAACTTTTTGAAAAACGGCTTTCCGTAAACAAATTTCAGTGTTTCTCTTAGAGTGTAGGGTTAATACTGTTTTCTCGTTACCCAACAACAAAATGAAGAAATCCAAACGGGGGAATCAGAAATCCTGTGCCAATGCCCTTCATGAACTGTGGGGAAGTTTATCACAGGATCTAGTTTGCATGGAAAAGAGAGTTAAAGACTATGGGATATTCCTGAAAGCTTTTGACCTCAGAAGAACATCAACTAGGTGGACTTACATCTGCAATGATTGCCCGAAAAACTGTTGGACGGTGCCAGCCTATACATCCAAACTGCCCACCAACTACATCATTTTGCAAGGCTACACGATGGTACGTATTTTCTACCTATGATACTCATGCTTTGTGTTAAGGTTTCCTGTCTACAACAAATGTACCAAAGTTGGGGCTGCTAAATTATTCATTTTTGACAAGAAAATCTTTACGATTAAAAGCCATTACATGGGATGGGTAAAGATTTAAGAAACTCAACGAATATTATTTGACTCGTTTTTTGGTAACCACTTATAGGGAACGGTAAGCTCAATTTTTCAAAACTTAGTAAACCATGTTACCTGAGATTAAAAAGCCAAGAAACGCAAGGGGACACTCAGCACTACAGCCTATACGGTGGGGGGGGGGGGGGGGGGGGGGGGTGCTGTTGTTGCGTATTATGGTTCAACGAAATCTTTCCACTCAAATACTATTAAAGTGTTTCGGCAAAATCTTAAAAGGTTGGTCTGAAAGGGACGCTTTTCCCTTTCAGACTTCTGTGTACAATTTTTTTTCATATTTTGACTGACTTGTCGAAATAGACTTGGTTAAGTCTAAAGTTGTCATGGCCAGGAGTCATTCAATCATAAAACATATTCTTGACTACATACTGTTCATTAATTCATAAAGATTCTATATTTTCACCTTAACAAAAGTCTTGTTCTTGCCAACTATTCAATTCATAATCATTGCCGCAAAAAACAAAATGAAGAAACTTTTAGTACTAAAACGTGGACATTTTTATTCAAAATTAAGAAATTGTTTGTGTTATTGGCATATCCAAGTTTGCTATGTACTTATATTTAAAAATTATTGATTTTTCAAAAATGGCACATTTTGACTCACAATGTGTACCATTTTATTTTCAGATGCAGCAAATAGTATCCGACAATGCCAAGTCTCTTGATAATCTTACCCAGCCAACATCAGGTGCTGACTGTCAAGTCCCCGCAGTTAACGAACTGACGCAAAGAAACGATATGGAGTTGAGGATAAGAAGCCACAGTGAAACGAGCCAAACCTCTGTAGGGGATATCCAGAATCCTTCTAAGGTTCACAAAGCTGATGTAGGAAATAAGAAGGACAATATGATACACCGTTTTGAGGAGGTAGAATTAAACGGCCAGACATATTGCCTCGTACCAAAAGAGCTTTCAAGATACGTCCCACGTGCTCCAGTTGAGGTGCGAGAAGTAAATTGTGTTGGGAAGGTCGAGGTAGGGGAAGAGTTTGCCTATGTTCCAGTTGATTTGCTACCGAAAATGACAGAAGCAGTGTTTGGAAGTCTTGCCCTTCGAGACCAAATTCGACAGTGTCGAAACCTCATGTGGGAAAAGTACGGCAATTCAATTGTGCCACCATTTGAGCCAGAAACAGTGAGAGAAATCTGTCACACATCAGGAGCTGACAAACTATTTGATGTTATACTTGAAGCTATGTCCACTGACAAACAATCGCTTGACAGAGAAAAGCAAAATGAGAAGAAAGTAGTTGCTATAATTTACATGATGATTTTTGGACAGTCGCAAAAGGCAAAATGGTTCCAAAGATCCTTGCAAATGAAGTAGTAAGCAAAGGTGTTAGTGGAACAGGACTATCAATGTTAAACAAAACCGGTGTAGCAGTTTCCAAATCTACACAGAAACGAGAGCTAGCTAAAGTTGCTGCTAGCCATGAAAAAGTTGTGATGAACTTTGTGCACGATGCCTATGAAGAGAATGACCTGCTTGTTCTCATGATCGACGACTATACCAACATTCACACAAAACAGCGTCCTAAGGATCAAGAAACATCATCTGCAAGCAATATGGCAACAGTTCTTCTCAAAAGGTTTTGCGGCGTTCCTGCAATCCCCCAAACTGAATATACTTGCAATCCATTTCTGTTGACAAAGATTTGCTGACTGTGTTTGCTGCTGAAAGTGTTGAGAAGATCTCAGAGACATATGCATCCGTAATGCCTCATTGGATTCGAGCTGCCTTCTTTGACCCAGAGGCCGAAAGACATAGAGTTGCAATACACGACTATCAACAACAACAATCGGTTCGTGGTATGCGTAAAATGGTTCACTGCAGGCTCATCGATGAGTTGGAGTTGCCTTTAAAAAGCTTCAATGATTTCCTTGTGGCCGCAAAGCATGCAGTGCATCATGGCCTGTGCAACTATCTTTCAGAGTTTGTCTGCCCTCAACTGGGCGACTGGCCTGCCCAGTTCTACACGAGGCAGATACAACACAACGTGCCACTTGATGCTCCCAGTTGCCTCAGAAACATCGTCCCTTTCATTGGTCCACTACATGTACAACTCAACGCCAGAGAATGTGTCTGCCTTTTGCACATCGACTTCTTCAAGAGGGCATATTCTTGGATCTTTGGTAAGAGAAAAGTATTAGCAATCAAGCCAAAGGCATGGAGAATTTCTCTGATCGAAGAGCTTGTTTATGGAGGATGGACACTGATACGAGAGCATGTAACAGTTGCCTTTTCAAAATGCAAGGATCTGCAATATTTGACACTGTTAAATCTCCTTGACAACCATCTGCCACTTGTTCTTTCGATCTATTCCATCATATTCAAAAATGGGAATCCAGAGCAGTATGTTGATGCTATGTTTCGATGCTGGGTGATGTTTTTCAGCTTAAAAAGACACCATTACGACAAAGCACCTCTGGTTTGGCTCAGCAATTTTCTATTTTGGAAAGAGAAAGAACATCCCCTTTATGAAACCATGATGAAGCATCTCAATGCTCTGGACGAGTACCCTGTGGAGAACTTCCATTCTCTTCTCAGAGCTCAATCAAGTGTCAGTGATGATGGTGAAATACTGCAAAGGAAAGCAAGAGCTCTTGATGGAAACAAAGTAGCATCCATGGAGTTCTCCTCGGTGTTTTCTGCTCCTAGAAATTTTGCATTCAGTCTGGACAAGTTAGCTGGGCTGAAAGTATCTGCTGCAAAGTTCATTGTTGATGTTCTGCGTGAAATTAAGAGTCATCCGCACAGTGCAGCTCAAGTTCCAAGGCCAAAGAGGAAGCAGAAAAACATGACTTATTGGAAGATGCCACAACTTTATGGAGATACTGTCGTTGGATCAAAAGTCTTGCCTCTTGGCTTCCAGTTTCTTGGGAAAGAACCAAATCCAACAAGGTATGTTAAAGTATCAATCATATTTCATATTGATAAGATCCAGGATTTCCCGGTTGGTCATTTAAAATATCTTTCATTCTGAACATTTGAAATAATTATAAAATGTGCTTGTTTGCTTTTCTGCGGGTAAAGCCTTCCAGTCAGAATTCAATATGAGCAAAATGATTTTCTGGAAAATTTGCCATATGTAATTTGATATTCTAGCATGCAACATCAATGGTACATCAATGGTGAATTTTTCAAAAGAGCTCAGGGAAGGAAAAACGTTCTGAATTATCAACGAGGCAAAAAAGTAGTGTGCCGTTAGGGAATACTTCACATGATATGGTTTTTTCTTTACTTTTATCCGAAAGTTTTGTTTTTATCTGATTAGTTTACAAGTAAGGACGGTTCTTGAATAACTTTCTAACAATTTGTTGCCCTTCTTCACCCAAGGAGCTGTGATGCAGGTTGTACCAACGAATCTGGACAATCAACGATTCTACATGGTTGCGGTCATTCCTTTCACAATGCATGCTCTCAATCTGGGGGGAAGATGTGTCAGATATGCAAGGATGGACTCATAAGTGCAATCGAATCTCTTGCAGAGAAGGCCAGTGAAGCGATAAAGAATTCAGATGGAGGCAGTGCCAAAGAGAAAGATGGAGACAAAGCTGATGAAGACGATGATGATGTAAATGACGAGTCACTGGACACTGATGATGCTGAAACGCCACCAAGTCTGAATGATTCACTGTTGGGGCTACAACGAGAAATAGTCAGCTGGGGACTGATAGAAGGACCATAATAGACTACAATTTGAAAATATGTAAGTCTTTATAACACAACTGCATTTTCTTATTTTCTGATGAGGTTGGGCTGGAAAAAACTTTGATTTCCTTCAAAGCACTTTTAAGCTTTCAGCTTTATTTTCTAATCATCAATCATCACATAAGATCCAAGAAAGAGGAAACGAACGAGAACAGGATTAAGTGCATTGATTTGACAATCATGAAACACTGTAAAAAATCATCTAGGACAGTGACAAGAGTACCTGCTCTTTGCAATGACTACTTTATTCACCTTCTAAAGGTTCCACTCCTTACCACTTAACAGTGTCAGATTTTGAGAACTCATTTCTTATGAGTGATACTTTGAAGGTTTAATTTTGTTGCCCTGGTTTTCCTCCTCTTAAATTATTTTAGAAGCTTTACTTTTAGTACAACAGATTGTTATTAAAACTTTTAGATTCAAAACCAAACGTTTCTATTCCTTTTAAGGTCGTATTTGGGTCAACATCATTGTCATGGAAAGGATGACGCACTACAACCGATACAATATATCCTTTCAGATTTTGAAGTAATGAACTTTGCAAAATAATGATTCTACTGAAAGGAACCAGTTAGCTGCCCCAGTTCATCAGGCTAATGTTGCCAGTCTGGTGAACAGCATTAGCGTTTTGAATGTGTGAAAGACCATTCTTAGATTTTGCTGAAATCATACGGCATAATGCAAAAAGACGTTCTTTACGCTAATGTTGTGGGGATGCGGTCTGTATAAAACCGGAACCAGAATAAGGGCAACCCCTTGTCGTGGGATTCGGGCTTGCTTTGTTGGATGCTATCACATTTTCAATCGAGGTTATCTTTCGGAAAAATGGAAGAAGAATCCCTTCCCGACTGATATGTGTACATAATTTTCCTGCTAGCAACGACCAAAGCTGGTGATCAGGGCCGTAGGAAGCATCAAAACTAAGGGAGGGGGGGGGGGGCAAAGGGGACACATTTTAATTGAGCAAGAGGTACCAAAAGGGTACTTCCCGAAACAAAAGGGTACTTTTCCGTTGTGATGAAAAACTTTTGGGGGCGCGTGCCCCCCAGTGCCCCCGGTTCCTACATCTCTGCAGGTGGCCATAGATTCGCAAAAAGCGAAGCAATCGTAACGTGCCAAGATATTTCTTTGGAAAACTGTGCAAAAATGGGATACTTTCAACCAAAGATGGAATAATGTTAATGACCCCATGTGATAGTTTTCATCAAAAACCAAGTTGCCCGGCAACAGCCACTTAACAGGAATTTACAAAATGAATGTACAATTAATTCATATTTTGTAATGTAACAAAGATTTGGCAGTGAGCATTGAATACACGTATTTCTTTTCATAAGAAACTAAGGTCATTTTGAAAACAGCATTCAGGAGTCAGGAGGACCATGACACTATAGCTACCCCTAAGCCATGACACTAGGCTGCCTCGTGTGTTTGTCAACAGTCAGTCGAGAGATACCACGTTTTTCGTCAAGAAAACATGGAACATGGAAGCTTCTACAAATTTGCACAGAACTGTTAGCTTTCTGTCGAAGTTAGCCCCAATTTAATGGAGAAATGAGCATAAATTGATGCTGGAGACAACGGTGAGTGAATTATCTTTCTCGTGGATGTATATTTGGCTGATTCCGAGTCCAAGGAAAGCTTTTACCCAGGAAACGTTTAGGCCCATCTGCCTTTCCAATTGGAAATCACTAAAATTTGTCAAATCTTTTGAGATCTGAGGAAAGAAAATACATGTGGGTTGTTGCCAAAGGCCATATACATATTCTGTGAAATTTTCAGCGCTATATCTCCTTTCTAGCAATTTTTATGAAATTTTGAAGAAAGGTAAACTTTTCTTGGTCGGTAAACGCTCGTAGCTCCGGCTCCAAATAAGATATTTGCCTAAACATGTAAACAACTCTGGACAGATACCTCTGCAACCGATTTATCAAAAAATATTTTAAATAACTGCAATAATCTAGTATCCACTTCATTTTTCGTAAGGGTACTAGAAATTCATCTCGAACGACGGATTTTGTCTCAAGGGGTTAGAAAGCGGCGATGTCATTGGTTGATTTTCGTGATGCTGGATGATTTCCGCGTGTTTTGGGAACCAGTAAGGATTTGAGCCTCATCTTGCTCGATACCATATTGTAGGCATTCATAAGCTATGGTTTTCTTCGAAATTACTTCATGTTGCGTCAAACAGTTTAGAAATTACAATAGTTCTAAGTTTTTTTGAAAATTTTTCTTGAATTCCTGAAAAAGAAGAAAAACACTCCAACTCTGAAAATATTAAAGATTTCAGGAAAGTCCAACGGTAGAATTATAGAGAAACAGCAAAAGTTTCTTCAAAGTCATTCAGTACAAAGAAATAAGTCACTCAATTTTACACCAGCCTTTTTAAAGATTTGGAACCTATGCTGGTGGGGGGTTGTGCCAAAGTTCTCTAAATGAGGGTCCTTTTTTCTGCAGATTTTCCATAAACATGGGTGGGGTTTCACTGAAGTTAGCAAAAAATAATTAAAAATAGGCAGTTTTCTGCTAAAATTCATCATAAAAGTGGTTACCAAGGCAGGTTTCAGTAACTAGAAAAGGGTACCTTTCTGAAAACAGGGCGGCAGTCCATCCACAAGTCATGTACCCCCTCCCCCCCCCCCGGGAATTAGACACAGAGTTGACAAAGTGAAGACTATTTATAGCAGTATGTATACTTTATTTTTGTATCTGATGTTATTGTTTGTCATAGTTCAAGGCTTCATGATGCAAAATACTAAGAACTAAAAGCTACTCACTTCTTGTTCAATACAGATTCATCAGAGCAGTAAGTTACAGATGGTTAATACGATGGATCTTTGGGTATTTAGGATGGAACAAAACAAGACCACTGCCGGCTTGTATCTATAACAACATTAGAAGTAGGTTTCCAAGTGCAGCTTCAAAAGGATATGCTACAACTGAGGAAAGGGAGTGAAACACTTTTGATGTTGTACATACAGTAAGGCTACACACGTAAGACAAGGCCACACACGTAAGACACCAGCTGAAAGAAACTTTTAGGC
Source organism: Aurelia coerulea (assembly GCA_039566865.1). Lineage (NCBI taxonomy): Eukaryota > Metazoa > Cnidaria > Scyphozoa > Semaeostomeae > Ulmaridae > Aurelia > Aurelia coerulea. The sequence goes on from CM076943.1 coordinate 33,963,660, forward strand.
TACTGAAAAACTATTAGTCCCCCTACTTACAAGAACCTCTTGAGGCTGATATCCAAAATAAAGTTTCTTGTATTTTGATAAATGCTAAGTCTTAGGTCTGATGGTTTTGGGGGGTATTCCACTTCACGCAGGGCTCACGAGAAATTGCCACAGAATTGTCTTAAATTTAACAGATTTATACCAACATTAAAATTTACTGTGTTTACTCTTGACAATGATTGAAAACACACACATGGCTAATATATCTATGCATAACCCCTTTCGGTTCTTACCAATTTTTCCAGGACATTCCAGAAAATAAATTAGAAGCTTAAATAACTTTCAGCCTAACAAAATAAAAAGTACAGTATCATAGATACATAGGTGTGTCATCAAAGTGGTTTCTTAAATGCGGGGCCTTACTGTATTAATCCTATCACGTACCGGTTGAGAAAAAAATCCCCTTTTGAATAATGGTTTGCAGTTGTAATATACATCTTGTCTGTCAGCTGTTTTACTACATGTCAATGTAAATCCTACATTCAAAGTCTCTTGTCTCACATGTAAGATGTCAGGTAAGAACAAACACAATTAAAGTATCTATGGGTAGGCAATTTTGCATTATATCAAATCTCACCTACAGTAACATCTAATGTTAGACTAAGACTGACTTTGGTATCTACAGTGAAGTTCATCTCATTCAAACTTTTGAATTTCTCAAAATAAAATAATATGATGCAAAACCTGAATAGACAATTACTGTACACTAAAGGTGGTGGCGAGGAACCTTTTACTAAGATGCATTGCGTTCAAATTACGAATCTTTAACAACTCTATAGGAATTCAATTAAAGGAGCGCAATGCATCTTGGTAAAACTTCCTCACCGTCATCTTTAGCATAATCGTCTGTTGAAGAAAATTATGAGGAATTTCCGGGTTCCCCACAGGATTGACGGTTGTGGCCTTTCATGGGCTTCTTGCATTTTTTGCATTTTCTTTCCCGTTTTGCTGGTGCCACAAGAGATTCTGCTTCTGCAGCTCTCTTTCTTTATTTCAGCAGCTGCTCTTGTTCTTCCACTGTATGATTTAGAGATAACAAAGGGCTGAGTGATGTAACATTTTCATTAGTAAGTGATATGGAGCTGTTTTGCACTGGCATTATGTACAGTAAACTACAGTAAATACTGCAAGTCTTTTTATTTGTAAGAATGCTAAATTTTATTGAAGCAACAGAGTGTTTTACTTAAAAATTTAGCACATAAACAGCAGCACCCCGTCTCCTACCATCGTTAGTTTTATCAGGGTAACTTGGTACCAAATGGCCAATTAAAACTCAAATGTATATTATGTTTTGATACAGATTGGATGCAAAAATTTGAAAATTCTGATTTTTCATCATTTGGTAATGGGTACCAAGCTACCTTGCATTCTATCCTTTTTTTGTCAAAGTATCATACAATTGTAAGTGTCATCCAAAGTAGGGACCAGATGACCTTGTGTCTTTTCCTGCTTTATATAGCACAGTAAGGAGTGATCTTATTTGAGTTTTAATTGTTTTGATGATGATAAAAAAAAGAATGCTAAAGTTTAAAAAAGTGCACCTTTAGTTGACTCCTTCCTTTTCTTGATTTACCACAAAAATTTTGCAAAAACCAAATAATGTTACTTTTAGATAGTCAATGTGAACACCCAAATACATGAACAGGTACTGTATGTACATTGTGAAATATGATGTACATTGCATTGGTACAGCATACTGTATACAGTACAGTATGTATCATGTAAAAATTCAAAGTCATGGTTATTTGGAAAAAGTGTGCGAAGATTTTGCAACAAACCAGCTTGCATATCACAGCAAAGATGTCATGCAAGAACATGTTTCACATTCATAGTGCCAGAAAATTTAAAGAGTTTCAAAAATTGGTATCAGGAGCCAAAAGTTATGCTCACCTGGAGGATAATATTCTGTGGTTAGTTTCTTCCTAGCCAGAAACTTTGCGACTGCTTCAGTTTTTCCTAATCGTTCTTTGAATTGCCTGTTAAGTGGCTCTGGAGTTTTCTTCTTGTACCTATCAAGTATTTCTTTCAGTTCTTGAGGTTGCATTGTGAACAGCAACTCTGAAATTTCGTTAACATATCCTAGAAAATAGGTCAGATATTGATGAGATTCATTAGCACTCTTTGCCCAAAAGTTCAAATGAATTTTTTGGGAATTGAATGATAATTCCTATCATAATTCATACCTGTCATGAATTCTTGTTTGCATTTTGATATTTGTGAAAAAATCCTTCAGAACTCCTGCTGTACATACAGGAAGGCATTCAATAAAATTCAATTTTCACTAGGGAGGCATACAGTAACATGCTTTTTAGTGCAACTTTGAAATAACTACTGTAGTACTGTATACAAATACTCATTTATTGGAAGCATGAGTCATGCAAGTTCTTTGTGGTCATCATAAGGTGGACATACGGGAACCCCTAAATGCTTAGTCAAATTACATGTTAACATAGTGTACGGTATACTGCTCACCGTATGTGGGTTTCATAGCAATTTCTCTGACAGTTTCTTCTCCAAGCTTGAATTTTGGGTACTTGACATGGTAGTAAGTTTGTCCATCTTTCGATTTTCTTGCATCACGTTTTACATTCTCGTTAAAGTGGAGAGAGGCTAGGATATGCCTAAAAGATATAAAACAATTTTTTCAGTAAACAGTAAATGTACTGTACGTACGGTATGACATTGTGTTTCTTTGCATATTTACATGGTTGAGTTTTCTTGCATTTTCTTCCATTATCATACCGTAGCATCTTTATATTTTGAGTGAAAAGGTTATGCAGCTCAATTCTTTGGGGATGAAAGAGAACAAAAACAGTTTGTGATCACCTCTGCTAAATGTTCAGATTATGAATAAAAGAAATCATTTCATACAGGATTGGCTGGGGACATTATTTAGTACTTAATGCAGTACTTGCACATCTTTGCGAAGGTTAAACTGTAGCAAATCCTTCAGGGACTGCATAGGTAAAAGGACAGGATGTGGGTAAGACTGGTTGGTTTCTGACTGGAAATAGACATTTGACCTAACATAAAGAGTTGGCTAAATTACAAAACTGCCTATGCATTGCATCCAAAAGTTCCCCAGACAAAAATACTGATCAATGTTTATCTGATTTGAAGCAAAGTTTTCATTTTTGGAACTTTTCAGATTTGATCTGTGTTTTTCCATCACATTTTCAGATACCGTACTGTAACTGTATGCACTGTACACTATGTACCTGCACATTGTTCCCATCCATGAGAAACAAATCATCTTTGGATGCCAGTGATTTAGTAGGGCATGAAATCCTTCCAGTGCACTTGTCTGTGCATCTGGTGACAGCTTAGAAATATCTTCAAGAATAGTCTTGTTTATGCAAATTGACAGTAGTTTGTCATAGGCTGGAGACCCTACAAATGAATAATACAGTTATAATGTACAGTACAACATTTGTTCAATAATTGCTTCACCATTTTAGCAGTGTTTGCTCCATCATAACATGGATTTATCAGGCTCTTTCTCTGCTCCAAAAGCACTTCAATGCCTTGATTCCAAAAACCCTTCTGTGCCCAGATTCCAGTAAGGTATTAAGCCTGGTTTCAATCAAATTATTGGCTAATCCTTAGCGGATCAGTAACAATGTACCATTGTCTGCCTTGATTCAAAACGCTTCCTTGCTTGAAATGTTATAAGAAATGTTCAAAGCCAAATTTGATTTGTCTTGATTTGATTTGGTGCGTGCAAAGTCTGAATTAGGATGTGTCCTTTCCAAACTCTGGAAAGGTAACAATAAAATGCAATGTATCCTGTAAGTTTAGTATCTTCTGTGAGGATTCAGATAATCTCAATTCTAAACCTTAGAAACAAGGGTAGTACCTCTACCAAATACCCCCAATAAGGGAATACAACCTACTATTGTATAGTCACAAATACCTATTTCAACCCATTTACGACGCTTGATTTCATCATGAAGGCAGTTCTTGAAAAGTGGGTTTGGATGATCCTTATGAGAACCACTAACAAGCTGCATAAAGCATTCCCACTTAGCCACAATAAGTGCGCCAAAGCCTAGTTTTGTAGACCCAGCACACCAGTATAAATGCTTCTTGATGTTCTGGACCCAACCACTGAGAACCTCAAAGCTCTTCTCCTTGCTTGCCATCAAAACTTTCTTGCAAATAGTCCTTGCAACATGCCATAGATCATAGAATTGAACTGTTAGTGGCTGATTTTCTCTGATCCATTTTGCTATCCCACGATGCCTGTCCGAGATAAAAATCGGTATGCTGATTCCTTTCGATAACAAAAATTGAAAACACTTTTTCGCTCCAAACAGTTCCATGGCATTACTGCTTCCTGCCTCATTTGCCTAAGAATGAACAAAACAGTAATTTATTTACAATGCAATATTATATTCTATTCATTACCTATTGTAGAGCTTATCTAATGGCTTGCTTGCATATCGATCGCAATTGGCACCTCTTGCTCAGTAAAGGAAAACTACAACAGCTCTGCTTTCCTAAAGCAAATTCAAAAACTACAATGTTCACATCAATTGCAAATCTGTGCAATATGTATTTACAAATAATGACACTGGAATATGGAAATGTTGAAAAATCTATTCCTTGCAATTCTGGATGAAATATTTTGTTTACTGTACAGGCACTGTGCACATTCAAATGACAAGAATTCTCAAGAATTCTTAACAATTTTCAAAGAATTCCTCGCATTATGATAAGAATTCTCGCGGAATGAAATACTATAAATTTTGTGAATAGAATTGACCATTCTAAAGGATTCTTGTGGATTTGTAGGTAGAAAAGATATGTTAATGTGCACATATATAATTTGGTATAGTATTGCAATTCAGATAGAACCAAAGAAATTCCTGGAAAAATGCAAGGATTAGAGGAAATGTAAGCATATAAAAATAGCTCAAGCCCCTTGCAGTCAAATTCTAGCCTATCCGATATCATGATTTCCTGTTCACTTACTGTAGATCAGTTACCCAAATATGGTGCGGCATGTGTCTTGGCCTATTGCCTTTGTTTTGTCCCCCCCCCCACTGTTGACATTTAAGCACTATTTTGTGATTTAAAAAAGGCAGTCAGCAGTTTATCAGCGAAAATCTAGGAGAGCCCATGGGCTGCTGTATTTACATCTGTATTTACATGGACTCAGTGCCTTTAGGTTCATGTAAAGTAAAAAAGAATCATATACTGTAGGGTGTGGTCTAAACTTACCTGCACTAGTTCAAAGTGCACTATTTTCATTAATGTTGGAGAGAGCATTGTGTATGCGCCAAACTTGGCACTATGGTGCATAGAATCAAATCGTCCATCACCAGCCCAAACAGAGTCTTTGATGGATGATAATGTTGACAGGAGTCTTCTTTGTTGTTCTTCCCAGTGACGCAAAATTACTGGAAATAAGAACCTTTGTTGATGGTAACAGAATATTCTAGCACTGATTACAGATAGTCCAAAATGTTTCATCGCCAACAGTATTTTGCTGATTGATGCTCCTGCCATGAGCACTGAAAAACTGAAGAGCACATTCCCAGCAGGGAATCTCCCAAGAACTAAAGGCTGGCTTCGCCATTGAAATTGCTTTCCACAATGAGCACACGCTTGTAGCACAGTCACCAAGGTGCCATTAACTCTTGTTGACACGTCTGGGTTATCATTGTGGCAATGGAAGCAAAACATGCTAAAAAGCTGCATGAGCATTGTATGGAACACCACATATTTTGGCTCTCCTTTCAGTGATTCTGCATCTGAAGTGCTGCAACAGAAAGTAAACTTTTATAAAGAATTGCGAAGGACCACACAACCTCTCTCAGAGCAATTGTCTTATTAGAAATGTTCAAATTCACTCGTACATCCATTCATTTGGCTTCCATACAGTATGTAATGAAAGGGAAGATCTGATAGACTTGGGAATTTACCTGGCACTTCAGTTGCACTAGGTCGAACAGTAGCACTGTGTTAGGAATTTTTGAAGGCTGATATTGTATCTTTATGTAAATTCCTGGCACGAGAAACTGATACAGAATGATAAAAAATTCCTCAAGTTCTGATAAAAATTCCTGCAAGGAACAGATATCTTGAAACAATAAATTTGAAAAACTGAAGTATCCGAGTGCATAAAAATTACCTTTGACGAGAAATTTCATTTGTTGGACGATCCTCTTCATCATCGGCATCTGACAGGTCTCCCATTTCGATCTTCTCCCATTCGTCTTCCTCCCATTCTTCATCTGACTCATCACATTCCTCTTGGACACCTTCATGCAAACCAATATCGCCTTCAATCATTACCTCTTCAAAAATCCACTTGAGGGTAAACCACTGGTGTTACTTTGATTGATGTCATCGTTGTCATCATCAGTATTGGGATGTGTAATCTTATGAAAGAAAAAAGGCATAATGATTTCATGCTTCAATTGCATATGGTTGTATATGAAAAAAATCAATTCAGTTGATCATACTGCAGATCAAGAATGAAGGGCAAAAAGGTAGCATCTAAGGACCATATGGTCAAATCATCCACTTTTTTGTGAGATATATTTACTGTACTTTTTCCATTATTTATTTTGCTTTAACATATCAAAAATTTTTCCTAGAGAATTTTCCAGATGTGTCCTTTAAATCTTTCGAACAATAATATTGTTTCAGTTCAATGGTAAATACTTTTTTAGCAAATGCAGTATATTTTTTTGACTGCTCGGTAAACAAAAATTCCAGAGCAAAACAATTGTGCCTTCTCTGTGTGGTACATATGGTGTGGGTATGGGTAAGTGCTGCCCACATGGGTGGGTTTTTGGCCTAAAATTCCCTAAAGGGAGGATTTATTTTTTGGCAATTTTTCCTTGAACATGGATGGGCTGAAATCACCAAAAAATAGTTATAAAGAATAGCTTTCCATCAAAATTAATTATAAAAGTAGGTATGAAGGCATAGAAGTGGGTAGCTTTCTGAAAATAGGGGGCACACCCCTATCCATACCAGGCCCGTAGGAAGCGGGGATGTCAGGGGAGGCTCAAGCCCCCCAATAATTTTGAAAACAATGAGTGCTACGTCACAAGCATTAACTAGATGTATTGTTCTCCATCGTTTTAAGCAGTTATCATTTTAAGTTCCCCACCCCAATCCAAAGTTGTTTCCTACTGCCCTGTCGATACCCAGGTTATGTACCCCCATGGGGCTCTATCTTCCCTTGTGCTATTGATTAAGAAACTTACTGATTGGATTTGATCCTTTAGTTCCTGCTTTTTACGTTTAAGCTTGTAGATATTCTGTTGATATCTTCTAATTTTTAACTTCAATGTGCTGCAGTTGCCACAAGGTCCTGTTTCAGATGCTTTCTTTGCCACATCGCTTTCAATGGGTTGAGATTCGTCATCTGCGCAAGCCTCAGCATTTTCATTGACAGTATTGACTGTAGGTATTTCACTCCCCACTTCTACTTCCATTAGCGCTTCAGAATCCTGTGTTGTTAAAGATGACAGTGCGTTTCGCTTGATCTAAAAAAAGCAAACAGATTTTGATTTTCAAAGGGATTCACCTAAAACTAGCAAATCAGCTGAAAAAAGGTCTGCATTTCTAAATGAATACTACTATGTATTACTATACTGTAATGATGATTCAAATTGCCACATCACTCAGCCGATAGCATATTTTCCAAATCCCCACGTTATTCTTGGGTTCACTTCTGGAATGACCTACTTTCGAAGGGTCTTGAAGGCCCCGCGCCCCGGAAGATTCTACAAATAGGCCAACAAATAAGGTTGGGGTCGAATAAAATCAAAATAAACTGTGGCCCACCTGTCTTCGCTGTCTTGCAGTAGACACTTTTGGTGTTTGTCGTTCAACTGCATCAATCGTCGGCACAGAATCCCTCAACAATCTATTCTTTTTCAGCTGTAGCTCACTCGGGATACCAGCAATGTCGAGTCGTCTTTCATAACAGGTTGGCTCGAAATGCATGGAGCAGAGTACCGACGTCGATGATGGCTTCCACTTGCGGCGATGTCTTCTCACGAATGCAACCCATTTTCGACGAATTTCCTCGTTTGGTGGAAAATAGTGCATTTTTACATCTTTGCAGTAGCTGGTATGTTTGCAACTATTGCCATTAACAGTGCCAGCAACGCAAAACTTTCCGCCTCTTCGAGAGGGCTTTGTGTGAGTTGATAGAGTTGACTGTACACTTTCCGCCATTGTCGAGACTGAGATTCAAGCTTGCAAACCTTCTGACGTCACCACTTAGAAAAGAGGTCAGGCGGCCTCGTCGCCCGATTTTTGGAAAGAATGGCAACTTTGAGTCTAGAAATAAGAATCTTCCCGCCCCCTTTTCCCAAAATAAACAACAGATTCGATTTCAGTAGCCTCAAATGTATAATGTAGCGTCAAAATCCTGGAAAACAATGTTTCATTGCATTGGAGCTTTAAGATTCGCTTATAAAAAGTGACATACATTACGATTCTGAGCTTTCTTCCACTATCGTAAGATTGTGTACCTCGCTGCTCTTTGCAAATGACTTATCATTGCAAGAAAGCTTTTGGGGTCATTTTTTGAGGCCCGGTTTATTGTGAATTCTTCGGTTCTTCCAACGGCGCTCCAAAGGAAAATGCCCTATAATTTTGGGAAAAGTCACGCTTGTTTGGTAAATTCATTTGATTCCACATTTGAACATCAAAGTCTTCCTATTCATGCAAAAAAAAACAAAGTAAAAATTGCCTGGAAGGTGGAAATCTCACGGCGCTCCAAAACTAAAAAACTTAAAATAAACAGTTCCGGATAAGTTTCTTTTAAACTCTTTGGAGAACCGGCAGAAATCATATTTCACGAAATGTCGATGCAAATACTGACTATAGGCTAATAAAGCTCATTTTTCTCATTAGAATGAGACAAAATTTGTTAGAATAGGGCAACCGTTGCCGACGTTATTAATGTTTAAAGTAGGGAGAAGCGTTGACAAATTTGATCCCTTTCTTAGTGTTTCTGACCGTGCAAATCCACCTTGCTGCTATGCAACAAGTATATTCTTCTTCAACAAAAAGTTCTGGCCTACAATTCATCGGGCACAATAGACCATTCAATGCCGTCCAGGGTGAATGCAAGTTTGGTGGAGCGAATTTAATCTCACTGAAACTAAATGAATAGTTCGAGAATTGGCTAACGGTACATTTGAAAATAAGACAATTGCACTGCGGAGGCGCAGAATTTGCACTGATTCAAAATGAACTTTTTTTCTAGTTCTCTTTGATATCTGTGCTGTTTTCAAACGAAAATCATTGGCAGGTGTCGTGCACAAGAGAAGTTTCGCTGAACCTTAGGGAAAATTCTGCAAAATTTTATGACGTCATAGTTCTGATGGATGAACCAGTAACAATGAAAACATTAACATCTGAAGTACTCTGGAGTTAAGCCCACAGTTAGTGGCTATCCATTCATAGTAAAAGAGATTGTCTGATACAAGTAGATTTGGATTCATGAAACATATATGATAGGTAGTGATAGCAATTTTTCAGACAATCTTGGCCAAAATACTTGTGACAAATCATAAAATTGCACTACTTCGGTCTTTGATTACGTGCCCCCCGCTCCCCCCGTTTCAAAGTTGCTTGAATCAAACGCCTTTCGACCTTCTCAACATTGAAGTAGGGGGAAGGGGGATTAGGAGACTCTAAACGTATGTTTTCTCCTCGATATTTTAGGAAACATCATGAAGACACTGAAATTTGCTTGTGTCCCAGCTTCTTTTGGCCAAGATTGTAGTAGCGTCGATGATCTAATTACAAATGCCCACAATGAATTAAGAAACATCTCGGAATGGATGCGGATAAACAAGTTAAGTGCAAGCCCGAAAAAACTGAATACATGATCATTGGCCATCCACGGAGGACAAATAAGGTTGAAATCTAAGATGTCGCGAAGACCAAATCACTGGGGGTTATTGTGGATGAAGGGCTAAACTGGGATGAACAATTCAGCAAAGTGAAAGGGAAGATTAGTGGCGGTCTTAAGTCAATAAAAAAACTGAAAAATCTTACTTCCCAATCCCATTTTTGGGGCAGTCTTTCTAAATAAAAATTGAATACCCTCCAACGTCTGCAGGTCAGAGCCCGTTCGATTATTGATAAGTCAAGACTAAAATAAAATTGGTCTCATAATTGGTTGACCGTTGAACAAGTAATAAACCTTGATCGATCAGTTATGATGACGAAATAATCAATAGGCAATGTCCCGAAAGCCTTTGGGATAAATACTATCATAGAACCCAGCATTCCAATCACAGAACAAGGAGTTGCAGGGACCTACAAATCCCAAGAAACAATCTTGAATATGTCAGGAAAGGCTTTCACTACTCGGCTCTGAAAGCTTGGAATATATATCAGGGAGCTCCCTATACTCAGTAGATTAAAAAAGCAATTGAAAAATTATTAAACGAGCTGAACGCAACCTAAAACACGACGCCCTGGAAGAGCAGCTGCTATTAGATAGGTTACTGTACATAATTTCGCTTTAACTGTACAGATATTATATTAATGTAATCAGGATATTTATTTTCTTATTCAGGTATTGCGTTCGCAAGCTGAAGGGTTTTTTGTGTATAAAGAATTTAAAATGAATGAAAATGAAGGGACAGTCATATTACGTAATGATAATCAAGGGATTTCTTTACATCAAAATTGTAATTGTAGCACATCTGGTTCATTGCAGTAAAGGCAAAGACCTCCCCTCGCCGATAATGGTGAGAAAAAATATGAAAATCCAGCGTAACCCTCGAGGGCTCGCATAAAAATTGTTTCGGGTAATTGGGTTTAAAATCTTGGTGTCATAATTTTTCAAATCATTTAAACATCCGGTGTTGTTTTCTGCTCGTGGCAATAATAGGGATTTTTAAATGGATCTTTGTGATGCTGCAAGAACTGAACATACCTTTTTAGACAGCCAAAATAACACGAAAATATATTGGTCCGTAAGTGGCACAATATTATGGCAAAAATGAAAATGTCCCTAATTTTGATTTGTTTGATAAGTTTTTGTCAATGCCTCCAATTGTGTTACAGTCTCTTGTAAAGTAGTGATTATTCTACAAAGAAGATACGAGTAGAGGTGATAACAATAGATGACAGGCACAGATGTCTTGCATTGGATACTTGGTCAAGTTGTGCTTTTGATGATTAGTGATATTGTAACAGCCGTTTTTGTGACCATCTTTTTTCAAAACATAATTTCTCCTTAAAATGAACTGATTTCTCCACAATAGATGTACTTTGTGTCATACTTAATGTAATATAAATTTCGTTTGGCCCACCCATTATGAAACATGACACGTACCGAGAAGAAGATTAACTTTCTCCAAAACCTTCATCATTGAATAGTCCGAAATATTTCTACAGTCGATCGGAGTGTAGCCTCGGCACCAAATTGGCAGCGCCTCAACATCTTCAACAAGTAATGGTAGTAACTTTGTTTCGTAACTGGGATCTGCATGCATTGCTGATGCAAGATTGTACTCTTCCTGGCATACCTTTGACCTGATATATGGAGATGATATCAATGCGATCACGATACTCGATGACTCTGTAATGAATATGAGATATTTTGAAACTCTAACAAAATGTTTTGAATTACATAAGAGCATCTATTGATTCAAATTATGACCAATAAATTTCATCCCCCTATGCTGCTTTCCTTTTTTATAAGACACAAGGAAAACTGTTGGTAAGGCGACAGCTGGAAAAGCCCTTTAGCTCTACAATAAGATACTCAGTGGAATAAATTCTTATCAGAAACAACAGGAAGAGGTTTTTTCTGTGTGCATCCTTACCAAAACTTGCTGTGGTAAAGAAAAACCAAAATTACTTCGGTCATAGACCATCATCAAAGAGCAACTGGAAACTTAGTTATTCTAAACTGTAACTGACTTCTGCAAATTGAAATTTCCAAATCTTTACTATGAGGGGAGTCAAAATCTAAGATCCGTTTGAAACGAATCATGAGCCAAAGAATGGCAACGTTAACAGAAAATCTTAACCCCTTCCCTCTATTTCTCCCCCTTCCCTATTATCTCCCCTTCCCTAAACAGTTTCAAACAGTCTATTTAAAAAATAAATTGTTTGTTTGCACGTGCGGCTACAATAATCGATAAATACACAAAATATCTTAAAATGAATAAATAGCCTAGAGCTTAGAACTTAGAGCTTAGAGCTTAGTCTATTTAAAAGTTAGTGTTTCTTTTCTTATGTCTTAAACTTTGTAAATTGTTATTAGGTTTTTAAAGTTATGGTTTTTATGTTGTATTTAATCTATTCCTTAGTAATTTTATATTGCAAGGAATGTTTTTAAAGGGAGGGCCCCTTGCAAAACAGCTCCGGCTGAAAGGCAACCCTCCTTAATAAAAACAAACATCAAAATAAATATCAAAATTTCTGTCAAGAAAGGACTGTACTCACTGATACTATCATATAGTTTCACTTGCCATGATACGCCCGCTTTGAGTTCAGTAATATATATTGTAAGTAATGTTTTTAAGTGGAGGGCCCCTTCTAAAACAGCTCCGGTTCAAGGGCAACCCTCCTTAATAAAAACAAATGTCAAAATAAATATCAAAATTTCTGTCAAGAAGGGGCTGTACTCACCGATACTATCATATAGTTTCACTTGCCATGATACGCCCGTTTTGAGTTCATTAATATCAATGAAAATATTCCAGTCTGGATGGAATACAGAAAGGAATTTCTGGATGCAGTGAGCGACGTCTGAATTTTGATGAGAATATGAAATGAAGACGTCATAGTGGGTCTTAACCAATGGTTGTCCTGCAGCCAATGCTGTTTGTCTTTCGGAGGTAAGATGATGAAGTTCTGCTAAATGGCCCTGAAGCCAATCAATAACAATGTGACATGCTTGAGAAATCTTTTCGTGATCCAAAGGTCTACAGAGAGAAAAAAACTTGAAATTGAAATACATAATACATGGCTAAATATAGTGGCCTATGGACATGAAAAAGGACATTTTGAATAAGATACAGAAATACCCGAAAGCAATTGGCCATAATCTATTTATGAATGCGTAAGGATCTTCAAAAACAATAGTAGTTGACTTTTAAAAGTATTGGCGATTTCATAAATGTATGATCAAGAATCATCTTCTAACTTCAACGTTGCATCAGGTGTCCCGAAAATCCCTGAAATCAGAGCTTTTCAGAATTGGAATGTTTTCTTTTATTTCTAAGAACTCCAGAAAATTTACGAAAAAAACTTAAAACCATCGTAATTTCAAAACTTTGTGAAGAAGCATGAAATCACTTTGAAGAAACCCATAATTTGTGGATGTCTACAATATGGTATCAAGCAAACTTCTGTGGCTGTTCATTCATTTCATTCATTTCATTCATTTCATTCATTTCATTCATTTCATTCATTTCATTCATTTCATTCATTTCATTCATTTCATGCCTTTCATTCATTTCATGCCTTTCATTTATTTCATCGATTTCATGTTAATTCTTTATACAGGGTAGAAGCATCAATAAATATATAAATACTGCTTTACAGCTTGCCCTGTCAACTAAACAAAAAGAATATGAACTCTACTTACAATGCTATTTCAAACCTAAAGTAATACAAAAAAGAAATGTAGAATCAACATATCTTTGTGTTTCACGTGACAGCTTTCTTAAAAGCTGAAAAGCTACTTGCTGTTTTGGCTTCAGAACCAAATTTGTTCCAATGTATGGCTGTCCTATGAGCTATGAAAGTGCAATTTACTGTTCACTATTGAAAAGACTAATATGACTGAACAATCACAATGGCAACGAAACTTGGGTGGAAAAAATTCTTTAGTTCTAGAAGACACTATTCGACACCGTTCAAGTTCCTTCAGTCATAGAACCTTGCAGTGTGAACTGTTAACATGTAAATGTAAATGCATCTTTCTTTTAATATTTTGTATTTCTTCTTTCAGCAGAACCTGCCAAAGCTTTGATTTGATCCCGAGTGTTGTATCCTAAGCCATAATTGTGTTTTTGCATATTTGCCATTTATTTTTTAACACTCATAAATAAAATATAAGTGTGATTTAAAATGTAAGTGTGATTAAGTGTGAGTGTTAAAAAATAAATGGCAAATAAGCAAAACACAATTTTAATACTTTCTCTAATGTATATAATAGTTTCATTGATCAGGAGATTTTTAAGAATACAAATTTCAATGGTTGAGCTGACTCAAAATTTTCTTCAAATTACCCATTGATTGTAGTAGCATAATTTATCATTCATCTGTCTCAGGCTAGCTCAGAAATTTTTTCCTGTTTAGGTGAATTACTCTGGGAATGCAAATCCAATTTGACCATGCGAGGTTGCAAAATCTACGTTGAGATCTCATCTATACCATAAACTGAAAATAAAACTTTTTGAATACAAGGCTCCTTCACAGGAACTGTTCAAACACGCCTCTAATTTTTTTGGGACACCCACTACATATCCAAGTGGTCGTATTAATACATAGATTCCTTGTATAGTTCGGAGTTAGTTGCTTACAATTTTATTGAACAAAGTATGGCGTCTACTCCACCTACGAAGACTTAATGATTCCCATCCAAGCTCAGCGTACAACTTCTCTCTAGATGTTCTCCTCCATGTACCAGACACGGCTAAACACGGGCGGTAGGAAACGCTGAATTTAGAAAAAACTTTACTGTTGATGCATCGAGTTATTCCTATCCTTATACCTTGATAGAAATGGTGACGGTGGGGATCTTTTGGTTTACGTGAAAAATGACATCACAACCAGAAAGTTAAAATCTTTCAAATTTGAAATTGATATGGAATGCATTTGTTTTGAAATTAATTTAAGGGGAAAAAAGTGGGTTCTTTTCAGTGTTTACCGACCACCATCCCAATCTCAAGATCAATTTTTCGAAAATCTTGGCAAAGAAGTTGATCATTACAGTGAAAAATATGACAATTTTTTGTTTCTTGGTGATTTTAATGCAGTGGAGACAGATCAGCAGGTTAGTACTTTTATGAATAGCTATGACCTCAAAAATCTGGTAAAGGAGCCAACCTGTTTCAAGGCTGATAATCCACGGTGTATTGACTTAATCTTAACAAACAGATATAGGAGTTTCCAACATACCACCACATTCGAGACGGGACTCTCTGACTTCCACAAAATGATAATCACAGTTTTGAAAACAACATACCAAAAAACTGGGCCCACTGTTATTAATTATAGAGATTATAAGAATTTTTCGGAACAGACGTTCAAACGAGAACTTAGGGAAGAGTTGGATAGTATCAAAACAATTGAATTAGACTACAGCTCTTTTCAAAACTGCTTTGAAAAAGTACTTGACAAGCATACACCAATGAAAAAGAAATACGCAAGGGCCAATGATGGTCCCTTCATGAATCGAGTTCTCCGTAAAGCTACTATGTTGCGTGCTCGGTTGAAAAATAGATATAATAATAGCCGCACTGCTGAACACTGGGAAGCATTCCGCCGGCAACGCAACTTGTGTGTTAAATTATTTAGAAAGGAAAAACGAAATTTTTACAAAAATTTGAATATTACTGATATTACTGACAATAAAAAGTTTTGGAAAACTGTGAAACCTATCCTTTCCGATAAAGGTCGATCGAATTCAAAAAATTACCCTTATTGAAAATGAAACGATAATTTCGAATGATAAGGAAGTTGCTGAAACCCTGAATGATTATTTCGTAACTATTACTGACTCACTAGGTCTTACGGAGAATACTGAGATTATCATAAGTACAGAAGGTGTCTCAGATGCTGTAGAAAGGGCTCTAATTAAATATTCCAACCACCCAAGTATAAGGAAAATTCGTAGTATTGTTCCAAAGGACGATTTCTTCAAATTCCAAAAGGTTTCTCTGGAACAGATGCATTCTGAAATTGGGAGACTTAATCCTAAGAAAGCAACAACCTATAAAAATATACCTGCAAAAGTGCTGAAAAGCAACTCTGACATTTGCTCCGAATCGTTACAGCTTATCTTCAATAATTGCGTAGAAAATGGTTTGTTTCCGGACTTCTTGAAACTAGCAGATGTCACCTCTCTTCATAAGATGGATGAGAAAACCAGGAAGAAAAATTACAGACCTGTGAGCGTTTTGCCAACTGTTTCTAAGGTTTTTGAAAGACTGCTGGACAAACAGATTATTGATTATATGGGAAATTATTTATCGTCATTTCTTTGCGGTTTTCGCAAGGGGTATAATGCGCAGCACGCGTTAGTTCGAATGCTTGAAAAGTGGATAACAAGATTAGGCAATTGAGAAAATATTGGCGCAATCCTGATGGACTTATCCAAAGCGTTCGATTGTATTAAACATGACCTCCTTTTAGCAAAACTAGATGCTTACGGTTTCAGCCGTGAAGCACTGTGTCTCGTCAACAGCTTTTTGGAAAATAGGCACCAGAGAGTTAAGAGTAATGAGTCTTTTAGTGGCTACAAACAGCTGTCCCTTGGAGTTCCACAAGGATCGGTTCTTGGTCCCCTGTTCTTTAACATCTACATAAATGATTTGTTGCTCTCCATGCGCGAAACTGATATCTCCAATTACGCGGATGATACAACCATATATGCATGCGATAAGAATCTCGAGAACGTAATTGCAAGGCTGGAGAATGAATCAAGCACAATTATTCAATGGTTCGCTGATAACTTTATGAAATTAAGTACAGATAAATGTCATTTACTCTTACTTGGTAGAAATTCTAATCAACAAGTAACAGTTAATGTATGAGATTCTGTCATAGCAAATACGGACGAGGAAAAGCTACTAGGCGTTGTGATCGACAAAAAACTCAATTTTGAGACGTATATCAATAAGTTGTGTCAGAAGGCTGGTAGCAAACTCTTCGCCCTCGCTCGCATATCTGGATACATGGACTCTAATAAACTAAGAATCTTAATGCCAGTTTCAATATTGTCCCTTGGATGTTTCACAGTAGGCACATGAATTAAAGTTGGCGCTACATAGCTATGTACAGTATGAGATTCTGTCATAGCAAATACGGACGAGGAAAAGCTACTAGGCGTTGTGATCGAGATGAGAGCCTTTGTAATTAGCCAGTTTCAATACTGTCCCTTGGATGTTTCACAGTAGGCACATGAATTGAAAAAGGCGCTACATAGCTGTGTACAGTAAAAATTAAAAATAATTACTAAACTAGCTAATCCAAGCCAACTGCTAAAAACTAATACAAGTCCAAGAAATATATATACAGGATTAAACAAATAAGATTTCAAATACAAGGTATAAAATTTCAAAACAGAATTAAAAACGTAGTAATATAAAAATCCGAGCTGTTAAAAATCCGAATGTCCGAAACATGAAATTCGGCTCGGATGATTCTTGTGATGGAAGGCCTGGATGTTTCACAGTAGGCACATGAATAATAAGATTAATAGAATACACGAGAGAGCCTTGAGAATCGCATACAAGGATTATGAATCAAGCTTCAACACCCTGCTAGGAAAAGATGACTCGGTTAATATTCATGCAAGGAACCTGCAAACGCTTATGATCGAAATGTTTAAAACTGAGGCGAATATCAACCCCCCTTTTATGAGGGAAATTTTCTGCGAGCGTCGTGTTAATTATAATCTGAGAAACAATAATGAATTTGTGCTACCAAGGGTAAGAACTACAAGTTATTGATCCGAGACTATCAAATATAGAGGGCAACGTCTTTGGCTACCTCTTCCTCCTCGCATAAGGAATGCTCAATCTATCAATGAGTTTAAGAAAAAAAATTAAATGTTGGAATGGCGCTGACTGCTCATGCAGATTATGTAGGACGTTTATACCACAACTTGGTTTTTTGTGATACCATGTTTGATACAGCTTCCATTTCATATTTCGGACATTCGGATTTTTAACAGCTCGGATTTTTATATTACTACGTTTTTAATTCTGTTTTGAAATTTCATACCTTGTATTTGAAATCTTATTTATTTAATCCTGTATATATATTTCTTGGACTTGTATTAGTTTTTAGCAGTTGGCTTGGATTAGCTAGTTTAGTAATTATTTTCAATTTTTACTGTACATAGCTATGTAGCGCCAACTTTTAATAAATTGATTATAATTATCATTATTATTATTATATCCTAATGTATCATTCCATAAGTGATGTATCGACTTGTTTTCCTTATGTGTCGAACTTTCTTGCGGAGGCCCATTTTAATCCGATTGACACGACTTCGAGGGCCCTAGCACAATTATGCCACTCAAACGGAAACTCCTCTGTTTTTCGTTCCATGTTACCACTTTTGAGTGGCATAATTATTCTAGGGTCCTTGAAGTCATGTCAATCGGGTTAAAATGGCGCCTTTGCAGGATAGGTAGACACAGAAGGAAAACAAGTCGAATAACTCGAGGTATCAACCGTAAAGCTCTTCCTAAATTCAGCGTTTCCTACCGCCCGTGGGCTAAAGCGGCAGAACATTGGACTGGTTCTAGCTTTTTCATCAAATTAGACAAGGTGAAATTTCCGCTGAACTCGCATAGTTTTGATGGATCATGGTATATTACATCTCCATAGTCTAAATGATGTTCTCAATGACTAGGACTCAATCGTAATCAGTCTAATCAGGAACAAGCAATAGACAGCTTCGTAATACCAGCACTGACCTCTATGTACCATTACTAAAAACTGCATGTGGTCAGAAATGCTTCTCATACAGAGGAGCCAAACTTTGGAACAAACTAAAAAGAGACAAAAGATGACCAATACTTTCACGCAATAGACCTTTTAGCTATTCTACAAAAGAGCCTGGATCGAGCGTTATTTTTATACGCGAGGCTCGATAGAGTGGTGTTAAGAGCTTTTGTCACTATTGTGTAAATTCGAAAATTCTACAAAGTGCACTTTGTAGAATTTTCGAATATGCACAATATTGATAGAAGATCTAACGCCACTCTATCGAACCTCGTGTATAAAAATAACGATCGATCCAGGTTCTTTTGTAGAATAGCTAAAAGGTCGCTTCAAATCATCATTGAAAAATGCCAGATCTTGAACATAAGCAAACTCTTCCTTTTGACTTTTAATACTAATACTAGGCTTGCCGCGCGTCGCCGCGCTGGCCCGCCGTCGTATTTGTCATTCAGGTGTATGGACAGTTGAATTTAGTGCGCCGGTGACAAAGGGATAAAATATACATATAAATCTTTTTTATTTCCATAATACATCGTTCTCAAAAGAACACTGGTGAAGAGGGACATAAGTATAATTTGGGAGTATCTTTGAACACCAAGGCCAAATGTTGATACTTTGTTAAGAAGAGCTATTTAGCTTTACAAATCAATGCAGTCAGTTTGTGGCGTATTCGACTCTCCAAGGGGCTCTGTTGTAGTTATTTGAAGATTTAAAGCAAGAGGGAGCCGATGCGAGAACGAACAACAGTTGTTTTGCTTAGAATTATCCCTGCTGTTCTTTTTATTTTGCAAACTTAGTACCCATCTTCTATACGGCATCTATTTTCTCATTTTCCCTTTTCATTTTGCATTGCTCTTTCCCTTTTTTATAAAAGATTACCCTGACAACTTCACTGTATACTTAACGTAAAAGCTCTATTAAGCCCCCCTCTCTATTAAGCCCTCCTCTCTAATAAGCTCCTCCACTCTGAGCAAAACATTTTAAATAAGCCCCCTCTGTATTAAGCCCCCCTCTTATATCAAATTCCAGTGGCTACCAAAGTTTTCTCATTTATTGAGCTAGAGAAGCTTGCATGTTAATTCTGATGTGGTTTGAGATAAAACTGTGCCGAATTTATGTATTGACTCATAAAATTGTATGTTGAATCTGCAAAATACGGTGTAAAAGATCTAAAAAGCTGTCGTCTGTATCTCTGTCATTTGATTTTGTGAATAAGCCCCCTCTGTAATAAGCCTCATCTCTAATATGCCCTCCTGTGGAAGGTCAGAAATAAAATAAGCCTCCTGGAGGCTTAAGGTAGCATCCTCCCGGTCATAGAACTACTATGAATATGGGTATATAACCAAGTTGAGATGGTACATAGGCATGAATGTAAGATTTTTGGACTGAAAAATTCAAAATGGCACCTTTCATGTTGCCATAACAACCAAAAATAGCCGAAATTTTGCAAAAAATGGTACACGCAAAAGTATTTTTCATTCTCTACTGGTTAAAGTTATCTCAATGAAATGTACAATGCATGCCAAAAGTCCTTGGAACACTTGGGCCATTTCTTGACAATCTGCAGTTCTAACCATAGCGATTAATAGGTTTAAACACCCCCGAAACAATGTTGATTTGCAAGGTTAGTGCCCTAGCATTCCATTAGAGTCACGAATCGTCCCGCCATCCCCATTTTATCATTAACCCTATTTTAACCGGGGGGGGGCCTTTTTCGCCCCCCTATCGGATTTTTTTTTAAATAGCTCCCAAACGATGCTACCTATACCGCTGAAACTCCTTAAAGGAATTGAGTCCATATAAATAGATGAGCGTTAACGCTATGCTGACAAACTGCTGACGGCGTTTTGTTATCGCACAATTGTGCTAAAGTCATTAGTAGTGGAGATCAAAGACTTCTTAATCCTTGCATACTCAATTCCTTTAACTTTTCCTAAAATTTAGTTGGCAATCAAAAAATAGAAATTTCAACACCTATTGTTTCACCACGTGACCACCACATGCCCATATTTGGAGAGTGGTCACAAAGAAATTCTTTAAAACTTGCTCTAATTTCTTCCTTTGTTACTAAATCTCAACAATATATATACCATTCGATTTGTCTCGATGAGTACTTTCATTTGATATATAATCTATTCATATTTGCTGACATCAGCAGTTTATTATTTCTATGACGTCATCAATCTCTATGACGTCATTTTCTTAATGAATGAGTAATTTTTCCATGCAAACTGATGGAATTACCTCAAATATCGATGAAGGTACTTGATTTCACCAATAATATGCGAAATTAATGGTCTTAAATTATAATTATTGAGCAAACAATTTTGCATCGAATCAAATTTCATTATTTAATTAGTTAATTTATTAAAAACCAAAAATATCCCTATGATATCATATGAAACTACAAATTAATGGTATCATGCAGGTATTTGGATGGTTTTTGGCCAATTTTATCTAGTTAATTGGTAATAATGGGCCCTTTTCTGCAAATAGCTCGATTTTCTCAAAATTTGCATTGTTTTTAGTTACCTAGCAACTAATCACGTGACTATTGATTGATTGATGCTATTTTTAGATTCTCCTTTGTTCAATAATGACACAGGGCAAGTTGCATTGTCAGAGCTGTTATACTTGCGGAGAAAAACAGGGGGGCGAAAAACGCCTCCCCCCTCCGGTAGAAAATCACTTTTTTTACCTTGTTAAAATAGGGTTAAGGAACAACATTGTTCTGAGGTGGAGAGGGGGAAATCACAGAAAGGCAATAATAGCAAAGGTGTTCCAAGACTTTTGGCAGGTATTGTAGGTGGTCAAAATGAACCGAAATCTTTTCAAGTAGGTTGACTGGTTTGCCAAATTTTGTATGATTAAATTTTGATGGAAAAAAATAAAGACATCAGGGTCTTAATCCCCTTGTGCTTAGCCAATTGTAAAAGCAGAGGTTCGTTTTGAAGTCTCATCTTCGGTGAACATTTTGACCAAATTTCATGTAAATATCTCTTATGGATTGGAAATGAAACATATATCCATTGCACAGATTTCGCGAAAATCGCGTTTCCAGGAAATTGACTTCAAAGTTCATGATAGTAATCAAATAGTTGAAATATGCTAGGTCAAAAACTTTCAGCCTCTAAAATCTTGCTCTTGTCATTGTTGGACTGCCCTTTGCTCCTAAATTTGTTTCTTGAAACTTTTGAGGCTCATTTCTCGTTATTTTCTGTAACTATGTTCTGGTGCTGTCAAAGTAAACCACTGTTTTTATGTAAAATGTTTTTATGCTACTTCACAATTTCTAAGGGATTTCTTCACTGCGTCAACACTCATATCAAACTTTGCAATAATCTCATAAACACCAACTAAAACATATATTTTCCAGTAAAAGTAGATTTTGAAATCTATTGCAAATAATCCTGCAATTTGATTTTGTATCCATTCGCGGAGAACACTTTGTCACTTCCAAAAGACTTTCAATGCTGAGCATTGAGAAAACTAGCTTATAAAAATACTGCAGCTTTGAAGAATTACTCTCTGCTTCAATTAGATTAATTGTTGTTTGTAGAAACGCAGTTTCATAGCTGAACAGACATTCCTTGCCCTTGGAAATCTTCGACCGAATACTGCAACAAACATGAATATGAAACAGTCTTGTTGACTTCAAATTTCCTGTTCATGTTAGTGTTACCACGGCAAACTCTTTGTGGCATATAACCAGCAACCAGCAAATCCATTTTTCTTCCATATAACCACACCAAGCAAACAGAGGAGTAATCTGGGTGGGAGAACATGTAGGCAAACTTTTTATATCCATCATTTAACATTTGATTCATTGCCAAGTTTCAAATCTATCTTGATTTCTACTTGAATGTAACCCCCTTTCTAGACCCTTGTTTCTGCAATGTTTATGAAGGGAAATGATCTTTCGTGTGTTTATCTGACGGAATTAGGCCTGGGCTATGCTCTTGGAAATTGTGAATCCTCTTCTCTTCTGGAGGGATGGGCCGCCTAAGCAGGGCCTATGTCACTTTGATAACACTTGAGCCGATTCTGAAGCCGTAAAAGAGGTCTTTCTCTCTTCTTGCATCTTGCACTTGCATCTTTCTTGATGCACTGGTTACCAGAAAACTTGCGCTTTAAAGTTCCAAATGTAAAAACAGCATTGCAATCTTGGCTCTTCCATAGCATGCTGCACGGTGATTCCAAGTGTCTCATTGTCGTAATAGTTGCCCTCTTAGCTATGGTAAAGCTTAATTGGGTTTTGTTGTAGCTAAGATTCTCGCTTTCAATTTGACTGGACTTGTTGTGAAAATTGATCACATACTTACTCTTGTTCTTAAATTTACCGTCTCCGACTTTCGAAGCGAAGTTTTTGAATTATAATAATCACGGAAGTTTCTTATATGCGACTTTTCATTCACTAAACTAAAAAAAGTTTCAATACCGCATCTCCTGAATTCTTGAACAAATTGTTCTGCATTAATAAATTTCATAGTGGACATATCCGTTTCCTTCCTCTACGGCCTGTGAAAGAAAATATGAAACTCAGAGAAGAAAAGCAAAGGCAACCAGAGCTTCCGGGGAGAAGTGTGAGTGCTATTTCTCAATCTTTGCAAGGAACAATAAATGGCTTTCCTACCTATCAATCATTTTGAGCAGATTCCCAAGTGTTGCACCACTTATTAAAATGTGATAGCTCATCGATTTTTCAACCTGTGAGATGACGAATCAACAGGAATTCTTGACGTTCCATAATGGTGCAACTTTGTGCTGCATGAGCTCAAGATATGTCGCATGGTCGATCCTCGTTTTAGTCAGGCATCTTGAAAGCATTGCCATTCATCGCAATGGCTCCTTTGCCAACTTTCCTCATTCCAAAAAGTGGGCTTTTAAATGTAGGCCACTCAGACCTCTCAGCATTAACATTGATATTATACCGAGACGAAATCAAAATTTGTCACAAGATTAAAGGAAAAAGAGAGGAAGAGTAGAGGATCATACTCATTGTATTCAAAAAGTTTGCTTCATATTGTAAAGACTACTTCCCTTATGCAAGCATTCCACAAGGGCGATACCCCTCTAGTTATAGTATTTGATAGGTTAAAATATCAACATTAAATAAATACTATCTTAGTCACGGAATTGCTGCTCTGTTACTTAACTTATTTATCATATTCTTTCTTTTCGATGAAATAATAAATGAATTTTTCGTTTATTTTTCGTCTTATTTTCTTTTATTTTATTTAATTGTTTTTTTTTTCGTTTTTTTTTGTTTACATCAACAGAGCCTTCAGTATTGAAGTAGTTGATTAAATTCGTAGAAGTAGAAGTAGAAGAAGTTGATTAATCAACGAATGAAAGAAACAGTCAGTCGTTATCGCATCCCTCAACCATTTAAGCACATTCCTTGTTCGATTCACAAACTGTTTAGAATAAAATTCCCGTTCATTCGAGACCCCCCTCGAAGCGCTCCGTGGTAGCGAGCATATCTGTTCCCCTCCTCTAGGATGGGCGAAATTAAATGAGAAACTCTGAGTAAGATGTGACTCTCATTGCCCTTTTGTCCTCTCTTCTGCCTCCGCCTGCGGTATCTCTGGAGAAGGGAGCCAATTTGAAAACAAATGAAATGTGAGAAGATCGTTTCTTTTTAGCTCTATGCCCATGCGAAGAAATGTGCGATCCTATTTGAGCCCCCCTCCCCTGAAGCCTTTCTTGGTAAGGAAGAAATTCATGAGTAAGACAAAGCTCCACTGTACTTGGTCCAGCAATTGTGATATGTGTAAAGATCATTCCCTTGTACACAGAAAACTGAATCCTTTGATGTCACCGAATTCTCCCCTTACCCTGATTTTCGGGGCGAATTTGAGAAAATAAAATCTCTATTGCACCGTAGAGGGAAGACAAAGATATTTGGAAAGTTTCGCGAGGATCAGTGCAACGGTGCTCGAGCTTTACGCCACACAAAATTTGCTTCACGCTTTAATAATATAGATATTACACTTAGTTTTTATCTTGATATTGTAAGTTGTTTTTTTCTTTTGACAGGGCAGTTTGTGAATCAATTTTGTGTTATACGTTGAATACTTACCCTGTATAAATATTATAAAATGAAATGAAATGAATGAAATGATCTTACTCCCACAAAACAACCCCCGATCCCGTTGGGCTTTGTATCATTCTCATATAATAATGATCGTCTCGAAGTGGTTTACAGGTGGGCATTGTGATGAAAGTGTGCATGCACACTAAACTTTTCAAATAGTTCCTAATTTGCAAACTTTAGCACTTGTCATCGGTATTCATTTCAATTGAACTTTTTCTAACAATCACTCTTTTTCCCAGTCATGGGCATTATCTGTTGAAAAAGAGCTTGAATGCTCTTATTTATTATCATACACTTTTTCCATTGTCTTGATATTTTTGTTTACTCCTGGTTCGTATATTATTGTAAATCTTTTTGTTTCGTACATGTTTTACCCTTTCCTTTACGATATTCCAATTATGGTGGTTGCGTTTTGGTTTGTTGCCTCCTAGGACCAGCAGCAAGAGGGTTTTGCTACGATGATGCCGGTTGAAATCAACCAACGGCGAGCAACAATAGGGTGTTTCCGCTTAGCCATGAAGAATATTTCCCCAATGATCAAAACCATTGGACAACTTTTAATTCTTTTTCAAATTTCAAAATAATATTGGTTCTGTTGTCGGTTCATTGCCATCTCGACCCTTGTGCTACCCTCTACATTTATACTACAGTTTTTAGCAGTGCATTCTGTGGCAACACAGCCATTTTTCTTGCCCTTGTTCGCCGTGTGCATCAATTTGCGAATTTAGCAATTTACATGACTGTTGAACTCTCCAAGCGAATCCCCCTAGTGGTCAGTAGTGGCCTCATTCGTTATAAACGTTTGGCTGTTAGGAAGTTTCTTGTTGGTTATGCCTATTTTTACATTGTTTGCATGACATGCTCCATGTTGCATACACATTGGGTGTTCAGGGAAATTCTGCTTAGTGGTGATGTAGAAACAAACCTAGGCCAAGAGACACTTAGTTTTTGTAGCTGGAATCTAAATAGTATCATTGCGCATGACTTCTTACGTATTTCACTAATTGAAAGGTACAACGCAGTCTATAGCAATGACTTGATTGGCATAGTTGAAACACATATTGACAGTACCGTCGATGAAGACAAACTGGCACTACAGGGTGTCCCAAAAAAATTGTGTCCCGTTTGTCTGAAGATTGCGAAAAAACGGCAAAAGATTCTCGCAAAACTTTTGCATGATGGTGCTCTTCAGATCTTCAATTAAAGTTTGCTACCATCCCCACTAAAATCCGTTGAAAAATGATGGAGCTATGACCTTCAGGAGACAAATTTTCCCGATCACTGAAACCAGCGGTGGGCCATTTTGTCTTACTATTTTGCAGTGATAAATAGCTTCATGAATGGAAAATGAAACAACAACCTCCAATGTCATAGCTCTCGCGAAAATTCCGATATTCTTCGGAGAGTTTCATTATTTCTGACCTCACGGAAACTATTTCTTACTTTACGTGAAGATACTTATCACTGCAAAATAGTAAGACAAATGGCCGACCGCTGGTTTCAGTCATCGTGCAAATTTGGTCTTCTGAAGGTCATAGCCCCATCATTTCTTAACGGATTTATACGGGGATGGTTGCAAACTTTAATTGAATATCTGAAGAGCAGCATCATGCAAAAGTTAGGCAAGAATCTTTTGCCGTTTTGTCGCAATTTTAAGGCAAACGGGGCACAATTTTTTGGGACACCCTGTAAATGAGTACAGGTTCATTAGAAACAACCATCCACAAAATGTCAAAGAGGTGGTGTTGGGCTCTATATAGAAGAATCTCTTCCTTCAAAAGATCGTTTTGACCTGGTCACTCTCCCTGAATGCGTTGTTTCTGAGATTCAAGTAGACAGGAAAAAGTATTTTTCGTCGTAATTTATCGAAGTCCAAGCCAAGACCAGAGTGAGTTTCAAAATTTCACAATAAATTTTGAGCTGTTGCTATCTAAACTGCATGCTGAAAATTCATTTTGCGTTGTTATCACCAGTGACATCAATTGTCTCTCAACCCAATGGTGGTGACCGTTTTGACCTGGTCACTCTCCCTGAATGCGTTGTTTCTGAGATTCAAGTAGACAGGAAAAAGTATTTTTCGTCGTAATTTATCGAAGTCCAAGCCAAGACCAGAGTGAGTTTCAAAATTTCACAATAAATTTTGAGCTGTTGCTATCTAAACTGCATGCTGAAAATTAATTTTGCGTTGTTATCACCGGTGACATCAATTGTCTCTCAACCCAATGGTGGGGAAATGATATTGAAAATAATGAGGGAAAACAATTTGAACCATTAACTGCAGACCTTGGCCTTCATCAATTGATCTCAGAACCAACGCATCTGATGGGCGATTCCAAGTCTTGTATAGTCTTGATTCTTACTGATCAGCCTAATCTCGTTATCGAATCTGGTGTTCATCCGTCGCTTCGTCATCATCAAATTATTCATGGAAAAAACATCTGTTTCAAACATAGCACTTCCCCTTACACACGTAAGATATGGCATTACGACAAAGCAGATGTTGTGGCTATTATGAAAAGTATGGAAATGTTCCGTTGGCACGAGCATCTTGAAACCTTGCTGTGTCCTAATGAACAGGTAAAACTACTAAATAAAGTCATGCTGAACATTTATTCTAATTTCATACCAAATGAGGTTAAAACGATAAGACCTCACCAAGCACCTTGGGTAACACAAACTATTAAGAACTTTCTCAGGAAAAAGAATTCTGCTTATAGAAACTTCGCGAGGAGTGATCAACCTGATGACAAGCTTCAAAGAAAACAAAATATGATATCTGAAGGTTCGAGACTGATCGAAGATGCAAAGCGGAATTACTTCCTTAGAGCAGCGAGAACTCTGGCGGATGCTGGGGTTGGCAGCAAAACATATTGGTCCCTGATTAAGGCTGTTCTAAACAAGGCAAAAAATTCCTATAACACCGCCTCTTCTAGAACATGAAATCTTTATTACGAACTTTGCTGAAAAGGCACAAATATTCAACGATTATTTCATACTGCAGTGCACAACGATTGAAACAGGAAGTGAGCTCCTACAACGTACTTCAGCAACTACTACTATACTACATGATTTTATTATCTCTGAGGAGAAAATATTGAATATCATTAGATCACTCAACCCTAATAAGCACATGGCTGGGAGAAATTTCTTTGAGAATGATTAAATTAAGCGATATTGCATTGGTTATCCCATTAAAGATAATATTCGAAAACTGCCTGAGACAAGGAATCTTTCCCGGAATATGGAAGTATGCAAATGTTGTGCCGGTGCATAAGAAAAATTAGAAAAATTTGAAGGGGAACTACCGTCCCATACGAAAATGCTCGAAGAACTCATATGACTCTTTAAACTCACATCTCGCCTCATGTGATCTTCCTAACCCAAACCAATCAGGTTTTCGACATGGCGACTCGACAATCAATCAGTTGATTTCGATCAGGGAGCGCCGAAGGCGCAGGAGGCGAAACAGCCATTCAAATGATTTCCGATGTTTGATGCAGAATTTGAAAACGAGGCCCAGCTTAAAGGGAATAGACATAGCTATATCGACAAGCTGCTATAAATAGGCTGAAGAAACGCCCATGAACGCATTGTTTCCTTCGCCACACAATGAACCAGCAGGCGTCAAAGTTGTTCAATACAATAGATTATATCTTTAACTTGGCCCGGGCCAGCTTTTAACTATGTCGATTCCTATTAATGGCGACTTGCAAAAAGGAGAATCGAGAGGGAAGCGTTGAATTTTTGCAGCCACTGCTGTTTCACGCACGAATAAAGCACGGTGGTTTGTTGTTCTCAACTTCGAATAGTGGTGAGCGCCAGATAACGAAGAATTGACACCAAAGGAACAGAAGAATCGAAGGAAACTTTACTGCAGATTCGAGGATTTGAGTTGATTCAAATTCATATGTTCAACAACCAAAGTCTAAGGTTCTAGGCTAGTAAACTGTAACATGACATGTTCCAACAAATGCGGATTGATTGGGCCTACGTTTCTGACTCGGACCTTTGTGGAGACTAATATCATATTCAAATGAAGTGACAAAATCCTCACGGGCTCGGAGACCTTTTTTTTTCAGTAATTTATTTTGAGTGGGCAGGAAGTATATCTAGCTACTTAAAGCTAATTTAAGCCCACTGTGCATGCCGCATCCAGGCACGAACCCCTAGTTTAACGTCCCTTCCGAAGGACGGCGAGGTGAGTTGCGAAGCCAAGCCTCCGAGGTCACCCATCCGGAGTTTGACCTCACTGAACCGAGCTTAACTTCAGTCTCCTGACGGAAACTGATTAAGCCGCTCGGCCACTCACCCCACAGACTTACACCAAAAAGAACTACTGGTTTTATTGCAAAGCATTCAACCTGAGATGAATAGCACTTTTGATCGAAAATCTCCTGAAACATGACTGCCATATTTACAGGATCATTCGTTATCAAAAAAACTAAGGATGGTTTCCCAGTCAATCTGTTGCAGGTCATGACGGAAGAGCATTTTATCACATTTTTCATGTTACAAGACTCAACAACTTTTTCCTTATTTCCTTTACGTCGCCTTGCATTTATTTTCCGAATTCCATACACCAGATAGTGGTCAACCATCCCAGCTCTTATCACATCTCATTCTAAGATATATTTTGGAATAGAGGAAGAGAAATGGTCAATGAGCGTCTTACTTACTTTTTGCTCACCAGATTCAGTAGTGCAGGCAACCCGTCTTAATCAACTTGAGCTTCTTAGCATTTACATGTTTTGCCTTTTGAAGTCACAGTTGGTATCTCCAATCAGAATTTCTTCTTTCTCTTCTTTGTCTAGATTATTTCAAATTTTCGTAAGGTTTTCAAATGCAGTGTGATCGACACCAGCAGTGGGGGGCGATAACAGCAGACAATGTGAAAAGGCTTTGCACGATCACTAGGTGATACCTCAATAGCTATGAGCTCAAGCTTATCACTTGTTAGCTTAATCGTAGGCTCAGGAAGACTTTCTTTAGTGACTTTCTTTGGTGAACGTTGATTATAAAGCGAGCATTGTAAGCTGCGTGGTCGTCATAAACTCTTATAAAGATAACCCGGCGGTTCTTTTGAAACAAGACATAGATAAAGAATGAAACATTCTACAAGATACCAGCATGTCATATACGAAATTTCGGTAAATTGAATCGCTTGTTTGCTTAATCAGCAAACTGTCAATTTGAAACTCGTACCGAAACGCTTTTAATCAAAGGGGGCAATCTGCTGGAATGATTAATTAATAATATGCTAGAATTTTCTAAGAAAAAATATAATCAAACAATTAGAAACGAAGCTCTCTTTTGACGCTAAATTATCTGTGAATAAAACCATTCCATAGTGAAACAATCTGCGATAAAGAACTTAAAAGAATTCCTTGAAATATAGTTGAGCACGTAAACCTGTGTCACAGAGATAACTAGTAAAATTCGTACAATATCAGTGCAGCCCGAGTCGATGCACAACTTGAAAAATGATGGAGTCGCCAAAAGGTATTTAACACCCAGGCGACATCGAATGAATTTCCAAGTGACAAGACTTATTAGATAAATTAACAAACTTTTATTACGAATGTGACACGTTTAGTTGTATCGCCTAACTTCAATGCACTTATAGAAAATATATATTCATCCTGTACAGCATGAGCTGCTGCCAACTCTACTTGACTTCAGGAGGAATTCAATCAAAAAATGCACGATCTGTGTCCCATGTTTACAACCAAATATCACAACCAACTGTGTTATCGACGAAACAAGGAAAGACGCAAAAGATACAAACAGCGTCGCAAAGACAGAGACCTGTTTAATATCAACCATTGTCAACACCAATTTACTAGCACAATATTTTGCTATAAGATCATCGCCAACGTGTCTTTGCATTCAAGTTGAACCCACGAAGGCAACAGGGTGTTGGTAAAAAAGGGTCCACTGCAGTGGCTGAAGTCTGAAATACAGTGGTGTTAGACTGTGGCTGGAATAGTTCTACTGACTTTGGTTTGCGGTGTTAAGGAGATCAAAGGCAACACGGCTAAGATAGACTAAAGGCTGTGAATGTACCCCGCATCTGAGATTGCAATATGACAGAAAATAAGAAATTTGAATGAATTGATAGAACAGTCACATGCCAACGAAGTCGTCATTCTTGCAACATTAGGTATGATCATTTCAGTGCTGAAAATTGTTGGAAACAGTATATTTTTGATTACTTTGGCTAAAGTAAGAACTTTACCTACACCATCAAATGTGCTGCTTGGCGCTGCCAGTGCTATAGATCAGTTTGTTGGACTATTAGTGCAACCATTATTGTTCCAATTTGTTCAAGGACTATTACTGACAGTTGGAGAAGTTCGATGTACAATTTATATTGCATGTCAATTTTCAGTAATAATAATAATAATAATAATAATAATAATAATAATAATAATAATAATAATAATAATAATAATAATAATAATAATAATAATATACATGTTTATACAGGGTAAATACCTTATCAATACTAGAAAGAATTGTTATCAACAAGGGCCCTGTTAAATTAAAATGTAATAAAAAATAATGATAGTAATCCTAATACAATATAAAACTGGTCAAGGTGTTTACAAGAATATTTACAAGAAATCGTTTCCACAAGAATGTCTTATCTAAAGGGAATCAGGTTTAATCATAGTACTCCTTCAGTCTTGATCTAAATAGAACAACAGAGTTCAAGGAACGAATCTCCAAGGGAAGTTCGTTGTAACAGCGAGAGTGGCAGACGAAGAGACGCGTCATTATTTCTTGTCTCATGGTTGTGACTTATTTGCTCCGCGTATGATGAAAACGCTGGGATACTTGTTCCTTGTAGGCATTTGAAGATTAGACATGCAGCTTTCAATTTCTTTTGGTTGAGGATACTGCAGAATCTGTTCTCTCTATTTTGATTTGCTTGATAGTAAATAATCTTTTGTGCCTTTTCTTGGAGCTTTTCAAACTTCTGCGTCATTGTATCCGATATCTTAAGCACTGGTGTTGAACAGTATAGTATTGTTGGCAATACATGTGCACTGTACACCGATTTTGCAGCTAACATTGACATTGATTTTCTCATTCTTGCTAGAAGCTTGATTCGAGCCGTAGCCTTTTTATGCACCTTATGTAAATGGTCACTCATGTTCAGCGAAGGGTCCAGGTGCATTCCAAGATATTTATATTTAGATGTAAAGTTTATCACGTGACCTTGCAACGATACTTTCAAATCACCATGGGAGCAGAGTCGCTTAGCAGTCTCGAATAGCATACATTCTGTCTTTCCTTTCTTTAGGTTAATGATTAATCTATTTTTATCAAGCCAATCTTTAATGACAGTCATATTAGCCGATAGGATGTTTTCAATGACTTTGATGTCTCGATGAGTTGTGTATATCACAGTGTCATCAGCATTGTTAAATAGGATCCAAGCAATAATATCGAGAGTATGAATATGAATATAAATGAGAGTAAACGTGACTATATACTTTGTTGAACAGATTACACTTGACTATACAGTTAATAAACGACGATTCTACCTCAGCTGCTATCCAAGCATTCGTTTGCACTATACAAGTTATCTAGCTGCTATGCAAGCGCTATTGTCCACGTTGCTATTCAAGCAACCGTTCTCTCAGTTCTCTCAGTCCAATCTAATCTTAGTCCTCTCTAAAGGTTATATTTCATTAAGATACGTTACACAAAATAGAGATCTATCAGGTTACAATCTCAAATGGAAGAGAGGCTCAAACGTCTGTGTAACACCTCCCCCCTTAGAAACAACGAGCTCCTGTGAGTTTATGCCTATACTGTCTTATCAATAGGGCTAACTAAGTTATACAAAATATAAAACGATCTCACTGCATTTTTTTGTTTTTAAGTCCATCTTCGAACTCTTTCAACAACTGCTGACACATCAAATTGTCTTCTGGCTCCCAACTATCTTCTAAGTTATTGTCCTTCCATTTGATCAAATAATGAGTGACAAGTCTTCCAGCTCTATTCCTGAAACGTCTTTTGTCCAATATCTGATCCACCAGTTCATCTTCAACTGCTTCTGTCTCATTTTCTGAAACAACGTCATCATCGTTTTCATTTGTAATAAGATCTTCAGGTACATGATCTGATAATTGTTTGTACTCGATGTAATCCTTTAAACGATCCGAATGTACAATGTCACCATTTTCTAGACGGAAGTTAACTGATGAACATTTTTCAACGATTCGATATGGTCCGTGCCAATTATGGACAAGTTTCGCGGACAAGCCTTTTCTGTTATTTGGAGTGAATATCCAAACCTTCTGTCCTACTTCAAACGACGGAAGTTCTGCCGCTTTGTTTCGGCGTAATTCTGAACATTGTTGGAATAATTCGATGTTATTCTTCGCGAGTTTACGAGCTTCGTTCAATCGAGTAACAACTTGTGTCCGATAATCATCAACATTATCGTAATGTTCTTGTCGTGGCAAAAGAATAACATCAATCGGTAAGTGAGGATCACGGCCGTACATTAAGAAGAAAGGAGATTCCTTTGTCGTATCATGGATTGCTGTCCGATATGCAAACAATGCGTAGGGAATATACGTGTCCCAATCGTCATGGTGCTGGCTAACGTACATCGACAACATAGTGGTTAATGTATGATTGAAACGTTCTGTTAAGCCATTACATTGCGGTCGATAGCTCGTGGTATTGATCTTAGCTGTATTTACCAGTTTACAAACCTCCACAACGATTTTTGCAAGAAAGTTTTTACCACGATCCGATAATAGTTCTCGTGCGGCTGAATGACGACACACAATCTCTTCTGCATAGATTTTAGCAATGTTGGGCGCGTGAATGTCCGATAAAGCAAAGCATTCTACCCATTTGAAATAGTCTGTAAATGCGAGTATATAACGATTTCCAGTTTTCGAAGGTGGAAAAGGTCCCTAAATGTCAACTCCAACCCGATCAAACGGCCCATCTACAGGCAAACTATATATGGGTGCCTTTGGGTGATTTCTAGGTGTCTTTTTGGTTGCACAGTCAACACAACTACTGCACCAATTCTCGATCTCCACGTACATTCCTGGCCAGTAATACGGTTGGCGAATCTTTTCATAAGTTTTTCATAAAACTAAGGTGTCCGGCAGTAATTTCTTCGTGACATGCGGACATGATTTCGGTTCTTAGGCCGTTAGGCACAGAGAGTTGTTTACGAAAAGGCTCTGATCTAAATCTAGCAGGGGGCTTCTGCAAGTGGTAAAGAATGTTATTATCAAGGACGTAGTTATCAGCCATAGCTACCAATTGTCTTGCCTTTACATTACTTTCTGGTAACTCCCCCGTCTGCATGTACACAATAAGCGGGCCTAAGAGTTCATCTCGTCGTTGCAAGGTTTTAACCGCTTCTAAATCCAAATCATAATCGTGCAAAGCATTAACGGCTGTTAACTCCATTTCTTCTTGAGCTAATCCAGGTTCCGGTTTCCTAGACAAAGCATCTGCATTACCGTGTTGTTTCCCAGCTCGATGTCGAATTTCAAAATCGTAACTTTGAAGAGACAGCGCCCAGCGGCCTAACCGTCCCATTGGATCCTTAATATTTCTGAGCCATCGCAAAGGGTTATGATCAGTTACAATCACAAACTTTCGTCCGTACAAATAAGGCCGAAAATATATTATCGCCCAAACAATAGCTAAGAGTTCAGCTTCGATAGCCGATAACAGTTTCTTTCCCGTCAGTTTCTTGAGCTAAAACCGCTCCAACTCCATTTGACGTTGCGGCATCCGTATACAAAACAAACGGCTTAGAGAAATCCGGATAACTAAGAATCGGAGGTTCAATTAAATTGCTTCTCAGCTTCTCAAATGCTCGTTGACACTCAGCGCTCCATTGGTACTTCTCTCCCTTATTTAGCAACTTATGTAGCGGAGCTGCAATAGTCGAAAAGTCTTGCACGAAGCGGCGATAATAAGAAAACAACCCCATGACACTACGCAGTTCGGTAATATTATTGGGTATTGGGTAATTCTGAATCGCTTCGAGCTTAGCCGGATCCGGTTTTAAACCTTCACTACTGATCACGTGTCCCAGATAGTTCACTTCGAATTTACAAAATTCACACTTACGAGGCTTCAGTTTCAAACCTTCGCTCCGCAGTCTGTCAAAAACTACCGCAAGATTTTTTAGATGATCTTCGAAAGTTCGTGAATACACTATGATGTCACCAAGATAAACCAAACAATTTTCCCATTGGAGACCACTCAGGACAATGTCCATCATACGCTGAAACTGTGGAGGAGAATTTACAAGACCCATCGGTAAGACTAAGAACTCAAACAAACCACGTTTTGTGGTGAAAGCAGTCTTTTCTCTACTTTCCTCTTCAAGCGGTACCTACCAGTACCCACTAGCAAGGTCCATTGTACTGAAATATTTCGCATTTCCTAATGAGTCTAATACCTCCGCAATTCGAGGGAGTGGATATACGTCTTTCTTGGTTATAGCATTTAATTTACGATAGTCGATACAAAATCGCGGCTTTCCATCCTTTTTCCGAACGATTACAACGTTTGAGCTCCATGGACTATGCGATGGTTGAATAATCTGATGTTCTAACATTTTGTTGACTTGTTCGTCGATTACATTATTTACAGTTTCGGGGGGTCGATAGGGCATTTGCCGTATTGGCTGATGGTCCCCCGTATTTATTTGATGTTAAAAGTTGGACGCATGGCCTAAGTCAAAGTCATCTTCCGAAAATACATCATGATACTCATTTAATAACGAAAAGAGTGTCTCACGTTCCTTTGTTGTCACATTTTCGGTGATGTTGAATTTATTTGGATCGAATTGTTTTTCCAAAACAGGCCGACCTGCATCAGTTTCACTGTCCCTGTAACTTTCTATAGTAGCAACGTGCGAACCGGAATACATTTGAATAGGCTCGTCCAAAGGGTTGATAAGCTTAAGCGGTACTTGCCAATTATTTACCGTAACAAGAGCCCTTGCCAACAGTGCTCTGTGCTCATTTTGCCTCGAGGACAATGGTTCTATCAAGCCAGTGTCATTTTCGCTCCACCCCTTTAAGCCAGCCGGAATCACTATTTCGCAGCGAGCAGGCATTTCTACGTCATGTAACAAGTATAAATTAGTAGAAGGGGGTCCTACAATGTCTTTTGCTTGCCCTACCGAAATGTTCACTTCCTGTAATCCTACTTTCGCTACGAGTCTACCAAAGTCGATTTTCACCCCTGCTTGAAGCATAAAGTCCGTCCCGAGTAAAAGATTAAATGTCAAGTTATCCGCAACATATACAGTGTAAAACCACTTTTCTCCGTTTATGATTACTTCGATAAATGCGCTGCCTACGATATTTACAAACTGTCCTGTGGCTGTTTTAACATGTGGCTTTTCTTCATTCCTAACATAATCGCATGGTTGGCAAAGCTGATTCAAAAACTCTATACTCATCAAAGAAATGCCTGCACCTGTATCAAGTATCACATTGGTTTTTGAACCACATACCACACCTTCAAAAGTCACGCAACTCGAAAAAACATTTAAAGTTACCTCCTTCGCAGTGTTTCCACAGGATTGGGGTTTTTCGCTGATATCCGCTGCTTGCACCCCAACTTCCACAGCGTCTATTCGTTTAAAGGTTTCTTTGTTTCTGGGCATTCACGTTTGTAGTGTCCCACTTTGCTACATTGGTTACATATGGGTTGACCAGTTGACGCTCTAAGATTCCTTCCGGACAGCTGTGAATATCCTCCACGACCATGCGTTCCTCTTTGACTGTACCTTCCTCTTTCCTGATAAACCTCATCTGCATTTCCTCGAGACATCTGCATGCGATCTAGCATCTTTTCAATCTTTTCCAACCTCGATTCCAGACTTGGAGGCCCTTGTTGCATCATGTGAACGGTTGGCGCAGAATTTGCGGGTGCTGGTGGAGCATATTCTGTTGCTTTCAACCAGGGGGCCTTCCCGTCCACATATTCGTCGTTATATTCGATCCCTTTTGCCACTCGGACGGCTTCCGAGAATGTTTCTGGATCTTTCAAATTTAACAGGCGCTGGATTGATTTCCTTAAACCAGAAATAAAGTGCTCCCGCATTAAAGTATCTTGATGCGTTGCCGGCATGTCGGCATAAGCACGTCTTGTCAAAATTTGAATGGATCTGGAAAATTCATCCACAGATTCAGACTCTCCCTGCCTTCTTGTATACAAATCACCGTAATATAACCTTCTCGCTTCCTGTGGCATGAATTGCTGGCTGAGTGCACTCGTCAGCTGTTCATAATCTTCTTTTGCTGAATTTGGAAGTTCTTCCCAGATATCTGAAGCCCTATCTCGTAACAAACTGGGTAAAATCTCTACAAGGCGCTCATTACTCCAGTGATTTGCTCTGGCACATCTTTCGAATTCCCGCAACCATTTCTCAAAGTCGTCTCCCATTTTGCCATAAAATCTGTTAGGATTCGAGACGAATTTCGCTGCATCCAGTGCTACTGGTGCTATTGCTGCCAAATCACGTTCCAATTCATATTCTCTGACTCTATTTGATCTCCTCTTGGCCATGTTCGATAAAAATATCCCAATGTCCTGTCACCAGTGTTAAATAGGATCCAAGCAATAATATCGAGAGTATGAATATGAATATAAATGAGAATAAACGTGACTATATACTTTGTTGAACAGATTACACTTGACTATACAGTTAATAAACGACGATTCTACCTCAGCTGCTATCCAAGCATTCGTTTGCACTATACAAGTTATCTAGCTGCTATGCAAGCGCTATTGTCCACGTTGCTATTCAAGCAACCGTTCTCTCAGTTCTCTCAGTCCAATCTGATCTTAGTCCTCTCTAAAGGTTATATTTCATTAAGATACGTTACACAAAATAGAGATCTATCAGGTTACAATCTCAAATGGAAGAGAGGCTCAAACATCTTTGTAACAGCATACATCTGAACACTACAACCACCAACCTTCTTTATGAGATCATTTATCTGAATCAAAAACAGCAGTGGACCAAGAATCGATCCCTGAGGTACTCCAAATTTTACCAGTTGCAGCTCTGATTTTACATTATCGTAATGGACATACTGAAAGCGTCGGAAAGATAGCTTTCAATCCACATTAGCTCATTTCCTGTTACACCATAGAAAGGTAGCTTTGACAGGAGCACCGAGTGTTCTACTGTGTCAAATGCTTTCTGTAGATCTATAAAAACAGCACCTGTCAATTTGCCTTGATCCATAGCAAGACGAATCCTATCTGTGAAAAGTGTTACTGCGAGCTCTGTGTTATATCTTCTTCTGAAACCAAACTGTGATGATGTTATGAGATCGTTACTTTCTAAGTAGTCGGATAGTTGATCGTAGACTACTCTTTCTAAAATCTTTGAAATTGCTGGTAATATTGAGATTGGTCGATAGTTATCCATCGATGTTTTAGGCCCGGACATGAAAAGGGGTAGAATTTTGGCAGTCTTTAATTTACCAGGTACCGTTGAATCTGTCAATGTTCTATTTATGATATACGTTAGTGGCTCAGCTAAAGTCAGAGCAGCATCTTTCAGCATTTTGGGGAGGGGGGGGGGGCAGGTTATCATGGCCTGGTGCTTTTGTTTATTTCAGATTGAGAAGGTGCCTAAGTACCTATTGCCTTGTGATAAGATGAAACTGAAAATGGGTGCTAGCCTGATTTATGTATTTAGGGATGCAAATTGATAAACATTTAGCTTGGGATGAACATATCCATTTTGTACGATCTAAGGTTTCTCGTGCTATTGGATTTCTTAAATATGCCAAGAAGTTACTTCCAAAAGACACTCTCTCTAAAATGTATCGTGGTATCGTTGAACCGCATCTCCGCTACTGCTGTTCAGTCTGGGGGGCATGTGGGGGGACAGGGTTGCAGGTGCTGCAAAAACTTCAAACCGCGCAGCTAGAATCGTGACCAACAGCAGTTATGATTCTTCTGCTAGTGCTTTGATTAAAAGTTTGAATTGGCCTACTGTAGCAGATATGATAAAAACCGAGACAGCTTGCATGGTTTACAAATCGATAAATGACCTTGCTCCTGATTACCTGTCAGAAATGTTCATTAAAAATTCGACATGTAGTAGGAAAAATCTGAGAAACACCGCAACTGATCTTCAAGTCCCACTAATGAGAACAAGTAATGGTCAGCGAGCATTCTCATATCGCGGTGCTGGAGTTTGGAACCTCTTGGGTTGTGAAGTCAAGCAGGCATCCTCATTGATAGCATTTAAAGAAGCTTTAAAAAAATAGTTTATTTATTTATTTATTCATTTGTTCATTATTGTAATTAAATTAGGGTTTTACTTTGTATTTATTTTTAACTTAATCTGTAACGTTTTATGCACGGCCCCCTGAAAAGCAATATATCGATTGACAGGGTTCCGTGCTTAAAGAAATTAAAATGAAATGAATGTCACTTTCATTTCGCCAATTGAAAATGGATGGTAGATTACTACAAAGCTTCTCAGCACATGTAGTAAAATGGTGACAGAAGGAATTTGCAATGGTATTTTTGTCAGTTGTGAGCTCTCCAGAGATATCAAACGCAGTTGAATGCGATAGAGATTTGTCGCTTGTTGGGTATAGCTTCTTCACCATTTTCCAGAACTGCTTAGGGCTGTGGGCATTTTCTTCCATCATTGTCCTATTATAGGGGGCTTTACTTTTTCTTGCACTAGAATTGACTTTATTTCGGTATTGCCTGTACAGAGACCAATCATGATGACTGCTGCTTCTTTTAGCTCTCTTCAGATGGTAATCCCTTGTCTTTATCAGATCCGTTATTTCTGTTGTCCGCCAAGGGCAATGCAATCCGCGCACCTTCTTTTGAATCATAGGAGCATGCTTTTCGACAGATTCAGCGACTATAGATTCAAATTAATCATATGCTGTGTCTAAGTGAGGTGCATTGTAGACCTGTCCCCAGGGAGCATCATTCAGGTCGTTATTAAATTGTGCACTATTGTAGTGCTTGTAGTTTCTGCAGCTTATCACACGAGGCTTGAATCGTAAACTATTCAATTTTCGCACGGTTCCAATCATACAATGATCGCTACAACCAGATTCAAAGGTAATGGTCAAAGGCAATAGTTATGTTGTGTGGCATATTGGTCAAAATAAGATCAATCAGACTTGCAGTCTCCTCAGTAATTCTCTTAGGAGACGTCGCCATTTGGGAGAAACTAGAACGTGAAATTATTGATTTCAAAGACCTGTTGTTTCGTTCTTTTCTATAATTGCAGTTAAAGTCGCCCAACAATAACGCTTCTTTTCTCGCAACTGACCTTTTCTAACTTTGTTTCAAACTTTTCATTGAAGCCCTCTGGGAGATAGTCTGAGGTATCTGGAGGCCGATATACCGTACATGTCCCACGAGCAAAGGCTTTGACTTGTTGAATAGAACTTCTATCCAGATACATTCAACGCAATCTGTTCCCAAATCGAATCTCCTGTGGGATGTTAGTGTCTCTGTGACATAAACAACGATTCCTCCTCCTTTACCACTGGAGTGATCTTTCCTTTGCGTATTAAAACCTTCCATTTCTATTTCACCATCAAGAATATGTTTATTTAAATGTGTTTCACTGATATGATTATGATTATGAGTTCTGTTATGATTTGTGTTTTAAACATCTAAGCTATTTTTGGTACTTAAATCATTTATATATTATAGCATTGTTTCACTGATGCCGATGATTTGAGCTTGCTCACAGCCTTGGCGACTTAGCAACTCCTCTAAGCTTGCTTTGTGGGCAGAAAGACCACAAATGTTTTGATGGAGAATTTTGAGGCCTCTGCTAAAGATAAGGCTTAAATCCTTACTGGTTGCCAGAGCATGCGGAAATCACCCAATTTCATGCTTGTCAGCCAATGAGATTACCGCTTTCTAGCCCCTGGAGACAAAATCGGTCGTTTGATGTAAATTTTCTAGTACCCTCACTAAAACTGAAATGGATGCTAAAATACTTCAGTTATTTGCAATTTTTTTTAATAAATCAGTTGTGGGGATGTCCATCCAGAGTTGTTTACATGTTTGGGCACATAGCTTGTTTGGGGCCGGAGCTGCGTTCATTTTTCGGTCGAAGAATATTGACCTTCGTTGAAATATCTATAGAAATCGCTACAAATGAGATATACAGATAAGACTTTCAGCAATTATGCATACTGACCTGAGCAATAACCCAAACTCCTTTACTGCTATCATATCTCAAAATTGGAGGCAATTTCTAATGATTTCTGGCAGAGATATCATTTGGGCCTAAACTTGTCCTCGCTTAAAACTCATTCCATTGCACTTAAAAAGTTATGGTAAAATTCTAGAGCTGAATAATGCACTTACCCATGACTCAGGCACCAGTTTGACTTCGTCTGCCTTTTTTACATTAGCAAATTTTTATAAGAATCGACCAGTTGTGGGCGAATTGCAAAAACTTTCCTTGGTCCATATTTTTCTCTGCACAGGCTCTCCGCTTCAAACAACAAACAGTGAACTTTGTATCATAAAAGTCTTGCATCACAAAACGTTCCTATAGAACGATTCCATGCGCCTTAGCGAGTCACTCGTGAATTGTTTTCACACATTTGGTTAAATCTGTCAATGCAAACAAACAAAAGAGCAA
This sequence comes from Aurelia coerulea, assembly GCA_039566865.1. Classification (NCBI taxonomy): domain Eukaryota; kingdom Metazoa; phylum Cnidaria; class Scyphozoa; order Semaeostomeae; family Ulmaridae; genus Aurelia; species Aurelia coerulea. The sequence continues at coordinate 34,005,158 of CM076943.1, forward strand.
AACCGGGTATCTTTTTTAGCAAACCCAAAATAATGTTTTGTTCTTTTTATGTTTTGCATTGATTGAAATAAGAACGAAAAGAACGAAATGCGCGAATACAATTCACGAGTGCCTCGCTAAAGCGCATGGAATTCGTTCAAAAGGAATGTTCTGTGATGCAAGACTTTTATGATAGGTACAATGTCAAAGTTCACTGTTTGTTGTTTGAAGCGGAAAGACTGTGTAGATAAAAATATAGACCCAAGAAAGTTTTTGCAATTCGCCCACAACTTGTTCTTTTTTACAAAAATTTGCCAAAGTAAACAATGCAAACGAAGTCAAACTTGTGCCTGAGTCATGGATAAGGGCATAATCTAGCTCAAGAATTTTACCATAACTTTTTAGGTGCAATAGAATGAGTTTTAAGTGAGAAAAAGCTTAGGCCCAAATGATGTCTCTACCAGTAATCATTAGAAATTGCCTCCAATTTTCAGATATGATAGCAGTGAAAGAGTTTCGGTTATTGCTCAGGTCAGTATGCATAATCGCTGGAATTCTTATCTGTATATCTCATTTGTAGCGATTTCTATAGATATTTCAAAGAAGGTCAATATTCTTCGACCGGAAAATGAACCCAGCTCCGGCCCCAAACAAGCTATGTGCCCAAACATGTAAACAACTCTGGACGGACATCCCCAAAACTGATTTATTAAAAAAAATTGCAAATAACTGAAGTATTTTAGCATCCATTTCAGTTTTAGTGAGGGTACTAGAAAATTTACCTCAAACGACCGATTTTGTCTCCAGGGGCTAGAAAGCGGTGATCTCATTGGCTGACAAGCATGAAATTGGATGATTTCCGCATGCTCTGGCAACCAGTAAGGATTTGAGCCTTATCTTCCTCTGCGATGTGTCAAATCTTGCAAATCTTTGGTGCTGCCAGTATTTTGATTTGGCCCTGGATTCAGAGAAATGTCACCACTCAAAAGGATGATCATGGTTATCAGGTATTTATTGATATTACAGCTGTGCCCGGTCATTAGCTTGCGTCTTCGATTTGCTGCCCTGTTTTCCGATGAAAATAGGCCCTGCGAGAGAATTCCCTACACAGTCATCTTTCCGAGAGATGTCGTATCAAACAAGCTTCGCTCAGATGTAAATCGACCATGAGATCGTTCAGTGAAGTTACTCCCGTGATCCTCAAACAAAATTGGCCAGCACAGCTTCATAAAGCAGGAGCTATTCGCAGATTTTATAACGTATATGTACACTGCTGATAAACACCTCTGACCGCCATCTTTATGATGTTATGATGATGAATGATGATGTTATGATGTATTGAGATTCTTGCCTTCTATTTCTTCTTTAGTTGTTCATTGACCATGAGTTGCTACACGACAACAATTATCTTCAATGTGAATTTCAGTCACAGGAACCTTCAAACGAGACCTGTGATTTGTCTAGGAAATGCAAAGACGATTTGGACAGCTCTCGACGGATATGAGACTGCCAGTTATGATATCAATTTAAAAAAAAAGAAAAAAAAGTTGTTCTTCTAAACGGTTCTTCGTGCCTGATGACGGCCTTTATAAGCATTGATAATAGGTTCATTGCTATATGCCATCCATACTATTATGGGAGGAAAATAACATGTTCAAAATATGTAGTAACAGGGAGAGTGTTGTGCAGCGTTGTGGCGATCTTTGAAGTGGTACTCATTGCAACAGAACTAGCATCTGTTCGTAACGTCATCTTCCAAGTTGGAATCGTGGCAATCATAACAACAGTGGCATATTCTTACGTTAGAATACTGATCATAATTATAAAACAGAGACAGGCCGTGCGAGTATTTCATATGACATCAGAACCCAATAAATAAATGTCTAAAATCAAAATTCTGAAAAACGTAAGGCACACATTGTAGAGATAATTACTGCAGTCTTGTTCATATGCTATGCACCCATGGTAATCTACCATGGTACTTTATCCTAGAAAAGATCAATGTGTGGCGGCCAGTGGGGCTTCTTTATTTTCAATATAGCGATTCTGTTCGTAACTGTCAATAGCTGGGTAAACCAATCCTTCTACTGCTTAAAATGTGCTGAAATACGACGAGAAGCAAGGAAAATATTCTTGAGATAACAAGAAATGAAGTACATTACAACAAGAGAAAAGTTAAAGAGTGACAAATCCACTCAGAATAATGCAAACGACATTAAAGGGAATTCAGGTGCAAAAAATACAAGATGTAGCACACGAACATCACACATGAAATTCAGTAAAGGTAGAAAAAGGTATGCATGCTATTCTGCAACAAAACAGTGCACGAAATTAGACTTGCAACAAAGCAAGGATTTTTTATCAAAAAAGAAATTCTTATGAGATGTCATGAAAAGAATCAACAAAAATTGTAAAACAAGGTCTTTAAGAAACCAAGTAAAAATGATATCCACGAAGCATGTCAGTAGCAGTCATGGTGTTATCTGATATTACACAATTGGACTATATGACAGACAGTGCAGACAGTGCAGACAGACAGGACAGACAGTGCAAATAAAAAGTAGATTTGAACTTTTCAGTTCTTGCTCTAATTTGCCCGATGACGTCTTGTTTGCGAAGAGAGTATGTCTTGTTTGCAAAGAGAGTATTGAAACTATTGAAGTGGTGGAATTGGATCCCTTGTATAGTTCAGAGTTAGGTTCTTTATAGAACAAAGTACGGCGTCTACTCCACCTACAAAGACTTAGAGATTCCGATCAAAGCTCAGCGTACAACTTCTCTCTGAATGCTCCCCTCCATATACCGGACACGGCTAAGGCGGCAGAATATTGGACGGATTCTAGCTTTTCCAATAGATTAGACAAGGTGACAATTCCGCTGAACTCGCATAGTTTTGCTGGATTATGGTATATAATGTCTCCACAGTCTAAATTGGGTCGAATACAGAGCTATGTGTAGATATCTTGAAAGAAATCTCAGCATACCAATAATCTTTCTCGCTCTGGAGATAGCTGATTCAAAATGGGAAGAATAGACAACTTTGAGTCCAAAACGATTCCTAAATGCTTGTGTTCGACTACCAAAACGTCTCCTTAAAAAAAATCAAATATGCCAGCAACTGCATGGAAAAATTCAGAAATCATTAAAAGTACCTTTTCCACTTACCTGCAATCAACGTACTGTATAAGGCACATGTAAGTTGGCATCTCTTCAATAGAATCAATGTAGAATGGTGCAAGATAGTCCCTTTTCATATTTCTTGTACAGCACAAGGCTATGTTGTACTGTTCCAGGCAAGCTTCGTCGGTTAAGAATCTCGGAGTCAAGATTGTAATCACCCGAGCACATGTAACCATAATCTGAAAAATGACGAAAAGCACTCTAGTATAACATATAAATATTCCAATAACAGCGGGGAAGACAATAGAAAGCGGGGGCTTCGCAGGAGCTGTCTTGACGGACCTTTTGCAGGCCTTCGATTGTCTAAATCATAAATTATTGATTGCAAAATTGAATGCATATGGCTTCAGTAGATCTGCCTTGATGTTTATCCATAGCTATATCACCAACAGGAAGCAGAGGGTAAAGGTCAATGGTTCACCTTCATCACATGGACAGAAACCATCCCATGAGTACCGCAAAGCTCAGTCTTAGGACCCATTTGTTTAACATATACCTGAATGACCTTGTTATGTTCCTGCAGCCAAAATTATGCGGATGACACAACTATTTATGCGTTTGGTCCTAAAATCGAAAATGTCATCATACATTTAGAGAACAATCTTTTCTCCTCTTTATTGTGGATTTCAAGAGGGCTGTGGAGCCCAGCATGCACTTGTAAGATCAATAGAAACTTATAAAATGACCTTAGATAAACGGGGTATAGCACCAGCACTACTCATGGATCTCTCAAAGGCTTTTTGATTGCTAAAATCTTGAGCTCTTGTTTGCAAAATTAAGTGCTTATGGTTTCAATGTGACTCAAAAGTGAGTGCATTGCGGTTGATCCATAGCTATCTCAGCGAAAGGAAGCAGAGGGTGAAGATAAATGGGTCTTTCAATACGTGGAGAGAAGCAGTAATTGGAGTGCCACAAGGTTCAGTCTTGGGGCCTCTGCTGTTTAACGTACACCTAAATGATCTCCTCAAAAATGAAAAAAAGAAAGACGAACGAGAATATATAAATACAGATTTATCTCAATTCCCTAAATGATTCCTTCATGTTTTTGAAAGACACTCAAATCTGCAACTATTCAGATGATACGACAATCTATGCTTGTGATAACAATATTGAAAGTGTTATCAAAACATTAGAGCGCACTGCCCTTAAAATACAAAATAGTTTCCAAACGACTCCATGAAGCTGAATGAGAACCAATGGCCCCTGATGGTATTTGGAGACAAAAGTAACGATATTTCCATAAATATCGGGAGTGTAACAATAAATGAGAGCACAGAAGAAAAGCTGCTGGGTGTGATTTTTGACAAAAAGCTTAGCTTCAAACAGCAAATCAAATCTCTTTGTAAGGAGAAAGGTCAAAACCTACATGCTCATTCCAGAATTTCTCATTTCGTTGATACTGAGCAGCTGAAAGGAATAATGAAAGCATTTATCTTGTCCCAAAGACGATTGCGCTAAAGATGGCGGCAGGGAACTTTTTGCCAAGATGCACTGCGTTCTAATTACGAATAATTGACGATTCTAAAGGCAGTCGATAAAAGAATGCAATGCATCTTGGTAAATACACACATACATATAGTTTTACTTATTAAACTTCGAGAGCTCTAGAATATGATGTTCGTTTAATGTGTCCAAATAGAAACAGGCCTTTCAAGTGAAAACTAACAAGTCTTTTCTGTTCTGCTGTACCAAATCAGAGATTTATCTATTCAACTGTTCAGTTTCATTTTCAAGTTCCCTTTACCAGTTTGCACCTGATGTTCCAAATTTGCCGTGATCCGATAATACATGATGTAGAGGAACCCATTTAAAACGTGAGCAGTGCTTTCAATATGGTACCCATCAAGCACGCAAGTAGCTGGCTGATTTGTACAAAATAAGGATAAGGTGTAGTAACATGAAAGAACATTATGTCTTGCCTTGTACCAAAAATGAATCAATTCATCCACAAGCTTGTAATTTCGAAAACATTCTGTGACATCAAATAATTTGCACTTTTGTTATCTACCAGTCGACCTTGCATTGGAAGTTCCTTTATACTCTCCAATTATTTCTTTCTGTATTCTGTTGTTCTATAAGATTGTGGTTTCATTATGATCTGATTTCAATATCAACTGAGCTTTTCCTACGAAATTTAAGTCCTCGGCATTCGTTTCCCATTTCAGATCAGCATTTATCTTTTTGACCAGGTGGAAAATATGTTGCCAATCTGACTGTACACCAAAACCTCCCTTTATGTGTGTTTCTAACATTCTATTTTCTTTTACTGCATAACCAAGAAAGTTGTATGTTGCTTCTGATCTCGGAATACCCCACTTCTTGAAGTCAAGGATACTCTCAAGTACCGAATATTCGTCCCCCCGCTTATTAATTTTTGAAAAAATTTCCAACCCCCCCTCCCACTTTTATTCCAACCCCCCTTTTATTAATTCCTGAAAAATAGAGATAATAGTGAACATAATATTTTTAATAATTCCTGTTAAATAAAAAAAGATACGTGTTTTACTAAGAAAACGAAAAACGACTATTCTCAATTTTTCCAACCCCCCCGATTGTTCCAAGCCCCCCCCCGATTATTATTATTATATTGAACCATTTCCACCCCCCCCCGATTATTCTCACCCCCCCCCCCCCGTTTATTCGGTACTTGATAGTAAGTGAATTACGTGCAATGAATGGAAAATTATGATCAGGGTGGTTAAGCATTTTGATCAGAAAGTTTATCCCTGCTTTGTAGATAGTACATGGTTTCATAATCCCTAGTCCTCCATGCTGTTTCTTTATAAACATTGTTCTTGTAGTAGTATTGTTATTTAGGTTGAAAATCTTTCTCAGACATGAAATAAGAACTGAACACGCAAAGGAGCGATACTTTTGTGAGCTGGGGCAAAAATTGTGTGACCCTTCAAGGGGTGTAAAAACATACTGGGAAACAATTAACAAGATCTTAACGCCAGCGGTTCGTGTGATATGATATACCTAACTAGAATAGAGGAGGTGTGAATAATGAGGCATTGGATGGCAGTAATTGGGTCGTATCGGCTAATTATATTTCATAACAAGCAAATAAATAAGGAATTACAATTCCTTTTGATTTAATTGTATGCTACAAATAGGATTCATTGTTCTGAAGAATGGTTGACTTTGAATGACAGTTATTTGCAGAGCCATGTTTGATAATTAACAGTTTGGACTCTGGACTTTCAAGGTGAAATGGTTGATTAGATGGGACTTTGTTGTTTTCACAGGTTGGATTGTTATTACTAATCTGCCAACATTCTTGTATGGTGGCCATACCGCTTCTTGATATGATAGTATGCAATTGAGCAGTAAATGTTTGTCTTGTGATTTTTGCTTTGACACTTTTCTTTTGGTCTTGAAAATTAGTTTCCTTGGATTGACATGTACACTTCTTTATTGATGAGAACTTGCGCTTCTCTTCACTCTTCTTGATGCTTGCAAAACTACTCTTTCCAGATATTTTCTTTGCTCTTGAATTCCATTTTTCACAGCTGATTTCAACATTTGATTTTTCAAGGACTTCCTTGTTTACGCATACGCTGTTTGGGGGCTTCCCCTATGATTAATCTCTACCATTGACTTTTACAAGGACTTCCTTGTTTACGCATACGCTTTTTTGGGGCATCCCCTTTGACTAACGATTTCTAATTTCATATTTCAAGGACTTCCTTGTTTTCATACGCTTTTTGGGACTTCCCTTTTAATTAACAACTTCTATTTCAAGGACTTCCTTGTTTTCATACACTTTTTGGGACTTCCCTTTTAATTAACAACTTCTATTTCAAGGACTTCCTTGTTTTCATACACTTTTTCGGACTTCCCTTTTTGATTAACAACTTCTATTGCAAGGTCTTCCTTGTATTCATACACTTTTTGGGACTTCCCTTTTGATTAACAACTTCTAATTTCATATTTCAAGGACTTCCCGGTTTTCATACACTTTTTTGGGACTTCCCTTATAATTAACAACTTCTATTTCAAGGACTTCCTTGTTTACATACACTTTTTGGGACTTCCCTTTTGATTAACAACTTCTATTTCAAGGACTTCCTTGTTTTAATACACTTTTTGGGACTTCCCTTTTGATTAACAACTTCTATTTCAAGGACTTCCTTGTTTTTCATAAACTTTTTGGGACTTCCCTTTTGATTAACAACTTCTATTTCAAGGACTTCCTTGTTTTCATACACTTTTTGGGACTTCCCTTTTGATTAACAACTTCTAATTTCATATTTCAAGACTTCCTTGTTTTCATACACTTTTTGGGACTTCCCTTTTGATTAAAAACTTCTAATTTCATATTTCAAGGACTTCCTTGTTTTCATACACTTTTTGGGACTTCCCTTTTGATTAACAACTTCTAATTTCATATTTCAAGGACTTCCTTGTTTTCATACACTTTTTGGGACTTCCCTTTTAATTAACAACTTCTATTTCAAGGACTTCCTTGTTCACATACACTTTTTGGGACTTCCCTTTAGATTAAAAACTTCTATTTCAAGGACTTCCTTGTTTTCATACACTTTTTGGGACTTCCCTTTTTGATTAACAACTTCTATTGCAAGGACTTCCTTGTATTCATACACTTTTTGGGACTTCCCTTTTGATTAACAACTTCTAATTTCATATTTCAAGGACTTCCTTGTTTTCATACACTTTTTGGGACTTCCCTTTTGATTAACAACTTCTAATTTCATATTTCAAGGACTTCCTTGTTTTCATACACTTTTTGGGACTTCCCTTTTAATTAACAACTTCTATTGCAAGGACTTCCTTGTTCACATACACTTTTTGGGACTTCCCTTTAGATTAACAACTTCTATTTCAAGGACTTCCTTGTTTTCATACACTTTTTGGGACTTCCCTTTTGATTAACAACTTCTATTTCAAGAACTTCCTTGTTTTCATACACTTTTTGGGACTTCCCTTTTGATTAACAACTTCTATTTCAAGGACTGACATGGCTTTGCTTATTGGCTTTTGGTTGCAAAGTTTTTCCTTCCAATTACTTTCGTCAGGGGGGGGGGGTGACCTAGTTAGAGCTGCCCTGGGACAAGTTGACAAGTTACAAACATAATATATTGTATTAGACCACTTTGAATCCGGTTTCCTTTTGTGGCGAAGGAAATGAAGGACTTACGGGCATTTCCTCAGCCTATGCAAAGAAGATTGTTTATTCCCTTTAAATGTGAGCTACAAAGCTACAATTGCACAAACTAACTCCGATACGACCATGTTTGGGGCAGCAGGAACCCTTCCAGGCTTGCTGAAAAAGGGGGCACCTGCAGCCCGATGGTTTACTAATATATAAGAGGGAGGGAGGGAATGGGGTTTGAAAAATCCATCCCACTTGAGAATTTTGCAAGGCAATGATAATTTGATTTCTTGCACGCTTTAAAGTTGCTGAAGGACTGGGAACTAATAGGAAGTATTTCACCTTGTGCGTCACCTTGTCGTTAAAACACATTTACGCAGGCGTAAATGTTCTGTTAACGCCAGCGGTTCCTGTGATATGATATACCTAACTAGAATAGAGGAGGTGTGAATAACGAGGCATTGGATGGCAGTAATTGGGTCGTATCGGCTAATTATATTTCATAACAAGCAAATAAATAAGGAATTACAATTCCTTTTGATTTAATTGTATGCTACAAATAGGATTCATTGTTCTGAAGAATGGTTGACTTTGAATGACAGTTATTTGCAGAGCCATGTTTGATAATTAACAGTTTGGACTCTGGACTTTCAAGGTGAAATGGTTGATTAGATGGGACTTTGTTGTTTTCACAGGTTGGATTGTTATTACTAATCTGCCACCATTCTTGTATGGTGGCCATACCGCCAAGATACGCCAAAAGACTACCACCCTGCCCAGTTTTCCGATGTGCAGCGTTGTACTGGAATCTCCAGCATTTGAATGCTCCTAAATACTATTTGTTATAAAAAACTGAGTTGGTTGGTTTCTTTTCTCACTACTTGGGAGCATTACAGGGTTGCATTGGAAGAGAGCAGAAAATCAAAAATACCCCATTCAAATCGAAGTTGCACAAATGACAACAAGGGGTAGCCTAAGAATGAGATTTTTATCTTGCTAAGAAACAATGGTGTGTCTGAGTTATTTCTTTGTTCTATTTATAGAGGAGCCTATTTATCTTTGAAAAACTTGCTTTTAAGCTTATGCTTTTGTTTGTTTCAGAGGCACCTCCTAGCGGATCTTGTTTGTTGTATTTTGCACAAGATTAGCTATGAAATGTATGTGACATGGTAACTTAGCTGATATCGGGGCTGTACAGGGGTTCCTTGTGTAATAGACAAGATTGCTGACAAACTAGGACCTTGCCAAGGGCTGCAATAAAATTATTAACTCTGAAATAGAAGTGGTTAGGCCTGACAAGAAAGAGTTTAGTTTGAAGTGCGTCCAATTTGAAAGATTCAAGCCTTGATTCAGCTTAGTTTTGTTTGCCATGATGGACTTGCTAGTTAGGATTTCCTCTTCTTTTAAGGACTTACATGGGTGGCAGGAATGGAGGACATGTAAAGGACTGGATATAAATGGACTTTTGACCTACAAATGTTTCCTATTGATTCTGTTTCCTAAGATATGGTTATGCCAAAACCCATTCTGTACTTATTTCAATGAGTTAGGTTGGAGCTGTATAATTCCAGATCTGTATTTCCTCCCATTTCCAGTTGCCTGATCCAGCCTGGTTAATCTTATTCTGCTTCTTTGGTAGTAAACAAAATGTCAGATTACAAGTTTATCTTTCAGGCCATTTCGCAGATAACAGACTTTTCGCATGTTTCACCTGGATGCAGTTGAGTTGACTTGTATACAGTGATAACAAGGACCATGAAATAGGACAGCAACAGAAATCAAAATTTCTTAATTCCCTTTGTGATTGGTTTGTTGATAACAAAACTCTGGAGAGGTCAAAACAGATTATATACTTCTTGGCGGGGCAAATAAAGAGTCGGCCATAAACACTGGACATCAGAAGAGGTGACAATTAACTTAAACAATGCACCACAGAGATATATCTAGGCTGTGTTCTTGATGAAAACATCCCTGGTGAATTAAACGCTACTACCAGGACCTGGATAAAATCAATGGCAGTCTGAGGTTCCTCTATCAGAAGCAACTTTCCCAGACTTCTCTCTTCATTGGTAATATAGCAAAGCACGAAACTAGCCCCATTTTGACTCTGAATGCAGTAGTGCTTGGTTTCCATCAACCAGCTCAAATGTTACAGGTTCTGTTTGAATCAGTTAGCCAAAGAGGGATCACTCTAAAATATAGAGAGATACATATTCATTTCAGCACTTGACAACTCTGGCTTGGTTTGCCCATCAGCATCACCAGAAGACTGTTTTTAGATTTGTTATAAAATGACCTGCCTTCAGAGCTGTTCTTTTCTTGTAGTTAAACTGGTAACGGACAGTGCAAACTGACCATTTTGCTAATGAACTCGGAGTCATACGAATCTTCATCTCGTCTTCTACTGTGTTGGCATTATTTAGGCCCTCGACGTGATGTAATAACAGATGCTCCAGCCATAACCAATCCACATAGAATTGTTCCATACACTTCATCGAGATACCATGGAGTATTACTTGTCGCATTCAACAATTCGTTTGAAAAATCCATCCCACTTGAGAATTCTGCAAGGCAATGATAATTTGATTTCTTGCATGCTTTAAAGTTGCTGAAGGACTGGGAACTAATAGGAAGTATTTCACCTTGTGCGTCACTTTGTCGTTAAAACACATTTACGCAGGCGTAAATGTTCTGTTAAATAAGAAAAAGATAACGTGCATCCCACCACTCATCGAGAATGACCTCTTTATCATCAACTTCCAGGATAAAGCTGTAATTTTCAATGACCTTTTTGTCAAACAATGTTTCCTAATAGACAACGAAAGCCAGATTCCTGAGTCGTTGCCAAAAAGGACACAGTCTAAGTTAAGGGGCATCGAAATTCCGCTAGAAAAAATCGTACGACTGATAAATCAGTTGGACAGTAAAAAAGCAAATGGTTGTGATGAAATTTCAATTCGAATGCTAAAATTGTGTGCTCATGAATGCAGTATACCATTGAAAATGATTTATGATATGAGTTTGGAAACAGGTGATTACCCTGCCTTGTGGAAAAGGGCAAATGTAGTCCCAGTTTATAAGAAGGGTGACCGTCAAGTTAAGACTAACTACAAACCAATCTCTCTTCTTCCAATATGTGGCAAAATGTTTGAAAAAATCATCTTTGATGAAGTATACAAGCAATAATTCTATTCATCAATCCGGCTTTCGGCCTGGGGACTCCACCATAAACCAGCTACTGCTGATAACGCATGAAATATACCAGGCTTTTGAAAATCATCAGGAGACCCGCGCTGTTTTTCTTGATATATCAAAAGCCTTCGACAAGGTTTGGCATGAAGGCCTTCTACTTAAACTCAAATCAAATGGGATTGATGGACAGCTTTATTTTTTGATTGAAAATTTTCTTTACGGCAGGTACCAAAGAAGAGTTTTGAACGGAAAAGCATCTCCATGGGAGCGTGTTTCAGCCGGTGTTCCTCAGGGATCTGTCCTAGGGCCACTCTTCTTCCTCGTGTACATAAATGACCTTGCTGAAGGAGCAACATGTAAAGTTAAATTTTTTCCCGATGACACATTTATGTTTCAAGTAGTTTCTGATGTGGATACGACAGCAGACGCTCTCAATCGCGACCTTGCTATTATACAAAATTGGGCCTTTCGATGGAAAATGAGTTTCAACCCTGATCCAACAAAGCAAGCAAAGGAAGTTATATTCTCGACAAAACGGCAAAAGCAACGGCACCCACCTCTGATTTTAAATGACCATCAAATAGTTTCTGTTAACAGCCACAATCATCTTGGTCTGATTTTAGATGAAAAACTTACCTTTGCTGAGCATGTTCAAGAAGCAATTACAAAAGCTAAAAGAGGAATCAGAATTATTCGCTTTTTATCAAAATATGTCCCGAGAAATGTACTTGACCAAATGTATAAGCTATATGTTAGACCACATCTTGATTACGGTGATATAATTTACCATGATCAAAGCATATCCCATTCTCATAAATTAGAATCAACCCAATATAAGGCAGCATTAGCTGTTAGTGGGGCGTGGAAGGGTACAAGCAACGACAGACTACTCGAGGAGCTCGGCTGGGAGACGCTAAGTAACAGACGATGGTACCGCAGATTATGTCTATTTTACAAGATTGTCAACAATCATACTCCCCAGTATTGCAAACATTTACGCCTCAGAGTAAATGTGGTTTAACTACAAGGGTTAGCACAGTTGTTTCCTTCCCCCCTCTCGGTCCCATCTCCCCTTGTCAAGCATCTCATACTTCCCAGCATGCATCATGCTCCGAGTCCTCCTCGTGCATCAAGACTCGATCAAAAACGAATTTCAAGGCGAAGCTGCAGAAGAATTTCGATGATTATTCAATCAATTGCAAAAATAACGACAAGTTCAGCGAATAGATCTTCTATCAGGACCTTGTGGTCACTGATGTAAAAGAAAAGTCGACCATTTTGAAGGTTACCACCGGAAGATGAAGGATTGCTGTCTGCAGCAGGGCGCGCCACAGTTGGCCTAAGGAATTTTTATCAACCTTGCCCAACACCAATTCAAATTGCGTTCACTTCAGTCAAGCGTAGCATCACCATAACGCCTTACGCCTCATCTGCAAGAAGTCGCTGTAACCGAACATTGATTCGAGGTGGAACATTGTTCTATTTCAACCCGAAAAGTTAACAACGCAGCACAAGGATCAATTCAAGTTCTTCTTCCAGACACAAACACTAATAGAAGTCACAAGATACCACAAACAAAATATTTCCTTACGAACGAGCAAAAAGGAGTAAAGAAAGAGAAAGGAAAGTCAGGTCTGTCAACAGCAGAACTAAAACTGGTAACAATGTCAATCATCTGACAGACAACAGTAAAAATGAAATCAAAAAGAGAAAAGCAACAAATAGTATTTTGAACTGAAGCATATCTCTTCGTTATTGGCTGGCAGCCAAACTCTTCAATCCTTGGTTGGCAGGTTGGATCAAACTGCATCAAGCATCACCTATCCTCTTTGCGGCTGGCGGCATTATCCACATGTAAAGATTCACAGTTACAGCCAGGTGACGTATTGCAAATTTCTCTCCGCAGTTACAGCCCAATTTTCTTAAAGAGAATCAACGGGGATAAAAGCACGGCGCGGAAGGAGTCTGCGCATTCTATTATTAGCCTATTGTATTTGATTTGTCAAGACGTTAGTGGATATCGTTTAACCAGAGGAATAATAACGTGCGTATGAGTTTCCTTGTCCTATTTATAGACTGCCTCTACTTAGCTCCGTTGATTCACTTTGAATTGCCTATCCATTTAAAACAAAGAACTAAACAATACAGCAAAACAACAGCAAAACTGTCACACACACACAAGGAAATTAAACACCTAGACCCCCACCCCACCTTTTCTTCTTGCTGCCCAATAACCTTGGCACAAGTAACATCCAGCACACAAACTCCACTACTCCCTTTTTGTGCCAACGGCTCAAAGAACAAGAAATTCGCGAACCAACATGAGCCAGCATTCAACCACCCATCAATCAAGGGCCAGGGGGGTTTTCAAAGGCCAGCCCGCGATGGGCTACACCAATATTGATGTGTCCCCTAATATCCACATTTAGTGAGGGTCATATCTGGAAATCTGCAAAACTCGTCAGTCACCCGAGCAGTTTATTCACCTTGGGACAGGTAGTACCCAGCACAAAAACCCCATCACCCCATGTTTTTGTGCCAATGGCCCAAGGGACTGTAAATTCACAAACATGACCCAGCATTCAACTACCCTATAAATTTTTCAAGAAGGCCTAATTACTGTGGGCTGCACAAATGTTGCTGTGTGACCTAATATCCACATATGTCATAATCATAGGGTGTGTCATGTCTGCAAAAATTTGGAAAAAGCCAACGAACTCCCCCCCCCCTTTTTTTGCGTCATTCTGTGCATGGCATGTATAAGCTCTGTTCTACACTAGGACTACATCAGTTAATTTCTGAACCCACCCATACAATTGGCCAGTCAAAATCCTGCATTGATTTGATATTTACTGATCAGCCAAATCTGTTCATTGAGTCGGGCGTTCACCCTTCCCTTCATGAACAATGCCATCACCAAATCGTTCATGGCAAACTGTCCGTGAAAAACTATGCACCACCCCCATATTCTCGTAAGTTGTGGTATTATGATAGAGCTGATTTTCTCGCTATCAGAAAAAGTATCGAAATGTATAACTGGCATGAATCACTTGAGACGGTTAGACATCCTGATGATCAAGTCAAGATTTTGAATGAGGTCCTTCTAAATGTCTGCTCGAATTTTATACCGAACAGGCTTAAAACGATAAGGCCTCACCAGGCTGCTTGGATCACCCAAAATATAAAAACTTTTTTCAGGAAAAAAAATCACGCCTATAAATCTTTCGTTAAAAAAGGAGAACCGGCAGATATGCTTGAAGGCATTCAAAATGTGATCACTGAAGGCTCAAAACTTGTGGAAGATGCTAAGCAGAAATATTTTGCTAAAGTTGGTCGCACTCTCTCAAATCCATCGACAGGTAGTAAATTGTATTGGTCGTTGGTAAATAAGATACTTAACAAGACTAAGATACCTGAAATACCCCCTCTCCTCGAAAATGACGTCTTTGTATTGGATTTTGCATCAAAGGCTCAAATATTTAATGACTACTTCATTCTGCAATGCACAACATTAGACACAGGCAGTGAAGTGCCCCATGACCTCCCAGCAAACTATTCCCAACTTGCTGAGTTTTCTATCTCCGACGAGAAGATCTTGACAATCATTCGCAATCTCAATCCAAACAAAGCACATGGTTGGGACGAAATCTCAGTTCGTATGATAAAAATGTGTGACGCTTCGCTAGTAAAACCATTGAAATTGATTTTTGAAAACTGCCTAAGTCAAGGTATCTTTCCTGAAGTGTGGAAGCGGGCAAGTATTGTACCTGTTCATAAGAAAAATGAGAAAAACCTTAAAACAAATTATCGTCCTATTTCTCTTCTACCAATCTTTGGCAAAGTTCTGGAAAAGCTTATATTTGACTCCTTGTACTCACACTTAACCGCAGAAAATTTTCTGAATCCCAATCAATCAGGCTTTCGTCCGTGTGACTCAACAATAAATCAACTACTTTCTATAACTCACTCTATTTTCGAGGCCTTTGACTGTAACCCTACCCTAGAAGTTCGTTCTGTCTATCTTGATATCTCTAAAGCATTCGATAGGGTATGGCACGAGGGTCTCATTTATAAACTAAGAAGATGTGGAATCTCGGGAAACCTACTGTTACTTCTCCGAAGTTTTTTGTCTGAAAGGAAACAGAGGACAGTTTTGAATGGGCAGTCCTCAAGGTGGAGAAATATTTCTGCTGGCGTTCCGCAAGGTTCAATTTTAGGCCCCCTTTTCTTCTTGATATACATAAATGACCTGACTGAAAACCTGAGCTGCAGTGTAAAGCTCTTTGCAGATGATACCTCACTCTTCACAATTGTGCAGGACCCAAATTCAGCTGCTGGCGACCTAAATCATGACCTAGATCTCATTGGACTATGGGCACAAAAGTGGAGGATGTCTTTCAACCCAGACCCAAGGAAGCAAGCTGTGGAATTAATCTTTTCAAAGAAAACTGCTAAAACTGATCACCCCACAGTCTTCTTTGATGATGCACCAGTGATGAAAGTTGATCAACATAAACACCTAGGAGTAATATTAGACCCTAAACTTTCTTTCTCTGCTCATATACAGGCAGCGATAAGTAAGTCGCGAAAGGCAATTGGTATGCTGAGATTCTTGTCCAAATATCTTTCCAGACATACCTTGAATGATTTGTATAAGCTATATGTTAGGCCCCACCTGGATTACGGTGACGTCATTTATCATATACCGAAAAAGGAAGACAATGTAAGTAGCTTGGGAAATCATTTGATGGAGAAACTGGAATCAGTACAGTACGCTGCTGCACTGGCAGTAACAGGAACGTGGAGAGGCACTTCTCGGGAAAGATTGTACAATGAATTAGGATGGGAACCCTTAAGTTTAAGAAGATGGAGCAGGCGGCTTATTCTTTTCTACAAATTTGTCAACGAGTTAACACCTGATTACACGAGAGACCCTATTCCACCTCTCAATGAAACTATCTATCCTATTAGAAGTCGGCCCATCGTGGGACAAATAAGGGCAAGAACGGAAAAATTCAAAGCCAGTTTTTATCCTCACTGTTTATTGGAATGGAACAAACTTGATCCTGAGATCAGAGCATCACCCACTGTTAGCATTTTTAAAAAGAAACTATCTGCACAGATAAGGCCACATGCGAACTCCGTATATGGTATTCATGATCCAAAAGGGGTTGCATATTTAACTCAACTCAGGGTCGGGCTGAGCAAACTCAATTTTCACAAATTTAGACACAATTTCAGAGACACAATAAATCCAAAGTGTCCAATCAATGATGGTATAGAGGATACGGAACACTTTTTGCTGCTTTGCGATTCTTTTAAAGAACACAGATGCAATCTTCTCACTGATGTTAATGTTGTACTTCAAAATAGTGGGCATTCTGTCTGGAGCAACAGCTTTTTGCAACTTCTTTTGTACGGTGATGAGAGTCTGTCTTATGAGGTAAACAGATCAATTCTAACTTTGACTATTACGTACATCCTCAAGACAGAACGTCTTGATTAAAGATTTTGCATATTATCCCAAGAAATCTTCCCGTTTCCTTCCATTTCCTTCCATTCCCTTCTTCACGTCGTTACGTGTAGTGCTATGTTCGTGTTCCCTGTTTTATGTTGCCATGAGGCAGTCATAGTTTTTTGCTCCAAATGGTATTGTAATAGTAGTAGGGTATAGTATTTTGTAAGTAGTGTAATTAAGTAATGTGTATTGTAAGTTTTTAGATTGAAGGTAAAAAAAAAAAAAAAAAAAAAGCTCTGTTCTGCCTCGCAGGCATTTGCCTATGAATATGCACTCATATAATGACCCCTCATTGTTGTTGCACGCCGAAGTGGCACTTACACACCCAAAATCAAGGCAAAAACAAAAAACAAAAACAACAGGGCTTTTCAAAACTACAACCATTCTGGAGAATTCCGTTCATTCAAAGTTGTTCCTTATTGTAGCTACTAACTTATTTCTTTCCTTTCAGGGTTTCAAATTATTTGATGTAACTGTTGTTGTTGTTTTTTACTGGAACTACCAGATTTTTTTCCACAGATTAAAGCATCTTTGTTCTGCCTCTGTTCTGCGTCGCAGGCATCTGCCCATGAATCGTTTGCGCTCATATAATAACCCCCCATTGTTGTTGCACGCTGGAGTGGCACTTATACACCCAAAAACAAAAACAACCCAAAACAAAAACAAAAACAATAAACAAAAACAAAAAACAACAGGGTATTCAAGAACTACAACCATCCTGGAGAATTCCGTTCATTCAAAGTTGTTCCTTATTGTAGCTACTAACTTATTTCTTTCCTTTCAGGGTTTCAAATTATTTGATTTAACTGTTGTTGCTGTTTCTTACGGGGACTACCAGCTTTCTTTCCACAGATTAAAGCGTCTTTGTTGTGTTTATGGGTTCATTGCAATGAGTCTGTTATTCATTACTATCAAGATTTCTATTAGCATAAAAGGACTACCTCCTCCACATAAGGGGGAATGCCGATTTGCACTTCCCTGGTCTACTCCCTCCTTCCAGATTAGCAAAGGTGCCCTTGACATTTGTGGTCTTAACTGGTCTCAAAACATAAATAATGTAGGCCTCATTCTACCTCCCAGGGTGCTTTCCCTGCAGAGGGGTCACCGGTATTTCCCTATCTCTTAATAACCAGAGTTTGGTCATATTGCCGTTCGTCCGCGTTTTTTATGAAGTGCCCACCTTACATGCATGCCAGGGTTTTGCTAAGGACAATGTCCATATTGTTTAGCCTCTGTCAGACTTGTACTGTACATTGAAGGTCTTTTAGGCGCACGTCATAGAATGCAGTCTGGGTTTGCTGATCTGTGACCGCCATTAGCACTGTTACCAACATCAACGCACTACAAATTTGAATTGTCCAAAAGCCAGGATTCCACCACCTTTCCATGGGATAGTCTTTGTCAGGTGTATCCATTAAGTCTTGTGTCATCAAGGGATAAAAGCAAAACACATCAAACTCAAACAAACAAACAAACAAACAAACAAACAAACAAACAAACCAAAGGCAAGCAGTCAAGCAAAACCAGACAAACAAACAAAACACAAACATACCAAAACAAACGAGCAAAACCATACAAAAATAAAAACAAAAAAACAAAACAAAACAAAACAAAAAACAAACGAACAAGAAACAAAGCAACAAAAAATCAAAGGAAGCAAAACATACAAACAAACCAAACAAAAACATACCAAAACAAAACAAGCAAAACAAAACAAACAAAAGAAACAAAACACAAACGAACAAGATACAAATCACAAGAAGTAACAAAAAACAAAAATAAAGCAAGCAAAACATACAAACAAGCCCAAACAAAAAGAAAACATAAGAAAAACGAAACACAGACATCAAAACTGTTCCAGTGTCACAATAGGCACTTGTATACAGTTGGTCAATACATATGTCTAAACAACCCAACTTACACATTATCTCAAGAAATTATTTCTTACAAGGGCACTGGACAAATATACTATCAGTGTCAGGCAATTACCATGTATCAACAATTTTCTGCCTGATTCCCTTTCTCATTGACAGATAAGCAAGTTTCATGGACTTACACCCGGAGCAGAATCAGGGACCTTTCATCTATGGGACTAGAAGCTTTGCAGTCACAATAACAGTTTTCCCACAAAGGGCATACCAGCAAGTGACGCATGTAAAGTGCTGCCTTTGTTACCAGCAGATTAAAGTCCATTCTCATGAAGGTCAGAACACTCAGCAGCAGCCAGTCCCAAAGCCAAACAAGTACTCTTTATGTGTCATGTAGATTTCGGTCGGGCAGTATGGCAACCCTGGTTATGTGGTTCCGATCAGTGGGGTCCGTATTTTGGCGATATTTTGGCGGTAAGGGCCACCCCATTCTGGGTGGCCTTAGGGTTTGACATTATCTTAAGTCTCAGGGACTGACCTACTCCCCAAGGGGGGACGGCAGCATTGCATTTTGCTGGCCTACTCCCTCCTTGCAGGACGGCACTACAAACCGCAGTTACCAAATTGTATAATCGCTTGTTTAGTTAAATGATACGACCCCACAGATCGCCAACCCAGTGTGTTTTTTCTCTCCAAGCTCAAAGTGTCCCACATGAGTTAATTGCACGACTATATCCCCGCTGAAAATGCTATACAATTCAATTTACGTCATCCCACTTTTCTTAGAACGGGTACATCACATACGTTAAGATTCTCTAAAAAAAATTTTCCCTTCTGCATTAAAGCATGGAATGACCTTCGCCCCGATATCCAAAATGATCTGACAATATCCTCGTTTAAAAAGCTACTTATTTCTAATATTCGCCCCACTCAAAAATCGTTGCACGGCATTACCAACCGTAGAGAGTCATCCACTATAACCAGATTTCGAGTCCATTTCTCAAATTTAAATGAACATAGATTCGATCGTAACTTTGCTTGTAAAACTCCCATGTGTAAATGTGATTTAGGGGTCGAGTCTACGATCCACTATTTCCTGCACTGCCACCAATACAAACTTCACAGAAGGAACCTGCTAGATAAGATATCTGATATAGTTGGCAATGACATAACTCAACTGCCTGACGGCCATTTATCGGACCTTCTTCTTTTTGGAAGTAATGCTTACAACGAGAAAGCTAACGAAATGATACTAAAATGTACTGTTGAATTCGTCAAGCAAACTAAACGATTTCAATGAGTTTTGGTCGCTGTCTCCTATATCTGGTAGGTTGAATTCCATGGCCTTGGACTGCGACGATGGTGTATGCATTGTTTGTACTTTGTACTGTATTGTAATTTTTATTTTATGTATAGTTTTGTCCCTAAGGGCGATTTTGCTCTCCCCTCTGGAGAGCTACGGGCTTCCGTTGATCGGGGCTTGTCTCTCGCTGGAGTGGAGGGTAGAATTGCCCTAAGCTGAAATTGCACCTGAGGCGCCGTTCTCGACACTCTTTTGACCTATAAAGTTCGGCAAAACGGCGAAGTTGGATTGATCTGGCTTTGCTGCGTGCGCCGCACCGAAAGATCGCCTCAAGTGTAAATTCGGCCTTTGTCTCTTATTAGTAGTGTAAAGTTAATTTCATCTGTAAATAGTTGGTTAATTTGTGATGTTGTCTGTGGAGGCAATTTGATAACGTTATGTTTCTTTGCCTCCACCTCAACAATAATTAAATTTGAGTTTTGTTACTTGTATTTTAAATTTTGATGTTATAGGAAAAAAAAATAAGAACTTTATCGGACTCTCGGAGCTGTTCCTCAGTAATAGATGTATTACTGAAATGATGTTCTATCTTTGATAAACCCATTGTTCCTAGTGCTTCAATCTTTAGGGCAAGTGGTAGTGAACAAGCAGTGATATTTTCAAGGATTTCTGAGTAATCTCTCAGCATATTTGAGACCTGATTTTCATCTTCTCCCGCATTTTCATCTATTCGTGTACTTGAACTGACTCTAAAGTTGATTCACCAAACTGGTCGATTTAACTAAGGAAATTCACAACGTTTGTTTACATTTCATAGTACCCAAGTCCCGTTGCTTCTCTTTATTTTGCTGTAAGCTTGTTTCACATTGTATGTTAGACTCATTGGGCACAAATCCATGCTAATTTGAAAATCGAATCTCCAGTTTAACCATTCTTGTGAATAAGACCTGATTGCCCAAAGTTAGCTCGACATGCAGTGTGGAACAAGCCTTAGTATTTATCAGTAGAAATTGTTCCTGTGTGTTTTTCGTAGCTGCATATTTAATTTTCGTTTAGTTACACGTTCTCTATGTTAATGAATGCGGAGTTGTCATGGTTTCTTGCACTCCGTGGTATCGCCCTTGTAGTGTAGTAAAGTTTACGTAAAGTTTAAGACAGCTGTTGAAACTGGAGTATCAGATTTTCACAAAATGATCGTTACAGTTTTGAAAGCTTCCTTTGACAAGCAAAAAACGAACGTCGTTAACTACAGAGACTATAGAAACTTTCGAGAAGAAGTATTTCGACAGGATCTCCAAATGAAACTTGCTGACCTTGATGTGCGAAGCTTGACTTACACATCTTTTCAGGGTGCCTTTGGACATGTCTTAGATAAGCATGCACCAATGAAAAAGAGATATATTCGTGCTAATGACAGTCCATTCATGAACCGAACTCTTCACAAGGCGTTGATGCCACGCACAAGACTAAAGATTTAAAATAGAATAAGAATAGAAAAGCTGATAACTGGGATGCTTTCCACAGACAGCGTAATCTTTGCGCTAAAATTTCCCGTAAAGCAAAACGAGATTTTTACAACCGACTTGACATCTCACCAGTTACAGATAACAGGAAATTTTGGAAAACAGTCAAACATTTTGTTTCGGATAAGAGCTCATCAAAATCACGAATAACGTTGGTTGAAGAAAAAAAGTCGAACGAGTCTGATGTAGCTGAAACGTTTAATAACTTTTTTGTCACAATCACCGATTCACTTGGAATTGTCGAAAATGAAAATATCATTCTTGATTCTAAAGATGTTAGTGATCCTATCGATCAAATATTGTTTAAATTTTCCAGGCACCCAAGTATTCAAAAAATTCGTTCCCTCAATTGGGAACATAAAGAGACAGAAAGGACTAAAGGAAGGAGAGAATAGAAGAAAGTCAATGTTTGAATTTAATGCTCTCTTCGTTTGCAGTTTTGTGATCCAAGGAAGCATTGGTCCTTTCTCATTTGAAAAGGTTTCAATTGAAAATGTCAAAAAGGGAATTAGTGAACTAAACCCCTCTAAAGCAACTACTTTCAAGAGTATCCCTCCAAAATTGTTAAAATCTGAGTTAGAACTAGTTTCTACACCTTTGCAAATCATATTTAATAACTCAATAGAACATTCTTCCTTTCCGGATGAATTGAAATTAGCCGATGTATCTTCTCTCTTTAAAAAGGAGGTCAAAACCTTCAAGGGTAATTACAGACCTATTAGTGTTCTCCCTACAGTGTCAAAGGTATTTGAAAGGCTTATGGGTGCTCAAATTTCTGCACATATGTCTCAGTATTTATCATCTCTGCTTTGTGGTTTTCGCAAGGGCTACAATGCCCAACATGCATTGATGCGGGCAATCGAAAAATGGAGAAACGTGCCTCGACAGTGGTGGGAAAGTTGGAGCTATCTTCATGGACCTTTCAAAGGCCTTTGACTGTATTCGACATCACTTACTGATTGCTAAGTTACATGCATATGGCTTTAGCCGTGAAGCTTTATTGCTTGTCCACAGTTATCTGGAAAATCGGCAACAAAGAGTAAAAATCAACGGAGCTTTCAGCACTGCAAAGAAAATATTTCCTCATTTAAGATTCGCTTGTTTGTTTCAAGATATTTTTCTCAACAAGACAATAGAAAATTCTCTCGCAGAATATTTTTCTTGTTTTAAGATTTGTTTTCTTACTTTAAGATATGTTTTCTTGCCAAAATAAGCATAAGCAGCTTCGTAAGATTCAGATCTTATTTTAAGAAAAAAATCTTATTTTGAGATAAAATATCTCATCTAAAGAAAAAGACATGGGATATTTTCTTGTTTCAAGAAAAGTTACAAAATCTTTGAAAAATCTTATTTCATGGACATAGCATACCTTATCAAACGAGGCCTTCCTTTAAAGCGCCTATGAAGTGAAATTTGCAGTTAGCATTTTTTGATTCAATTTTACTAAAGTCAGTGCGCTTTTTCATTTGATGCTATTTTTGTGGCGATATTCTAAGCAGAAGAAGTCTAAAATTCATGTCGAAGATGCGTCTTTGGGCAAATTCCGTGTGACAACAACAGCAGTGTGTCGTGACGTCACATGGTTTGCGCGCCCTTTTGACGAAATCAAAACAAATCAATGTTACAGCGTGAAGATGGCGGAGTCGCAAAATCCTACTCGCACGACAACCCGTAGAGGAGGGAAGTATTGCGTTGCTGGGCTGCCAAATAATGTCAGCTGTACCAATTCACCGTACACTGTGGGAATATCCATGCACAGATTTCCTAAAAATGCAGAAACTCGGCAGAAGTGGACAAAGTTTGTGATGAAACGTCGACTGGATTTTACACCGACTGATACGTCTTTCTTGTGCTCGATGCATTTCCTCCCTACTTGCTTCACGAGAAGACAAGATATTTTTGTGGACGGCATAGAAGCATCGGCAAGATTGAAGAAAACACTTGTGTCGGGTGCAGTACCCACTGAAGATGGTGTTGACGAAGCAGCTTGCGTGCCAACGGCTCGTGCACGTAGACAAGTAAGTTCTAGGCCTACTGTTATTTCTTTTCCTGGTCCTGCGTTTAGGCTCGTTTTTTACCTCCCCCCAGTAGATAAGCTGCGAGCCCATGATATTTAATGAACATTATATATTTCCCCATTTGATCAGCCAACAAGTACAACAAAAAGGCCAATCTTTTAACGACTTTTATTTCTGCTATCTTTTGGTCTACTTTTCAGTTATCAGCAGTCAATATTCAAAGTCATTTTGTTGCCCTTTTTCAGATCTGCCGCACTTCCCTGGCCATATCATCAGCTCCAGTCACAGAGCCAGAAGATAGTGAATATCTTGAAGAAAGCGTTGAGGAGCCAAACCCTGACCCTACAGAGTTGCAACATCCATGTGCTAGATGCCCAGAACTGCAAAAGAAACTTAGGAAGTACCAGCAATATATCAGCCGGGAAAGGAGGTTGAAGAAACAATGGAAACAAAAATATCAGAATGTAAGAATGCTACTCTCATGACTAGAAAGTTGTTTTGATATGTATAAGCATAGTACTTACATTTTTTGGGACACTTGCTACCAACAGTCTCTCATGTGTTTCTTATATTTTTAATGCTGGGACTGTAGAGTTAATTCATTGTTGTCAGAAGGGCTCCCTAATTATGATTTCAGAACAAGTTATAGTTCACATTCAAAACAACGTCAAAGCAGTTGCTATTGTCAAACATTTTGAGTGCAAATTTCAAAAGTTTCTAACCTTTTTCAACTCAGGTTGGGTAGTTTAGTAAGTTTCAAAAAAATTGAGCCTACCGTTTCTTATAACCTATTTCTTATATTCATTTTCAAAAGTAAAAATAAAATTAAGATAAATTTTGGGAAATCCACACCTGAGGGTGTTCATTTTGGTAGAATTTTGTATGTAAGGTATCAACTCAATCCATCAATATAAACATAATTTCAGTTCAGCATGTTAGGTTATTTTCAAGTTTAACTCAACACAATTTTAAAGATCCTTTTGAACCATAGATACTTGAAACACGTGAGCATGCAAATGAAGAAGGGGAAGATGAAGAGATGGAGCAGATGGATGTGAATGATGAATATGTCGAAGATTTTCAAGATGCACATGAAGAGTCAATGATAGTGGATAGCTCAGATGAAGATTATGATGGAGATGATAGTGATGATGAGGAACCAGAGGATGAAGAGCATTCAAAACATGAGATAAGGTAAGATATCATGCTAGGTTAGGATGACATTGTTTGTATGGAATATCAATATATGTGTAGCGTTGTCATTCAGTTCACTATTTAACAAAAACACAGGTGGTAGCAGCACTAAAAGTAAATGGTTTTTTCTTTGGCATTCAGTCATGTCGTCCCTCAATTCCATTTTCCAAGAGCCACTAAAGATATAGTGTGATGGTCCAGTGTGAACCAAAGTGTGGTTTCCTTGGTGCTGACACTAAATTAAATATCATGCACAAATTGGGTTTTATTTTGAAATAAAACTTTCTCACTTTGGACAGGGAGGGTTAGATTAAGTATGCTAATTTTTTTATATTTTTGCAACCAAATATGATAGCAGACCATAGAAAGATGATATCAGACTTTCCTCCCCATATGTGCATGTGCTGAGTGGCCCCCAGGGATAGCAGATCAAAGTTACAGTACGTATATCACAGATCTATAACTGTAATTTGTTGCTTTTCAGGATGGACCCAAATATGCAAATACATGAAGAGCCAAAGTTCATTGTATTTTGTTCAAAGCTGCTCCAGCTATTTACAATGTTTTGCTTCTGCTGTCAGTATGAGAACCCTTCTGTCAAGATGTGGAAAAATGGAACCATGATAACTGTGGTACAAAAGTGCAGTCACTGCAACAAGTCCTTTCATTGGCATAGTCAGCCTTTTACCCTTGGCCGTCATCCTGCTGGAAATGTCCTCCTCAGTTTTGGCACTCTAGTTGCGGGAGGGTCAATTAGCAAGCTTTTGCTGATAATGAAGCATATGGGTCTTTGTGCATACAGAGCAAGAACATTCTTCTTACATCAACGGAATTTCTTGTTCCCAGCCATATTGCATCACTGGGAAACATATCAAGACAAACTTATGAGGATCGTTCAAAGCACTGGAGATTTGTCTTGGTCAGGAGATGGTCGCTTTGACTCTATGGGCCACTCAGCAAAATATGGCACTTACACAGTATTTTGTTCATCTGTTATGAAAATTGTCCACTTTGAGCTACTTCAGGTAAATAATGATCTTGCTTACTGAATCTCTTGCAACCCAAGCATCCCACAAAGAAAGCAAATTTAGTAGTTTAGTTGCAATCTTTTGCAAGTATGTTCTAATTGTATAAAGTGGATGCACCAGTTACAAAAGTGAACAAAAGTTCCATGTGTGGACCCAAACAAGCAAAAAATTTTAAAGCATTTTCATGCAAAACAATTTGACCTCACCTGAAATTAAAATATGCAAGGCAGGTTCTAATTGTAAACATCTCATCCCTGCCCTTTACCTTTATTGATTTCATTTGAATATTCTGCAGCACTGTGTACACAGTTTGAATAATGCTATCTCTGTCGTGTTGTTGAAATCATAGTACACACATTGAAAGGACCTTTTTATTTTAGTCCAATCAAGTTGGTAGCAGTACAGCTATGGAACTGGAGGGAGCAAAGAGATGTTTGCAGTACCTTTTGGATGCAGGAGTAGCAGTTCCTGAATTCACGTCAGACAGGCATGTTGGGATAGCAAAGTGGCTTCGAGAAGAGCACCCAGAAATTGCACATTATTTTGACATCTGGCATTTAGCCAGATCTATTACAAAGAAAATTTTAAAGGCAAGCAAAGACAAGGATTGTGAAAAGCTGCTGGAATGGTTACAAGCAATACGAAACCATCTGTACTGGTGTGCCACATCAACTAGGCAAGGCTTCAATGAGCTCATCACAGCAAAATGGGAATCTCTGATCAGGCATATTGCTAACAAACACGAAAACCATGGGAATGACCTCTTTCCAAGGTGTGCCCATGGAGAATTGGAGCCAAGATTATGGATCAAAATAGGTAAGATGATATAAGAAATACGTGATTTGTCTGGTTGTTGGCTGCTGTTCAGTTTATATCATACCCTCTATGTCCCTGTTTAACCCAAACCCTAAAATCACTTGTGTTGAAACTAAATATTCAATGACTAAAGGCAAAAAATTGAAAAGATTGGTCAGATTGATAAGTTCACTCATTTGTGGGGTATACAGTGTTCCTCAAAGAAATTCTTGTCTATCCCGCAACAGACTTATGTAGGAAACTGAATGTCATAGTTAAGTTCCTTAATATTCTTGTTTTTCATCCCAACCCCTCGCCCCTCCTAACTCTAACCAAATTCCTTCCACATTGCTGGCTATGTAAGCATCTTCTGCTCTTTGTGATTAGAAGCAAAGCGAGAAAGTCAAATGCAAAGAAGACTCAGAGAAATTTACAGAAGAGCATTTAAACAAAATGATTTCACTTTTTTGCAGGAAGCAAAGCATTTGACAAGCTCAATGCCATTATGAATGACAAAAAGTTGACAAAGGACATTGGCAAAATGTCAGGTGACGCACAGACAAGCTGCATAGAGGGCTTTCATGCCACCTTAGATCATTGGCATCCAAAGATGCTATGCTTTTCCTATCTGGGATCGAAGTGCAGGTGAGAATATTTGCACTTTTGGCAAGGGCTAAATTAATGTTAGATTTATTGCAAAGTCCTGAACTGGCTTTGGATTGGTGGATTTTGCCTTCAGAAGCTACCTGGTTTTGACGCATACTGGGTATGCTTCTAAACCCGGTAGCTTCTGAAAGAAAAAATTCACACAGACCCAAAGCCAGTTCTGAACTTTGCAATAAATACCCTGAAATCAAAAGGAATATTCTTCAAATCGAATTTGTATTCCATGTCATCACTGGAATTGATTGGTTGATGTGTTCTCAGAAAGCTCTTGCATCATAAATGATCTCTTTCGTATTTTTGAAGTTGGTAAAAGAAAACAGGGGTTTGTGCTCTTCAGCAAATGTAAGAAGTAAGAATTATTTTTGTAACGTAATCAAGAAACCATTCTGCATGTTTTGGGGCCATATCTATGTACATGACACTAGAAAAGAAAATGTTGCATAAAAAAGAAAGACAGGCAAGTTGAATATTTTTCTTTGGGTCCTTTTCATTAGAAAATTGATTTAACGTGTTAATTACCTACATTATACTGTATTCATTTATTTTCATTCTTAGGCAAATTTTAGCCATTTGTCATTTTAATGAAAATCTCCAGAGAGAAACGATGAAGACCAAACAGGGTACAGACTACTACCATGTGGTTTATCCAAAGTTCAAACTTGGAGAGGAAATGGTTCGCAAAATCCCAGTTCCAGCTACATATGGTATACACTGATTAACTTTTTCATCATTTACTACTCCATCCGTCAGATTCAATCTTATGATACCAACTTCTTCTTTGAACACAACCTTAGTATAAAAGTTTGAGCAAAAGATATAGCCATTCTCCACGTAACACCACACACGATTCACAACCATATTGAAGCTGAACCAGCAACTGACTTGTATGTTGGTTCATATTGGCTGGATAGAAAACAATTGGACAAAAGCAGCTTTTATTTTACCCATTTCAAGTCATGTGGCCATACTCTTGGGGAGTTTCAGTATTCTACTAATTTTTGCACTCCTGGCACAAATTTCCATGGTACTAAACATGTCAAAGAATTCAAAAGATGTAGAGATTGAGCACATGACTTGAAATAGGTGAAGAAATCTTAGCAGATTTTGTCTATGTTCCCTTACACCAGACTTTAATGGCCTAAGATGCTGCCTCCCCTATTTCAATTTTGATCCTGCATAGGCATTTGGGTGGATCATTTCCATTCTGTCTATTTTCTCTTGACTGTTCTACAAAAACGTGATATAAATCAAAGACCCCTGAGATCAATGCTAGATTTTCAAAGGCAAAAGCATATCAAATCTTGTTTTATGTTTGCAGCATACGTACAAGAAATAAAAGATACGTTATTCAATACGGCATCAGAAACTCTTGCTGCAACATTCAAGAAACATGAAAAAGATGTCCCTGAACCCCTTTGCTCTAAATTTGATGATCGTTTGAGCAGAGAAGAAGCAATTGCAAAGTGGCAGACCAGAGAATCAACCAATGCTATGCTGGTCCCTGCAGGTAAATTATTGTACACACTTTCTTTGTGCATATCTTTTGATTGAATGCATTTGGAAAGGATAGTTGTTGCAAAGTACTGTGGAGCATCATACATAAGTTGTACTGATGTAAAACAGATGTTTTACCGAGATTAATAGAAATATATTGGGTCTTAATTTCACCCTGCTGGAATCAAGTTGTTTGTTATGAAAAACAAATTGTTATTTTCAAATCCTCATAACTGATTACACTGCCTTTTAGTGGAAGAACAAGAAAGATTATCGGAGGAGCAACATCAACAAGATACAGCTAGGGCAGTGCAAGCACAAAAAATGCAACCAAGGAAATGCAGGAAATGTGGCAGATTAATGAAGGGGCATCCAAGAGGGCATTGCCCTGAGGACAACTAACTTTTCCCTGTGATTTTCAATTTCATGTTTTGTTCACCTTAGCAAATAATGTTTATGCTAGAACTTGTTTCAATGAAAACTCCCAGCATTTGCAAACTAAAACAGTCAGATTTCAAGTAAAATATAAACAAAATGCACAAACTTTTCTGCAAATATACAGTACATAGTGTTCAGCTCTAAGTTCTCTTTGTTCACTCGCGCTGCTGAGTTGTTTTGTAGCCAGTAGAATTAGCCGTGGGAAATCTTGTCCGCAAGTTATGATAGATGCAAGCTGGTAAGGGTCTGGTATTATCCCAGCCCATATATCCAAAGAGCCACCTAGCAATCCATCTGTATCCAACAGCTCTAGCATAACTGCAAAAGAAATGTTGAATCGTTAAATTATATAACAGACGGTTTGCTTGTGTTAGCATATACAGTAGATATATTTTTAAAACCAGGTGTCAAACCTTGTGTAAGAAACAAAAACTGGAAAGGAAACAGTGTTTTGAGAAACATATTGAACTCAAAAAGATTGTTGTGTTCTGAATTCTAAATGCCTTTTTTGATACTGTAGATTCATTTTGAGGGGCACTTCACTCCTTCAAAAAGTGTACAAGTTTTTTCAGAACAAAAGGATTTTTCAAGATTTCTGAAGGTTTTTTATTGAAAGCAAAAGCACTATGCCAAAGGAGTGAGACTTTTTGTGAGTGAAATGCCCACCAGTAAATTTGATATAAAAATTTAGAATTTGTAAGTACTCACTCATTTTCAGATTGATTTCCACGGCGCCTATATCCCCGTCCATTCCTGTCTTTTAGCAGAGGTCCAACCTGCTTCAATACTGTGTGATTGGTCAAAGCCGCATAATCAGGGTGCATCGTCACACAAGGAGTCTCCTCTGCTATTCCCTCAAATGTCAATTTTCCAAGGGCTTCCTGGACATCCCAACAGCATCTGAACTCTCTTGCCCCAACCAGACACTGATCATTGCATTTAGTACATCTACACCTAAAATGGGGTTTAAATTTCCAAAAAATAATGTCTAAATGGCAAAAATACTAAAAAGCTGTAACAACAGTGAAGATAAGTCATGGTTCTGTAGACTTTGGAGTATGGTGCAATGATTTGAAAAAGAAGGCAATCATTCAAAATACAGACAACTGTACTTATTATTTTCATATATTGTGTAGGGCCTAATATAAACAAGAGTGGTCCAGGTCAGGGTTTGGTTGACATTCATCGAGCCGGAACTTTCCAGCACCATCTAGCTAGCTGTTTCTAAGGTTCCATAAGGAACTAAGACAATTCGATAATAAATAATGGTACAAACCATTGGGCAACTGGTTCAACTTTTT
Source organism: Aurelia coerulea (assembly GCA_039566865.1). Lineage (NCBI taxonomy): Eukaryota > Metazoa > Cnidaria > Scyphozoa > Semaeostomeae > Ulmaridae > Aurelia > Aurelia coerulea. The sequence goes on from CM076943.1 coordinate 34,035,771, forward strand.
CGTATCGAGCTTCAATGGTTTAGAATGAAAGGCCATCTTCATCAGCTTCCTCGTCTGCAGGATCAACCAGATCATCTTCGCCTTGTTGTGGGCCTAATGCCAAGGGCTCATTTTGGTATGGTGCATTCACCGTGTTCACCCTCAACACATCGTTAATTTCTTCAGCCTCTGAAAGGCTTTGGTCTTCGCTGAGTTCGCTGGGCGAAAAATCTTGATCAATTCCAGCCATCCTTCGGGTTTTCGAGAGTTAAAAACTAAAAAGTTTGTCGCGTGCCGTCTTCCTTCCAAGCGAGAAGCGTGTTGTTTTCTTTGGTTGTGCGGTATCTATTCAAATCGTGCAAACCATGTGACGTCACGGATTCCCAACAAAGAGCGTGGGTTGTCACAGCTACTTGGCAGTTTCATGTTTCGAAAAAAGAACCTTCCCGCGCACCAAAAAGAAAAATATTTGCAAATACATGATCAGCGAAGTCTGAATAATATATTTTCTTCAAAAAAGCAATATGAGTTTTTTCACTTCATAGGCGCTTTAAGGATGGTATTTACATTTCGAGATACATTTTCTATGAGAAACATCATTCCATTTGGTGTTGATCGCGAATATGGTATCGCAAGGAAAGGAATTCCTTTTCTGACACTGCTGTGGGCAGTTGTTCACACCACAGACTACACTAAAATTTGGTTGATTTCCATGCATGATAGAGATATGCCTTATCAGCCCTTTCTTTTCAAAGCTCAAAGTTAAAGCCAAGAAAACCACAATCGAGCAGTGCCAGTTGCTTGCCATCATTCGATTTCAGAAACATTTGAGTGAAAAACTATTTTGAGTAGATTCACCATAAAAGCCCTCTGCCAAGGTTTATTGAATTGAACCAATGTTGCTGTTGCTGCTTCAGTAGTAGTTGTGACAGTATGTCTGTTCTCGCAAGGAGCAAATCTTCGAATGTAATGAGTCCATTAAATTCAGTCATGGTTTTGAATGTTTTGTTCGTATTGCTAAGATACAATGTATTTTTGTCTTACTGAGCACTGTAGGATTTCGCACGCTTTATGAAAATAAGTTCCAGTCTTTTGTCCGAAGACAATCAAGTTGTATATATAAGATACAAAGTACTTTTGTCTTACTGAGCATTGTGGGATTTCGAGCGTTTTATGCAAATAAGTTCCAGTCTTTTGTCCGAAGACAATCAAGTCGTACTATACTCAATTCTCACTCAATTATAAAAGTGTTGTTGTTGCTGTAACTGGGACGTCCCATCAATCACTGCTTGCGGAATTCAACCGTCAACCGTCGCTGTGCTGCTTGCAACAGAAGCTAAAGGTGAAATTTGTCCAGTGTATAAGAGCTTGTGAAGGTATTACGCGGTAAATTTTATTCGCCTGTGTGAATGTCGTCAAAGTTTGTTTTCTGTTGTTAGAATCGGCTGGAGTGTTTTGCCATGCCATGTTAAGCTTGGAAATATGTTTGGCCATGGCCTTGGCCGTTGGCATAAACAAGCGGCTGTTAACAAGCCCTGAGTGAAAATCATGTGGAAAACGCATGGAAGCAACATTTACGTTGTAACATAAGCTTGTACGTTTCGCAAATTGGTTAATCTTGTAAATTTTTGATATATTTGAGTGTAAACTTATTTATTTTTGGCTTGTTGCTTTCCAGCACAGTTTGCGCGCCAAAAAGTTCAAGGGATCAAACTTTAAAGTTCATCATGCTCGTCGCAAAACAAATTTATTTCAATTTTTGATATCTGTTTACTTACATTACAAAAAGGATCTTGAATTCAGGGATTATTTGATCCTGAGCAAGGTGATACCTATTTATTTGGCTACTGAATGTTATGAAGCATTAGGCTAGTTTGCACTTTAGCGGACACACTTTTAACATTTCTCTGTGTGTGAATTTTGTACCGATTTTGGATGGAAAATGCACCAGTACTAATATTAAGTATACGTATTGAACCAGCGGGGGTTTGGGGGCGGCAGCCCCCAGAAACTTTGAACGAAACGAATTCATTGATTGCCGGTTCCTGTTGCAGTTTTAGGCCATATTTAAGTCATGTTGACGTTCTCCAGTGAGTGCAAATTAGTCGAATTACGTTCGAATCTTGCATAATCCAATCAGATTATGGTTAGAAGGCAATAAGTTGTCTCTAAATGTTACGAAAACTCAAGCTATGCTTATCGGTAGCAGGGCAAAACTCCAGAACATTTCTAACAGTGATGCCATTAGCCCTAAGCTTGTTATTGACGACGAAGTTGTCCCGATGATAAACAAAGCTAAGTATCTTGGAATACAAATTGACAAAACATTAGGTTGGAAGGAACATATCAACATTATTGCTGCGAAGATTTCGCGAGGGATAGGAATGCTGAGATATGCAAAGAGGTACGTCCCACTCAGTACGGTAAAAACCATGTACAGAAGTATAGTCGAACCCTATCTACGATACTGTTGCACGGTATGGGGATGTTGCACTGAGGCAAACTTAAAAAGATTGCAATTTCTCCAAAATCGCGCTGCTCGTATTGTGACAAATAGTGCTTATGATGCACACTCCTTGCCCCTTATTAAAGGTCTTGGCTGGTTAACAGTTAAAGAGCTGATCAGGTTTGAAACGGCAACTACTGTTTTCAAATCTGTTAACCAACTTTGCCCAGACTATATGGCCCAAATGTTTCAAAGACAGCGTGAACAGGCAATGAGGACGCAAAGAAACATCGAAACTGACTTGAAACTTCCTTTGTTTAGAACAAACAATGGACAAAAGTCATTTGCATATCAAGGGGCTACCGTTTGGAATAGTCTAGATCACCAAATCAAACTGTCTCCCTCGCTATCAAACTTCAAATTAAAACTAAAGGAAGGGTTATAAAACAAACTTTACGTACTTCCTTCCATCAAGAACATAGTCAATCGATTTTCCTTTCTGTTGCAATTTAATTTCCTTTTTTCGTTTGGATAGGAATAGGTTTTTTTGGGGAATTTATCTGACAATGTATTAAGTAGAATTTGGAGTTTATTGAGTAATTAATTTTTTCTTTTTCTTTTTGTTTTTCTTTTCTGTTTTAACAGGGCACATTGTAAAGCAGTTTCTTTTCCGTATGAACTGAATGTTTTTACCCTGTATAAATAATTTAAAATGAAAATGAAATGAGATTATAGGATTTATATCACTATTGTTTAGAAAGCCAATCAGCAGTTAGTTCTAACAAAACAATTCAACTCCACCTCTGTTTTCCTTAGAAAAATTGTGTCCACCAAAGTGCATATGTCCCGAAGCATAGAAGCAATCAAATTGTATATATGTCACTACATTGAGTTACAGTTGATGTATCAAAGTGACCCATACAGAGGACACAGCATCGATACCCCGGGGTACTTGACCATGTTTTGGTCTGGGACGTGCCATCGAAGCTTCAAAAACATACCTGTTCCTTGCACCAATTTTCCGAAAAAGTATACCCGACCTTATACCAATTTTCCCAAAAAGTATACCCAATCTTATACCAATTTTCCAAAAATGTATATCCGACCTTATACTTATACCAAAATCGCAAAAATCAGTACCGTTCCTCACACAAAAATCGTGAAAATTGATACTATTCCTCATACCAAAATTGTGAAAATCGGTACCGTTCCTTGTACCAAAATTGCGAAAACTGATACCATTTCCGATCATGTCCCCGTACCAACAATATGTGCAGTAGCCCCCCCCCCGGGCATAGATATAGCGCCCTTACTCAGCTGGACAGCACAAAATTACGCATCATTGTGTCTATTTTCATTGATAGATTGTGAAAGCAGTTTAAATTATTCTATCAACATGAGGTCAATGGATGCTATTGAAAAATTAAAGAAGATTTGCCCGAAGCATTTTATACTCTACACGGTAAGCTATGTTGCATTTACAAGTCATTTATTGCTCTCTTCGCCAATGTTGCTTTTGCGCTGTAATTGACAAAATGTTTTTCACCAACAGCACCAGTTCACAGTTTCAAAGTTGTCTGCGCACCACTGGGAGGGGGAGGGCGGTTCTTCCATAGTAAAGGTACCTGGGGATGTGACGTGACAAAGGGTTATACTTTTTCGGACTTCTAGTTCTAGTCTAAACAAGGGTATACTTTTTTGCAAGTTTGGCGTAGCAACGGTCTAGCCAAGGGTATCATTTTTGACAATATTGGTCTAGCAAACGGTCATGGTATCATATTTGGTACAAATTTGACAATATTGGTCCAGAAAATGGTCAAAATTGGTCTAGCCAAGGGTACCACTTTCTTAAAAGTTAGTCTAGCGAACAGTACCATTTTGCATATGCTAGCAGCAGACCTCTACCCAAAATTTGACCAAGAACCTCCCCGTGTTGCGCACATACAGCTTTTTGGGGAGGAAACTATTATTGTATTAATTGCAAGACAAGATTACATAATTTTTCTTCCAAAAATTGCTTTCACAGAATTAAAATCAATAATGCATGCGGTTTGTTTTCCCAGAACTGTGAAAATGCGCAACATAGAAATGATCTGGGAAGATCCCAGAAATTAGGCCTAAGTAAAGCAACATGAGGCAAGAATGAACATATTTGATCACAGTAAAACATCATCGATCATGAACCATAAAGCATTTGCTCCTGTTTCTGTACATCACAATGAGCGCAGAAATTTGGCATTGAAGCATAATCCAGCATCAGCCCTTGCAAAAGGGTGCATAACTTTTCCATATAGTTCAGATGTACTTATGAAATACCAAAACATGAAAGAAAAAACGCACTTGAATGACACTTTGATATTTTTTATTTGATTAGGAAAATAGGCATCTTTTATGAAACATCCAGATGAATGAACATTTTTGAGGACTGGATTACAGGATTGTGACAGAAAGTGGCACACTAAAAACCAAAGACTTTTGACATGGCAAATTTGGCAGGGATGCACCCAGCAGCTTTGTGGGCATGATTTTGACACTCAAGTAACAGACCTTTTTTGCAATTAAGACTACTCTTTATAAAGTATTTGAGCACTTTCTTGATTTCTACATTACAATGCAGGTAGAATATGATCATCAGATAAAGGTGTTTTGTTTGTGCATGTGGATATGATAACCAATCAATACATAAAAAAGGAACTTTTAAAACAGTCAGCTTAGAGCTTGAAATACTAAACGTTTCGGGCTTGACCTAGTTGTCATGGAAAATATGTTAAAGCTTTAGAAGCAGAAAAAGGATGATTAAACCACAGTAGTGAGCAGAAAATAAAAAAGTAAGAATCAAAGTTGAAATTGTTGGGATTTGGAAAGCCTTAGGTTTACGAACCTTTTTGAAGCTATACTGAAGAAAGTCTTGTCTCTGTCATTATGTATTCATTATGTTTAAGAAACAACTATTCTCGCCGGATGTAAATCTCTGAAATTGAAAAGGAGCTCAAATTCACGGGTCCTTGAATTCCCATTTGGGACATTCCTATCCAATCTATTTTCCCCAAGGGAATTTATGGCATATAAAAACAATAAGCGCGACCTGGCCATTCTCTTCAGCAACTCGCTCAACTTGCAAGAGCTGATGATTCCATACCGTCGCTGCCAACGCTAATTCAGTGTAAAGTCTCTCAGTCATGGCCCAAATTCGAGAAGCTCAGGTTCCAGTAGCAGTAGCAGAACCAGTCATAAATGATGCTTTAGCAGTTCAGAACGAAGCAGTTCCTCCTCAACAGAACGTGCCCCAGCAGAACGTAGCTCAGCCCGTAGTCGACGAAGCTCCAGCGTTGCACGTGAGTGATAATTTCTTTCTCAAAACTTCATCTCAAGTGTTAATTTGCTTCGCATGCTATCGAGGTATCTTGTTACGTTTTACCAGCCAAGACTAACCCTTCTCTTAGGGAAAACAAGTGTTTTCCTTGGCAAAATGTGAGTGACAAACTTGCACGTGCAGTTTAACAGAGTTGTTTGGATACGCTACACTTCGGCCAACCTCCATTTCGGTCAATGGTTATTTCGGCCAACCTCACTAGTCATTTCGGCCAACCTCGCTAGTCATTTCGGTCAACCTCACTAGCCATTTCGGCCAACCTATCTGGTCATTTTGGCCAACAATTTTTCCAACAATTGGGGGGCTGCCGCCCCCCAGCCCCCCGCCTCGTACGCTTATGGTACTGGCCGAATCGACCAGATCGACTTGGGCGAATCGACCAAAAAGTTGGCCGAAATGACTATACTGGGCGAAATGGAGGTTGACAGAAATGGAGGTTGGTCGAAATGACCATGTTGCCGCTACAGACCCTACAAACCATTTAGAATTTTTATATCTGCTGGTATTGTAGGACACTTGTCACCGTTTGGAATATCATAACCAATGTTGCACTGTAAAAGTCCCGTTAAATCTAAATTTTGTGGTTTTGCAGGAGACCTACCCATTTAAATTCTTTAAATATCACAACCAATGTGGATCTGCAAAAGACACGTTCGATTTCGATTTTTTGTGGCTTTGCAGGGGACCTCCCACCCATTACATCTTTGATATATATGACCAATGTGGCTCTGCAAAATACCAGTTAGATTTCAATATTTTGTGGCATTGCAGGAGACCTACTGTAAAAGCTCTGTTTAACCCCCCCCCTATCTATTTAACTCCCTCTCTAATAAGCCCCTCCCCTCTAAGCTAAAGAAACATTTTAAAAAAAAGCCACCCCCTCTCTGTAGCCCCCCTTTTTGCGTATCAATTTCCAGTAGTTTACAAAAGATTTCCCAATTATGTAGCTAAAACAAGTTTGCATGCTAATTTTTTATATGGTTTAGGACAGAACTGTGTCGAATTTATGTATTTTATTTTCTTTTCTTTTTATTATTGGAAACCGCAATATAGGAGGTGTAGGAACTAAAGCTATCACATGTATACTTGTCTTTTGATTGTGTGAATTGACCCCCCTCTCCAATAAGCCCCTCTCTAATAAGCCCTCTTTTTAAAAAGCCCCTCCCCTCTGAACCAAACATTTTTTAAATAAGCCCCCCTCTCTATTAAGCCTCCCACGTGTACCAATAAATGCCAGCGGTTACCGCAGATTTCCCAATTATGTAGCTAAACAAGTTTGCATCTTAATTTTTGATATGGTTTAGGATAGAACCTAGCAAATTCATGTACTTTATTTATTTTATTTTTATTTTGTTTTAAACCGTGTAATAGGAGGTGTAGGAACTGAAAGCTATCATATGTATCCTTGTCATTTGATTGTATAAATATGAACCCCTCTCTAATAAGCCCCCCCCCAGGGGTGTCCGTAATTAAATAAGCCCACGGAGACTTAATAGAGCTTTCATGTTTTTAAAAAAATTTAAAATATTATAACAAGTGACTATGATTATAATAAATGTGGCTTTACACAAGATCCATTTAATTGTTTTGATATTTTAAGGCATTGCAAGAGACCTATAGATTTTGAATTATCGTTTATTAATGTGACTTCACAAGAAACCATTTTAACTTGTGCCACGCTTTCTAAAAATTGCAAAGTCGCTATTAGCCTGTTGTCCTCAATTGCAATTTTATTCCATATGCCTTGCATCCCCATATTTATGCTCCCTATAGTGGGACAGATTCTTGAAAGTAAAGTGGGTTTTGTCATAAAAGCATCCAAATTGGCAGAAAGATAAAATCGAGCATGCTGAACATTTTGAGATATAGGGCCATCTCAAAAATTGATTCGATGACGTCATTGTGACGTCATTTCTGCAACTAAACATTTGTGATGTTTTTGGTGGCTTTTTACATAAGTCTGATCACTATTACGAGAGTTTGCAACTTGTTTCATGCAAAACATGAAGCAGAGATATTGAAATTGAAAAGACTATGTTAAAAATGCAATTGTTTTCACATTTACGTCCTATTTACGTCATCTTGACGTCATCATGACATCAAAATATACGCATTGGCAGTTTCAACAACTATGGTATGGCCTACTTGTCTCTGTTTTACTACATGCTAAAAACCTAATTCATTGAAGCAACAACAACATAATTAGCAACAGCAACAACAGTGACCCAGCAACAACAACATATCCATAGCAACCTTCAAAATGGCCTAAGTTGTCCATTTGGCTCTGAGTTGTGAAGCATCAAATCTCTTGCATGAAGAGAAGATGAACAAAAAATGATGGTAACTATTCTACATTTTCCCATCAATTTCGTTTCTTTAATGAACATGTTCTTAAATGAAGCAAGCATAGGGCTTTATGCTCAGTTATATCCGATCTACACGTTTATTCGTGCTCTTACGCATCTATTTTTCCTACAGGAATTCAATAACTTGGCAATATGAAAGCATGTCAACTAAACAATGCAAATTCGTCACACCCAATGGAATTGGCTCCTCTGACAAAGTAAACGCTGCACAATCAACCGATTGGTCGCAATGCAGTTTTTGTCAGGAATCAACAAATGAAAACCTAGCATGCCCAGCAGAATCAAAAAGGAAAGATGTTGGGGCAGGATATTTCACAGTTGCCGACAATGTGAAAAGATTTGAAGATGTAGGGTCATCGCCAATAGCTTTAGACATCTCGAGGCTGGACAAAGGAAGTGGGATTGGGGCTGCCTTATTAGCAAGAGGAGCAAAATGGCATCTCTCGTGCAAAGTAAAGTTCAATGCCACAAAACTTAAGCGAGCCGAAAAAAGAGCATCGTCTCTTCCAACGGAAATTGATGAACTCCCAACCAAGAGATACACACTCTTAAATAACGACGAAGGTCGCTCTTCAAAGGACACTTTTTTCTTTTGTGAAAAGCCGGGGACAGAAAAGAACTTGTTGGGGAGATGAGGTCTCGATTCTATTGTGTAGAACAAAAGCGAAAGTGGTTTGTTCACAGAGCGATCGGCTTCATGCGGTAGATGCGCATGCGTATTACGATTTTGAATTACTACTAGAGTTCTAACAAAGAATAACAAGGAAAATAAATTCGCGGCAACCTTCACTCGTTGTTATCAGGGTATGGTTAAGCGGGGAAACAACAGCACACAGCTCGACACAGTTTAATGCTGTAGAGTGCTTGTGTCGCGAGACAAATACCCGTGGGTCCAAGTGGTGCGATGCCTCTTTGCTCTTAGCCTAAAAGGTTGGTTTTGGTTTAGGCCCGTTGCTTGCATTATGGCGAGCTCAGAATATGATGTTCATACCAGATTGCACTAGCAGAACAAGTAGGGACGTGAAGAAAAAAAATTATAAAATAGCAAGTGTATCCCATGGGGATTCGAACTCAGGTTGCGTGCGTCTGAGGAGCCGGAAGCTACCGCTTCGCCAAACAGCCGTTAACGCAACAAAGCTCAGCAAACGTAATCGTTTGTTGTGGATAATAGACGGGGGCCGCAACGCATCGATGTTAAATTGCCAATACGCATGCGTATCTACTGTATGCACGGGGGGACACTTGATTTCCGCGAACAAACCCGATCTCATCTCCCCAACAAGAACAGGCTACATGAGGTATCCACATTTGAGGTAGATGCTCGTCTCCGCACTTGTGCTCTAAAACTCCAAGATGAACATCTGATTGGAAAGCTTAGCGCAGGCGATCTCGTCGCACTAGAGGCGAAATATCACGGAAAATGCTTGGCAAGTCTTTACAATAAGATTCAATCTAGTGAAAAGAATGACAACGATGAAGACAATGGTGATGTTACTAACATCAGTGAAGGATTGGCTCTAGCTGAATTGATAGCGTATATGGAAGATTTTTTTTTTTATACATTCTGCTAAAAATTTACAATACATATTATTTACTTTATTACTATACTTACAAACTACTCTACTCTACTACAAGGACAAGACCACGGGGAGCAATAACTATGTCTACCCACGTGGGTATATGGAAGATTCCAGGCGTGACGAGGAAAAAGCTCCAATTTTCAAGCTAGCAGATATATGCAAAGTGTATGACGAAAGGCTAGATCAGCTTGGTGCAGCGAGAGCAAGTAAGGTCCACAGCACTGACTTAAAGAATAGACTCCTTGCGTATTCGCCCAGTCTTACTGCCTACAAATCAGGAAGAGAGGTTCTTCTTGCCTTCAATGATGATGTTGGTCATGCACTTAAGAAAGCATGTCTAGAGAAGAAGGATGAAGAGGCAGTTTATCTTTCAAAAGCTGCAAACATAGTTCGAAGGGACATGCTTCGTCACAAGAATACATTTACTGGATCATTTGAAAAAGGGTGTCTTGAGCAGGCCGTGCCGAAATCCCTTACAGCCATTGTGTCAATGATAATATTTGGTACAAATATTAAGGCTCAAACCCAAAGTTCGAGAGCTCCTGAAGCAGTTTCAACTCTGTCACAGTTGTTGCTATTCAATGCAGCACAGAAAAATTCGGCAGCAACACAACTGTATCACAAAAAAGATCAAGAAACCGAACTTGCAATGTACACTGGTCTGCTCATACATGCCAAAACTCGGAAAAGACAATTAATTGATCAAATGTTTCAGTTGAGGCTATCTGTTTCTTATGATAGAGTGCTTTCTATTACTACAGCCTTAAGCAATAAAGTTTGTCGACAATACAACGAAGCAGATTTAGTGTGTCCTGAAAATCTCCTGGAGGGATTGTTCGTGACTGCAGCAGTCGATAACATCGACCATAACCCGAGCTCTAGCACAGCAACTGAATCATTCCATGGAACAGGCATTTCCATTTTCCAACATCGATCCAGCTTTGAAGATGGCAACGCACGTACTACCAACGTTGACACAAATGCATTACGTTCGTGAAAGAAAGATGAGCTGGTTGAGCTACCTTGTTCTTATACGAATGTTCCAATTGCTGTTCTGAAGAAGAACATTGAAGTTCCAAAATCTGATGGGCCTTCAAAAGGAAATTCTGATAGCGAAGTTATCAAGGTAAGTTTCGAAGAGGAGATGAGGTAAGAATTGTGGACCGCAATTTCTTGTAAATTTACTAAGGGGGTTTTGGATACAAATGAGTTCAAAAGGAGTTTTTACACTTCAAAATTTAATCTTAATTCAAGAGTGGTGGCTAATTTCTTTTTTTACAGGTTGCAACTCACATTATACCTACATATGAACTGCTGTCAATCGTTCATACCATATTTTCTGCCTTTGATTGCAATCCACCCCTTGATGTTCGATCCGTCTATCTCGACATATCCAAAGCATTTGACAGGGTTTGGCACGAAGGTCTTGTCTATAAACTTCGTCGTTGTGACATTTCAGGAAACTTACTTTCACTCATCAAAAACTTCTTTGCAAACCGAAAACAGCGCACAGTTCTGAATGGCAAAACATCGAAATGGGGTTCAGTTACTGCGGGCGTCCCCCAGGGCTCCATCTTAGGTCCACTTTTCTTCCTTGTGTACATCAACGACTTGACAGATAATGTTAATTGTAATGTCAAACTCTTTGCTGATGATACCTCACTCTTCATCATTGTTCGTGATCCAAATCAGGCTGCTTTAGACATGAATCATGATCTTGACCTCATCGAAAGTTGGGCACATAATTGGCGCATGTTATCTAATCCTGATCCAACAAAACAAGCAGTTGAAGTGACTTTTTCAAGAAAGAAAATTTCTGCCGATCATCCACCATTAGAATGAATGAACATAAACATCTTGGCATTATACTTGATTCTAAATTGTCCTTTGCCACTCACATTCAGTCAGCGATACAAACATGCAGACGCGGAATAGGAATGATAAAATTTCTTTCAAAGTATTTGCCCCGTCACACTTTAATTGAATTGTATAAACTGTATGTGCGGCCAAATTTAGATTATGGTGATGTCATTTACCACATCCCAACCAAAAAATGCGAATTCAGTCAAGACACCTCGCTGAATAATCATATGGAAAAACTTGAAGGGCACTTGCAGTGACTGGTGCATGGAAAGGAACATCTCGTGAAAAGCTCTATGAGGAACTTGGTTGGGAATCCTTAAGCCTAAGACGTTGGAGCAGACGCCTTGTCCTTTTTTACAAGATTGTCAACGGTATAAACCCAGACTATACAAGACACCCCATTCCAAAATTACAACAAGCTATGTATTGTTTTCGTAAAGCAGATATAATAGGGCAGATAAAGGCAAGAACGACGAGATTCAAGAATAGCTTTTATCCCGACTGTTTATCTGAATGGAACACGCTTGATCCAGATATTAGATTATCACCCTCGCTGTGTGTTTTTAAAGCAAAATTGTCGCAACTTATTCGACCTCCTCCTGAACCTGTGTACGGTATTCATGATCCAAAAGGTCTAGCTATTCTCACTCAGTTACGGGTAGGACTCAGCAAACTAAATTTTCATACATTTAAGCATAACTTCAGAGATACAGTCAACCCCTTGTGTCTCGCAAATGATGGGGTAGAGGACACGGAACATTTCCTGCTGCTTTGTCATTCATATAATGGGCCTAGATCTGATCTTCTCAATAGTGTAAATGCAATATTGTTACCTCATGGTTTTTCCTGTCTTTCAAATGAATTTTTACTCAAATTCATTCTGTATGGAGATAAAAGGTTAACCATCGACAACAATAAAAAGCTACTCGAGGCAACCCTCAAATTCATTCATGCTACAAAACGCTTTTAAATGTTCCATTGCTGCAAAGTCCCATAGATAAGCACCTACTTTGTTTTTAGTTTCATTGTATATTCGTAGCCAATATTTATTTTAGCTTAGTTATTTTCCTTTGTATTTTTGTTTAACAGTGTGCATCTTTATGTATTGGCCATGGGGTAGTCATTGTCTTTTGCTCCTCATGGTATCATACCCGTATTGTTGTATAGTAATTAGATAGTATGGTAGAACGCATTGATGTATTGTAATATTTTATATGAATAAAAAAAAATATGATCACATTGTTGCATTCCTTCGTTCGTCAGAAATGACTTCCTAAAGGACGTTTTCAACTTTTCTCTTGTAGATAGCTCGAAAGGGTTAGAGCAGTGATTAATTCAGATCAAAAAATCGAATACAAAGACATATCATGGGCAGCATATCACGCATCAAGACAGGAAAGATCATCTATTGTGCCTGATGTGACAGCACTGTTGCCCTTGTTTCCTGATGATTCAAAGTCGGCAGCAATGATTCGCCATTCTATGACTGTTGTCAAGAAAGTAGTCAATGAGCTGAATCCTAGTCAGATCCCAGTGGTGACTTTAGATCAGCCACTCTATGCGATTGCAAAACAGATCCAGTGGTGCTGGTCGGCTGATTTTGGTGAAGATAAGTTTGTCATCATGCTCGGTGGGCTGCACATTGAGATGGCAACTCTGAAAGTTCTTGGCAACTGGCTGGAAGATAGTGGATGGACAGATTCTCTTTGCCAAGCAAAGATTGCATCTTCGGGAACTGCAGAATCCTTTTTAAAGGCCAGTCATGTGACCAAGACAAGACATGCACACCAAGTCACAGCAGCCAGCTTGTATTCACTCATGCAGCAAGGCTACATTGAGTACACAGAAAGCATTCTTGCAAAAGGGGAAGAGCCTGTCAGTTTTGAATCATGGTGCATGCACAGAAGAGAACAAAGCCCTATATTTTACTTTTGGCACACAAGGTTTCATCTAGAGACCCTTATGTTGGTTTTTGTGCGATCGATTCGTGAAGCAAATTTCAGTCTCTGCATAGACAGTCTAACCAAACTACTCCCTTCGTTTTTCGCCTTAGATCATACCCACTTTCAAGATGGTTACCTATACATGTTCGCGATATGGCAAGTCTAGAGGTGAAGCATCCCGGTGTAGCACATGAATTCAAGAAGGGGAATTTTGCAGTCTGCAAGACGCATCGGAAGTTCTCTGCGATGTCAATCGATCAGGCACATGAGCAGAATAATGCTCTGGTCAAGGGAGATGGCGGTGCAGTTGGTCTAACGCAAAGCCCAGAGGCATTTAGAAAATGGATGTGTGGTGGTCCTGAAATTGCTAGGCTGATTAAAGAGTTTGAAAGTGCCATGGCAGAGTCATCATCAGACAGTGTTGCTCAAACGATGCATCATGAGCAAACAAAAGGCATTCAAGCTACGTTTGAAAGGCATGTTAAGGCATTAACTGGTGTGCGTGAAAAGTTGGGTAATCCATTTGTCGAAGAAAGCAATGACCTCATGAGAACTGACACAAGAGATATTGCAGACGAGGTTACAGTTCAATGCATCAAACAGGTTGAAAAACTTGGAGAAGACCAGTATAGCACTTTTATCAAGGAGAGATTGGAAGGAAATCAAAAGCATCACCAAGATCCGATTAAAAGAAATAAGCATGCCCTCTTTAGTCGTCCACCAATGAAGGAAGTATCCAAGTCAAAGCTACAAGTTGCCTCTTTGCAAAGCAATTGCCATTTGTTTTCAAGATTGTATATCGCTTGCCAGGTACGAGATGGCAACATTGATAAATTCTTTGAGCATGAAAATCAAGCCGGCCCTCCATCTCTGTCACAGCAAGGAAATTGAGGCAATGCCAAAAATCACAGTTAATGGAATGTCTGGAGAAATCAGCAGAAAGTCAAACAGATGCTCCTACACAGCAGGTCATAATTCTGGATGGAGCAGCTATTGTTAACATACTCCGGCCGGTTGGTATAAAGACCTTCAAAGATTATGCCACGAAAGTATTTACCCCTTACATCGAAAGCCAGTTAAGAGTGGCAGACAGGGTTGATATTGTGTGGGACGAATATATTGACAACAGTTTAAAATCTCCGACAAGGAGTAAAAGGGGGAAAGGTATCAGAAGAAGAGTAGAGAGCACTAGTCAGCTCCCAAGTAACTGGCAAGCCTTCTTAAGAATTGATGAGAATAAAGTGGAGTTATTTGCATACCTTGCAGATTGCATATCCGAGCTTGCAACAAGTTCAGAACTTATAACAACCAAGGGGCAAAGTGTTATGTGTAATATACCAAGAGATTTATCCAGATTGTGTCCTTGCAACCATGAAGAAGCAGACACTAGGGTCATATTGCATTCATTAGATGCATTTGAAAATGGTTTCAATGAAATTACCATCCGTACCGTCGATACAGATGTGGTGGTTGTTACAATCGCTGTGTTTCAAAAGATGGAACACCTGAAATTTTGGATTGCCTTTGGGACAGGTAAAAATCTTTGATATATTCCTGTTCATGAAATTGCATCAACCCTGGGTCCTGAGAAAGCTATGGCCCTACCTATGTTTCATGCTTTTACCGGCGGTGACACTGTTTCTTCGTTTGCAAAAGTGCATGGGAAACCTGGAACCAATTTGATGATGTCACAAAAGCTTTTCATTCTATCGCAGAGGTACCAACGGAGATAGAAGAGGAGTCCATAGCACTTTTGGAGCGACTAGCCATTCTGTTTTACGACCGAACAAGTCAGCAAACCAATATCGACATGGCAAGGAAAGAACTGTTTACAAAGAAAGGCCGACTTATCGAGAATATCCCCCCAACCAAAGGTGCCCTGATCCAGCATATTAAAAGAGCTGTACTGCAAGTTGGGCATTGTTGGGGACAGCTTCACCAAACTTCCCTTGACCTGCCTTCTCCAAAAGACTGGGGTTGGAGAAAAGATAACAACGGAGCATGGACGCCATTGTGGACATTACTTCCAGATGCATCCAAATCTTCTCGGGAGCTTATCAAGTGCGGATATACCAAAGCCTGTCGAGGTAGATGTACCTGCATGCTGGCACAACTAGAATGCACCGCTCTGTGCAAGTGCAGTGGAAATTGCAGTTCATAAGTTTTGACACTTTGTAATATTGACAGAAGTTCATGGAAAAAGCGTGACAGCACATTAGTGTTCGATTACTCAAATTATCGTTGCTTAAAGACATTCAAATCGCAATGACGTCATTATGACGTAATTATGACGTCATCAATAGACAATTGTTTGAACCAAATTTATTTCAGTTCAGAAACAATACAATAACTATGCAAATAATCTTGTTAATGTAGAAAAATTACTGCTGTGATAAAAACAAATGATTAAATATCAACGTCATAGCAAATAATTTCGAAGTAGCCCTATATCTTAAAATGATCAGCATTTTCTGTTCTATACTTCTGCCAATTCTCATGCTTTTATGCCAAAACTCACAATTTTGCTAAATGCCGAATCTGCCTCACTACTATTCCTTTTGCTAGGATCCATCATTTTGTATGACTTTATTAACCCCAAGTGACTGTTTATATTTTCTAACTAACAGCACAGCAATGCTTCCTATCGGAAAATATCATATTTTGTTTATTGAAAATATTTTAAAGTTACAGAGCTATTTATCCTTTTTTCTTCAGCCTCAAAATTATATTGCTGAAATGTTAAAAAGGGTGGAAGCTCTTGAAAAGAAACAGCAACCTACAGCAGATGATTTAAAGAGGGAAATTATCCAGTATGCCCTGCGGCAGGCAACTGATTTCGACAAATATCAAGCCCTAGAAAAGGCTGAACATCTAAAGTTCTTTGCCCGCGAGTCAAAGGACAAAAAAGCCGATTATTATTCGACGGTGCACTCTACTCTTTTAGAAAGGATTAACCGCCCCGCGGATAAATTAAAGAGCTATGTTCTCGCCTTGCTCGGGGGCAGGGAATATGGAAAGATTGCAGAAGCCATTGGCAAAATCGACCAAAGTTTTCCGCCACCCAGCAGATTTTCAAGCCACAATCCTGTCGCAGCCTATTCAAGACCTCATTCTACACCTTCTGCCTTTCCACCACCTCTGATGAGCCAGAGTTACCCTGCTACGTACCGAAAGGAGACGTTACTGTTCCTCCTGCCGTTCGACGACACACTCGTATTCCAGATGTTATAGACGACAGAATTTCTCAGGCTTTGGTCCTGCTCCTCGAATGAGATTCAATGACCGACACAATGAACAAAACTTTCCACCACAGTAGTATTTTAGAACTGTTATTTTGTTGTGGATTCGTTGTCGTTCCATTTGTAGATAGAAACTTAAGGTTTCGTTCTATTCAACTATTTACTAATCATTAAAATGTTTAACGGTTCTTTTGGATGCTTCAACTGTCGCATTTATTTGTTTGCCTCATATTCTGTTCTACCTCCGTGGGGCATGGAATGTAATGTCTGGTTCGTTAAGGTAGCAACCAAGTCAAAAGACGGTTTTAAAGACAGTTTGTTATAAAAAATAGAAAACAAAAACTATTTTTATAATGAACACCTTTAAAATGTCACGATTGCTGCAAGTTTCCTCCTTCCCAGTCACTCGGGGGTCTAACTAAAGGCCTTAATACACGGCTCTTAGCTGCTTGTTCTCGGTGACTGGGTTGGTGGTCTCTAATTTCCTTCTAAATAAAACATTACAATTTACGGTCAATTTCATTTCACCTCATCTAGTCCACAAGTCCACAAACAATGTTCAAGGCGAAGCTGGAAGATCTTCTACATTCAAACGGAAAAGAAAGATAGATTGGTGTGGTCTAGAAGGAAAGGTGCTTATTTTGGTGCTAGAAGGAAAGGTGCTTATTATTAAAAAAATGTGCTTATTTTGGGCACCTGATAAGAGGAGATGGGCTTCACAGGCATCTCCTTGAAGGGAAGTTCAACGGGAAAAGAGGAAGAGGCAGGCCAAGATCAACGTGGTTTGATAACATCAAGGAATGGACACAAATGAACTATGCCGAAGTCACAAGAAAGGCACAGCATAGAGAGAACTGGGCATCCGTGACAGCCAACCTGCTCAGAGCAGAAGGCACCTGACGACGACGAGAAGGAAAGGCCTCCAACCCAGCCACCCAGTAACCTTTAACTTCAATTAAAAGGATGCAGACACGAGCAATAAAACTTTCTGCAAAAGATATCATTTTTCGAGATCCAAAACAATTCGTGGCAGGTCAACTCCATGAGAACTATGAGGTTTGGGATTTTATTACACAAGAGTACTATAAACGAGACGAAATCCTAAAATACATCTCACAGGGCGTTTCCGTTTACGATTTTATTAGTCCTTTCAAAGGGCCTTTCAAAGGGAAATGTTACAATTCAAGGCCCCCTCCAGTCTCTATGTTTCCCAATAGCAAGTCATGTGAGGCTTTCGACGATTTCGTTTCTAACTCTATTCTGGAAAAGGTCTTTGAAAAGCTTATTTATAACCAACTGTACCATTATTTGAACAAAAACAAACATCTATTTGCTAACCAATCTGGCTTCAGAGCTCTACACTCTGTTGTCACTTGCCTTCTTAACAACACAGATGACTGGTATGTGAACATGGACAATGGCAGATACACTGCAAATATTTTCATTGATCTCAAAAAAGCATTTGACACCGTAGATCATGACATTTTACTTGCTAAATTGAGGAAGTATGGTATTGATAATCTTGAACTTACTTAGTTTACGTCCTATCTAACCAATAGAAAGCAATTCTGCAAAGTAAATGGGGTAGGTTCCAAAACAGAAGATATTCGCTGTGGTGTGCCGCAGGGTTCTCGTCTTGGCCCTCTTTTGTTTCTGATTTATATCAATGGTCTTCCGTTTTCTCTGAAGAAAGGTAAAGTGACCATGTACGCTGACGATACCAGTATTTCTTACTCTTCTTCGAGCTTAGTAGATATAAACCAAACTCTGAATAGTGAACTGAATGATTTGAAGCGATGGTTGCAGGGTAATAAACTTTCTTTGAATGTTTTAAAACACAAGCTTTGATTGTAGGTTCCCAGCCCAAAATTAAGAAAATAGACCTTTTCGACCATACTAGAAAGGGATTGGGGAGAGTGGCCAATTCTGGTAGTAGGTCTCGAAGATGATTATTAAGGACATTCATAACGAGGTACTACAATCGGCGTACTAAGAACTATTTACACTTCGGCTGCGGTCTTGTGCCCATGAGCAACAACTCGGACAAATTGTAATTAGTCAGGGCAACATTGATAAAACGTAAACAATCAAGGGGCGGCAGCCACAATTTTTGAATAGCTTTGTATTTACCAAAAATGTATTGAATTTACCAGAAACTACTGATAAGTTGGTTCGTTAGCGTTTGGTTGTGCAGGCAAGTCAATATTCTATGCAATTTAACTTCGTTTGTTGCCAAATTTCTTTATTTCCTCTTGTTTTCATCTGTGGAAGACCATAGGTCAATCCCGCTCTGGCAATCCCGCTTTTTAGGCCAATCCCGCTCTGGCACGCACTTTCTTTCTGCAGTTGAAATTTTCTTTTGACTCAACCCGGTATGGTACCATTTTCTCCAAGAAAAATTATCATTTATCCAGCTTTGAAACATTTACTTATGATAAATACCAAATATTCTTTAAATCTATTTTTACATTCAGTGCACAACGCCCAAACTTTACCGATAAGAAAGCGCACAATTTTTGGAATTATTGGGAACATTTCTGTAGGTACGTGACATATGATTTACGGCGAGGTCTAACAGTTGCGGTCTTTACTCGCAAAAAAGCATTTAAACCAGCTCTCTGATTTATCAATCAATGTTTCGAATTTTTGATTCGCAATTTTGTACGAATGTTCGACATCGTAAACAAAATTCGTTTCCCATGTCCGTTTCGTAACGATTTTTTCGCTGCTGTCAACATCAACTTCGACCGTAATCATCGTTTCGTCAAATAGCAGAGTCGTAACAGAAAGAAGATTTTTTATTTAGCGAGCTCATAAGTTTCAATTAAGGTCAAAGATAAGTTTCAAGACAATTTTTTATAGTTCTTATACATCCGTGAAGTGGAATTTGGAAATGGGGAAAATGAAATGCATTGTGAAAGGTTGTCAAAACCATACTGATCTGCTGAGAACATGGAAGAAAGAAATTTGTCCCAAACACAAGAGACAGCATATTATATGCCCGTGCGAGCCCCCACAAGGTTATAGGATGTTTTACGCTCAAAGCAAAAGTAGAGAGATCCAGCAAATTTGGAAAAGCAACTTGAACTTTGCTCTTGGACCAAAAATACTGTTGTATGCAGTGCCCACTTTGTTAACGGATGCCCCACTGCTGACAACCCAAATCCTTTACTTGATGTCACAACTGCCAAACCAAAGCGTCATTCATACCCTGGTACTGAAAATGCCCCACCTGCTAAAAAACCTTGTGCAAGTAATCTGGAAGAAGGCGACACAGAAAAGAAACTCTTGGACAAAATTGCAAAACTTGAGCAACAATTGGAACAGCATGCAAAACAAATAAAAAAATTACGAATTGAGAAAAGAAACTCTACATTTTGTAGCAACAATCTGATGAAACATGCAGCAAATTTTAAATTTTATACAGGGCTGACACCGGACCTTTTCAAAGTTTTGTTTTCAAACATTTTACCATACACGGAAGATTTAACATACTGGAGAGGCTCACAGAACACTGCAGCAGCTACTAACAAAAGATCTAGAGCTCATGGCATAGGGGAGAAATTAAATAAGCAGGACCAATTTTTCCTGTGGCTTGTGAAATGTAGACTGAATTTGAAAACAAGAGATTTGGCATACAGATTTGGGATAAGCTTATCAACTGTTTCCAACATCTTCACAACATGGACAAAATTTCTTCGACCAATACTTGAAAATTTTATTATCTGGCCAACAAAGGATACTGTGAAGTCAAATCTACCTGAAAAATTCAAAGACTTTCCAGAAACAAGGGTTATCATAGACTGTTTTGAGCTGGGAATACAACACCCAAAATCTCTATCTGCGCAGGCTGAAACTTATTCCAATTATAAAAGCAAGAATACGATGAAATATTTAATAGGAATCACACCAAATGTTGCATGCTCCTTTATTTCAAAGGGGTTTGGTGGTCGAACAAGTGACAAAAAAATCACATATGAATCAGGCTTTTTAGAAAAATTGGAACCAGGAGATGATTGTATGGCAGACAGAGGTTTTGACATTGAAGATCTACTCAGGAAACATGGTGCCACTTTAAACATGCCTCCTATGACAAAGGGAAAGAAACAACTATCTGAAAATGAAGTTACTAAAACAAGAAGAATTGCTTCTGCCAGGATATATGTGGAAAACTTTATTGGACGAGTGCGAACTTTTAGAATTCTAAATGAAACAATTCCAATCAACTTTGCTAGACAAATAGATGACATCGTGGTTTGCTTATGTGCTTTATGCAACATCACTTGATTTTCAGCCAACCTAAAGTGTTCCCCGCTTTCAGATACTATTTGTTGAGTGAATGTTTAAATATCAAGTTATAATACAGCATCTGCTAAAAGTGATTTGCAAACATGATCTCTATAAAACAATACCAAGTTTGACTCTAAACGTCGCCAAAATGGTAGATCAAAACCTATCTTCATTACGGATATGTTCTTTTTCGTCCAAATAACAAAGTTGCAAGATGTTGCCTTTGTCAAAGCCATCTGCATTTGAACCTGTGCATAGTAGCCATGTGACTTTTTAAGACAAGGTACTCCTCCAACAATGTCAACAAAACCAACTTTTGCTAAAACGTCAAGGTCACAGGGATCTTCCTCTCTAATGGAGTAAGGGCATTTTATTTCTAAGCACCTGAATGGGCAACAGTTACAGTAAACAATACCATCAGGACTTGCACCAAGAAATGGGTATCCTTTGCTAATGAAAAGCCCACAGTTTTTGACCAAAAAGTTCAGGTGAGTTTTTCCTTCAACTGCAGTGAACTCCTTTTGGGCATCTTTCTCGTGGTCACAGCCCCATTTAACTGAGGGAACCTTGGATAAATCCTTAGTATTGGCTGAAAGACATGAATTTACTAAGTATGTGGTATCAGTTCTGTTTCTTCCAATTTTCATTAATTCAATTTTGTCTGAATACTTGTTAGCATTTGATGCTGTTATCATGCCTTGTCTTAAATTTTTCCATTCAAAACAATCCGCTTGTTCTCTAGTTGCCTCCTCTGCAATTTCAATTTCCTGATCACTTATCTTTAAAGTTCTTATAAAGTCTGAGGTCAGCTTTTCAATCAGCACCTTTCCAGACAAGTTTGAAACAAATTTCTTTGCTTGGCATACCATGTTATCAGGTATTTTTTGTTGCAATGGAATGTTTCTTGTCATTATACCCATCTTAAGAAGCTCATCATTTGACACTGATTTTAGTACAGGTGCATTTGACTTCAAAAGGTAAATTCCTTTGAGAACATTTTGGACAAGATCTTGGTGGCCCCTTTCTGAATTCTTGTTAATTTTGGATGGTTTGAAGTCTACTTTGCTCAATCTTCTGCACTTTTGCTTCCCATAGACATCTTTTTTAAAGAGATTTTCAATTGATGATAAAGGCACATTTTTTATAGGCTTTGAACAGCCCCTGTTCCAAGTGCAGGGCATTGATGTGCATGTGACAGTGTTAAAGCCGTTATTGACAGCATCCTCAACTTTAAAAAGTAGCGCTGCTACATGGTTGCAGCATTGCCCAAGACCTGCCATACAACTGCAACATGCACGCATGATGGATCCAGTTTCTTTCTCAAGAAGGACCCATGCTTTATGATGCTTTTCATTTATTTTGAAAGAGGGAAGAACATTTGCCCTGATATAACACAGTTTACTTTGTTCAGAAATTCCATTGAAGTAACATGTCTTCACCCAACCATCCTTATACCGGGTGTCCCAAAATGATGTATTATTGTTTGATTGCTTACATGACCATAACCAATGAACCGATTTTCAAACACTTTGTTTTATTTGATTGCTTAAAGGCTAAATTGTATTTTAAGATGTTGGTTGTGGTTTTACCAGTTTTTGAAAATGGGTTCATCGGTTATGGACATATAAGCAATCAAACGATAATACATCATTTTGGGACACCCGGTAGTACGAGTAGGCTTTTGTCGATTTGTAAGCTTTTAGTGCTTTTCCATCAAATTCACTGGGGGTTTCAAGTAAATAAACTATGACATCTGTAGATTGCGTGTTTGGCCATTGTGTTACATCATCAATCCATCCAGTAAAAATATTGTCAGGGTGCGGAATAACTTGTCCATTTATAAGGATTTCTTTCTCACCATCACTCATCTTTCCAAAGGAATTTCCACTGATGTACAAGAACTTTAAAAAATTTGCCTTGACATCTGTCTTTGAACTTAATTAAAACTTATCAACTCGCTAATTAAAAAATCTCCTTTCTGTTATGACTTTGTAATTTGACGAAACGATGATTACGGTCGAAGTTGATATTGACCGCAGTGAAAAAGTCGATACGAAACAAAACGGACAAGGGAAACGACTTTTGTTTACGATGTCGAGCATTCGTACAAAATTGCGAATTAAAAATTCGAAACATCGATTGATAAATGTATAGAGAACACATTTTAATGTTTTACGTGTAAAGACCGTAGGCGTAAGACCTCACGTAAATCACGTCATGTACCTGCACAATACATTGGCCTACAGAAATTTTCCGAATCACTCCAAAAATAGTTCGCTTTCAAATCGGTAGTTCACGAGTTGTGCAAGACTGCTAACAGTTCTCTACGGGAATCCCATGGCCCAAGTTGAAAAAAGTATTGTGATAACAATTAACAACAAAACCTAAAGAAAACCATGCTTATGTCTTGTTATTAACTGCAGAAAGTGCGTCGCATGCCATGCCAGAAGAGCGGGGTTGGCCTAAATACCTGTTGTGGTCTTTCACAGATGAAAACAAGAGGAAATAGAGAAAACTGGCGAAAAACGAAGTTAAATTGCATAAAACAGTTACTTGCCTCTACAGCTAAAAGTTAATGAACCAAATTCCCTCTAATTTACGGTAAAATCCAACACTTTCAAGGTAGGTATCTGTGCCGAAGAAAAAGTTTCACGCTGCTGTTTCCCCATGATTGTGTACGTGTAAGTGAGGGTTACCTTAAAAATCATCTTCAAGACCTACTGCCAGAATTGGCCACTCTCCCCAATCCCTTGCTAGTATGGTCGAAAAGGTCTATTACCGACAAGGCTGTTGATCATCCACTATTTTTTATTGGTGACTCTCAGGTTGAAAATGTAGACCGAACAAAGTATCTGGGTGTGATAATCGACAGAAATTTGGATTGGGAAGAACACGTTTACAATCTCCGTACTAAGGTTTCTCGTGCAATTGGATTTTTGAAATATTCCAGGAAATGTTTACCTCAAAACACGTTGAGTGCAATGTATAGGGGTATCGTCGAGCCCCATTTTCGGTTCTGTTGTTCGGTGTGGGGGTGCTGTGGGGTGACTAAACTGCAAACCCTGCAGAAGCTGCAAAATCGAACAGCTAGGATTGTAACTAAAAGACGATTTGATACGCCTGCTATGGCATTAATTCGCAGTTTAAATTGACCTACTGTAAACGACATTATCAGAAGCGAAACAGCTACCACAATGTACAAATCGCTAAATGGTCTGGTCCCGAAGTACCTTTCAGATTTGCTCGAAAAAAATTCTACTCGAAATGTCAGAAAACTGAGAAACACCGAAACTGATCTCTCGTTACCATTACGAAAAACTAACAATTGGCAGAGGGCTATATCTTTTCGTGGACCTAAGCTTTGGAATCAACTTGAATCGGATGCTAAACAGGCACCCTCCCTTGCAACTTTTAAGAGAAGAATCAAAAACTAGCCTTAACGAGAATTCTTTTATTTTTTGCTAGCTATTATATAGTGATCTTTTAAATTAGTAAATGTTCTGCCACGGCCCCCTGAAAAGCAATTCATATGGATTGACGGGGCTACCGTGCCTAAATAAATAAAAATGAATGAAAATGAATGAATGGATGAAAGAGTAGCAAACGGTTCCTTGTCGGTGTGGGCGAAAGAAGGCTGTTGCACTCCTCCGCATCTTGTTATGCCAATAACCGTAGAACCAACTAAACTTTCCCGGAACCTCCAATCATCGCGTTCCGACGATGTAAAAACCTGCGAGAGATTATCGGTAGCAACACCATCACCAACACCAAAGTCCAAAGGAGGAAAGCAAAAAATCAAACAGCCAAGTATTGCTCACCTTGCAACACCAAGAAAAGCCTTTGCTGCAATCACGTTATCAAGACTAACTCTTTCACAAGTATAAACACCCGAAAAACATACAAAATATTTCATAAATCAAATTGTAGGAGCATGAATGTTGTATACCTCCTTGAATGCTTACGCTGTAACATACAGTACGTTGGCAGTGGCGGCTGGCAGCGGTACTAGCGGTACCAGTCTAGTACCACTTTATTTTGAAAGCTTGACATTTATTTTAATGGTCTTATTTTCTAATATTTCAAAACTAGAAACAAATTGAATTGACCAAGAAAACAAACAGAAGGAAGAGCGGCAGAGCACTCTAGAGCCAATATATCACCATCTGACCCTCCTTCGTTTGAATCCTTGTTGAATGAGCAGTATTGAATGAGGCCTTTATGTACTCCACGGTACCAGACATCGTTCATCCAGTACTGTAGAAAGCAGTCCTATTGTGGTTTGTGACTCGACATGACGTAAAACTCTTTGTGTACCCATAAGTCCAACAATAGTAAATTCTTTCGCAGTACTAGATTCCTATTTCTGGTAGTGCTGCATGGCCGCCAAAATAACACATCCAAACAAGATTACGAAATCGACCCCGCAGTCTTTTCAGCAGTATCAAATCACAATAGTCAAACTTTGCTGTTTTATTGAATGATACTGAGATATTGAAAAGTACGTCAAAAAGCTTTTAGGCCTGTTTTCTATTTAGCTGTCTAGGACTCTGCAGAAAATGAATCGTGTCGCAGGAATTGGCTAGGGATTGGCTACCATTTTTTGATTCCTGGATACGTGGCAAAGACTTAGATTCTTCTTCATTAACTGAAGGGAAAAGCAACAATAGACCATTTCGCAATTTGGAAAAGGGATTGAGGAGAGCGCGGCCCATTCTGACAGCCTTGGCAACAAGTAGGAAATCTACAGGGAATCCCATCAGGTCGGCTAGGCCTAAACTGAGCCGTTTCAAAGTCGAAGGAAAATACCTGAAATAAAGTGGCTCAAATTGCACTCACAAATGGGAGGAGGGATGACAAGACGGCTTAATAATCCAGAGAAAACACTTACCAAACTAGACAAGCATCGCATAACCCTTGAAAATCGCAAATAAACCGAGAATAACTCTAGTTTGGAGAGAGATGCGAGTGAGCCGCAAGCTGTACATTTTGCAGTGCAGAAAAGAGGATTCCCTGGATTTCCCTGTTGCCAAGGCTGTCAGAATGGGCCGCGCTCTCCTCAGTCTCTTTCTCCAAATTGCGAAATGGTCTATTGGCAGCTGTTTTCCTACTCCCATACATTACTGGTGCCAGTGGAAACATTCAAATCGTTCTATATGTAAACATGCAATTTTGTGCACACCACAAATGGAACAAGAAACCCACGTTACTAGAATTTCATTTCTAGTACTTCCGTGAACTGCGGCCAACCAGTGGTGGACTTGGTGCCGCAAGTGATTAACTTTCTAAATGTATTGCTCAGATGCCTCTTTAGTGGCTGCAGCCAATGATCGACATGACTCACTGCATTTCGGTGGAACGGTCTTAGCTTAGCAATGCAACCAGCACCGTTTGAAAAGATTTTCAGAAAATGAATTTTTTTTTTTATATATTCAATATAAAAATTTACAACAAGATTACCTAAACACTACCTACAATCTACTATACCACACTACAAGGACGGGGACCAGGAGAAGCAAAATGTCATGTCTACCCCCTGGAATTGATATAAACTAAAATACAACTAATACAAACTACTATACATACGCTACAACTAATACAGATAGACTAATACAGATAGAAATGCTAATTATAAATGAATTCATTAAAAGTAAGTAGCATGGTTTACAAAAAGGAAGTATTCTATAATGTCCAGATAAATAGCGTTTTGCAGTTTCATCCTCGGGGGGGGGGGGGGTAACTTAATAGGTTTGAGGTACGGGGACGTGCCATTATTTAGGGGTACCTTTTTCCTGAAAAGTGCGGAATTATGGGTATCATTTTCAGAAGTATGTGCGGAATTATGGGTATCATTTTCAGAAATATGTGCGGAATTATGGGTACCATTTGAAGAAACATGCAGACATTTGGGTATCATTCTGAAGAAATATTGCAGAATTATTAGGAGGCAAGTTTAGCGCCTGGGGGTGGAAACCCTGGAGGTGCCTAAAGCCAAGGATGGGTATGTGTGAACCCCAGTTGGTCTGATTTCTACCCCCTCCCAGTTTTGGGTATCCTTTTCACATAATTCAATAATGCACCGGTTTTGGGTATGGTTTCTACAATCCACCCAGTTTTGGACATGTTTTTCATTCAAACAAGATATAACCAAGGTGTACAAGAACAATTCACCTGGGTAAAGATACGTTTGTGAGCTATGCTGTGTGTGTATGTACATGTTCCAAGCCAGGTACTAAAGCTATTTTAGACTATTTTTCGAGCCATTACATAAAAGTACATCATACAAGTCTTCATACCACCAAACAGCGCTAGACTATATCATGTTCATGTATAAATAAGGTAGGCAACTAACTAACTTGGCCTTCTTGCCCTTTATGAGCTTTTATGTGTGCTAGCACTATCATCAGGCACTTCTCGTACAGAACATGCATTAATCTGTTTGTTTGTCAGGTGGTGGAGATTAGAACAGCTAGTAGTCGTTCTAAATAAATCTAATCTTACCAGCCAGTTGATTGTGTCACATTGCTCTTCTTTCTTCTCTATATCTCATCATATTATCAACTTTCATATTATTTGCATTAGACCATCATGGCAATGTGTTGTTGTTGTTCTATGATAAAACAACAACAGCAACAACACAGGAACATGATGGCCTTTAACAAATACAAAATGAAAATTGAGCTGAGTGAGAGAAGAGATGTGAACAATGTGACACAATTAACTGGCAGGTAAGATTGAATTTTATTGAATTTAAAACTAGGAGTGCCAGTGGCATGATTTCACATCCTATTTTGAAATTATTTTCATCTATTGCTCATCATTTGATCATTGATCGGAACTGGACTGGACCATAAATAAGGCTTGTGATGTGAATCATTTTTTATCAACATTAAAAAATTCAACTTCACTACTACTTCACTTATGACTTGAGTTTAACATCAAACGGTTTGCTGTAGCTCAATAATATCTCAAAACTAATTCAAAAATTTTTGCAAAATACTGTCTGACACTTAACCTGCGATGACTTTATTCTGCAGGCCAGCAGGTCAAGTAATCTGCGGGTCAAACACGAAAGCAAAAATGTAGGACCAAGGGCCCAATACAACGATTGATGTGCTGTGTTTGGTATATGTTAGGCCGCCAAATGGTCAAAGGTGCACGAATGGTCAAAGGCAATCCATGTGATGATTTTAAAGCTTTACTGTCACTATATATAATTTTTGGTGCCAACAATTCAGTCGTTTGGTGACAGTGCAGAGTATGGTTATGGGATTAGCGCGGTGTTCTTTGATATTGAGCTATACATAACATGTGAAACAAAGGGATTTGATAACCGTCTCTCATGGCGTCACAAGACAAATGATAAAAGAGAGGCTAGAAATGCATTCATAATGACAGTAAAGCTTTAATCTATGCTTGGACCATGACCATTACAACAGTTTTCATTCATGTCATCCTTGTTCGTTCGTGGCATTGAAATGCTTTGTGCCAAAGAATTTTCTGCTGTTCAAATCGTCAACAAAGCCGATCTAAGAATGCCATCAGATTGAAAGGTTGGATGAAGACAAGGAATCACGTTGTCAGTCTAGTGGGCGTACACAGCATTGTTATTGATGAAAATGAAATCAACCAGAAATATCAGATTCAGAGAGATAGTTTGTTTCAAGCGAGGGGCATTTCACTCAAGCTCCTATATTTTGACCAAAATCTTCTTGTCTCCAAGAAAATCCACACAAATTCTGCAAAATCCTTTTGTTCTTTCTTACTGTATGTTATCCAAACCCAGTACGGACGTGACTGTACGGGACGTGCTTGGCGTAAGAAATACATTGCCGGCTATTTTCATTGCCGTGTCTGAGGCCACTGAGCCCTTGGCCCTAGTGGTGACCCGCATGTTTGCTTTCGTGTTTGACCCGCAGATTACTTGACCTGCTGGCCTGCAGAATAAAGTCGTCGCTTAACCTGTACCCTGTATATACAGTAGCTTAACCATTTTACCTCTGCATGCAGAACGCAGACCCCATCTCTCCATTAGATGTGCAGGACCTGATACTGAGCTATACTGAGTGATCTAAATTAAAAACTTTCAAAGCATACTCTTTCATATGGCTTAAAAATTCTTTTTAGAATGAAAAGAATTTTTTCAAAATTCTGAAGAAGTCTTGAATCCTTTTATTGACGATGCGCAAAGGCCTGTATTGCAAGGCAATGGTATGCGCACCATCATCAATTTTAAGTGCAGAAAAAGCCAGGGGAGGTCAGTTTGAGAGAGATATTTGTTTGTTTGCCTTTTTGTGGTTTATAAAAGACACTGGTTTGAAAGTTCCAGTTTTGGGTATGGTTATTTCAATATAATCTGCAGTTTTGGGTATCAATTTTGTCATAAGCCATCCAGTTTTTGGGTAATGTTTTGTTTGCACCTTCGCACATACACGTCCTTGACTTTAGGCACCTCCACCCCCGGGTTTAACAGGGTTTCAGTCAGAACTGAAAACTCTTTGGACTAAGAGAAATGTTGCCCTTAAAACATGTACTTAGATTTTACCGTACCCTCTTTACCACATTAACAATCATATAGGTGAAAGTGAAGTTGCGGTTTTTTGCATGGTTCTTTGCCTTACGGAATTATGGGCCAAGTTTTCATCATTTTGCGGAATTATGGGCCATGTTTTCATCAGGTTTGCGGAATTATGGGTCACATTTTTTCAGATATGTGCGGAATTATGGGTCCAAATTCTGAACCAAAATGGCACGTCCCCGTCCAAAACTAGGCTCAGTTACCCCTCCCCCCCGAGGTTTCATCAATAAAATTTTATGCTTTCTCTGCTATGTTTGGCTTAAAAATCTCCCTACACAACTTTATCAAAAATCTATTGGGGAAAGCATTTAGCTTGCAATTTAGAGACAATCCACGAAGATATTTGCTTTAAAATGCAAAGCTTTCCAGGGGCTTCGCCCCTGGACCCCAATGGGGGGCTTGCAGCGCCCCACATACCCCCAGCTGGTCACGAGACAAAAATTTGTTCGCTTCGCTCACAAATTGTTGTTCTTCTAGGTACCATCTTATTTTTCATGCCAGCCGCCACTGTACGTTGGTAAATCTGAATGGCCCTTCAATTACAGACTAAATAACTATCGCTCTAGAATTAAATCAACACAATACGATAAGCTCCTTCCCGTAGAAAAACACTTTAAAGAACAACACCACGTCTTTACGAGAGATGTTAAGCTAATGCCGAATGCCGAATGATTCTATATACGTATGCATGGCTCTGATGAAGGCTTAATGCCGAAACACGAAAAAACAAAAAATGGCTTCTGTCGTGGTGTAAGACCCAGGGATCTGAATGACTTCAGATTTCTCCAACATTTCATTTCGCTTGAGTGGCGCAGTGGAATGTTGGAGAAACTTTTGACACGAAGACCCCGGGTTCGATCCCAGGCAGGGGCACATTTTAATTCTCGAATTGTGGTAGCCCACTTATGATAAATATATATATATATATATGTACTCAAGAAAAACACATTCGTTTAAACGTTTCGGCGTAAGCCTTCATCAGCAATAGCTTTCCAAATTAGATGGAGCATACATATAAATCTTGAAATAACAATACAATACAAAAACAATATATAAAGATGAACAAAAAGAAAGACGAACAGGAAAAAAAATATATATATATACGTATATAAATTTTATCTCAATTCCCAACTAGTTTCGAATGAGTAATATTTTCTAATGCAACGGATTTACAAATTATTTTTATAAATATGACGCTAAATTAATTGTTTGAAATTACGTATGATGATTGAGAAATGACGAGCCACAGGGAAACAATTTAATATCAAAAAAGTGAACGTAATTCTGTGGCATGTCCATTTGTTTAAAGAATTATAACCTAATGTGTTCTGGGTGATTTAGTTTGCTGTTTAGACCATTTGGGGATAAAGTTTTAAGGCATAACATCCAGTTATCTTCATGTGATTCTAGAATTGACGTTATTTCGCCGGATACGTTCTTTTCCATCTTTTCTATGATGGTAAATTTTGCATCTTTGGAGAAGTCATGGTTTGCTAGGCGAAAGTGTTGTTCGACGTGGAGCAGTTTATCATAGTCTGTTAATTTGATTCTATGCCTATAGTTATTGAGTCTGAAGTTGAAGAGCCATTCGGATTTTCCGACATATTGTTTAGAGCAACGTGTGCATTCTAGCAGATATATGACGTTTCTGCTTCTGCAGTTGGATTCATGGTAGATTTTATATGTGTTCTTAGTTACAAAGCTAGTGAACGAGTTGGTAGATTTAAGTTGGTTGCAGCATAAACTGTTTCTAGTATTACATAGTTGAAAAAATTTAACAGTTTTTATTGTGGGTGTTTTACGGATAATCTTATTATTTAAGATGTTGTTGCTTCCTACTATTTCTTTAAGGTTCTTTGGCCGACGATAGGCCAGCATACCAGGTTCCTTAAAAATATCTTTCAAGTCTGGTTTTAGTTTTAAAATGTCCCAGCGGTTTCGGATAATTTGAGCCATTGGTGGGAAGGTACCGGGTGCGCCAAAATAAACTATGCACGTTTGACAGGCCACAATAAATCGTACACTGGACCGATTTTGAAGATTCATGACTTAATCTTTAGAAAAAAACCTGAATTAGATTCTAGGATTTTTTGAAAATTTTTCTGCTCTCAGTTTTTAGAGCTAGACGCGAGTTTCGTAAAATGTTCGTTCTCGAAAACACTGCAAACGATCAAAAACGTCGATCAAATTTTCTAAAGAATCGACATGAATCGTGGTGATTAGAGATCTAGAAATCGATTAATTAATCGATACGATTAATCGATACAATTAATCGATTTCTTAATCCCAAATCACACGAAAAAGTGTTCTTTTTGTCCATTCATGTCGATTCTTTAGAAAATTTGATCGACGTTTTTTTATCGTTTTCAGTGTTTTCGAGAACGTATATTTTAAAAAACTTGCGTCTAGCTCTAAAAACTGAAAACAGAAAATTTTGCAAAAATTCTAAGAATATTTTCAGGCTTTCTGCTAAAGATTAAATCATCGATCTTCAAAATCGGTCCAGTGTACGATTTATTGTGGCCTGCCAAACATGCATAGTTTATTTTGGCGCACCCGGTATTATTGAACGTTGTTACAAGGGGGATGCGATTAGTCCTCTCTTTGGTCCTGAGCTTCAAGGTATCTTCTCTTGGAATAGCAATTGCCTTGTTTATCTGGTTTTCGACTAAAGATTCAGTGTAGCCACGTGCTACGAATTGTTGTTTCAATTTATCGCTGTGTTTATTAAATTCGTTATTATCAGAGCAGAGCAAAAACAATATATATATATATAGACTCAGAAAAAACACATTCGTTAAACTCTTCGGCGTAAGCCTTCGTCAGTAATCAAACATAAACATTACTGATGAAGGCTTGCGCCGAAACGTTTAAAGAATGTGTTTTTTCTGAGTCTATATATCAATTTTATTACATATTGAGTAGGAGCTCATGAGAATATATATATATATATATATAAACTCAGAAAAAACACATTCTTTAAACGTTTCGGCGTAAGCCTTCATCAGTAATGACTGTTCCAATAATCAGACAGAGCTTAAATACACACCTTCAAATCCATAAACAATACAACAATAATAGTCTAAGTGGGATCCTGCCCACCACACTAAGTGACAAAAGGTGTTAAATATGGGATGTTACCAAAGGTGGGAAGCGGAAGATCAAAGAAAGCTCAGAGTAAAGAGCCGCTAAAGTCGGCGGCGGTGTCCGTCTCGCGGGAGCTAAAAAACGTGTGCTAAAACAAAACAAGCAATAGAAAGATCCAAGAGCAGGTTGGCAGAAAAGAGATCCCTAAAAAACCGCGTGTGTCCCTAACGAAAAGCTGAGCGCAAAAATTAAAACAACCAAACAACCAAAATGTAAAACGAAATAAAATCTATTTATCAACCTGTCTAGTGTTTAATCCCTTAGGGGAAAAGCAATCAGTACACATCAGTACTTGCATAAGAAGTTTTGCATCCCTGGCACACGAAGAAGGCGATCCCCTATGGTCAGGCTCTTAGGTTTCGTAGGATATGTTCGGAAGATCGCCAATTTCAGGAGAGGGTAGGAGAGTTAGCTGGATGGCTTAAGGACAGGGGCTACGAAGAGTCTATGGTTAACGAACAAATAGATAGGGTACGTAGGTTGGATAGGACGACTCTTCTAGCAAATGCGGGAAATAGGACCAATAACCAAGGGAGGGGGGGGGAAGGGTTCCACTTGTTGCCACATACCATCCAGCACTCAATAGTTTGGGGAAGGTTGCCAGGAGACTTCATTCTATGCTCACAAACTCGGAGGAGCATAGGGCGGTGTTTCCTGAGCCACCTTTAATAGCATTTAGGAGATGTAAGAACCTTAAGGATATACTTGTTAGGGCTAGGCTCAGTGAGAGAAATGGGGGGACTGATAAGAAGGGATGTTCTCGTTGTGGTAAATCTCGTTGTCAAGTGTGTAATGTCATGAGTAATAGTGAACATTTTCATTCAAATATAGATAGCCGGGAATATAGGATAAACTATTCGTTTAATTGTGATTCGTCAAATGTTGTGTATTTGTTGGAATGTACTGTTTGTGGTGTACAATATGTTGGTAGCACCTGCACGGTTTTTAGGCTTAGGTTTAACAATTACAAAGCGTGCAGTAATAAGTTTAATTCGGGGGCCTCAGTACCCCAGGCGGAATTCTTCAGGCATTTTACTGGAGAAGGCCACCACAGGTTTCTGAAGGACATTAGTATAAAGATAATCGATAGGCTAACGGGGGGAAATAGGATGCGGGAAAGCTTCTGGCAGTATCGGCTGGATTGCTTTTCCCCTAAGGGATTAAACACTAGACAGGTTGATACATAGATTTTATTTTGGTTTACATTTTGGTTGTTTGGTTGTTTTAATTTTTGCGCTCAGCTTTTCGTTAGAGACACCCGCTGTTTTTATAGGGATCTCTTTTCTGCCAATCCGCTCTTGGATCTTTCAATTGCTTGTTTTGTTAGTTCACACGTTTTTTTCTTTCTAGCTTCCGCGAGACAGACACCGCCGCCGACTTTAGCGGCTCTTTACTCTGAGCTTTCTTTGATCTTCCGCTTCCCACCTCTGGTAACATCCCATATTTAACACCTTTTGTCACTTAGTGTGGTGGGCAGGATCCCACTTAGACTATTATTGCTGTATTGTTTATGGATTTGAAGGTGTGTATTTAAGCTCTGTCTGATTATTGGAACAGTCATTACTTTACTGATGAAGGCTTACGTCGAAACGTTTAAAGAATGTGTTTTTTCTGAGTTTATATATCTATTTTATCACGCATTGACAAGGAGCTTATGAGTATATATATATATATATATATATCTGGATTGCTTTGCTTTGCTGGATTGCTTTGCCCCTAAGGGATTAAACACTAGGCAGGTTGATACCTAGATTTTATTTTTGCTTGCATTTTGGTTGTTTTGTTGTTTTGATGTTTGCGCTTAGCTTTTCTTTAGGGACACACGCTAGTCTTTAGGGATCTCTTTCTGCCCATCCGCTCTTGGATCTTTTTATTGATGGTTTGGTTCTTACATACATTTCTTTTCAGCTTCCGCGAGACAGACACCGCCGCCGACTCTAGCAGTACTTAACACTGCGCTTTCTTTCATCTTCCTACTGTCGCCTCTGTTTACACCAGTTACTTTAACACCTTTTAATTATCAATTGTATTTAGTAGGATCCCTTTATGCTATTGATTTCGTAAATGGTTTTGTATTTCGAAATTGATATGTATGCGATGTTGAATTTGAGAAGTCATACTGATGAAGGCTTGCGCCGAAACGTTTAAACGAATGTGTTTTTCTTGAGTACATATATCTTTTTTATAACATATTTGCGAATGAGCTAATGAGAAGGAAGCGGAGGTGGATAAGGGATCAGCGGTTGTAGTTTGGGATCGGGAGGATTACATAAGTGAGGCTAACCGACAATTAGACGATAGGCAGGTTTATGAAGAAATAGAGGTGGACCCCACGGTAGATTTGGGTAAGACCATTAATTCTAGGTTGAAAGAACTGAGGGAGGGGGACCCCGGTCTAGAGGAAGTGACTGGGTATTTGGAAATTAAAGATTCTAGGTAAGGTAGATTTTATTTATTGCCTAAGATCCACAAGGGTCTTAGTAGTGTTAAGGGGTGACAAGTCATTTCCAACTGTGGTACTATAACAGAACATATTTCAGAATATCTAGACCACCACCTTAACCCGTTGGTTAGCCAAAGTAGGACATATGTTAAGGACACTAACCACTTTTTGTCTAGGCTAAGTAAGCTAGGTAGGATACCAGAGGGGGCTTTGTTGTGTACAGTTGATGTTGTGGGACTCTATCCAAGTCTTATCCAAGCATTCCACACGGGGAGGGCTTAGAGGCCATCAGGGAGGCGCTGGATAGAAGGGAAAACCCGGGCGTGGCTACTGATACCCTAGTGGGGTTGGCGTCCTTGGTCTTGGAGAATAATTATTTTAAATTTAATGATAGGATCTATAGGCAGAAATTGGGCACGGCTATAGGCACGAAGTTCGCTCCGGCCTATGCCAATCTCTTCATGACCCGGTTGGAAGAGAGGTTGTTGGAGGCTCCACCTGACAAGCCCCTCATCTGGATGAGATTCATCGATGATGCTTTCTTTATCTGGACGCACGGGGAGGAAAAGCTGAAGTCTTTCATCAATCATCTCAACAATAGCCACGAAACCATTAAGTTTACTAGCGAGCAATCACGGGATAGTATTAGTTTTTTAGATGTTCAGGTTAGCGTGGGGGCGGGGGAGTCCTTTCGACAGACTTGTTTTGCAAGCCAACTGATACACATCAGTACTTGCATAAGAAGTCTTGTCACCCCTGGCACACGAAGAAGGCGATCCCCTACGGTCAGGCTCTTAGGTTTCGTAGGATATACTCGGAAGATCGCTAATTTCAGGAGAGGGTAGGCGAGTTAGCTGGATGGCTTAAGGAAAGGGGCTACGAAGAGACTTTAATTAACGAACAAATAGATAGGGTACGTAGGTTGGGTAGGACAACTCTTCTAGCAAATGCGGGAAATAGGACCAATAACCAAGAAAGGGGGGAAAGGGTTCCACTTGTTGCCACATACCATCCAGCACTCAATAGTTTGGGGAAGGTTGCCAGGAGACTCCATTCTATGCTCACAAACTCGGAGGAGCATAGGGCGGTGTTTCCTGAGCCACCTTTAATAGCATTTAGGAGATGTAAGAACCTTAAGGATATACTTGTTAGGCTAGGCTCAGTAGTGAGGGAAATGGGGGGACTGATAAGAAGGGATGTTCTCGTTGTAGAAAATCTCGTTGTCAAGTGTGTAATGTCATGAGTAATAGTGGACATTTTCATTCAAGCATAGATAGCCGGGAATATAGGATAAACTATTCGTTTAATTGTGACTCGTCAAATGTTGTGTATTTGTTGGAATGTACTGTTTGTGGTGTACAATATGTTGGTAGCACCTGCACGCCTTTTAGGCTTAGGTTTAACAATTACAAGGCGTTCAGTCATTAGTTTAATTCGGGGGCCTCAGTACCCCAGGCGGAATTCTTCAGGCACTTTACTGGAGACGGCCACCACGGGTTTCTGAAGGATATTAGTATTAAGATAATCGATAGGCTAACGGGGGGAAATAGGATGCGGGAAAGCTTCTGGCAATATCGGATGGATTGCTTTGCCCCTAAGGGATTAAACACTAGGCAGGTTGATACATAGATTTGATTTTTGTTTACATTTTGGTTGTTTGGTTGTTTTGATTTTTGCGCTCAGCTTTTCATTAGGGACACACGCTGTTTTTTTAGGGATCTCTTTTCTGCCAATCTGCTCTTGGATCTTTCTATTGCTTGTTTTGTTAGTTCACACGTTTTTTCTTTCTAGTTTCCGCGAGACAGACACCGCTGCCGACTTTAGCAGCTCTTTACTCTGCGCTTTCTTTGATCTTCCCATTGCCGCCTTTGGCTACACCCCTATTTTGCACCTTTTATGACTTATTGTAATAATCAGGATCCCGCTCAGGCTATTGTTTTTATATTGTATTGTTATTTCAAGATTTATATGTATGCTCCGTCTAATTTGGAAAGCTATTACTGATGAAGGCTTACGCCGAAACGTTTACTCGAATGTGTTTTTCTTGACTACATATAGTCCGGTAGCAGAAGGGGGGGTAGTACCACCAAACGAGGTAATTTGTGAGACCAAGTGATTTTGGTCAATTTTGGGGCGTAGAATTCGAATATCGATGTTCTTTTTGTGGGAGAGGGGCCGTTTTTGAGATATGGGGGTAAATGCCCCCAAAATTGAAGGAAAATGTGTTATTATTAAGACTCTCGATGTACCCTTTAAAAGTTCATTTTTAGCTGTAGAACATTGTTAATGGCCCCATCTAGCTCATAAAAGGTACTTTCGAGGTTTCGGATCATTCTGGGGTAACCCTGCCCCCAAATGGGGACAACAAAG
Organism: Aurelia coerulea; assembly: GCA_039566865.1. Lineage (NCBI taxonomy): Eukaryota > Metazoa > Cnidaria > Scyphozoa > Semaeostomeae > Ulmaridae > Aurelia > Aurelia coerulea. The sequence goes on from CM076943.1 coordinate 34,073,385, forward strand.
CAAGATTATTCAAAATTCACTAAAAGTACCTAAACATATCAATTCAGGGGTGTAGAACCCGAATTTCGATGTTATTTTGATGGGAGAGGAACAGTTTATGAAATATAGGGGCAAATGCCCCCAAATAGGGGTCAAAGGTCAAACTCTTTTGGTAACCTTTGGTGCTTGTCATTTCAAATCTTGTAATGATTCTCATAGAAAGATGTTATTTTAACAGGAAAAGGGAGCTTTTCAAATATAGCGGCGACTGCCTTAAAAATGGGGTAAAGTTTGTTGTTGTCGAACGCCTCACTCAAAGCATAAACATTTTGATCTTCAGCTATGGGAAATGGAATTTGGGATCAGTAAATTCATGAATAGCAATAGCTTAATCTATTTTTTCAGGTTGTTACCTTCCTCTAACCCCGAAATGTTACCCCGAATTTGGGGGCAATGAGAGAGATTATCTGTGTCCACTTCATGGTCGAAGTGCCTCATCCTATGAATTTCCGACAGTAACATTTGCAACAGAGAGCCTTGTTTGGTCCTACTGTGTTTACGGTTCAAGCTTCATACCTACCTATGGTTCCTTTCAATCAAGGGAAACATTGGATGGTGCCCTCAGCCATGATCCTATAAAGAGGCTCAGTTGCAACATGTTGAATGGATCGTTAATAGACCAGTTCAGTAATAAACAAATTCTGTAATTACCGCAAGTTCATGTTACTCTATTTTTTACATTTATGGCCAATTTCCAGTTCCCTTGGACTTCGAATTCGCATCCAAATCCACACTTCAAAGACATTAGGACGATGGCTTACCATTAAATCATCCAATGAAATTACGCGAATCTATTCATGATGCTCTCTTGTAAAGGATAACAATGGTGGTGTGCCCGTTTGCACTTTCGGCTGCATAATTGTGATATGCATCTTTCGTTGAGACTTTTCCGTTTGGAATCCTTCCTTACATGTCAAATTCGGATGCAATTGCCTGCCGATCGGTGAGCAAAAGATTCAGATGCAAATCCTAAATGCAAAGGAACTAGCAATTGGCTAACAAATCAGAACTTAAGATATTGTCACTATTCTCGACCATCTCTTCCATTGCTGGCATTAATCAGCAACTCTGCTATCCTTTCCTGGACTTAGGTGCAGCCTAATGTTTAGATGGGCTTATTTCATGGATAGTGCCCAATATGATGGCTTCGTTGCTTTAATAGTGCTTGAATCGCGCCTGAAGTGAAATAACTTTTGCCTGATTAGAGGGGCTATGCAGCACACCCCAGCCACCCGACTCTTATGCCAATGCCAATGTATCTGTTCTGAATACACTTCCTCTGTCCAATTTTATCATTATATCTGGTAATCAGCCTGATTGGCCTGGATAACCTTGCGATCAGGATTTGATGCATTTCACCACATTTTGTAACAAAATTTTCTGTCTGGTATGGTGGAAGGAGAGACAAGTCAATGCCATTTTCATATTCTTTCAATCTCCTAAATATATTTTTCATCACTTTGTTTGATGAATACTGCTGCTTTCTTTCAAACTTCTACCTAAAAGAAGTGCCAATCCATCCAGCTCTGGTCAGATATTATATCTTGCTTGACTGTTCCCTAAACAGCGAACAAGAAATGTACCTTTCATATGTATCCACCAAAACTGTTTTCCTTTACGAAGAATACCGTAAAAGCTCTTGCAAAGAATACACGGGAGGCTTGTGTAATTTTGGAAACCCGAGAGGGGGCTCGTTAGAGAAGGGAGGGTTATGCACCTTGCCAAGGATATAAACAATAGCTTTTTAGTTCCTATGCCCCATATTCTGTGGAGTCAACAGACAATTTCACGAGTCAAATGCTTTTTCGTCGTGGAGGAAAGCTTCTGTGGCATTTGTTTTTTCGTGATCATGCTCAATTTCTTTCAAACGTCAATCGATGTTCCATTCTTGGCCTTTATACAGGACATATCTCATGCCATAAAAGTGAGCGTCCAATGAGTTAATGACTGGTTTCAAGCCATACATGTTTCATCGGCCTTGAAATTATTTCTTTCCTTCCATTATTTCTAAAAATTTGTTAATGTCAGCAGGAATACGAATATCGGGAGTTCATATGCCAAATTTATCTTCGTCACAAGAAATACTGTTCTATAAATGTGTCTGGCGTTCTCATGATACCGTTGATGTTAGCAGCCATATCCAAAATATAAGATGTCCTTCGCGCTCTTGAGCAGTGAAGTCCCGGCTGCATTTAAGATTTGTCTCCCTGTTTTCCTCCTCCCGTTTTTCGACCAAAGTGGCAAGTTCATCAATGGTGTGAGGGTAAAATGCAAAAATATTTCTACCGGAAGAGATATTGCTGCATAACATCGAAACTCAGATTCTACACCCAAGAATAACTGGAAATTGATAAGATCATGTGTTGTTAGTGAAATAGCAATCGACTTACTTGGTTGCTCCCATTTAGGACAGCATTGCCTCGGAGAGGAATATGATGACTTTAAACCTAAACAGCGCTATGGACCAGCATTTTAGTACGAATATGATAGTAAGATTTGTGATTTAATTAGGGTGACAAACATCAATCTTTACCAAAAGATTTTGACCTTTGACCCCTGTTTGGGGCATTTGCCCCTATATTTCAAAAACAGTTACTCTCCCATCAAAATAACATCGAAATTCGGGTTCTACACCCCTGAATTGGTATGTTAAGGTACTTTTAGTGAATTTTGAATCATCTTGCTTTGTTGTCCCCATTTGGGGGCAGGGTTACCCCAGAATGATCCGAAACCTCGAAAGTACCTTTTATGAGCTAGATGGGGCCATTAACAATGTTCTACAGCTAAAAATGAACTTTTAAAGGGTACATCGAGAGTCTTAACAATAACACATTTTCCTTCAATTTTGGGGGCATTTACCCCCATATCTCAAAAACGGCCCCTCCCCCACAAAAAGAACATCGATATTCGAATTCTACGCCCCAAAATTGACCAAAATCACTTGGTCTCACAAATTACCTCGTTTGGTGGTATTACTCCCCCCCCCCTTCTGCTACCGGACTAATATATATATATATATATATATTCTCATAAGCTCATTCACAATATGTAGTAAAAAAGATACTGATGAAGATTGATTACTGATGAAGGCTTGATTACTTGATTACTGATGAAGATTGATTACTGATGAAGGCTTGCGCCGAAACGTTTAACGAATGTGTTTTTTCTTGAGTCTATAGTAAAAAAGATATATGTAGTCAAGAAAAACACATTCGAGTAAACGTTTCGGCGTAAGCCTTCATCAGTAATAGCTTTTCACAAGCTATTACTGATGAAGGCTTACGCCGAAACGTTTACTCGAATGTGTTTTTCTTGACTACATATATATATACCGGGTGAGTCAGAAAAAACGTGGGGTGTTTGGCGGACTGTGACGTTGCGTTTAGCCACCCGACCGTTGTGAACTAAATTATTCCGTGCAGCCATAAATCTGACTTAGATCATAAACTTTTCCCCATCGAAATCGGTCATCTGATTCATTATTTAAAACACATTTTTCTTCCTAATACTTTGTATGGAGGTCTTGCAAACTGAGGAAACCTTTAACCAAGCCCCTTCAGCATTTTAGCCTTGCCAAAGCTGCAGGTACACGTGGTATTATCTAGGGAGCATGAAACAGTTCGGAAATAGTGTTTTCTCTCCTGGGATGCATTGTCACGTCATATCTTGTCCTGCGAAGAGAATATGTTTGAGAGACAGTAAAAACCCATGCTTCTTTGTGTTGTAAAGAGATTTATTTCAACAAGATCAACACGACGTTTCATGACAAAACTATCTCATTCTCCTCTGATAATACCACGTGTACCTGCAGCTTTGGCAAGGGTAAAATGCTGAAGGGGCTCTTTCAAAGATTTCATAAGTTGGCAAAACTCCCATACAACGTCTTAAGAAGAAAATATTTTCTGATTACTGCATCAAGTGACCGATTTCGATGGGGAAAGGCTTATGATCTAAGTTAGACCTCTGGCTGCAAAAGAAAATTTAGTTCGCTACGATCGAGTGGCTGAATGCGACGTGACAGTCTGCCAAACACCTCACGTTTTTTCTGACTCACCCGGTATAATTTGAAAAAGTAAAGGCCACGATACCAACGTCGATTGCCGGATCCGAAGATGCTTGCGATGACGAAAAAATGAATAAATTTAAAGGCAGAAACACCGCAACACGACAAAAAACAACAGCAAATACGATTAATTTAATTTTTGCCAATATTTCGTCCTGCCATGCAGGACTTCTTCAGGGCTGTAATGTGACAGTTATAATAAAAATTTGAATATGTACAGCGATTTGAAAAGGAGAAGTAACACGTGATTGGTTAGATATGATGGCTACGCAGAGGTTATATGGGTTAGGTTTATAACGGTTATGTAATGTATGTAGTAAAATGATGATGATGCTAATCAAAATAATAATGATAATAATAATGCTGATGGTGATAATAATAATAATATGATGATGATAATAATAATAATAATAATAAATTCGTGTTTGCCCTAGTGTCCGAGCTGACAGCTCAGTTAACATAATACTTATGTTTACTAGGCATACGTTATCCACTACATTCATAATCAGTTCATACGGTGTAAGACACAAGATTTAGAAGTCATTCAGTATGAATATTGTAATATAGAACTTTAGTGTATCTGATCATAACAAGGACCGAAAAAAAATTCAACTGAATAACTTCTTCACCCTGTGTCTCCATATATAGTTGGCCATTATTAAATTTGATACTGAGCACCACTGTAATGTGTTCTTTACAATTAACTTATCTACTGACAATGATCTCATAACAGTCCAAACATCCTTTTTGATACAACCAAGTGAGCCAAAGCAAAGCACTTTCAGATCTACATCCCAACCTAACAACTGTAGTAGACTGCACAGCGGCTGATACCGTTCCTGTTTGGTGTTTAGTGCTTGTTCAAAATACAGATCGTAGCAGACAGTCACCTCTAAGATAATGCATTTACGTGACTGATTGTCAATGACAAGGATATCAGGTTTACGATGCGTAATCCTCCGTAGTTCATCACCATAGTCTGTCATTATTGATTCTGCAAGTTTGTTTGCATGAAACTGGAAACCACTTAAACTTCCTGAGATCACCTCAAATATTTTGTCAGCAATGCGATTGTGACGTCTACTATAAAAGTTGTGAAACTCTCTACAGCCATTCATCAGATGTGCGACACTTTCCGTATGCTGATGGCAAAAGGGGCAAGAAGGGTCATTATGACGATTCCATATATGCTTTGTGAAGTTTGTTGGAAGTAGACTCAAACGTGCTTTTATTGCAAACTTCACGAGTAAATCACTTACTTTCCAGTTGTAAAAGATTGAATGGGAGGATTTCAACTGAACATCAATCATACAGAGAAAGGGGCCTTGAATTGACAATCGATTTGCTTTTTGCACATCTCGATTAACTGTCTGTTTGAATAGCAACTTTTGGAGTGGAGCACCTTCATCAAAAAATTCACCATTAATAATCACTCCAGCCTTCCCTTGCCTGAACTCAATGGAAACGTCTAGCTTTCTAGCATATCTGAGAAGATCTGGCCAATCTGATTGACACCCAAAATTGGTACGATTATTTAGATACCCGTCTTCACTAATCTCAAACCCAAGAAAATTCATATCATTATCTGTTGCAGCAACTTTCCGTTTTTTCATATCTAAATCAAGAGATTGACGTGCAATGTTCTTGAACTGTAACTGGGGATGATTCAACATCTTAATGAGAAATGCAACCCTTGTTGACCTATACACATCTGACACACGTTTAACTCCAATCCCTAATAATAATAATAATAATAATAATAATAATAATAATAATAATAATAATAATAATAATAATAATAATAATAATAATAATGATAATGATTATGTAAATGCAATGTTAGAAACTAACTGCGATATAATGATAATAATAATGATGGGGATAGTAAGGAGAATAGGTAAGGTAAGAGAGTGAGTAGACTAGGTTACTTACAACTGTATTTGTTAGCGGTCTGTGGTTCTGTTTAGTCCGTTGGGTGAGAGAGTGTTCGCTAAGTCAATGAAGTAATTTTCCTTGGCTCGTCTAACACTCTCTCTGGTGTCGTGTATCCGTGTATCTTAAGTAGCGGTAGTAATTGTAAGTCTTGTACGGAGTGATTGGGTTTACAAAAGTGTTCTGCAACCCCGGATGTGTCGGAACGTTTGTTTATAATGTCTCGTCGGTGTTCGTTGAGTCTGTCTCTTATGCGTCGTCCTGTTTGTCCTATGTATTGGCAGTCAGTCTTTTTGTCGCGTAAGCATCGTTTGCATTGTAGTAAGTATATGACGTTAGTGGAGTTGCAGTCGAGGCTTTGTCTTATGTTGAAGGTTTCGTTGGTGTTTGTGAAAGTAACTGTGTGTGTTCCGTTTTGTATGTGTTGGCATGTGTAGCAGTCGCGTCGTGATGGACATTTAGATATTCCTCTGGGAGTGGTGGTAGCGTAATTTTTCATTTTGGCGCGCACCAGGTATTCCCTGAGGTTTTTAGGTCTGCGGTTACTAAGTATCGGTGGGTCTGGGAAGACTTCCTTACAGTTTGTCGAGTTTTGTAATATGTGGAAGTTGCTGTTAAGTATGGACGTTAATTGTGGTACACTAGGGTGGTAGGTAACCACAAATGGTGTTCTGTTGTTAGGTTTTTTCTGTTTCGTTTGTAAGCTGGATTGTCGCGTTATTTTGGAAGCCTTCCGTATTTCGTTACGTACGTGTTTGCGTTTGTATCCTCTGTTTGTAAGGTATGTAAGCAGTTGATTTGTGCGTTTCTTAAGAGTGTCATTGTTGGAGCAAATGCGTCGTAATCGTAGTGCAAGGCTGTATGGTATGGACTTTTTCGTATGTTTGGGGTGGGCGGATGTGCTGAGGAGGTATTGGTGTGTGTCTGTGGGTTTGACGTAGAGGTCTGTCGAGATGCTGTTGTTTTCGTTAAGTATTACTGTGACGTCTAGGAAATTTGTGCTGGTGGAAGATATGTCACTGGTAAATTTGATGTTGGGATGGATGTTGTTGAGTGTGCGTATAAATTCTGTGAGTTTTTCCTCTCCGTGAGTCCAAATTAAAAAAATGTCGTCGATGTAACGCCACCAAACAAGGGGCTTGTGAGGTGCGTTTTTTAGGGCATTTTCTTCAAAGACCCCCATAAAGAGATTTGCATATGGGGGTGCCATGCGAGTGCCCATAGCTGTGCCGTGTTTCTGTAAGTAGAACTGTCCGTTAAACTCAAAATTGTTGTTGCGTAAAATGATGTCTATAAGGTCACAGATGGTTTGGGTGGGAGGATTTTGTGTGGTGCGTTTGTCAAGGTACTCCCTGGCAGCCTGAACGCCTTCGAAGTGGGGTATGTTAGTATAGAGTGAAGATACATCTAAAGTAACGAGAAGCGAATTAGAGGGAAGGGTGCCCATATTAGAGAGCTTATTTAGAAAGTGAGTTGTGTCTTTAAGGAAGGATGGAAGTTTAAAGACGAGAGGGTTAAGGGTGTCACTGACGAATTCGGAGATGCGTTCTGTAGGGTGGCCATTGGCAGAGACGATAGGTCTGCCAGGGGGTTTGTCTCTGTTTTTGTGTAGCTTGGGTAGTATGTAGAACCTAGAGCATTTTGGGTCACGTGGGATCAAGTAACTGTATGTATCGCTGTCTATGTGTTCGTCCTGTTTCTATATATATAAAAAGGAAGAAAAGGAAGAAATAAAATCTGAACAAATATGGCAAGCGAGTGAAGCAAAAATTAAATCGAAAATGAGGACATTCAAAATCCCTCCCGATTCAATGATGGAGAAGTTGGAAAAAGAGAGCCTTATTTTTACAAAAACAGTGCCTAGACAGAAGTCTGTCAAAAACGAACATCCACGAAAAGGAAAGAAATATGAAATTTGTCCAGATGATAATATAAGCAACATTAGAGAGCTTGAATGCAAATATATAAAGGAATATGAAAAAATGATGCACGCTAAGGAAAATGGTGAATTTTTTGACAAATCTGCACTTGAAAGAATTGGCGCAGAAATAGACAAACTTGGGAAAGTCCTTGGAGCTACAACCAGTGAAAAAGACTATTGTGAAATTCGAAATTTGTGCTCTGATACTGACAATAAATATAACTGTAGTAGAAATGTTAAAAAAATGGTTTCTAGAATTGAAGAAACGAACATCAAAGCAAACCCTAAAACTAAAATTCCTATGCCTATCGATAAATTAACTAAAGCCAGACGGAGATTGAATCTTACGTCACATAAATACAATTAGAAATCTTACATCATATGAATAAGAATTAGAACCATAAACATAAACTCTGTTGCCACTGTAAATTTATCATTTTAGCCTGAAGAGTCTGCATGAACCGATGAAACTAGTCGCGAAAGAAACGAGTGTTGTTTTTGTTAATGCCTTCTATAAGTTTCGATATATATTTTACTTGCGTATTGTACTTTTTTCGTTTCGACATATATATATATATATTCTCATAAGCTCATTCGCAATATGTAATAAAAAAGATATATGTAGTCAAGAAAAACACATTCGAGTAAACGTTTCGGCGTAAGCCTTCATCAGTAATGGCTTTCCAAATTAGATGGAGCATACATATAAATCTTGAAATAACAATACAATATAAAAACAATGGCCTGAGCGGGATCCTGATTATTACAATAAGTCATAAAGGTTGCAAATAGGGGTGTAGGCAAAGGCGGCAATGGGAAGATCAAAGAAAGCGCAGAGTAAAGAGCTGCTAAAGTCGGCGGCGGTGTCTGTCTCGCGGAAGCTAGAAAGAAAAAAACGTGTGAACTAACAAAACAAGCAACAGAAAGATCCAAGAGCGGATTGGCAGAAAAGAGATCCCTAAAAAAACAGCATGTGTCCCAAATGAAAAGCTGAGCGCAAAAATCAAAACAACCAAACAACCAAAATGTAAACAAAAATCAAATCTATGTATCAACCTGCCTAGTGTTTAATCCTTTAGGGGCAAAGCAATCCAGCCGATATTGCCAGAAGCTTTCCCGCATCCTATTTCCCCCCCCCCCCTTAGCCTATCGATTATCTTAATACTAATATCCTTCAGAAACCCGTGGTGGCCTTCTCCAGTAAAATGCCTGAAGAATTCCGACTGGGGTACTGAGGCCCCCGAATTAAACTTATGACTGCACGCCTTGTAATTGTTAAACCTAAGCCTAAGAGGCGTGCAGGTGCTACCAACATATTGTACACCACAAACAGTACATTCCAACAAGTACACAACATTTGACGAGTCACAATTAAACGAATAGTTTATCCTATATTCCCGGTTATCAATGTTTGAATGAAAATGTCCACTATTACTCATGACATTACACACGTGACAACGAGATTTACCACAACGAGAACATCCCTTCTTATCAGTCCCCCCCATTTCCCTCACTACTGAGCCTAGCCCTAACAAGTATATCCTTAAGGTTCTTACATCTCCTAAATGCTATTAAAGGTGGCTCAGGAAACACCGCCGTATGCTCCTCCGAGTTTGTGAGCATAGAATGGAGTCTCCTGGCAACCTTCCCCAAACTATTGAGTGCTGGATGGTATGTGGCAACAAGTGGAATCCTTTCCCCCCTCCCTTGGTTATTGGTCCTATTTCCTGCATTTGCTAGAAGAGTTGTCATATCCAACCTACGTACCCTATCTATTTGTTCGTTGACTAAAGACTCTTCGTAGCCCCTTTCCTTAAGCCATCAAGCTAACTCGCCTACCCTCCCCTGAAATTGGCGATCTTCCGAGCATATCCTACGAAACCTAAGAGCCTGACCATAGGGGATCGCCTTCTTCGTGTGCTAGGGGTGACAAGACTTCTTATGCAAGTACTGATGTGTATCAGTTGGCTTGCAAAACAAGTCTGTCGAAAAGACTCCCCCCTCCCCCACGCTAACCTGAACATCTAAAAAACTAATCCTATCCCGTGATTGCTCGCTAGTAAACTTAATGGTTTCGTGGCTACTGTTGAGATGATTGATGAAAGACTTCAGCTTTTCCTCCCCGTGCGTCCAGATAAAGAAAGCATCATCGATGAATCTCATCCAGATGAGGGGCTTGTCAGGTGAAGCATCCAAAAAACTCTCTTCCAACCGGGTCATGAAGAGATTGGCATAGGCCAATTTGGAATAGGAGAAAAGGATAATTAGATGGAGCGGACATTATTGATTTTGAATACATATAATGATTTAATTAAACTTGAACACCATCGACGCTACTTGGAATTCTGCAAGACTGTCAATGTGATACCAATCGGACTTCGCCTGAAGAAAACACCGTCGTTACTGGGAAAGCCATCGAATGACTTTGAAGGAACATGGAAGAACATTATGGCTACTGCCCAGGATCAGCTGCTCACTCTTCTTCTAATCCAGTACCGAGACCAATTGGAAGGGACGCGTAACAGAGCGTATGCGAATTTACGCAGATCACGACAAGAACTGACAAGGGAGGAGCTAGACCATATAAGAGAACAGGTGAAGACGTCCATGGAGACCTTGCAAAGGAAGCGGATAAAAAAGGTGCTGAAATTATGCACAGATTCAGGAATTAAGATCTCCACAGAAAGGCTACAAGACCTAGGAGGAACCAACCACCATCATGACGAAATATTTGACAGCAGCGACCTACGACCTGCAGAGCAACATCAAGAGAATCCAACGACGATACAGACCACAACCAGGGAGGAACCAGATGAGGAAGTCCAAGTAATGGCAGATGATAGATTAAAGGGACGATTTGTCAGTGGGAGTGTGGTGAATCTATCACGGAGGGAACTTTCGGAGGAAGACGTGAGTCTTTTTTCGAAAGGCCTGAAGTTTTACCCCACTCCCACTGACATCGATAAAGCAAAGCTAAAAGAAGACCTTGAGGCTTACAAACGAAGAATGAGGCTGAGGTGGCATTTTAGAAACAACGAGGACAATTTTACAACGGACAATGATCAGAATAAATCTAGAGTTAAGTCCACTTGGCAGCCCACCAAGGATGACCTACTTCTGGAGAACTATTTTTCGCTGTTGGAGAAGGAGGTAATGTCTGTCTCGCCGGAGGGTAAGAATTTTAGCAATCTTTCTTCTTCCGAACAACTTTCTTTGAAACAGCTTAAATGTGATAGGAACATAGTTATCAAGGAGGCGGATAAGGGATCAGCGGTTGTAGTTTGGGATCGGGAGGATTACATCAGTGAGGCTAACCGACAATTAGACGATAGGCAGGTTTATGAAGAAAAAGAGGTGGACCCCACGGTAGATTTGGGTAAGACCATTAATTCTAGGTTGAAAGAACTGAGGGAGGGGGACCCCGGTTTAGAGGAAGTGACTGAGTATTTGGAAATTAAAGATTCTAGGTTAGGTAGATTTTATTTATTGCCTAAGATCCACAAGGGTCTTAGTAGTGTTAAGGGGCGACCAGTCATTTCCAATTGTGGTACTATAACAGAACATATTTCAGAATATCTAGACCACCACCTTAACCCGTTGGTTAGCCAAAGTAGGTCATATGTTAAGGACACTAACCACTTTTTGCCTAGGCTAAGTAAGCTAGGTAGGATACCAGAGGGGGCTTTGTTGTGTACAGTTGATGTTGTGGGACTCTATCCAAGCATTCCACACGGGGAGGGCTTAGAGGTCATCAGGGGGCGCTGGATAGAAGGGAAAACCCGGGCGTGGCTACTGATACCCTAGTGGGGTTGGCGTCTTTGGTCTTGGAGAGTAATTATTTTGAATTTAATGATAGGATTTATAGGCAGAAATTGGGCACGGCTATAGGCACGAAGTTCGCTCCGGCCTATGCCAATCTCTTCATGACCCGGTTGGAAGAGAGTTTGTTGGATGCTTCACCTGACAAGCCCCTCATCTGGATGAGATTCATCGATGATGTTTTCTTTATCTGGATGCACGGGGAGGAAAAGCTGAAGTCTTTCATCAATCATCTCAACAGTAGCCACGAAACCATTAAGTTTACTAGCGAGCAATCACGGGATAGGATTAGTTTTTTAGATGTTCAGGTTAGCGTGGGGGCGGGGGGAGTCCTTTCGACAGACTTGTTTTGCAAGCCAACTGATACACATCAGTACTTGCATAAGAAGTCTTGTCACCCCTGGCACACGAAGAAGGCGATCCCCTATGGTCAGGCTCTTAGGTTTCGTAGGATATACTCGGAAGATCGCCAATTTCAGGAGAGGGTAGGCGAGTTAGCTGGATGGCTTAAGGAGAGGGGCTACGAAGAGTCTTTAGTCAACGAACAAATAGATAGGGTACGTAGGTTGGATAGGACAACTCTTCTAGCAAATGCAGGAAATAGGACCAATAACCAAGGGAGGGGGGAAAGGGTTCCACTTGTTGCCACATACCATCCAGCACTCAATAGTTTGGGGAAGGTTGCCAGGAGAATCCATTCTATGCTCACAAACTCGGAGGAGCATAGGGCGGTGTTTCCTGAGCCACCTTTAATAGCATTTAGGAGATGTAAGAACCTTAAGGATATACTTTTTAGGGCTAGGCTCAGTAGTGAGGGAAATGGGGGGGGACTGATAAGAAGGGATGTTCTCGTTGTGGTAAATCTCGTTGTCACGTGTGTAATGTCATGAGTAATAGTGGACATTTTCATTCAAACATAGATAACCGGGAATATAGGATACTATTCGTTTAATTGTGACTCGTCAAATGTTGTGTACTTGTTGGAATGTACTGTTTGTGGTGTACAATATGTTGGTAGCACCTGCACGCCTTTTAGGCTTAGGTTTAACAATTACAAAGCGTGCAGTAATAAGTTTAATTCGGGGGCCTCAGTACCCCAGGCGGAATTCTTCAGGCATTTTACTGGAGAAGGCCACCACGGGTTTCTGAAGGATATTAGTATTAAGATAATCGATAGGCTAACGGGGGGAAATAGGATGCGGGAAAGCTTCTGGCAATATCGGCTGGATTGCTTTGCCCCTAAGGGATTAAACACTAGGCAGGTTGATACATAGATTTGATTTTTGTTTACATTTTGGTTGTTTGGTTGTTTTGATTTTTGCGCTCAGCTTTTCATTTGGGACACACGCTGTTTTTTAGGGATCTCTTTTCTGCCAATCCGCTCTTGGATCTTTCTATTGCTTGTTTTGTTAGTTCACACGTTTTTTTCTTTCTAGCTTCCGCGAGACAGACACCGCCGCCGACTTTAGCGGCTCTTTACTCTGCGCTTTCTTTGATCTTCCCATTGCCACCTTTGCCTACACCCCTATTTGCACCTTTGATGACTTATTGTAATAATCAGGATCCCGCTCAGGCTATTGTTTTTATATTGTATTGTTATTTCAAGATTTATATGTATGCTCCATCTAATTTGGAAAGCTATTACTGATGAAGGCTTGCGCCGAAACGTTTACTCGAATGTATTTTTCTTGACTACATATATATATATATATATATATATATATAACTAGGCTAACGGGGGGAAATAGGATGCGGGAAAGCTTCTGGCAATATCGGCTGGATTGCTTTGCCCCTAAGGGATTAAACACTAGGCAGGTTGATACATAGATTTGATTTTTGTTTACATTTTGGTTGTTTGGTTGTTTTGATTTTTGCGCTCGGCTTTTCATTAGGGACACCCGCTGTTTTTATAGGGATCTCTTTTCTGCCAATCCGCTCTTGGATCTTTCAATTGCTTGTTTTGTTAGTTCACACGTTTTTTTCTTTCCAGCTTCCGCGAGACAGACACCGCCGCCGACTTTAGCAGCTCTTTACTCTGCGCTTTCTTTGATCTTCCCATTGCCGCCTTTGGCTACACCCCTATTTGCACCTTTTATGACTTATTGTAATAATCAGGATCCCGCTCAGGCTATTGTTTTTGTATTGTATTGTATTGTTATTTCAAGATTTATATGTATGCTCCATCTAATTTGGAAAGCTATTACTGATGAAGGCTTACGCCGAAACGTTTACTAGAATGTGTTTTTCTTGACTACATATATCTTTTTTATTACATATTGCGAATGAGCTTATGAGAATATATATACATATACATATATATTCTCATAAGCTCCTACTCAATATGTAATAAAATAGATATATAGACTCAAGAAAAAACACATTCGTTAAACGTTTCGGCGCAAGCCTTCATCAGTAATGACTTTTCAAAATCAGACAGAGCATACATATACATTTCGAAATTCAAAAACAATATAAAACAATAGCCTAAGCGGGATCCCGCTAAATACAATAAATCGCAAAAGGTGTTAAAATAGGGATGTTACCAGAAGCGGCAAGAGGAAGATCAAAGAAAGCGCAGAGTGTAGAGCCGCTAAAGTCGGCGGCGGTGTCTGTCTTGCGGGAGCTGAAAAACGTGTGTAATAACAAAACAAGCAATAGAAAGATCCAAGAGCGGATTGGCAGAAAAGAGATCCTTAAAAAACAGCGTGTGTCCCTAACGAAAAGCTGAGTGCAAACATCAAAACAACCAAACAACCAAAATGTAAACAAAAATAAAATTCATGTATCAACCTGCCTAGTGTTTAATCCCTTGGGGGCAAAGCAATCCAGCCGATATTGCCAGAAGCTTTCCCGCATCCTATTCCCGCCGTTAGCCGATCGATTATCTTTATACTAATATCCTTCAGGAACCCGTGGTGGCCTTCTCCAGTAAAATGCCTGAAGAATTCCGCCTGGGGTACTGAGGCACCCGAAGTAAACTTATTCCTGCACGCCTTGTAATTGTTAAACCTAAGCCTAAAAGGCGTGCAGGTGCTACCAACATATTGTACACCACAAACTGTACATTCCAACAAATAGACAACATTGGACGAGTCACAATTAAAGGAATAGTTTATCTTATATTCCCGGCTATCTATGTTTGAATGAAAATGTTCACTATTACTCATGACATTACACACTTGACAACGAGATTTACCACAACGAGAACATCCCTTCTTATCAGTCTCCCCATTTCCCTCACTCAGCCTAGCCCGAACAAGTATATCCTTAAGGTTCTTACATCTCCTAAATGATCCTAAATGCTACAGGAAACACCGCCCTATGCTCCCCCGAGTTTGTGAGCATAAAATGAAGTCTCCTGGCAACCTTCCCCAAACTATTGAGTGCTGGATGGTATGTGGCAACAAGTGGAACCCTTTCTCCCCTCCCTTAGTTATTGGTCCTATTTCCCGTATTTGCTAGAAGAGTCGTCCTATCCAACCTACGTATCCTATCTTTTTGTTCGAGGGGTGTATCATTAACAAAAATCTCGTACGCTGTCCCAAAAATCCAAAATAAAAATCCGAAGATCCCTGAGAATCGATTGAAAATCCCAAAATCCCTTACAATCCAGAAAATTCCTTGAAAATCCAGAAAATTCCTTTTCATCTCCAAAAACACCTGAAAAATCGAAGAATCCTTTCGAAAATCGGAAAAATTGCCAAAAATCTTACTGAAAATATAAAAAATCCAGTAAATTTGTGGGACTATCTGAAGATCCGCACACTTAATTCAGACATCCTTGTAACCGAGCATGTCTCAAAGTGAGGCTGCACATCCATTTTCTATTTTCCACATGCGCATTAGACCATAGTCACTAGAATACCTGATTACAAGTTCGTAGTTACTGCTATTGATAGACTGATGGACGCTATAACTACGACTCATGGACTTTCACATTGAAAATTGGGACGAAATTGCTCACGTCCAATATGGAAACCATGGCAGCACTGTACGAAAAGCCGAGTGGTCCAGGCAATGACTAGGGGGTTGGCAAAGCCCCCCGCGAAGTTTTTGAGCGCCGTTCTTCGAAACTTCGGAAATGGCAGAAAATGTTTCGTTCACTTCTGCACTGGGATTGAAAATTGGCATTGTAGAGACAGAACATTCAATCTAGGTAGGTGTATTGATTCGAATTATGACTAATGGGCATTTACACATAATTTTATTATGAATTGCAGTTATTGTCAGTTATCAATACGCTTTAATCGGCCGTTTTTGTGGGAAGTTACTGTGGGCCTAAGTACCGCAGTTCGACCAATATTTATCAAATTTGTTGATCGTTTTCTGACAGACGGGGAAGGGACTTAGCAATGTTTTGCTTTGATTTATACTTCAAAAGGCTTTGGCTGCCAGAAAAACATCTAAGTCCCGCTAAGTCCCAACATCTAAAGCTTTATTTCACCTAAAAAAAATGCCGTTTTCGTCCAATTTGTCCAAAGAAACTATATATGCCCCACAACAACGCTGAACAATATTCTCGTCTGATTTCACTGCTATACCTTCTCCTGGAAGTTGGTTAATGCTATAAAGCTTTTGGGTGGATTTATTTTGTTTCAAAATCGGCGAATTCACATCTCGAAAAGCTTCCTTTATTTTAGGCCAGCATCACAGCTTTGTCCTTTCGCGCTCGTGCAAAAACTTCCGACTGATCAAATTCCAATGCGCAATTCCAATAATATGAATGGTACGCAAAGCATTGTGGGATACTATTCCAACCCCCCTGGGCAATGACGGATGGGCCTAACTTGTCGGCTCAATCATCAGATAACAAAACGCCTCAAAATTCTAGTTTCGAGTGACGCTAGTAATTAACAAAACACTTAAGTATCCAGATGAATGTTTCCTCAATCCAAGAATCAACAAACCTTTCAGTTTCATCAGAATTTCCTCATTTTGAGGGCCACTTAGCTCACCACAGCTGACTAAAAATGTCCAACTACAGAAAAGTTGCCATGACTACGAACTAACCTCGTTTCGATGTGAATAGAAATATTGGTGCTCCCTTTGTTTCTTTTCGTCCCAATTTTTGATGTGAAAGTCCATAAGTCCAAACAGAAAAGTCAGTGCTTTTAGGAGGTTAAATATTTATCTCTCAAGAGAACAGGCAATGAAACTGTGCAACACAGTAATTATCTCAAGCTTTAACTATTGCCCATTAGTGTGGATGTTTTGTGGCAAAGATGCCAACCATAAAATAAACCGTACCCATAAGCGTGCTTTAAGAATACTCCACAATGATTACGACTCTTCCTTTGATACACTTTTGGAGAAAAGTGACACTGTAACGATCCATATTAAAAATCTCCAAAAATTGATGCTAGAAATCTTTAAGTCAATGAACCAGCTAAATCCATCATACATCTGGCACCTTCATGAAAGGAAGGAGATTCAGTATGACCTCAGAACTAAGCATCTGTGTAAATTGCCGATTACGAGGACGATAAAATTTGGCATGGAGTCGCTCTCATTCAGAGGAAGCATATTGTGGAACAATCTTAACGATGAAATAAAGGAGCTATCAACGGTTGCAAGCTTTAAAACAAAGATCAAAACCTGGACGGGTGAACAATGTAATTGCCGAATTTGTAAATAGCCTGTCCACTACGTTATGTATATTTCTTAGAAATTTGTAAATTATATTGTAAATAGTTGGTATAAATTAGTTTCTTCTTTAAACTATGTAACACCAACTTTCAAGAATGTTTATGATTAGTCCCAGTTTGAGCAAAAAAACATGTTGTTGTTGTTGTTGTTGATATTGTTGTCGTTGTTGTTGTCGTTGCGATAACTGGGACTATTTCGTGAGTCTACATGCGCATTTGGTTGTGATGTGATCACAGGGAGCCCAGGAATCCAACTTAGAAATAAGTTGTCTGAAATAAGAGCTGCGTAGGAAACTGCGAAGGATTTGGAAGCCTTCCAATGAGAGCTGCGTAGGAAACTGGGAAGGATTAACAGCACTAAGAGCTGTGAAGGTATTGCGACAAAATAGAACTGAGTTCCGTTTTTTCACTGTACCTTTACCTTACCTACGCAGCTCTTAGACTGATTATATGTTCGTAGAGGTTATCGCTATTGATAGGCTGATGGACGCTATAACTACGACTCATGGATTTACGCTTCCAGAAACGGACATGGCCTAAATCACCTGCTATTTTTTCTTGAAACCACCGACCCTAAATCGCCGCAAAAAGTGGTTCTCCTGAAGTGCTACACTGCAAAACAAGCTATCGGTACTTAGATGAATGTTTCTTCAAGCTATTAAAGCAAAAAAATCCTACCCATAAGTGATATTTTGGTTGTTTGGAGACGCAAAAGATCTCGTAAATTCGTTCGCTACTTTGAGATTTTGATCGTTGCAGCAGTTCAGTCGAACGCGTTGTTCGAATTCGTTTGTTTGCCTTTGGCGGGAAGTTTAAATTGAAGAAGAATCAGCCAATCCCATCAAGTTATTTCAAGTCTTGCATCCTGATTGGTCCAGGAACAAATGTGTTCCTGGCGAGAATTTTTTTGCCGTTTTGAGAAGAGTTAGTCCATAAGGCCCTTGACTGGAGCGACAACAACAACATTAATTCACTTCAATTAGATGAGCGTAAGTTGAGGGTCCTTATGTAGTGAGGCTACGCAGCTCTTAGCGGTGCTAATCCATCGCAGTTTCCTGCGCAGCTCTTATTGGAAGGCTTCGCAAACATGTCACAGTTTCCTACGCAGCTTTTTATCTATTTTCAAGATTACAAACCTTTCAGAAATTGACTGTTTTATTGACTATTATCGCTTTAAAAAGTAGTCTAATAGGTTCGGCATACTTAAAGGCAGTCTGTCACGTATCTGATTGGCTGCAATAAAGTCAGAGATCAACACAATGGGTCTCTTTGTGAATCTGTGTATTTAGAATAAAGGAGAACTGTTCGTTATCACTTTCTACGGCCGTAGAAAGTCAGTAGGATCAGCAGCCATTCAATTCTCCAATTCTTTGTATTGCCATTATCACCCAATCAGATACATGACAGACTGCCTTTAAGAACATAGAAATAGATGGACTAGAATGCGTGGTAGGTCACGTGATGCGTAACAACCATGGGGAACCAAATTGGTAGCACCACGTTGGCAAAAAGCCGCGGGAAATCCAAGCTCACAGTGGATCGCAGTGGACTCTCCGAATTCCTCGACAAGTTATTGGGAATTTCTAGCTCTATTTTCAGAGATCGTCCAACTAGTTTGAAAAATGGTTGTCTCTTTCACTGAGTTTGGCTGCAAAAAGCGTTGGAATCCGGAGAAAGAGCTGCGTCCTGGCCAGAAAAACATTTCGTTTCACCAGTAAGTACTAGACTAGGCCCGTTTCGTGGATGGAGCGAGGATCACAGTCCTTTAGTAAGAGATAACGACTTCTTATTCTGAAACCGTAGTTCTAGAATTTGCATTCATTATATATGATTTTTAAGATTTCAATATCTGTCAAACGAGTCACAGTGGCCAAAGTCGGGCCAAAATGAAAGACTGATTTTTAGGCCCATCAACATAACAAATAAAAAGCATTTGAAGAAACTAACTGTTGTGGTCCAAATCCAATCTCTTTTTAAATCTTGCTTTCAAATTTCTTTACGAGTTTGCCTCTTGAATTGTAAGCTACGTCATATTTTGTTGAAAAGGTACCCAAAGTACCTATGAAGATCTCAAAACAACTATCACACCCAAAGCAGCATGATGTCAACACACAATGTTCTTATATTAGAAACCTGGATCAGCTCATAGTGCTAAAAGTTTCATAAATATCTCACATGAAAATTTCTGGTTCTTAGTGTGAACATTTTCTTAATTTGTTTCTTATTTTTAGCTGCATGAATTGTGATATAGTTTTCACCACTGCCACTCATTTTTCCTTGACATGCAGTATGATGTTCAGCAAGGAAAAGAGTTGTAGTGTGCTCAATGAAGATATAACTTTTGTGAATATTACTCAAAAATAAAGGGCCAACAACAGTGTTATCAAGATGTTCTTGAATGTTGCCTTTAAAAGTTTCCCAGTGCTTCTCAAACACAATTCTGGAGTTTCTTAAATTTTTGGCTATCTTAAGACTAGTTTACTACACGGTGCAAACATTTTCGAGTGACCTAGGAATTTTGAGGCTGCAAATCAAAAAACGCTCTTAGCATTTTCAATCCAGGTAGCATGGTTTCTAAACCTTTAAAAAGTGAGCATACTGTTCCTTAGGTTCCTTATAAAAAATGAGCGTTATCCCAGCAAAGACACTTTTCTGTATTCTTCCAGAGCAGATTATCATTGCTAACTGATGGAGTTATTGATACTGAAGTTTGTTTTGGCCAAACCCTTACAGTTTCATATCTTCTCTGAGATCATAGAGAAATGTCCATGAAAAACCTCGGGCCCACAGAGTAAACAAGGCAAAAGTTTTGTATACTTTTCACTCTCTCCAGGGATTTAAAAAATATTAAGCAGAATTCCAAGATAAACGAAACTTAAGATTCAAAATTGCAGACACAATTCAAAACTACTGCTATTTCAACTTTCAATATCTCACTGAGTTAACTCTGCTATAAAAGATCGATATGTAAATAGCTAAATTACAGTGCACCACAACAACTGGCATCAATTAGCATAACAACAAATTTGTGAGAACCATTTCCTCGCTTTGATTACAGCTGACCTCCTTCTATGCCAAAGTCTGATTGTCTAGTTAAAAATATTCACAAAAAGATGCTGTCTGCTATGTATCTAGTGTCCAGAACATCTTTAAGAAACCAAGTCCAAAGATATAGACCACTCTCAAAAGATTGTCTAATCCTGCTCCTCCTGAAACTTCTCCTGCCTTGGATCCAGAACATGTAAAATCAGACCACATATTTGCACCAAAGATTTTACCTAAAAAAAGAAAGGAAATTATAAGGAAAAGCTCAAGAAAACATTACAAATAGATATACTTAGGCTCAAAAACCTTAAGGAGGGGAATTTATCCCAAGTTTCACTTTACAGTTGAAAACAAATTCTCAGCAGAAAAAGACAGATTACTTGCAGATAACTATGCCCAAATTGCTACAGCACAGTTTAGGGAAGGGGCAAGAATTGCAATAAATTGTCTGGCTTAAAATGTACTCTGAGGAAGTGAAGAAATGTGCCACTTTCCCTTCATTTTTATAGCTCAAGGGCATATAAATTTGCCAGGAAGTCCCTGATTTTGCCCCATACAGCAAGAATAAGATCTTGGTCTGTAAATATTCAATGTGAGCCAGGAAAAAGAAATCACTACGGACCAAGAAGATTTTTCATTGATGCTAGATGACATGTTAATTAAAGAGCAACACACAATGTAACAAAAAATAACCAAATTTGTGGAAATGCTGACTATCCCACCCTTAAAGCTGAAGCCCACGACGAAGTTTTCACCAGTACTTTTGTGTGTTACTTCCAAACACCAGCAAAACCATAGTCTGCGGTGCGACCTCTACGAGGGAGGAAAAATTGAAGGGAAAGGAAATATCGGTCTGCGCAACACAACTGATAATGCTGTTCTGGACAGGTTCTCATAATTAAAGTCTGCATGATAATTTATGCAAAAGACACGAGGCCGAGGCTAGGCTGTCGTGCATGATGAACAACAAAAATGGCGATCGTTCTAAAATGCATCTTGTGTTTTTCGTCGCTTGAAAAACCGAGCGACAAGAACAGAGTAGATGGAAGAGGAGAGTTTAAAGTTTTGAATGAACTACTGGATCTGCCAACTAAAGTTATTAGGTGTTCAGAGCATATCTGCAAGAAATGTTTGACAGTTTTAAAGAGGCGAAGAGGCCTGAAGGAAAATCTGAAGCAGCTGAACAAAGAAATCACGGAAAACTACGAAAGGACATTGAAAGAAAATAAAATGGAGACTATTTTGCGTTCATCATCCAAACGCAAACTGGCATACCAGGATTCACTGGTTGAGAAAGCTGTTGTTATGCAACCGGAATCGATGCAAACAGTTAGGCCTATAAATGTTACTGATGGCAACCAAGAAGAGATCGAAGTGCTGGAAGATCAAACTCCCACCTTAACATTTGAGCCACCACCATGCAAGATGAAATATTCTTCATCAAAGCTTACCATTCAAAATCCATTTTCTTCTCCTGTGCAACTTGTCACATCAACACCACGCAGGCCGCATTCCGCGCAAAGCACCACTACCTCCAGAAATGCTACTGCTGTTGAAGATACCAACATTAGAGGTTCAGATAATGCTGCATCTTTAAAGAAAACACCAACTAAAGCACAGGAGACTATAAAACGGCTAAATACATTAACTCCAATTCAAGAAGGAGCAACGTCAGTCCATGTGAAAGTTGTCTGGAAGAGCAAGGTGCAGAAAAGAGAGCTCCAAGCAGACCTTGCATCACTGGGTAAGATGCTCTGCCGTGGAACGTACGAGCAGATCGCTAATGCT
The DNA here is from genome assembly GCA_039566865.1 of Aurelia coerulea. Classification (NCBI taxonomy): domain Eukaryota; kingdom Metazoa; phylum Cnidaria; class Scyphozoa; order Semaeostomeae; family Ulmaridae; genus Aurelia; species Aurelia coerulea. Next base: position 34,095,637 of record CM076943.1, read on the forward strand.
GCTTGGAGATGCAAGTCGTTACGACCACATTTAGTTCAGCAAGTCCTGAAGCAGATTATTAAAGAATGTGATGGTTTGTGTTCATCAAAATATCCTTCATATCTACGAAAAACGGACAAAGGTCAACTGATGAATTTCTCATTTGATGAATTTAACAGTGAATTTGAACAACGTGCACCTCTGTTCCGTGCCGTGTTAAAAGCTGGGTCACTACGTGCCAGTAAAGGGGATGATGATGCCTATTGGAACGCTGCTGTTTGTATGGCAGCATCAGTATGCCTTAAAAATAGATCACCACACATGACAAGAGTGCAGTTGATGATTGGTTTAATCATTCAACATTCAGGCTTTATGGTATGTTTGATTCAACTATGTCCTTTGAAATAACCGTAGAATAACCATAAATGCAATAGTCACTCTACAGTATCTAAGAAACCCTGACATTAGATTAGCAAATTCATAACGAAAAAGGCATTGCCTATGAGTTTATAGTGTATCTATTGTATGTATTTATTTATTATTTGCCACATCTTAATTTACAAATTATTATAATATAAAAACAGATACAATGCAATGTTCAAGGTTAAAAATGTTAAAGATAAAAAAGGGAAAAACACCTCTAATTACAATGGGACAGCATTGAAAGGACAAGCTACCTTATTTCCACAATGGTCCCCTTAGAAGTGCTGCTTTACCGGAAAACCTGAGGAAAAGTAAAATTCTGAATTACAGTTGTGTTTTCAATATCAAATCAACCTTTAGTAGAAGAAATACTGTAGAATGTTATCATCCCATGCAATAAAGAAAGAAAACAATTTGAAGCAGTATCTGCAAGTCTTGTTAAATGGCTTATATTGATATTTTACGGCTTTAGTGAAGTATACTGTATAAGAATCTTGTTAGGACTTACAGTCTTACATAAATTTTCGGAAATACATAGGAATTACAGGCACTCTTTTGATAAACTTATTTTCTTTCTCCAGGCTGCTCTTGGCAGATTGAGAGTCCTACGCCTTACTCCATCTCACACTTACATGTACAAGAAGCTTGATGAGTTTGGACTTGATCATGATAAGAGGCTATCTGATTTATTTGATCATGAATGTAAGCGCCTTGAAGAAACTGCAGAGAGTGGAAAGTCAGACCTTGAAGTTGAACCAGGATTCAAGCATGTCATTGACAATTTCAACATGCGGAAAGAGGTGTGTGATATGACTGAAGAGCACCAAAACATCAATGAAAATTGGGTCACCCATCTTGCGGTCAAAAACAGAGTCAGTGCCAAGGAGTTGTCAGATGTTGCTGAAAGTAACATTTTTGATATGGAAAATGGCACAGTTATTCCAAGTCAACTGGAACACAAGTTGCAAAAAAGAGATTACATGACACTCATCCAGAGGCTACTCACAGAGAAGTTAAAATGCTTTGAAGAAGTAAAGCAATGTGTCACCATCCACATTCCTCATAGATATTCAAAGGAAGTGAGAGAAAAAACTGAAAATGTGAGTGTCTCCTTCAGTACCAGGCAACACATTTCAAATTTAGTTAACTATTTTAGTGCTCAAATAAACGGCATTTGTTCGAAAGGCTTTGCATCTATTGTAAATAAACAAGAATCAATAAAATGTCACTGCAGCCATTATTTTGACAGTACTTCATGACCACTTCAGAGATGAGATGAAGCATTTTTTAAATCCTCCAATCCTGCCATTCTTGTTGAATAGATTTACACTCTGTAGGCTGTCCAATAATCTTGATGTACTGTAGATTAGTCAAAGTTTGAACGAGTGGTTTATTCTGTTGTCTCTAATATATCAAGATGAATTTCTGCACAAGCATTTACAAAGCACAGAGAAACTCAACAAAATTTTCATCACCAATCCTTGTCAGAAGTAAAAAAGATTTAAGTCATTTGATAGGTCAAGTTGATGGTGCTTTAGGTATGACTTGTAATGTATGTACAGTAGAACAAGCAATAAGAAAAGTTAATTAATTTTCCCCAGATCTTCTGTGGTTTGATATATGAAGATGAAAACACATCTGGTGGTATGCAAAACGTCATTGCTGATCTACACACACATGTTCCGTTCTACAAGAAAGATGGCAAAGCCATTTACAGCAGCCAGGGAATAGTCGGAGATCAACTGACGGTGGAAAGAGGCGTGAATAGTGTAATGGAGGTAGCGAATGGTTTTAATGCCACAGAGCGTAAGGAGGGACTTCACTTTGAAATAGCAGATTTCCATGCAATGGTTAAATTTCTGCAGGTACAGTATACAGACAGTACAGTAACTTTAATCAATTGTGAAACTTTTAGTTTCAATTAATCAGTTTTGTACCATAGAAGCGTGCAGCATATTTGGACTTTTCAGAAATCTCGAATACGTTGAAGATTATAGGCTTTTTCTTCCTTCTTGGGAACTGAAGGAGAACTTTGAAAAGTACTTAAAACCATTGTAATTTCTAAAGTTTTTAAGGAAACACAACTATTTGCAACAAAATCATACTTTCCAATTGTTTCCAATAATATGTCAAGCAGGAGTCTTTCCCTCTTCTGGTTGAAAATTTAGAAATTTGATGTCACATCTTCTAATATGTATTCAAGATTCTAGAAAGTCCAATGTTATGATTACAGCAGCAAAGCGAAAGTTTCTTTCAAGTCATTCAATTGAAAGAGATACTGTATAAAGGTCATAGAATTTGACACCTTCTTAGCAATTTTTGAATATTTGGAGCCTTATGTTCCAGGGCACCAATAGAATTTAGGGACAAAACATATTAGAGCAAAGAGACCAGGGAAGAGAATATACAGTATAAAAGATTGTTCTATGTGTTTTATATATGCATGTTAAAAACTTAATTGGGAAAAACCAAAGTAAAATAATTCCAAAATACTGTACTACCGTACCGTATGTACAAGAAAAATTGCTCTCAGCCAAAGCCAATAACAATAAATTGTCTCAAACTTATAATGCAGAAATTCAGCAAGTAAATTATTAAAGGCATTGAGTCATGTTGAATTTTCTACGTACAGTATACCCCAACATGAAGGAATCTGCCGAGTTATAGTTTTTAATGACGCATTGTCATTAGCAAAACTTTGTTTGAAATGAGACTGATCGCGCAGAAGGCATTGTGTTATAACAGTTCCTTTTGTTTGGTAGGAGTCATACTTGACCTTCCTCAGATGGTTCACATGATACATGGATCATAACTCAATACCCTTAATCTTTCGATGATATATTTAAAAAATCTTACAGTATACAGTATATTTCATTACATTTTTTCATAGATTGGTTTTGATGCATTTTACCATCCACAATCTTCTGATGACAAATGCACATTATACAGTGACCGTAACTTGATAAATCGAAGAAATGTTGTGACAGATGTCAAATCTAGAGTCAGTGCTTGTAAGCAATTTTTCAACATCTCTTTCGAAGCAAGAATCGTAGCAGCTGCCCTTCTAGAACTTGGGTTGGAAGATACAACTGCAATACCATCTGAAGAAAAATTTCCATATGCATACATGATGTCAACCACTTTGGAAGAGAGGAAAAAAATTTTTGACGCCTTTGTTCATACTCTTTTGAAGAAGTACATTTTAAAGAGTGCATTGATAGAAAGGCTTATAGCAGAGGCAGCAAGACAACAGCCCATTGGCAGCAAGAAACTGACAAGACAAAGACCTGCTTCAAAGGATCAAGTTGCACATAAAGATGATATGTTTGACTACCAATGTGCTGTTCTGGAATACGGGATGCTGATACTGAATTTTCGGGATGCCATCTCTGAAGGTGATGGTGAGCGAATCATACGTTGCTGGAAGTTTTTCCTTTTGTACATGAAAAATGATAGACTGGATCCATTTCTCTAGAATGTATCAAAAAGCATCAATAAGTAAAAATTAGCAATATACTGTTTATCTAAGGCCATTAGTTATATCGCTTATTCATGATTTATTTAACAGTTTGTCATTGTTTCATTTAAACCCCTAATTACTGATTCAAATGCTCTAAAATGCCTTAAAATCATTCATAACGATCAAGAGAACGAAATTTGGCCATTAAAGTTTGTCTAAGACCTTTGTTATCATTTACATGACGTCATAAACTTTGATGACGTCATTAACTTTAAAATTTCTGACGTCATTCAAATAAATAGAATTGTATATCTTCTGAAAGCTCACATTGAGAGCTGTTGAATGGTGGTTTTCTCGATGAGCTTTGCTAAGCATGCTGAACATGCTGTACAAGTTGCAACTTCGCTGGCCTTGCGCAAATTGACACCGACTTTTAGACTAAGAAGTCTTGAGCATTCTTGAGAGCATTTGTACTTTCATGGAAAGACCTCATTTCTATTTTAGTGATACTTACTTGTTAAGAATTCTTGTCCTGTAATATCTGCAAGGCCTGTAGACTGTAATGAGAAGCGCAACCCTAACTTAAGACTTGAAAGAGCGTCAGGTCTAAATCTCAAAGCAAATCAAGCTATATGAGACCTAATTGAAAATACTTTTACATACCAGTTGGTTAAGTACATCAATGCTCATTGTTCAAAAAGGTGTCATCTTCTGTAGCACTTTTGCACTTACATAAAGCTGTGCACGGTAGCTTTGCCTCTTTACATCTACAGCATTTGTCACTGCATTGTGTGCTACATCCACTGAAGATCGCCTCTAGAGAAGCAATAGGGATGGCTTCTAATCGATCAGCAGAAAGCTCCCATCCGAAATCTGTAGCAGATGGTAAATCTTGAACCGGTAGCCCAGCTTTTTTCCATATCATTGCTTGGAAATGTGCTCTTCCACTATGTCTCATGTGAAGGTGTGCCGCATTGCTGGTCGGAGGCAATGCTTTTATTTGTAGTGTTGATGTGACCTGCACCGTAAACGTGGCAAAGAAAGCAGTAGCGATGGCTTCCAATCGACCACCAGAAAGCTCCCATCAGAAATATGTAGGAGATGGTAAATCTTGAACCGGTAACCCAGCATGTTTCCATTAGTGTGAAAAGGAACGATTGCTCTTACAGATCCTTCCGGCAAGACGTGAAGAATCTCTGTGACTGGAATATATATTTTTTCTTTGACGTTCCATACATCATCCAAGGATCATTGCATAGCATTCTTTCACTGTGTGACACGAGAATAACGAGCACATCTGTATCTCTAGCAGCAACTACTACTGTATCACAGGTGGCATTGATAGCACCAAGGGCAAGTTTGGCGTCTGCTTCTTTATGGTCTGCGCTCAGAGACAAGGTATCTGTGTAGCATTTTCATGACTGGGCAAGGCGAATCAATTCTTCGGACAGGAATCATGCAAGATCTGCTTTACTTTCTGTTAATGCCAAGAAGTTTGACCTGCATTTCGGAAGAGATACCAAACTGCTTTCTAGAACTCGTCGAATGGGCCTGCTACTTTTCGTCCGGCTAGTCTAATCATAGTTTTGATTGACAATGTCTATAGCGGTCAAAAAACGAAGAGCAACCGTTCCGTTTGCCTAATAACACCACTAGAGCCTGACAATCGATGACGCTGTTTTCCCATTTTAATCGATACTCTCAGGACAATTGATTCAATAAAGACAGATTTGTTTCAAGTCTGAAGAGAATCATAGAAATAGAGGAACTGGCATCAATTTGTGAGAAAGCACTTTCTTAAGATCAACTTCACGGCCACCTTCATAGGCATTGATCAACCGCATGACGACATTGCGATCAACCTTCAAGCCGTCTCCTCCTCGTCGTTTGAATTTCCTGCGACTTCACAAAGGCGCAAACGTTAGACGTTAAGCGCTCTGCACCTGCTCTGTGTCAGACAGCATCAGTTTGTGCATGACAACATTTAAACCTTGTTGCTGACCGAGAGCTGCTGCATGAAAAAAGGATTCTTGAATTTCATGAATCTCAAATCTCATATAGTTTGGTTTGCTAGATTCAGACCTGGACGACGCTCTTTTAAGTCTTAAGTTAGGGTTACGCTTCACACTATGGGCCTTACAGATATTAACATGATAAGAATTCTCAAGAATGCTTGACAAGTATGGAGGACTGTAAAATTAGAAATGAGGTCTTTCTATGAAATTATAAATGTTCTGAAGAATGCTTAAGAATTTTTAGTCTGAAAGTCGGTGTCAATTTGCGCAAGGCCAGTACAGTTGCAAATTGTACAGCATGTTCAGCATGCTCAGCAAAGCTCATCGAGAATACCACCATTTAACAGCTCTCGATGTGAGCTTTCAGATGATATACAATTCCATTTTTAATGACGTCAGCAATTTTGAAGTTGATGACGTCATCAAAGTTTATGACGTCATGCGAATGATAACAAATGTCTTAGACAAACTTTAACGGCCAAATTTTGTTCTCTTTGTCGTTGTGAATGATTTTAAGGAATTTTAGAGCATTTGAATCAGTAATTAGGGGTTTAAATGAAACAATGGCAAACTGTTAAATAAATCATGAATAAGCGATATAAATAATGAGCGTAGATAAACATTATATTGCTAATTTCTACGTTTTGATCCTCTTCGATACATTCTAGGCGTAGCATAAAAGTAATTATGAAATGAAAACTTATCTATTGATAATAGCAAGCAAATACTGCCATTTTCATCAATTATGAGATCGTAATGACGTCATTGATGTAATGAACATTCTAAAAGTGCCCTATTGTGTAAATATTGTTACTGTACACCGTTGCACAAAATTTTTGTTCTCATATCTACAATACTGACGAATCTCCTAGTCAAATGCAGTGCCAGGGGTTGTCTGGATGGCATTTTGAAGATTTTGGCTGGCAGCCATTTTGAATATGCAAATTAAGCCCTTAATGCGCGCATTTCGCTTGGGATCCGCTAAATTCGAAATCAGCATGGTCGAAATACCCTAAATCAACTGGATCCCAGCTTCTACCCCAAAATGCTCCTTGCTTCATAGTTTCTGGGAATTGGGTCCAGTCTATGATGGCTCAAGGAGCAGAAAATATGCACTGGAGGGACTATATTTGATTTGTCAAACAAATGCCATTTTGTCTCCCCGTGCTGCACATCACCTCACATGGAATCGTTTTTTCAAATCAAAACATGGAGTTGGTGGAAATATCCCCTTAGATCTTGCACTGGAGCACTTCAACAGATTTCTGAAGACAATAGCAAAGAATATAGGTCATACCGCTGCAAACAAGAAATCACTGTGAAGGTATTGCAAGGCACTCCCAGTCACAAAACATACGATTGAAAACTGGGACAAGGAATCCCTGTTCATTAAGAGGTCAGGAAAACATATCCGCCAATCGTATGATAATGATTTGAAGAAGATTGTTGCAGAGCTTTTGAAGCAAAATGCTTTGAAGAAAACCCCTGGGCGAAAATACAGGCACTTTGCTCAATGCCCTTCAAGTTTGCTTGAAGGCTTTGACCTTCACTCCATGTTTTTGTGGGTGAACCAACACAAGAAGAAGATATATATGGAGAAAACTGCACGCTGATTTTGTTTGCTAGTGTTTAAGCTAACTCTACTTTCCGCTCCAGTGAGCAACAAGTTGCCGTTTTGCTCTCCTCAGAAAACAGTTAATTTCTCCAGTACCATTTGAAGGTCTAGTGAAAAGGGGTAAATAGGATGTTGTTCTGCATTGTCTTGGCATTGGAAAGATATACTGTATATACTGTATGAATCGCAATGTTTCCGTTAAAGCTGGCTTTGCAAATTATTTTTCAAAATATTCCGTTGATTTCAGAAAAGTGGATCTATCTTTAAAAGTACTCTAAAAAAACTTTGAAAACTTTGAAACTCAGAAAAATGGAGTTATCTTCAAAAATACTCTAAAACAACTTTGATATTCTTTTGCTCTATCTTTAGCTACAGGTTGTTGATAAACAACGTTACCAAGTTTGATTGAAAAAGCTAGGCTAGATCTATATATTTCTGGTTACCTTTTGACATCTAAAGGGAAAAGCCATGGTCCGCAGATTAGCACATGAGAAGGAGTATGGTTGAACGCTTTTGCAAAATATCTTTCGTTTCAGATCTGTGTTCATTGTTCACTCTTGGAGAAACTTATATTTTGTGAATGTTGACGAAAGTCTCAAAGGACACACAAAACCAGGTTGTGAAATTGCTGAAATCAGCAAGATGTTTGAAAAATAATTTGCAAAGTCAGGCTTAGTGGAAACATTGCATAATTCATATTTCTTTCAATTGCCAAGACTTTGCTGAACAATATCCTTTTTACCGCTTTTCAATAGGATGAATAGTATTAGGGGAAATTAAATGTTTTCTGATGAGAGTTGTTTTGCAAAATAGCAACTTGCTGCTCCCTGGAGTGGAAAGGAGAGTTACCTAAAGAGCCAATGATTGCCAAATTGTAACATATTATGTAACAGTACGCATTGCTATGGCTGTGTAACAAAATGCTGACATTGTGTGTCCAAAATACTTGCTGATCTTATGAGCAGTTTGAGTATTTCATCAGTATTATCACTGCCTGCTAAATTTAGCAAGTTTTGTCATTTCATAACAAAATTTTATTGTGGGAAAGACATCTGACTAGTTTTGTGGAACAATACCTAATTACTGTAGCACAGGAGAAAAATGTTGTCTTGTAATGTAGGGATTGTAATGAAAATACATTTGATGGGCAATTTAGCATTTGGACATAGCAATTTCTTTAAAGTAAGTACCAGTAATTTCAACCTATGTCTTATTGGCTGTTTTTCACAACTTGTGGTCATCAAGGAGATTTCACTGCCCAGAAATTAACCGTTCAATTTGGAAGACCCCCAAATTTGCATGGTGTGGGTGGATTTTGACTTTCGTTACCTGCAAGAAAAATTTTTCTCCCATGCTCATACATAAAACTGAAATTTCAAAGTCTCCTTAAAATACACAGCTGCCAAACTACTTTGGAAGGCTCCACATTTCCTTCAACGACTTACATATGCGTGTCACATGATTTTATCAAGGACTTAATTGCTGTACTTAAGCTGTTATTGTGACTTCCAGAAGCATCAATTGCATCAAGTGCCATGCCAATTTCTTCACCAACAGAATCAACATTGAGAGACCATTGTATACTTGAATCATTTGCAATTTCTTCCCAAAACTCCTCAACTTCTGTATCCTCCTCTACTGTTTGATTATCTTCAATGGATATATCATGAAAATCTTCCTCGATGATTTGAAGAACTGCATGTGCATGACGATCACGCCAAATTTCTACAAAGGACCTGACATCTGACATTGTAAAGAGGAGGTGACATTTACTAATTATCTGTGAAATTTGTAGCTCCCCAAACTCATAAATCATATTTGGGTAGGCTATAACTTCAGAACCATGCTCCTTTAAAGACTGCAGTAGACTTGATGCATAATCATTAAGATTTTTAGTCAAGGAAATACGCTGCTCTTGCGTAACATTTCTCGTTCTCCTATTGTATTCTTCCACTACATCTTGGTCATTGTCAACAAAGTGAAACTGCAATAACTCTTTCTTGCATCCAGCACCACAGGCACATTTTACGGAACAATTGTCACAACATTCACAATCTTGGAGAGATTTACCATCATGGAACAATCCAGTTTGAGGAAAGTGCTTTTGTAGCTCTTTCCTGCGGCAATTATCTGTGGCAACATATGACTTAATTTCAAGATTGCTGTGGCTGCAAAGTAGCCCATTATATAATAATATGCGAATGCTCTCTTCTCCTTTGCGCCTTAGCTCTACCACACATTTGAATGTATTCTTCCATATTCAGCCACCCAAAAATTGAGTCAAAAGATCTGTCCCTTTCCACATACTTAACAACGAATCGTAAATTATCCTTGCAAGGGCTTTTCTCTACAACAGCTGTGCTAAATAGGTCAAGTTGCAGCAGCTCAAAAATTTTCTGCTTGGTAGACTTTGTCGCTGTTGCTGTAAAAGCCATGAATCCAGTGTGTCTTGTCACAAGAGATCGCATTTCTTTCAAATTGCCATACCAGGCCCTGAACGGCTTTTCATCCTTTTCTGCTGTTCCCCTGAAATATAAAGGATTTACAATTATAAGTCATTTGTATCAGCCAAGATTTGTTATGCCTGTAGTGAATCTAAAAAATGCAGGCTACACTTGAATTAATTTTTCTCAAAATTCAACTTCATCTTTTCGTGTTCATTGGGTACACAATTGCATTTAGCTGCATACGGTCTGTGGGTCTGTGGCACTGTATAGGCAGAATTCATTTGTCTGTTTCAGATGAAAAAAGAAGGCGGTGGTCCAAGAAGGACTACAGTATAATGAATGAATAAAATCAAGGAAAACAAAGCAATGGATTCTGAGCAAAATGAATGATATACTCGTATAGTCTTAGAAAATAATGTGCCATACCAATGGGCAATACAATGAGCTTCATCCACAGCAACTGCGATACAGTTTTCTCTAAAACTCTTTGATGTGAGTAAGTTTCGCCATCGATTATTGCTAAGCATACATTCTGGGGATGAATATACCAAGGCGTACACTCCTCCATTTTCAACATCTCGCAATATGGCCTCATCCTGGTCGTTGTGAAGATAAACGGCAGCTATCCCAGTCTTTTCATTTATGTACGCAACTTGTTCCTCGATCAATGACACTAGGGGCGATAAAACCAGCACAAAGCTTGTTCCAATTAAGTTTCCTTGTATGGTATCATAAAGAACCGGGAGAGATTGAAATATCAAGCTCTTCCCAAAACCAGTTGGAGCACTAAAATACAAGTCCCTGCCACTCAAAAACGAACGCAGTGCATGCAGTTGTTCCTTCATTAGCTTGCTGACACCAAAGAAATAGCACACCATCTTTATCCCTTCATCGAAAGACGATAGATCAACTGGTATCCTCAGCCCGCTGCTTCTGAACGCCATTTTGGAAATTCTGACTGCACAAATTAATTAGCATCACATAAATTATCATGGCTAAATTTTCACCGATTTTCGGTGAATTCATTGACGTCAGAGAACAGCATTATCAGTTGTGTTGCGCAGACCGATATTTCCTTTCCCTTCAATTTTTCCTCCCTCGTAGAGGTCGCACCGCAGACTAGCAAAACCATGGTATATTTCCCTTGCACACAGCTAGACAAATAGTGAGGGGAAATTCTAAAACCGTTGATTTATGAAAACATATCCTGTTTCCCAGGGAAAGAGCACAGGTTTGTGCAGTCTTATTGAGGTTGCCTCAAACATATACTGTATCAGATCTTGTTGCAAGAAAATCTAAATCAAAGTGCATCCAGTGGCAACTTCATCACTAAACCAAAGTTAGAGTTGCAGTCCTTCACCTTTCATCCTCATCTTGATTGCCGTTGCGTTTTTATGCTTCAAATTGACAGAATTGTTTACTTGGATCATTACTGGAGGGTAATTTGAAAATTTTTGAGTTTATCAAATTAAAACTTTCAACTGTTGTTGCCACTGACAAACCACAAATGTTGGTAGATTAAGCATGTAGGGCCTAAAGTTTGTTGATAGGTCTACAGCCTTACAACGCAAAAGTTTCGTCAATTCTCTCTTTTCGTTGAAGGTTAAAATTCATTCTAAAGATGTAAATGATCAGAGATGAAATGTAGATTGCAATGAAAACACGTTTCATATGTTAAAAACATAAATATTGGCAGGTATGTTGCCTTTAAAGCACGTGAATTAACTTACAGTGGGTTTATCTGACAAACTGCGGCCTAAGTTGCTACGTCGCTATCAATGACTAAAACGACCAAAAGTGGCTCATAATTGATCAAAATTAAATGCCTGTGGCACTACTTACTTTAAAATGATTCGTTCTCGATATTTCGTTGCCTTTCTGCAAGCCAGCAGCACCAAAACAGAAGAGCAACTGTGGGTCCTTTGTTTATCCAAATCTTTTGCCAACGTGGTGCTACCATCTTTGCTCTCCATGCGCATTACGAACCAAACAAAAGCGAAACAATAGACAGCGCATTCTAGTCCTCTTATTTCTATGCTTAAGAACCTATAACATCTTTGTATCAACTCTATTGTCAGGCATTTTGAAGATTTGAAAATCCCTAAAAAATCCCAAAAATCCCTTGCAATTTCTGGAAAAATCCGAAAATCCGACCTGATTTCCAGGGATTTTTGAGAATCCCAAAAATCTCGTACGCCATTTTGGCAAATGATACACCCTTCGTATTTGCTCGTCCTTAAACCATCCAGCTAACTCGCCTACCCTCTCCTGAAATTGGCAATCTTCCGAACATATCCTACGAAACCTAAGAGCCTGACCATAAGGGATCGCCTTCTTCGTGTGCCAGGGGTGACAAGACTTCTTATGCAAGTACTGATGTGTATCAGTTGGCTTGCAAAACAAGTCTGTCGAAAGGACTGCCCCCTCCCCCACGCTAGCCTGAACATCTAAAAAACTAATACTATCCCGTGATTGCTCGCTAGTAAACTTAATGGTTTCGTGGCTACTGTTGAGATGATCGATGAAAGACTTCAGCTTTTCCTCCCCGTGCATGCAGATAAAGAAAACATCATCGATGAATCTCATCCAGATGAGGAGCTTGTCAGGTGAAGCCTCCAACAACCTCTCCAAGATTGGCATGGGCCGGAGCGAATTTCGTGCCTATAGCCGTGCCCAATTTCTGCCTATAAATCCTATCATTAAATTCAAAATAATTATTCAAAATGATAATTATAATATACTGGGTGAGTCAGAAAAAACGTGGGGCGTTTGGCGGACTGTGACGTCGCGTTTAGCCACCCAACCGTTGTAAACTAAATTATTCTGTGCAGCCATAAATCTGACTTAGATCATAAACTTTTCCCCATCAAAATCGGTCATGTGATTCATTATTTAAAAAAGATTTTCTTCCTAATACTTTGTATGGTAGTCTTGCAAACTGAGGAAACCTTTAACCATGCCCCTTCAGGGTTTTAGCCTTGCCAAAGCTGCAGGTACACGTAGTATTATCTGGGGAGCATGAAACAGTTCGGAAATAGTGTTTCCTCCCGTGGGATGCCTTGCCACGTTATAACTTGTCCTGCAAAGAGAATATGTTTGAGAAACAGTAAAAATGCATGCTTCTTTGTGTTGCAAAGAGCTTTATGTCAACAAGATCAACGCGATGCTTCATGACAAAACTATTTCATTCTCCCCTGATAATACCACGCGTACCTGCAGCTTTGGCAAGGGCAAAATGCTGAAGGGGCTCAATCAAAGATTTCATAAGTTTGCAAAATTCCCATACAACGTCTTACGAAGAAAAAATTTTCTGACTAATACATCAAGTGACCGATTTCGATGGGGAAAGGCTTATGATCTAAGTTAGACCTCTGGCTGCAAGAACAAATTTAGTTCGCTACGATCGGGTGGCTGAACGCTATGTCGCAATCCGCCAAACACCCCACGTTTTTTCTGACTCACCCGGTATATATATATATATATATATATATATATAGAATCAATCGGCATCAGCTGACACGGTGAAATATATTTATCATGAGTGGGCTACCACAATTGGAGAATTAAAATGTGCCCCTGCCTGGGATCGAACTTCGTGTCAAAAGTTTCTCCAACATTTCACTGCGCCACTCAAACGCAATGAAATGTTGGAGAAATCTGAAGTAGCCCACTCATGATAAATATATTTCACCGTGTCAGCTGATGCCGATTGATTCTATATACGTATGCATGGCTCTGATGAAGGCTTAATGCCGGAACACGAAAAAACAAAAAATGGCTTCTGTCGTGGTGTAAGACCCAGGGATCTGAATGACTTCAGATTTCTTATCATTATTATTATTATTATTATTATTATTATTATTATTATTATTATTATTATTATTATTATTATTATTATTACTTAAGCAACTTAAGCAAATCCTTGGAGGGTTACTGGCTGGCGTCTGTTTTCCTGTTTCCTTGTAAACATTTTTATTTCGGCTGATACTCTCAATCCCATGAGGGTAAAAAGATAGGCTGTATGATTGTAATTTTATGGTTTGGAATGTGTCTAGGGTATTTTTGTTTTTATCTAAATAAGTTTATGTTAATTTTGCTTACGCTGTAAAACGTCTGTATTATTGTAAGTCTATAGTTTGGAATGTATCAAGGGTATCGTAATTTTGATTTTATGTAAATTTTATGTTAATCTAATTTTATTTACAATATATATAAACCTGGCTGTCCGGAGTTGTAAAGTAAACTGATGAAGATTTTAATCGAAACGTCTTGACAAATAACAGTGTGTTTCTATATATTTTATTTTCTGTTGTTTTTATATGGTGCCTTTAGTTTAATTTCATTATTATTATTATTACTATTATCATTATTATTATTATCTTTATTATTATCTGGTATTTTCTTATCTCATAATAAATTCGCTGCTTCTCGTATTTGCCGTATGGCCCCGAGATAAACGGGTGCTTGACTCTGCAATATTTGTTGGGATTTAATTTCTTCATTTCTGCAATCCATTGCCCATTTATTCTTTCAGGATTCTCTCTTGGTCATATTTTGATTGTATGTTGACTCGATATAGTTTCTTACTTCATTATCGAGTGTATTGACCTTTTCTTTGTAGTTTCTGCTTCTAAATTCTAGTATTTCTGTTTCCTGGTTTAGCTTTTGTTTCTTGAATTCAAGTCGCAGTTCATATTCTTCAATTGCTTCCTCTCTTCGACGTTTAGGAATATGGTGCTCCAGCAGTGTAATCCCATTTTTGTTGTAGCATTCTTTGTATATCTGTATCTGGCTTTCACTTTTTATACAGTAGAAATAAGCCATTTTACGTTTTCTCTTTATCTTTCGCAAGTTGAATGAAGATCTTGATTTGGCATTCCTGTTCTTCTTGACATATTGATAGCTTTATATTTTAACTTTTGTTTATACAGCAATAAATAACCTTTCTCCTACCTGCTTCCATGATTACTTCAAACCTAACTCGTCTGTTCATAGGATTGGAACTCGACAGGTAACCAGAGGTGATCTGTTCTTGTCTTTGAAAAAGACTACACTCTCTGCTCTTCAAACAGTACAATTTTGGTTCTAGGCTTTGGAATACCATTCCCCTTTTCATACGTTTTGCTTGCTCCACTCACACCTTTGGGTCAAAACTGAAAACTTACCATATTGATTCTTACACCTAATCTATCTGTATAATATCCTTGTTTGTTTCCAAATTCTGGCTCATCTGGTTATGGTTAATGTTTTTATTAACATTTGTTTAGTTTCTTGTTTTTATGGGGAGGGGGGGCTCTCTCTCGATTAGCTTACCTATTTTGAGAGCTCCTCCTTCGTCTATGAATCTTAAATACAATTTTGTAATGTGCCTCTCTTATATTCATTTAGTGTAGTAATGTTAAGTACTTGTAATTTTTTGGTTAAGATCTTTTTTATTGTAGTGTAAATAATTGTATTGATTGTATTTAGGATTGATGGATGATTATATGAACTGAACTGAACTGAACTGAACTGAACTGAACTGAACTGAACTGAACTGAACTGAACTGAACTGAACTGAACTGAACTGAACTGAACTGAACTGCTTTATCTTATCATACTGTAAATAATATATAATGTAAATAGTAGACGTTAATTAGCTCTACTTTAGCTATTCATTTTTTAGCCCACTTTAAATAGATAATTTATGATGATGATTATCATTATTATCATATCCTGATCAAAGGAACCAGACTCATTCAACTGAATGCTGCGGCAGCAAGGAGCTCAAACGTTTCACTCGCCATTCGGCAACAGCATTTACCTCATGATTGTTGGGGTATCCGCGCACCCATGCAGTTTATGATCTGCTTTTTATCAGTTGTTAGATCAGCACGCAGTATGATGCTGCAAGAACACTACAGGACTAATTATGATATTCAATTTGTTAGCTAAAAAAAATATGTTTTGACGTCATGCAACCTTATGTGATTGGGTAATTTTAAAAGGTTGCCAGGTAACCACCATTAGGGTGCAGTAGTATATAAAAATCACGTGGAAATATTTGAGAAGTCAGTCAAAAGTTGAGAGTGGATGAGGTCGCATGATTGTTGAAAAATGTCGTCTTCTTCATTCGGTTCAACGAATAACCTTCAGAACTAGCTAGACTGGAGAGGAATCTCCAACATATTGGTCCACCGTTGCCAGAAGGAAAGTTTGAATCGATGCAGAAGCAGAATGGTAGAGACAGAAGTCGACAGAGTGAAGAAAGCACGCACATCATGCAGAAGGAGTGTCACGAAATTAGTTAGCAGAGCGGAAGATTTATTGTAGCAGCCGAAATAAGCAAATTCCAAAGTTTGTAAAATCAGCATTTTTATTATTTTTTGATGCTACGATTTGCTAAAATAAAACGAAAACAAATTAAACCCAAACAAACAGACATGTAACAAAACAGACAAAACAGAACAAAACTAATACTATAAACGAAGCTTTGTAAAGCGATGAAAATAACCTGATAATACTACTTACTGGAATACATTAGTGTCCATTAGATCAGCGTTCAAAAAATAGCGTTCCTTGCGCGATGTCCATAAACAACCATCAAAATAAACAAGCTCAAGTTCGCCGCGCCTAATTCTACAAAAGAATATAAATGAACACACAAAAGGCTCTTTGAAAAGACGGACGTAGCACAAAAGACTATACAATACAGGAAACGATCAACACAGTACAAACAAGTTACGCAATATCACGGGTCACAGGACACAGTAACATCATTAAATTCAAAACAATTTTTTGTCATTTTCATTTATTGAAAGATGGGATCGACGGGGTGGATACCGGAGGTATCGGAAGATTAAAACATTTTCAAGCAGAGTTATCAGCAAAATTGATGGAATTAAGAGATGTTGATAAAATTATTTTGGACGATTTGACGGAGAAAGATGCGGGCGAAGATGACATCGACAAAGAACTTGACGATGAACGCGAATACAGGGAGAAAGCATCGAGTGCACTGTATTTGATCGAAGACGCCTTTGATAAATTGACAGCGAGCAGACCGTTATCTACAGGCCAGCGAACGGAGTCACAGGAAAGTCTTAACTCGCAAAGTTCTGTGAAATCGAGTGGAGGATCAGGAAGATCTGTGAATATAAAGTTACCCAAGTTGGAACTGAGCAAATTTTCGGGAAAAGTTCATGAATTTCAAGAGTTTTGGGATGGATTTCAGAGTGCCATTCACGACAATGAAAGCTTGGCAAATGCGGATAAATTTAAATATCTTAGATCGTTTTTACAAGAGCCAGCAAAAAGTGTGATTGCAGGAATGCCTATGACTGATGCGAGCTACGACACTGCTGTTGAGTTATTGAAAAAAAGATTCGGAAAACCAGAAGAAATTCAACGTTCTCACATCAACCATTTGTTGCATTTAGCACCAGTATTCAACGAGAGAAGCGTAACTCGCCTCCGCACACTGCATGACCATATCGAGACACATTTTCGTGGGCTCGAGGCTCTCGGTGTTGACAGGATCACATACTCCAGCATCGTGGTGCCAGAATTGATGGAAAAGATTCCGGAGCAAATTCGTTTCAGCATGATCAGAGCAAATGACAAAAGCCTCTCATCATGGTGCTTAGATGAGCTTCTCATTGCCCTTGAGAAAGAGTTGGAAATCAGAGAGAGTCATGTGCCCCTGCTGAAGAATGCTGGCGGAAATCAAGAAAAACAAACACGGGCAAGAAGAGTACCAAGGAGGAACAACAACTGCACTATACATTGGAAGAGAGGGTGGCAAGCAGAAGTGTGTTTATTGCCTGCAAGAACATGCAGCAGAGATGTGTGAAAAAGTGAAGGACACTGATGAACGAACAAGTATCCTTCGTAAATACGCCAAATGTTTCATATGTTTAAATTCTGGCCATAGATCCTTTGAGTGTAGGAAAAAAGATAGATTGAAATGTAGTATTTGTAAAGGGAAACATCATGTTTCAATCTGTAAGGTTAGGCCCAATGCACCTCTGGCGAATAAGGGAACCCTAGTAAATCCCAGCACACCCCCGCCCCTTAATGCTGATGCTACATCCTGGGTGGGAAGTACCGGGTCGGGGGGGAATGTTGCTCTGCAAACAGCCTTAGCAAGTGTGCAAGGAGTGAGAAAAGAGACAGTGAGAGTACTATTTGATACAGGTAGTCATAAGTCGTTAATCTCTGCTGAGGCTGTTACAAGAATAGGTTTGCGTCCTGCGAGGAAAGAGGAATTAGGCATCATGGCGTTTGGGAGTACGGATGCAGAGGTAAAAACGAGAGATGTGGTAGAAGTTTGTTTGGTTCCATTGAGGGAAAAGAAGAAAGTAACCTTGCAATGTTTTGTTGTTGATGAAATCACTTCTATTTCAAATGTTCATCCTGAAGTAGTTAGGGAAACCTATCCACACTTGCATGAAATTTGGTTCTCAGATATTTGCAGGCACAAAGAAAGACTTCAAGTGGACATTTTAATTGGATCAGACAATTTGTGGAATTTTCAAGAGAGTGAAATCAGACGAGGGGGGGTCTAATGAGCCAGTAGCCATAAAAACAACTCTTGGCTGGATTCTTTCTGGACTTTCTGAAAGGTAAGACCTTGAATTCTACTGAAAATGTCAATGTGAATTTTGTACCTTCGTCGTGTGTGTGTATGTGTGTGTGTGTGTCTTTTATCTAAAATCGAAAAAATTTTTAGCTACCAAAGCAACTAGTCTAATTCGATTCAATTAAATAACTACAAATTAATAAATATTTAAGATAAATTATATGCAGGATTAATTTCGAAGGCATACATTGCATCTGCAGGTGGCCCCATCACAGCTCTTGATTAGCCTTTTGAATTGAACCAGATTTTCTGCTGATTTTATATCATCTGGCAGACGATTCCAGATCTGCGGCCCAAACGACCTGAGACTATTTGAACCGAACGTTGTTTGGTTGGGCCTATAGTGCTGCAAATCATTTTGACCACGTGAAGGTCGATTGGAGGTTCTCATTTCGAAAATGTTTTGCATGAATGCAGGATTTAGCTGGTTTACAGTTTTAAAAATCTCAATGCAGAGGTATCTTAACCTATTTACATGCATTGTGCATTTTTCCGATTTGCCAAGTAGTTCTTCATATGAAGAATTATGGTCATCATAAAGAAATCGCAGGGCTATCTCCTGTATTTTCTCGATCTTATCAATAGATCTTGCGGATGAGAAAAACCATACTACAGGGCAGTAGTTAAAGTTAGAAAAGACAAAGCTTTGGACGAGTACCTTTTTCTCCGCAAAGAAAAGAAATGATTTCAGTCATTTCAGTACATTTAGCTGGGTGGCTGCCTTTTTGCAAAGATCAGATATGTGGAGGTCAAAGTTTAGTTTATGGTCGAGATTTACACCAAGCAACTTTACTGAAGCTTCAGATTTAATCTTTTTGCCTTGAATGGAAATACTATGCCCAGTGGTGTCCGATTGATCTTTTTTAACGAGAAGTGCGTGGAATTTTTCTGGGTTAGCGATCATTTCATTTCGATCGAGCTATGTGAGAGCAATGCATGCCTCCTTTTCTAACACATCAATTAGTTGTGGGAGACTATAGTAAAAATGAGTTAGAGTATTGTCATCTGCGTAATTGACAAGCAGGCAACAGGAGATGCCTCTTTGATGAAATGAAACAGGTCATTGATATAGAAATTGAAAAGAATAGGGCCTAAGACAGATCCTTGAGGAACCCCTGATGAAACAGATTGATAGTTGCTGTAAACATTGTTTATTGGAACCGATTGTCTGCGCCGTTTTAAATAGGAATAAATAAAGACCAGAGAATTTTCATCGAAACCATATGCATAGAGTTTTGCTATAAGCAAATCATGCGGGATACAGTCGAAAGCTTTCGATAAATCCATCAATATTTCTCCAACGGTGTAATCATTATCTAGTTTCGTCATTCCCTGCAAAGACTGACAAACAGAGGATTGATGAGGAAGTAAACAAATTGTGGGATTTGGATTCCATTGGAATTAGGCCAGAGAATGCAGTGCATGTGCAGGTCATGGACAACATATATTTCACAGGAAAAAGGTATTCTGTGGGTCTTCCATGGAAAGCTGGACACAAAGCTCTTCCTACATACTATGAGAACAGCCTGATGAGATTGAAGAGCTTGGGTAAGAAACTCAGAAAAGATCCTCAAACTCTTGATAAATATAATGATATACTTACTGAGCAGGTTGCCTCTGGAATAATATAGCAGGTGACAGAGCTGGAACCAGCCGAGAAAACATTTTATCTGCCACACATGGCAGTGATAAGAGCTGAAGCAGAAACTACCAAGGTGAGAATTGTTTATGACGCATCTTGTAGAGATAGGAAAACAGGAGCCTCACTCAATGATTGTCTCCATGTGGGGCCACCTTTAACACCCCTCATATTTGACATACTTCTTCGTTTCAGAGAACACAGAATTGCATTGGTAGGAGACATTGAGAAGGCTTTTTTAAACATTGAGGTTCACCCTGTTGATCGCGATTGCTTGAGATTTTTGTGGTTTAAAGATTGTAGGTCAGAAGATTCTGAGATCATTGTGCTGCGATTCCGTAGGGTGGCATTTGGAGTAAATTCCTCGCCTTTCCTATTAAACGCAGTACTCCGCAACCATATTGAGACATACAAGGCATCTGACCCTGAATTTACATCTAAATTGATTGAATCTTTCTATGTTGATGATTTAGTTTCAGGTTGTAGGAACGCAGATGAAGCCTTTACCCTGTGACAGAATGTGACAGAATGAGAGAAGTGGGATTTAGGCTCAGGAAATGGAAAACAAATGATACTGAGTTAGCTGAAAAGATTGAAAAAAGTGAGAGTGAGAAAGTAGAAATGAAACAGAAACAAGAATCAGATGAGAGCTCTTATGCAAAGGAAAAATTAGGCCAAAATAACAACACAGGGGGGAAATGTAAGATCCTAGGAATGGCTTGGGATAACAAAGAGGACACATTAGAGTTTGATCTTACCAAGGTAACAAAAGATGCAAACACAGAAAGACCAACTAAGAGGGGGATATTAAGCACCCTAGCTACCTTTTTTGACCCACAAGGCCTCATAAGTCCTGTTTCCATCACAGCAAAGGTTATATTCCAGGAGCTATGCATAGATAAGTTAGGCTGGAATGACCCTATACCAGACAACAAGGTCACAGTGTGGAAAGCATGGCTGGAAAATCTCAACAGTGTGAAATCAATTAGCTTGCCGAGATGTTTTTATGATGGAACTGAGGGAGAGATTCTTAGTTGTCAGATACATGGCTTTGGTGATGCAAGCAAAAAAGCGTATTGTGCTGTTGTGTACCAAGTATATGAGACAGCAAAGGGAGTGCCGTAAATTATATAAGTTAAACCCATCTGAACCCATCTGAACACATCTGAACCCACCTGAACCCAGCTGAATCCAGCTGAACCCAGCTGAATCCATCTGAATCCAGCAGAGACCAACCTGACGCAATAGAAATCCCAAGAGGTCCTGTGATTTGTATGAAGCACACAAGCAGGAAATTGGCATTTAGCACTTGTTCATAATGCTAATGGCTCAGTTTGGAATTATAGCCCTTCAGATTAACAAACACGGAAACTCAAAGGATGGTTTTAGTCAAATAAATGACGAAAACAATATTTTGTATACGTGAAGGTGAAAAAGTTAGGCCTGATGATTTAGTAGGAGAGTGATATCACCGCTCTTGACAGGTGTCGAAAAGGCACACAAGATTTTCCAACGAACTTTGTTTGGGATTTCTCTTGAAAAATATGCATGGTATAAAACAGGGAAGAAGTCATGAATTAATGAACCCATAATTTAACCAATTTGATGATTCGAGAATAGTTTTGTCTCATCCGAACGGGACTCATCCTCTAAAAATCTCGTACAGCATTGGCAAAAATCCTTTCGTTTTCAAGGAAAATCCGTATGAAATTCATAAAAATCCCTTTGTTCCGAAGAAATCTCGCATGTTTTTCGAATGAGTGAATGCCCCTCGGTCTCATCAGTTGTTTACCACACCGAGAAAAACGGGCGACTCAAGCATCTTATGAGAGCATAGGAATCAGAATCAGATGTCGCCTTGGGCCGCATGCTCGTGGACCATGGCCAAAGCCTCCAAAGCCTCATTTTCACGGACCAATCAGACGGCGAATAAGTGAGGAAGACAAAAGAAACCCATGACAATTTTTCGACAGTTTACCTACTTTCATAAAACATAACCAGGAAAGAAATTGCTTGAAATTTCCTGAATTGTTTGAAGAAATCTACTCTCCAGATGTTTGGGTATTAAAGTTTGGATGCCGGTTAAAATATCTCCTGGATTGGCGGAGTTATGGCCACAGACAAATCGATAAGGCACTTTGAACAATAAAAATTCAGGCCGAGAGAAAATAGTAATAACAAAATTGATTGCTGTAAGAACGACCAAAAAATGCCAAAATGAAAAAACCGTCCGAGCCAATGAGATCAGAACTATTGTTATTCAGCTATTTTCATTAACACCATAAATGCTAACTATGCTTATAACCCGCTTCTTTTGATACATTGTTCTTGATATTTCCAAACGGAGCCATCACACCTGGCAGGGGACCTCTTCGGAATTTCTATCGACTCAGGTTGGCCTCTGCTGGGTTCAGATGGCTTCAGCTGGGTTCAGATGGGTTCAGATGGGTTCAGCTGGATTCACATGGGTTCAGGTGGGTTTAACTTATATAATTTACGAAGGGAGTGCGTGTACACAACATTGCTTTGCTCAAAAACCAGAGTTGCACCACTGAAAGAGTTGACCATATCAAGACTAGAGCTTTTATCAGCTAGAATTCTTGCAGTGCTTGTAGATACTGTATGCAAAGCCTTGAGTTCTCAAATCAAAATTGATTGTGCTAGATATTGGCTAGACAGTAAAACTGCCCTTTACTGGGTATATAACAATGGCGAATGGAAACAGGGGGTACAGTTCAGAGTGGCAGAGATTTTGAGACTATCGAAGAAGGAAGAGTATGGACATGTTGGGGGGAAGAAAAACCCTGCAGATTTAGGTTCCCGGGGAGTTACCGCTATTCAGCTGAAGAATAGTGATCTGTGGTGGAAAGGCCCACAATGGCTTAGGAAAGGCAAACATTGTTGGCCCAAAGGATTAATCCTAGACAGTTCAGAAGAAGTGAAGAGTGAGAAAAAGAAAGTGAATGTAATGATTGCAGTGACAGAAAGACCTGTAGGAGTGAGCCAAGTGATAGACATCAACAAGTACAGCACACTAAGAAAGCTTCTCAGAGTTACAGCTTGGGTGATGAGATTTGTAGAGAATGTGAAGGCTAGAAG
Organism: Aurelia coerulea; assembly: GCA_039566865.1. Lineage (NCBI taxonomy): Eukaryota > Metazoa > Cnidaria > Scyphozoa > Semaeostomeae > Ulmaridae > Aurelia > Aurelia coerulea. The sequence goes on from CM076943.1 coordinate 34,118,934, forward strand.
GGATGGAAAGAGCTTGAATTTGGAAAGTTTGAATGCAAAAGAAATCATGAGTGCTGAAAAATTGTGGTTTAAGGATGTCCAGTCAACACTGACACAAAATTAATCATTCAAAAAGACACAGAATCATCTTGGAATTGTGAAAATGGATGGTATTCTGGTATGTATGGGAAGGTTAGAAAGATCAGATTTGAGTTCAGAGGCCAAATACCCCATTTATCTCCCAAAAGATCATAGGTTTACAGAACTTGTCATGGAAGATTGCCATCTTAGAGTTTTTCATTGCATGGTCAAATCTACCTTGGCAGAACTCAGGTCCAGATTCTGGGTCTCCAAGGGTAGACAGTTTGTGAAAAAAGTTCTAAAATGTTGTTTTATTTGCAGGAAACTCGAAGGAAAACCATTTCATTCACCACCAACAGCAGCAATGCCAGAATACAGAGTGGCACAAGCTGCACCGTTCAGCAATGTTGGCATTGATTTCGCCGGACCACTGTATGTCAAAGAGAAATGTGGTGAGTTAAAGAAAGTTTACATTTGTTTGTTTGTTTGTTGTGTGACACGAGCTTTACACTTGGAACTAGCACAATATCTTTCAGCACCTACATTTCTAAATTGTTTGCGCCGGTTTCGTGCTAGGAGACGTACACCAGGTATTATCAATTCTGATAATGCAAAGACTTTCAAGTCAAGTTCCAAGCTTTTGAAGAAGTTCTTTAAAGATCAGAGTGTGAAAGATTTCCTTGATTCAAGAAGACTGGAATGGAAGTTCAACATAGAATTGAGTCCATGGCAAGGAGGCCATTACGAACGTATGGTAAGAAGTGTAAAAAGGTGTTTGAAGACAGTTCTTGGCAATGCCAGAATTTCCTTTGACGAGCTTAATACCGTATTATCTGAAGTTGAATGCATTTTAAACTCACGGCCACTTTCGTACATGTCGGATGAGGCAGATGGAGACGTTTTGACTCCATCTTACTTGTTAGTTGGACGTAGATTGTTGACTTTGCCTAGAGGAGTAGAAACTAATTTGAAACTTGATGAGTCTGATAATCAGTATGCTCTTTCCAAACGTTTCTTGCACCTAACGCGATTGTTAAGTCACTTTTGGAATTGGTGGAGATGCGAGTATCTTACTGATTTGAGAGAGTCTCACAAATTGAACAACAACAAATCAGTTGACATCAATCCAGGAGATGTTGTTTTGGTGCATGAAGATAGCGCAAAGAGAGCACAATGGAAAGTTGCTATTGTTGAAGATCTGATCAGAGGAAAAGACAATGAGGTACGCGGTGCACGAATTCGCAAAGCTGGAAAGGGTAAGACTGAATTTTTGAATCGCCCTGTACAGAAATTGATACCTTTAGAGTGTGCAGTAAAAGATGGTCCGAAAAGAAAGAATGGAGAGGAGAGTAAAAAGAGAGACGAGGAAATGGTGGAGGATTTGCCTGTGCGCAAGCGTCCCCAGAGGGCGGCTGCTAAGGATGCGCGTCTTAAGCGGTTCATTCTTGACTCCTAGCGAGCCAAGGAGGGGGGAGTGTTGGGGTATCCGCGCACCCATGCAGTTTATGATCTGCTTTTTATCAGTTGTTAGATCAGCACGCAGTATGATGCTGCAAGAACACTACAGGACTAATTATGATATTCAATTTGTTAGATGAAAAAAATATATTTTGACGTCATGCAACCTTATGTGATTGGGTAATTTTAAAAGGTTGCCAGGTAGCCACCATTAGGGTGCAGTAGTATAGAAAAATCACGTGAAAATATTCGAGAGGTCAGTCAAAAGTTGAGAGTGGATGAGGTCGCATGATTGTTAAAAAGTGTCGTCTTCTTCATTGAGTGAAACATCTTCGGTTCAACGAATAACCTTCAGAACTAGCTAGACTGGAGAGGAATCTCCAACAATGATGTACTGTGGTTGGCCAACTGAGAAAAACATACCAAACTGAGGCCGAAGAAAATTTTTTCCAGGAGCTATTTCGCTTCTAGACAGGAAATTTTTCAATCTTTCCTGGCGAGTAGAAATTGTGTAATGATATAAGAGCGTGTCTTCATGTATAGATCCTGTTCCTTGCCATCACCCAAGAACATAATCATCGCTAGGTTCGGCAAAGTGTACATGAGTCTCCAGAATGTCAGGAAATTTCAGTGCATCACTTGGGATATTGCATTATTTGAAAGAATATACACCTCTGGTGCCAAGTAAACTTTGGATAACTTGGGATGAGCGAGAAACAATTACATGACGAGGAATGTACCTGATAAATCTCATCTTGCCATGAAACATCTGGATTAATTTCTTGGTGCTTTGAATAAATTCTGATTCCTTTGTCTCTCTCAGCCAGTTCTTCTTTCACGGTTTTCATAAGACCAAGATCCTCCTCGTTGTAGGACAAATAAACGTCGTAGTTGATTGGATGATCCTACAAGAAGATTATACATACAAGTCTCAACACTTAAATTCATATATTAAATGCCAACACGCATTTTACATGGTTTGAATTCGCATTTACAACAAGTACCGGGTGTCCCAAAAAAAGGAAACAGATTCGATCCGGCATATCAATAATAATTTAGCTGCAATCAATCCGCAATAATAAAAATATTCCTCGATAGTCAACTTAAACATAATTAAATACCTCGCTCGTTAATATTAGTGCATTAAAAATTAAACTATCAATTTTGAAAGTCCAAATTTGCCTCCACCTCCAAACAAGAGCTTTCGGGTTTCGGCCTTAGCTGTTAAGGCGCTTATTATGGAATCTCCTAAATCATAGCAAAGTTCAAGCAAGAAACCTCGTGCTTAGGAATGCCTAATAAAACTTATTGATCAGCAAAATAATTCCCTTAGGCTTTGACACAGAAACTATCAAACAATCTTCCTTGCTTGTAAAAACAGTAGAGTAAAAGAAAATTTCAAGGCAAAACAAGCAGCTAGTTGGTTGCTGCAAATCGTTGGAATGAAATAAATTACAAGGAAAGAGAGCAGCAACTAAAGCATACAAAATCCAAGATGGCGGTCATGAATTTTCTAGCTCCTTTAACAGTAGCTCTGATTGCCATACTCTTGCGAAATTTAGCAGTAACCAGTCAAAAGAACAGATACAAAACATCTGGGGAGACAAAAATAACATTTATCTTGCGAGGAAAGAACCAATCAAGGCAGAAATAGCAATTTTTGTTGGCCATAGAGGCAGCAGACATAATAGCGCCAGTTTCGGGCCCAAGTCAGATTAACAAGCAAATCGAAAACTTTTGTTTCTGGCATTGCTGCTCAGTGGAGATGTGAATATTAATCCGGGGCCGAGGACAGTGAAGTACCCATGTCAGATTTGCAAGAAGGCTGTCAAATGGAAAGATAGAGCGGTCACTTATGACAGCTGCAACAAATGGTATCACGTAGCATGCATATGCACTGACCAATATGAGTTTACAATGGATATGTTGCAGCAGCGGTCTTCCAAACTTTTCATCAACGCTGCTTAAGGAGTCAATTCGTGAATCATCTAATCTTTATAACATATTGTCTTCATCCTCAGATGGCCAAACCCCTGACAAAACGACAAACATTAACAGAAGCTGCTCTTCTGAGCCAACACCTTTACATGCATCCTCGCCAAAAGCTCACTTACTTGGCTAAAAATAAAGTTACTGATCGTCCTTTACGGGTTCTCAATGTACATTGTCAGTCATTAAAGAACAAGCAAGCTTCTTTTCGGAATTTTATTGACAGTACTCAGCCGCGGATATAACCATAGGAACCGAATATTGGCTGGATCCGTCGGTGAAGAATAATGAATGCTTCCCAAAAAATGTTAAGATCTTTCGCAGAGACAACCAGAAGGGCAGAGAGGAGGAGGTGTTTTTGTAGCCATTAGAATTTATTCATCTCATCATAGGTAACAGAACTTGAAATCAGAATGTGAATTTGTCTGGGCCAAACTTGAGACCATTGCATTGGCTCAAAATGTATTGATGTATGTTCATACAACCATCCGCACACAGAGAATCATGCCAGCATAAATCAGTTTGAAATTTGAGGTAATTTTAATTTACCAGGATGGGATTGGGCATCCAACACAATCAAACCAAATTGCTCCCAAGTTGATGTTTCAAAGAAATATTTTGTGACAACAATCTGACACAATTAGTCAAAGAACCTACAAGAGAAAATAACACTTTCGATTTCCTTTTCACAAACAACCCAACTTTGATTAATAGGACTGAAGTCCTACCCGGAATATCAGGCCATTATCTAGTATTCAAAGAGATTAATATGAGCCCCAAGAAAAATATACAAAAATCAAGAAAGATTCCTCCATAAGAAAGCTGACTGGGAAAGACTCCATCACCATTGCCAGGGATTCTCAGATGAAAATATTAATAAGGGTAGAGAACCATTCAGATTCGCAGCCATCGAAAAGAGGACCATCGAAAAGGCCTTAAATAAAATCAAGACCTCCCATGGGTCTGGTGTGGATAACATTTCTAGCTATTTCTTAAAAGTAGCCTTTCCTGTTATTTCAGATTCACTCTGTGATATTTTGAACCTTTCCTTATCTTCTGGAGTTTTCCCTGACAGCTGGAAAGTTGCTAGAGTAGCTCCCATTTTTAAGGAGGGCCCATCTGATGAAAGATCAAACTACAGGCCAATATCTGTTCTACCAGCTGTTTCTAGACTATTTGAAAATCTCGTGTACGACCGATTATATAGATATCTGGACGATAACAAGCTCATATGCTTACAACAGTCCGGCTTTCGCTCTTTACACACTGTTGTCACTTGCCTTCTAAAATGCACGAATGACTGGTTCGTCAACATTGATAAAGGGAAATTTACAGCTATGATCTTCATTGACCTTAAGAAGGCGTTTGATACCGTTGATCATGGTATTCTTCTCGATAAGTTGAATTTCTATGGTACCAATGGCTTGGAACATGATTGGTTCCGGTCGTATTTGAATAACAGAAAGCAGTTTTGCAAAGTAAATGGCGTCTCTTCTGACATCAAAGATATTGATGTCGGAGTGCCGCAAGGTTCCTGTTTGGGATCACTTCTTTTTCTGCTTTATATAAATGATCTTCACTTTGCACTGAAGAAGGCCGAGGCAAACATGTATGCTGATGATACCATGATTTCCTATTCCTCCAAAAACTTGGAAGAAATGCACATGGTGTTAAACGCCGAACTTGTTGATATCGAGAAATGGCTTCAAGGTAATAAGCTATCCTTGAACGTCGTCAAAACACAGGCTATGATAGTTGGGTCAATGCAAAATGTAAATAAAATGGCAGTGCGGCCTGCTTTGTTACCTGTGTTTAACGTTGGTGGCACTGACATTGATTTAGTGAGCAAAGTAAAATACCTTGGTCTCCAAATAGACAACAGTCTAACGTGGAGGTGCCAAATTGAGAGTATAAAAGGGAAAGTTTCTCGAGCAATTGGCCTTTTGAAATACTGTAAAAACTTCGTATCTATGGAGACATTGAAGGACATTTATCGTAGTATTGTAGAACCACATCTAAACTATTGCTGCTCCGTTTGGGGGCTGTAGTGGTATTACTAGAATAGAGTCTCTACAAAAACTGCAAAACAGGGCTGCCCGAATCGTATATATTGAGGACATCATAACACCAGATGAAAATTCTAATGATATGGAGGCATGAAACGCTTTTGGACTTACATCAAACACAAAAGAACTGATAGTGGAAGTGTAGCACCACTTGAAGTAGCTGGACAACTTGCAACATCAGCTATTGACAAAGCAACAGCATTAAATACTCAATTCCAGTCAGTTTTGCAAAGCAAGAGCCTCTTACATTTCAGCAAAATACCGAGAGCATGATAATGAGCAATGGCCTGGATAACTGTGAATATTCTGTTTAATCATCATTAGACATTACAGTCAATGGTGTTACAAAGCTGCTTCAAAATCTCAAACCGCATAAAGCCCCACGCCCAGATAATATTAAACCATTAGTTATGAAACAAACTGCTACCACAATTGCTCCACTTTAACAGCAATATCAAAAACATCACTCGATACAGAAGAAGTACCTGAAGACTGGAGAACTGCAAACTGTAAGCCAATTTTCGACAAAGGTACACGGTACACAGCACCTAACTACCGACCTGTCTCGCTAACATGTATCAGCAGCAAAATCATGGAGCATATTGTTCTAAGCTGCATCTTGGATCACGCAGACAAGAACATTATACGCTATTCTCTTCAACATGGTTTGCGTTCATCATGATTCTGTGAATTGCAACTCATTTCTTTCACTGATGATGTATATGTATCTAAGAATCTCCACAACAATAGCCAGACTGATATTCTAATAATGGATTTCCCAAAAGCCTTTGACAAAGTGGATCGCAGTCTGCTATGCTATAAGCTTAAAAAATATGGAATCAGAGGCAAAATCAATGGATAGATCAAAGGTTTCCTCTCCAATCGTAAACAATGTGTAGTAGTTGAGGGAGAAAGTTCCAGTTATGCTCCTGTAGTATCAGGTGTACCCCAAGAATCTGTCACTGGCCAGCTTTGTTCTTATTTTATATAAATGACATCCCATAAGGACTCAACTCAACCTGCAGATTATTCGCAGATGATACAATATCATACCTCACAGTGAAATCCAATGCAGATGCCAAGCAGTTACAAGATGACCTTCATGCACTTGCAAGTTGGGAGCAAAGGTGGAGTATGGAGTTTCATCGAGATAAATGCAAAATACTGTCAATAAGTCACAGTAGAAATCCCTTTAAATTTGAATACACTCTAAATGGATACACATTGGAGCATGTCACCAGTGCAAAGTATTTTTGGGGTCACTTTTAATAATAAACTCACACGGAGCAACAATTGCTGATATGAAGGATTACCTAAAGCCTTTACTCAGGAAAAACCCACCAATATAATCCTGCATGTGGTAACCAATGATTCTGTCAACCACGATACATGCACTGTCATCAATGATTTGTTAGATTTAAATGAAAGTATTCAAAAAGAGCTGCCAAATTGCACTATCATTATCTCATTGCCAACATGTAGAGCTGATAACAAGAAAGCCAATCAAACACGCAACGCTTTAAAGAAGAAACTTAAAGGCCTGGAAATTAACATTATGGATAATGACAATATAGTGCGCGACCACCTTGGAAGGTTGGGTCTTCATTTGAATGCTAAAGGTAACACTACCTTCGTAAGGGGTGAAGGCATGTCATGTACTGACCTCGTTATAACTGACCAACCTAATATGTTTGTTGAACACGGGGTACACCCATCGCTAGATGAACACTGTCAGCATCAGATAATTTATGGAAAATTAAATATTACCATACCCTCTCAACCTCCTTACAAACGAACCGTCTGGGATTACTCAAAGGCTGATACCAAAGTGATAAGAGATGAGATTCAAAAAATTGACTGGGTTTCTCGATTTACTGCTCTCAGATCGGACGAAATGACAGAGTGTTTCACTCGTATTCTTGTATCCACTATAACTAAAAATTACCAAATAAAGTCGTTAAGATTGACGACAAGGATCCACCGTGGATAACTCCTGGTCTTAAATCAGCAATCATATGCAAACACCGAGTTTACAAAAGATTTGTACAACGTGGGAGGAGGCAGGAAGATTGGGCACTAGTTAAAATTGTCCGGAACGAAACTTCAAAATTAATTACTAGCGCCAAAGAGGATTATTATTTGAGTCTAGGCAGAAAGTTGGCAGATCCAGGTCAGGTTGTCAAAGCGTACTGATCGGCTCTGAACAGATCAATAAACGAAAAGAAAGTAGTCGATATTCCGCCTTTATTGGAGAACGAAATTTTTGTTACTAATGTACATGCTAAAGCTAATGTTTTCAACGATTTGTTTGTTGAGCAATGCTGCACTTTAGCAACTGGGAGAACATACAGTTCAAATCCTTACTGTTTGCTAAAGCACGCGGAAATCATCCAATTTCACGGTGCTCAGCCAATCAAATCTTTCTAACCACGTGATATCAAATCAGTCGTTGGAAGGGAATTCTTGAGTACCCTCACGAAAATTGAAATGGCTACTAAGTTACAATAATTACATGGAATTTTTCTTGAAAAATCGGTAGAAGGGATGCCCCTCTACAGTTTGTAGCGTGCGTGGACAAATATCTCATTTGGAGCCGAAATTGTATTCATTTTCCTGTCGAAGAATATTGACTTTCGTTAAATCATTGATAAAATTCGCTGCAAATAAGATATAAGGATAAAAATATCAACGATTACGGATATTGCCCTAAGAAATAACCCAAACACTTTCCCTTCTTTTACATATCCAAATCGCAGGCGATATTCAGCGATCTCTGTCAGAAATGTCATTTGGGCCTAAGCTTCTCACCGATTAAACCTCATACGTTGGCCCCAATAAGACTTAGTTTGTATTATTGAGCTAAACGATTCACTTACCAATGACTCCAGCATCAATTTGACTTCATTTTCAATTTAATGTCTCCAAATTTTGTTCAAAAACATCCAATCTTGAACAATTTCTGCAAATTTGTTTCGTTCCGTCTTTCTCTGCAAGCGCAAGTAACCTGCTCAAACGTCGCAATCGCTAGGTTATTGTGATACAAAGTACAGCGATTCGACACAGTTGATGCGCTCATGAACAGATTTTGGCATGTCTGTCTTTCTTAATTCAATCAAATTGAAACAAAAGGGATAAAACACTTTTTGGCAGTTTGGGTCATTAATGAATAGATTTTATGACAAACAAACAAATGGTTTTTTGCGCTGCATGTTTACAGCTTTGTTCCTTTTGTTTGATTGCATTGATTCAAGAATAGATTCGATAAAGCTGCTTTAAAAACTGTTTCTTGCCTTGCTGTTTTGTGTAAAATCTATTTATTAATGTACCAAACAGCCAAAAGGTGTTTTATCCCTTTTGTTTAAATTTGAATGAATTGAGAAAGACAGACGTGCCAAAACTGTTCATGAGTGCATTAACTGTGTCGAATCGCGTTACTTTGTATCACAATAACCTAGCGATTGTGACATTCGAGCAGGTTACTTGCGCTTACCGAGAAATACGGAACGAAACAAATTTGCAGAAATTGCTCAAGATTGGATGTTTTTGAACAAAATTTGGAGACATTAAATTGAAAATGAAGTCAAATTGATGCTGAAGTCATTGGTAAGTGAATCGTTTAGCTCGAGAATACAAACTAAGCCTTATTGGGGCCAACGTATGAGGTTTAATCGGTGAGAAGCTTAGGCCCAAATGACATTTCTGACAGAGATCGCTGAATATCGCCTGCGATTTTGATATGTAAAAGAAGGGAAAGTGTTTGGGCTATTTCTTAGGGCAATATCCATAATCGCTGAGATTTTTATCCTTATATCTTATTTGCAGCGAATTTTATCAATGATTTAACGAAGGTCAATATTCGTCGAAGGGAAAATTAATACAATTTCGGCTCCAAATGAGATATTTGTCCACGCACGCTATAAACTGCAGAGGGGCATCCGTTCTACCGATTTTTCAAGAAAAATTCCATGTAATTATTGTAACTTAGTAGCCATTTCAATTTTCGTGAGGGTACTCAAGAATTCCCTTCCAACGACTGATTTGATATCACGTGGTTAGAAAGAGGCGATTTGATTGCTGAGCACCGTGAAATTGGATGATTTCCGCGTGCTTCAGCAACCAGTAAGGATTTGAACTGTATGTTAACTGGGAGTACCCTTCCAGTAAAATGCTGCAAAACATTGTTATCGATAGGGATAAGGTTCTTAAGTTGATACATAACCTAAATACTAATAAAGCTCATGGATGTGATGATATCTCAGTATCAATGATAAAAATTAATCATTGCTCCATCGTCGAGCCCGTGTGCCTAATCTTTGACAAATGCCTTGATACGGGAAAGTATCCTACAATATGGAAAAAAGCAAATATAGTTCGTGTACACAAACAAAAAGGGTAGTCGACAATGCAAAAAGAACTATCGATCAATTTCTTTGCTTCCAATATTTGGAAATATGTTTGAAAAATTGATCTATGATTACATTTATGAGCACCTATGCGACAACGGTCTGTTAACACCACATCAATCGGGTTTCCGTCCAGGTGATTCGACAGTCAACCAGTTGTTGGCAATAAGTCATAAAATCTATTGCGCCTTTGACGATATTCCAAGTAAAGAAACAAGGGCTGTTTTTCTTGACCTATGTCACGCCCGACAACACCAAGCCTGATTTCTGACGTCACTTCCGGCCTCTCTTGCAAGAAAGCTGTGGCGCGAAAGTAAAATTTGGGACGAAATGGCGTCAGCAAGTGTCCCAAGTGTCCCAAATCGAAATATCGAGATATAACGCAATAGCTACACCTTTTGCCTTTCGTGTCATGTTGAAATTTTGGTGCTGAAGGTGATAAATTCCTCAAACTTTTCAAAGGCCCGCAGCTACTCTTTTTACAAAAACAGAAAGCTTGAGTACAGGTGAGAAGGAAAGTTATTAAATTCAATAGTTTTAATTGTTTTGACGGGAATGCCGTTGACATTTTCGTTTTCTCCATGGTTGTTTGCATCATGGCGCCAAGTTTCATCAATTTTCGTCAACGTAAACTTACTTTTTTCTCCTGTCAAACTTCAGCTTGCTGCTTCGTACTTTTCAACTTTTTTGGCCTAAGTTTCTCTAAAAATTTGTTCACAGTCTCATAATTTTTGAATGGAGGCAATAAATCCCAATAATGAGATATAACGCAATAGATTTAAGCATGTAGTTTCTGAATATGTTTTCAGTTTCATTCCAACCTTCGCCGTTTTTCCACAATTTTCAAAGGCCATCCTGACCCGAGAGCCATGACTTAAAAGTTTCTCAGAATTTGCGCCTCTCCCTTTCCAGACTTATTGGTTCTCGAGGCACAAATTAAAGGCGAGGTTTGGTTGCATTTACTTAATTTCAATGTCATTTTATTCAAATAAAGTATGAATATATTTTAAAGTACTTTTTTGCCGTTTGGGCCACCAAGGCAAGAAGTAACGAGACGAAACTTTGACTTCGCGTTCTCAAACACCCTTGTTTGGCCTAAGGACAAGAGAAACAATAACAAACTTGTTTACGTTTACGTCACTGTTGAACTGTTCTTAAATCAACGAGAGGTGAGGACGGCTGCCAACCTAAAATTTGCGAAACAGAAATTTTCTGCCGGAATGGATGGTAGAATTTTCGTCAGCCGGATATACTGTAGCGCCGATAAACAATGAAAAAAGTGTAGACGGTGTTATTATCATGAACTTTATTTCAGTGTGCCGCACAGACCTTTCTTTCCAACGGGAAAATTAGCATCCTGCATCCTGCATCCTAACTTTGCTGATAGGCGAAATGACAGAATATGGGAAAGTGTTTCAAAATTGTGAGCTAATTTTTTGTACGAATTATGATAAACAAATTTCAAAAGGGTACAAGTATTTTTTATAAGAAATTCACCTCTCAAAATCGCCAAACAATTAAGAAACTCCATCATCATTGGGTGAATATAACTTAAGAAATTATTTGAATTAATACAGGAAACTTTTCCGGGGGGGGGGGTATTTCACTATCGGGTCAGATGGGGATGTGTGCCAGTTTTGGGTAGTTCTTGGTCTGCAAATTATGAGAATGGGGTTTACTTTTACCGGAAAATTTCTGTGATTGGGGTATACTTTCACTTGGAATTTTCTGGGATTAACGTTGGATTTTTTTGTTCCTTCTTCAAGATTCTGGGATTGGGTATCAATATCTGACCTAAATTCTGGGATAGGGTACCAATATCTGACCAAAATTCTGCGACCACACACCCCTGTAAGAATTTATGATCACTGGGAATAAACATGAAGAATTTTAGGGAATACTCAAAAAAACTTGTAAGAAACGCCATGTACTCAAAATCAGTGGCATGGCCAGGGTAAATTAAGTGGAGGGTATTAAAAGAAGGGGGTCTGGGGGCAAGGCCACATGAAAATTTTCAGGGTAACACACTTTATTTTGGCTTAGAATGCATCTCCCAAGATCATGATTGCCACCAGCAACAAGAAAGCTTTGGCAGTTTTGTGATAGTTTTCCTATGAATCAGAGCACAAGGAAATTTTTGAAGAAAAACGATCCTTTGCTTTGGCTTAGAATATATCTCCAAATCTCATGCTTGCCATTGCTAAAATGGAAGATTTGACATTTCTCGGAAAATTCCTATTCAACCTGTACCCAGCTATTTTCACTTTGGTTTTAAAGGACTCTTGAGGGCAATCTTTCAGCAAAAGTGGGGGATTGCCCCCTATACCCCCTGTGTCCACGCCACTGCTCAAAATCTGATAATTTTAAGAAATTTTCAGCACTAGCTCCAACTCTTGGTTTCTTAAAAATACCTGTAGCTCCAAGGGATGTAAATACGATTGCCATCATTGTTGTCTTTTCAACAAGAAACAGTATTTGATAAAACATGAATAGTTGCAAATACAAAATTTGTTCAAGTCGTAATAAACTTACAAAGCAACGTATCACTCAATCATAATAGAATAAATAGAATACATAGAATACAATTCTAATAACCATAACTTGTCTTGATAACCGCTTTTATGATAAATGGTGGGTAGAACTACCCATTTTTGACTACTTTTTGCCAGGAAAGTCTGCTGAAAATGGACCCTTGTTTAGAGAATTAGGGGCTCCAAAACCCACCCATATGGGGGGCATATACCCATACCCTCAAAATGTTATGTACCCCCGGATTACAGGCATGACATTTCTATATCAGACATTTCAGACAATGTTTCAGACATTCCTTTACCAATGTATAATCATATTGAGAATTGAGTTTGAAGCACACTTTTTGTGCCCCTATCTTTACTTCTTGCCTTGGTGGCTCTCAATGGCATCTTCATCACCTATTTTGGAATCTTAATTTTTGAATAATTATATAATCTTCATTCCTGTTTTGTTTTGGTTGTTTTTTCCATTTCAACACCTGTATTTGAAATGTTTCGTGGAAAAAGGAAAAAATCTTTTGAAAGAAGAAAATTTACATGGAGTGAAGCCAAAAGGGCCAAAAATGATGAACTGCACCTGCAACAGGAGCAAAATTTGTCATGCACAGTAAGTGACAACAATTTTTCTTTTGACAAGGCACTTAACATTGTAGAAACATTTAGTAAACCAAACACTCCACAAGGCTTTGTGCAAGAACTGAAGAAAGTGAAGCGCAGATTATTTTCTGATGTTAAGGAAGCCAAGGATAACAGAGTAACAACTAAAGAGGTAAGCACACAAACTTGTAACAGCCAGCCTGAGGTGCCATTAAATGTTGACCAGTTACCTTCAACTGTTACAGCTGATAAGTATTCATCTGAACATAGATGGAAAGATGTTGAGACCAAAGTTTTGCTGGAGTCTCTATCTGCACTAGGGTATTCTTCTTTTCCTATTCCAGGAAGTGTAAATGCCAATTTTGATGTTGCAATCTTTGCATGCTTAAGATCAATCATGCAAACAAAATTGCCTAATTATGACAGGACCGTGAGGAGCATACAATGTAAATGCTCATCATTGGCAAATGCAATGAAACATGCACTTTTGAGCAGCAACCCCCCTCTTATTGATGCATTTGATCTTGATGAGCAGGTTTTCAAGTATGTTTTGAACCATTATGATGCATATAGCATAACATCAAATGTTTTTATACAAGATATTTGCAAGTTCTTCCTTACCAGTAGCCCAACAAATGTGGTTGCACTCATTGTTGCTTTTATTTCAGCTCTGGATGCAAGAAATCTGATTTCTCCAGGTATATTCGAAACTTGTAATCAGAAACTGGTAGACCATCTTATCTATTCTCTTGCAGGTTTTGAAATGCTTAATAAAGAGTGTCTACCAAATGTCATATCAAATCTATCAGAAGGCATTGCCACAAGACGATTCCCTTTAGATTCTTTGATATTCCACTTTATTAACGAGAACTCCAAGTTTTATCTTCTAGATAACAGTAGTAAAATGGAATATCATATGACCACAAAGAAATTCTGGAAATGTGCAAAAGATCTCTTTGGTGGAAGTGTCATTAGGTTCTTCTCTGGCTATAGAAACATAGGTGAGAGCCTTTTACAAAACTACAGACCAAATATAAGACTGTTTTTGTCATTCCTAGTGAAACTGTTCTGAACCGTTTTCAACCATACCTTGACAACATGCCAAAAAGACTAAAACCTGGGATATATGAAGAGCCAATAAAACAAGCTGTAAGTAGCGCTCCAAATGGGACAGCCATGTGCTTGAAATGGGATGGACGAAAGGTAAGTCCAGGTTTTCATGATGATTCAGGTGATATTGACTTACTTGGGTGTGAAGAAACTGCCACATTAGATGAAAGAAAATCACACCAAAAGGAACTTGACCTTTTCTTTGATGAAAAAATTAATTATGTGTCTTCTGCTCTTTTCAGTTCTGATAACATCAAAACAATTTTGCGTGACGTGGTAAAAATACTTGGCACTAACAACAAGGAGCTTCGAGAATTGAAAGAGAAGAAGGAAAGAACAATCGAAAGTTTAAAATAAAAAAGTGGTAACAACTGGAAAGATGGTAAGTTTAAAAATGCAATTCTCTCACTTCAAGGAATGATGATTAAGTTATCTGATCAAATTGAAAGGGGTCTTGCATTGTCTGACAGAGTGTGTGAGAATCTATCACGTCTGAATGGGAGAAGTGAGTGGTGGACAAATAATTCTGAGGTTTGTGTGAAGAATCTTCAGAATTACTATGACACACCATTACCTAATTGTAGCATTCCAGGAAAACCTAACCCCCTTTTTCTCAAGCAGCGTTCTGATGAGTGGTTTGACTATCATAGGGGTGCCCATGCTTCTGAGGTAACATCTGAGGTACAGAAAGCTATGCAGCATGGGTGCCAGAATGAGGTAAATGCTATCGCCACAGCATGTACTAAAATAATTCCATCCCTTTTTCCTGATTTAGCCTTTTCTGATATAGGTTCTGTAATCATTGATGATGTAATGACAGAGCACACACATGATAGCATTGGTAAGTGCGCTAAATCTGACACAAGGCACCCTTTTATTCTTGTATCACCAGATGGTGTTCTTGTTAAAGAGGGTAATAAGAACTGGAAAGGAATCAATGACTTCCAATTAACTGTAGAGTTTAAAAGTCCATATTTCAAACCATCTGCCCACCTTGAAATTCCAAAGCGGTACTTTCCTCAACTTGAATTTGAAAGTCATGTGTCATCTTCAAAATGTACCTTATTTGTTTCATCTCATAGGGAATTCTCCACTGCTTTTATTTACCAGAATGACACAGATTTTACCTTAGATCTCATGAAGGAGGCACAGTCAAACTTCATGGAGAGTGCCTTTCCAAAGCGGTTCTCAGAAACAAGTAAGGAACTGAAAGAAAACCTTGGAATGGCAAAGGAGAGAATAAAGTTTCTTGGTGAGTTTAGAACAGTGTTTAACACTGATGAAAATGTGCAGCAAACATCTTCTATGGTCTCTGGAGCTAGTGAGTATGACATTGATGATACAACCAGCCTTCTTGTTTCAGCTAAACAGCTTCTCCAAGAGAGCTATGAAATAAAAAGGCAAAGGGCAACGGAAGCAGTCACATTTCTTCTCTCTGATACAGACAGGTCAAATGCAGTATATGGTGTTATTGCTTCTTACATGCTTACTGGTTACAGCCTGCCATGCAAAATAATGCGCAACATTGCTAACAAGGTATACCTAACTTGTGTCTCCTTAGGTGCTAACATTTGTGCATTTGCTTACGATGGCCAGTGGCATGCGATGATGGCAAAAGGTCTTGATGACAAGCCTCATACTATGTACCAGTTGCAGCAATCGATCTGGAATGAGGTGACATCTTTAAAAAAGCCGGAAATTATCCAATCTATGTCTCTTCTCAATGCTAATGTTTGTCATGAATTTAATTTTGTCAAGTTACCAGGTGGGCCAATGTTGGTAGAATCACTGTATCCAATAAAGGTAAGTTCCTTTCCTAACTATATAGGGGCTCATGAGCACAATGACAATCTTAGTTCTCCATTTCCTGCAACTGAACAAGTTACTGTTTCTACTCAGCTTGATGACAATAATTTTGAGAACCAACAGGTTATTGAGGCAGAAAACAATACAATTGGTGATGATATTGAGCAAAATGACCAAGGAGCACCTTTGCACAAAATGGTTGAGGAAGACTGGTCTGACCTGGAAAGATGGTTGATAAATGGTGAGCATAAAGATAAAAATTTAAACTCTGCTAATCTGAGAACTGTCATATGTGATATCAATGCACTCTACAGGTGTACTTTACCAACTCTGAAAACAATCTTGTGATGGCTGCGGTATAAGTACCCTAAGCACAAGATCAAATTGAGTGGAAATAAATGCGTGCTTGCAATGCAGATTGCAGAGTTTCTTTGTGACAGTGATGGTCGCAAACTTGATGGTGACAAAATTTTTAAAAAAAGGTCACCTACTAGCCACTCTCCAATTTCTTTGCGTCTTGCTTGCATGAATGCCCTTCGAAGACAGGACTATAGCAAGCTTGCACTTAGTGTCTCTTATGCTTCATATCTTTTTGCAGAGAGGCTTGCCACATGGAAAACCCAGGCACCAATTAATTTCAACATGGAAATAGGTGAAATTGGCACTAACATTGAATGGTTTTATATCCCAGACATTCATCCTGTAACTAGAAATTTGATTGTTGGCCTTGTTGATCATCATCATTTGTTCATCAGGGTTCGAATGGCACTGGTGCGTGGAAAGTTACATGATGTATCTGTAAGGAACTTTGTCAAAGTTGCACAGTCCGGTAAGACACCTCTCACTAGGGCAATAATAGTAGATGGCTTAGAGCCCCAAAGTGAAGATTTTGCACGCATTACATTTTGTCAACAGGTTGAGGAATGCTTGCTCGAAAATGGTGATGTTGCTGAAGCAGAGTTTTGCAGACGTGTCCGTAACTGGAATAGAGCTAATGATGAACCTGGAATGACAGCCATTGAAAGAGTAGAACATCGATTAAATTTCAGGAAGTGGCTTTTACGAGGTATGTCTTTTGATAAATTTCCACCAAAAAGAGGCTTCATTAAGGGGTTTCCTGCTGTGACCTTTGAGGCCATTCTTGCTGCTATTGATGGGTACCTTATTCTTTATGGGTTAGTTCCAAGTGGCTCCTACAATGTCAGATCTGTTAACACCAATGATAACGAAACTTACCATAGCATTGTGTATAGCTTTTCAAATAGCAAATATGGTATTCCTGATTGTTCAGAGCTAGAGGCCTTGCAAGCAAAAATATGGCGAATCCACAAAATGAAACTTGACCCAGAAATTCCTTTCCAGGTGCGCACTGCTAAGAATCCAACGTACATTGACAGAAAAGCTACTTGTGCTACCTCTGAAATCATAAATTTTGACAAAGGTAAATCTGATCACGGTGTTAAGTATGTCGACCAAGTCAATGTCACAGATCACTTTTTTGACTCCAAGGATCGCTGCAGAGCAAAGCCGCGACATAATCCTAAAGGCGTCTCAAAGTGGAATGAACCTGCAAAGGGTGTGAGAGGTGTGCGAGAATTTTATAAAGTGGATGAATCAAAACTAAGCATGCTATCAAGAATGGGTATCAGTGAGCAAGTGAATGTCTGAATACTTCATAATACATCCTCTCATTTCCAGTAAGATATATGCAGCAATTTTCCTTTCCAGAAACAATGGCATAAGAGCATACAGGTCATTGTGGCAACTGCGCTTAACTGAATTATACTGACTGGGAGGGACATTTAACAATATGTTCCGATGTTTCTAACAGTAATCGTTTTTAAATTTAATCAAAATTTTCCTTCCAGCATTGTATTCTACACAGCAAGCATGTGTTCCCATACAGGTCCACTTAATTGTGTGCTTACTTGTATTGTGGCAACTGCGCTTAACTGAATTATACTGACTGGGAGGGACATTTAGCAATATGTTCCGATGTATCTAACAGTAATCGTTTTTAAATTTAATCAAAGTTTTCCTTCCAGCATTGTATCCTACACAGCAAGCATGTGTTCCCATACAGGTCCACTTAATTGTGTGCTTACTTGTATTGTGGCAACTGCGCTTAACTGAATTATACTGACTGGGAGGGACATTTAGCAGTATGTTCCGATGTATCTAACAGTAATCGTCTTTAAATTTAATCAAAATTTTCCTTCCAGCATTGTATCCTACACAGCAAGCATGTGTTCCCATACAGGTCCACTTAATTGTGTGCTTACTTGTATTGTGGCAACTGCGCTTAACTGAATTATACTGACTGGGAGGGAAATTTAGCAATATGTTCCGATGTATCTAACAGTAATCATTTTTAAATTTAATCAAAGTTTTCCTTCCAGCATTGTATCCTACACAGCAAGCATGTGTTCCCATATAGGTCCACTTAATTGTGTGCTTACTTGTATTGTGGCAACTGCGCTTAACTGAATTATACTGACTGGGAGGGACATTTAGCAGTATGTTCCGATGTATCTAACAGTAATCGTTTTTAAATTTAATCAAAATTTTCCTTCCAGCATTGTATCCTACACAGCAAGCATGTGTTCCCATACAGGTCCACTTAATTGTGTGCTTACTTGTATTGTGGCAACTGCGCTTAACTGAATTATACTGACTGGGAGGGACATTTAGCAGTATGTTCCGATGTATCTAACAGTAATCGTTTTTAAATTTAATCAAAATTTTCCTCCCAGCATTGTATTCTACACAGCAAGCATGTGTTCCCAAACATGTTAATTGTGTGTTTGTATTATGTTTAGAGTTCTGTCGGGGAGCCGGCTGGGAGGAGCATTTGGAATTCATGTTCACTAAATTTTGTGTTAGGAAATAAAATATACAAAATAAATTATTTTTTCAACAGAGTACTCCCCATGGTGCCTATTGAATATCCACAAACAGGTCCACTTAACTGTGTGTTTGTATTGTGTTTAGAGTTCTGTTGGGGAGCCGCCTGGGAGGAGCATTTGGAATTCATGTTCACTAAATTTTGTGTTAGGAAATAAAATATAAAAAATAAATTCTTTTTTCAACAGAGTACTCCCCATGGTGCCTATTGAATATCCACAAACAGGTCCACTTAACTGTGTGTTTGTATTGTGTTTGGAGTTCTGTTGGGGAGCCGGCTGGGAGGAGCATTTGGAATTCATGTTCACTAAATTTCGTGTTAGGAAATAAATTAATGTAAAAAATAAATCATTTTTTTCAACAGAGTACTCCCCATGGTGCCTATTGAATATCCACAAACAGGTCCACTTAACTGTGTGTTTGTATTGTGTTTAGAGTTCTGTTGGGGAGCCGGCTGGGAGGAGCATTTGGAATCCATGTTCACTAAATTTTGTGTTAGGAAATAAATTAATGTAAAAAATAAATCATTTTTTTTCAACAGAGTACTCCCCATGGTGCCTATTGAATATCAACAAACAGGTCCACTTAACTGTGTGTTTGTATTGTGTTTAGAGTTCTGTTGGGGAGCCGGCTGGGAGGAGCATTTGGAATCCATGTTCACTACATTTTGTTAGGAAATGAAATATAAAAAATAAATTATTTTTTCAACAGAGTACTCCCCATGGTTCCCGTTATAATTTTGATTAGAGTTCGCTTGAGCAAGTTACTTGAAACTAGCTATTTCCATGATCGTTTCTTTAAATGATGTTCACATATTTTGATGGTTTCTTGTCAATAATTGATGTGGAGAATGGGTTATTTTAAGGGTAGAATCATTGGGTATGCCACCTGCTCTTAAGCAGACAGAAGAATGCCATGCATAATTTTGGTCTGACACAATAGTTTTGGGACTCACTCACTAGCTTTTTCTGCCTTTCCAATTTTATCTTGAAACTAATTAACTGAATCAACAGTGCTGACTGTGGAAAACAAATAATATGCTTACATTAGTTTTAGTTGCCACCTTCATTCCATAAGGAGGAGTGTGGAATCTATTCTCTTCTCTTCTCTATTACAACTGCAAGGGGTTTATGCTCATCTGTTTGGAAAAGTTTAAAACTCTTGGCATGAGCAATACCTGATCTCAATAGAATTTGAAACACGTTTTGGCTTTCTACTTTGCAACTTAAATTTTTTACACACTTTTTGAAACATAAATTTTATACCATACTTTTTCATGTTGCTAAGTATAAAGCTTCAAATGGTGTATCAATAGGAAAAAAATTTGGGAGGTAGTATCTGACCACAATGATGTGACCGATTAAGCACATCATTTGCATCCTAAAAGTTGCATTTTGACTTGGTAAACTATTTCTTGGTAAAAAATGTGAAAGTCACTCAAAGTCGTGAGTTTACAAAGTTTCTTTCTCAATTTTTGGAAAATGTAATCCTTTCAATATCTAATATTTCAAAATCAACAATGAAAAACTATTAAGCATACATTCCAATCCTGCGACAAAGAGTGGTTGGCAGCCATGACACCCCTGCCTAGAGCAGCTAATACAGGAATATGTTGGAAAGATAAATTATTTGATTGGAATACAGTAAATCAATACCAGCTATTAGAACTTTACAAAATATAACACCACAACTGATTGCTGGAATTGAATTTCCAAAATTTTTAACCAAACTTTTATAAACACTTCCCAACACACTCCTGGGGGACAGGAAGCGGAAATGTTTGCTTTAGGCAAAGGTCTTTTCGTTGGTTCTCTATGCAAACAAAAAGTCTACACAATAAAATTCAGATTTGCTTTTCTTTAAACAAATGCAGGTAACAGTTCCATATTCCATGTTTTTCTTGCAATTTCTTTTCCATGTATCCTCCCATAAAACAGACAAAATAAGCAATATGAAACAACATGTCTATATCAAAAGCTCAATTGAAAATGAGCATCAAAAACTGATCACTGAATAAACTAAATGATCTCTTCTGCATACATACATACATACATACATACATACATACATACATACATACATACAGTAACTGGCATTTAATTAACTTTTTATCAAAAATAACTTGACCGCAGTATCACTAAATCATAAGACTTCATCTAAAGGTGACTACTTGACTATCAAGGAATGGGTCTTCTTCCCTGGGAGGGGGTGAAAGGGGCTAATCGATGAAGTGGACCAAAATTCCACCAAATATTTAAGAATGTCTTTCAACACAAAGGTGTTTTCATATTTTCATAATATCTGAAATTTAATATTGCGTTTTTTCTCAATCTCTCTCTATCAGCAAAACACCTCTGCAAATTCACTTGATTCTTGGATCACGACTGTGTAACTACTCAGGGAACATAGACAAATCTGACATCAAATTTATCTATCAGAGTTTGGGTGCTACACTTTTTTATCTAAAGTTTAGCTTGGTGACTTTTTTCACAAGTGGTCTGTCAGTACAATGGTCTGTCTAGGGTGAAGTCACTCCACAGATATATGACATGCTCTCAGGCTATAGCACAGAATACAGTTATAGTTAAATCTTTGTCTGTTCTGTTTACCTTTAACAGTGTTTCGCTGTTAAGCTTCAACTTTACCCTAAAGCCTCGCCTCAGCACCCTCTCATCATCCCTTCAACAAAATTTGCAAAAACTAAATATTCTCTACCTCAAAACTCTTCTCACTATGTCTATGAGTCCATAATACAACAGTCTGCAACTATTTAAGTAAATAAATAATTGCTTATCATAATAGCAAAAATTAGGGTGCAAATGATTACCTGGAGTATCTTAAATTGTTGTTAGGCCAGCAATATATATCACACCCTCTTGAGTCCCCTTCATGGTTGACTTGGGTTGGATCTAGAGGCCAGGCTAGGCACATCTTTATTAGATTGATTTCTTCTTCTTCTTTTTGGCCATCACAATACCTAGCATAGCCATAGGCACAGCAAACAGCATTTTACTTGATTAAGGTTTTTGTTTCTTCTCACCAAATTCATTTTTTGCATCGTCATAGTGAGTACAGTTTGCCTTGTGCCTTGTGAGTAAATTTGATATAGGCAAAGGCCTACATCAAAAATCTTGTGAGCTGAATGGAAATTAGCACCCGGATGCATCTGTTCACGAACGAAGGATATGCTATCATTGAATATCGTGCTTAAAGCCATCACCAGTGAAGATAATTTCCTTATCCTCTGTCTGTTGCCAAAACAAAGCCAAGAAACCAAGGAAGGAACCAAAAGTGCAACGGCAGGTATAATGTATCTAATGTATCCTGTTTATATCCCTCCAAAAGAGCGCGTAGACTAGGCCAGGCCTTTCCTATTCAACGCTGCCAGTTCAGCCAGTTCAATCAACCACACCAACTTCGGCTGCAACTGTAGTTGCGACGAGTTCACACATCTCTCTCTTCTCATCCTATGCTACAATGATTACGCCAAGAAAAGTGTGTTGAATGTCTACCGATGAGCCACAAAGCCAACTCGCTCGCAGCTTTGTCACACCTTCACATTCCACAAACATGCAAGATTTCTAATGTGAAAAATGTCTAAATGTCATGGTGTTCAAGGCGCTGCTTTCGACACATAAGACAATGAATTCGACAGAATACACTTTATATGGTATGCAATTTCTTCAAAATAAGACCATCACTCCTTTCAAATTGCGTGGAGTTTACCAGGAAGTTTAAATCAAAACGATTTTGGTTTTAAACATTTCTTAGATAAATTCACTACCTTTTAAGATTAAATTAACGCGGAAAAGTCACATCGCATCACTGCAAGAAACGTTCAAAGTCGGCGAAAATATTCACTTCCGGTCATTTTCCTATACATTTGTATAGGGGCATCAAAACGAGGCTGAACTCCTCGAGAAAGGTGTTGTCGGGCGTGTATGTAAGGCCTTTGACAGAGTTTGGCACGAGGGCTTACTGTATAAACTTGAGTGCAGTGCGATATCTGGAAGCCTCCTTGCACTAATTCGCGATTTTTCTTGCAAACAGTGAACAACGTGTTCTATTAAATGGGAAAAACTCAGAATGGGCAACAATTTCTGCTGGAGTACCTCGACTCGGTTTTAGGACCCTTGTTTTTTCTTATCTATATAAATGACCTTAATGATGACTTAAAGAGTGATGTTAAGATCTTTGCTGATGACACATCTCTATTTTCTGTTGTGAATGATGTAGCCAGAACTGCCGAAGAACTAAACGGTGATTTAGAGACAGTTAATTTGTGGGCATGGCAATGGAAAATGCAGTTTAATGCTGACAAAACTGTCGAACTCATCTTCTCCACAAAAAGAGTTAAACCCTTTCATCCCCCTCCACTGTTAGGAAATGATATGGTAACAGAAAAGGCCGAGCATAAGCACCTTAGCATGATTCTGGATCCCAAACTGGATTTCCAGAGTCATATCAAGAAAGCTATCTTAAAGTGAATATGACGCGAAAATTTTTATTGTCTTATCTGATGCATTAAATATCGCTGATCACGATGGTGAATTTAATTTTTCGATTTACGCTTTTATTTCGCTGGAAAATGGGGTTAAAGAGCCCCCACTCTGCTTCAAAAAGTGGCGGCAGTTCTGCGCGGTCTAACCGTTGAGTACCAGATCTCTGTGACGTAAAGTGTTTGGGCAACGATACCTCGATACACAAAACAACATGAAAACTGGCCATAAAAGATGAAGTTTGGCTTGATTTTCCACCTTTATACCCAATTTAAACCGATAAATTTTCCTCCAGATATCTCCAGTTACTCCAGACAAGGTATGCAACGAACTTTTTGGAGGTTTTTCGCACTAAAATGTTTCTATAAAGTGGCATGTTTGGAAGGGATATTACGCGCGATGACATGAAAGTGAAAGCATATTTCGCAACACATCCCACACACAGGTCAAAGTTTCCAAAACAAAAATAAACATTACGTTTGTGACTATTTAATAAACCTTTAGATAAACAAACGTTACATGTTGCGACTATTTTAGTAGGTTTTGCCATATAAATGGATTGGTTTGGGTGCTTCTAATCGATAAAGCCTTCCAAGTGAAGCCGTGAAGCCGAAGGAAGGCGAGACAGGGTTCCAGACCATGACCATAGGCCATCAGACAGCTCCGTATATTTTGGTCTGGTTCGATTGGATATAACGGATGATAAAGCTGTAAACTTACCCAAGAAAGCTCGTCCTCTACCAAAATCTAAGCCATGAAATGTTCACAAAATATGATTATGGAGGAAAGTATTGCTGTGCCGGGTTACCAAACAAAATGAGCTGACAAAATCGAAGTTCGATGCCTGCTGGCATTACCCACCATCGGTTACCAAAGGATCCAGAAGTGCGAAGACAGAGAATTCATTTCATAAAACGAAATCATTTCATTTCATTCTTTATTTTGTTGCAACTGACTTCCAAAGAACGCATGCCTCCCTGCGTGAATTTAATACCGAAGATATGAAAAACTTCCTTCGACGTGTTTACGATACAACGCAGTTTGACAAGGAAGCAACCAGGCAGTCCAGACAAAAGAATGGTTATTAGACTATTGTATCTTATTGCTTTTACTTACGTCATTCTCAAAGAAAGATCCAATATCTCGCTGTTGGAAATAATACCCCTTTGAAAAGTGAAAAGTACAATAACCTTGGGCATGTTGACTTCAACTGCCCTGTTCCTAAATATTTCATCAATGCTACGGTCCTTCAGACCAAACGTTTTTTAAATTTGAAACCAAGCTCTTTGATTCTTTTTCGGTGGGTAGGTACTGCAAACCAATGACTTCGGCCCTCCTGTAGCCCTCCTGTGGGGGGAATTTGATATCTTACTACCTTTGTAAAAGCGGTTTAAAATAAACAAAACTTATTAAAAATTAAATTTTCTATCATAGTTGCTAAAGGCCACTGCAGCCAAAGGAAGGGAAACTGAAGGCAAGGAAACACCCGAAACACAAGAACCGAAATTTAGCTGTTATCTCTCACTGGTCGACTGACTGCTTGCTTAGGCCCCAAACACTTTACGTCACAATTCAAAACCCGCCCCAGACTTCCCGGACACTTTTTCGACGAAACAATCAATTTCAAAACGCTAATATCTACGAAACGACTTAGAATTTGAAAGTCTACAGTTTAGATTCGAAATCAGCGTACTTGAATTGACTAATATCGACAATAAAAATTTTCGCGTCATATTCACTTTAAAGGCATAACGAGGAATTGGATTAATACGACATATTTCTAATTATGTTTCTAGGGACGTTCTTAATCAAATGTACAAGCTTTATGTTAGACCTCATTTAGATTATGGTGACATTGTCTACCACAGGCATGACCCTGAGATGCTCCAAAGCTTCACGCGTAAGATAGAACAAATTTAATATTTGGCTGCCTTGGCGGTGACCGGTGCATGGAGAGGTACAAATAGGCAAAGGCTGTATGAGGAACTGGGGTGGGAAAGTCTCTATCAGAGGAGATGGTATAGACGCTTGTGCCATTTTTGTAAATTAAAGAACTCACACCATTCTGAGTATTTGTCTGCAGAAATTCCTCTTGAGCGTCAAGTCATGTACAACCTCAGAAGTGCACGTCTTTATGAACAAAACATAGGTAAGACTGTCCGGTTTTCATACACCTACTTCCAGAGCAGGTATTAGACTTCTGACCAAGCTTCGTTTGAATTTTATTGCCTTAAATGAACACAAATTTAGGCATAATTTAGAATGTCTGGACCCTATCTGTGCTTGTGGCACAGGCAAAGAAGATAACGAGCACTTTCTCCTGCATTGAAAACCAAACAATTTTGATTGAAAAAATAGCATAATATGCTAATTAGTCACATGATCCGTTGCTAGCTAACCCAACAACAATGGAAACTCGCTAATTTTGGCTCTTTTCCTAAAAACTAAATATTTTCAACGAACAGTAGTCAATAAATAGTTTTAAAGCTACAGATATGATAAATATGAATTGTTCTTAATGAAAACTGTCAAAAATTCTGTTTTTAGAATTCCATTGATACAAAACTTTCAATCAATGTCATGCTTGACACCCAAACAAATTTGTAAATGTCTTATTGACATTTAAAGTCAATTTTTAGCGATAAAAACTATATAAAATTAAACTTGAATCGTTCATTGGTCAGTTTTGATCATAATGCACTAATTATTTCATATGTTGATAATAAATATCACACCATCATAAGTATGAAGTGAAACATCTTAAATTTTGCTGATGTTAGCAAAATACAAAAGGATATATATCAAATGAAAGTGGACTTCAAGACAAATTGATCAGTAGCAATTTCATAGAAATCAGATTGGTACAAAAACTGTTATGTATATTTTAGTGATTTTCTAAGAGACGTGTTGCTAAATATGGGCATGTCATAGTCACGTGACCAATAGACCCTATGCGTAATTACGCCACGAGCGACGCAGCGTGCAATGCAATCTGGGACTTTTGGTCACGCGTGGCTATCAGCTGTCGTTTTCAGTACGCGAAGCCCAGATTCTTTGATTGTTTACGTAATCATTCGTGCTGAAAACATGGAAATTAAAGATAAAATCGATCGTCTACTCAAAGAAAATCATAGCTCTAGTTTTTTCGAAACTCTTGCCCGAGCAACAGGCGTGAAGAAGAAAGTGACGGTGGAGAAATCACGGCGCAAGAAGACGATATATATGACAGCAGGCCTATGAACGAAAACGAAAAAGAAGGCTGGACAAGAAAACTCAAGTAAACAAATGATTCGTGGTACAAAATTTAAAATAGCCTTAAATGACAGACTCGTCACATTAAACCCATAAACGCAACGAAAACACCGAAATCAATAGAAAGAAGACTACTAACTCCTGTAAAAGAAACAATAACCAATTAAAGCCTGTGACAAGAGAAAAATTGTTAAATCCTGTTAGACAAAATCGAATTAACTCAAGTACCTCCCAAATATAACAAATATTATCATTGACAAAAATTTCATTGAAGGAGCAAGTACTCTTCCTAAAACATCAACAGAACCAAAAGCACACCGGAATAAAAAACACGGATATCGACTGTGGAAAGAGGGGTACGTTCGAAGCATTTTTGTGAAACCAAACATAAAGGCCAAGTGTATGCTGTTCTTGGCAAAAGCTAAAGTGCATGTTTCTACAGGGGGTCCCAAAAAAATTTTTCCCCGTTTGTCTGAAGATTGCGACAAAACGGAAAAAGATTCTCGCCAAACTTTTGCATGATGGTGCTCTTCTGATGTTCAATTAAAGTTTGCCACCATCCCCGTAAAAACCCGTTGAAAAATGAATGATAGACTTTTAGCTATTTTATAAAGAGCCTAGATCGAACGTTATTTGTATACATTTTCCTATGCGACGTTCGATCGAGTGGCGATAGAGCTTCTATCATTATTGTGCACATTCGAAAATTCTACAAAATGTAGCAAAATAGCGTTCGATTCTGATTCTTTTAAGAATAGCTAAAAGGTCTATTGCGGAAGTGATAATTGCACTATTGGGAGCCATTCTTATTGTTTGCAGTGTTGCCATACTTGGGATTTCATCCCAAGATCTTGGGAATTTTCAAGTGTCATGGGATTTTCTTGGGCTCTCTTTTTGGCAAAAACATCTTGGGAAAAATCTTGGGATTTCATAAACAATCCACCAAAGATATTTATTATTTGACTACGATTATTATTTCAAGAACAGTATAGAAAACCTGGCTAAACTCTTATGTTGATTCAATTTTCAGGTAAAAATCGTTTGGATAGCATTTAAAATATAAGATGAATTATTTTACACATGGTTTATTTTGTTCCAATGCCTTCCTTCGAGTTATAACTGATATCTCAAAAACATTTTATAATAAAAGGATATTAGATTTTCAGATAGGTCTCAGAAAGGATCTTGGGTGGAAGTCAGTGAAATTTTGTGGGTAGGAAAGGGTGAGAGGAGATTTTTGAGCCGGTTTCTGAGACCTTGGGATTTTTTACGGCTAACCATTGCATTTTGGGACTTTCGACCCTCGTTTTGGAAAATTTTGATTATTCAATCTGCCTGGTCGTCCATTTGTTTTTCTCCAGACGCAAGAAACTAAAACTAAGAAACCAAACACAACAAAATAGAAGCAGGTCAGCCTCCCGTTATAATTTCAGGTTCTGAAGCAGTATTTGAACCATCAAACCAAAATGGATTCGTAATGGAGTTGATTATCCTTGATTATCAACTCTAATAACATTTTGTTTCTTGGAATCTTGGAATCAGCTAAGCAGCAGCATGTAGTTTTGCTTCAACTTTTACACTATATTTAATTTACCTATGTTTATAGACTTTGCAAATATTGTCACAAAAATTAAGAGAAGGATAAGATTATTGAAGGAAGAACGTGAAACAACAGATGGTCTAGCGGCCTTGCCTGTCGGTCACAAAACACTGGCGATCACAACAAAAACGGTATATTTCATGGCCTCGTTGACACTGACCCCTCAAAGTTCTTCAAGATCAACGACAATAAGACAAGGGGTCATAAATACAAAATAGTGTTGAACAAATGCAGATTAGATGTGAGAAAGAACTTTTATTCTCAGCGAATAATAAAAGAGTGGAACTGCTTGCCAGCTAACATCGTCGAAGCAAAGGATGTAATAACGTTCGAAAAACTCTTTGACCGCCTACACGGGGATTCAAAATTCGAAATCAAACTAAACTAGATTAGTAGTCATAGACAATCAGGGTTGTATAGGCCTTGTCCTTCCAGCCCCTTAAACAAAATTTATTATTATTATTATTATTATTATTATTATTATTATTATTATTATTATTATTGTTATTAACAAATAAAAAACAAGACTGCTTGTGTGAAAATTTTCGATCTATCGTAGATCTTCTTCAGTCACTAAATTATAGCATTCTATAAATCTAATAGTTAATAAACGTTTAACAAGAGAGAATGTTGCGTTCTATAATGGAAAAAGAATTAAACGTTCTCCTAAATAATGGAATGTAAGTTTCTAATGATGTGGCGTCATGAAATACGCGGTTAATTCGTTTTGCTAAATAGTTTTAAATGAACACGTCCTAGTTCGTTGCAACTACTGTTCATGCCTAATGGTTCGTGAGTTCTAAGTCTGGATGTCCATTGACTTTCTTTCCATGGGAAAAGACAAGTATAGGATTTGTAACATTTCCCTCACAGCTAAGTGTAGCAACATGCGCATGCTCCGTGTGCATTTCTTTGCCCTCATGTGACACGCGATCATTATCCTCGAAGCTCTCCCACAGCTCTAGGTGACCCAAAGGCGAAAAGTGGATCTAAGAAATTCGCATTTTTATGCCTCGAATTTTTTTAAGAGACTGGCTAATTTGATACCCTATGGTAGGCAAAAGAATAGCGACCTCGGATCCACCTGTATTATTTTCATATCAAGTCCGAGGCTAAAGCAACAGGGCATTTTTAAATCACAAGACTTGGCCTACGTACAAATCTCCTATTGCATGGAGCCGAAATGGAAAATTCTATCTCAATTTTTATGCCTCGAATCTTGAATAAAGACAGTTTGTTTCTGTCTCAATTTGTCAGAAGAGAGTTGAATTATTGGAATCCACCTGTATGTTTTTGAAATATGTGATGGATTTTTGCAGAAAGAAGGAAACAGACCATTTTAGGCTCACTTTCGAAGCAGATTTGGCTGACCGCGTACGCGGAAGTAAGTTCATATAAGCAAATGTTACATATCTTTTGGCATGTGCAAGGATATCAGAGTCCCCTTCAACGTTCTCTAAGATGTGCACCCGCAGATCGCGATCAAAACTGCACAATTCACTGTCATAAAAGTGTTTCCCCAACTCCGTTGCTGTCGGATCGTGTTTCGAATCACTCCGATGCTTGTTAAAGCGCTGGCTCAATGTTGTCGATGTGTACCCAACATAAAGTAAATTATGCTTAGTGCATTCGGCTGCATAAATCACGTTTTTTGATTGACAAGATCCTCCTGAAATTTTGTATTTCTTCCTTGCATTTATATTTTCTACCAGATCAGTTTGCCCCATGTGGTCGCATAATTTACATGGGCGGCCGCGTTTCTTTGAATTCTTCTGTGTGCATCTCACATTCAGTCCTGATGGTCTTTTTACCTTTGGCTGACAGGAAACTAGGAGTGAACGAAGGTTTGGATTGCGGCGGTAAGATACAATTGGTGGTTCTGGAAAGATTTTAGCGAGTTTATGGTGATCTTCAAGCATTGTTTGATAGTTTCTGTGTAGGATGGAAGCTAGTCCTTTAAATCTTGTATGCCAGTTGATAACTAGAGGTACCCTATTGTTGTCATCACAAACATTCGGTTTCTTGAAAGTCAAGAGATCTTGACGGTTTTTCTTTTCTACGTCATTGGCTATCCGAATGAGTTTAATTCTTGAATATCCTCTGTTTACATAAAAGTTTATAAAGTCCGATGCATGTTTTCGGTAATCAACAACAAGACTGCAAATTCTTCGAATTCTGATAAACTGCGAGAGTGGGTTAGATCTAATTGTATGGTCTGGATGATCTGAGAGTCTGTGTAAATAAGTGTGTGTAGCCGTAGGTTTGCAGTATAATTCAGTGATGAGAGAATGTTCATGAATTTTTACTCTTGTATCTAGAAAAACAACCTCTTTCTTGGAGAATTCAGATGTAAATTTGATTTTTGACTTGCAATTGTTCTCTTCGGCAAAGGAATTGCAATAGGAAAGAAATGCTTGTAAACTGACTTGATCACCCTTCCATATGAAAAATATATCGTCGATGTATCTTATCCATGACAATGGTTTAATTCCATGGTATTTGTGAAAGTTTTGTAGAAATTCCGTTTCAAATTTAGACATGAATATATTTGCAAAATTAACGGCCATGGGAATGCCCATTGCTGTTCCTGTAACTTGATGGAAGTACTTTTCTTTAAATTTGAGAGTATTGCTTCTGAGGATGAATAGAATTATATCCGAAATGTAACTTGATGGTACTGACTTATCATTGCGTTTATCAAGTGCTTGTTTACAGGCAAGAGCACCTTCTTCATGGTCAATGTTTCGGTATAAAGAGCATACGTCCTCCATGGTAACGAGATAGAATTCTTCTTTAGCCAAATCAAGACTGTCTAAAATCTCTATGTGGTTAACAAAATCAGTAGTATCTCTGATGTAAGAAGATGTTTTCATTGCCGCAGGTTTTATGAAACTATCTACCCATTCTGATAACTTAGCAGTACATGACTCATACCCACTGCATATCGGTCGTAAAGGCGGGAAATTAGTAAAGTTTTTGTGGATTTTAGGAAGGCCGTAGAAGCAAGGAGTTCTTGTACCCTCTCTCAATTTCGTGTTCCCTGTTTCGTTTATATAACCTTTTTTATCCATGTCGTCAATCATCAGATTTAAGTCTTTGCGGTATATAGGACTTTGATCGCAATCAAGTTCCTCATAGTACTGATTATTGGTTAGTGTCTCCAAACAGGCTTCCTCATAATCATTGGTAATCATTATTACGATGCCACTACCTTTATCTGCAGGTTTAATCACTATCGTTTCATCAGAAGAAAGGGAATTGATGGCGTCCCGTTGATAATTCGTTAGATTATTGAAATGCTTGTTCCTATTCTGAGTCAAGTGTTGACGAAAATCGTGTAGAGAATTGTCAATAAAATTTACAAGTCCATTTGACCTGCCCTCCCTTACTTTATCAGGATACCAATGTGGATTCTTGATTGACCATCCTAATGCCGATCGGTCTTCATCTGGTTTTACTATTTTGTGAGGAGCCTTTTCTGGTTCGTATATTGCTGGAAGATATTGATTTTTTCATATCACTAGATTTTTTGGTATCGCTTTCGTACTTTAATGGTAATTTCGATATCTTCTTTTGTTTTATTTTACCAAATCGTTTTTCATGCTTTGCTTTGAAACCAGAAATGCAGTTAATCAAGTAATTATGGCGAGAATTAGAATTACAGCATTGTAACAATTCCTTTTGAAGCTTGACCAAGGTCAATTCTAGCGAGGAAATTATATGTTTATAATGATCCAGTATAATTTCTACATTTTTCATTGAATTTTGGAATGATAATGACTTCAACTTGTTCTGTAAGACATCATCTTGCTGCGCAGCACATATTGGTGAATTCGTTGACAAACCTTTAGGTATTATGTTATTGTTCTTGCAGTAATCTAAAAATGAAACATGACTCAAAAGTTTAACCATCGTTATTGTTTGTTTCTTCAGTTCCAAAAACTTGATCCTTTCAGATTCACTTTCGTAGATAAAGTTATGAAATGAGTGCTTACCAGGTCCAGGATTTTTTTCAATACTCTTATCCGCATGGCATAAAATAGAAGACGGACTTACGAACGCCAAGAAAACAATACTATATGCGAGTCTTGCTGTGTCCGCTTCTCTTCTAACCTTGGCAGGATTAAGGTATGGTTGATGACTGCCGCTAAACATACCAATCTTTCGTCGATAGTTAGCCAAATCATCCATTGTTCGATCACTTTTGATTTATGATTATTAAAGAATTGATCGAGATGCCTTGCTTGCAGATAGTTAACAACAAATAAAAAACAAGACTGCTTGTGTGAAAATTTTTTGATCTATCGTAGATCTTCTTCAGTCACTATATTATAGCATTCTATAAATCTAATAGTTAATAAACGTTTAACAAGAGAGAATGTTGCGTTCTATAATGGAAAAAGAATTAAACGTTCTCCTAAATAATGGAATGTAAGTTTCTAATGATGTGGCGTCATGAAATACGCGGTTAATTCGTTTTGCTAAATAGTTTTAAATTAACACGTCCTAGTTTGTTGCAACTATTATTATTATTATTATTATTATTATTATTATTATTATATCGCTGTTTTCGAACTTTTATTTCACTCACCAGTCATTCCAAGCTGTTTGCGAACTCGTAGAACATGTCGGACCAAAATGAAACTTAAAAATAAAAATATCAACACCAAAATAGGATCAGCACTCCTGAAGCTGAGGGACGATATAAGGACAGCTATGAAATCTGGCGAGTTGTCAATCATCGTGCTTATCGATTTCTCAAAGGCATTCGACACAATATCACATGAGATGCTGATACAAACCTTGCATAAATATGATTTTCCTAACGATTTTCTCCGGTGGACTCTGAGCTACCTAACTAACAGAAAGCAGTTCGTGCAGGTTGACGAAAAAACATCCAAGAAAATGACAAATCTTTTTTGGTGTCCCTCAAGGCTCCACTCTGGGACCCTTATTTTCAATCTATATGTGAATGGCCTTCAAGATAAACTTCCATCTAAAACCATTCAGTATGCTGATGACACAACGGTTTATGCATCTTGCAAGACTACCAAATTACAGGAAGCAGAGAGAAACTTGAATTCATCACTTGAAAGTCTTGAAAACTGGGCCAATGATCATTCTGTGGCAATAAATGCAGTAAAATCAAAGGATATGATCTGTGCATCAAAACATCTGTATCACAGAAACAGGCTGAACGAAAAATCTGTTTTGTTGCTATTAGGGAACGACAACCTTGTTTTGGATGAAAACCCGCGACTCCTTGAAGTTCACTCAGACAAGAATCTGGATTGGACGAGCCATTTACAAAAATTTCTATCAACTTGCTATGGAAAAATAGGCGTCTTAAGAAAACTGAAAAACTTTACAACATTAAGGCTTCGAAAATAGACTTCAGCGATTACGTTTATTCGCCATTAACCAATGTGCAACTAAACAGTCTACAACGTCTGGAAAAAGTAGCAGCAAGTTTCGTACTTGGTAGATATTGTTCAAGAGATTATATTGTAAAACTGAACTGGCTACCAATTAATGAAAGGAAAGAATTCAATTATCTGAAGCTAACACACAAAGCTATTCACACTGACAACAGGCCAGATATAAATAAACTGGATATCAGAACAACGGGTAGAGCATTATGAAACAGCGATGAAATAAAAATTCAGACATCAGTAATCAACGGAACTTTCCAAGATGAAGCAAGCAAATACTTTAATCAGCTTCCAACAGAAATAAGAAACGCTAAGAATCTTTCTGCATTCTGTTCAGCCTTGCGGAATCGTTTATTTGCGAGGATCAATGAACAATGAAAAGACGCCATTAAGTAATTTTTATCAATCTTTTAACATTTTAATATCTCTAACCAATTTTCTTTCGCGATATCATGTGTAACACAATTCAGTTATTTTTGATTTAAAAAAAAGTTGTTTTTTTAAGAGATGAAGAGCCACAACTATTGTGGATAAGCTCAATATTAACATGTATGCATGCATGTCTGTATGTATGTAAAAACCAAAATTCAAGTTAGCCTACGTGTAGACCCCACGTTACGTAGGCTAGATTCAAGCTAGCTATTAAAGTTACAGAGAAGTTATAGTTACACTCAAATGTAGGTTTATTCAATTTTGGAATTAAGTAATCAACCTACAGCTACGCCATTGCAAACGCCAATCCATCCGGTCAGTTTGCAAATTCTGTGCCTAGATTTTAAATTCTGCTGCAAGCGCACACCTTTCTTGGCCACAAGAAACTTGAAAATCCCCGCTCTCGTCATAGACCCCATAAGCCTCCTTTTCATATGTCCGAAAAGAGATCACATGTTCATAAATTCCCCACCCGTCTTGCATAACCGAAGCTCAAACAGCTGCGACCCAGGTGTGTCATTCCATTGTTCTCGAAAATGAGAATTGTTTCGAGCATCGAGAAATCTAGCCTGCATGCAGAGGATAGTTGAGTCTGCACGCAGGCTACGAGAGATCAGGAAAATACAGATATGA
This sequence comes from Aurelia coerulea, assembly GCA_039566865.1. Taxonomy (NCBI): domain Eukaryota; kingdom Metazoa; phylum Cnidaria; class Scyphozoa; order Semaeostomeae; family Ulmaridae; genus Aurelia; species Aurelia coerulea. The sequence continues at coordinate 34,153,706 of CM076943.1, forward strand.
AAAAGTTGTTCTTACCCATATAAATCCTCTCTTGGATGAGTTTCCGTTTGAGTGGCATAATTGCGCTAGGGTCCTTGAAGGCATGTCAATCGTATTAAAATGGCGCCTTCACAGGAGAGGTAGACACAGAAGGAAAACAAGTCGATATATCACGAATGGAATGATATACTAGGATAAAAAAAGGTCGATGTATCAACCATAAAGCTTTTTCTAAATTCAGCGTTTCCTACCGCCCGTGCTTTAGCCTTCCTCTCATATTATTTATTTGAAAGTTACGGTTTTGGTCTATTCCATAACAATATTATAACCACGTGCAATAAGAAACGTATCGTGTTCTCACCGACCGAAAAATGTGTGTTTTTTGTGTCCATTCTCCTGTGCAATTGTGTTCTGTTGTCTTCGCCAATTTTTAGTGTCAATTAATCTGCTGCGTGCGCATACCCCTCGGCCGGAGGATTCAGTTCAGTTCAGTAAAAACAAAATGGACGCCCTCAGTAACAAGCAGAATTGGGACAGAAATGAAGACAAAGGTAACTTTAGATACAATTGCAAATCAAAACATCAAAACATGCAAACGCACACAACATAATTGAACAGGAGAATTGACAAAAGAAACACACATTTTCGGTCGGTGAGTACACTATACGTTTCTTATTATTGCGCGTGTTTTAACAAAAATTAAATTCTCAAACCACACGTATCTTTTGTAAGAAACTGCTTATAAGAAACTCAACGCTCAGATCGCCAAGAAAACTGAGGAAATCCCAAGAAAATATTTATTTTAGTAAAGGAAATCCTTCCAATATGTTTACTTATTTTCACTCATTTCCTGTATCATATTATTTGAAAGGTGCTTAACATTGGAAAGACTTCAAACAACTTTTTTTTAAATATCCAGGATTGCACAGGAACTAAATATCCGAGTAACTAGAAGTAACGAACCGTTAATGAATGCGCGCATCCTTTTTCTAAATTTTAGTTGCCATAAATCCAGGAATCAGGTATGCAGCAATCAAAGCTAACCAGAAATCCTTCACAGAAGACAAATTGGACTCTATAATTGTTTCAAGATAGTAATGTGGTTTTGAAATTTGTTTTCAGATTCTTGTGACATACAGTGATTCTCATGATTTTTCACAATTTTCTTACTTTTGCCCGATTCTTGTAGTTTTATGAGAAATTGGAGCTTTTCTGCAATTGAAAGAAACTTGTATTAAGAAAATCAGCCATTTGCCCCTTGCACCCTTTAGTTGATTTGATGAAAGCATGGAAGCGAATAACTTTCAACAATGTCATAAATGCTGAATTGGGGCCAAACCAAAGAACTGGCGTAAACAACCTTTATTTATGCAGTTTTATTTGGCAAAGTGGTAAAACTTTATGATGAAATGTATTTAGCAAAACCCCAGAGCAAAACCAAATGAGTTCTTGTTTTTGTCATTGCAAATATGATAGGTATCTATACAGTATTGGTATCTCAGATACCAGCACTGCGCAATGATGCAATATGGATTGTCTGCTATACAGTACAAATAATGTAGGGCTGAATTGCACACTGTGAATACTGCAGGCCAGGCAAAGCACAGGTAAAAGAGTAATAAGATACGTCATGTATTGTTGCATTAAATTCTAAGTATACTCCTACAATACATGTAATCGCAACTCCATGTGAGTGAAATTTCAACATATCATATCATATCATATCAAATTATTTAAACACAAAATCCCTTCAGCTGAATTAAATACAAATCAAAGTTATGATACAGTAATTACAGTATAATATTTACAAGAAGAAAAGAAAGTTCAAAACTGTTCTAGGGGCCTATTTGCTGCTCTTCCAGGGAGTCGTGTTTCTAGTCCAGAGGGTGAAGGGGGAGTATTACCACCCGAACGGGGACTTTACGGGACAACGTTTTTCTAGATCACTTTTTTGCGTAGATTACGAATCTGGGTGTTGATCGACGGTTTCGGGGGGCTTTTCCGAGATATAATGGGGTTTAGGCTAAAAATTCTGGGACTTTTGCGAAATGGATACATGCATAGGAATTGGTGATTCTGTTGCATGTTTTAAATGTAGAGGCTATAGTATTATACCAAATATACATATATTCTAGCCAAAGGGGTTCATTAGGGGGGTCAAGGGATTTATTGGGGGGTTGTGTCGAAAATGTCAAAGATAGATCTTATTATTGATAAAAGCAACAGACTTGATAAAACCTCTCAAAACAGCAACAGAAGGTGCAAGTATTAGTATAAACTGGAGTTAGATTATTGATGATCTTGTAGAACAAAGTAAGGCGTCTTCTCAATTTTTGGCACTTTAGTGATTCCCAGCCAAGTTCTGTGTACAGCCTTTCTCGAGGTGTTCCTCTCCATGTTCCCGTAATTACTCGCGCAGCAGAATACTGGACGGACTCTAATTTTTCCATTAAGCTCGGCAAAATGATGCTGCCACTGAACTCACATACTTTCGCCGGAATATGGTAAGTAATATCCCCGTAGTCAAGATGAGGTCGCACATAGAGCTTATATAACTCGTTCAGGGTATGCCTGGGCAGATATTTTGAGAGATATATTAGCAAGCCAATACCCTTTCTTGATTTGGAGATAGCAGATTTGATATGGGCAGAAAAAGCCACATTTGAATCTGGTATAATTCCTAATTGTTTATATTTATCTACTTTCATTGCTGGTGTGTTGTTAAAGAGGATTTCTGGATGATCAGCTAATCAGCTTTATTTTTTTCCTTGAAAATATGAGTTCCACAGCTTGTTTTCATGGATCAGGATTAAATGGCATCCTCCAGTCATGAGCCCACTGACTTATCAACTCCAAGTCATGGTTCATGTCATTGGCGGCTGAATTAGAATCTTGGGCGACCGTAAATAATGACGTATCATCAGCGAAGAGCTTAATATGAGGTCGCACATGAGGGGATTTAGGGTCCGAGATACTTCAGGCACTTCAAGTCTTACGCCCGGGGGGGGGGGGTACTTAGTATATTTGTCCGACGGGGATGTGCCGTTTTTAAGGGTATCGTTTTCACCAATTTTTTCTAGCACAGGGTATCAAAATGAGGCAATTTTTCTAGAGCAGGTTGTCAAAACATGTCAAAGGGGAATATTCTGCTAGATCGGGTCGTTTTTTGGTCAAATTTCATGTTTTTGAGTATGCTTTTCACCAATTTTTTCTAGAACAGGTTATCATTTTGAGCGAAAAATTCTAGAGCAGGGTAAAAAAAATTTTTTTCGTGGGCACACCCCCGTACAAATTTAAGTCAAGTACCCCCCCCCCCCGGGGTCTTACGTTAGGTCATTTATATACACGAGGAAGAATAAGGGCCTTAGAATAGAGCCCTGGGGTACTGTTGCCGAAATATCTCCCCAAGATGAACTCTGCCCATTCAAAACAGTTCGCTGCTTTCTATCCGTAAGAAAACGTTTGATAAGAGAGAGAAGATTTCCTGAGACGCCACATCGTGTTAATTTAAAGATAAGACCATCATGCTAAACCCTGTCAAAGGCTTTGGAAATATCAAGATACACAGAACGAACATCGAGAGGAGGGTTAAAATCAAATGCTTTTAAAAATCTATGTGCATTATGGAGATTAGCTGGTTGACTGTTGAGTCACCTGGACGAAAACCTGATTGATTTGGGTTAGTAATTCAGACGACACAAGATGTGAATATAGAGAATCGTAAATGAGTTTTCAAGTATTTTCCAAAGATTGGAAGAAGTGAAATAGAACTCAATTTCCAGAGGCTCAATTTCCTCTCCACAGAGAAACCTTTCGATTTTTGCTTTCCCCTATCTTGTGAAATGATAGATGATACACAAGAAGCCAACTTGTTTCGCTAATTAAAACTTCTCGTCAGCTTTGGCGATATCTAACACTGAATTGAGTTCTTTTTCTAGTAAGATGGTACACAATAGGCCCCATCATTCCCGAATACCCGATACGCTTTCAGCCAAATTCCTGATTCCTATCATGATTTTTTACGGAATTCCCGCTGTCCTTCCTAAAGTACATCAAAACGTAGATTCATCATTTTCACGACGTTTGATGGTGCCCAGAGGCATGCATTCTGCTTTTCACTAGAATTATCATCCAGTTTAACCAAACATATCATAAAGAGCTGTGTAATATCTTGCTTTTACTTTAAGTAGGTCTTTTTATCATTCTTTACAATTATTTCCAAAGTTCCTTGCATCCTCTTCTAGAGCAGTTCATGACGCATGATGAGGGACTTTTATGTGTGATCAAATGCAATGAGCAGCGTCGTGGCCAGGGCAAATTATGTGGGAGGGTATTAAAATGAAGGGGTCTAGGGGCGAAGCTCCCAGCTAAATTTTGACGAAACGCCCTCTACTTTTGCTTAGAACACTTCTAGCGATCCAATGTCAGTGGTACTAAAATTGAAATTGATCATTTTGTAAGAGATGTTCTTACAAATTATAGCTTCCCCAGGAAACTGTTTGAGTAAACGCAGTTTTCTTTGGTTTGGAATACCAATTTGTAACAACCATGAATCACAACATTCAGGAAGATCTTTGTGCAAACGCATTTTACCTTGTCTTAGAACGCTTCTCACAATCTATTTGCCTGCGCCCATGATGATGGAAGCCTTGACAATTACATGAGAGTTTGTCTGTGAAAATTTTTGAAACACCAACCTTTACTTTGGCTTAAAATGACTCTCCCAGTCAACATCCCGCATTTACCAGAAAGATTCTTACCCTTCCCTACCTATACCCAACTACTTTCTCTTCATTTTGAAAGATCCTTGAGGACCATCTTTTGACAACCCTGTCTGTGGCCACGCAACTGCTGAAATGAGGCACATTAAACAAGGCTGAAGCTGAATCTAGCATCAGTTTTTCAAGCTGGGTCAATCCTGCTTCCCGAAAGCTGTCGCCAAACTTCCAAATCCTGCTTGAAAAATTTGACGATTCCCGGTTCACGCTTCCAAAAAAGTGGTCATTCCCGATTCTCGGAATCATATTGGGTTCCCTGTGGTAAGGGAATGCCTGTTCCTTGGTGACTGGACGGTTATAAAAAATGTGATAACGACAGAGCTTCACAAATTTTAAATAAAAAATGATGAAGCTAAATGAATGCTCGTTCTCGTAATCTAACCAATGAGCAGAATTTCTGCTAAGCAAAATTAACGTTAACAAACTTTGTATAGTGACGTAACTTGGCTAAACTGAACTGCTCTTGTTCCGATCACCGGAATTTCCTCAATTTGCCGACTGAGTGTTACGTTCCCTTGATTTGCCGACTGGGATTTGGCCAGGAGGGGTACCCGACCCCTGGCACCCCGATGCAGTTACGGCCCTGATAGAAGTTACGTGAATGCGTTGAAAAGCTTAAATTCTTCATTTCATTTCATTTTCATTTCATTTCATTTTAACTTTTTTATCCATGGTAATCCACTCAATATTTACATACTGCTTTACAGGGAGCCATGCTAAAGTAATATTAAAAATTAGATAATAAATAAATGTATAATACACTCCTATTTACAATAAATCGTTGACAAAAAAAAGAAAGAAAAACGAGAAGAGTCATAGTTTGGCTTTATATTTTTTTCGAAAAGTGTGGAGCGATGAGGACGCCTTGACACCACTATCTAGGTCACTCCAGACCTTTGCCCCTCTGTAAGCAAACGATTTCTGACCAGTTGATGTTCACGCACAATTTTCGACACAACCCCCCAATAAATCCCTTGACCCCCCTAATGAACCCCTTTGGTTAGAATATATGTATATTTGGTATTATACTATAGCCTCTACATTTAAAACATGCAAGAGCATCACCCTTTCCTATGCATGTATCCATTTCGTAAAAATCCCAGAATTTTTAGCCTAAACCCCCTTATATCTCGGAAAAGCCCCCCAAAACCATCGATCAACACCCAGATTCGTAATCTACGCAAAAAAGTGATCTAGAAAATGTTGTACCGTAAAGTCCCCGCTCGGGTGGTAATACTCCCCCTTCACCCTCTGGACTATTCAAGTTTGCTTCAGCTCTTAAGGTGAGTTTTTAGATTTCTTTTGAAATGTGGCAAGGTTGGCAGCTCCCTGATGGTAATAGGGATGCTGTTCCATGCAGTAAGAGCTGAATAATGAAAGCCTTTTTTCACATATTCGAGGTTGTATCTTGGAATTTGGATATTCCTGCAGTTTCTCGTACTATAGTTTGAATGCAAGGATATCTGGGGGAATTTATCCCAAAGGCTCTCTAGACACATCCTGCTCATAATCTTATAGGTCATTGCTGATCGATCGAATTTAATTAGTTGTTCTACATCGAGCCAATTGTAAGACCAATTATCTTTAATCCTAGCCCTCTCAATTATTGTTCGGGCTCGGTCCTGTAGATTTTGCAGGATTTTTATTTTAGAACTAGGAATGCTTCCCCAAATAACATTTGCATACCGCAAATGACTTTCTATGAGGGCCCGGTATACACTATCTAGTTGTTTTTGTGGCACAAGGTTTTCAGTTTCTTAAGAGATGAAAAACCTCCACGAACCTTCCCTTTAACTACTTTGAAGTGTTGTTCCCAGTTTAATCCTTCATCTACGATGACCCCAAGTGATTTTGTCTTCTTTGCGCGTTTAATTTATGAGTTATTTAGCATTAGTCGTTCAGAGACATCCATTTTATTGACTTTACGGGGATGGCCAATCAACATATATTCAGTTTTCTTTGGATTAGCTGTCAGTTTATTGATTCTCAACCATTCTGAAATATTGAGAAGTTCTCTTTGAGCATTCTCAAGTAGATTTTCAGGGTTGTTGGATGTTATCGTAACATGCGTGTCATCTGCATAAATGCTGGCTTTTGATAATTCTAGGCACGTTTCGAAATCATTCAGATAGATTATGAACAGGCGTGGACCAAGACAGAAGCCTTGAGGTATCCCATAAGTTATCATTTTAGCTGAGGACTTATGCCCACCCACTGTGCAAAACTGTTTCCTATTTTGTAAATATGAGGTAAACCAGTCACCTGTTATACCTCTTATGCCATATTTCTCTAATTTTGCTAACAGGATGGTGTGATCAACTGTATCAAATGCTTTTTTCAGATCAAGAAAGATAGCTAGGTTTACTTCTCTTCTGTCCATGGTAGAGTACCAGGAGTCAGTACTGTTTATCAAGGATGTTATTGTTGAATAGAGTTTACGAAAAGCAGCCTGGTTGTTCGTAAATATGGGCTGAAGAAAATCAAACATTTGATCATGCACAATCTTTTCCAAAATTCTTGAGAAAATGGCAATTACAGAAATCGGCCTGTAATTGTTTGCATCACTTTTTGGACCGGTTTTGAAAATGGGGGTGACACTTGCTAATTTCCAAATGTCTGGAAAAACACCGGTTTTCAGGGAAGAATTGTATATCATTGTCAATGGTTTCCAGATTAAATCCCCAGAATCCTTTACTAGTCTTGTGGAGATCTTATCTGGTCCCGGTGCCTTTCCATTCTTTAATTTATCAACGTGAACTCAAATTTCTTATTATTTGCGTTGATTTTGATTAGAGGGTCATCTTCATTTTTTGATTCTAGTTTTTCAGCCAGTTTTGGACCTACTGTAACAAAATGCTGATTGAAGGCTTCGGCAATGTCCTTCTCTTTGGTGAGTGTTCGCCCATCAACGTCAAGACTAGAAATCACTGTAGAGTGAGTGTCTCTATTCAATACCTTATTTACAGCTTTCCACATACGCTTTGGATTTTCCTTATTCTCATCTATGAGACCCAGATAGTATGACTGTAAGGCATCTCGTATTGCTTTAGTCACTTTGTTACGAAGTGCCTCATATACTTGCCACAAATCAGGAGAGTTTATCGCATCCTTCTTTGCCCTATCTCTTTCTTTCATAAGCTTTCTTATTTCAGGAGTTATCCATGGTGCAGGATCAGGACGCATTCGTTTATTCTTGAAGGGTGCATGAATATTAAGGATTAAATAACATAATGCAATGAATGCCTTATTTAACAGCGTCTAGGGTAATGCTACAGTATGAAATCTTGCATGTAATGCATCATTTTGAAAATACTCCACGCACGTCTGTAAGGCTTGTAACCAAATGCAACAAAGCATATAGTTCTTCAAACATTCTAGCAAATACAGCAAACAAAATGTCCAAATAACGCAATTGATATGTTTTCCATGAACCAATCTCATGTAGTTCAACCATGTCTGTAAGATTCTAACAACCATCATGTATCTTGCTTTGATGCCATGTCATAAATCAGCTTTCAGCTGGCCATTTCTCTCTGGTGTGTCCCAACAATGCATATTCTTTTCCAAAAGCACTCCACAATGGGCATCATTAAATATCATCAATCATCAAATAGCAATCTAAAACATCAAAGCAATTCATAGAAATTATGCATTTGCACATGTTTTGTTGATGCTTCAAACAATTTGGCAAACATGAACTGGGAAAATATTTTGTTAGGAGAAGTTTTCCAGGACTGGAAAAGATGGCAGAAGAAGAGAAGATGGCAGTCACACTTCAACAAACTTGTCACAACCATCGTAGATATTTTTGGATCTGCATATTTCATTTATGTGCTGGTCTACAGTCAATGTTTACTGCACAAAGTTAAACTTCTCCTATTCCTGATTTTACCAGGCTAAGACCATTCCGCTCGAAGACCACGCATTTCAGATCAAACTGTGCTGTGGATATTTTGTCTCTATATTCATATCAGTATACCTTCTTCTGGCCTATTGGCCTACAATGTACAATAGAGCAGAGCCCCAAAACATCGCTGTTGAGCTAATGTCAAATTTGCCACAGAAGAAATAGCAAGATAAACACGTACCTTAGCCAACAATGCTGCAAAATGTTTATCTTGGATGGAAAGAACTGTCAAAATTCGAAGTGTAGAAAGGAAAGCTCTTACCTTGTCGTCTTGTTGTGTCCGCCTGCTAGAATCACTGACTCTCGTGCTGATTCTATGGTTTGTGATATAAATGTGATCTCTTAGGAGTATTTTTCTATGTAATACTTCATGAGTCTACGGTACAGGAGCCAACAATTGACAATGAGCCTGAACGTTTTGTTATCGAATATATGACACGAGAAGAGTATCTCAAAATCAAGATGTGATAATCACTTACAATCACGGTTGCCATAGGGATACTGTTCGCAAAAAACAATGAAAATTTTATTGATTTGCCAAGATCAGGATGCTGGGGTAACTTATACCAGCGGTAATGAAGCGTTAAACAAAACAAATATGCGTGACCAGCAAAGGTAAACTCACTAGCTCGCAATTTGTAAGCACGCTCCTTCGTCGCGTGCAAATATAACGATTGCTATGGAACCTTGCAGAAACTCGTAAGAAACTCTCGCTCAAAATCTGATAATCTTGAAGAAAGTTTCAGTCCTGACCCAAATTGTTAGTTTTCCAATGACTTTCCCAAAGACTTTCCCCATGACGCTGACAAAAATATTCTCGAATGGACTCTAGAATTCATCCAAAAGACTAGTCGATTTGATTAGGACCACATCATATCTAGTCATACATCACTCAACCACCAAGTACGTCTTCGTAAAATATATTGCATGTAAAAGTTCCGTTGGTATGGTTGATTTATTTCTAAGCAGAAACTACGTGTATCTTTATGTAATGGGTGGGTCGAGGGGGGGGGGGGGTGTTTGCCTGCTCGGGGAGTCTTGGCGCGGGGGTCACACATCCGATTTCGTCTAATTCTAATTTGAAATCCTTGACTGAGGCCTAGACATAATTTCGTTAAAGCCTCTTTGACACGTCGTTTAAATCTTACCAAATTGTGCGAATCGGTTGGGTAGCTCTTGGGGTGCGGTTTTGCGGGCGGGTGGTACATCTTTCCTGATTCGGCCGGTAGCTTTCATATCTTTCTGTATTAATTGCCGCGGGGTTGTCATGGTCTATTGCTCCCCGTGGTATTATCGTCATTGTAGTGTTTCGTAGAGTATTAGAAGGTAGCATCATAAGTAACTTGTCTTGTAAAATTTATAATGGAATATAAATAAAATTGTTAGTTTCTTATAAAAAAGTTCGTGCAGTACCTTTATTATTTTCCTTTCATTGAATGACACAGTAAATGACTAAAAGTTCAGGAAAGAGTGCAGTTGTCACATGACCTAAGTTCTGTTACAGTCGTTTGATTTGAGTTGGAATATAAATTTGCAACAAAAAGGCAGGAACAAATTTTACAAAGAATATAAAGCTGGAATTCCTTTGAATTTACTTTGTGTGAATGTATAGCTTGGTGCTGCAAGTCGATGTTCATACCGGGTGCACCAAAATAAACTATGCACTTTTGGCAGGCCACGATAAATCGTATACTGGACCGATTTTGAAGATATATGACTTAATCTTTAGCAGAAAGCCTGAATTAGATTCTAAGATTTTTTGCAAATTTTTCCATTTTCAATTTTTAGAGCTACAGGCGAGTTTCTTAAAATTTTCGTTTTCGAAAACACTGAAAACGATCAAAAAACGTTGATCAAATTTTCTAAAGACTCATCATGAATGGACAAAGAGAACACGCTTTCAGCCTGATTTGGGGATTTGGAAATTGATCGTTGTAAACTTCTGCACGAGTGTTATTTTAAAGATTGGCTTGTTGCGAAATTCTGTAGTAGTTGCAATAAAGTGCCGCCCCAAAAGCCGTCACAAAATCAAAATGTAACAAAACTCCATGCTTGCTGGCACCATGACTCTTCCTCGCTTGTCTTTTAACCCCCTTGATACAGGAACACAGCCTGCAGCAAAGCATACATTCAGTGACATTACAAAAGAAAAGACATTTCTTTATCTTCTTGAAAATATTATTACATTTTTCACGAGATAGTGCGAACTCTCGTACAGCAGCTTACAATTACTCGATTTCTAAATCCCAAATCACCCCGAAAAAGTTTTCTCTTTGTCCATTCATGTCGATTCTTTAGAAAGCTTGATCGACGTTTTTTGATCGTTTTCAGTGTTTTCGAAAACAAAAATTTTAAGAAACTCGCTTGTAGCTCTAAAAACTGAAAACCGAAAAATTTGCAAAAAATCCTAGAATCTAATTCACGCTTTCTGCTAAAGATCAAGTCATAAATCTTCAAAATCGGACCTGTGTACGATTTATCGTGGCCTGCCAAAAGTGCATAGTTTATTTTGGCGCACCCGGTAGTAGGCTCATCAAAACGGGCAGAATAATCCTTGACATCCTTTCATAGTTGCTGGTTTTTCTCGCTTTCCTCAGAGACAGTATAACAGCGTTTTGATTTTTGAGTGTCAAAACTCAGAAATATGCTTGGAAACTATAACAAGAAAGAAGGCTGGTGAAGGTTCGAAGATCTTAAATTATCTACATTTATTCTCGACGTGTAGGAAGGTAGGAATTCAATCATATCAACTGCTGGTTGCTACATTGAAACAAAGGGCCAAAGGAGCAATGCACACATGATCAGAATAAGAAGCCATGTTTAAAAACATATCGAGACGATCACAAATATTAGTGCATCAAAATGAATTCAAGAATTGATTTTTTTCTCTTCTAAAAGGCATGCAGCTCTAAGAACGTTAACCCTAAATATTATATCAAATCTTTTTGTTTAGCTTCAACAACAGATTGATAGAAAATGCCCAAAATAGCTCACAAAATATTCACAAAAATTTCATCGTAGGACCGACCTGGATTTACGAGCTAAAACAAGTTTCTGAAAAGATGATTCTTCAAAATTGGTGGTGACTAGAAATATCAATGAAATGGTAGAAAATATAACTGTCAACAATATTTGGATGAATAAATCGGCAATCAATGGGTTTCTTTTGCTTTGTTATAAAATTCAACTCAGGTTCTAGATATTTTAGTTTAAAGTTTTCGTCTCGAAGGACGATATGTGATCGGAGCTGTCTGACCTCCCTGCATGTGTGTGCGTTTAGGGCAACAGCTTGCAAAGTTAAATCCGACTTCAGAGACAAATGAAGTGCTTTCATTTTGAATTTCAGTTCATTTCCTCTATTGGTTGCAGAATTATGGGCCTAAATGTGGCGTTTGGTAAGTCTTCAGAAAATTTGATCAACGTTTTTTGATCGTTTTCAGTGTTTTCGAAAACGAAAATTTTAAGAAACTCGCCTGTAGCTCTAAAAATTGAAACCGGAAATTTTTTGCAAAAAATCTTAAAATATAATTCAGGCTTTCTGCTAAAAACTAAGTGATATATCTTCAAAATCGGTCCAGTGTACGATTTATCGGACCTGCCAAAAGTGCATAGTTTATTTTGGCGCACCCGGTAGCCCCGATCAAATCTGTTACATTATTTTTGGGCCACCCGGTATACACATTGCATGATTGCAGGGTCAGCATTGCCAGTAGCACATCTAAACTAGAAATAACATTATGCAGTGAGTCTGGCATCTTGGGAATTGAAAATAAACTGAACCAACAAGCATTACAAGCTCCAAAAATCGATGCCTGTCTTCCAACCGCTCTTTTGTGCAATCAGATTTGTTCATATCAAAAGATCAATGGCCGTTCACCCCCCCCCCCCCCCCCCCCCCCCCCTCCACACACGTCTCAAGAATTATTCAGCTGCTATTTCCATAATTGTTCATCTGGAACTGACAATTTCAATCACCTATGAAAGCCGCCATAAGGACGACAATTGAAATTAGGCAAATCGATATTCCACAAACAAGAGACAGATTCAGAAAACTCTGCTACCACTTCCTTCGACGTTTCAAGATAGTGTGGTCACAATAGGTTATTTACAAACAATCTCGTTTCACTCCCACCTTAGCCTTGCAGCAGAAAGACTTGTTTGATTCACAGAATCGAATTTGGTTATTTACCAAGACATCCTGACATCGTAGCTTTTTATTAAATCCAAAATATGATGCGGCTTCGCCGCGAAAACTACCCCTCTTGCATCGCTGTACAACAAGGGCAGATTTTGTAATACAATAGCACGAGTTGCTTTTGTTGACACCTCAATTCAAAGCGATTAGCGATCACAGACAAAGGAAATTATATCGACCAGTAATTCAAAACAAACAAAGCCGCAAAATTTTCTCTGAAACCCAGGTAGCTAGCTCGCTCGCTGTGCATTCCAAAAATTATCTTTAAGGGCAAACATGAGCATAGATCGAAAGAAGAAGGATATATCTACACATCTGCCGCGGGCATTTTATTTCTTTGGTCCAGAAGCTGAGCAGAAAATGTTTTGATAACACCCAAAAAAATAAGAGAATTGAATCGCCTCCTAAACGGCTTTTGAACCATGAAAATAAAATGCCCGCGGCAGATGTGTAGATGCATCCTTCTTCTTTCGATCTACGCTCATGTTTGCCCTTAAAAACAGTTTCTGGAATGCACAACAAGCGAGCTAGCTACCTGGGTTTCAAAGAAACTTTTGCGGCTCTGTTTGTTTTGAATTGCTGGTTGAGAGAATTTCCTTTGTCTGCAATCGCTAATCGCTTTGAATTGAGGTGTCAACAAAAGCAACTCATGCAATTGTATTACAAAATGTGCCCTTGTTTCGCTGTACAGCATACTTGAATACAGTCTATCGATTCATTCTACCGGAAGCGCAATAAAAAAGTTCAGGCGTCCGAAAATTCGTAGAGCTAGAGTGCTGGATGGATTTGAATGAATCGTATTCTGCCTGACAGCCAAACTACTATTGAAGTATTCTTGTGATTTTTCTCGTGCTTTTATGAGAACTGAAAATATAAGCAGAATCGACTTTGCGAAAACTCCTTGGTGGCGAAATGCCGGGAAAAGGCCCTAAAATATTCGATCAAATAAAATAGCATGTAATGTTATACCATTCTTTAAATCTGAAGTCACTGCAAAAATATCAAAATTTCCCTTTAGTTTCTGCTTGGAAATTTAAGGGAAACGGACAAGTTTATCTGGGAAATTGAAGGGAAACAGACATTTCCATTTCCTTCTTGGGAAATTATGGGGAAAGTGTCCGTTTCCCCAAAATTTCCCGAAATTTTGTCATTTTTTGCAGTGAGTATTTCCACAATTAGCAGCCACGTATCTGTTTACCAGATTTGCGTTGTTTCTTGCCTTCCTCCCTTCTGCAACCACCACTGGCACTAAAATTGACTGCGAAATCACTTAGGCTACACTGAGACCTGAGTGTGTATACCTGAGTCGACGTCACATCCGCTATCGCCCCAGACTCCAGACTGGTCCAAATAGCCCGGCAGTGTCCACAAAAAATTGTCCAAAAAGGCGACTTTAGTGGGGCATAACTCCGGAACCACGCATCGGAATTCAATTCGGTTTTCGGTTTTCAACTCAGCTCAACGCCCTCTATCATAATCAAGGATAAAACATTTTGGGTTTAGGTGCACTTTAAATAGTAAGGAATTAGCTGATATGATATGATATAATTTTTTATACACGAAACTACCCTTCAGCTTAAATACAATAAATAAATTGGTTATTAACAAAAGATCAAATTACCTAAGATGCTGTTCTTCCAGGGGGTCGTGTTTTAAACTGATATTTTCAGTCAGCTCTTCAAATACTCCTTTAGTTCTTTTTTAAAGCGACTAATAGTCGGGAGTTCTCTAATATCAACTGGGATATTGTTCCAAACTTTCATAGCAGAATAGTAATAACTCTTTTTCGCATATTCTGTATTTAGTCTAGGAATTTGTAGATCTCTACAGTATCTTGTTGCATAGTTTGACTGCGACGATCTTTGCTGAAATTTATCCCAGAGGCTTTCAGGGCTTAATTTGTTCATAATCTTATATGTCATGACCGATCTATCAAATCGAATAATATTTTCAACGCTCAGCCAGTCACATGACCAGTTATCCTTGAATCTGGCGCTTTCGATTATTGACCGGGCCCTGTCCTGCAGACGTTGGAGGGTATCAAGTTTTGTTTTTGGAAGGCTGCCCCATATTTCATTAGCATAACGTAGATGGCTCTCGACAATAGCGTAGTAGACACTACACAGCTTTGTTTGGGGAATTATATTTCTTAATTTCTTTAATGACGCAAGTCCTCCAGAAACTTTACCCTTCACAGTTTTGTATTGCTCTTCCCACTTTAGGTTCTCGTCGACAGTTACACCTAGCGATTTCGTCTTCGTAACACGCTTAATATCTGAGCCATTTAACGTGAGTGCATTCGAGATATTCAGCGCATTTACTTTACGAGAATGGCCTATTATCATATATTCTGTCTTTGCGGGGTTAGGACTTAACTTATTTATTCTCATCCACTCCGAGAGGTTGAGCAATTCCTGTTGCGCCTCTAAGACCAGTTTCTCAACATCATCCGATGCGATTGTTACATTTGTATCATCGGCATAGATACTTGCTTGGGAAAATTTCAAACACTTCTCGAAGTCGTTTAGATATATGATAAAAAGGAGAGGACCTAGGCAGGAACCTTGAGGTATGCCACACGTTACCTCACTTGTCATTGATCTCTGTCCATTTACAGAGCAAAATTGCTTCCTATGATCTAAATAGGACTGAAACCAGTTCCCAGCGTTGCCCCTTATACCGTATCTGCACAATTTTTTGACCATTATTTTGTGATCGACCGTATCAAATGCTTTCTTTAGGTCAAGAAATATGGTCAAGTTCAATTTCTTACTGTCAATATTTTCATACCAAAAATCGGTACTGCATATCAAGGATGTTATTGTGGAGTATAGTTTACGAAAAGCTGACTGATTCTTGGTGATTACATTATTTTCAAGAAGGAAATCAAACATCTGATCGTGTACTATCCGCTCCAGGATCCTAGAAAAAATTGAAATAACTGAAATGGGCCTATAATTGTTTACATCCTTTTTTGCACCTGATTTAAATATAGGAGTTACTCTTGCAAGTTTCCAAATGTCTGGGAATATACCGTTTTTTAATGATGAATTGAATATCATCATCAAAGGCTTTGACACGAGGTCTCCCACATCTTTGACAATGGCTGTGGGTACTTTATCGGGACCAGCTGCCTTTCCGCTTTTTAGCTGTTTAATTGCATTCAATATGAAAACATCGTCAACAGTTTTAAATTCCATTTCCTTTAGCTCTGGCTTGATGTTTTGGAGACAGTCATCACCTGGCTTAGAGACAATCTTCTTTGCCAAGTTTGGACCAACTGAGACGAAATGCTGGTTTTTGAAAAAAAAGCTCTAGGATTTTGAAAAAAAATCAATTTAGACATCATAGAGTCAGCACGATAATCCAGGATTCTGAGCTTCATGGCTCTTATGCAGAATTCAAAGACAAAGCCTTGAAGCGCGGCATATCGCAATGAATGTTTTTTGTTGTCTTTTCAATTTTGGTCTCCCTGTGACGAGATACGCCCATCAAGTTTGGAGAGATTCATTCATGGAGAGAACTCAGCACAACGAAGAACGTAGAATTCAACACAACGGAGAAGGTCAGAATTCAGCACAACGGAAAACGTATCATGCAAGAAAGATATTGTATATAATTGTAAATAATCAAGACTAGACTTTATTCAACGTATCGGATTACTCATCGAACTTCCAATCGTCGCAGAGTCGGACACATCGTTATCGTAGGACAATTATAACGCTTGCTCGTATTTCGTCGTAGTCATACTCAGAGGATATAAATAGACCCTTTCACGGTAGATCTAACGGGGGATTCGAATGGAGTTTTCGAGACCATGCCGCGTGAAATTTTGCATTTCAACATTTTTTGGTTATCGCTACAGTTTGCAAGATTTCTCTGCGTAATCATATTGGAACCGAATGAAAACTTAACTGGACCTACCTGAGGATCCAAGGTACGTATCGTTTGTTTCCATTCTTTCTAAACTTTCTCAGAAATGACGAAAAACCTTCGCAAACACCAACGACTCTTTGCTCCTTTCACGAAACCGCTGCCTAGACCCAGCGACCGCCCCAAACCCTATCGGCCATAAATTTCGTCCAGAGGTAGCCACGAACTCGATTTCCAAAATGAAGAGTCTTTATACATCCATGATGATCCTCTGAAATTTCGACAGTTCTATCTCTCTTCACTTTTGTAGAATTTCCCCTTGATCTCACTCTCGCCATGTTGCCAAGAAGGCTCGCGGTCAGAGGCCGGCTACAGAGAAGTTGGCTTGTAGGAAGTGTTGGAAAAATCCCTTTAAACAGAGACGGGGGAAACAAACGGGGGTCACTATGTTACTCAACGAATTAGCTCAACATTTCCCGCCAAATTCCAACTCGTTCTCCAAATTATCAGCTGTTTATATTGTGTATTTAGTATTTTATCCGGAGTTTACGAAATGTAGGCGAGTGTTTCTTTCAAAGTTTCCTGAGAATGTTGTTTAAGTAATGGAGCAGCTGGAGAATGCTAGTCATGATGATTTCTTGGAGTTTTCTGTTGAAGAATTGAAGTTTTATTTACGGCAAAGAGGCCACACTGTTACAGGATCCAAAAGAGATTTAGCTGCAAGAGCCTTAGTAAGCTACGAGAAAAATGAAAAACCAACAAAAAAAGATGACATGCAGAAAGCTGTTTCAAAGGAATACAATGGTATTTTGGAAAGTTTTGGACTACCTGACCCATTGAAAACTACTGGATGGAAAGATGACATTACTAGTTGGCCAGCTGTTGATTTAGGGAAAATTTTTCATTATATTCTGGAGAAAAAGGCCTTTGAAGCTGATTATGTTGGTCAATATAAAGTAAAAAAAGCCTACTCTTATTTCAAAAGTGGTTTTGTTGCACAAATCCTGTCATTGGTACTGACTGTTAGGGGTAAAAATGTAATTTTGTTGAAGAGTAGCGTATTACCATCTCAAAAAGTGTCAAGTGCTGAACATACTATTTGGGTTCCGGCTGACAAATGTGGGGACATTCTTACTGCCTACTGCAGTTGTACTGCTGGTCTTTCTCGATGTTGCAACCATGTCATTGGAATGCTTTATAAAGTGGAATATGCCGTTTCTCAGGGGCTGACCAACCCAACATGCACTGAAGTGAAGTGTAAATTCAATGACAGATCAAAAAGGGTGATCAAGGGGTGCAAAGTTAAGGACATTGTTGTTGAGAAACATGATGTTGAAAGAAAATCCTTTTCCAAAAGGTCAATTTGCTCTGCTATGAAATCAGCATTTGACCCGAGGTTGGGCAATTTGAGTAAATTAGCGGGGTGGAGTTTTTTGAAGAACTGCGCGACAAAAATCCCACAGCTTCCGTTCTGATGAGCCTACCTGACAGTACAGAAGGACTTACCCCTCTCCCACTTCCCCAAGTTGCAGAGATGGTACTGAATGAAATGGCCGGTGAACCCTATGAAGCTCTGGTTAACCACCTCCTAGCAAGGGCTGTCCTAACTGATGCCCAGTTAAGTGAACTTGAGAAAGTGACACGACAACAATCACAGTCTAATGTATGGTTCTTGCAAAGAGTTGGTAGGCTAACTGCATCATGCCACCTTGAGATTTACAAAAAGTTGGAACAGGTATTGCATCATAAACGAAATGTTCCGATTACCCCTACTTTGTCAAAGATCATGGGCTCCTCCAGAAGTCTGAAGAGTGTACCCTCAATCAAATGGGGGAATGATCATGAGGGTGATGCAGCAGCCTCATTCTATAAGGAGGCTTTGAAAGAGCACAACTGCCCACGCCTTCTATCATGCGGTATCTTTGCATGTCCACAACTCCCATTTATCTCAGCAAGTCCAGACCGAATGATGAAATGCAAATGTTGTCCTGATCATTGCGTGGAGATTAAGTGTCCATTTTCCTTGAAAGAGAAACCATTTGGTCTTGGATGGGAAGGTCTTGGTTACATGGAGAGAATTGATGACAAGATTGTGCTGAAAAAAACCCATGCATACTATGCACAAATCCAAGGTCAAATGGGATGCACTGGTTGCAAAAGTTCTTTTTTTATAGTGTGGGATCCAAAATCTGCAGCACCACATTATGAGGAAATTCAATTTGATGAAAATTGTTGGGAAGACATGAAACGAAGCCTTATGATTTTCTTCAAGCAGTATGTTGCCAAATGCCTTCTTCAATTCTCAATGATTGAATACTGTGGCATTTGTGGAACGTATTGCTTGGAGAAAAATGAGGTAAAAACAAAGTCAGGTGAAAGTTTCAAGTGTGCTGGTTGTGAAGTCACATTCCACAAGCGTTGTTGTAAAGATGTTGAAAGTGTTTGCGAAGGTTGCCTGCTTACTGATTTAGAGACAAGCTTTGATGATATAGTTGTTTAAATGTGTTCACAAAAGTTTACGTCAGGTTCAACAATTAATTCCACCTGGTTATAAGTTATTAAGCATTTTTGTATAATCTACAGTTGTTACATTGTTTCTATCATCACATAAAATGTTTTGCAGTATTTCAGCAATATTTCAAAAATCTTGTACGAAACTTTTCAGAAGAAAATGCTGATTTCATGGTAGGACTACACTCTTTTCCATATTCCAACTACTCTGGTATTTCCTCAAGATTCTAAGCTCTCTGAAGCCTGCAAATAATTCAACAAAAACGAAACACTTTGCGATTTTTGCACTCCAAGAGATAACATGAGAGTACAAAATGATTATATGTAACTTCCTTTTTGTTTCCAAACAGGGTAATGATTTACATACA
This sequence comes from Aurelia coerulea, assembly GCA_039566865.1. Taxonomy (NCBI): domain Eukaryota; kingdom Metazoa; phylum Cnidaria; class Scyphozoa; order Semaeostomeae; family Ulmaridae; genus Aurelia; species Aurelia coerulea. Next base: position 34,173,317 of record CM076943.1, read on the forward strand.
CAAAAATGAGGGCAGCAGACTTTTGCAAAAAGTGAGTTTTTCAGTGCTATCAGTCAGTAAAATTTCCTATAGCTTTTATCAGGTTTCTTGATGTTTCTTAGTGCAAGCCCACATGAAGCATCCTTGTGTTGCCCTCTATAAATTACACCTGGGCCACCTTTAGCAGTGTTTATTCCTTTTTGATATTTCCATGCTTATAATTTGAGCAACAATGATGAAAAGTTGCCCTTCCCCAACTTGTTTTAAATCATGATAAAAACTCCATTTTCAGCATCACTGCTACCAGGGAATATTATGATCATTATTGACAACAAATAGCTCCAGGTTGGAAAGAGCTGTTAGTATACCTGTCTGTACTTCCCTTTAGTTGGTGATGACACAGTTACCTGGAATGATAACAAAGAACAATACTGAAACATTCTAGTTTTAAATAATTATGCTCTAGAAACATATGCATGTCAAAACGAGCTCTGGCCTTGAAAGAACTTGATTTTTGAATAGTCTGTGAATTGATACAGTGATTTTTTGGAAAGAAATAATTGTTAATTTTGAAAATTATAGCTAAAATGATTGATACCCTTTGCATGCAGTATTAACTCTTCCCTAACCAACCAGTGATCAAATGCTCAATTTTTTAAGGCTAAAACTTGCATCGACTTGTAAAAGGGAGCAATGTTTAACTTATTAAACGCATAAAGGTTCAGAAAGGTTTGTCAGTATACAACAACATGCTAATATGTCATCAACGATAGGTATGAAGGTAACTGGAATTTCCATCTTCAAAATTCTAAATTGCTTCATTCTTCCTATGGCATTCTCCACAGAGATTCTTGCATTTGCCACACGTGATGTTTTCTTCACATTTTGTTGTGACATTTGTACCCCATTCTTTGCGAAGGGTGGCAATGAAAGGGAGCATTGGCGATAAGCAAGAAGGTCAGAAATGTTGAAGCCTTTATCAGCCATTAACTGATCCCCAGGACGCAGCTGATCAAGAAAACCAGAGTCCTGAACAATATATCTATCTGAGCACCTTCCACCATACGATTCAGACAGATATGAGATGGCACCATTTGGGGTGATACCAATAAGCAACTTCACTGTACAATGATGCTTGTATTCACTCCACATGGCTGCTTGAACGTTAAGGCTTGACGGTGTTTCAATAAATACTTCAGTGCAATCGATAATGCACACACACTTAGGAAATTGCTTCTTGAAAATTGCAGGAAGGTTTTTCCTGACAACAGCACGAGAGGGCCATTTTATCATAAACTTTAGATCAAGGGAAATAAGCCTGACCCAAGTAAAGAAAATCTGGCTAGTGAGACCAGCACTGACATAAAATCTCCATGCTAGGTCTTCTGTAAGCAGCCCCAGGCGCAGCTTCATTAGGGACAACAGGAACTGTTGCTCCAATGAAAGTTTCCGAGAGGGGCCTTTATCAATAGCTAGAGCAGCTCCCTTGTTGGTGAGTTTTTCACCCCTCCAGTATGTCATTTGCCTTGCATCTAATGAAAGTTGGTCAAAGAGAAACTTAAATGTTTTTGTATCTCTGATACCAGTAAAAAGTCTGACATCACTTTCCCTGGTTATCTGTGCAAAGTGCATTGGAACCTTATCTTGACATTGAGGAGACTTTTTCAAAACAGTTGGAGTGCTTATGTCTGCTGGAGGAGTGGCAACCTCGCGAACAATTTTTCTTCTCTTCACTGGAGAGCTTTTCCATTTGATATCACTCTCGGTTAAGAAAGCTGAAGGAAAAGGTGACAGGAGTGTAGGCTTTCCATCTTTAAAATGATTGGAGCAGATGACACTGTTGTCAGTGGCAGAGAAATTGGCATTATCAAGGGACTTTCTAATCATGCACTCCCACTTATGTTTTGTTTCTTTATCTTTTGGAAAGCGATGAAACATAAGCTTTTCTACATGACTTCTGACTTCCCAATTATCTGCACAGCCTTTCCTGTTTAAACACCATGTTACACAACATTTTTCCTTTCCCATCTTGCCAAAACATCAGCACATTATCACAGTTTGTATGAAAACTTTGTGAAAGGCACCACAACCATTGCAAACATTGTAAACTCCGGATAAAATACTAAATACACAATATAAACAGCTGATAATTTGGAGAACGAGTTTGAATTTGGCGGGAAATGTTGAGCTAATTCGTTGAGTAACATAGTGACCCCTGTTTGTTTCCCCCGTCTCTGTTTAAAGGGATTTTCCCAACACTTCCTACAAGCCAACTTCTCTGTCGCCGGCCTCTGACCGCGAGCCTTCTTGGCAACATGGCGAGAGTGAGATCAAGGGGAAATTCTACAAAAGTGAAGAGAGATAGAACTGTCGAAATTTCAGAGGATCATCATGGATGTATAAAGACTCTTCATTTTGGAAATCGAGTTCGTGGCTACCTCTGGACGAAATTGATGGCCGATAGGGTTTGGGGCGGTCGCTGGGCCTAGGCAGCGGTTTCGTGAAAGGAGCAAAGAGTCGTTGGTGTTTGCGAAGGTTTTTCGTCATTTCTGAGAAAGTTTAGAAAGAATGGAAACAAACGATACGTACCTTGGATCCTCAGGTAGGTCCAGTTAAGTTTTCATTCCGTTCCAATATGATTACGCAGAGAAATCTTGCAAACTGTAGCGATAACCAAAAAATGTTGAAATGCAAAATTTCACGTGGCATGGTCTCGAAAACTCCATTCGAATCCCCCGTTCGATCTACCGTGAAAGGGTCTATTGGACAAACACAATTTGTTGTACAGCACAAAAAGGAATACGTTTATCAGTTCATGTTTAATTAATATCAAGAGGGAAAAACGCTTGTCATAGAGCTAATCGTGTTGTTTTATCTCTAATTCAGATTAGGACCAACATTGAGCCACTCGAAAGCAGGACTGCTCTTGGATTTTGTATCAATTCAATATAAATTAAAACGTCACAAAATTCCAAGCACAAAATACCAAATGTTTTTTGTTTCCAATCGAATTTACTATATTTTGAATGCTCAAGAAATTTTCAAAATTACCGCAGTTTTTCGGGCGTTAAGCAGCATTTGATTGATTCCAATCCAGCCAATACTGTACGTCGTACGAATTTGTAAAAACCTGAACCTCAATTGAATCTGAAGGCTTATCATTTGACACAAACCCTACGAAAAAGCAAGGGTAAATTTTGTAACAATAGCAGTTTTGGTTTGTTTACATTTTGCACCACAGCCAATCAACGAGCTCCATTTTTGACCACGTGATCAACAATTTCCCGCGTCGCGATCGTCGCGAGTCGAAGCTGTGGGAAAAACCATAGGAAAACTACCCTCTCGAATTTTGCTTGCCGCGAAAATATACTTTTGAGGAACTTTTAGAAATTTTTAATCTGGGTTGTCAAATGAATTTCCTAACCAGGGCTGCTTGCCCATTGGTCTACTCCACCTGGTTTTTGAGAAATAATTTTTTTAAACGTCGTCATTCCACGGACCTCTCGCTTCCTTTGAGGGGGCTTAGGCCCAGCGCAAGGAAGTTAATATTTGCCTCCGGGAACGGCACTCCCAGTTGCTAAAAATCAGTTCCAGACAGGAAATCAAGGTTTCAATACGTTCAAGTTTGATTTATCCAACAGAACTGTTGCAGCAACTTATCCTAATTGGCCGCCAAATTAGCCCCCCCCCCATGTCAACACAATTTCCATAACAAGAAAAATCGGCATGTAAGGGTTTCTCTTTTGGGCACTTTGGTGGATAATAACTGTCAATTCGTCCACTGGTCATAAAGTAAACTGCAGAATCATTTGTTGGTTTCTTCTAAAAATAAAACTCCAGGACAATACCAAACAAGGTGTGTTGGGATTACACACCCAGAAGAGAAACCCTTACATGCCAGGTTTCCTTGTTATGCAAATTTTGTTGACAGGGCCAATTGGTGGTCAAGTAGGATAAGTTGCTGCAACACTTCAGTTGGTGTAAAAGTGTAAATCAAAATTAAAGGTATTGGAACATTGATTTCCAGTCTGGAATTGATTTTCGGCTGTTGTGAGTGCCGTTTTGTCGTTCCTGGAGGCAAATATTAACTTCCTTGCGCTCGGCCTAAGCCCCCTCGAAGGAAGCGAGAGGTCCGTGGAATGACGACGTTTAAAAAAATTATTTCTCAAAATCCAGGTGGAGTAGACAAATGGGCAAGCAGCCCTGGTTAGAAAATTTATTTGACAACCCAGATTAAAAATTTCTAAAGGTTCCTCAAAAGTATATTTTCGCGGCGAGCAAAATTCGAGAGGGTAGTTTTCCTATGGTTTTTCCCACAGCTTCGACTCGCGACGATCGCGACGCGGGAAATTATTGATCACGTGGTCAAAAATGGAGCTCGTTGATTGGCTGTGGTGCAAAATGTAAACAAACCAAAACTGCTATTGTTACAAAATTTACAATTGCTCTATGAAAATGGATAAAACTCGTAGATGCCCGCTTCAATTAAAACGAAAAGTCATAGTGGAAAACAGGGCCATTGATTAAACTACAAAAAAACATGGTTGAAGAAGAAGCATCAATGCAAACAAAAAATAGTTTAGCTTGCTATCGACTGCTTCCAAACTTTGATGGCTGGGTGGAATGGGTATACTCTGTCTCTCTCTATCTGATGCTGAATACCCGCTGAACAGTGATGGCAATTCTATTGCACAATTGGTTGCTTCGGCAATTAACTGAATACATAATTGAAAATATACTGTTTCTCATCTTACATTGCTAAAACACAATCTTGTTTGTTCGATACAATAAACGTTTCAGATAAGATACCAACATAAAACCAGTCCTTGAAAATCCCTACGAAACGGCGGAACCTGAACACAGTGCCTCCCTATCTTCAGTTCAACTTTTAAGTGTATGTTTACCGAAAAAAGGCCTAGAATTGGTTTAACCCCCGTCTTTCGTTGTTAGGACCCAATCCTCAAACTAAATTCAGACTTAGTCCCCCGGTGCGTCATATCAAGGTGAGGTTGCCGATACCCTTCACCATGCAGTTAAACATTCAGTTGTTTCCTGAAGCGTTCGAAGCAAGTTGCCTACAAGACATAGGTAAAACAATATATCTATTCAAAAACTTGGGTGTTCCCCTTGCCCCTGAAAAAATGGTAGGCCCAATTTCGTGCTTGACTTTCTTGGGGATAGAAATAGATACCACATTAATGTCATTGAAACTGCCAGAAGAAAAGTTCGCAGAACTTGTTTCTCTCATCGCAGAATGGAAAACAAAGAAAAAATGCACGAAGAGGGACCTTCTTTCCCTAGTTGGGAAGCTATCCTTCGCGTCAAAAGTTATCCCATCAGGCCGTATTTTCCTTAGACGTCTGATAATTTTGTCAACAACAGTCAAACAGCTGAGTCACCGTATTTCACTCAATTCTGAGGCCAGGGAAGACATTTTGTGGTGGGCTGAATATCTACCATCTTGGAACGGCCGTTATAAAATACTAAACCCAGCTACGACCAACTGTCACGACTTGAATATTTTCACGAACGCCTCCGGAGAAATCGGTTATGGGATTTATAACGACGGGGAATGGGTTTCCCAAAAATGGCCAGAAACAGTCAAAGCAAAATCAATTCAATGGAAAGAACTTTTTCCTGTCTATTTGTGTTGCCTTCTCTGGGCTTCTAGCTTTCGTGGCAAGCGCCTGTTATTTCATTGTGACAATCTAGCAATCGTAAACATTTGGTCGGCTCAGTCTTCAAAATGCCCAGAGATAATGGCAATTCTCAGAAAACTGTTTTTTATATCAGCAAAGAACGAATTTACCGTTAATATTAGACATATTCCGGGGGTCAACAACATAGTAGCAGACTGCTTATCTCGTTTGCAACTGAAAAAGTTTTTCCAGCTGATGCCCAATGCCAAAAAACCCCCATCGAGGTACCTGACACAATTTGGCAGTGTTAGATTTTGAAAAATCAGATTCCAAACATCGAACTCGTCCCGACTCGTTCACTGTTGATGAAATCTCGACGACCCGCACAAGTCAAATAGACAAAATCAAAGTCAGTAAAGAAGTGGAAGGCGTCTTAACTATTAGTCGAGTCACGCGGCTTTTGGGAGTATTTTGGCGATTAGGCCACCACAAAATGGTGGCTATTTACATTAGGCCTAACAAAGTATTATTAGCTAGGCCCTGATATTACTTAATATATTATCTATATAGTAGTTTCATTTGTTTATGTGGCTCATTATGAGCCACCCTGTTAAAAGTTGTGGTCCTACCCTGGGTACTTCATGGCAAGGCAAACAAGAAGAGTCTGAGGGCAGGAAATCCCTGCAGCTGACCAACCAAAATGTCCTGTCTTGTTGGCCCAGAAAAAATTCAAAGAAATAAATTAAAGTGATGAAAACCATGGGTACTTCATGGCAGGACCACACCAAGGCCTGAGGGCGGGTAAAGCCTGCAGCTGGCCACCCTGGTACCTGTCGTGCAGACCCAAGGGCAAAATAGAAATAAGAATACATTTGAATGCCAGATACGACCCCAAAAGCTGCCAAAAAAAGACGTTGTTGTTTCTGTGTGAACACCTTGAATGGACTGAAGAAGACTGAGTAGTTTTAAGTGGCGCTAGGCCATAAGGGCGTTAATCACCGTTTACGAAGTAAATGTAAGATTAACGACAAAAGGCCTAGAATTGGTTTAACGCCCGTCTTTCGTTGCTAGGACCCAATCCTCAAACTAAATTCAGACTTAGTCCCCCGGTGCGTCATATCCAGGTGAGGTTGCCGATACCCTTCACCATGCAGTTAAACATTCAGTTCTTTCCTGAAGCGTTCGAAGCAAGTTGAAGACAAGTCTTTGTTTCCCTCCCACCCTCCTTCTAAGTAAATACGATAAACCCCCCCCCCCTTTGGGCAGGGCCGTAGGAAGAAGCTTCGGATTGGGGGGGCAATTGTTCTTAAAACAATACAGAACAATACATCTAATAAATTCGTGTGACGTAGCACCATTGTTTTCAAAATTATTGGGGGGGGCTTGAGCCCCACTTGCCCCCCCCCCGCTTCCTACGGGCCTTCCTTTGGATCGTTCTTGCCTCTCCCACTAAGTATCAGACGTTTCCAAAAATCATACAATTAGCACAGCCGGCACAGCCAGTCTTCTTATCCAACCCATGTCCTGCGATGAGGCCACCACAAAATGGTGGCTATTTACATTAGGCCTAAAGCATTATTAGCTAGGCCATGATAATACTTAATATAGTATCTATTTAGTAGTTTCATTTGTTTACGTGGCTCATTATGAGCCACCTTGTTAAAAGTTGTGGTCATACCCTGGGTACTTCGTGGCAAGGCAAACAAGAAGGGTCCGAGGGCAGGAAATCCCTGCAACTGACCAACCAAAATGTCCTGTCTTGCTGGCCCAGAAAAAATTCAAAGAAATAAATTAAAGTGATGAAAACCCTGGGTACTTCATGGCAGGACCACACCAAGGCCTGAGGGCAGGTAAAGCCTGCAGCTGGCCACCCTGGTACCTGTCGTGCAGACCCAAGGGCAAAATAGAAATAAGAATAAATTTGAATGCCAGATACGACCCCAAAAGCTGCCAAAAATGACGTTGTTGTTTCTGTGTGGACACCTTGAATGGATTGTAGAAGACTGAGTAGTTTTAAGTGGCGCTAGGCCATAAGGACGTTAATTGCCGTTTACGAAGTAAAATGAAATCAACGGGCTATCCCCAAGTGAAAATGCTTGGGCAAGGACATGGATTCTCGTGAGGAAGAAACCACAAAGAAGAGTTTTATTCACTTGGCGTTTTATAGAAACATTTCGTTGTTGCTGTTGTCATAGGTGCACAAAATGGAGAACAGGGTGTGCCACTCCTGGTATCATGAAATGTAATGCTCACTTAATTAGCATTTGGCACTAATAAAATGCATTCAACTGTTTTAATGTCAAAATTATAACATGTATCAGGTAGCACTGACATTAGACTTGGCACTTTCTCAAGTAATGCACGTCCCTATTTGCAGTTGTAGACATACCTAACGATTGTCGTATGGTACAAACATTGTGCACATCAACAACAAAGAGTTATCAAGCAATTCTTGACAATTTTTCAATGTAGCAAAAATTGGTGAGAGGTGTTGAAAGACTGTATAATATTTTGAAAAAATTCTAAGCCAGTAAGGGTCGAAAAGGACATATGTTTGAAGACTGGTTCTGATAAGTTGGAAAATCTTCTACAATAATGGATGAATGTGCAAGTAGAGTTGTTGAACACTCGAATAAAGATTTAAGTAAACTGAATTTTGTTGAATATTGTTCTCAACTGACTGGTTGAGATTGTGACTTTAAAAGCAATAGTGATTTGCCATTCATATCTCATAGACTCAAATTTTGCAGAAGATTTTACATACAAATACATAGATACACGTGAAAAGTAACCCATATACCGGGTATCTCAAAAACATACCCCCCTTTTGACTAGAAAAGGGAACAAAACGACAAGATATCATTACTTCCCGAGTTCACAGCAAAATTTATCAATCTTCAACTTAGATGCACATACCTTGTATTTAAAATCGTCTATCAAGCACCAGAGATACAAGTTCACAAAGTCAAAGTTTACAGTGAACCCAAAACCAGAGGTTTTGAAAAAGGGCCTGGCCATGATTTGTATCATGGACATCTTCCAAAGCACCTGTAAACTTTGATTTTCGGCTTTTTCTTTTGAAAAGAATTAAAAACGCATGGACATGGCTCTGATTAAACGGATATAATAAAAATGTGGTAAGAATGATAAAATCGTGCCACACATCTCCAAAATAAGCGTGCATGTGCTCCTTTCCCTCTTCTTTGTTAACAAATAACAATTGGGATGGAATGCAATGCAAAGAACGATTCCACAAAAGAAAAGTTATTTCAAGAACAATTGAAGTATTTCAAGTTATAATTCTTTTCAAAAGTAAACACTAAAGGTCAAAGCTGAAAATCCTTTTGCAAAATGCCTGCGATATGTAATCATTGCCTATGCCCTTTCTAAAAACCTCTGGTTTCAGGTGCACTCCAAATTTTAACCTTGTGAACTCATATCTCCGGCGCTTTTAAAATGCAAGGCATGTGCATTTAAGTTAAAGATCAATAAATGTAGCTGTGAACTCAAAAAGTCCCTATCTTTTATCGTTTTGTTCCCTTGTTTAGTCAAAAGGGGGTACTTTTTTGAGACACCCGGTATGAAAAAGATTGGAAGTAACTGCAAAGATTCAAAGCATGATACCTCACGTTTTTCTTGCTCTTTTTTCATTCTCTCTGCCCATTTTGCCTTCAGACTTCTGAAGTAATTAAGCAATGGGTTTTGATTTATGTGATTCAGGTTTCTTGCAAAAACAACTATTTTGAGAACCTTCAAAGGGAGTCCAATCTGCATCCAGTGAATTGCTGTTTCGACAATAAGCCTCAGCATCATTTGCTCACTATAACCCTTGAAAGTAAAAAGTTGTGCGAATTGATCAAATTGTTAGTCAGAGTAAAGAAGGAACATGAATAGATAAAGGAGCAAATATTTGAAAACAAACATCTATTCTTCGTTCTTGTTGTTAGGAAGTTCAAATTTATTGACATTCAGAAATGATTACAAGCTAAAGCATAGAACGTAAAATACAAGAGATACAATTATGATAGATGAGCATCGCCCTAAATGGTCAGCTAACGTTTTTCATCATATCTGACCACGCTGCAAAAACTTCGTTTCAAAAGGAGTTCGGGCCTGGATTTTGCAGGAAAATGCGTTAAAAATATTCGCTGATGCCAGTTCTTAGATTTTGTCTCGTTGTTTTCGTTTTGTACCGCCTATCCTTGTCCTGAAGGATGTTTTTAAAACACTTACCTGAAATGAATAAAGGTGAGAGTAATTCATGTCCTTGTTATTTTCCAAGCTAAATATTTGTTTTCTTCGCGTTGCCTCAGGATATTGTATAAAGTACAACAAAAGTTTGTTTTCAGGCAACTCCAACCCTCCAAAGGTTATTTTTGAAGAGAAATCTTAGAAATTTGCATTGAATGTAAAAGCCGGGGGCTTTATTTCGGTTGTGGTCAGACTGGCCTACCTGTGCCCATATTGGTCAGCAGCCTGTTGATTCTGACTTCCCTTGCTGACCCCCCCCCTGTCCAGGGGCGCAAATGAGGGGGGGTGTGGGGGTGTGACACCCCCCCAATAATTTCAAAACTCGGTCCCAATCGCGATAAAATCGGTCCCGATCTGGCTCTGAACTTGAACCTGAATTTTTCAGGACGTCGATACTCGAAATGCAAAGATTTCTGTGTTAGCTGTCAGAGAATGGCTGGGTTAAGTCAGGTAAGGGATGCCTTCTGAGCCAAAGTAGAGGATGTTTCTTCAAAAATTTTCTTCGTGCTCCAATCTATGGGATAACTGTCACAAAACTATCAAAGTTCCCTTGTTGCTAATGGTAAGCATGATATTGGGAGATGCATTCTAAGCCAAAGTAGAGACTGTTTCTTTGAAAATTTTCTTCATGCTCCGATTTTTAGGATAACTACCGGGTGCGCCAAAATAAACTATGCACGTTTGGCAGGCCACAATAAATCGTACACTGGACCGATTTTGAAGATTTATGACTCATTCGTTAGCAGAAAGCCAGAATTGGATACCGGGTTTTTTGCAAATTTTTTCTTTTTCAGCCTTTAGAGCTAGAAGCGAGTTTCCTAAGATTTTGTTTTCGAAAACACTGAAGACGATCAAAAAGCATCGATCAAATTTTCTAAAGAATCGACTTGAATGGACAAAGAGAGAACTTTTTCGTGGTGATTTGCGATCTAAAAATCGACCAATTGTAATCTGCTGTACGAGAATTCATACTGAGCCCCCAAATCCCCCTGAAAACGTTTTCTCTTTGTTTATTCATGTTGGATATTTTAAGATTTGATCGACGTTCTTTCATCGTTTTCAATATTTTCGAAAACGAACATTTAAGAAACTCGCTTCTAGCTCTAAAAACTGAAAACGGAAAAATTTGCAAAAAGTCCGAGAATCTAATTCAGGCTCTCTGCTAAATATTGAGTCATAAATCTTCAAAATCGGTCCAGTGCTCAAAATATTGTGGCCTGCCAAACGTGCATCGTTTATTTTGGCGCACCCGGTATCACAAAACTATCAAGGTTTACTCGCTGCTAAAGGCAAGCGTGATATTGGGAGATGCATTTTAAGCGAAAGTAAAGGATGCTTCTTCAAAAATTTTCTTCGTGCTCCGATTTATAGGATAGCTCACAGGATAACTATCACAAAACTATCAAGGTCTCCTCGCTGCTAATAGCAAGCATGACATTGGGAGATGCATTCTAAGCCAAAGTAAAGGATGTTTCTTCAAAAATTTCCTTCGTGCTTTGATTTATAGGATAACTCACAGGATAACTGTCACAAAACTATCAAGGTTTCCTCGCTGCTAATGGCAAGCATGATATTGGGAGATGCATTCTACGCCAAAGTAAAGGGTGTGGCCCCAAAAAATTTCCTGACCCCTAGGCCCATGCATTTCACTGCCTCCCTCTTAATTTACCCTGGCCACACCACTTATTGATTCCATATGAGCAAGCGTGCATGCCTAAAAACATGGCTATTCTGTGAAGCTTTGACTGGATCATTAAGGGAAGATGGCTAAGATGCTAGCCAGAGACAAATTGATGTCGAAAACTGTTTGTTTAATTCTGTTTCAATCGTTGGGAAAACACTGTCTGTTATAGTTGTATTTTCGGTAAACTGTGGCAGATAGGAAAACTTTATTTTTCATACATTTGCAACAACATTTATTTCGCAAAAATCGGTCCCACGTGGAAGAAACTCGGTCCTTTGAGCACACACCCCCCTCAAAAAAATTTGAATTTGCGCCCCTGCCCCTGTCAACCACACTGTTAGAAGCCATAAGGTTAAAGTCATAATACTCAAGATAATGGTAAATCATAAATCTTGATTTTTTTGTCAATTACTGCCTTGTTGATTTCATTTGTATCAGGTTTCATTCACGAACTAACTTCCCGTTTTAGTCAATTTCATAATTCTTTCTATCAATAATTTGAAATGTAACCATATCAATTCATGCTTTTTGCAAACCCCTCCTCCCTTTGCTTCATTTTCAAAAATATCCCGTAGACCTCCTTATTCCTTCCCCCGGCACTCACAGTTTAATGATCCTGCTTAGATTTGCTGCGACGAGATAAGTTCAACCAGGAAACTGCGAAGGCATCGTTATGAATTATTAAGGGTACGTCCAAATTAGACGCCATGCCAAAGATTAGGCTGTTCAGACCGGCTTGCGTTTGAACTGAAAATTTACCAAGACAAACAAGAAGCTAGTCGTTATATTTAAGTTTAGCTTTCAGAAAGAGTTAATGAACATGCTTATCGTGATTTGCCCAGTTTTAGGGAGTTTCCTTATTTTCAAATCGATTTTGTTGCGAAACCTGACCATTTAGGGCGAAGCCTCTCTATTTAATACAATGTAAGCTAGAATGAGAGAGTTTACTAAGTGGAGGAACGTTAACGGTTTTCGAGACCAGTGCCTTTCATAGCTACCGATTTATGATAAAATTACAAGTATTAAACGATGATGAAAATGATACAATAATTATGACAATTTATCAATTCAAAATTATACTACTCAATTCAAAACCCATTAAGAGCTATAATCTACAAACAGAGTAAAACTACAGAGGAAGGGGGACAATCAACGGTATATCTCAAGTGTTTTATGTGAGTTAATTTGGAGAATTTTTTGTACGTTCTAATTCAGAAATTCAAAAAGTGTCTTTGCATGAGCCAATTACGGTATTTGAGTTGAACCTGTTTGTTGGGTTTGTTTGAATATCAAAGGTGATATCATTCCAAATATTAGTACCATAAAAGGTTAAGAAATGTTTCTTAACCCTATCTCACCTGGGGGGGGGGGTGGATTCCACCCCCCCCAACCAAACTTTTATTCGCCTGTGCTATAATATGCAATGCAGGATGCCAAGACTCCGCTACTTTGACTTTATATCTATACTGTATCAAATGATGAAAATTTCAAGATGCTAAATATAGCCTCGTAGCCATGGCAACCAATGTTTTACTGTGTAGTCAACAAAATTTGTATACTTTTTTTTAATTGTTGCAAATTTCAATCTCATATGCAAAATTATACTTACACATGTATTTGATGATATCCAACTCAATTTGAAACAAAAAATTTCAATTTAGTGCCTCATTTCATTGTTTCAATCATGTTGGTAACAATCATGATAATCATAACTTAAAATCTTCTTATTGTCATAGCAACGAGAACAATAGGGATAATTTGATTTAATCATGTGATTTTGATTGTTTGCATCAAAGTGTATATATTTACCAAGTTTAAAGATTGTAGCTACTATAACAGCGAAGAAAAAGAGGGGGGGGTGGAATCCACCCCCCCCTCAGGTATTGACCGCTTCAAAACGCCCAGGTGAGATAGGGTTAAGGTTTGTTCTACCCACAGTAAAAAATGGGGTGTGCATGTGTGGAATATGGCAATTTTACGTGAAACCTATATCAATATTGTTAACTATTATAATCCGTAGAATATTGTAGTATATAAACCATTGCTGTTGAAGAACCTGATGAAGAGTTATGCTCGAAACATTGTTAATATCTTAATCCTCGTACAAAGTCAACTTTTTAAATGAATTGATGTTTCTATTGATACAATGGACGAACAACACGCACAGGAACTTTGTTTTCCATTGCTCATAACCCCCGTCCAAATGCAGGAAAATTTGCTTTTGTTTTTAAAATGAACGAACAAGTCAGTAAATTCGAGATGATTGTTATTAGAATTACAGTAGACAGAGAATGTAGAGTTAGTAACACGCTTCCACACAAAATCAGTTAAGTTTATGTGTTTGTCTCATGGTTTCGAGAACGTAGGTCTGATACATTCAGTTTGCATTTAGTTTGCAGAAAATATGTGCACAGTTTTCACAAAGTTTGTTTTGAGTAAGGGACCCTTTACATGAGCAAACTCAAACCAGCACAAGTTTCAGATCGGTTTGAAATTTTGCCATGTCTGCTTTTTTGCGTTGTGTTTACATGGAATTTTCAGACCGGTGTGAAAATATACTAGCATCGCATTTACACAAAAGATACATTTGAAAAGCTTGAAAATGTGCTACTCTTTTTGGAAAATGAAGGCAAGGAAGTTATTTTACTTGGAGACACAAATTGTGATCTCAGTGATGCAAACAGTTTATGTCATGTTAAGTCTATTAAGGACATCTATGCTACATATGGTTTAAAACAGTTGATTAAAGAACCCACTAGAGAAACCGTTCAGTCATCTACTATGATTGATCACATTGCAGTTAGTAATACCGATAACATTGTTGACTCTGGTGTACTTAAAATTACGCTCCGCGATCATTATCTTGTATATGCTGTTCGGAAGTTTCAAATTGGTTTTAAACGTCAACACAAGTTCATCCGTACGAGGCAAATGAAAAATTTTAGCGAAGAGGCTTTCCTATCAGAATTAAGATCTATTGATTGGCAGTTTCTTCTAAGATCATCTTCTGATGTACGAGAAATCGTACACAACTTTACTAGCGTGCTTTCTGCTGTAATAGAAAAGTATGCGCCAATGGTTGAAAAACGAGTATCCGACAAATATTCTCCCTGGCTATCTTCTGAGCTCAAGTGTCTGTTTAAAACGCGAGATAAGATCAAAATCGCTGCAGTCAAAAACAAATCCGATATTTTAATGTCGGCTTACCGGCAACTAAGGAATAAGGCGACAAAGTTGAATAAGGAGGTGAAGAGAGCATATGTTACGAACAAGATTCAAGCATCTGAAGGAAATCTTAAAGAAACTTGGGCAACAATCAATAAACTTTTCAACAAAAGGTCTAAAACTACCAATATACCGTCGCTGACTGTTGATGGAAACTCAGTCATTGATTCTGTCGGTATTGCTAACTCAATGAATGAATTTTTCTGTAATGTCGGCAATGAATTATGTAAAGATATCCCCGATACAGAGAACGGTCTCTTGAAAGGTGAATTTGCCATCAACCCTACCAATGCCACCTTTATTTTTTCACCTGTGGTATCCGAACAAGTGATCCTAGCAATGAACAAATTCAAGACATCCAATGGGTTTGGCCTTGATGAAATTTCCAGTTTTTTCCTAAAGGCTGGAATATCCATCCTGGCTGAACCACTGAGTCAGCTCTTTAATTTGTCATTGTCGGCTGCAATTTTCCCTGATCAATGGAAAATTGCTAGGATTGCTCCTATTTACGAAGATGGTAAGAGCGATAACAGATCAAATTATCGCCCAATCTCTGTTTTGCCTGTAATGTCTAGGTTATTTGAGAAGCTTGTTTATGACCAGTATTATAACTTTTTGGTGTCAAATCGTCTTTTGTACTCACAACAATCTAGCTTTAGATTGTTACATTCAGTCTTGACATGCCTATTAAAGTGTACAAACGACTGGTATTTGAATATCGAAAACGGAACATATACCTCAGTCACATTTATAGACCTGAAGAAAGCTTTCGACACGGTGAACCACGAAATCCTAATAAATAAGCTACAAATCTATGGAGTTGCAGGCAAAGAACTACGCTGGTTTCAATCATACCATTCAAACAGGAAACAGCGCTGTAAGGTAAACGGGAAGCTTTCCGATCTGGGAGAAGTAACTTGTGGAGTCCCGCAGGGATCATGCTTAGGGCCTCTACTTTTCATCATCTATATAAATGATCTCCCCCTATTTATTAAGCACCCACAAGTTAATATGTATGCCGATGACACCAGCTTATCCTTCTCCTCGAATAGTATTCCCACAATAAATGAAAAAGTTAATGAGGACCTTGAATTTCTAAACACATGGCTAGCTGGAAATAAGCTGTCACTTAACGTTGCAAAAACAAACAGCATGGTGATTGGAAGTCGCAAAAAGGTTAAGGATATTTAACAAACATCAGCTATAAAGCCGGCACTTGTTATTCGCGATGATGACATTTCGATGATAGAGCACACAAAATACTTAGGGGTACATGTGGACCAATATCTGAGTTGGGATGTTCACATAGCCGAAATGATAAAAAAGATATAAAGGGCATTAGGTATGATACTCCATGCTAAGCAGTATCTCCCTTTAAGCATATTGCAGACCATGTACAAAAGTATGGTTGAGCCTTACTTCCGTTTCTGTTGCCCAGTCTGGGGTGTTTGTGGCAACACAACACTCAACAAGCTTCAGAAGCTCCAAAATCGTGAAGCTAGGATCGTGACAAACAGCCCCTATAGATCGTCTGCAGCTCCTATCATCAGGCAATTAGGGTGGCCAACGGTCAACGATCTCATTGAAACGGAAACCTTTAAAATGGTCTATAGGTCTATCAACCATGAAGCGCCTGATTATCTTACAGGACTGTTTCAAAGGTTATCAGAAACCAGTACTAGAGAGCTTGGTAATACCTGCACAGACCTTTATGTACCATTGCTAAAAACCGCGTGTGGCCAAAAATGCTTCTCATATAGAGGGGCCAAACTTTGGAACAAATTAAAAAGAGAAAATAAGATGGCCAGTACTTTCTCACAATTCAAATCGTCATTGAAAAATGCCAGATCCTGTACATAATCACATTTTTCCTTTTGACTTTTGATACCTATATATTAGTTTTTATCTTGATATTGTAAGTTGCTTTTTTTCTTTCTTTTAACAGGGCAGTTTGTAAATCAATTTTTGTATTATACGTTGAATACTTACCCTGTATAAATATTATAAAATGAAGATGATATGAAATCATGCGTTGAATGCAACTGAGGGGAATTGTGACAATGGTTTCTTTTCTTATGTTTTGGATTTAGGCATATTTTCATTGTGGCGCAAAGTTATCAACAACACAAGATGTAATTAGAGTTGATAATCAAGGATAACCAACTCCATTTCAAATCAATTTTGGTTTGATTGTTCAAATATTGTTTCACAACCTGAAATTAAAACAGGAGGCTGACCTGCTTCAATTTGTTTTAGTTTCTTGCGTCTGGAGAAAAACGAATGGACGACCAAACAATGAAAATGTCTCCCAATAGTGCAGTTATCACTTCCGCAATTATTCATTTCACGCCGGTCTGAAAAAATTTCTGTTTACATGAGAATTTCAGGTCGACCTGAGTTTTCAGATAGGTCTGAAAGACCGAAACGAACCCAGACCGGCAGGAGTTTCATTTCGCCCCTTCTCGTGTAAACACTCTAAGGGCCTTGACCAGACACAGAAATGAAACTCGTGCCGACGTGAAACTCGTGCCGTCCTAGTTTTATTATTATTATTATTATTATTATTATTATTATTATTATCGTCATAGCGCATACTGTCTAAATGTCAGTAGAGTTCTTTTTCTTGAGGTTCGGTGACAACAAGTCTCCTCAAATCTCAAGAACTTTCCTGAGGATCCTTGCAGAATACAAGATGGCACTCTTCTGTAGTTCCACTATCTTCGTTTCGATGCCAATGTCCTCCAGTCTCTTTTTTAAAAGTTTTGGAGTCGTTCCTAAAGCTCCAATTATGATAGGGATGACTTTCACTCGTTTGTTCCAAATCTTTCTTAGCTCCCTGGCTAAATCTTGATATTTTTCAATTTTTTCCATTTCCTTTGCATCCACTCTGCTATCATAAGGCACCGCGAAGTCAATTATCTTGCATATATTTTTCTTTTTGTCTGTCACGATCATGTCAGGCCTTCTCGCTTCAATTACATGGTCTTTTTGTACTTCAAAATCCCATAGAATGTGGAAATCGTTGTTCTCACTGACTGCATCTGGCTCATGTTCGTACCATTTCTCTTTAACATCAAATCCACACCGGTTACTGACTTCCCAATGCACCTTCTTCCCTACCCAGTCGTGTCGACGCTTATATTCCTTTTGTGCCATCTTACTGCACTCGCTCAAAATATGATTGACACTTTCGTCAGCTTGACCGCACATTCTGCATTTGCATTCTTGCTGGGTCTTGTCTATCTTTGCCTTGATCAAATTAGTTCTGATTGCCTGCTCTTGTGCTGCCATTATCAATGTTTCTGTCTCCCTTTTCAAAGTGCCATCCTTTAACCACATCCATTGCTGCTCGTCCGCTAGATTTTCTGTCTGCCTGATGAACTGCCCATGTAGCATTTTTGCTTTCCAGTTGTTTTGCCTTTCGAGTTTTTTTCGTTTCTTGAACACATACTTACTTTCAATTGCTACTTCCCAGTCTGTGGCTTCATCGGCACCTCTTGCAGCACTAATCAGCCTTTCTTCACTCATCTTCACGTATCCTTGCAATCCCAGTTTAGCTAAATTCACTGTATCTTCAACACTCAGGAGTCCTCTGCCCCCTTCACTTCGTGGTATGTATAGATGATCAACATTGCTCCTAGGATGCAGTGCATTATGCATAGTCATTAGCTTTCTTGTTCTTCTATCCATTTCTTGTAGATCACTAATAGTCCAGTCAAGGAAAGCAGCGGAGTATCTTAGCATTGGAATGGCCCATGTGTCGATTGCTTTGATTATGTTGCCACCATTGAGCTTGCTTTCAAGTATTTTCCTTACACGTCTTTTGTATTCTTTTCCAACTTTGTCTTTCATATCTTTCCGTTGTATTTCGTTTGATTGTAATATACCCAGATATTTCAGTTCAGTTCAGTTCATTTCATTTTAAAAATCCATCTAATACATGTTTTAACTCTACATACCCACCTATCTAATTAACAAATATGAATTTAAAATAAAATACAACAAATAACATTGAAAAAACACAGGATGATACTTAGGGCAAATGTAAACAGACTAAATAGGTAAGTATGAAGAGCCATAATGAGACTAGGGGAATTTCTTAAAGGAGGAGCTCCCTCAATAGGCAAGCTAATCGAGGAGGGAACACCCCCTATCTGAAAAAGAAAATTGACTTTTCTATAGATGTTATTTGAAACTGGTGCAGAAAGACACATATAATAAAGTGTGAATTACTGGGTGTAATTGTGGCACAAAAAGTAGATCTTTACCTTGGTTTTGAATGAAGCTTTCGAGTGAGAGTTTCTTAATTCAACAGGGATTTCATTCCAAAGCTTAGCTCCTTTATATCGAATGGAGTTGAGCCCAAATTGAAGGGTGTTCTTTCGAGCAAGAAACAAATCACCTTTACTAGCCTGTCTAGTGTTATACTGATGCATGGGTGAATTCAATAGGAAAAAGTCATGGAAGCAACTCGGCGATGATCTATATACAGTTTCAAAGACAAAAGTGAGAAGTTTAAGCTGAAAAAGATCAGATAGTCTAAGAAGTTTTAAAGACTTAAAGATTGGAGCAGAAGGAGAAAGAGCAGGCTGAGAAGAAATTTTTCGGATTAGTCTCTTCTGAAGTTTGTAGACAGGGTCTGTATAAGACGCAGAAGTATTACCCCACACGATAATACCA
This sequence comes from Aurelia coerulea, assembly GCA_039566865.1. Taxonomy (NCBI): domain Eukaryota; kingdom Metazoa; phylum Cnidaria; class Scyphozoa; order Semaeostomeae; family Ulmaridae; genus Aurelia; species Aurelia coerulea. Next base: position 34,192,775 of record CM076943.1, read on the forward strand.
TACTGGGCAAAAGACATAAACAATGAATTATATAAGCAGAGTAACACATCTGGAGTCAGGAGGCTCTTAACCTTTGAAATAACACCACAAGTTCTAGCAAGTTTTTTGGACAACTCCTTCAGATGGAACTTCCAACTAAGATTTTCATCTAGAAGTAGTCCTAAAAATTTAACAAAGTTTGCTCTTTGAATGGTCTTCTTTCCAATCTTAATGATTGGATTTTCATCTATTTCATTGTGTATTGAATGGAATATCATGAAGTTTGTTTTTTCTACATTAAGAGATAATTTATTGGCATCAAGCCACTTTTTAACCTGTCTGAGTTCAATATTGACAACTTTTACTAATTTATTTATATCATTACTCTCATAATATATGTTAGTGTCATCAGCAAATAGGAAGAAGTTAAGTCTTTTAGATACATTAGGCAAGTCATTTATATACAATAGGAAGAGAAGAGGACCTAATACAGACCCCTGTGGAACCCCACAAGAGATTTTGAGTAGGCCAGAGTTAAAACCATTTATGCTTACATACTGTTCACGCTCTGAAAGGTATGATTTAAACCAATCTAAAGCACAGCCTCTAATTCCATAGTGCTCCATCTTAGAAAGTAGGATTTGATGATTGACAGTGTCAAAGGCTTTTTGAAGGTCAATAAATACACCACAACCATATCTTTTATTATCTAAGCTATGTCTTATAGTTTCAGTCAAACTAATTAGAGCATGGTCTATTGAATGATTTTCCTGGAAACCAAATTGAAGGTCATACAAAATCTTGTGAAATTCTAGGAAGTTAAAGAGACGTTTATACATTGCTCTTTCAAATATCTTACTGAAAATAGAAAGTAAAGATATTGGGCGGTAATTAGAAGCCTGCTGGTGATCACCCTTTTTGAATATGGTAATAACTTTAGCAATTTTGAGCTTGTCTGGAAAAACTCCTGACTCAAATGACTGATTAACCATTTGAGCTAGGAAAGGCGATAGAGAGGGGCCAAGAATTTTGAGCAGTCTAATTGGTATGCTGTTTGGACCAACAGATTTAGCTGGATTCAAAGCCGCAATAAGATCGTCAATTTCATAACGTGTGACTGGGGAAAGAAAGATTGAACTTGAATTTCTGTCTGACATATAGGCAAGAGGTGATCTCAAGGTTTTGGGGATTTTATCAGCAATATTTTCAGCTACGTTAACAAAGTAATCATTAAAAATATTTGACATGTGCGTTGGATCAGAGGTGATATTTCCATTGCTATCTTTGATCTTTTTAACAGGAGAAGAGGAAGAACTTTTCACACTTATAATAGATTTAATACCTGACCATAAAAGTTTCATGTTTTGTTTATTGGTAAGAAAATAATTTTGGAAGTAGGCAATTCTACTGTTTTTCAATTCCAAAACTACACGATTGCGAAACTTTTTATATAATTATTTTTTTAACATCAGTGTTATCCTTCCTTAGACTACGAAATATTTTATCACGTAATCTCATCATTTTCAAGATTCTACCATTTATCCATGGCCTAGCTTTTAATTTGATGGCTTTCTTATTTAGCTTTTTAATGGGAGCATGCTTCTCTGACAGTGAAAAGATCTCTTTCAAAAGTTTACTGAATTTATAGTTTACATCGAATGTGTTATCATTAACAAAATCAAGGTTGATGGAATTTAAATCTTCAATGCAATTTACCTCATTGAAATTAGTGAAATCATGTTTATAGTGACTAGCATTTAACATATCAAGTTTTAAATTCTTGATGATTAGAATTTGAGGAAAATGATCAGAAATTTGGGTTAGGATGTTACCACTAGTAATATTGAATTCAGCTGCATTTGTAAATATATTATCAATTAATGTAGAGGTTTGGTCAGAAATTCTAGATGGGTGAAAAATACATGGCATAAAATTGTTAGAGAAGAAATTATTGGCAAAATCACAAGTTTGAGTGTCTGAATTATAGTTGAGAAGGTTAACATTAGAAGTCGCCCATTATAAAAGCAAGTTTATTAGATTGAGTTATGTTTGATAAAATATTGTTAAGGTGAAGTGTTAGGCCATCTATATCAGAACTTGGATGTCTGTAAACACAACAAAACAGCTTATTTATAGCTATCATCTTGCTTTAGAGATCTTATCTTTTCGTCATTGGGCAATTCGATTCCATCTGATTTAACTATCTTTCCTCTCTTCATTATCAGAACCGCACATTTATCTAACCCAAATTGCATGCCTATATCGTTGCTGAAAACTCTAACTGTCTGAACGAGTGAGTCTAGTGCCTTTCACTTTTCGCATATAACTTGAGGTCGTCCATGTATAATAAGTGGTTGATTTTTTCTTTACTCTTTGTAAACTCGTAACTAGATTTCATCTTTCTCAAAACATGTGTGAGAGGAATCATTGCAACGACAAATAAAAGAGGTGAGAGTGCATTGCCTTGAAAAATCCCCCTCTTGATTTTCACTTCTCCCAGTTGCTGGTTTGCACATGTCAGTTCAACTCTCCAAGTTTTCATTGTCTTTTCAAGGAACAGTTGTATGTTGTCGCTAATACCTAAGGATTTCAAACACTCCAATATCCACGAATGTGGAACCATGTCATAAGCCTTTCTGTAATCTACCCAACCCATTGCCAAGTTCTTTTTTCTCATCCTGGCCTCTCGTAGCACCAATCGGTCAATGAATAGCAAGTCTGCAGTTCCCATCGATTTTCTTTTGCAACCTTTTTGTTCCTCGGGTAGTAGTTTCTCTGTTTCTAAGAAACAATAGACTTCATCAGTTATCAATCCAGTCAGTAACTTCCAAACAAGTGGTAGGCAGGTTATTGGTCTGAAATTACTTGATTCTATCCCCTTTGATTTATCCTTTTGAATTAGAACTGTTCTTCCTTTCGTCATCCATTCAGGTGTATCTTCTTCAAGACAATGAGCAAGATATTGTGTCAAATATTTGTGCATGCTTGTAAAATTCTTTAGCCAAAATCCTTGCACCCAATCGGGACCTGGCGCCTTCCAGTTAGGGATCTGCATCAGGTATAGCATTTTCTTTATTTAGTTCATCATTATTAAGTTGCTGATAAAATCTACTCTCGTTGTTCCTGAACATCCTATTTTGTTGGTATTGATTGATTCTTTGCTGGTGTCTTGAGATCTTAGCTGTTTTTGCTTTGATCCTTTGCCTTATTTCCTCTTTAACTATTTGCAGCCCATTTTGTTTGATTTCATATTTTCTTTGTAAGGCATCTTGATGTATTTTCTTTACAATTTTCTTATCTATTAATGAGTTTACTCTACCGAGGTCTTTGTTCATCTCCTTTATCTGTCTGACAAGTCTCTTTTTCCACCATGGTTCTTTCCTTCCATCTATCTTTTTGTTTTTAGCACCAAGAATTTCACATACAATAGCCGCTCCATAGTATATCATATCATTCGTATCTGTGATATTATCTATTTTAAGCTTCCCTAGTACACCATCAACTTTCTTCACTGTTTCATTCAGCCTTGCACGATCCACTCCTCTCATCGCTGGCAATCGTACCCTTGGTTTCTTCCTAATTTCCATCATCATTTTCAATATCTCTCTGTTCTCTTCCGTCAATACTGCACCGTCCTTGATTTCAACCCCATCTACTTGTTCGTTGTGCTCGATTTGTGGACCTACTCCTTCACTGACACCTCCAGTTGTTGTCATTTCTAAGTCTGGACCACCTTCTTCTTCAACAATCGTTCGATCAACTTCACCATAAGTTGCATCTTCCACATTCCTTTGTATTTCTTCCAACTCTAGTGAACTTAGCCACTGCTTCTTCACAATTTGGTTCTTTTGATCAATCAGCCGTTGCTCTGTGACATTAAACATACCTCTATTCTATGCATTCTTTTCCTATAACTTCTCATCTTTGGATCACTCAAATAGAAACATTCCATAACTACTCTGTTTTCATACTGTGTCCATTTCCTTCTCATCCTCGCAGCAGTAGCTGGATGACGACCGGGCCCATGCTGCTGTGCCATGGGACACCTGCCGGACGAAGGACCTTCCCCATTGTTGGTTCCAGCCCTATTTACGTCGTTGTCTAACAAACTGTTTGAATTCATAATACATCACTTGCGTGAGAATGGTTTCAGCATCACCAAAAAGCAGTGTTTTTCTCTTGACACCATCAATAGGAGGGTCGCCGACCAAGGCTGAAGAGTCCCCCCTACCCATGAGACAGACTAGCCCCCGCAGGACGTCAACCCGGAATTTTAAAGCCTCGGGGAGAGCTATCAGGTACTACACCTTGCTCAAGGGTGACTTATTATTATTATTATTATTATTATTATTATTATTATTATTATTATTATTATTATTATGAATGTTACGCACAAATGAATTAACATTTGGAATTACTGTCCAAGATATCGGGTCACATCTAGTGTCCTCAGATATCAAGAACCTGTCTGATGATTCTCGCCGTGCCTAGAAGGGTTGACTTCTGGATTAACTCAATTCTTGTTGTTACACCTATTTCCTTCAGGTACTGTTCAAGTCTGCCTGTTACAGGTCTGCCTGCCTATTATTATTATTATTATTATTATTATTGTTATTATTATTATTATTATTATTGTTATTATCATTATTGTTATTATTATTATTATTATTATTGTTATTATTATTATTGTTATTATTATTATTATTATTATTATTATTATTGTTATTATTATTATTATTGTTATTATTATTAATATTATCATTACAACATTATTTACAGTTGGTTAAAAAACTGATAGTTTTAAATTGAACTAATTAAGACCAACTATTTACACAAAAAGGAAATACTAATTGCAATGGATAGATAAATACATGATTATAATACAGATATCTTTTCTAGTGAAATTCCCACGGACTCTTTATCTACATATTTTGGATGAGCAACTGTCACCCTTCCACTCTTTAATTGATCTCTTAAAGCTAGCACTGGTTGCCAGGCTTTTTATTGAGTCAGACAAAGTGTTCCAACGGATGGCCCCCCTGAAAGATAATGAATCATTCCCATATGACAAGGTGTTGGTGCTTGGTAACCGTAGAAGATTTTTAGTTCTTACGTTATAGGCTTCATCTTTAGCCTGGAAGGCATTCCACATAAAGATGGATTTTCCGAATTGAGGCATTTATATATTTCCAGCATTAATTTTTGCAAATTTCGAGTGTGAATAGCACATTCGCTACCCCTAGCTAAGAGTTCTTACTTTTATCAAATTGACTATCCAATCACCCTTGCCTTGTTTTGTTAAACAATAATTCTTATCCACATGGTTTTTATGATCTGCAATCTTCTACACAGAACGGCTCCACAGAACAACGTTATCAAGAGAAGGCCCCGTTCACACTGCTCTGTTTTTAGTCATATCCGTTTTTGTGGAATTCAAGCTTCCCGTTCACAATGCTCAGTTTTTGTACAAAAACGGAGGGAAAAACCGGGAAAACATCCGTTTTTGTCCGTTCACATTGATCCGCCTGATAACAAATAAGGAGAGAAAAACTTCCGTTTTTGTGCGTTCACATTGCTCCGTTTATGTGAAATTCATTGTTGAATATTGGAGCGTTTTCAAAAACCTCCGTTTTTGTGCGTTCACATTGATCAAATGCGTTTTCAAAAACCTCCGTTTTTGAGGATATCCACTTTTGATAGCGTTTTTGAAAACCTCCGTTTTTGTGGCGTTTTTGTGCGGATCAGTGTGAACACTTTCACAAAACGGAGGTTTTTCTCTCCGTTTTTGTACAAAAACGGAGCAGTGTGAACGGGGCCTGAACATTTTATTTTTATTAATTATATTTTTTATTTTTTATTTTAATTCTTTTAAGGAGGGTTGCCCCTCAACAAGTTGATTTTCAAGGGGCCCTCCGATAAAAACATTAATTACAATCTATCTAAGGTACAACGGTACAAAATAAAAGTTATTAATTAAATAAAACTATAAAACCATATTTACAATATCTTTAACCTATGTACAATAATGGTCAAAATTGCAATAAAAACGAAAGAAAGGAAAGTGCCTGTTTCTAAATAGTTTTCTTAAAACTATACAGAGAGGTTGCCTGCTTTGACTCGGCTGACAGGCTATTCTGTAGCCCTCAGAATAAAATGATAATTCTTTTGTTTGTACATATAATAGCTGGTGTTAGTAAAGACATTAACCCCCGTGCAAGGTAAGCGAACATTAGAAGCGGAAGTATCGCATTATCTTAGTTGTTGAGTTTTGATATGATCTCGAAGGGAATATGAGAAAATGAAAATTCCAAACCTTTACGAAACTACACCGTGCCTTTTTTACTATCTTTATTATCTAAAGATGTAGGTCACGTTAAATCTGGCACTTCAGATGGGAGACATTTATTTATTGTAGAATTTAATGCAGAATTGAGAGAAGAAAACGGCTTTTTGTTCAGTTGTTTACGTGCAGAAATCACGATGTCTCGGCCTAATAGTCCTGATTTGGAGGAGTTGGAATTACAAGCAGACGAATTGGTTTTACTTTCGACAGTAGAAAACCTTCAGAAGCTTGCTCTAAAGTTAGGAATGGCAAAAGAATCGTATGATGGGCAAACAAGAGCAAGATTAGTCAAGGCTATTCGGAATTATTTGGTACAGAAAATGGATGCAAATTTGTTTGAAATGGCGAAAGCTGTATTGGAAAGGCCGCCGCCTTTGGAAGGAGAAGAAGATAATTTAAGTGAAGCGGATGATTATGAAACCCGTACACATGCACAGAAGGAATTCGAGGATATGCAGAAAAGTTTTGAGCTGATGATACAGAAACAGAAAGAGCTACTTGATCAGGCAAGAGAAAAATTAGATCGCGTGCAAGAAAGTCCAGGTATGAGAGATACTACTTCTCCTGTAATGAAAACAAATCTGGATATTTCAAGTGCTCTCCGAAGAGATTTTAAAATCTCAGGCCAAATTGGTATGCCAGGTCAAGGAGAAAAAATATCTTTTGTAAGCCTCATTAGACAAATCGAAAATGGGCTTGCGAAAGGATATAAAGAATCTGAAATTGTGGAGGCAATTGTAAGAGCGATTTCCCCAGGTGTCCAATTAAGAAACTATTTGGAAACCACCCCAAATCTAAGCCTGCCAAAAATTCGCAAAATTATCCGCTCACATTTCATGGAGAAAACCTCCACAGAGCTGTACCAAAAATTAGCCACAATTTCTCAAGGCCCAAAAGAAGACTCACAAACTTTTTTGATTCGCTGTTTGGAAATTCGCCAAAAGATTCTGTTTAGTAGCAAAGAATCAGGTGCCACAATTGAGTATACCCCTGATATGGCCCAAGGTTTATTTCTTCATGCTTTGGAAACAGGCTTAAAGAATGAATCAATTAGAACCAAAATTCGCCCGTTACTGAAACAAAAAACTGTTTCTGATGAAGTTTTGATTGAAGAAATGTCAAAAGCTGTTGCCATAGAAACAGAGCACAACAGAAAGGTGGGTTTTGCCAAAAATACAGCCAGAATCAGTATGGTAGCAGAAAATCCAAAAAGCCATGAATTTGAGGCCTTTAAAAATGAAAAGGCAGAGCCGCAAAAGGGTAAAATGCGGGCAGCACTTGAAGCTGTACAGGCGTATTTAGCTGTAATAAGAGAAGCGATGGCTCAAAAAAATGCCCTAACCCCAGATGCCCCAATGAATAGAGTAAATCAGGGCCGTGGTTGCGCTTCATGCCAAGAAAGCGGTTTAGGAGACCAGTGTGATCATTGTTTTATTTGTGGAGACCCAAATCATTTTGCTCGTGGTTGCCGCAAACAAAATCGCACCAAGCAGGGAAACGGGAGACGGCTGCCCCCAAGGAGGGACAGGGAGTAGCCGAGTTAAAGCAAGCGTCCCATTGTGCGCATTGTGGTGAGATGCCTTATAAGAAAGAAGCTTTTCAGATGTGTAGCGGTTGTTTTTCGGTGAAATATTGTTCAAAACGATGCCAAAAGTTGCATTGGAACAATCATAAGACTCTTTGTTTGTCGATCAAGGAGCTTTTGCGCCAAAACTCTGCTTCGCATGCTCAGACTGTAGATGAAAGTAGTTTTGTAAGCCATCTCACTCCAAAACAGACTTCCAAGATTGCCAAATTAATCGGGAAGCGTTGTCTGATATCATCTAAAATGAATGAATGGAGACTGATGCTTTGTTTGATACAGGTGCACAGGTGTCAATTGTCTCACAGTTTTGGTTGGAAAATAACCTTCCTGGGACCAAATTGCAAAACATTTCTGAAATTTTGGATACAGGATTAGACCTCAAAGCAGCTAATGGGACTATCGATTTCCTAAAGATCCTGTTGCTGAAAGTAAGACTCTTGAGGCGTGCAAGCCCGATTCCCAGGGATGTGATGTCAGCTCGGATGAATCTGATGCGAGCCATGAACCCGATGAAAGGGGAAACTTGTGAAGCTTCGGCTTCGGCTTTGATCCAAGATGGCCGCAGATCCCTTCAGAGAATTACTCATCAACAACACCCAATTAAATCATAGGAGAACTGGCTAGATCAATCAGGTCAACCAATGAGATGCTATGCAATGAAAGGGAGTTTTCCAGAAAGTTATTAATGGAAAACCTGGATTTAAAGCTTCAAATTAAAGATTTAGAGCATAATTCGTCTCAACCAGCCAACAATCGTCCCTTGGGCGGCAACAGTAAAAAGAATACAAAGAACATTGAAATTGTCAGTGATGAGGACAATAGTGATACGGAGTCAGTCATTGAAAACGGTAACCAAAACAACAAAGGAGCTTGGAAACAGGTTGCAACACGGTGACGAGCATCTGACAACCGATCCGGAAAAAGAAACAACCAGCAACATCCTACGAAACGAAATGAGATCAAGAGTAACAACCAGCCCAACAACAAGAATACAAAGATTAAAATGGTTGTTATTGGAGATTCGCAACTGTGTAACCTTGATGGCAGAAAACTAACGAATGAGCACCATACTGTTCAGGTAATTCCCGATCCTGGAGCAAGAATAGCGAAGATGAAAGGTAAGCAAATTGACTCTGATACTGATGTGATTTTGATACATGCTGGGACCAATAATGTCAAGTCAACTGAGCGGGAGGCGCTTGCTGATGAAGTGCTGGAAACAATGAAGCACATTCAAGACAAACACAAAAAAGCGCAGCTTGTCTTCTCTTCAATATTCCGACGCAAGGACAACCATCAATTGAATGCCAAGGTGTCGAAGACCAATGAAATTTTGAAGGAAACTTTGTTATTAAATGGATTTGATTACGTTGATAATGATAACATTTTACTTAGTAATTTGGCTAAAGATGGACTGCACATAAACAAAGGGGGAATGCGTAAATTTGCAAGTAATGTCAGTAGATATATTAGGTACTGTTAGGGGGGAAAGGGATCTAGTTCTGTTAAAGCAAAAGATAAGGATAAGGTTCCCAGAACTAAGAAAGGTTTGAAAATAGGAAACCTGAATGTAGTTTCTCTTAGAAGGCATTTATATTAACTACAGGTATTACTGTATAATCATCAATTCGATATCTTGGGCCTAAATGAAACACGCTTAGAAAAGAACATTTCAGATTCCGAGGTCAGAATTGATGGTTATGACATATATAGAGGTGACCGAAATACGAGCGGTGGTGGTGTCGCCATTTATGTCAATCAAAATATCCCTCATTTTCAGAGGACAGATATAAGTGGTACTGCTCTGGAAATCGTAGGTATTGAAGTCGAACCAAAGCATGCAAAAAATTTTATTGTTATTTGCTGGTACCGACCCCCTACATCAGATAATGATGATGCATCTTTTAATGCTCTCCATGAATTGATATCAAAACTAGATTCGGAGGGCAAAGAGATCTTCCTGATGGGTGACACTAACTGTCACTTGAAAAAGTCAAAATATGGCCCAACAAGGAAGCTCAAATCAATATACAGCGAATTTCAATTTGAGCTGCAAATCAAACATTACACAAGAATCGCTCCAACAACGAATGATCTTGGGGCAACTGAAACGACGAAAAGCCTCATTGACCATATTGCAACTAACCGCCCTAACTATATTATTGAAGCTGGGACATTAGAAACCAGTTTTACTGATCATTACCTTGTTTTTGCCAGAAGGAAGATTAATGCCAGGTCTCGGCTGAATAAAAAGGTCAGTTTTGTCGAAACAAGGAGCTTGTCGAATTATGACAAAAACCTTTTCTTGGCTGATTTGCAGTCAATCGACTGGACAGATGTTTTTGATGGCTGTACCAATGACCCTGCTCGTATGGCGGATACCTTTTCTTGTATTTTCAGCTCTGTTCTGGATGTTCACGCTCCCTTAAAGCGCAGGAGAATTTCTAAGAAATCTACTCCTTGGATTACACCACAAGTAAAGCAGCTGATGAGGGAGCGTGACCAACTCAAAACAAGAGCCACAAACGATAGCACTCTTTGGCCTCAATATAAGATATTGCGTAATAAAGTTACGTATGAACTTCGCAACTGTGTCCAGCAATATTATCACACAATCATTGAAGAAAACTCCAGTGACCCCAAGGAGATGTGGAGGACAATAAACAAAGTATTGAATAAGGATACTCCATCTGCTTCCTTCACTGCTGTGAATTTCCAAGGCCAAAAACTGGACCGTCCAAACGAAATAGCTGAAGCATTCAATGAGCATTTTGTAACTATAGGTCCAAAACTTGCAAGTAGTATAGAACAAAAGCCAGATGACAACCCTTTGAAATATCTGGGAGGAATTAACGAAAATTCACCTAGATTCAATTTCAAACAGGTTGACGCCAGCTTTGTTAAGAAGGCTGTCATGGGATTACAAAATTCGAAATCGCCTGGGCCAGACAAAATCCCTACGAAACTTTTGAGAGATGCAGTTGAATATATTTGCCAACCGTTGGCAATGATATTCAACGCATCTCTCGAAAAAGGGATTTTTCGTGACATGTGGAAACTAGCACGCATTACCCCAATATACAAGTCTGGCCAAAAGTCCGACCTCTCAAATTACAGGCCGATATCAGTTCTCTCTGTCATCTCCTTCGCTTGCCCAACTCTTCACATTGTCTCTGTCCGTCGGCTGCTTCCCTGACAACTGGAAAACTGCTAACGTAGCTCCAATTTTTAAGCAAGGCTCAAAAGATGATAGGTCAAATTATAGGCCTATATCGGTGCTACCTGTTGTTTCTCGTTTATTTGAGAAGCTTGTCTATAACGAGCTGTACGATTTCCTTGACAAAAACAAGCTGATTTTCTCTGGTCAGTCAGGTTTTCGGGCCCTTCATTCGGTTCTCACGTCTCTGTTAAAGTGCACGAACGACTGGTACTTAAATATTGATAAAGGTAAATACACAGCTGTCGTTTACATAGACCTAAAGAAAGCTTTTGACACAGTTGACCACGATATTCTATCAAGGAAGCTTAACTTCTGTGGCTTGAAAGGAAAAGAACTTGGCTGGTTTCGCTCATATCTCACCAGTAGACGACAATGCTGTAAGGTGAATGGGCGAATTTCCGCTACAGAGAGTATAACTTGCGGTGTACCACAAGGTTCATGTCTAGGACCACTTCTCTTTCTGGTCTATATTAACGATCTTCCTTGTTGTTTGAAAAATTTCCTTGTATCCATGTATGCAGATGACACAAGCATTTACTATGCCTCTGAATCTGTTTCGGAAATTAATCAAGCAGTTAATGCTGACTTAGAAGCTTTGAAAGGATGGCTTGAAGGGAATAAGTTGTCTTTAAACGTTGCAAAGACAGAAGCAATGATTATAGGGAGTAATGGTAAGCTGCGAAAAATTGAATCTGTTGATTCAACCAAACCACACCTTAAGATTGGTTCCGAGGATATCAAGTTGGTAAAGGAGGTCGAATACCTTGGTGTTCAGGTTGACCATCAACTTAAATGGACATCTCAATTGGCCCTAACAACTAATAAGATCTCTAGAGGTATTGGTGTGCTTCGTTATGCCAAGCAGTACCTTCCTATTTCAACTGTCAAGACAATGTATAAGAGTTTAGTGGAGCCTTACTTTAGATATTGCTGCCCTGTCTGGGGAAATGCTGGGGTGACTGCCATTGAAAAATTGCAGAAACTTCAAAATCGGGCTGCTAAACTCGTCTCCAACAGTCCATTTGATGCTACTGCTTTACCAGTTATTCGGGCGCTTAAATGGCCGACTGTCAGGGAGCTTATTGATTTTGAAGCTCAGAAAATGGTCTTTAAATCCCTTAATGGTGACGTGCCTCCTTATATGAAAGACATGTTCACGAGAGTCAACAACTCTACCAGTCGTTCTCTTAGAAACGCTGAAGTCAATCTCAGGTTGCCATTATTAAAATCGGCAGGGGGGCAGAAATGTTTCGCGTACCGAGGCGCCAAGCTTTGGAACAGTCTTGGCCCTGAGATCCGAAATACTTCAACCCTGAGAGCGTTTAAAAAGAAGGTGCAGCCATGAATTTCTCACCAATTCTTTTCTGTTTTCTTTTATTTATTTATGACAATTTGTAATTAGTTTAGGTTTAGGTTTAGGATTAGGTTTTATCGCAAATGTTGTTTTTATTGTAAATTAGTAGTTATTTGTAAGTTTTTAGCATGGCCCCCTGTAAATCAATTATCATTATTGAGGGGCTACCATGGGTAAAAAAGATAAAATGAATGAAATGAAATGAAATCTCTCGGCTACTTGAGAAGCTGGCGCATGACCAGCTCTATGATTTTTGTAAGACAAATGGCTCGTTCTCAAAAAATCAATTTGCCTTTCGGAAATTACACAGCACGATAACTTCGATGCTCAATATCAAGGAAACTTGGTACAAAAATATTGATGAACGCAAACTAAATGTGAGCGTATTTCTGGACCTGAAAAAAGCTTTTGACACAGTCGACCATGATATTTTGCTATCGAAGTTGTCAGCACTTGGAGTTACTGGAAAGGAGCATTGCTGGTTCACATCATACCTAAAAAAATAGGGAACAATTCTGCTGTATTGATGGGCAAAAGTCATCCACAAGCAGCATATATTGTGGCATTCCTCAGGGATCGTGCTTGGGGCCCTTGCTATTTATCATATACGTTAATGATTTTGAACGTTGTCTGCAAGCGGCAACTCCCAACATGTACGCTGATGATACTAGTATAACTTGTTCTTCCACTGATAGCGATTCCCTGCTTAGGAATATAAATAATGAGATGGCCAATGTCGCAGAATGGATGAGGCTAAATAAACTAAGTTTGAACGCAGATAAAAGTGAATTTATAGTGATTGGCCATTCGAGGCAGCAAAATAACCTGGAAGAGCTAAGGGAAATTGAGGTCAACCTTAAGAAAATAGGCAGGGTTACCAAAACAAAATATCTCGGTCTCAACATAGACGAAAACCTTAGCTGGAAAGATCAGTACAAAAAAGTTAAGGCTGAGGTTAAAAGTGGTCTCTCTGCACTTAGGAAGCTGAAGGATATCCTTCCCCAGTCAAAGCTAGCTGCAGTTTACCGAGCATTGATCGAGAGTCATCTTAGGTATGGTAACATAATATGGGGGTGCATCTCAGATACCAAGATAAGCACTCTCCAGAAACTACAGTCAAGAGCAAAAACTCTGATTGAAAAGGCAAAGTACAAGGATGGATGGATTTGTGGCTGGTTGCCTGTCAAAGAATTGATCATATTCGACAGGTTAGTTATGACACATAAGATCCTTCATGGAAACTGTCCAGACAATTTGCAAAATAAGTTTACTCGGAGGTCCCAGATTTTAAGCTATTCAAAGAGGAATAGCCAAAATCTGCATCTGTCTAAACCTCGATTGGAATTTACCAAAAAGAGTTTCCAATTTACAGGAGCTACAGCATGGAACGAGATCCCACAAAAGTATAGAGACTTACCCTCTTTAAACGGCTTCAAAAAGGAAGTAAAACAACTCCTCAGGAGCTGAGGTAGGTGAGTGCGTTTTGGTCTCCCTGGCCTCGCGATGTTTCGGGGACGGTGCTTTATGGGTCTTACTCAGGTCCGTTTTGGACCGGAGTGGGCCTGTGGGGTACCGTCTTTCGGGGTGTTGCGGGGCTGTGGGGGACTTGCCGTATTCATCTACCTCAATGGCAATTAAAGCACGACCCCTAGGAAGAGCAGCCCATTAGGTTTACTCTCAAGTACCGAATAAACGGGGGGGGTGAGAATAATCGGGGGGGGGGGTTGGAAATGGTTCAATATAATAATAATCGGGGGGGTTGGAACAATCGGGGGGGTTGGAAAAATTGAGAATAGTCGTTTTTCGTTTTCTTAGTAAAACACGTATCTAACATGGGTACCACGTATGTAAAACACGTATGTAACACGGGTCAGACAAACAAAGGAGAATAAAGTTCATAAATACAGTAAGTACATTTGCTTTGCAGGAATTATTGAAAAAATGTGTTCACTATTACTTCTATTTTTTCAAGAATTAATAAAAGGGGGGATTGGAATAAAAGTGGGGGGGTTGGAAAATTTTTCAAAAATTAATAAGCGGGGGGGACGATTATTCGGTACTTGAGAGTACCAACATCTATTTTATTAAGTAGTTTTTCCTTTTTAAATTCTTTGTAATTGGCTGATAGGACTTCGTGCCTAAATATTAATGATACGATATGATATATATATATGATATGATATGATATGATATATGCTAAATTATGATTTAGATCAGATCAAGCAACTATATTTCAATCAAATCAGTACAAGCGATTTCAGAGAAGCGCAAGAGGATGACACAACCATCCATCGAGTGATAGAATACAAAAGTCGTGGACGATTTCCTTCAAAGGAGGAGAGAGGTAATGAGCCACACAACGTAAAGTTATTGATGCGCGAGTGGAACAATTTACGTCTAGAAAATGGTATCCTGAAACGAAAAAAGGGAACTTATAATCAGTTAGTTGTGCCAAGGAAATTTCATCAAATTGTTTTTCGTGAACTTCATGAAAAGATGGGTCACCTTGGAAGTGAGAGAGTAATTCAGCTAGCTAGAGAACGGTTTTCTTGGCCAAAAATGGTAGAAGATATCACGCACTACGTAACAAAAGTATGTAATTGTTTAAAACAGAGAAAACCGCAAAGACCGCAAAGAGCACCATTGAAGAGCATAGTTACAACGATGCCATTCGAACTGATCTCGATTGATTATATGCACCTCGAAAAATCATCAGGAGGATGTGAATATATTTTAGTGGTCATGGACCATTTCACTAGGTTCGCCCATGCGTATCCAACTACAAACAAGTCAGGAACCACAGCAGCCAAGAAGATTTACAATGACTTTATTTTGCGTTATGGATTCCCTGCTCGAATTCATCATGATCAAGGTGCTGAGTTTGAAAACAATTTGTTGAAACAGCTAGAGAAACTGTGTGGTATTACGCATTCCCGAACAACGCCATATCATCCAGAGGGGAATGGTCAAGTTGACCATGGACATTGTTGAGTATGTTACGTACGTTACCAGAAGAAAAGAAAAGTCAATGGAGCACCTATGTAAACAAAGTACTTCACGCATACAATTGCACAAGAAACGAAGCGACAGGATATTCACCGTTTTACCTACTGTTCGGCAGATCACCACGCCTTCCAATCGATTTAATCTTCAACATCGATCAAGAAAAAGATAAAACCAATCATCTCGACTTTGTTAACAAATGGAGGAATGCTATGGAGGAAGCATATTCGTTAGCTGCTAAGCATGCAAACAAATCTACAGCTCGTGGACGTGCGCATCACGACAAGAGAGCCACCTTTACAAAGTTATTAACAGGCGATCGAATACTGGTAAGGAATGTTGAAAAAGGAGGACCAGGAAAAATTCGTTCCTTCTGGGAAAAAACTGTTTATCGAGTAATGAAACAACACGGAGACAGTCCCGTATACGAAGTAGCCCCAGAAAGCGGAAGTGGAAGAACAAAAGTATTACATCGAAACATGCTGTTACCCTGTGACTTCCTTCCAGCAACAGAAACGACAACAGCAATCGTTAACCCAAGCAAGCCAGACACCTCTACGAAGAGAGCATCACAAAGCAGATATCCGAGGAAGAAAGAACGTACACCTTCCAACGAGAATTTTGATAATTCTGATAGTGAAGATGATGACTTTCCGTGGTATTTTCCAGCTTGTGTCACAAATAGGAACCAAAGTAGTGAAACAGTTGTACAAAGTCCACACCGGAATACATCTACTGCAGCCAACAACAACACACCACCGAGAGATACGACACCTGAAATTCAAGTTGAGGAAACTTCACGTCCAAGAATACAAGAGGAACATGAACCTTGTCAACCGGAACATAATGATGAATCATTTACAGTCGTCAGTCCAGAACCGGAAGCTGAAATAAGAGACAGACCACGTCGACAGCGATTGCCGCCGGAAATGTTGACATATGATTACCTGGGAAATCCAACAACTCGTCCACCCATAATTTCTTCATGTTACGTCAAACCAATGAGAGTTGATAACTTTGTTCAACCAATGCCACCGAACATGTCGTTTACACAATCGTTTATGTTTCCAGGATCGTTTGCACCAATGAGAACATATCATCGACTTTTGGTTCAAACACCTTTTTATTCGTACTGACAATCGTCAAGAACTGGGAAAGGACCTCTTACTCACATTTACTCGCATTGAAAATATTGTTCACGTTAGGAAAGAGACCTCATTTCATATTCATCGTTCATGTTAGGACAGAGACCTCGATATAATTTACAATTCGTTAGTATACAAGTATTCAGCACATATTTAACATTTCGAAATCGGTAGGATAATCCACCTGAGACTGTGATTGAGTACCATCATAACTTCGATATACGAGATGCGATGCGTTAACGACGAAAAGGACTAAGAAGATGGACTAAGCGTTAACAAGATAATCGATTTAAAGGAGCATAGTACATTGATCGGATCAAAAGAACTGTTCCGTGAAACGTTTTTCGTGGCCACCGTGAAACGGATGTTACTATAGATGAAGGAATCGAAGAAACTTGTAAAATATTATCGTAAGGCGTAAAACAAATGTTACGGAGGACATTTCTTTAGGGGGGAAGCATGTAGCACTCAGAATAAAATGACAATAATTCTTTTGTTTGTACAAATAATAGCTGGTGTTAGTAAAGACATTTACCCCCGTGCAAGGTAAGCGAACGTTAGAAGCGGAAGTATCGCATTATCTTAGTTGTTGAGTTTGATATGATCTCGAAGGGAATATGAGAAAATGATGATTCCAAAACTTTACGAAACCACACCGTGCCTTTTTACTATCTTTATTATCTAAAGATGTAGGTCACGTTAAAATTCCATAGTTTTGCACCTCTGTAAGAGAAACATCTCTGGCCATTTGCTGACCTTTTCATCGGCAACTTCAGGTGGGTCCTCGTATTTAGAAGGCTATATGATGAGCAGAGCGAATTTCTGGTGAAGAGATCACACAGGTATTGTGGAGCAAGCTCATCCATGGACTTGAAGACCATTGTCTTAGATTTATTCATTTTCATTCATTTCATTTTATCTTTTTTACCCATGGTAGCCCCTCAATAATAATAATTGATTTACAGGGGGGGGGGCATGCTAAAAACTTACAAATAACTACTAATTTACAAAAAAAAACGAAATTTGCTATAAAACCTAAACCTAAACTAATTACAAATTGTCATAAATGAATAAAAGAAAACAGAAAAGAATTGGTGAGAAATTCATGGCTGCACCTTCTTTTTAAACGCTCTCAGGGTTGAAGTATTTCTGATCTCAGGGCCAAGATGTTCCAAAGATTGGCGCCTCGGTACGCGAAACATTTCCGCCCCCCCCCCCTGCCGATTTTAATAATGGCAACCTGAGATTGACTTCAGCGTTTCTAAGAGAACGAATGGTAGAGTTGTTGACTTTCGTGAACATGTCTTTCATATAAGAAGGCACGTCCCCATTAAGGGATTTAAAGACCATTTTCTGAGCTTCAAAATCAATAAGCTCCCTGACAGTGGGCCATTTAAGCGCCCGAATAACTGGTAAAGCAGTAGCATCAAATGGACTGTTGGTGACGAGTTTTGCAGCCCGATTTTGAAGTTTCTGCAATTTTTCAATGGCAGTCACCCAGACAGGATAGCAATATCTAAAGTAAGGCTCCACTAAACTCTTATACATTGTCTTGACAGTTGAAATAGGAAGGTATTTGACCTCCTTTACTAACTTGATATCCTCGGAACCAATCTTAAGGTGTGGTTTAGTTGAATCAACAGAGTCAATTTTTCGAGGCTTACCATTAATCCCTATAATCATTGCTTCTGTCTTTGCAACGTTTAAAGACAACTTATTCCCTTCAAGCCATCCTTTCAAAGCTTCTAAGTCAGCATTAACTGCTTGATTAATTTCCAAAACAGATTCAGAGGCATAGTAAATGCTTGTGTCATCTGCATACATGGATACAAGGAAATTTTTCAAACGACAAGGAAGATCGTTAACCCTATTGTACCCGGGGGGGGGCAATTAAATGCCCCCCCCCCAACTAAACTTTTGATTATAAAACAGAGAGGAAATAGAAAAATGACCTGAAACATCCATGACTTTTCCTAATTTTCAATTGGCAATTAAATTTTACACTTTTCATTGTCATAATTTAAGTCACGTGACCAGTAGATACCCATATTTGGAAAGTAGTCACAAAGAAAATCACAAAAACAGTCATGATTCCTTCGTCTTAACCTTGATGAAGTTGTGATTGGTAATAAACGATTCCCCTTGCAAAGTACTTTCATTTGATATAAACATTATTCATATTTGCTGACATCAGCAAATTATAGATTCCATAACGTCATGAAAATTGATGACGTCATATCTCTAATAAAGAAAGACAAAATTTTCAAATTTTGATATAAATCGATGGATAAACATATTCTCTTCGTTTTTAAATAGTTTATTGAGGTTTTCATACATTTTATCTGAATTAATTAGCACTTTTTGTGTTTTCAGTACTTGTTGAGGATACCGAGGACTGCCCCTTTTGTCTGAGCCTTTTGTTATGCTGGTAAAGTTCAAAGCAGATCAACAGCTGGGAAACCTATTACCATGCGCGAGAATCTCTTTGTCTCTTTGCTAATTCTTGTTTGGATTGTGGCCGGACTATCCGCCCACATCCTTTCCACAAAACCAAACATGCTTTCTGCGCATGATCACAGGTTTCCTTTTTGGGGGATGACCGTTGCTATGAACTTTGACGATTCGTATCCCCAACAAGTACTGAAGCTTATATCTGACATGGTCACATTGTTTGGTCGCTTGGCAACGAACCACGTGACTAATTAGCATTAAAACCTATAATTAGACTCCCAATAGATGTACTTACTATTGTGCGAAGTTACAATGGCATACTATTTATGGTTTTGGAGATAATTAGGGGGGCATTTTTTGTCCCCCCCCCCCGGGGCAGTGGTCTGACCCTAGGAGCCCGGGTAGAATAGGGTTAATATAGACCAGAAAGAGAAGTGGTCCAAGACATTTTGTTTGTTTGTTTTGTTTGTTAACTTATTTTACATCGATTATCTACATCTAGCTTACTATATACAATTTTATATGTACAGGTAAACTAATCCAAATCGATAAACAAACTAAATGGATAAATCAATTCTATTATTAGATAAATATACATGAATAAATATTTTTTACAGTGTTTTACTAATTAATTGGAATACACAAAACTAACTTTCGAATGCATACTGGCAAGCATTGCATTTACAGTTTGGGCCATTCCACATTTTTATCATACGTTTAAAACTACTAAAATTTTCGGCGGATTTTATTTCATTTGGCAGTCCATTCCAGATTTGAGGTCCCAATGATTGTAGGCTATTAGAACCAAAGGTGACTTGATTTGGTATATAATGTTGCAAATCATTTGGGTTTCGTGATGAGTATGCAGAGGATCTAATTTTGAAAATATCATGCATGAAAGATGGATTTAGATTTTTTAAAGTCTTAAAAATCTCAATACAGAGAACTCTCAGACGGGAAACATGCATTGTACACCTTTCTGACTTGACAAGTAAGTTGATATAAGATGTATGATGATCATTGTATAAAAATCTAAGGGCACGTTCTTGAATCTTTTCGATTTTTTGCAAGGATTTAGCTGATGAGAAGTACCATACCAGAGGGCACTAATCAAAGTTCGAGTATACAAAACTTTGGACTAGAATTTTCCTTTCTTTTTGTGCAATAAATGTTTTGAGCCGTTTTAAGACATGAACCTTGTGGTGACACCACAAGTTACATTCACCAGTAACCAGCTGGTCAACGGTCTTCCACCCTAGCCCTTCAATAAGAGGTTTGCCTGGGGCATCGAAGTTGCTTTTTGTTATTATCCTTGCAGCACAGTTTTGAAGTTTTTGCAACTGATTAATTTCAGTTAAACCGGCGCAGCCCCAGACAGAACAGCCGTATCGAAAGTGAGGCTCGACAATACCTGTGTAGAGAGTTTGCGATGTTTTAGCCTGCGTGCAGACTTTTCTTTCCACTGCGAAGGAGAGCCAAGGCGGATCTTGTAAAGTCTGCGAATTAGCGCCCATTATTGAGTTCTGAGATCTTGCGCAATGATACTCGCCTTTGTCTGACTAGTGTCTGTTAGCCAATCAGTGTCTAGTTTGAGATTCTAAGGACCCAGTCAAAAGCCGACAGGATCGTCACGTCTTTCGCAACCCTTTGTGGTGATTGTTTGCGACACAACACGAAACCGTTTTCGTAAATTTCAAATTGAGGAAGTTGCCGTGCGTGGTGAACGAGTTCGCCGATGATGAAGTGTGCCACCCAGTTTGCCTGTCTTCGGGACTTGATAACTTGGGATGAAACTTTGTTTTGAAAGGAATTATAAACAGTCAAGCATATTCTCAAGGTTAAGGAAATCTACAACGATCACGAGGCAATTCTTTGAAAGTTTCTCCGCTCCGAGGACAGAATGTTTACTTCATGTCAGGCTAGGCCTAAACTTTCATTTGATGAGCTGATGGTGTGTTGGTAGTACCCTTAGCTTAGACATGTGTCAGCAAGTGGGGTTTTTGAATCACTGGTGAGTCTTTCATGCCTATTACCTCTGCAGTTTTGCAGGCTCTGAAGTTTTGTAGGTGGGATGGGATGGGATTCTCTTCGCATGATAGGGATTATTCTTCCTTCCTGTTTGAGGTGTCAATCTATTGCGCAAGATTGACCTCCTCTTCGAAGGAGAAACTTTTCATTCAGAACTCGATAATGGACGCTAATTCGCAGACTTTACAAGATCCTCATAGGCTCTCCTTCGCAGTGTTTCTCTCGGGAGAAAAGACTTGGCATATCTTAAAAAGCCGACTGCCCTTGAGACCTTGCTGGAAACTGCCTTGATTTGCTCTTCCAATCCAAGGAGCAGTCGACTTGCACACCAAGGTATTTTGTCTTTTTCACTACTTCAAGCTCATTATCGCGAATTTTCAGATCCAAGTCTTTATTTTGATTTTTGAGGATCTTGTGCTTCTGATTTGTAGAAATAAGCATAGAATGTGTTTTTGCAACATTCAGGGAAAGCTTGTTGCCTTGCAGCCAAGTGTCCAATTTCCTAAGGTCGCTATTAATAGCCTCATTCAGCCGAGTCAAATCGTGAGACTGGTAGCACAAACTGGTGTCATCAGCATATATGGACACGGTAGAATCTTTGACAGCTTGTGGGAGGTCCTTGATATAGATGTGGAAGAGAAGAGGACCAAGACATGAGCCCGGTGGAGCACCGACTTCTATGTCCCCAATTTTGGAATCAACCCATTAACCCTACAAAATTGTTTCCTGTTGGCTAGGTAAGATTTAAACCAAGAAAGTTCACGTTGTTGTACACCGTAAAGCTCGAGCTTTTTGCAGAGAATATTGTGGTTTACGGTATCGAATGCCTTTTTAAGGTCAATGAATACCAGACCCACAAGCTTTCCAGGGTCCATTCCATCGTACCAGTCACCAGTATTTTTAAGTAAGCATGTTACTGCTGAATGAAGGCGCGAAAAGCCGGATTGGCCAGATGAAAAGTTACCGTTATCATTCATAAACTGGTACAGTTGATTTGTTACTAGTTTTTCAAAGAGCCTTGAGATGACGGGCAAGACTGATATTGGTCGATAGTTAGACTGTTCAGTCTTATCACCATCCTTGAAAATTGGAGTAACTCTAGCAACTTTCGTTGAACATGAAAGCGAGCGAGTTTTCAATAAAAGGCAGCGCAAGCTTCAGAACGTAGCTAGAGATGTTGTCAGTCCCAAAGCTCTTTGCTGTCCTAACCGTGGAAAATGCATCCCTGATCGCCTGCACTTCAATAGTTCTGAAGTGGAATGTTGCCTTATGTTTGTTAATTTCAAACATAGGGCTCAAATCTTTAAAAAGGTTGGTGTAAAATTCTATTGCCGTTTTCTTTGAAATAAATAGCTGGGAAGGAACTTAGGGTCTTTGCTGTAAATCTGCCGAGGCAATTTATTGATATCTTGATTAGTTTCAATATGGCGGCATTTATTGAACTTGAGGTTATGACGTCATCAAATTTCTAAATCCTAAACTACAAAAGCTACAAATTTCTGCTTGCCACCATATTGTAGACCTCCATAAACTATGGTTTTCTTGAAGGTTATGTAATGTTTCCTCTATTAGTTGAGGATTTACAATGATTTAAATTTTTTCAAAATTTTCCATGAATTTTTTCAAAAATTATCAAATTGCCGCCATTTTGAAAAAAATAAAGTTATCATAAAATTTCCACGGCAGATTTACAGCAAAGTACCATAAGTTCCTTTCAAGCAATCCAATTCAAAGAAAAATATAATATAATTTTACACCAACCTTTTTAAAGATTTGAAAGATTTGAGCCCTATGCTTTAATTTCATAGTCACCAGCAAGAAGGGGATTTGGGACTGGATCTATTTTGTCAGCAAGAACCTTACCTACTGAGCAAAAGAAACTGTTCATTGCATTAGAAATATCTTTT
The DNA here is from genome assembly GCA_039566865.1 of Aurelia coerulea. Lineage (NCBI taxonomy): Eukaryota > Metazoa > Cnidaria > Scyphozoa > Semaeostomeae > Ulmaridae > Aurelia > Aurelia coerulea. The sequence continues at coordinate 34,215,790 of CM076943.1, forward strand.
TTATGAACAGTTTCGGAACCAGACTCTTCAAGACAATCAGTATTGCTGGACTTTGATCTCTTATTGAGGAGTTCATTGATTGCCTTCCAAGATTCTTTCATGTTACCTTGACATGCAGAGATCTTATTAGTATAGTGCTGCTTCTTTAGTTGGATAATAATAATAATAATAATAATAATAATAATAATAATAATAATAATAATAATAATAATAATAATAATAATAATAATAATAATAATTTATTTCAAGTTGGCGACAAGAGTAGCTGAACAGCTAATTAAAGCCAACTATGTACAAAGAAGACCTATTTACATACTTTCTAAAATCTAAAATCTAATTACAAATTTAAACTAAATATAGCCAAGATTCTCGATATATGTCTTGCAAAGCTTGCAGTTGCATTTGTCTGTAACCCAACTTTTGATACGACCCTTAAAGACTCCTAAAGTGGAAGACTCAGGATGTTTAGGGCATTGACCTTGTTACAGACCTGTCTATAAGAGTCCATAAGGAATTGGGGCTTTCTTTTGGCTGCAGCCCTTTTTAGTTTATCCTTGGTCTGCATAAGTTTTCTGAGGTCCTTGTCAATCCAGGGGCAGTATTTCTCTGAGACACGCATTTCCGTCATTGGAGCATGTTTCTCTATGATCAAAGAAGATAGGTTTGACCAATTGACCAATTGAAAGGGATCTCTCTAACTTAATGCGTTCTACTTTAAAGTCTTATTTAATTACCAGGTTATTTAATCTACAATCCTGGACAAAATATTTGGAACAAAGTTGATTTTTTGGTGATTATCTCGGTTCTTCTCACTCTTACATTTGCACCACCCCCTTTTACCCCCGAAACAATGTTGGTTGCCATCTTGAGGCTGAAAATATCCAAGCAACATTGTATCGGGGGTAAAAGGGGGGTTGTTCATTTGAAATTGTAGAATCTTAGGTTGTTCCAATATATTTTGTCCACGATTGTCTGTATGAAGAAACTTGTAGGGTTGGTCAAAGAAAGGGGGAAATGCGAAAAATATTTAGAATCTTTACCAGTAAGATGGCATCAGTGAAAAAATGCAACATTTGACACTTTTAACAGGATAAATGATCAAATTAGCAAGGAAGGGCTCAGTATTGACGATGGAATTGGCAAATCTTCACACATTGTCAGAACAACATATCATAAACCAATTTTGTAGTACTTACAACGAGTACGGTCATGTCTGACTTTTTCTTTATAATTTGATAGAGAAATAAATTCAGGCCATTCATCCACAATTCCAATAAACAAATTGATATGCAGAAATAATAGCGTCTTTTGGAATGAAAAATCTCTATGGTAACAAATATGGCAGCTTTTCGCAAAGATGGCCGATCTTAGGACTATGTGGTATTTGCAATTTTGCATCACAATTATCTTATGTATACACTGATGGGCTTTGGCACGGGTAACCACACGGGTAACCACAAGGGTAACCATGATTTCATACCTTTTTGCATTGAATAAGCACGGGTAACCACGGGTAACCACGGGTAACCATAACATTTAAAAGGGAAGTTATATTTCCTTATAAATATTATGGTTACCCGTGGTTACCCGTGGTTATCCGTGCTCATTCAATGAAAAATAGTATGAAATCATGGTTACCCTTGTGGTTACCCTTGTGGTTACCCTTGTGGTTACCCTTGTGGTTACCCGTGATCAAATCATATAATGGCACTGTCCCTGCTCTATTTGGATTCCAATAGTTTTAAAAGGAGCATAAAATCATTGTGTCCTTATTCAATCATTACTGCAGATTTAGTTGAATTCTATAATCATTCTTTTGTGTTAGTTGGGTGTGTCACTTGAGGTGTGGCACAATATTCTTTCTCCACGTAGATGATGGTCACATGTTTGATCGAAAAAGAAGCAAGTTAAACGTTATACAACGTTCACTGTTCACAGGCAAAGTCTAATAAATCAATGTTTTTGCCAGACAATCCTGGACAAAATATTTGGAACAAAGTTGATTATTTGGTGATTATCTCGGTTCTTCTCACTCTTACATTTGCACCACCCCCTTTTACCCCCGAAACAATGTTGGTTGCCATCTTGAGGCTGAAAATATCCAAGCAACATTGTATCGGGGGTAAAAGGGAGGTTGTTCATTTGAAATTGTAGAATCTTAGGTTGTTCCAATATATTTTATCCACGATTGTAGATTATTATCATGTCCAATGAAAAATCAAATCAAATACATCAAATCATTTCGTGAGAATAGCAGCCAGGGGTGCATCCTAAGAGGCACATATCTGTGTACTACCGCACAATGATCCGGAACAAAAGAAAGTTTGGAATAGATACCAAAATACGAAGTTTCAAAATCTGAAGTTATTTCATGCCCATATCATCAAGTAAATCTGAATGTTAATGAAACGCAAACATTTTAAAAATTGGACAACGGATAGCCAGGAAAATGAATTTTGAAGTTGGGCCTTCATTTGTTTACATAAGCACTTCCGGAATAACGCTGCCTGGATTGAATTTTCAAAGCAATGTTTCTCTGCTCAGAAAGGTCCGACAATTTTCGTTTTGATCTTATTTCAATCCTCTGGTCATGTTCTTTTAAGTAATTGCAACATTGGTTGGAAATATTAACATTTTGGTTCATTTTCATGTGATTCATAATGGCGGAAATCTGTAAAATTCATATTTATAAAAATCATTTCAAAAATTCAATAGTTAAAATGTAAAAATTGGGGCAAAATGTATTTACCAAAAAAAATACAAAATTAAAGGACCTATTTGTGCAGGCTTCTACCAAAGGGTTTGTTCTGAATCGTACCCAAAAAAGAATTATGGTCATTCTTATTTTTGTGCTACCATGGAGATTTTTGAGATTTTTTCAATGTTTTCTGCAATAAAAGTAAATCAAGGCCTGCTAAAGCCTTCAAAACTGACTCAACTCCATCTCTTTGACATAGTGTCATGAAATCTAACCCTCAGAAAACTTTGCTTTTTATTTTTGTACATAAAATTATTGTTTTCAAGCAGTTTTAGTTGTCACATCAGCAGAAAACAACCAAAAACGTGTTTTTTTATAAAAACTACCACAATAAGGGACTTTAAGGTTTAATCAGTGTAAAATTGTTATTAGAAAGATGAAAGTGAATGATTTTCATCAATCAAAGTCTCTTCAAGCCTCAAATGTTTCGGTAGTTATGATGGAAAACACGTTTTTCTTTGTTTCTGCTGAAAGGACAAATAAAAATGCTTGAAAACAGTGATTTCATGTAGATCAATGAAACATAAAGCTTTTTTGAGGGTTACATTTCATGGCAGTATGTCAAAGAGATGGAGTTGAGTCAGTTTTGAAGGCTTTAGCAGGCCTTGATATATTTTTATTGCAGAAAACATTGAAAAAATCTCAAAAATGTCCGTTTCTTTTGGTACGATTCAGAACAAACCCTTTGGTAGTAACGTGCACCAATAGTCCCTTGAATTTTGTAATTTTTTTGGTAAATACATTTTGCCCCAATTTTTACATTTTAACTGTTGAATTTTTCCACTGAGTTTTAAAAATATGAATTTTACAAATCTCTGCCATTATGAATCACATAAAAATGAACCAAAAGATAAATATTTCCAATCATTGTTGCAATTACTTGAAAGTACATGACTAGAGGATTGAAATAGGATCAAAACGAAAATTGTCGGACCTTTCTGAGCAGAGAAATATTGCTTTGAAAATTCAATCCAGGCAGCGTTATTCGGGAAGTGCCTATGTAAAACAATGAAGCAATTAGGCCCAACTTCAAAAATCATTTTCTTGGCTATCCGTAGTCTAATTTCTAAAATGTTTGCGTTTCATAAACATTCAGAGTGTACTTGATGGTATGGGCATGAAATAAATTGGAATTTTAAAACTTCATGTTTTGGTATTTCTTCCACTCCCTGGATCACTGTGTACCGTTGCCAATAATAATAACGTTACTAACGTAAAAGTAAGATATGAAAAACTTAAAAGTTCCAGTTACAGTTTATCCAAGCAGGATTTTACGATACAAAACAAAAATTTAGTCTCAGGAGACCATCAGCATGAAAATGGTGTATCATTCACATTTGTATGATGCATACTTTGAAAATTCCGCAAATTCAAAGGAAATGCGGAAATTCCGCATTTTCGCGGAAATTCCGGATTCAGCATGGAAATTCCGGATTCCGCATTTTAAAGATACTGATGTCGTATAAGTACTGAAATTCATTATTCTCAGTGCATTGTTTATGTTACGATGGATTAAAACGCCTGTAGAAGGTTTTTGTAAACAAAGATAAAGATCAGCTGGCCAATATCATGAAATTCAATGAGAAATTCCTCTCTAATTGGCGTGTGTCGTACAATTTTTTAGCCTGCCCGTTGCCTTTCGTGTGCTTAAAGACCCTCTCCTAACATAGAGGCTTTGCGAGCATTCTTTGCGGTGCAACTGAGAGGCAGAAACAATAGGTGGAGGGTGGGAGTGGAAAAATAATCTGCGCTCCTCTGGTGCAAACCAGCGTGCTGCTTTGATTATAGACGACTGATAAACACGCCAGTATTACTTTTCATATTCCTTTGAAGAACAGACTTCCCACGTGCAGCCGACATGCACAAAGGCAAGAAGTTACTTTCAACGATATTGTCACAAAGATAAAGTTATAAACATGGTCACAAGGGACACAGCCCTATTTACTAATAAAATAAAATCATGTTCCATTAATTGGGATTAAATTGCATTCAATCGCCATTTAATGGTTCCTTCGATTATAATGAAATAAAAGGACAAACCCCTCAAGGTTTACAATGTCCAGTATGACCAACATAATATAGCCACAATAAACATCTTTTATCACAGGGGTTGGTCCGCACTGTTCCGAAACTGATAAAAAACGCGACAAAACATCTTTCAGCGCAAATTTCGATGATTTAGCGAAATAGGCCAAAAACAAATAGCTGCTAGAAAATTGGGCAGTAGTGCAGTTGCCCGGAATTTGCTAGCACGAATATACAACAACAATTTTTACGGTCGGTGATTGGACTGAAAACTTTACTTTTTCCGCCCAACACGCAGTGCCCCACCCAATCACCCCCTGGGAGAATAGGACAGAAAGCAGAGAAAGCTGCAGGATTTGTGCTCTACAACCAAGCATTTGGCCACCCCTACATTAGGGGATTTGTTTTACTTTTGTTTTACTTTTTTACTTTTTCTTTTCTTCTGTCACTTCTTCTTCTGCTCATCTCCTTGATCTTTTTTTCATAAATATATTTTCATGTTTACAAGTTTGTTTTACTTCTTGTTTTTACGAACTTTACACCACAATTGCAGAACAACATAACGATACACATACTTATCCAGCCTGGGCCTGCCAACTATTGATTTTAGCCGTTTTGATTTAAAGAGATTAAAATGACGAGGATTGACTGATTGTTAAAAGAACCAGGAAATACAAAACTTCAAAACTGCAAAATCGTTTGCCAGAGAGAGAGACTTTTTTGTTTTTTTGTTTAAATGATGCATCTGTTGAAAAAGAAAAGCCCCGTCCTTTTCAAGTTTCATCGGCAAAACTTAAAACACAGGCTCTAAATATTTACAAGTATTGCTAAAAATTAATTTCCCTTTCAAGCCCTACCCCCCCCCCAAAAGAAGGCGGCAGGTTGATTGAATTTGTTTGCAGTTAGTGCAACTAGTACCAAAACTAGAAGTATAGGCCTTTACATAAAGTAACTTTCAATTCAAAGGGAAACTATACTCCCAAAAGGAAGTCGATTTGGATGCTGCAAACAAGAAACTCCGTTATCCAATCTAAACATAACTAGCAAATCGCGTGGGTTGCCGTTGTAGGATTGTAGGATTTTTGCGTCAAAGCCCATTCTGTAAGCCCCAAAATCGATGATTTGCCCTTAAAACGGAAATTTTTATATGATTCTCTTTCCAATCATTTCTTATCTTTTTCTTTTTGTCATTTAACTACACAATTGGCCGAAAACCAAATTAAACATTGGTACCCATTCATTATGATGGATTTTGAATTGTATTGAATTGTAGGATTTTGCGTAAAGGCCTATTATGTAAGTCCCGAAATAGTAGGTTTATTGCCCTCAAAATGGAGATGTTTATACGATGTTACTTCCGATCTTTTTATCTTTTGTTTTGGTTTTGTTGCCGAACACCAAATTTAACATTAGTACCCATTGCATTGATTGCGATGGATTCAATGCATTATATTGCACACATATCCTTTTTCCCATACTCTATAGACAGTAACGATACTTGTGAACATTTGCATTTTATCTTTTTCATTCGCTTTAATGATTTTGTTTTGTTGAAGTTGTTGCTTCTACTTCTTCGCTTCTCTTTATTAGCAGCTTCATATACTTTCAGCCCCTTCTAGGATTCTCCAACTAGTTTCAAGGGAGGACTATTAATCATGCAAACAAAGAGCAGTCCAAAAAGCTAAACCTGGTCTGCGTAAACAGCAGATTAATAGAATATTGAAACCCATTCACCAGAGCACATACTTTGAATTTCCTTACGGACCAAAAACTGTTTGTTTACCTAAAATCTTTATTCAACTTCGATAATCAAATCCAAATGATACACAAACTCGCAAACTTGTCTTTTGTCTTAAACTTCTTTTTTTTCAATAAGAGACATATTTTTATCCATAGTTAGGTTAACTTGAATGGAGTGAATTCCACCTATCAAGAGAAAATTTGGCATTTGCTAATCTACGGCACCACGGCACTACGGCACTACGGCACTGAGTATCTTTATCATTAATTTATAGGATTCTGTTTAAATATCTTAAAGAGCATAGTTTTGGCAATTGTCTGACCTGTAAACACCAAGGGTTACATCAGCAGTGTACACCAAATCGTGTAACAACAACAGCAACAGTTACAGCTGAATACATATTTTTGTCAAAAAAATAATAAAGTCAATACACTTCACATAGGATTTCCTTGCAACTTTTTCTTTGGATGCTAAGCAGAAGTCACTCTATCAAAAGAGCGAATGAAAGCATGAAACACTCGAAAAGATGTTTGTTTTTTTTCGGATTTTTTTGGGATCTTTCTTGGGGATCTTTCTTGAAAGTAAAGGTATCCTACTTTAGTTTGTTATTGCTTCAAATTACTCTCTTTTCGGCTGGTTTCACTACGTAGTAGTGCCAGGGCAGGGGGAGGGGGCTGAGGGGGCAAGAGTCTCCTCTTATCAAGGACTTATTATTTTCGAATTCATCAAACCAAATCCATCGAGAAATCATCGAGTGGAGGGAGAGTGTCTCCAGTTTGATTTTGAGTTCAGGTGAAAAAATGGCGTCTTGTATGTTTTAAGTAGGAAATGGGCTTTTATGGCACTGAGGTATTATCCAATGAACAGATTGATGAAAGTGTCCTGTTGAGGCTAACTCGTAATGTTTAAGAGACGGAACTCTCCTTCTCGGGCTCGTGCTTATGTGATCTAAGTTCAGATATCTTCTAAAAAATGTACAAATTAACGAAGACTTTTTGCGAGGACTGCAATGTCACAAGATATCTAATCAGAATTCTATGAAATCATAATATCAAAATACTCAGTGCCGTAGTGCCGTAGTGCCGTAGAGCCGTAGTGCCGTAGTGCCGTAGTGCCGTAGTGCCGTGAATTAGCAAATGCCAGAAAATTTGAACAAATTATTCAAATCTGAAAGAAAAAAACACTGCATTACATTCCGAGGGCTAAACTTCAAGGTAACTGTCAAACGTGTCAGTATGCACGTTCCATTTTACAAGCATCAGAATCCAATTACTACGATGACAAAACATTCAAGAAACTCAAGCACTAGCGTTCAAGACCAATTAAGAAACTCTAAGATTTTTCTTAGAATAAGAATGGTAGATTACGGTTCGATACTCTCTGACAAAGCTACCTTCATTTTTCTTTTTAACTTTAGACTGCAAAAAACAGTAACTTTCAGCCTTGATATGGATGGCTTATCTGTGCTGACAATATCAATGCAAAATGCAAGCACTTTCACGATAAGAAGGCTCAATTTCGAAGCATAACGCAATTTTTAGGCCCCAAAAAGTAAGAAACTAATCCAGAACATTTACTGCTAAAACACCCAAACCTTCAATCGAAACTAAGAGACTTTTAGTACTAATTGCTGACCCAAGTTTCTTATAAAAACAAAAAATTAAATTGAAACAAAACAAAATAAAAATCCGTGTAGATCCATAAGGTGAGGGCGTTGATAGAAGCAAAACAATTTTCACTAACGTTTATAGCTATTCCCAGATCCGCAGTGTCCGAAAATCTTCAGGCACAGACGCCTGAAAGGGATGGAGATACAAGCACGCATTCCCGAAATGGGAAATGAATGTGACGACTGAGACCAGTTGAAAAATCCTTGGAATGCAATAATGTGATGCTAGCACGTTTTGAAAAAACAAAAAATCTTAGCCATTACCAAACGTTCACAATACTATGATACCCAAGGCACTCAGAACCCCTTATGAAGACTCTACTAGTTCCAAAACAATCCACACGGACACCTGTTCATTCATTCATTTTATATTCTTTCAACACGGTAACCCCGTCGACAAAGGTCGCTTTTCAGGGGGCCGTGACAAAAATTTACAATTAATTTACATGTTAAAATCTACAAACGAAAATAAATAATCTAATTACAAAACTAAAGTGAAATTAAAATTAATACATAATGTTAAAACCGAGATTGATAAAACCAAGGGTGGCAGGACACAATCAGACCGGACCAGAACAGATCAAACCCCATGCCCACCCTGAAATGCCACACTTTCATGTAGCACCCCATGGCAGGCAAAGAGTCCGACAGACACCAGTCCAATCCAAATGCATACCACCACCCATCATCATGCTTTAAAGTCGATGTTTGAAAGCATATGAAGAGGGCGCTTGCTTAACTTCTGGTTCAGGGCTGTTCCACAGATTCACACCACGATATGAGAATGACTTTTGCCCATTACTCGTTTTAAAAAGAGGGACACGTAAGTCAGTCAGTTTCTCAACTTGACAGTGTCACGTGTTGAGTTCTTTGAAAAAATATTCGAGAGATAGGTCGGTGCAAGACCATTTAAGGATTTGTAAACAATCGTCGCTGTCTCTCGTTTGATAATTTCAGCGATAGTTGGCCACTTTAACTTTTGTATAAGGGCATCGGCAGGTGCATCATAGCTACTATTTGTCACAATTCTGGCAGCGCGATTTTGTAACTTTTTGCAGCGTAAGTCTCCTAGATTCCCCACAGCTCCCCCACACAGAGCAACAGTAGCGGAAATGCGGCTCAACTATACCTCTATAGATTTGGCTAAGAGTTTCCTGGGGTAGTATTTTCTTAGCATACTTTAAAAACCCAATAGCACGAGAGACCTTAGCACGCAATAATCTAGTGTGCTCATCCCAAACAAGATGTTGATCTAGTTGAATTCCCAAGTATTTAGTTTTCTCAACAATCTCAACCTGTGAGTCACCTATACCAAAGGAGGGGGGCTGGACTTTTCCATCAGAGATCTTTTTAAGATTTGGCCGAGATCCTACAACCATGGCTTGAGTCTTAATGACATTTAAAGACAGTTTATTTCCTTGAAGCCATTGTTTCAGGCAGTTCAAGTCTCTATTTAGGTTTTTGTTGAGATCGTCGATGTTTTTGGAAGAATATGATATGGTGGTATCATCCGCATACATGGTAACTTCACTATTCTGTAGAGAAAATGGCAGATCATTAATATAGATCAAAAACAAAAGAGGACCAAGACAAGAGCCTTGCGGCACCCCACAATTTATGTTGTCAAGTTTTGAGGATACCCCATTAACTCTGCAGAATTGCTTTCTGTTATCTAGATAAGATGCAAACCAGGTATTCTCAAGACCTGTGATACCATACTTTGTCAATTTTTTAAGTAGAATTTCATGATCAACAGTGTTGAAAGCTTTTTTGAGGTCTATAAATACCATCGCTGTGTACCGACCTTTATCCATGTTAAGATACCAGTCATTGGTACAATTAAGCAGACAAGTAACAACAGAGTGCAGCGATCTAAACCCAGACTGTTTGGAAAAAAGAAGCTTGTTTCTGTCAAGGTATTCGTAAAGTTGGTTGTAAATCAACTTTTCGAAAACCCTGGACAGAAACGGAAGCACTGAGATCGGTCTATAATTCGAACGATCATTTGATTGACCACTTTCGAAAGTAGGGGCCACTCTTGCAATTTTCTAACTATCTGGGAATACACCAGTTGCAATCGAAAGATTAAAAATGTCACAAAGTGACTCAGCGATAACGGGTAGGCCTATCTTCAGAAAATAGCTAGCAATACCATCAGCACCAGATCCCTTGGATGTTTTGAATTTGCCGAATACTCCCTCTAACTGAGACACAGTGATAGCCTCGAATTTGAAGCGTTGATTTTGTGGGCTTACCGAGTACTCATTCTCCAGAAGTGGATTTAATGTTTCAGGTATCTTGCCGCTAAGGGTATTGCCAATACTAAAAAAAAATTATTCATTGATTCTGCAATACTATTATTATCACAAATCTGCCTCCCATCAACATCAAGTGCTGCGATCTGGGTGGTTTTCGATTTCTTGTTAAGGATTGTATTGATAGTCTTCCACGTGTTTTTTAAATCACCATTGTGCGAGGCAATTTTATTGGTGAAAAACTCTCGCTTTAAATCTGTATTCAACTTGTTGACTTTGTTCCTTGTCTGCCTGTAAGCATCCATCAGAATTTTGGATTTACAGCGCACAGCTTGTTTCTTCAACCTGTCTCTGGTAGCAGACAATTGCTTAAAATCTTTTGTCAACCAGGGACTAAACTTTTCGGAAACACGCCTATTACGTACTGGTGCATGTTTTTCAAGTATCAGTGAAAACATATTGGTCCACTGTTCAACGATGAGGTTAATATCATCGCCATTCGATACAATACCCTTCCAGTCAACAAGAAGTAAATCATTTATAAATTCGGCATGATCAAAGCGTTTTAGTTGTCTTGTGGTAATATATTTGTGCTGTTTTTCGAAGCCCCACGGAACTTTCTTACACAGTATACCATGTAGTGATCACTAACACTTGTTTCATGCACACCAGATGTTACTTTGTTAGACTTGTTAGTTGTGGCAATGTGATCTATTAAGGTGATAGATTCCAAGGTTTCCCGGGTCCCCTTTTTGATTAGCTGCTTAAAACCAAAAAGGTCATAAAATTCCAGAATACGCAACGAGTGAGTTGGAAGTTCTCTGTTCAAACTATCCCCATCCGAGTAATTAGGCAAGATATCACAGTTAGTATCTCCCAAGAGGATGATGTCTTTGTTTTCTCTATCTAGAACATGCATACTCTCCTCTAGCTGACGAAAGATATCAGCACACTCATTAGGGGGACGATACCAAGCAAAAACAAGGAAGGGGCAGCTCGAACAGGTTTAACTTCCAAGCATAAAGACTCTAAGGACGATTCTGGAAGGTCTTCACGAACAGAGCATTTATCGAAAATCGAATCTTTAATATACTGTGCAACGCCACCACCACTACGATTACGATCGCGTCTCTTAATGGAATAGCCATCAATACTAACGAGAGCATCATCGATGTTACCATCAAGTTTAGTTTCGTTAATAGCCAAAATATGTATCCCAAGATCCTTTACAAGAGTACGGATCTCGTCAATATGAAGCAAGAGACTATTCACATTCAGAGACGCAATCGTCATGCCTTTCCTATGTCCAAGTGCAGAAACGTTATTATCATAGGCCCTGTGTGACTGAGCCGACGGGAAGCCAGATGCACAGAGGTCAAGGACGCATTCTCCTTATAGCTTTCAGAATCACCATTGGGCTCAGTATCCTTAGATCTCGCTGAGTCGTGAACATACAAAATTTCAATTGCAGAGCTAAGCTCTTCACTATCACTTAGTGAATACCTTATTGCCCTTAAAAGATTATTAGGTAATATAATGTCACCTGACTGATTCAAATGAACGTCGTCACAGAGATGGCGTCCAACATCGATGTTCTCATTGTCTATATACGTAATTCTATCAGAATAGCACATGTCATACAACACATAAACGAACTTTGTTCAAAGGTTAATCAGAAAGTCAGCGCTTTTGCAAGGTTAAATACATATCTCTCTCCGGATCAAGCAACAAAAATCTGTGACACCATAATCCTTTCGAATTTCAATTACTGCCCCCTGGTGTGGCTTTTCTGTAGTGATGCTGCAAACGATGAAATAAACAGAGCACATAAACGTTGTCTGCGGGTACTCTACCAGGACTTTGAATCCTCTTTCCAGCTACTATTAAGCAGAGATAACAGCCAAACTATCCATGTTAAAAATCTCCAGAAATTAATGACTGAAATCTACAAGTCAGTCAAAAAACTGAACCCCTCATATTTATGGGAATTTCATGAAAGGAAAGAAGTAACGTACGACCTAAGGACTAAAGATCTTTGTAAACTTCCAAAGATCAAAAAACGTTATGGCTCGGAGTCACTTTCCTTCAGAGGAAGTCTCCTCTGGAACACTCTTAGTGACAACATCAAGCAAAGTCCAACTCTTGCAGCATTTAAAATCAAATAAAATCATGGACTGGTGACAAGTGTACCTGCAGGCTATGCTTATAATGTATTTTTTGTGTAGAAATATATCAATACATTTGTTATATTACTAGGTAGTTTACTTTTAGTTGGAATGAATTAGTACTCTGTACTAGGTTAAAGCCAACTCAAAATAATGTTTATGATGATGATGATGTTCTGCCTCTCTCTACGTCCAGTGAATCGGCACGCGGTATGAGGCCTGACACAATGACTTCATTATCATCCGTTTTCAAGGACTTTGCCAGGTCGATAATGCTAGACGCAATTTCAACCTCGGATTTTGAGCTTCGTAAATCGTTCGTACCAGCGTGGAGAATAATACACTCTGGCTGATGCAGGGCAGATGGGATGCAGTAGCTTTCCATACAATTAACTGTGGCACCCGAAAACGATTTAACATATACATTCTCTTTATTGCCCAGGCATCTCTTCATTTCTCTACCCTTGATGTTTCTTAAAATTCAGTCTCCAAGAATTGTCGTGCTACGCCGATTTTTGTAGGTTTTAGGCGATTGGGCCTTGTTGGTTGTAGGATTGTTGTTGCTTTGGTTGCCATTTACTTGTTTGGCCTTTGCAGAAAATCCACCGCTATTGGGGCCATCAGGATCTGCAGAGGTTGCAACAGCAAGTGTGTCTTGAGCAGCATTTTTGGTATTTTGATTGGTGCTTGATACTGCAGCGCTTGACTCTGCAGCGCTTGATTAAGATGTCAAGATTTCCTCACTGACATTGACTTTTTGGGACTTCAGCTTCTTTTTGCCTGGCTTTTTCCTGCCTTTACTTGGGCTGTTATTTTCTTTCGCCTCGATATTTCCCACTTCAATGCTCTCTTAAACAATAGGAAGACCCTCGGCTTTGTGGGATTTTTCAATTGAGCCGCTTTGTTTTGAGAAACCAGTAACACAAGAGTTTGTATTGCTCTTGGTTGTATCAATTGTGTTTGTTTTTCTCGCATTGTTTGGATTTGAAAGGGTGCTTTTGTTTTCGATTACGGCTGAGTGACTCTGCCGCTCCAGTACCGGGCTTCCAAAGCCCCCAAATTTCCAAACTTCGGTCTTTTCATCCAATAATTTGTTGATGATAATTTGTTTTTCATTGAGCTGTTTCTCCAGTGAAAAGATTCTTTGCTCAAGGCATTTAATGAAGGCCTTCTCGTAGTCCATAGACTGACTTTTTTGGGGTGATGAATTTGCAGTCCGACTGCTGACTTTTGATTTGAGGTCAAGCACCTCCTCATGGATGATTTTTTTGAATTCAGTGTAGTCAGCTAATTTTGCATCTATATTGTGGTCGACTGCAGTAAGCCTTGTAAGTGAGGTGAGCAATTCGTCTTTCACTGAAGAAAATTTGAACTCGATGAAATCCACAATACTGACCGGATGAATGGGAAAAGTGACTGAGATCGAATCGTCATTAGGAGCGACACCTTTACGCTCGATTAGGCCAATTTTCAACATGCTGTCAATAGCGTCGGTAAGTTTCTCCTCGGCTGTATCACATTCCTGCTGACAGATTTTAAGCACTTCAATTGTGCTAGATCTTTTCCTTTTCCTTTCAAGTGTAACAAAAAGACGTCCGATCAAGAGCTGCGCGTGATGAGCGAGATGAGCTTCTATGCTTCTATTGCTTCTGTGGAGAGAAAACAATGGCAACGAAACATTCTACTACGCGACACTAGCCCAAGCCCCAGTCACAAGACGGGATAATGAAAGCGTGAAGCCTGAGAACTGTTTTGAAACAAGAGCAAATAATACAGTGTCCAAAATAAAGATTTTTCCAGGTACAATGCTGGAAATCGAATTGGGCGAGGCCTCTTGAAAAGCGCCCCAGCGGTTTTTCTTTTTTATTTAACCGTGAAAATGACTGGAAAGTCACGATTCAAAGAATAAAATAAAGCAATACTAGCTCCTACAAGAATACGGCAAACAGTGTATTAGATTATCTCAAGTGACCAATTAGAATAGGAGACCGAGTTCGAATTGGGCGAGGCGAGCACAAGCAAAGACCAAAGACGACATGCAGCACAAGGTGGGCAAGTAAACAGTACACGCAACCCTAAAGGAAATGAAATGAAAAGGTCTATAAGCCTATTTACCTCTGAACCAGCCTGAAAGCTCTACAGTGTCACCGTGCAAAGATTCTGCAGCAAAAATTTTTATGCACGTTATATTGAATGTCGCGATACCCGCCAGGCCTTAAAACAAGTCGGTCGTCTGATCTTTGGCCAAATCCCAGACCTTTCCCAACATAATACAATTCAAATTACTCAGAGAATCAGCCAAAATATAAACAAATATTTAGTAAAGAAAATAAACTAATGGTTGGATCTCACCATGAACGACCAAACAACAAACCATGCAACATCTTGAACAGGCCACTACCTTCTAAGCAAAAAAATAATTCGCGCTCCTCTGGTGCAAACCAGCGTGCTGCTTTGATTATAGACGACTGATAAACATGCCATTGTTACTTTTTATATTCCTTTGAAGAACATTCCACGTGCAGCCGACATGCACAAAGGCAAGAAGTTACTTTCAACGATATTGTCACAAAGATAAAGTTATAAACATGGTCACAAGGGACACAGCCCTATTTACTAAAAAACTAACATCATGTTCCATTAATTGCGATTAAATTGCATTCAATCGCCATTTGTCGGGTAGACTTATGACGATGAGTCTCTCGTTTCCTTGTGCTCTTTGACTACAAGATGGCGCTCGGTCAACAGAGACTCATATTATTCTCTGAAAAACCTGACCCTATTTAGGCCTAATATGCTGGGATTCCTAGCACACCAATCAGATTGCGAGATTTGCGAATTACTATGGTTACGGCAAATCTGTTGGAACTTTTAGCCAATCAAGGGAGGTGTGGCAGGGCAGGTAGCAAAGGGAGGCTGTTCATCTTTTAATTTTCGCGATTTAGCGATTATGCAATCTTGATTCGCCAAACAAAATGCAAGATGGCTGACTCGGAGCTTCTGCAGAAAACAGAAACACAGTTTGAAGTTGAGTTGTGCTAATTCCAGGCTGGGATTTAAAAGTTTTGAAGGATGAAGATGTCTTCGTGTCTGGCTACAGGAGCAGGGAAAACTTATTTTTAGAACTTATTGCTTTGCTTTTATGTGCGCGTCCACCCTACTTGCAAAGAACGAGCGAAGTCTTGCTGTGGACTTTGGACTCTAGAGCATCTCTAGGGAAACCAATCGAACGTCCTGAAATGAGCGAAAGGGTTTTGTTCTTCACACAAAAAGACAAGTCCTTGGAGGTTTCGCAAAAATAATTCGCAAAATGTTTGGGCTCTCTGGCAGGCGATCTGAAAGCGAAACTTTACAAAATAGGGTCAGGTTTTTAAATGTTTCATTACGAGTCCCTGTGAGCAAGGTACTGCAGGGATTCAAGGGACTCATCTTCATAAGTCTAGTTGTCGGGTGTCTGTGATCACTCACAATATTTCTTAGTTCTGTTTTTCTGCAAATTTTGCTGCAAGTTTTCTCGTGATAGATATGACACTCTTTCCCCATCGTCCGACTTCTATATATGTCATGTGCAACTGTAAGCATAACAAATGAAGAACAATATAATCATTTTTTTTAAACAATAGGCAGGTGTGCATCTTCCATGCACACTTTGCAAGCTTGTCTGGCCTCATTGGTCCATTGGTTCCAAGCACTAAA
Source organism: Aurelia coerulea (assembly GCA_039566865.1). NCBI lineage: Eukaryota > Metazoa > Cnidaria > Scyphozoa > Semaeostomeae > Ulmaridae > Aurelia > Aurelia coerulea. Next base: position 34,232,099 of record CM076943.1, read on the forward strand.
GAAGAAAGCAAACCTTGTCTAATATATACAGTATATACAGTACGTCTTTAATTTGAATTGGATTCTTTAACCGAACGTTAGGGATGCGTAGGGCAAGCATGCCTCGTTCCCAACACAACAAAGTAAAGCATATACCTGGTCACCTGCTGCAAGAAGTGGCATGATAACTTTAATATCCTTATCCTTGCACATTGACACAAGACATCTGAAAATTTCACTAACAACCATGGGTGGTTTAGTTCCTCTTTTAAAACTCCCTTCAAAGCACATGATTCTGTCAAAGCTGTAGTTTGGCTGGAGTGACTTGGACCACCAACATGAAAAAAGTCTTCTTAAATCTTCTTCCTTATTTTTTGCTAGATTCCTTACACTGATGCCAAGATCTCGTTGCAGTGCACCAATGACTGAGCTTGGTGTAGGTGAATAGTCTCCTACAAGATCAACAAGAAGATCAACAAGAGTTAATACAAGGTGCCCAAAAAACAGTACAATATTTTGTCAAATTCTGACACTAAAAATGCTAAATATATAAGTTTGTTATTAAGCCTGAGGGGTCTGCGTGAACAGAAAACACTACATAGTCACAAAATAAATGAGTTTTTTTATGCTTTCCGCTGTGTTTCGACTTATATTCTTTCTTGTATAATATCTTATTTTCATTTTGACATATAAATTGATATAGTATATGAAGAGAATTGCCTTACGATTTAACATTTAGGACCATTTAAAAAAGCTCCAAGATTGGTTTAAAAATAATGGAATGTGTGCCAATCCAGCGAAATTTCAAATGATGTTTTTAGGTCTCAAGAGTGACAACTCGTTTTGCCTCAACATCGGTGGACAACAAATAAAGCAGAGCGAGCAGGTAAAGCTCCTCGGCGTACAAATTGACAACTCTTTAACATTTGACGCCCACGTCAAGGAGTTATGTCGAAAAATAAACAAAAAATTATGTGCGTTCTCAAGAATAAGACAATTCCTCAATGAAGAGAAAGCTAAAATGCTACTAACATCAATTGTCATGTCAAACTTTTCATATTGTCCCTTGATATGGCTATTTTGTAGCAAAACTGCTAACAAAGATATAAATAGGACAAATAAACGTGCCTTGAGGGTTTTGTAGGGAGATTACGACTCATCATTTGACCAACTTTTAGCCAGGGCTGAAAGCGTTACAGTTCACCAGAAGAATCTGCAAAGTCTTATGACAGAAATTTATAAGACCATGAACCATCTTAATCCTTCATATATTTGGGAGTTCTTTGTTAAAAAGGATATACCTTACAATCTCCGCACCAAAGAGCTATGCAAGCTTCCATCAGCACAGTCACATCGATATGGCCTAAATTCTCTTTCGTTTAGAGGTAGTCTCCTGTGGAACACTCTAGATGATGAACTAAAGAGAGCTGATACCTTAAGAAGTTTTAAAAGGGGGATCAAAGAATGGGATGGCAAAAGATGTAAATGTTTAATTTTGTAAATAGTTTTGTTATATTGTAAATAGTTGATTTAAATTAGTTTTTAGTAACTATGTACATATCAACTATAAATGATAATATATGACGATGATTAAATTCCTGATATAACCCTCGAACTATATTTAATGGATTAATTTGCACCAATAACAGAACAATCAGATTGCTTGATGACATTCTGTTGTGATGATCTTGATGACATTCAAATCAGATTGCTTGATGACATTCAGTTACTTAGGCCGTAATTGCCACAGTGGCCTAACAGTTTTATTGCTTCTTTCCGGGGATGTTGAACTGTGCCCTGGGCCCTGCACTAAATGCTTCACCTGCAGTAAGACCCTACGGAAGAATCAAAGTTCAGACAGTTGCTTTCATTGTGGAAATAAGTCTCATATAAAGTGCCTTGTTGACAAGATCAAATTCGGTAACGAAAGATTATTTTGCCATGGGTGCTTACAACATAACATGACCACGAACCAAGAGGAAAATAGCAACCCCTCAACAGCAAAAGGCTCATTTACTGACATCAAGGACTTCCTCCAGGCAAGGGGCTTGAAGATATTCCATCAAAATATAAATGGGCTAGCCAGTAAGAAAGATATTGTCGAAGCATTGCTTAGAGAAACAAAGCAGAATATCGATATACTAGGACTATCGGAGACACATTTGAATAAAAACATCAAAGACCCCGTCGTTGAGATAGATGGCTATACGTTTATTCGTGCGGACAGAGTAACCGGTGGCGGTGGTGGCGTTGGATGCTATATCTGTAATGATATAACCTGGCAAAGAAGGAAGGACTTAGAAAAGAACAACATTGAGGCAATCTGGGTTGAAATTCTCATTACGAATTCAAGCCCCCTTCTAGTTTGCATCATTTATAGGCCCCCCGATACTTCACGCTATCTTGACAGTGACTTCGAAAACTAATTTAATGACATGCTACATGACAGTGTTTATGAAAACAAGGAAAGTATCCTCCTTGGTGACGTAAATGTTAACTATAAAAATAAATTGGATAACAGGGAGATGAAGCGCATCAACAGTCATCATGGGTTCAAGCAGGTCATATCCAAGGCAACAAGGGTTACCAAGGAGACCAGCACTTTGATAGATATCGCAGCTACCACTCACGAACAAAACATTTCAAAACATGGAACATGGGGCATTTCCCTAAGTGACCATGATCTGATAGGAGTCATTGTAAAGAAGAACAATCGAAAGTTCACACATAGAACAATACACAAAATAAATTTTGCCAAGTATAATCAAGAAAATTTCCAAAAAGACCTAAACAGTCTCCCATGGGAATAGGTTTCAGAAGAGATCGACGTAAACAAAGCATGGAATGTTTTCAAGCACTTCTTAACAGAAGTTATCAATAAAAATGTTCCACTCGTTAAGAAAAAGGTTCGTGGGCGCGAATGTCCGTGGTTGAATAATGAGATAAGATCCAAGATGAATGAACGTGACTACCATTTGCGGAAAGCCCGGAGGACTGGGAAAGAAAATGACTGGTCAACTTATCGCCGCCTAAGAAACACTGTTACGCGCCTAATAAGACATAGCAAAGCAACGCATACAAGATCGATCTTAAGAGGAAACGTGAGTAGGCCAAAGGAATTTTGGAGTCAAATAAAACGATGCTATCCTACAAAGGGCAAGATAAGGCTCAAATCCTTACTGGTTGTCAGAGCATGCGGAAATCATCGAATTTCATGCTTGTCAGCCAATGAGATTACCGCTTTCTAGCCCCTGGAGACAAAATCGGTCGTTTGAGGTAAATTTTCCAGTACCCTCACTAAAACTGAAATGGATGCTAAAATACTTCAGTTATTTGCAATTTTTTTAATAAATCAGTTGTGGGGATATCCGTCCAGAGTTGTTTACATGTTTAGGCACACAGCTCGTTTGGGGCCGGAGCTGCGTTCATTTTCCGGTCGAAGAATATCGATCTTCGCTGAAATATCTATAGAAATCGCTACAAATGAGATATACAGATAAGAATTTCAGCGATTACGCATACTGACCTGAGCAATAACCGAAATTCTTTCACTGCTATCGTACCAGGTTGACTTCGTTTGCCTTCTTTAATTTGCCAAATTTTTGTAAGAAACAACCAGTTGTGGGCGAATTGCAAAAACTTTCCTCGGTCCATATTTTTCTCTACACAGATTCTCCGCTTCAAACAACAAACAGTGAACTTTTACATTGTATCATAAAAGTCTTGCATCACAGAACATTCCTTTTGAACGATTCCATGCGCTTTAGCGAGGCACTCGTGAATTGTATTCACGCATTTCGTTCTTTTCGCCCTTATTTCAATCAATGCAAAACATAAAAAGAACAAAACATTGTTTTGGGTTTGCTAAAAAGATACCCGGTTATAATTTGCACTTTTGTTTGTTTGCATTGACTGATTGAACCAAATGCGTGAACACAATTCACGAGTGCCTCGCTAAGGCGCATGGAATCGTTCTATAGGATTGTTTTGTGATGCAAGACTTTTATGATACAAAGTTCACTGTTTGTTGTTTGAAGCGGATAGACTGTGCAGATAAAAATATGGACCGAGGAAAGTTTTTGCAATTCACCCACAACTGGTCGTTTCTTATAAAAATGTGCTAACGTAAAAAAGGCAAACGAACTCCAACTGGTGCCTGAGTCATGGGTAAGTGCATTATTCAGCTCTAGAATTTTACCATTACTTTTTAAGTGCAATGGAATGAGTTTTAAGCGAGGACAAGCTTAGGCCCAAATGATATCTCTACCAGAAATCAATAGAAATTGCCTCCAATTTTGAGATATGATAGCAGTAAAGGAGTTTGGGTTATTGCTGAGGTCAGTGTGCATAATTGCTGAAATTCTTATCTGTATATCTCATTTGTAGCAATTTCTATAGATATTTGAACGAAGGTCAATATTCTTCGACCGGAAAATGAACGCAGCTCCAGCCCCAAACAAGCTATGTGCCTAAACATGTAAACAACTCTGGACGGACATCCCCACAACTGATTTATCAAAAAAAATTGCGAATAACTGAAGTATTCTAGCATCCATTTCAGTTTTAGTGAGGGTACTAGAAAATTTACCTCAAACGACCTTTTATTGTCTCCAGGGGTTAGAAAGCGGTGATCTTTTTTTTTTTTTTTTTTTTTTATATTCAAATATTAAATCTTACAATATATTTTACATTCTACTATACCTAATTCTAATCACTATACGACACTACAGGAACGATACCATGGGGAGCGAAAGACAATGACTACCCCATGGCCAATATCTAAAAACACGAAACATTAAACTGTATACAGTCACACTACGAACATTTATAAATTAAAAGATACTATACTATATTCTGTTTCACACCAGATGCCAGGCACTCCACCCACCCCAACCAACAACAAACGAGCCGCGCCCGCAGCACCAACATACCCATCGCAACCGCGATGAATTTATTGATGCCACGTGCGCAACCCACCCGCCACCGGCCAAGGCAAGCAAAATGCCCGACTTCCGATGCGAAACAGAATTTACAAGGAAAAGAAACACTAACGACAAGGAAATTAAAATTACGTCCCCCTTGCAGGTAGCAGCAGCTAATCATTAGTAGCATCATTTTATTCAAAGCGTTGTGTTGCATTTATGTATTTTAAAGTTGCCTTAAGAATCTCTGTATTAGAATCAACAGAAAACCTTTCATTACCATACAGCATCATTTCAAGTAATAGCGCGTTTGATTGATTTGACAAACCGTACGGTTGCAACGTTGCGTTTACACTATCGAGAAGATCTCTCCTGTATGCATCGTAAGCATGGCAGTGCAGCAAAAAGTGCTCCGTGTCCTCAACACCATCATTTGTGGGGCACAGTGGATTCAGTGTGTCTCTAAAATTGTGTCTAAATTTGTGCAGATTTAGCTTACTGAGACCAACTCGTAACTGCGTGAGTATTGCAAGACCTTTTGGGTCGTGAATGCTGTATGATATGATATGATATGATATGATATAATTTTTTATACACGAAACTACCCTTCAGCTTAAATACAATAAATAAATTGGTTATTAACAAAAGATCAAATTACCTAAAATGCTGTTCTTCCAGGGGGTCGTGTTTTAAACTGATATTTTCAGTCAGCTCTTCAAATACTCCTTTAGTTCTTTTTTAAAGCGACTAATAGTCGGGAGTTCTCTAATATCAACTGGGATATTGTTCCAAACTTTCATAGCAGAATAGTAATAACTCTCTTTCGCATATTCTGTATTTAGTCTAGGAATTTGTAGATCTCTACAGTATCTTGTTGCATAGTTTGACTGCGACGATCTTTGCTGAAATTTATCCCAGAGGCTTTCAGGGCTTAATTTGTTCATAATCTTATATGTCATGACCGATCTATCAAATCGAATAATATTTTCAACGCTCAGCCAGTCACATGACCAGTTATCCTTGAATCTGGCGCTTTCGATTATTGACCGGGCCCTGTCCTGCAGACGTTGGAGGGTATCAAGTTTTGTTTTTGGAAGGCTGCCCCATATTTCATTAGCATAACGTAGATGGCTCTCGACAATAGCGTAGTAGACACTACACAGCTTTGTTTGGGGAATTATATTTCTTAATTTCTTTAATGACGCAAGTCCTCCAAAAACTTTACCCTTCACAGTTTTGTATTGCTCTTCCCACTTTAGGTTCTCGTCGACAGTTACACCTAGCGATTTCGTCTTCGTAACACGCTTAATATCTGAGCCATTTAACGTGAGTGCATTCGAGATATTCAGCGCATTTACTTTACGAGAATGGCCTATTATCATATATTCTGTCTTTGCGGGGTTAGGACTTAACTTATTTATTCTCATCCACTCCGAGAGGTTGAGCAATTCCTGTTGCGCCTCTAAGACCAGTTTCTCAACATCATCCGATGCGATTGTTACATTTGTATCATCGGCATAGATACTTGCTTGGGAAAATTTCAAACACTTCTCGAAGTCGTTTAGATATATGATAAAAAGGAGAGGACCTAGGCAGGAACCTTGAGGTATGCCACACGTTACCTCACTTGTCATTGATCTCTGTCCATTTACAGAGCAAAATTGCTTCCTATGATCTAAATAGGACTGAAACCAGTTCCCAGCGTTGCCCCTTATACCGTATCTGCACAATTTTTTGACCATTATTTTGTGATCGACCGTATCAAATGCTTTCTTTAGGTCAAGAAATATGGTCAAGTTCAATTTCTTACTGTCAATATTTTCATACCAAAAATCGGTACTGCATATCAAGGATGTTATTGTGGAGTATAGTTTACGAAAAGCTGACTGATTCTTTGTGATTACATTATTTTCAAGAAGGAAATCAAACATCTGATCGTGTACTATCCGCTCCAGGATCCTAGAAAAAATTGAAATAACTGAAATGGGCCTATAATTGTTTACATCCTTTTTTGCACCTGATTTAAATATAGGAGTTACTCTTGCAAGTTTCCAAATGTCTGGGAATATACCGTTTTTTAATGATGAATTGAATATCATCATCAAAGGCTTTGACACGAGGTCTCCCACATCTTTGACAATGGCTGTGGGTACTTTATCGGGACCAGCTGCCTTTCCGCTTTTTAGCTGTTTAATTGCATTCAATATGAAAACATCGTCAACAGTTTTAAATTCCATTTCCTTTAGCTCTGGCTTGATGTTTTGGAGACAGTCATCACCTGGCTTAGAGACAATCTTCTTTGCCAAGTTTGGACCAACTGAGACGAAATGCTGGTTTAAAGCCTTCAGAATGTCACGCTCTCGAGTGAGACATTTACCGTCTACTTCCACGCTCGAAAGTTTCACTGAATTTTCATTTTTGTCTAATACTTTGTTGATGGTTTTCCACATTTTTTTTGGATTTCCTATATTTTCATCGATGAGTCCATGATAATAGTCCCTAATTGCATTACGCATCTCTCTTGTTACTTGATTACGTAATCGTTTGTAAGCAGGCCACTTTCCAGGATATTTCTCAGCTTCTTGTTTCAGCATGTCCCTTTAAACTCTTCTGTAGACTGGCTTAGGAGGAGGACGCATAAGAGATAATAGCTTGTTTTTGAAAATGCTGATTGTAGGTGATTCTCTTACTTCGTGGTCAAGCTTATTCCATTCAAGCAAACAACTAGGGTAAAAGCTTGCATTAAAACATGCTGTTCGTGCACTGATTTGGCCAATTGTAGCTTGATGACGCAGGGGATACGAGGACTGCCGGAGTGGTGGAATTGGTATCCTTGTATAGTCAGGAGTGATTTTATTGACAATTTTATAAAAAAGAACAAGACGCCTGCTCCATCGTCGGAGGTTGAGTGATTCCCATCCAAGCTCATCGTATAATTTCACACAAGATGTGCCCTTCCAAGCACCTGTAACTGCAAGTGCTGCAGAATATTGAATAGATTCTAGCTTTTCCATCTGATTTGAAAGTGTGATGTTCTGACTGAATTCACATACATTTTGTGGAGTATGATATATGACGTCACCATAATCCAAATGTGGTCGTACATATAGTTTATATAATTCATTTAATGTTTGTCGCGGCAAGTATTGCGAAAGGAAGCGCAACATTCCTATTCCTTGTCTGCATTTATTGATAGTTGCCTGGATATGACTAGCAAAGGACAATCTTGAATCTAGAACAATCCCAAGGTGTTTGTGTTCATCAACTTTTATGACAGGAGTATTGTTAAATAGAATAGGTAGATGGTCTGCACGGATTCTCTTCCTTGAGAAGGTTACTTCGACTGCTTGTTTCGTTGGATCAGGATTAAAAGACATTCGCCAGTTATGTGCCCAAAGCCTAATGAGGTTCATGTCATGATTCATATCCTGGGCAGCTGCATCAGGATCGTGAACGACAGTAAAAAGCGATGTATCGTCAGCGAAGAGTTTAACATTACACCTCAAATTATTAGTTAAATCATTTATGTACACGAGAAAGAAGAGGCCCAAGGATTGAACCCTGAGGAACACCAGCTGTAATATTTCCCCAATGTGATGCTTTGCCGTTTAAGACAGTACGCTGCTTACGATCAGCTAAGAAACTCTCAACTAGTGAAAGCAGCTGACCAGAAACACCACATCGACGCAGCTTGAAAGTAAGACCTTCGTGCCAAACCCTATCAAATGCCTTAGATATATCTAGATATACCGATCGCACATCGAGAGGTGGATTGCAGTCAAAAGCTTCGAAGACAGTATGAACGATTGTTAACAACTGATTAATAGTTGAATCACCAGGGCGGAATCCCGATTGATTTGGATTAAGTAAGTCATGCATGTTTAGATGCTCGTAAAGAGTATCAAATATCAACTTCTCGAGCATTTTTCCAAAAAGTGGCAAGAGTGAAATGGGGCGATAATTTTTCTTCAAATTTTTACTACCTTTTTTATGTACTGGAACCACATTTGCTTGTTTCCAAACTTGAGGGAAGATGCCTGTACCCAAGCAACTTTCAAATATTATTCGTAGGGGCAGTACAATTGCATGATCGCAAATTTTAATCATACGTGCTGAAATATCATCCCAACCGTGCGCTTTGCTTGGATTTAATGACCGAATAATCCTTAGTATCTTTTCATCGGATATTTGGAAATTTGTCAAGGGTGGAGCAAGTGGTGGAACTTCGGATGGTATTTTACTACCAGTTTCTAGGGTGGTACATTGGAGCATGAAATAATCGTTAAATATTTGCGCCTTATAAGTGAAATCTAGAACAAAGATGTCATTTTCTAGTAAGGGGGGAATCACTGGCACCTTCGCTTTGTTTAAGATCTTATTTATCAGAGCCCAGTAAGATTTTCTACCAGTAGTAGGATTTGAAAGCGTACGCCCTATGTTGGTGAAGTATCTTTGCTTAGCGTCTTCGATTAAGGCTGAACCCTGCGATACCATATTCTCGATGTTCTCTCGCTTATCCTCTGGTTGGCCATTTCTGATAAATGTTTTGTATGCCCTGTTCTTTTTGCGGATAAAGTTTTTGATAGACTGTGTTACCCAAGGTGCCTGCCATGGTCTAATCGTAGTAGTTTTATTTGGTACAAAGTTGGAAAAAATATTTAGTAGTATTTCATTGAATAATTCAACCTTCAGATTGGGGCAAACTACCCCCTCCAAAGTTTCACTCTACTGGAACATTTCTAGGCTTTTTCTTATTGAGGAGATATCAGCACGTTCATAAAACCAAATTCTTCTACTAAAGGGAGGTGGTGCTAAATTGTCAATGCTTAATTTGCCATAAACGATCTGATGATGGCATTGCTCATGAAGGGAAGGATGGACACCAGACTCAATGAATAGATTTGGTTGATCGGTAAATATTAGATCAAGCGGTGATCTCATCGGCTGACAAGCATGAAATTGGATGATTTCCGCATGCTCAGGCAACCAGTATAGTCCAGGCGGTGGAGGGGGGTGTGGTAAGAAAATGATGGAATTTATATGGATGAGTGTTTTTGGTCAATTCTGGGGCGCTGATTACGAAAATTGATGTTATACGGCGAATTTCCGGGGCCTTCAGCCTCGTTTTCACGAAAAAGCCTCGTTTTCAGCAAAACACGTAAAACCATTTAAATTCAAGAAGCTGTTTAAGCTGCCAACTATAAATCAACGGCAAACATCAGTAACATGCTAAACATTAAATTTTCTTACTAAAAATTAAATTTTCTAACTTCCGGTCATGTGATATGACGTCACAGTACTCAAAATACCATTTCAATGGAACTTTTTTTCTAAAGTAGTTTTTTTTAATTAGCGACGACAGCAAAACTATTTTATATCTTCAATCTCTTCCAACTCATACTTATCTTCAGAAACATTAAAATCTTGGTTAATAGTGTCATCAGCTGCCTCTTGTAGGCGTTCATCAATGTCTTCCGGTAAGCAATCCTGACTCGACATAATGATCCGTCTTCACTCTAAGAATGTTTCATTCATTTCATTTCATTTTCATTTCATTTTAATTTCTTTAAGCACGGTAACCCCGTCAATCATTAGATTGCTTTTCAGGGGGCCGTGCATAAAACGTTACAAATTAAGTTAAAAATAAATACAAAGTAAAACCCTAATTTAATTACAATAATGAACAAATGAATAAATAAATAAATAAATAAACTATTTTTTTAAAGCTTCTTTAAATGCTTTCAATGAGGATGCCTGCTTGACTTTACAACCCAAGAGGTTCCAAACTCCAGCACCGCGATATGAGAAAGCTCGCTGACCATTACTTGTTCTCATTAGTGGGACTTGTATGTCTTTCTGGATGGTCCATATTTCTACTATGAGTCTGTTAGCGTAACAACGTAAAGGCTCTTTTCGTAGTTTGGCTCTTTTACAGTGAAACTCTAGCCTTCTTTGGCAAGGTATGGCATCAAAGATAGGTAAATAGATAATGTTATCATCTTTCTCGTATCTCTGCCAAAAGCGTTTCTTCTGGCGTCATTTACTGACTCCAATCTTCGGATACAGGCAACAAACAAATATTTCCAATGTTTTAAAAACATTTCTTGGCTTAGTGTTGCTTCGTCTCCGAGGGTTGTAAATGTAGCTTTATTCTCCATGATACGTTGTTTCGCTGTTTCATTGTTTACTTTCTTTCCGAAAAAACATGATACGTAGTCATTTGCCAGTAAATACGTGTAAGCCAATGAGTGCCTTTTGCTGCTGAACGGTGAGACTACTTGAGGCATATCATGGATCTTTCGTTCTTTTCCCTTTGCCGCTATCGATTAATACCTTGATACCATTAAATTGACAGACGACGAAAAGGACCAAGATATCAATATCATCAGATATTGAACAAATAATGACTGATTTATCCTGATACATATTTGCTGCCTTCACAAGTGCCATAAGCTTTTATCTGCTTCTTCATGATCGCTTCGGAGCTCGTCTATGTTATGAAATGCTCTTTTGCTGCAGTGAGCCTTGTTTGAGAAGAAGATAATCCTTTCTTAGGAATCTTCTTTACTTTTTTATCATTGATCTTATGATGGCGCTGAAAAGGGATTCCATATTTTCACCATTTCGCATGAAAACTCCGAAGTCTGAAGGGATCTTCATATCTGGACTGATCTTTCACCTTCATCACAGAGTTTTCTCTCGCCGCCTTTAATGCTGTTCTTTGTCGAATGCATGATAACATCTTTGAGGGTAGCTATCTTATTGTTTCCACTGTGCCGTGAAATCTCCTTATGGCAGCAGCGAGGTCTATAAAGTATATATAAGGGGGTTTTTCCATCTGGTAACTCGTTGAATTCCAAACATCAAAATCATTGATTGCAGCATCAAATAGCTCGCATTCAATTGATTGCGTATTGCACCATTTGCTCAAATGGAGAGAAACTGCTGGCAATGGGTAGTTTAACAAGTTTTTGATATCAGTTCCTTCATTTTGACTGGAGGATTGAACTGCCACCTAAAGCATCCCTCTGAGTTTTGATTTCTTGATCCTTACCTTTTTTCTTAATATTTACAGACTTTGTCGCATTGTTTTGAATGGTTCGAGCTTGTGTCTCTTTATTGAGCTGAAGAATGATTTATCCTAATCGTGATTTGTCAATCTTGACTCAACGCTATCCATCATTTCTTTTCCCTTGGATTCTAAAGTTGTAAGTGAGCTATAGAATGCATCGCTTACGGGACGTCCAAATAACAAATTTGTACAGACTGCCCGATTTCAGATCATGTTAGAATGGATTCAAAAATGGAGTTCTTAGAGTAGCAACAACCTTCTGTACCACCTTTCCAGTTTTCTAAATTTCACAAGGTGAAAGACATTTGCCTGTTTTTCGTGTTTTTCTGGTGATGTTGATATGTTGGTGCTTCTTTTTTTCAAGTATCAATTTAATGGTATTGAGGTATTAATCGATAGCGGCAAAGGGAAAAAAGAAAGGAAGATCCATGACATGCCTCAAGTGGTCTCACCATTCAGCAGCAAAAGGCACTCATTGGCTTACACGTATTTACTGGCAAATGACTACGTATCATGTTTTTTCGGAAAGAAAGTAAACAATGAAACAGCGAAACAATGTACTATGGATATTAAAGCTACATTTACAACCCTTGGAGACGAAGCAACACTAAGCCAAGAAATGTTTTTCACATTGGAAATATTTGTTGTTTGTTGCCTGTATCCGAAGACTGGAGTCAGTAAATGACGCCAGAAGAAACATTTTGGGCAAAGATACGAGAAAGATGATAACATTATCTATTTACCTATCTTTGATGCCATACCTTGCCAAAGAAGGCTAGAGTTTCACTGTAAAAGAGCCAAACTACGAAAAGAGCCTTTACATTGTTACGCTGACAGACTCATAGTAAAGATATGGACCATCCAGAAAGACATGGTTAGAGTGAAGACGGATCATTATGTCGAGTCAGGATTGCTTACCGGAAGACATTGATGAACGCCTACAAGAGGCAGCTGATGACACTATTAACAAAGATTTTAATGTTTCTGAAGATAAATATGAGTTGGAAGAGATTGAAGATACAAAATAGTTTTGCTGTCGTTGTTAATTAAAAAAAACTATTTTAGAAAAAAAGTTCCATTGAAATGGTATTTTGAGTACTGTGACGTCATATCACGTGACCGGAAGTTAGAAAATTTAATTTTTAGTAAGAAAATTTAATGTTTAGCATGTTACTGATGTTTGCCGTTGATTTATAGTTGGCAGCTTAAACAGCTTCTTGAATTTAAATGGTTTTACGTGTTTTGCTGAAAACGAGGCTTTTTCGTGAAAACGAGGCTGAAGGCCCCGGAAATTCGCCGTATAACATCGATTTTCGTAATCAGCGCCCCAGAATTGACCAAAAACACTCATCCATATAAATTCCATCATTTTCTTACCACACCCCCCTCCACCGCCTGGACTAGTAAGGATTTGAGCCTTATCTTACAAAGGGCTCGAAAGGGAATAACTGCAAATTGTTTGAGATCAATGGAAAGAAAGAAACAGATAAAAAAGTCATCTCTAATGCCTTTTGCACATTTTTCACGCTCATTGGGAAAACATTACGCGATTCGATACCATCACTAAACAGTCCTATCTGGAAAAACCATGACCATAGAGACTCAAAACGAACATTGAACCCAGGAGGATGTATCTTTAAATTCAAAACAACTAGTCCTAAAGAAATCCATGAAATCTTGAGGAAATTGAAGCGGAAAAAATCACCAGGTTATAATGACATTCCTGTCTCTTTAATCATAGATGGTGCTGCCCAAATCTCGTGCCCGTTATCAAAATTGATAAATCGCTGTCTGGGACAATCAGTATTCCCATCTGCTGAAAAATGGGCAAAAATAACTCCAGTCTATAAATCAGGGGAAAGATCACTTATGGACAATTACAGGCCGATCTCTGTTCTCCCTGTTTTGTCTAAAGTCTTCGAACGTGTAGTCTGCGCGCAGACTCAACTCCTCGAAAGTATAGAGTCTGCGCAACAAAGTCCATTTAGCCTTTCCCGCCTCGATATGATGAACGACCGCGCGATATTTCTTTTGTTAAGCTCATTGTTTTTGGACCAATCAAGCTAACTTCTCAAGAAAGTTTGAGAAGTGAATGAGCATTTTGATTGGTTGAGAAATGAGCTTATTGTTTAATAAAGTGGCGTAATGCGGATTATGCCGCGCGGTCGATAGTTCTCTAAAGATGGCGAAGTACGAAGCTGTGGAGAGACAGGGGAGATTTTCCTTGCAATATTCAAGGAAGGACAAGAGTATTTCAGCTTTCATCATGGCATTACAAGCTTGCTTTGAAGATTGATTCAAGATTCTGATATGTTTTTTCAATGGGAGAACTTCTCCAAGTCCTTGCACTGCACATACAAGACGAGAGTTGCGAGAAGTGAAAAACAGGCCAAAAAATAGTCGCTGTTCGTTTTGTTTTAGGCCATGCCTTCCTATATTTTGGCGCCAACACCGTGATCGGGTGCTAAAACCAGAGACTGGCATCCGCCGGCTCTAAACCGGTCCGCCATTAATTTTCTTTTGCGGAAGGTTCGTTCCTAGCCTCGTTTTGCATTTCTTCGCCGTGTTCCAGTAGGATAGGTTGTTGCATGTTCAAACTGGAGCTGAAGGTCCACTGTTGGATTTTTGAGAATTCCCCTAGTTTTAAAAGGCTTACGCCAAGTACAACCTGCGAACAGGCTGCAAAAACTTCTTATAACACCATTTGTTATTGTACCAGCTGACTTAGGGAAAATTTAATGGTTGTATGTTATGGGCTGCTTGTGGTACAGCATTCTTTGGTTATTAAGAAGTGCTGAAATTACTACGCTTCCTGAAGCTTTAAAGGGAGAACAGGTCCTAACGGTTCTTCTCAAGGCCCACTGTTTATTTGAAAAGATTCAAGACCCTTGTCTAAGAAAGTGTTAAACCATAGACTTCAAAAGGCACTAACCACTGCAACGCCTAAGGTTACTACAAGTACTCTTTTTATAGGAGACCGTTTTATAGGAGAAACGGAAGGCTCAAATTTTTTTTCGAAAGTTAAAAAATGTCCTTATCTGAATTGAAAAAGCTGAGAAACTTTTGTAATTTGCAAAATGTTTTGTCAGTGTACAGTTATAGCAATTCTTTGGAAATTATTTTGAGTGCAAGTTATGCTATTTACTGGTTTTTGAGGTCTTACTAAGTAATTTGGGAGCCCTCTTGGCAAGGCTGAATTAATTATACCCTTCCAGCATTGAGAGTATATGAAACACATAAAATTTTGCTAGCAAAATGGCACAAAACTTTAAGAAATTGCCTACCAGCATCGGACCTTAGTTTCTTAAAAAAAAAAATGATTTATTATATTTGTTCTTTTTGTGGCTATTGTCCACGTTAATGTGACATTGATACTACACTTACGTGTTGGGTTGCATATGAAACTTATGTTTTGGTTAAGATAAGTAAAGACTACTGTGCATGTCTTCTGTACTCTAAAATCTATTGAAGACAAGTTGCAATCATCTATATTATCAAAACGTGAAGCAAATTTTGTGTGGCGTAAAACTCGAGCACCGTTGCGCTGATCCTCGTGAAACTTTCCAAATATCTTCGTCTTCCCACCACGGGGTGCAATAGAGATTTTGTTTTCTCAAATTCGCCCCCAAATCAGGGTAAGGGTAGCATCAAAGGTTTGGCGGAATCCCTTTCAGTTTTCTGTGTACAAGGGAATTATCTTTACACATATCACAATTGCCGGACCAAGTACATTGGACCTTTATCTTCGTACCACTTTCTTTCTTTTGAAAGGGCATGGAGGAGAGGGCAGAGGGTAGAGTTACATCGATCGGCTTCTTTTTCAAGCAAAAACATTGTTGGCTAGAGAGGAGAGAACATGCGAGTTTTAATGGGGGCGTCGAATGAGAATATCCTCGGCAGCAAGGCCTCCATATCGGGAGAAGGGATGGAAGAACATGTGGCAGGAGTACGGGAGGAATATGTGAAATCCAGGGGGATAGACCTCGCAGGGCAGCATCTATGGATGTGCGTTGGCGTACACGACTTATGCTCGAGGTTTGAATGAGAAAGGGAGACCATTCTTAGTCCAGGGGGGACACTCTTCATATACACAGATGGGTCAGTCCGGGGAATTTTCAGAAAACCCAAAAATATCACTTTAGCTTCATTACAACCCAAAAAAGCAGCTCATCTTATACCTTGACATCTGTAAACGAGCATAAAAGATCTAGAAACAGTGCAAATTGAGGCCAGGATTGTCAAATATTTGATGACCAAAAATATCGAAAACATAATTTCAGTTTATTTGGAGCCAAGAATATCACTTTCAGCAATATTCTGACCCAAAAATATCTGACTTACGTCCCCGTATGTGCATGTGCTGAGTGCCCCCCCCCGGATCCTTAGCAGTACGGGACCGGAGATCCAAGGCTCCTATCGTTCCATACTTTGGTTCCACTGCTCCGGATTATACACCTACATCGGATGATACAAAGCAGATAATGATGTCAACGATCTCCTGTTTGTGTGATTTTGGTGTTGTCACGAACAAAGGATCATGTCATAAATAAGATCATGAGTGCATCCTTACAAATGAAGGCTTGAGAGAAGTGGGGGGGGGGGGTATAATGAAAGGGGAGATTTATTCTGAGGGGCATAGAGCTAAAAAGAGAGAACGGGATATAAATGGGCAATGAGATGCTTATAGTACAGGTCCTTGACTGATAACAGAATTTCTATTCTGAACAAGTAAACCTGTATAAATATTACTTATTATTATTATTATTATTATTATTATTATTATTATTATTATTATCATTATTATTATGTATTTGGTATCCTAGGAAGACTAGGGGGGGGGGTGATTCGCCCCTTTCCTTAATTTCTGTTCTACACAACCTAGAGCCTCGAAACTTAGCATGTGTATAGTATATCATATGTTGAACCAAAATATGAAATCTATTTTTAGAAATATCACGTGACCTCTTGATGACGTCATCATATTTTTGTAGGTAGCTGAAGAAATCGGACATTTCATTGCCTAAACTTTCTAGAAGGTACAACGGAGGAGCGTTAGTATGTAAATTTCAGAAGAGCAAAGATTAAAGAAGGAAAACGATGGAAAGTAAGGGAGTGGTTATTCTAATCCTGGGTACCAGGGCGGAGGATACTTTAACAGAATAAGACAACATTTCATATCCCATCTTGAATATGGAAAAAAGTTTTATACCCCACCACCTTTCAGCAAAACCCCATCCAGAAGTCTTTGAGGACGTGATATATGAAATATATACACATGCATGCCAACTTATTCCAGGCAATTTTCATATAGGTCCAGTGACTCATCATTTCCAATTGTCTTTCAATTTTACGCTTAAATGTTAACTGATGACTTCACATAAATATTTTTTCAAGCAAAATAGTTTTGCACCTCATCCCAAATCCCTTGATATTTGGATACCCCCACACAGTAATGGGAAAATTCTCATAGCCCTGTCAAAAATCCTCCGCCTTGGCACCCAGGATCAAAAATGACTGCTCCCTAACCGAACAAGAGCAATGACTGCATCTGTGGGAAATTTGGGAAATTAGGCAGCGCAACTAGCAGGAGAGATTGAAGAAATCTTGAGGGACTTTAAATTGCATGAACATTTAGCAAAGAAAGGATACATAAGCAGTGAACAGAGGAAGCAATGGGGAGAAAAAGAGGAACAAGAAAGAACAGGTTCATCTTGCCTCTATCTTTGGAATTATAAAGAACGTTGGCAAGCATCGAGAGAAATGAACACCGACTAAACCGTGCCTATATGTGATAAGACTTCGTATTTCAAAAACAGAATAGCTAAGCTATGCAGAAGGAAGGACAACAAGAATAGAGACAGCTGCGAGAAACAAAACGGAAGAAGTCAAAACTATGCCTGAGATCAGAGATGGAGTGAAGAGAATCATTGTGCGAATATCATGCGAGAGAAAGACAAGTAGCTGCATGTGAAATGTAAAGACAGTAGAAATCAAATCAGGGAAGAGAACTGATCAAAGCTGAGGATTCTACTGGGTTTTGAAAAAGGAGAAATTACACCAGAGACATATCCGTCTGAACATGAGACAGGTAAGAGAGACTGCAATGGATCTCAGCATACGCCATTTGGATGGAAGTGTATTTTCTCTGTTCTTGAATTTCCCCATTTTCGACTATTGATTTGCAAGCAGGTTGAAGTAAATTATTGAAGTAAATTATTAGAAATTCTAACAAGCTCTTGGAAAGAAAATGATGAACATTATATAATGTCTATGCTACCATTTAGGGAGCTGTATTTTTTTTCAAATAAACTGCCCCAGTATACAGTGCTGAGATATTCCTTCCAGTCGACCAGGGCCTAACAACGTGAAGGTCCAGGTTCAAATTGGAATTTCCATTCCGCAAAATTAAACTGGAAATAAAGGCCTATCTTATCTGGGGCCAAAACATGGAATAGTCTTCCATCTGAGTTGAAATCAACAGACAATATCAATGCATTCAAACATAAGACCAAAGAGAACTTTTCTAAAATATACGGAAAGAGGAAACTGACATACGGGGTGCGCCAAAATAAACTATGCACTTTTGGCGCAGGCCACCATAAATCGTACACTGCATCGATTTTGAAGATTTATGACTTAATCTTTAGCAGAAAGCCTGAATTAGATACTAGGATTTTTTGCAAATTTTCCGTTTTCAATTTTTAGAGCTACTGCAAACATTTACGCCTCAGAGTAAATGTGGTTTAACTACAAGGGCTAGCACAGTTGTTTCCTTCCCCCCTCTCTGTCCCATCTTCCCCTGTCACGCATCTCATACTTCCCAGCATGCATCATGCTCCGAATCCTCCTCGTGCATTGAGACTTGATCAAAAACAAATTTCAAGGCGAAGCTGCAGAAGAATTTCGATGAGTATTCAATCAATTCCAAAAATAACGAGAAGTTCAGCGAACAGATCTTCTATCAGTACCTTTTAGTCACTTATGTAAAAGGAAAAGTCGACCATTCGGAAGGTTACCACCGGAAGATGAAGGATTGCTCTCTGCAGCAGAGCGCGCCACAGTTGGCCTAAAGGAAGTTGTATGAACCTTGCCCAACACCAATTTAAATTGCGTTTACTTCAGTCCATCGTAGCAGACCATAACGCCTTATGCCTCATCGGCATAGAAGTCGCTGTAACCGAACATTGATTCGAGGTGGAACATTGTTCTATTTCAGCCAGCACAAGGATCAATTCAAGTTCTTCTTCCTAATCTTCCAGACACAAACACTAATAGAAGTCACAAGATACCACAAACAAAATCTTTCTTTACGAACGAGCAAAAAGGAGTAAAGAAAGAGAAAGGAAAGTAAGGTCTGTCAACAGCAGAACTAAAACTGATAACAGTGTCAATCATCAACAGTAAAAATGAAATCAAAAAGAGAAAAGCAACAAATAGTATTTTGAACTGAAGCAAACCTCTTCGTTATTGGCTGGCAGCCAAACTCTTCAATCCTTGGTTGGCAGGTTGGATCAAACTGCATCAAGCATCACCTACCCTCTTTGCGGCTGGCGGCATTATCCACATGTAAAGATTCACAGTTACGGCCAGGTGATATATTTCAAATTTCTCTCTGCAGTTACAGCCCAATTTTCTTAACGAGAATCAACGGGGATAAAAGCCCGGCGCGGAAGGAGTCTGCGAATTCTATTATTGGCCTATTGTCTTTGATTAATTTGAGA
Organism: Aurelia coerulea; assembly: GCA_039566865.1. Taxonomy (NCBI): domain Eukaryota; kingdom Metazoa; phylum Cnidaria; class Scyphozoa; order Semaeostomeae; family Ulmaridae; genus Aurelia; species Aurelia coerulea. Next base: position 34,251,793 of record CM076943.1, read on the forward strand.
TGTTAATGGATTTTTTTTATCCAGAGGAATAATAACGTGCGTAGGAGTTTTCTTTGTCCTATTTATAGACTGCCTCTACTTAGCTCCGTTGATTCACTTTGAGTTGCCTATCCCTTAAAAACAAAGAACTAAACAATACAGCAGAACTGTCACACACACACAAGGAAATTAAACACCTAGACTCCCCCCCCCCCCTTTTTTCTTCTTGCTGCCCACTAACCCTGGCAGACAATCTTGCAGGTTATTCACCTTGGCACAAGTCACATCAAGCGCACAAACTCCACTACTCCTTTTTGTGCCAACGGCTCAAAGAACAAGAAATTCACAAACCAACATGAGCCAGCATTCAACCACCCATCAATCAGGGGCCAAGAAGGTTTTTCAAAAAGGCCAGCTCGCGATGGGCTGCACCAATATTGCTGTGTCCCCGAATATCCACATCTATTGAGGGTCATATCTGGAAATCTGCAAATCTTGTCAGTCAACCGAGCAGTTTATTCACCTTGGCACAGGTAGCACCCAGCACACAAACCCAATCACCCCCTGTTTTTGTGACAATGGCCCAAGGAACTATAAATTCACAAACATAACCCAGCATTCAACTACCCTATTAATCTTTCAAGAAGACCTAATTACTGTGGGCTGCACAAATGTTGCTGTGTGACCTAATATCTACATATGTGATAATCATAGGGTGTGTCATTTCTGCAAAATTTTGGAAAAAGCCAACAAACTCCTCCCCCTCCCCCCCCCCCCATTTGCTACCTACTGTGCATGGCATGTATAACCTCTGTTCTGCGTCGAATGCGTTCTGCGCCTATGAATCGTTTGCACTCATACAATAACCCCTCATTGTTGTTGCACGCCGAAGCAGTACTTGTACACCCAAAACAAAAAACAGGGTATTTAAAAACTACAACCATTCTGGGGTAGTCCGTTCAATCAAAGTTGTTCCTTATTGTAGCTACTAACTTATTTCCTTACTTTCAGGGTTTCAAATTATTTGATTTAACTGTTGTTGTTGGTTTTTACAGGAACTACCAACTTTCTTTCCAAGGGCACTGAACAAACTTTGTTGTGCTTCTGTTCTGCATCGTAGGCATCTGCCTGTGAATCGTTTGCACTCATATAACAACCCCTCATTGTTGTCGCACACCGAAGTTGCACTTATACACCCAAACAAACAAAAACAAAAAACAAACAAAAACAAACAAACAAACAAACAACAGGGTATTCAAAAACTACAACCATCCTGGAGAATTCCGTTCATTCAAAGTTGTTCCTTATTGTAGCTCCTAACTTATTTCTTTCCTTTCAGGGTTTCAGATTATTTGATTTAACTGTTGTTGTTGTTTTTTACAGGAACTACCAGCTTTCTTTCCACATATTAAAGAGTCTTTGTTGTGTTTATGGGTTCATTGCAATGAGTCTGTTATTCATTACTATCAAGATTTCTATTAGCATAAAAGGGCTGCCTCCTCCACATAAGGGGGAATGCCGCTTTGCGCTTCCCTGGTCTACTCCCTCCTTCCAGATCAGCAAAGGTGACCTTGATATTTGTGGTCTTAACTGGTCTCAGAACATAAATAATGTAGGCCTCATTCTACCTCCCAGGGTGCTTCCCCTGCAGAGGGGTCACAGGTATTTCCCTATCTCTTAATAACCAGAATTTGGTCATATGGCCGTCCGTCCGCGTTTGTTATGAAGTGCCCACCTTACAGGCATGCCAGGGTTTGGCAAAGGACAGTGTACATATTGTTTAGCCTAGGTCAGACTTGTACTGTACATTGAAGGTCTTTTAGGCGCACATCATACAATGCAGTGTGGGTTTGCTGATCTGTGACAGCCATTAGCACTGTGACCAACATCGACGCACTACAAATTTGAATTGTCCAAAAGCCAGGAGGTTGGCCCAGTGGTTAAGGCGCCGGACTCACAACCGCAAGGTCGTGGGTTCGAATCCCACCAGGGTCATACTTGCTGCGAAAGTCCAGTAATTCCAGGCAAAGGCAAAAGGAATCACGAGGTGTGGTCACATCGAGAGGAAGAACCGGGGTCGCCCTGACGGGCCCCCCTGCGCCAAGCGCAGAAACCCATACCTTGCGAGAATAGCAAGTGTATGTGCCTAAAAAGTGAAAGGTTATGTATAACACGTGTCCCCTGCTGGAAACAAGTCAACTCAAGACTTTCGCAGGCTAGGCACGTTAAATACAAATACTCACTCACTAACTCAGGATTCCACCACCTTTCCATGGGATAGTCTTTGTCAGGTGTATCCATTAGGTCTTGTGTCATCAAGGGATAAAAGCAAAACACATCAAACTCAAACAAACAAACAAACCAAAGGCAAGCAGACAAGCAAAACTATACAAACAAAACAAACAAAACACAAACAGACAGGAAACAAAACACAAGAAGCAACAAAAAATCAAAGGAAGCAAAATAAACAAACAAACCAAACAAAAACAAACCAAAACAAACAAGCAAAACCATACAAACAAAAGAAACAAAAGAAACAAAACACAAACGAACAAGAAACAAATCACAAGAAGTAACAAAAAACAAAGGAAGCAAAACATACAAACAAGCCAAAACAAAAACAAAACAAAGGAAAAACAAAACACAGACATCAAAACTGTTCTACTGTCACAATAGGCACTTGTATACAGTTGGTCAATACATATGTCTAAACAACCCAACTTACCCATTATCTCAAGAAATTATTCCTTACAAGGGCACTGGACAAATATACTATCAGTGTCAGGCAATTACCACATATCAACGATGTTCTGCCTGATTCTCTTTCTCATTGACAGATAAGCAAGTTTCTTGGACTTACACCCGAAGCAGAATCAGGAACCTTTCACCTATGGGGCTAGAAGCTTTGCAGTCACAATAACAGTTTTTCTTACAAAAGGCATACCAGCAAGTGACGAATGTAAAGTGCTGCCGTTGTTACCAGCAGATTAAAGTCCATTCTCATGAAGGTCAGAACACTCAGCAGCAGCCAGTCCCAAAGCCAAACAAGTACTCTTTATGTGTCATGTAGATTTTGGTCGGGCAGTATGGCAACCCTGGTTATGTGGTTCCGATCAGTGGGGTCCGTATTTTGGCGATATTTTGGCGGTAAGGGCCATCCCATTCTGGGTGGCCTTAGGGTTTGACATTATCTTAAGTCTCAGGGACTGACCTACTCCTCAAGGGGGGACGGCAGCATTGCATATTGCTGGCCTACTCCCTCCTTGCAGGACGGCACTACAAACCGCAGTTACCAAATTGTATAATCGCTTGTTTAGTTAAATGATACGACCCCACAGATCGCCAACCCAGTGTGTTTTTTCTCTGCAAGCTCTGAGTGTCCCGCAGGAGTTAAAAGCGAGTTTCTTAAAATTTTCGTTTTCAAAAACACTGAAAACGATCAAAAAAACGTTGATCAAATTTTCTAAAGACTCAACATGAATGGACAAAGAGAAAACATTTTCAGCGTGATTTAGGGATTTAGAAATTGATTATTGTAAACTTCTGCACGAGCGTTATTTCAACGATTGGCCTGTTGCGAAATTCTGTAGTAGTTACAATAAAGTGCCGCCCCAAAAGCCGTTACAAAATCAAAATGCAACAAGACTCCATGCTTTCTGGCCTCAGGACGCTTCCTCATTTGTCTTCTTAACCCCCTTATGCAAACATTTACGCCTCAGAGTAAATGTGGTTTAACTACAAGGGTTAGCACAGTTGTTTCCTTCCCCCCTCTCGGTCCCATCTCCCCCTGTCACGCATCTCATACTTCCCAGCATGCATCATGCTCCGAGTCCTCCTCGTGCATCGAGACTCGATCAAAAACAAATTTCAAGGCGAAGCTGCAGAAGAATTTCGATGATTATTCAATCAATTGCAAAAATAACGACAAGTTCAGGGAATAGATCTTCTATCAGTACCTTGTAGTCACTTATGTAAAGGAAAAGTCGACCATTTTGAAGGTTACCACCGGAAGATGAAGGATTGCTCTCTGCAGCAGAGCGCGCCACAGTTGGCCTAAGGAATTTGTATGAACCTTGCCCAACACCAATTTAAATTGCGTTTACTTCAGTCCAGCGTAGCAGACCATAACGCCTTATGCCTCATCGGCATAGAAGTCGCTGTAACCGAACATTGATTCGAGGTGGAACATTGTTCTATTTCAACCCGAAAGGGTAGCAACGCAGCACAAGGATCAATTCAAGTTCTTCTCCAGTCACAAACACTAGCCTAATAGAAGTCACAAGATACCACAAACAAAATCTTTCTTTACGAACGATCAAAAAGGAGTAAAGAAAGAGAAAAGAAAGTCAGGTCTGTCAACAGCAGAACTAAAACTGGTAACAGTGTCAATCATCTGACAGACAACAGTAAAAATGAAATCAAAAAGAGAAAAGCAACAAATAGTATTTTGAACTGAAGCATATCTCTTCGTTATTGGCTGGCAGCCAAACTCTTCAATCCTTGGTTGGCAGGTTGGATCAAACTGCATCAAGCATCACCTATCCTCTTTGCGGCTGGCGGCATTATCCACATGTAAAGATTCGCAGTTACGGCCAGGTGATGTATTTCAAATTTCTCTCTGCAGTTACAGTCCAATTTTCTTAAAGAGAATCAAAGGGGATAAAAGCCCGGCGCGGAAGGAGTCTGCGCATTCTATTATTAGCCTATTGTCTTTGATTAATTCGAGACGTTAGTGGATATTGTTTATCCAGAGGAATAATAACGTGCGTTAGGAGTTTTCTTTGTCCTATTTATAGACTGCCTCTACTTAGCTCCGTTGATTCACTTTGAGTTGCCTATCCATTAAAAACAAAGAACTAAACAATACAGCAAAACAACAGCAAAACTGTCACACACACACAAGGAAATTAAACACCTAGACCCCCCTTTTTCTTGCTGCCCAATAACCCTGGCAGACAACCTAACAGGTTATTCACCTTGGCACAAGTCACATCCAGCGCACAAACTCCACTACTCCTTTTTTGTGCCAACGGCTCAAAGAACAAGAAATTCACAAACCAACATGAGCCAGCATTCAACCACCCATCAATCAAGGGCCAGGAAGGTTTTTCAAAAAGGCCAGCTCGCGATGGGCTGCACCAATATTGCTGTGTCCCCCAATATCCACATTTAGTGAGGGTCATATCTGGAAATCTGCAAACCTTGTCAGTCACCCGAGCAGTTTATTCACCTTGGGACAGGTAGCACCCAGCACACAAACCCCATCACCCCCTGTTTTTGTGCCAATGGCCCAAGGAACTATAAATTCACAAACATGACCCAGCATTCAACTACCCTATAAATTTTTCAAGAAGACCTAATTACTGCGGGCTGCACAAATGTTGCTGTGTGACCTAATATCCACATATGTGATAATCATAGGGTGTGTCATGTCTGCAAAATTTTGGAAAAAGCCAACAAACTCCCCCCCCCCCCCCCCATTTGCTACCTACTGTGCATGGCATGTATAACCTCTGTTCTGCGTCAAATGCGTTCTGCGCCTATGAATCGTTTGCACTCATATAATAACCCCTCATTGTTGTTGCACGCCGAAGCGGTACTTATACACCCAAAAAACAAAAACAAACAAAAAACAAAAAACAACAGGGTATTCAAAAACTACAACCATTCTGGAGAAGTCCGTTCATTCAAAGTTGTTCCTTATTGTAGCTACTAACTTATTTCCTTCCTTTCAGGGTTTCAAATTATTTGATTTAACTGTTGTTGTTGGTTTTTACAGGAACTACCAGCTTTCTTTCCAAGGGCACTGGACAAACTTTGTTGTGCCTCTGTTCTGCGTCGCAGGCATCTGCCTATGAATCGTTTGCACTCATATAACAACCCCTCATTGTTGTCGCACGCCGAAGTGGCACTTATACACCCAAACAAACAACAAAACAAACAAACAAAAAAACAAAAAACAACAGGGTATTCAAAAACTACAACCATCCTGGAGAATTCCGTTCATTCAAAGTTGTTCCTTATTGTAGCTACTAACTTATTTCTTTCCTTTGAGGGTTTCAGATTATTTGATTTAACTGTTGTTGTTGTTTTTTACAGGAACTACCAGCTTTCTTTCCACAGATTAAAGCATCTTTGTTGTGTTTATGGGTTCATTGTAATGAGTCTGTTATTCATTACTATCAAGATTTCTATTAGCATAAAAGGACTACCTCCTCCACATAAGGGGGAATGCCGCTTTGCGCTTCCCTGGTCTACTCCCTCCTTCCAGATCAGCAAAGGTGACCTTGACATTTGTGGTCTTAACTGGTCTCAGAACATAAATAATGTAGGCCTCATTCTACCTCCCAGGGTGCTTTCCCTGCAGAGGGGTCACCGGTATTTCCCTATCTCTTAATAACCAGAATTTGGTCATATGGCCGTCCGTCCGCGTTTGTTATGAAGTGCCCACCTTACATGCATGCCAGGGTTTGGCTAAGGACAGTGTCCATATTGTTTAGCCTCTGTCAGACTTGTACTGTACATTGAAGGTCTTTTAGGCGCACATCATACAATGCAGTCTGGGTTTGCTGATCTGTGACAGCCATTAGCACTGTTACCAACATCGACGCGCTACAAATTTGAATTGTCCAAAAGCCAGGATTCCACCACCTTGTCCATGGGATAGTCTTTGTCAGGTGTATCCATTAGGTCTTGTGTCATCAAGGGATAAAAGCAAAACACATCAAACTCAAACAAACAAACAAACAAACCAAAGGCAAGCAGACAAGCAAAACCATACAAACAAAACAAACAAAACACAAACAGACAGGAAACAAAACACAAGAAGCAACAAAAAATCAAAGGAAGTAAAACATACAAACAAACCAAACAAAAACAAACCAAAACAAACAAGCAAAACCATACAAACAAAACAAACAAAAGAAACAAAACACAAACGAACAAGAAACAAATCACAAGAAGTAACAAAAAACAAAAACAAAGGAAGCAAAACATACAAACAAGCCAAAACAAAAACAAAACAAAGGAAAAACAAAACACAGACATCAAAACTGTTCCAGTGTCACAATAGGCACTTGTATACAGTTGGTCAATACGTATGTCTAAACAACCCAACTTACCCATTGTCTCAAGAAATTATTCCTTACAAGGGCACTGGACAAATATACTATCAGTGTCAGTCAATTACCACGTATCAACAATTTTCTGCCTGATTCTCTTTCTCATTGACAGATAAGCAAGTTTCATGGACTTACACCCGGAGCAGAATCAGGGACCTTTCATCTATGGGGCTAGAAGCTTTGCAGTCACAATAACAGTTTTTCCCACAAAAGGCATACCAGCAAGTGACGAATGTAAAGTGCTGCCGTTGTTACCAGCAGATTAAAGTCCATTCTCATGAAGGTCAGAACACTCAGCAGCAGCCAGTCCCAAAGCCAAACAAGTACTCTTTATGTGTCATGTAGATTTTGGTCGGGCAGTATGGCAACCCTGGTTATGTGGTTCCGATCAGTGGGGTCCGTATTTTGGCGATATTTTGGCGGTAAGGGCCACCCCATTCTGGGTGGCCTTAGGGTTTGACATTATCTTAAGTCTCAGGGACTGACCTACTCCCCAAGGGGGGACGGCAGCATTGCATATTGCTGGCCTACTCCCTCCTTGCAGGACGGCACTACAAACCGCAGTTACCAAATTGTATAATCGCTTGTTTAGTTAAATGATACGACCCCACAGATCGCCAACCCAGTGTGTTTTTTCTCTGCAAGCTCTGAGTGTCCCGCAGGAGTTAATGCAAACATTTACGCCTCAGAGTAAATGTGGTTTAACTACAAGGGTTAGCACAGTTGTTTCCTTCCCCCCTCTCGGTCCCATCTCCCCCTGTCACGCATCTCATACTTCCCAGCATGCATCATGCTCCGAGTCCTCCTCGTGCATCGAGACTTGATCAAAAACAAATTTCCCCTCCCTCCCTCCCCTTAGCTACTCTTAAATCCATTGAACATAAAGGGGCTCTTTCATTTTTCAGGTTCCCCATCCCCATTTTACTGAAACTTCAGCAAAGGGTTGCCAAACTCAGCCACTCTTATGTTGTCATCGAATGCATTTTGTAGCACGGTAAGGGCCACCCCATTTTGGGTGGCGTTAGGGTTGATATTATCTTAAGCTTGAGGAAGGGCCTTGCCTACTCCCCAAGGGGGACGGCAGCAGTGCATTGTGCTGACCTACTCCCTTCTTGCAGGATGGCAGAACAAAGTAACACAAATGACAAGGATTGGCCTATTACCCAATTGGGGGATGGGAGAATTGCCTTTGCTGACCTACTTCTTTCTTGCAGGATGACAGAATTAAGTGACACAAATGACAAGAATAAAGAAAACAAAAAAAAAAACAAAAAATTCCAAAGGGGGACGGCAGCATTGGTTGCTGGCCTACTCTCTCTTTGCACCATGGCAGAACAAACCGCAATCAATTGAACATTTATGGGTCGTATCATTCTAAGGGGCTGCTAAACTCAAACATTTTATGTTGTCATTCAATATTTGTATCGTAGCACGTTCCCTTTTTATTTTCAGGAAGTGCCCATTTAGCTTAATGAAAAATGCCCTTAAAGCGTTGTGTCCCCCCCCCCTAAATTTGAGATGCTTCCTACGTACCTGAATGAAAATAAGATTCGTAGCTGCAACATGACCCAATTAAACATTAACCATGGCTGAGACGGCAACTTTGATAACAATTGAACATTTGATACAAACGCGTCTCCCAATCCCTGGTGAGCAAAGAACAACAAAGCAAAAAAGGGGGAATTCAATAAACGAGAGTAGCGAAGGCACGAGAGCGCAATGTGGGCATCTAAATCATTTAGAGTATAGTTATAGTATAGGGATCTTTAAAATTTTGTTGAAACTGTATTTTACCATTAGATGCAAAGGTCCAGAATAGACAATTATGCTCAAGATGGAGGGGAGGAACTTTTTACCAAGATGAATTTATTGTAAAGATTCAATCAAAGAATGCAGTGTGCAAATGGTAAAAATTCTTCATTGCCACCTCAGGGTAATGGCTTATTGTGCTCATCAAATTTATGTGCTTAATGAAAAAGGTAGATGAGTTTGAAGAAAAAGCGTAGGAGCCATAGGGGCACTGGGAGCGCATGCCCCCCCCCCTAACATTTTGCAATTATGACAGCAAAATGTCCTTTTGTTTCAGGTGGTGTTTGTCCTTGAAGTGTCAAGCCCCCCTCCCTAACTGCTTCCTACGTCTCTGGTTTGAAGGAGTACTGTATTACAGCGTATTGGTTCCTAAAAACAATGGTATCCTATTGTTGTACAATCAGGCACAATGTTGTGCCTCAGAAGAAAATTGTGACTGAGTCTACAACAAAAGGGTGCCATTGTTTTTAGGAGCCAATCAGCTGGGTGACATACTTTTAATACCAACTAATTGTAACATTTTAAGTCTAAATCATTTGCTGGGATTTAAGGGGGTGGGATTGTCCTCCCTCCCCCTGCAAGATGAGAACTCTGCATTCTGTTTGGTGCTCAAATTTTGGCAACAAATACACTTAGAACTGTGATAGTAACCTCTTTTAATCTGCTTCTGACAAAATGAAAGGAAATATACAATACAATGATCAGTTAGAACAAAAACCTAATTATTTTGTTGAATCGAGTAAAAATTGTCATGCTGGATTGCAACGCTGTCATTTAATTTTGTGGCTCTTCGATCATCCATCACCTTGGCCTAGACGTTTCTGGTCGAGTTTGAAAGGGGCCTAGGATTGAAACTAAAACTGATTGATTGCAATCTTTTGCTGAAATGGTGAAATAAGCTACAAATAATCACTTCAGCCTGTTCTTCATTTCGATCGTCCGCTGCTAGCTATAGCATCAGCTGAGTTAATTTCTGCTTTCCATCGTTGTGATTATCACGTGATCAGTTCGCCTCGTATTCAGGAGCCATGCATGACGATTCTGCGCGCGCATAAGAAACATTTCTGGTCTTTGCTAGCAATCAGTCTTTGTGCTCGGTGATTCGTAAATTTGTTCGTTGTTACATGAGTAAAAAACACGTATCGCTCAATTCCCAGTAGATTGTTTATTCACTTTTTGAATTATTTGCAACACTGCTTGCCTCGCATTTGGCTGGTTTTCAAAAGAATGCTTTTATTAAGGTAACTCTGCTTTCCGCTCTAGTGCACAGCGAGATGCCTTTTCGCAAAACCACTCTCCTCAGAAAACAGTTAATTTCTCCAATATTATTCGGTCTATCGAAAAGCGGCAAAAAGGATGTTGTTCTGTATAATCTGGGCAATCGAAAGATGTATAAATCGCAATGTTTCCATCAACCCTGGCATCGCAAATCCTTGCTCAAATCTTTTTGCTGATTTCAGAAAAGTGGATTTACCTCCAAAACTACTCGAAAAAGTTTCGATTTTTTTTCGCTCCATCTTTAGCTAAGTAGTTGATCTACAACTTTGCCAAGTCTGATTGAAAAAGCTAGGCTAGATTTCCTGCAATCGAATTCTACATTTCTGTTTACCTTTCGACATCGAAGGGAAAAAGCGTTAGTCAACAGTTTAGCCCATGCAGAACGATTTGAACGCCCGTAGAATGTTTTTGCAAAAAAATTAGTTCTTGATCTAAGATCTATGCTCATGTGAATGCTTACGAAAGTCTCGAAAGACACCCAAAGCATGGTTTCGTGAAGTTGCTGGTAAAAATCAGTAATTTTCAATCAATAGATGCAAATGATACTTTTACAAGCGCACTAAGGATGTCTTTTGAGACCTGCGTATGGTATTCCCAAAAGATGACGTTCATTTGTTTGCCAATGGAAAAACTTCTGAAAGTTATTTCAAGCCTGAGCTTTTGCAAGCGTGCTTCATAGCATGGTAATCTGTTGACCAAGGTTTCTCCATTTCGCAGTCGAAAAGTAAACAGAAATACGAAATTCGATTGCAGGAAATCTAGCCTAGCTTTTTCAATCAGACTTGGCAAAGTTGTAGATCAACAACCTAGCTAAAGATGGAACGAAAAAAAATCGAACATTTTTCGAGTAGTTTTGGAGATAAATCCACTTTTCTGAAATTAGCAAAAAGATTTGAACTAGGATTTGCGAAACCAGGGTTGTCGGAAACATTGTGATTTATACATCTTTCGATTGCCCAGATTATACAGAACAACATCCTTTTTACTGCTTTTCGATAGGCCGAATAATATTGGAGAAATTGACTGTTTTCTGAGGAGAGTGGTTTTGCGAAACGGCATTTCGCTGTGCACTAGAGCGGAAAGCAGAGTTACCTTAAAAGCGTAGAAATAGGTTGACCAACAAAGCAGTCAATCTTTCGCAGTATGCGTTTCATAGATAATAGATTTGGAAATCTTTCGATTTGGTTTTCACAGTCAGTTTAAAAGTAAAAAAAGCGGCAAGTTGCCTTCGCATTTGGACATAGAAGGCAAAGCAGAAAGGCGTGGTAAAGATCTGGCATTTCGTAAGGTTTTGCGATTTCTTTCACCCGCCAACCCACAAGCTAAAATCGTACCATGCTCCTTTATTTCATGACAGGGATGTCTGTCTCTGCCATGGACATTGAGTGCACTGGTTTGTGGAGAAAAAATCTAAACATTTTGTCTCTAACCCCCAACTATTTCGGTTGCTGCGGGAGTGCACATTTGGCCAGTGCATTTGAAATCCCAAACTTTGGCCTCGGTGATGAGAGAACACTGCCATTGCTATCTGGCAACTGGCAAATTTTATATTTGTGATTGTTCATATCTGAGGGGCCACATTATTTTATCTGAAGCAAGAATTAAACAAAGAAAAAAAATTTACTAGAGATGACTCGTTTGCGAGTCTAATCAAGCAATTTGGGGTTCAATATTGCCCCCAGGGGCGGAACGCAGGGCCGCGAAAATTGGAAAAGATTTTGGCCTACCCCATTTTGGGCCGTAACTCCGTTTTGCGAGAGGTAAACGGCCTTGGCATGTCAAAAATCGACGTGAAACCGTATTCTTTCACTAAAACATTTTTAATCTCGAATTTATCTCTAAAATTCTCAGAATAACGAGCCTTTCTTTTTTCAAAGCTGTGGGGAAAGTCCCGAAAATCTCCACTTAGGCCCTTTTTCCTCCCAAATGGATCGTGCTCGTTTTCCTACTAAATGCACTTGCTAACTCGAGATTAATAATTAAATACCTTAAAAAGGGTTGAAATAAGGTCCAAAAGTTTGTTTTTAGTTTCTCGATTTATCCACTTCAAAATCAGCCAAAGACGATATGCCAGTTTTCGTTGATTTTTCAACATTTTCTCCCAAGTTTTGGACTTACTACATGTGAAGTAAGGGGTCAAGATCAGCTGATCGTTTGTTTATGTGCCCTACTCTACAAATTGATCGTGGGAAATACATCGAATAAGATATTCTGAAATGGAGAGGATTCCCCGAATTTCCGATTGTTACTTGGGCTGTCGGAATTGGCCGCGCTCGCCTCAATCCCTTTTTCCTAATTGGCAAATGGCCTATTGAAATCCAAAAAGCTGCAAAGATAGTTATCTGTCAACATTCTTAAGAATGTAGCATTACTTTCAATTTTTCAACTTTTTGACACAAAAAGATTTCGTTTCTTTTCTTTCATGAAAACTTTTCTTTCAATAACACCTCTGGAAGGACCATTATGAAACAAAGTCGCACTGACCTTTAATGCTATCCCTGACATTCTAAACGGAGGGGGGGGCTGTTTTTAGATAATATTTCTAATTTTTATATTTATATTATATTATACACTTGTAATAAGACTTCTTTTTCCCAAATTTATGTTACATTTAATTTCTAAATTGTTATGGCAAAATATTAGATGCATACATACATTTCACCCTAAAGTGCCACGTTTCCAATTCATGTTTCATTTCTATTACAAGGAGGAAAACATTATTTACTATGGAGAAGGAGATAGAGTAAGAGATCGAAAGAAAAACACACTTTCTTTCTCTTTCTCTTTCCCTTTCTTTTCCTCTTTCTCTTTCTTTTTCGCCCTTTCAACTCCACGATACCTCCTCTGCATAACTAAATAAATTTTCCTCTGAAGCAGCATATATGCTGAAATATAACTGTGGTGTCTAACTACCCGTGATTTTACAAAAGATTTTCTTGCAAAAGTCCTTTTGAGAAACCTTAATTTGCCTTACAGCAATGACTTGGACACGCTTTAGCAAGTGCTATCAACTTTAGAGGCTGAACAAGTCCCCGAAAATGAATAACTTAGGCTGGGAGATTCCATTCTTCCAAGAGGACAAGATACATCAAGGGCATTAATACATGTAAAGCCCTACCTGGCAAAACGACTGGACATTTGCACTGAACATGCACTGGATAAATGTTCAGCGTAAAATGTTGCGTCGTTTTGCCACCTTGTCCAGTCTCGTTCAGTTGTGTTCAGTGATGTTGAGCCTTGTTCAGTCAGCGTTGAAGGCAGTCAAAAATGTTCAGTGGACAAGATTAAATTTCTCTTGTTTTAAGATGTTGTGGAAAAATGTTCAGTCGTTTTGCCACTCCACTGGACATTGTCCAGTTTGGGCACACACATTTCAATGACTAATTCTAATTCTGAATTCCTTTGTTGAAGATTTCGAGAAAGGCCTTAAATTTCAATTTCTAATCCTATTTTTCCTTCCTCGTAAACAAATATATGATGTACTTTTCTGTTTCGATTTTTACTGCGCAAAAAATGCACGTTGTTATAAAAAGTACTGCTTGAGATGGTTGCTTTCCCAGAAATATCGAAAAAGATCAAAATACCGGGTGTCCCAAAAAAACGCAACAGATTTGAAAACTTCTACTGCAAATTGTTTCATACTCATTATTCAACAACTATTTTTCTTCAAATCTGCAGTAAATATATTCAATTCAATTCAATTTTCTCTGTAAAGAAAATTGAATTGAATTATATTAAATTTTGATATATATTTCAGTATTGTTGGTGACTTGGTTGTAGAGTTAAAAATCAGCAAACTTCAAAATTGCCCCCAGGTCAAAACCAGAGCTGCTGCATTAACAATCATGAATCATAATGTCAAATTGTAAAACATGACAATCCCTGTAATTGCAACGAATTGCTGAAAAACACGCAACATACGATTTAATTAAACATTCAACAGACACTTTCATAAAGATTTCTGTCAAAAAACTGCCATGCCTCTTAAGGGTCCATGATGGTTGCTTGCTTTTTCTAAATGACTAGGCCAATATTAGATTTATACTTTCAATTATAAATGAACACTAAAAGCTCCCTCAAGAATGGATAACTTATGAATCTGTAAGAGATCCCTTTGTTACAGCTTTTTAATGAAGCTGTGTGCTTGTTAATGTATTCATGTAAAGTTTCAGCTATTGCCATTCTTTTAACTTTACGGTATACTTTACACTAACACTGGTTGCTCTGGTTTTGCCCTGACAGCAAATTTGAAGTTTGTTGATTTTTAACTCGTCAATCAAGTCACCAAAAATTCTGAAAAATATATGAAAATTTAATCTAATCATTGCAGATTTAGATAAAAATAATCATTGATTATTAATTTGAAACAGCTTCCGTCAGAATTTTTTTAATCTGTTGCGTTTTTTTTGGGACACCCGGTAATATAAAAGGCATTCCCACGTGTTCCAAGTGTCTGAAGGGTGTTTCCTTGTCGAGGGTCTGAAGGGCGTGGTCAGGAGTATTTTTTCTGGAGGCTTAGCCCACAGTCCCCCTTTTGCTTTTCCACCGAGGCTTTTTGGGCCCGGGGGGGGGGCACTTGGTACCTGATGTGTTATCATGCGCGTACAAACAAACGCGGGAAAGGGTGCCTTTCTGCAAAGTAGGCACGGGCCCGCACGGGCCCGCGCGGGCCCGTGTTTAGGGGTGCCAATTCGATCATGATTTCAAAAAAGGGTGTCTTATTTTGCATTTGATAAATCTAAACTCCTCTGCAATAATATTCTAATCAAAATTTTTAAAATAGAATTTTTAGTGAGTCAACGAACTTAGCAGGCCAGCACAAGATGGGGTAGGAATTCGGGAGCAGTTTCTTCCTCTTTCTTTTTATATATCACAGTGAAAACTCAACAAGATACAAATACAATATTCTGTGCCGTCCATAGCAGAAATAGACATGACGTCATCTGGTTCTGGCTATGAACAGCACTTGACAATTTCTTTAACAGCAATCTTAACCCTAATCCAAATGGGCTTTTTTCGAGCTACCATTTATGGGGGGGGGGGGTGCTTTCCACCCCCCCTCTAAAAACTGCCTTAGACGCATCCGAATTCAATATAACTTGGCACAGTTATAGAACAGGTAATTTGCAGCTTGTAGCGGAATTTGGGTGTGGCTGCCACGCCTTGTGACGTCACAGTGACGTCACAAAGCTGAAAATCTGTGAAAATGAGGCTTCCAAGTTGAATTCAAGTATAATGAAGATTTTGCACGAACTTTATGCAGTTTTTGGTTCAGTTTGTCAACAAAAATGGTGATAAAATATCATTTTATTGAAAATAACGATTTTGGAGTGATATTTTGGCAGAAATTAGCCGATTCTTATGACGTCATTTGTGCGATTAATTTATTCTATGTAAAGAGAGACCAAAAGAACCTGCAAAATGATGATTATCTATGATAAATGTATCATTAGAGTGTTTTCCATTGAAAAAGTTCGAAAAAACTTGAAAAAATTGCTAATTAGTCCAAAATGGCGGCCAAAATGACGTCATTATCAAAAAATGCTGACATCATCAAATTCCAGAAATTCTGATATCAAATTGAAGCCCTTTGTTTGCTGATTCATTTGCTGTATACTACTTCATAATTCAATCAAATAATTCCTTTGAAATCATTGAAAACAATGATTTTGTTGCTACCTCCTTCCAAATATGGGCATTTCACGTGACCCGTGAGTCCTATTGTTCAAAAATTTTTCCACCAAAATGTGGCTAATAGATAATTAGTAAAAGTCAGGGAGGCTGGGGGACATAGCAAATGTCATTTAAAAATGCGGCAAATAAAACCTTGAGGGGGGGTGGAATCCACCCCCCCATGTGGATTAGGGTTAACACTTTGTGTACCATGGTACCATTCCATTTTGCCGGACGCTAGCATACGCCAGTTTAGTTTAGGTGAATTATTGTAAAACAAAAAAGGAAAAAAAAACAGAAACAAAAACAAAAACAAAAACAAACAAATCAAAAAATCAAAAAACAAAAAACAGAACAAAAATAAAAACAAAAACTATGCACTGGTGCAAAACTTGTTCAAAGATGGTTGGATGTGAGTCACCAATGACTGGTGCCATGGTTCACAAAGGGCTTACTCAAAACAAGACTAAAGCATAAATAAGAATAAGGGGTCGCCAATCTTCCTCTTCTACCCTGGGTACCTGACTCTATGAAATAAAATCTTTAACATCATTTTTAACATTATTAACATCATGGCAGCACAGTGGCGTGGCCATGGGGGCTGGGGGGTATGTGGGGTCATTGCCCCCATCACTTTTTCGAAAGATGGTTCTTGATATTCCTTTAATACCAAAGAGAAAATGTCTTGGCATAGGTTGGGTAAGAATTTTCTGAGAAATGTGAAATTTTTCAAGGAAAGCATGCAAGAAGAAATCATGATAGCAGAAAAGCCTTCTCATGCTACATTCAAATTTGGGAATGGTGATTCAGTTATTTCTAGCAAAAAGGTTCTCTTGCCTGTGACAATAGGTAGCAAGAATATAAAGCTGGAAACAGATGTGGCTGATACTGAGATTCCTCTCTTAATGTAAAAGGCTGCAATGAAGAAAGCCAACACAATTCTTGATTTTGATCAAAACAGGGTTATCATGTTTGGAGAAGAACAAACTCTTCTGAAAACATCATCAGGTCATTATGCAATACCTATCACAAAGTCCAGGCAAATCATTGAAAAGGAGAAATTTATAATGAACTTTGCTTGCTTGCTAAAAATATCACCACAAAAGATGACAGAGAGAAAGTTGCTTTGAAATTACATAAGCAATTTTGCCATCGCAGTGCAGATAGACTAAAATGTCTGATTAAAGCTTCAGAAATCTGGAAAGCAGATGTAGAGATCCTTAATGCAGTTGATCAAGTTACAGAAAATTGCCATATTTGCAAGATCTACAAACGAGCACCCCCAAGACCAGTGGTTGCTGGGCTTCCGTTAGCCTCATATTTTAACCATACAGTTGCAATGGATTTGATAACTTACAAGCAAGGAACATGGATTCTTCATCTCATTGATGTGTTTTCAAGGTATGCAGTTGCATGTGTGAGGCATTCCAAGAAACAAGATTCCATAGTTGATGCAGTATTGAAAACATGGATCAGCTATTACGGACAACCGCAGAGATTCCTGGCAGAGAATGGTGGAGAATTTGCCAATGAAAAGTACAAGAACATGTGTGAAATGTTCAACGTTGAAATTGCAAAGACTGCAGCTGCGTACTTACTAAAACGCAAAACCAGCCAAAACGATCCAAAACGATCCAAAACCAGCCAAAACGACCCAAAACCAGCCAAAACGACCCAAAAACCAGCCAAAACGACCCAAAACCAGCCAAGTTCAAGAACCTATTGATTTGCATTGCATCCCCACAGAAACCTATTGAACGGTATTACGTAAGAATTTCTTTGCAGATTTTATGCTATTAGTAGACATGCCTGCTCTAATTAGCAAGACAATTATTTCCTTTGGGAAATTAGGTGCATTGGTGCAATAAAGCAATGGTTCATTCAATTTAAATCTATTTTTACATGGGAAAGAAGGGCATTTCCCAAAGTTACTTAGCAAGTGATTTTAATTTCAGGGATTTCTTTGCCCCTAAATAACTGATCTCATCACAGGAGGCCCACATTACAGTTAATTCAAAAAATGTTTCAAAATATCTTATTCAAAAGAAAATACCTTCTCTTTCATCACAATAGCGTTTGTTGTTTTCTTAGGCTTTTCCAACTTGTTATCTGTGAAATAAATACAGCATATTTTGAGAGAGCACCTCCCTTGTTTCCTTGTGCTCTCTCCAAAAGTGCTGTATTTATTTCACAAATAACAAATTGGAAAGGAATGAGAAAACAACATACACTATAGTGATGAAAGGAAAGGTATATTCTCTTGAATAAAATGTTTTTGAAACATTTTTTGAATTAACTGTAATGTGGGCTCCCTGTGATCTGATGTTAGATAATAGAAACTTTGGATGGTTTTGGATGATGCTAAATCTTGGAAATTTTGGTTGGTTGTGGGTGGTTATGATGTGGTTTTGGCTGGTTTTGGGTGGTTTTGGGTCGTTTATGCTGATTTTGGGTCGTTTTGGGTGGTTTTTGGGCCGTTTTGGCTGGTTTTGGGTCGTTTTGGCAGGTTTTGGGTCGTTTTGGATGGTTCCGCGTTTTAGTAAGTATGCTGCAGCTGAGAGTCCATGGTCAAATGGGTTGTGTGAACCGCATAATGGTGTTATAGAAGAGTCCATAAGGAAGGTGATGGAAGATAATGCTGCTGATATGAATCTTGAAACAGCAGTTGTATGGGGGCCAGGTCCATAACGCGGAACACGCGGAACTCGCGGAAACCGCGGAACAGAATTTTTCCGCGAGATATAGTTACGCGTTATTCACTGGCGTATTAGGCAAAAGTCCATAACGCGGAATTGAAAAACGCGGAATTTTTTTTCAAACCCTGAAAATTGCATTCTTGATTCAAAGTCATCCTTGGATCTTCGAAACACTTTTAAACAGTGCACTTGCGCCCCTCCTCAAGTTCGGCCTACTATTGCATCGTTGTTGTTATTATTCATTTTGGCTAGGCCCATCGAGGTCAGTGGCCTAACTATATGAACAATGTTGACATTGTGTTGGCAAATTCAGAAGTAAAGCCACGTTATCCTTTTAACTCATCAGTAAGAAGAATAAACAAACAGAAATTCATCTGTTTTTCCTTCAAACTTTGCTGAGAAAATTCTCGAAAAATTTCCGCGAGATTGAGTTCCGCGTTATTTACTGGCGTATTAGGCAAAAGTCCATAACGCGGAATTGAAAAACGCGGAATTTTTTTCAAGCCCTGAAAATTACATTCTTAATTCAAAGTCATCCTTGGATCTTCGAAACACTTTTAAACAGTGCACTTGCGCCCCTCCTCAAGTTCGGCCTACTATTGCATCGTTGTTGTTATTATTCATTTTGGCTAGGCCCATCGAGGTCAGTGGCCTAACCATATGAACAATGTTGACATTGTGTTGGCAAATTCAGAAGTAAAGCCACTTTCTCCTTTTAAATCATCAGTAGGAAGAATCAAACAAACAGAAATTCATCTGTTTTTCCTTCAAACTTTGCTGAGAAAATTCTCGAAAAATTTCCGCGATATTGAGTTCCGCGCTATTCACTGGCGTATTAGGCAAAAGTCCATAACGCGGAATTGAAAAACGCGGAAATTTTCGGGGCTTGAAAAAACTTCCGCGTTTTTCAATTCATTTTTCATTTTATCAATATTTATACACGAAAAACCTTTCAGCGTATTTACAAATTATCTCAAAGAAAAAATTTAAAGAAAAAATTGTAAATAATTTAAATATGCTGCTCTACCAAGGGGTCGTGTTGGGGTTTTGTAGGTTCAAAAGATACTTTCTAAAACCTGTTTTAAAACGAGCGATTGATTCTTGTTCTCGAATGTTGTCCGGGATATCATTCCAATTTTTGACACCAGAGAAGTAGAAACTTCGCTTTGCATATTCTAACCTAACTTTGGGAATTTGCAGATCTCCATGATTTCTGGTTCTATGCTCTGAAATCATGGATCTTTCAGTGAACTTATGGCGAAGATTTTCGGGACAAAGGCCATGCAGAATTTTATATGTCATGACTCCTTTGTCAAATGAGAGCAAAGACTTTACATTGAGCCATTTACAGTTCCAACCGTCCTTATACTTGGCGTTCAGTATTAGCTTCTTTGCCCTTGTCTGTAATCGTTGCAGTTGGGATAGTTTGGTGTTGGAAAGAGTACACCAAACAATGTCGCCATAGCGAAGGTGGCTTTCAAAGAGAGCTTTGTAGACCTGGTCAAGTTTCCTTTGCGGAAGGATGTCTTTCAGCTTTCTCAGGGAGCTCAAGCCCCCTTTCAGCTTGTTTTTGATAGTTTTGTACTGTTCTTTCCAAGTAAGGCTCTCATCAATGTTGATTCCTAAATATTTTGTCTTGTCAACCCTTTTGATAACTTCATTATTGAGGACAAGATCTGGCAAATCATCACCTACCCTATTCAATTGTCGCCTATGGCTTATAACCATATATTCACTTTTGCTGGCATTCAAACTAAGTTTATTGATCCTCATCCAGTTCGATATATTTTCTAGCTCGTTTTTCAAATGTGTTAGAAGTTCATTCAGGTTTTCCGACGCGATATTCACACATGTATCATCGGCATACATATTTGGGTTCATGCTTTCCAGACAGTTCTCAAAATCATTAATGTATAGTATGAAAAGCAAGGGTCCCAAACACGAGCCCTGCGGAATACCACACTTTATGCTGCTTGTGCTGGAGCTAGCTCCATCAAAATAACAGAACTGCTCCCTATTGGTCAGATAAGAAGTGAACCAGTCGTGGGAAGTACCGTCGGCACCATACTCTCGTAGCTTTGACAATAAGATTTTATGGTCAACGGTATCGAATGCTTTTTTAAGATCAAGAAATATACTCAAGTTTATTTTACCCTCATCAGAGTTCTTGAACCATGGGTCTATAACATTCAATAGACATGTCAGTGTACTGTGCAGTTTTTGAAATGCAAATTGGTTCAAACAAAGTTTGTTTTGCTCTTTCAGATACTCCATTAATTGGTCGTGTGCAATTTTTTCTAATATCCTCGACACAACTGATAGTACTGAAATAGGCCGGTAATTGTTTACATCTGCTTTAGCGCCCGCCTTATAAATTGGTGTTACTCTGGCTAATTTCCAGGTATGGGGGAAAATACCCCTTTCTAAAGATGCATTGTATATTAGTGTCAGTGGTTTTGACACAGAGTCTACAGCATCTTTCAATATTTTGACGGGGATTCTGTCAGCACCAGGAGATTTGGAGTTATTCAGGGCTCTTATAGCGCGTTCTACATACCCTACGCTTACTGGCTGTAGTTTAAATTTGGCACCATTGGAGTTGTTTCCAAGGTATTTAAGAGGGTCATCAGAAGGTTGACTTTTAATTTTCTCCGCTAACTTAGGTCCAACCGTCGTAAAATGTTTGTTGAAAGCTTCTGAAATTTGCGAGGATGATTTAAGTTCTGTACCTTCGAAAAAGATGTTTTGAGTAACAGTGTGATTTGAGTTCTTATGCAAAACCTTATTTATTGTTTTCCACATAGCCTTCGGATTGTTTTGCGTTTCGTCAATAAGGTTATGGTAATATTCCTGTATCCTTGTACGAAGTTGATTGGGTGACTTTGTTCCGCAATTTCTTATAGTCTGACCAATAGGAAGCATCTTTCTCAGATCTCTTTTTAGCTAAATCACGTTCCTTCATCAGGCTTTTTAATTCGGCTGTAATCCAAGGAGCATGATGGCTAGTTACCTTTCTACGCTTTAGTGGTGCATGCACCTCTAGAAGAGACGAAATAACACTATTAAAAACGGAGGCCATGAGATCAGGGTCACCATCAGTCGGAGCAAGAATCTCGTTCCAGTCAATGGCTGACAATTCGTCTAGGAATAGCTGCTTATCGTAGTTTCTAAGGCTACGCGTTTCGACTTGTTTTACTTGCTTATCTATCAGTCGCTTTGCATTTATTTTCCTTATTGCAAAGATAAGGTAGTGATCCACCGTCCCTAGCTTTAGCACATTCGCTCTCAGAATGTAATTTGGGCGATTTGTGGCAAAGTGATCTATGAGAGTCTTGGAAGTATAGGTTATGGACTTTTGCCTAATACGCCAGTGAATAACGCGGAACTCAATCTCGCGGAAATTTTTCGAGAATTTTCTCAGCAAAGTTTGAAGGAAAAACAGATGAATTTCTGTTTGTTTATTCTTCTTATTGATGAGTTAAAAGGATAACGTGGCTTTACTTCTGAATTTGCCAACACAATGTCAACATTGTTCATAGTTAGGCCATTGACCTCGATGGGCCTAGCCAAAATGAATAATAACAACAACGATGCAATATTAGGCCAAACTTGAGGAGGGGCGCAAGTGCACTGTTTAAAAGTGTTTCGAAGATCCAAGAATGACTTTGAATTAAGAATGCAATTTTCAGGGCTTGAAAAAAAAATCCGCGTTTTTCAATTCCGCGTTATGGACTTTTGCCTAATACGCCAGTGAATAACGCAGAACTATATCTCGCGGAAAAATTCTGTTCCGCGGTTTCCGCGAGTTCCGCGTGTTCCGCGTTATGGACCTGGCCGTTCTTTAATATATCTTGCTTAAACTGAATAATAATTCTAGTCAAAAGCAGAGGGAATGCTTCTCCGGGTACGATCAAACGTCGTGAAAATGATGAGTATAGGTTTTGATGTACTTTAGGAAAGACAGCGGGAATTCGGTAAACAGTCCTGACGGGCTGGGGCGCTTCAGCCCCCCCCCCTAATAATTTGCTGCAGTCCGTTTACTTTTTGTACACAAAAAAGGCTGTGAAAGCCAAGCTCTTGGAAATGAAGATTCAAACTTATTTGTATTCGAGGAAGTTACGAGAATGCATCAAGCTATCACTTTCAAGTTTCATATTATTATGCAATTCAAAAATGATCTATATCCTCGTGAAATTGAACTCCTATTTTCAAAATTTTCCTGGAAAGACCCTTATCAGTCACGATCCATTGTTTCTTTAAAAGGCAAATTCTTCTAAAATGGGGCGCTTTCTAACGATCTAAAGGGCGTGGTCATGAAGAGTTTTCCAGGGGCCGAGCCCCCGGACCCCCGTTTTTACTTGCTAAGCTCTCATCAAATTCCACCCCCCCCCCCGATATGAATATCGTTCCGTGACAGGCCTGACGGGAATCAGGAATCTGGCTGAAAAGGTAACGGAAATTCGGGAGCCTATTGGGTACCTTCTTACCAGAACAATATCTAAATAAGTGGCGTGGCCACGGGGGGGGGGTATGGGGGGCAATTGCCCCCCCCCCACTTTTGTCAAAAGATGATCCTCGAGATTCCTCTAAAACCGAGGAGAAAATAGCTGGGTATAGGTTGGGTAAGAATTTTCCGAGAAATATCAAATCTTCCATTTTACCACTGGCAAGCATGACATTGGGAGATGCATTCTAAGCCAAAGTAAAGGATATTTCTTCAAAAATTTTCCTCGTGTCTGATCCATAGGATAACTGTTACAAAACGATCAAGGTTTCCTCGTCGCTAAAGGCAAGCATGATATTGGGAGAGGCATTCTAAGCCAAAGTAAAGGATATTTCTTCAAAAATTTTCCTCGTGCTCTGATTCATAGGATAATTGTCACAAAACAATCAAGGTTTCTCTGTCGCTAGAGGCAAGCATGATTTTGGGAGATGCATTCTGAGCCAAAGTAAAGGATATTTCTTCAAAAATTTTCCTCTTGCTCTGATTCGCATAGGATAACTGTTACAAAACGATCAAGGTTTCCTCGTTGCTAAAGGCAAGCATGATATTGGGAGAGGCCTTCTAAGCCAAAGTAAAGGATATTTCTTCAAAAACTTTCCTCGTGCTCTGATTCATAGGATAACTGTTACAAAAAGATCAAGGTTTCCTCGTCGCTAAAGGCAAGCATGATATTGGGAGAGGCATTCTAAGCCAAAGTAAAGGATATTTCCTCAAAAATTTTCCTCGTGCTCTGATTCATAGGATAACTGTTACAAAACGATCAAGGTTTCCTCGTCGCTAAAGGCAAGCATGATATTGGGAGATGCATTCTAAGCCAAAGTAAAGGGCGTGGCCCCAAAAATTTTCCTTGGGGCTTCGCCCCCAGACCCGCTCATTTACATTCCCCCCCCCACTTAATTTACCCTGGCCACGCCGCTGATCTAAATTCAGTGTTAGATATCTCCAAAGCTAACGAGAAGTTTCAATTAATGAAACAAGTTGGCTTCTCGTGTATAACGTTAGAGCCCCTTGTGAAAAGGTAAGGGAAAGTAGAAATGGAAGGGTTTCTCAATGGAGAGGAACTTGAGCCTCTCAACAAGTGACAAAAAAAAACCACGCTCAAAAGCCACGCCCACCACTCGGCAAATTGAGAGCTTGCACCCCCCTAGCTTGATATCTCTAGCGACGGCCCTGACTGTATTTTCATTAGTGTGCTGAAAAATCAGTCTGTTTTTTGCGTCCGTTTTTCTCCTAGTACCTATTATTTCATTACTGTATGCATAGTGCATGCATCTTTGTCCAATTCTGACTTAGCCTGACGACCAGACCGGATTTCTCTGGCTATCAGGCTAATTCTGACGCCAATGAGTTTCTAAATCACAAAAGGTTTGCACTCCGTAATATTTTCTTTCATGACATGGAAGCAATTCGTTTCGTTCCCAGGAGAACGAAACGGTCGTTTCGTTCCTAGAAGAACGAAACGGCTGCGTTTCGTTCTCTTGGGAATGAAACAAAAGCTAAAAACAATTCGTTTCGTTCTCTTGGGAATGGAAAAAGCCAAATTGAATTGGTTTCGTTCGGTTTCGTTCGGTTTCGTTCGGTTTCGTTTCGTTGAATATAATAAGCCTCATCAGAGAAGATTAAAAGAGCATTGCAACGTAACGTGAGAACTTGTAATTATATGAAATTTCACACAGGTGAGAGTGTATATTACAAGAGAAACAACAGTGAAAGGTGGCATGGCCCAGGTACAGTCATTGGGCAAGATCATAAGCAGATATTAGTTAAACATGGTAATGATCTTGTAAGGGTTCACTGTTCCAGGCTAATACATGTTGATACACAAGACAAGACAAAGAGCAAATGATGGACATTCGGAATTACAGGAAGGTCCTGATTTACATCATAAATCATCAGAAAGTAATATGCCAGAAGTGATTGAAAGAGTGCAGGAATCAGATGGAACTCTAGAAACTGAACATGCAGTTTGCAAAACAAGTGATCCTGGACAGATGAAAGAAAATTCTAAATTGAATGAAGAAAAGAATCAAAATGTTGTATTGCCAAAAGCAAAATCTACAATCACTTTTAGGGTTAGAGATGGCATAGAATGGAGGAAAGGTGTAATTCATAGCAAAGCTGGCAAAGCTACAGGAAAATATAGGAACTTTTTAATGCTGAAAACAAAGAAACAGGAGAGATTAAATGTTATGACTTTGAAAGAGACATCTCCGAATGGTCTCCAGTGGCTGAGGAAGTGCTTTTATCCACTAATTTTGATGAAGTGTCAGTTGCTATAGCAAAAGAACAAGAATTAGAGAGCTGGAAACGGAATAATGTATTCACAGAAGTACAAAATGAAAATCAACACCACGTGACATGTAGATGGGTCATTACAGTTAAAGAGCTGAATGTGAGTTATACAACAAAAGCAAAATTAGTAGCAAGAGGTTTTGAAGACACAGATGCGAAGAATCAGAAAACAGATTCCCCAACATGTTCCAAAGTGTATTAGAATAGCCTTGGCTATCATGGCATGTAAAGAGTGGGAATGCAACTTTTTAGATGTCAATTGTCCAAACTGCATTCCTTCAAGGGAATAAGTTGAAGAGGGACATTTATTTGAAACCCCCAAAAGAGAAAAGAAGCAAAGACCCAAGGTATGTGGAAGCTAAACAAAGCCGTATACGGCTTGAATGAAGCTTCACGATTGGTATGAAAGGATTGAAGATGTGTTGATAAATGCTGGAATGCTGAAGTCAAAGTATGATGAAGCTCTGCTTCTAACACTCAAGAATGGATGGATGAGGAAGTCCTTGAAGGAATCAGGATTCGTGACAAGCTGCTTTCTAAATTCAAAAGGACTAAAAGTCACACTGATCATGCTAATTTTAGAAAAGCCCGAAACAATGTTTTATCTCTGATAAAAAAGAAAAAGAAAAATTATGTAGTTGGCAAACTAAATGAAAATATTGGCAAGCCAAAAGAATTATGGAAGAGCCTAAAATCACTTGGACTTCCATCCAAGCAAGATAAAGCTTCAAAGATCTGCCTGAAGAAAGATGGACAACATTGTTTCGATGATAAGATTAATTCCAACATTTTTAAGAACTTCTTTTCAAATTTGGCTTCAGAGCTTGTAAAGAAGCTACCAAATCCGCCCTGTAAATTCGGCATAGAAAGTGTCAAAGAATACTACAAGAACCTTAATCTCAAAACTGGCAATTTTACACTTCACCATGCAAAACGTGATAACTTCCTCAAACTTTTAGAGGGAATAAATCCTTCAAAAGCTGCAGGACCTGATAATCTTGAAGGAAAATTCCTTAAAGATGGTGCACCAATTTTAGCTACACCATTGACGGAGCTATGCAATCTTTCAATTTCCTTGGTATGCTTTCCCGATGATTGTAAACAAGCCAAAATGAAACCTCTTTTTAAAAAGGGAAGCAAAGATGATCCAAAAAATTATCGACCTATCTCACTTTTGCTGCAGATCTCTAAAGTAATTGAAAAAATTGTCCATGAGCAGATACAAGAGTACCTAGATAAAAACAAAATTCTTTATCGGTACCAGTCTGGCTTTCGTCCATTCCACTCAACGGACACATGCTTATCATATCTAAGCGACAAAATCATACAGTGATTGGAAAATAGTATGTCTACGGGCATGATATTGATCGATCTCCAAAAAGCGTTGGACACAATCGACCATGAGATTTTCCTAGAAAAAATGAAATATCTTGGCTTTGCTGACTCAGTAATATTCTGGTTTCGATCATACCTAACAAAACGAACTTTCTATGTAAACATAGGCAAAGATTCCTCGTCGCCCGCAGAATTATCGTGTGGTGTTCCACAAGGCTCTCTTTTGGGCCCACTCATCTTTCTCTTATATGTAAATGACATGCCACAAGCAGTGGACTGTGATTTACTTTTGTATGCAGATGATTCCTGTCTTGTATTTGGAGACAATGACGTCAACGAAATAGAAAAACAACTGAACAGAAATTTTAATTCCCTCTGCGATTGGTTTGATGAAAACAAACTAAGCATACATTTTGGGGAGGATAAAACAAAGTCGATACTTTTTGGTAGGAAAAATAAACGAACCGGCAGTAAAAAACTAGACATTAGAAGAGGTGACATTAAGATCAAACAACACACATCAGTCACATACCTTGGCTGTGTCCTTGATGGGGACCTGTCTGGCGAGTCAATGGCAACCAGGACCCTTGGTAAAATCAATGGCAGGCTCAGATTCCTTTATAGAAAGCAAAATTTTCTTGACCTTTCCCTTCGAAGATTACTGGCAAATGCACTAATTCAACCCCACTTTGACTTTGCATGCAGCGCTTGGCTTCCAATGTTATATAAAAGATTAACTAAGAAAATTCAGACGGCTCAAAATAAATGTATCAGATTCTGCTTGAATCTGAGTAACAGAGCACATATAGGAGTAAAAGAATTCAAAACTGTAAACTGGCTCCCCACTAAAGAAAGGTTTGAGCAATGCACTGCTGCAAAGGTTTTCAATTTTTTTGATAATGCAGCCCCATCATATATGTCAGAGATGTTCTTACCAGTTGGCCAGAGCCGAGTAACTCGAAGATCTAAAAACAAACTAATTCAACCTTTCCGAAAAAGCAACACAGGACAAAATGGTCTCTCATATTTAGGACCTAGAATATGGAACAGTTTACCCTCAGAACTAAAATCTGCAACAAACAACAACAGTTTCAAACATAAAATCAAAGATCAATTCTTTAAAAATCTCCAAAGTCTTGATGATAGTCCCTACATATATTATTAGAAATCTAAAAACAGCCTACAGACATGCTTACTTATCATCCTTAAGAAAGGCTTTATTTCCGGTCTAGAAGAATTTCTGTTTTTCATGAAAACTTTCTCTGTTTATCTCGCTAATTTTTCTTTTTCTTAATTTCAAAGGGCACTCCTGGAGGGACCATTATGGAAACAAGGTCGCATTGACCTTTTAATGCTATCCCTGCCATCTTTAACCATGGGGTGTTTTTATTAAATTAGATTTTAAATTAGATATGTAACTTTTGCCTGTAATTTTTTCAAACATGTAAATATTGTAATTAGATCTTTTTTTCTGAATCTGTTATTTTTCATTTTTATTTTGATGGCGAAATTTTACATACATACATACATACATACATACATACATACATACATACATACATACATACATACATACATACATACATACATACATACATACATACATATCGGAAGTTGAATGGAAAAGTTTAATCCATGTTGATGACTTTCTTTATGGGGGGGTCTGATCAATTTGAAGTTGAAATAATGAAACAAATTCGAAAACTTTTCACAGTAGGATCAGAAGCAAGCACCTCAACAAAGTATTTAGGAATAAATCTAGACAAAGTAGATGGTGAGATTATGTTCAGTCAACAGTCATATATTGAAAATGTTGACGAAATAGATTTAAGAGCCCATAAGGATGAGAAAGAAAGAGATTTTAATTCAGAAGAGCAATCAGCTTATCGTGCTATTTGTGGACAACTGAATTGGATATGTACACAGTCAAGACCTGATATTTCATATGACATTTGCCAGCTTAGTACTAAGTTAAATGATGCAACGGTCAATGACATTTTGTTGGCAAATAAGGTTGTGAAGAAAGTAAAGAGAGAAAATCTATGTTTGAAATTCAAGAGGCTTACTGGGCCAATGAGATTGATAGCATATTCTGATGCATCATATGCTAATTTGAAAGATGGATCTTCACAAGGAGGAATGATCATATTTCTGGCAGATGAAAAAGGGACCGTATCACCATTATGTTGGTCATCTCGAAAGTTGAGATGGGTTTGTAGAAGTACAATAGCAGCTGAGACTTCTGCTGTGCTAGATGCAACAGATATGTGTATATGGCTCACACATATTATAAATGAAATTGATGATCAAAGTTTGTTAACAACATTGGTACGAACAGGTGGATGTTAGCAGCAAATTCAAAACTGGTGTAGCCAACTTAAATCTTTGTTTACTCCCATCATAATAGGGAAAATGCCCATTTTGGCAGATAGTTTTAACCCTATCTCACCTAGGGGGGATCCACCCCCCCCCCCCAACCAAACTTTTATTTGCCTATGCTAGAATATGCAATGCAGGATGCCAAGACTCCGCTACTTTGACTTTATATCTATACTGTATCGAATGATGAAAATTTCAAAGATGCTAAATATAGCCTCGTAACCATGGCAACCAATGTTTTACTGTGTAGTCAAGAAAATTTGCATACTTTTGTTTTAATTGTTGCAAATTTTAATCTCAAATATATGCAAAATTATACTTACACATGTATTTGATGATATCCAACTCAATTTGAAACAAAAGATTTCAATTTAGTGCCTCATTTCATTGTTTCAATCATGTTGGTAACAATCATGATAATCATAACTTAAAATCTTCTTATTGTCATAGCAACGAGAACAATAGAGATCATTTGATTTAATCATGTGATTTTGATTGTTTGCATCAAAGTATATATATTTACCAATTCTAAAGATGTAGCTACTACAACAGCAAAGAAAAAGAGGGGGGGTGGAATCCACCCCCCTCAGGTATTGACCGCTTCAAAACGCCCAGGTGAGATAGGGTTAAGGCATTTATCTCTTGTGATCAATCTTTTTGTGAAAAAATTTCCAAATACAAAAAGGTGTGGCAGCAGTTGCCATAGAAACGTGGAGCGTGAAAAAAGTTTGAGTAGAGATTGTGCTTGCCTTGTGGATCCTAAGTGATAGCAAAGTGGCTCAAATAAACAAGTTTACAAAATTATGTGATATGAGCAGATCAATTAGTTGTCATGGATACCGTTGCCATGGTAACTGGCAAAACCTTGATTTCCTTGACGTTAAAGCTAAAAATAAAAATATTGAAATTTTCCTAATTCATATCAAATAATGGGTAATGTTACGCATTATGTCCAAAAACCAGTCCATTCAAGCAAGTAAATTAAGAATTATGCTTACTCAAACTTGAGAGAGCCCGATTTCTGAAAATCGCATTTAAAGTTAAGCTACTGCTGATTTCAACTATGAAAACTTCAACAAAATTTCTCCTTCATATAATCAATAGTTACTATGATGTCTTGAGTCACAACCAGACTGTATTAAGAGTCAACATTGTTGGAATTGGGTTAGTTTCTCACTGATTTCTCCTCTTTTAAAGCTGTTTTTATTTCTGCACATTTCACAAACACAACAAATAGATCAACACGACTTGATCATTTGTCAACAAATCTCTTGGATATAAAAGGCACTTAATATTCACATTCTCTATTTTCTTGCCATGACTTCTTTGAATCAATTTTTCCTTTATTGGCTTGGCTTTCTTTGTTTGTAAATCTGAAGTGTTCTCAATTTCAGTTCTGTTTAAAGTCACACTCTGATGACGAGACAAGTCAGAAAGGCCTCAGTGTGCTAAATCTTCTCGTTTTTTTGCATCCGAATCTCTTTACAATTTTTTATTAAGTACCTTACCTACCAAAGTACTCAATTTGCTAAATGTACCTGCTAAATGCTGCAGCACCTACCAACTGTGGTATTTTGCATTTAGCAATGTAGAAGCCATTTTCACCATCTATGATATTTGCTGTAACACTTCATATGCATTGAAGTTCTTAATTCTTGCTCATTTTCAGCTTTTGAGTGCCAGTGTGTTGGTAACACAATCTTCTACTACCATCCTATGCACATATAGCCGCAGTCATCTTCGTTTCAATTACAGTTAGTCCATACGCTGGGGTCGATCCAGTAGACATTTGTTGTGCCCGAATTCACTCTTCATAATCGTTAACTACATCATTAGGCAAGTCAGAAAAACGAGGGTGGACGTCTAGGCGCGTGGTAGGTTTTCTGGAAATTGCGTCGAAAGGTGGACCCCTTTTGGCGTCAATTCACTGGTAAAACATCCAATAAACGGGCTTTTTGTGAGCAAATCTCCCCATTTTCAACGAAATGAAGCGTCACAGTGTAGTCATTTAAACCCTTGCCAGCAGAGGTGAAGTCACTCTAAGTGTAGAGACAAAGCAAGAAAAAGCTGTAGTCATTTGTACAACAGAGATGATTAACGGGCCCAGGAGCAATGTTACTTTGATATCCGGAACGTGATTAGTTATGCTTCATGAGATCCTTATTTATGCTGTGGTGTTGCCGTTCATGGACAAGTTGTCAAACAGCAGCAACGCATCTTGGCATCATAAGCACTTCCCAACCAGCAACCAGCCAACTTGAGGGCATTTTGTGCAGTGAGTGTCCTGTGATCTCTTGTATCTGATTACCTTTTCTCTGCTAGCTTGCAAATTAGAATAAATAGCAGATCTTGTACTTTCAATTGGCTTATACCTGTGAAGGAATCCACTATATATCAGAAATGAATGCCATTTGTCTTATCGACATCAAATCGTCAAAAAAATTGTCACACAAGTTAAGGTTTACATTTTGGGCAACACCATACTAATTTGTCTCTAAGTAAGGGATGTTTTTATCATGAATAGCTATAAAATCACTTTTCTATGCTTACTAGGTCATAAAGGCCGCTATAGCATGCTTTGCCACGAACAAGTAGATACCAATACTCCATTTTTGACGCTATCTT
Organism: Aurelia coerulea; assembly: GCA_039566865.1. Lineage (NCBI taxonomy): Eukaryota > Metazoa > Cnidaria > Scyphozoa > Semaeostomeae > Ulmaridae > Aurelia > Aurelia coerulea. Next base: position 34,283,484 of record CM076943.1, read on the forward strand.
CAGAACTATTCTTTATTAATCTAACCTAGTTTGCAATCAATCCAAACCAGTTGACATAATTTTGTAGTATTCAGACCACTGCCTGGTTCGTTTCTTCACTTGCCCGTATGATTATTCCCTGTCGTGTTATTCACAGGGCGGGGGAGAGGGTTCTTCCATAGTGAAAGTACTTAGGGATGTGCCTCACAAGGGTAGACTTTTTCGGACTCCAAGTCTGGCGACGGGTATACTTTTCGGTAACTTTAGAGCTTTAGTCTAGGCAAGGGTATTCTTTGACAATTTTGGAAAGTGAAATTTAGAATTCCGCTTCAGGATTCAACAGATTTAACTCACGAAATACACGGCATGTTTCCACTCACAGTGGCCATGATTCTCAGCTACTTCAACAACCACAACAACCACAGGGGGCCTATAGACTGGATCCATTTCTCTCAAATGGATCTTGAAAAGAAATCAAGAGGCATTTTGGGGTAGAAGCTGGGATCTAGTTGTTTTAGGGTATTTGGACCATGCTGATTTCGAATTAAGCGGATCCCAAGCGAAATTCGCGCATTTAAGGGCTTAATTTGCATATTAAAAATGGCTGCCAGCCAAAATCTTCAAAATGTCATCAAGACAACCCCTGGCACTGCATTTGACTAGGAGATTCGTCAATATTGTAGATATGAGGACAAAAATTTGGTGCAACGGTGTACAGTAACAACATTTACACAAAATGGCACTTTTAAAATGTTCATTACATCAATGACGTCATTACGATGTCATAGTTGATGAAAATGGCAGTATTCTCTTACTATTTGCAATATTTAAGCTTTTATTTTATAATTCCTCTTATGATACCTCTAGAATGTATCAAAAAGCATCATAAGCAATAGACCGTTTATCTAAGGTCATTAGTTATATCGCTTATTCATGATTTATTTAACAGTTTGTCATTGTTTCAATTAAACTGATTCAAATGCTCTAAAATTCTTTAAAATCATTCACAACGATCAAGAGAACGAAATTTGGCCATTAAAGTTTGTCTAAGACCTTTATTATCATTTACATGACGTCATAAACTTTGATGACGTCATTAACTTTAACATTTCTGACGTCATTCAAATAAATAGAATTGTATACCATCTGAAAGCTCACATCGAGAGCTGTTGAATGGTGGTTTTCTCGATGAGCTTTGCTGAGCATGCTGAACATGCTGTACAAGTTGCAACTTCGCTGGCCTTGCGCAAATTGACACCGACTTTTAGACTAAGAATTCTTGAGCATTCTTGAGAGCATTTGTACTTTCATGGAAAGACCTCAATTCTATTTTAGTGATACTTACTTGTTAAGAATTCTTGTCCTGTAATATCTGCAAGGCCTGTAGGCTGTAATGAGAAGCGCAACCCTAACTTAAGACTTGAAAGAGCGTCAGGTCTAAATCTCAAAGCAAATCAAGCTATATGAGATCTACTTGAAAATACTTTTACATACCAGTTGGTTCAAAAAGGTGTCATCTTCTGTAGCACTTTTGCACTTACATAAAGCTGTGCACGGTAGCTTTGCCTCTTTACATCTACAGCATTTGTCACTGCATTGTGTGCTACATCCACTGAAGATCACTTCTAGAGAAGCAATAGGGATGGCTTCTAATCGATCAGCAGAAAGCTCCCATCCGAAATCTGTAGCAGATGGTAAATCTTGAACCGGTAGCCCAACTTGTTTCCATATCATTGCTTGGAAATGTGCTCTTCCATTATGCCTCATGTGAAGGTGTGCCGCATCGATGGTCGGAGGCAATGCTTTTATTTGTAGTGTTGATGTGACCTGCACCGTAAACGTGGCAAAGAAAGCAGTAGGGATGGCTTCTAATCGACCACCAGAAAGCTCCCATTAGAAATCTGTAAGAGATGGTAAATCTTGAACCGGTAACCCAGCTTGTTTCCATTATTGTGAAAAGGAAAGAGTGCTCTTACAGATCCTTCCGGCTTATTAACTTTACGCTTCATCCACGAAACTGGTCGGTTTGATTAAGATCTATTGAGAATTTAGCCATGCACTAAGCAATCACCAAGTCCCGTACCGTTAGTGTTTCTTTTCCTTGTAAATTCTGTTTCACATCAGATGGTCAGGCATTTTACTTACCTAAATCTACCCCAATGAGTTGCACTCGTTGCATCAACAAATTCATCGCAACACTGACCTGACATCTGGAGTGAAACTGAATCCAGTATAGTATCCTTTAATTTATAAATTGTTCGTAGTGTGATTGTATACGGTTTAACGTTTCGTGTTTTTAGATATTGGCCATGGGGTAGTCATAGTCTTTCGCTCCCCACGGTATCGTACTTGTAGTGTCGTATAGTAATTAGAATTAGGTATAGTAGAATGTAAAGTATCTTGTAAAATTTAATATTTGAATAAAAAAAAATAAAAAAAAAAAAAAAGACGTGAAGAATCTCTGTGACTGGAATATATATTTTTTCTTTGACGTTCCAGACATCATCCAAGGATCATTGCATAGCATTCTTTTACTGTGTGACACGAGAATAACGAGCACATCTGTATCTCTAGCAGCAACTACTACTGTATCACAGGTGGCATTGATAGCACGAAGGGCAAGTTTGGCGTCTGCTTCTTTATGGTCTGCGCTCAGAGACAAGGTATCTGTGTAGCATTTTCATGACTGGGCAAGGCGAATCAATTCTTCGGACAGGAATCATCTGCAGGAAAGATCTGCTTTGCTTTCTGTTAATGCCAAGAAGTTTGACCTGCATTTCAGAAGAGATACCAAACTGCTTTCTAGAACTCGTCGAATGGGCCTGCTACTTTTCGTCCTGCTAGTCTAATACTAGCTTTGATTGACAATGTCTATAGCGGTCAAAAAACGAAGAGCAACCGTTCCGTTTGCCTAATGACACCACTAGAGCCTGACAATCGATGACGCTGATATCCAATTCCAATCGATACTCTCAGGACAATTGATTCAATAAAGACAGATTCGTTTCAAGTCCGAAGAGAATCCTAGAAATAGAGGAACTGGCATCAATTTGTGAGAAAGCACATTCTTAAGATCAACTTCACGGCCACCTTCATAGGCATTGATCAACCGCATGACGACATTGCGATCAACCTTTAAGCCGTCTCCTCCTCGTCATTTGAACTTCCTGCGACTTCACAAAGGCGCAAACGTTAGACGTTAAGCGCTCTGCACCTGCTCTGTGTCAGACAGCATCAGTTTGTGCATGACAACATCTAAACCTTGTTGCTGACCGAGAGCTGCTGCATGAAAAAAGGATTCTTGAATTTCATGAATCTCAAATCTCATATAGTTTGGTTTGCTAGATTTAGACCTGGACGACGCTCTTTTAAGTCTTAAGTTAGGGTTACGCTTCACACTATGGGCCTTACAGATATTAACATGATAAGAATTCTCAAGAATGCTTGACAAGTATGGAGGGCTGTAAAATTAGAAATGAGGTCTTTCTATGAAATTATAAATGTTCTGAAGGATGCTTAAGAATTTTTAGTCTAAAAGTCGGTGTCAATTTGCGCAAGGCCAGTACAGTTGCAAATTGTACAGCATGTTCAGCATGCTCAGCAAAGCTCATCGAGAATACCACCATTTAACAGCTCTCGATGTGAGCTTTCAGATGATATACAATTCTATTTTTAATGACGTATGCAATTTTGAAGTTAATGACGTCATCAAAGTTTATGACGTCATGCAAATGATAACAAATGTCTTAGACAAACTTTAATGGCCAAATTTTGTTCTCTTTGTCGTTGTGAATGATTTTAAAGAATTTTAGAGCATTTGAATCAGTAATTAGGGGTTTAAATGAAACAATGACAAACTGTTAAATAAATCATGAATAAGCGATATAAATAATGAGCGTAGATAAACATTATATTGCTAATTTCTACGTTTTGATCCTCTTCGATACATTCTAGGCGTAGCATAAAAGTAATTATGAAATGAAAACTTATCTATTGATAATAGCAAGCAAATACTGCCATTTTCATCAATTATGATATCGTAATGACGTCATTGATGTAATGGACATTCAAAAAGTGCCCTATTGTGTAAATATTGTTACTGTACACCGTTGCACCAAATTTTTTTTCTCATATCTACAATACTGACGAATCTGCAGTGCCAGGGGTTGTCTGGATGGCATTTTGAAGATTTTGGCTGGCAGCCATTTTGAATATGCAAATTAAGCCCTTAAATGCGCGAATTTCGCTTGGGATCCGCTAAATTCGAAATCAGCATGGTCGAAATACCCTAAATCAACTGGATCCCAGCTTCTACCCCAAAATGCTCCTTGCTTCATAGTTTCTGGGAATTGGATCCAGTCTACTAGTTCTTAATGTCTCAACCACTTGTTTATAATGGGTGACCTGAATAGTGATTTGAGTAAGAAAAACGACAGAGATGGTAAAAAATTAAAATCAAGCATGAGTGGATACAACCTAAAAAAATGTCATCAAAAAAGCCACAAGGGTAACAGAAACAACGGAAACTCTTATTGATGTTATACTTGTGAATAATGAGGAGAAAATCATGAAAAGTGGAGTGATGGACACTGGAATAGCTGATCACAGGATGATATATGCATTGGTAATAGTTACAAAGCCCAAAATCACACCCAAGATTAAATTTATAACTGACTGGAAAAATTCAAGCCAGGTAAATTCAAACAAGACATCAAAAGGGCTCCTTGGCATTCTTGCAATATCTTTGAGGACGTAGATGACAACCTTTGGATGAGTGAAATGCTTTATACAGATATTGTTAAAGATAATTTAACAAAAAGGAAAGCCAAGGTACGTACAAATTCACTTCCATGGATGAACAGCAAAATAAGGAAGCTTATGAATCAACGATACAAACAGCTGATAAAAGCAAACAAAACAAAAAATCCTGATGATAGAAATGCATATAAAAAGCTGAGAAACGAAGTCAAGAGAGAGTTACGAGCAGCAGAGGCCAGATACTGGAACGAAAAGATGAAAGAAGCAACCGAGGGGAGCGCCAACTTCTGGAATACAATCAAAATGCTTACCAAAACGAAAGGGAAAAAAGAGAAAATTATTGGGCCCCTAAAAAATGAGGATGGAGAGCTTGTGTTTGATGACAGTGAAAAAGCAGGCCTTATGAATGAATTTTTCGCAAATATTGGTGAGAAACTGGCGAAGAATCTCGATGAAATTGAAAAATCACCAAATGAGTACATACACAGGGTTACTCCGACAACAGGACATATTGAAATCACCGAAAAGGCCGTTGCAGAGAAGCTAAGAAAGCTCAACGTACGGAAAGCATGCGGACCAGACGAAATAACAACAAGAGAACTAAAAACAGCATCCGAGGAGTTGAGTTTTCCCATAGCAAATATATGTCGCATGGGATATACTGAAGGAAAGTACCCAAGTAAGTGGAAAATTGGAAAATTGAAACCAGCACATAAACAAGGCGAAAGAGCAGAGAGAGGAAACTATCGGCCGCTGACAATGCTATCCATCCCAAGCAAGATTAGTGAGTCAGTGATATGCGATGGTATGGAGAAACAAATTGACAGGACAAGACATAGAAACCAATGGGCCTACGCTAAAGGTAAATCAACGGAGTCAATTCTCCTGTATCTAACTGAAACGTGGAAAAGGCATATGAGTGAAGGAGAAGTAGTTGGGGTACTCTTCATTGACTTCAGGAAAGCGTTTGATTGTGTAGACCATGTCATACTTAAACAGAAATTGATAGCAGCAGGGATCACGGGCCAATTATATCAGATGATTGAGAGCTACTTGGAAAACAGACAACAATACGTAGAGCTAAATGGGGTAAAGTCTGAGTTGAAAACAGTGGCCTATGGAGTGCCTCAAAGGTCACTGTTAGGACCAAGACTTTTTTCAGTGTATATGAATGACTTGCCTGATATAACATCAACAGGGGAAATACATTTATATGCAGATGATGTAACAGCTTTCGTAAATGGGAAAAGTGTAGATGAATGTGTTAGTAAGCTGAATGATTTAGCAAAGGAAATAAATAACTGGTGTGTCACAAACAAGATGACAGTAAATGTAGACAAAACAGAAGCAATGATCATGAAAAGAAAGCGGTTTACTGGCCCTCTCGCACCAGTTAAAATAGGAAAAAGGATGGTGGAATATAAAGAAGTATCCAAGGTTCTAGGGGTATATATAGACAATAAATTGGATTGGAATTCACACATTGACAAGGTTTATAAAAAGTACTCAGGAATGATAGCCATGTTAAGAAAGGCCAGTTTCTTACCCGCCAAAACACTTGAAGAAATCTATTACAAAACGGTGATCCCAAAAGTAACATATGGAATGCTTGTATGGGGTACATGCACACAAAATAAATTTGAAAAAATTGAAAAACAACATGTAAGGGCGACAAGATTTAATAAAGAACATACCAAGGACAATTGAGAGTAACAGAGTTCTTGATCAAGTAGGCTGGGACCCCATTATTCACATATACAAGAGAAAAGTAGCAATTGAAATGTATAAGATATTGGAGGAGGAATATGAACACAGATTGGGAAGCGTTTTCAGAAAATCGAATAGAAAAGAAGGAAAATTAGAAGTAACAAGACTGAACTCTGAATTTCAAAGATACACTTTTAACTACAGGGGAATCCTTATTTGGAATGAAATATCGAACAATATTAAACAAGCGAATAGTAAACAGATCTTTAGGACAAAACTAAAAGAAGATAGAGACAAACTGAGAATGCTAAACTTTTCTAAAGGGACAGTTTGTGTGAGAAATAGATGTGAAGATTTTATATATTATTAATGTTAGAACTTGTAATTTAAGATTTTTTAAGTTTTCCTTTCATTTATCAACTTTAATTTGCAGGTCCACATCAGCCATCTCGAGGCTGCCATTTTTCAACCTGCTTTATAAAATAAATTATGTATGTCAATAGGGCCCCCAAACTAACTTTAGACTAATAACACAAACACTACATCTCTCTTTTACTAATTTTTTTATTTGTTAGTAAAATCCTTCAACCATTCTGGTCTTTTCTTTACTCTATGAGAACGTCTCAGTGGCTGTGTATCAACAGTCCTATCACTATCAGTTATAACGTTTGACTCTGTTTGCACTGGTGGTTCAGTCTCTTTACTTTCCTCTGGCCTCTTGTCCGCTCTTGGAGCTTCTACAATCTCTGATCTAATCTCTGCTCGTGATGGCTCTTCTAATCTATGCTCTACTCTCCTTGGCTCTATAATCTCTCTGTGTCTTTCTCTCAGTTCTACTCTGTCAAATTCTCTCTCTACTTGGTTCTCTGCTGGAATCTCTGACTGCATAAAGTGTTTCACATGAGCAACATTTCTCTTCACAATCAACATATCCTCTTTCCTTGCCAATACCTTAAATGGGTCTGGGTCATAAATGGAAGACAACTTATTCTCTTTGTCTCTTTTCAACAAAACCTTATCCCCCTCTTGAATATGTGAATCTTGTGCTCTCTTATTAGCATTGTCACTGTATCTTTGCTTTCTCTGGGCATCAGTGTCCCGTGCTTCAGACATTTGTGTTTCATCTTCCTCTTCATAATCTTCAAATTCTGGTAGCTTTGTTCTAATCTCTCTGTTGAACATTAACTTTGCTGGACTAACCCCTGTTGTTGAATGCGGAGTTGATCTGTAAGCCATGAGGAACTTGAAAAGCTCTTTCTTCCAGTCTTTTCCCTCCGTTTGTGCAACTCGAAGTGCTTTCAATAGAGTTCTATTTTGACGCTCTACTTCTCCATTTGCACGAGGCCACAAAGGTATCAACCTTTTGTGCTCAACACCATTCTCCATGAGGAATATTCCCATCTCTTTACTCACTAAATTGGCAGCATTATCCGTTTTCAACGTTTTAGGCAATCCATGTCTTGTAAAATGATTCTCTACAAATTTAATGACTGATTCACTGTTTATGTTCTTTAAGACATCAACCTCCATCGATCTACTATAATAATCTACAGTTACCAGTAGATATTCACCTTTATGCAATGGTCCCAAAAGATCCAAAGCTAAGTCTCTCCATGGTTTTAGTGGCATTGTAGTACTCTTTACAAATGGCTGGGTTAAAGAGGGTGTATTAGCTTGACACCCATGACATCGGCGACAAAACCTTTCAACATCATTGTTCATTCCTGGCTATCAAACTTTTGTTATAAGTCTGTCTTTTTTCTTGACAACCCCCTGGTGACCCTCCTGAGCAAACTGAAGAACTCTTTCTCTTAATTTCTTTGGCACCATGATACGAACACCCCTCATGACTAGATTTCCTATCAACATTATCTCATTCCTTATCAGACTATATTCTCTAGGAGCATCATTCCAATTATCAGATCTCCAACATCGACGCACAACAGACAAATCCTCATCAGCTGCAGACTCTATCTCAATTTCTCTAGTGCTCATTGCCTGTGGTGTTGCAATCACTGCTACAGCTCTTACATACTCTTCTAACTCTTCTCCTTCATGTGGTAAAGCCGGAATTTTGTTTAACCTACTTAAACAATCAGCAATATTCTGTGTTGAGGACACATGATGAACCTTGAATTTGAAGGGCATTAAACGTAAAACCCATCTTTCGATCCTTGCTGAAGGCTTTGATTTTACAATGTAAATGGCCTCCAGTGCTTTGCAATCTGTTACCAAAGTGAACTCTTCTAGGCCATACAGGTACAAATGAAATCTTTCACACCCCCAAACAACCGCTAATGCTTCTTTTTCTGTTTGACTATATCTGCGTTCAACATCACTCCGACTTCTACTTGCAAAACAAACTGCTCTTTTAACTCCATTTTGCTCCTGAACAAGAATAGCTCCCAATCCCACAGGACTTGCATCTGTCCATATTTCAGTTTGTGCATTTTTGTCAAAGAAAGCCATCACAGAAGCATTTCCGACTTTATCTTTTAAACATGTCAAAGGCCTCTTGTTCCCTTAAGCCCCATTTCCATTCAGTCCCTTGTCGAGTGAGTTTTCTCAGAGGCTCTGCAATAGTGGCAAAATCTGGAATAAACCTTGAACAAAAACTAGCAAGGCCTAAAAAACTCTTCAGCTCTGAAACAGTGAAGGGTTCCTTTACTCTTTTAATTGCTTTCACCTTCTCCTCCGTTGGGCCTACACCATGTTTATTCCGACGACTTTATTTTGCAGGCCAGCAGGTCAAGTAATCTGCGGGTCAAACACGAAAGCAAACATGCGGGTCACCATCAGGGCCAAGGGCCCAATACAAATATGTATGTGATTTGTTTGGTATTTTAGGCCGTGAAATGGTCAAAGGCCAATCCCTTGGACGATTTTGATCTCTGCTTGGACCATCACAATATTTTTCAAATGCTTTCACAAGCTTTTGTTTCAATATCTTTCCTCCATGGGATCCTTATTCGTTCGTGGCATTGAAATGCTTTGTGCCAAAGCCAAAGAATGTCTTGCTGTTCAAATCGTGAACAAAGCCAATCTAAAAATGCAGTGGGCGTATAGATTGATTATATGAGTCTCAGTTTTCCGCACTGAATTGGATGATGAAGTGAAGTATTAGAAACATCAGATTGAAAATATTGAATGAAGACAGGGAATCTATGTCGAATGATTGCGAATCGAAATTGATTCGTTAATTTCAATGGTTGAGTTGCTGGAACATCTTAGATGGATTTGGAAATTCTCTTCATATTGTTTGATAAAATTGGTTGATAAATTTGGTTGATAACGTTGCGAAGATACATGAACTATAACTATTATTCAGCACATTTGATTGTTCATTGCTCAATTCTAGAACATGTGCCTTGTAAGTATTTGCAGGGGGAGGAGACATTCTTAATCTCGATTCGGTGGCTCCCAAAATCAAATGATAAACTGAACATAATCTGAAACTGAAAGTAGGTAGGGAGATTAATTCAAACATAGTCATTCGACTCTCCAATTCGTCCGAAAGTTTGATCGTTCGAGAGTTTTCGATTTTAATGGGGCCTACTTCCTGCCTAAACACTCGGAGATAGAGATGCAGTCATGACTCCGATGCAATCCTCATCGCGAGTGCAGATGATACGATTTGGCTTGACTTTTTCTGTCAATCAGATAACGATATTTGTTGTACTGTTATCTAAACCCATTACGGGATGTGCTTGACGTAAGCAATACATTTCCAGCTTTTTCATGACATGTCTGGAGGCCACTGAGCCTTTGGCCCTGGTTTTGACCCGCATGTTTGCTTTCGTGTTTGACCCGCAGATTACTTGACCTGCTGGCCTGCAGAATAAAGTCGTCGTGTTTATTCACCAGCAACCCCATGAACTGAATTTCATCCATTCCTATGTTACACTTGTCTTGATTCACTGTTAACTTCTTTTCTTCAAGCCTTTTCATCAACATGTACAGGCTCCCGTCATGCTCCTCTAGACTCTTTCCATGCACCACAATATCATCAGCTATACTTGTCACCCCAGGAATGTCACATATGCTCTGCCTGATAATGTTATGATATTTCTCTGGCGCACTAGAAATTCCAAAACTTAGACGCTTATAACGCAATGAATCCCCCACAGCAAACGTAGTGATATCTTTTGAACCTTCATCCAATTCAACTTGATGAAAACCAAGTTTCAAATCTAACTTTGAAAACACAGAACTGCCATTCATCTCCTCAAGAACATCATCAACTGTGGGCATTGGTAACTTTTCTCTCAAAAATTGCTTGGTTTGCACATCTCATGTCAACACAAATTCTGATGTCATCCTTATTTGGCTTTGGTGCAAAAACTGCTGGGCTCACCCAAGAAGTAGGGCCAGTCACCTTTTCAATGATGTCCAAATTTTCTAGCTCTAAAATTTTCTTCAAGACTTTATCCTTCAATGGATATGGAATCCTTCTTGGTTTCTGCAAAACAGGCACAACATTTGATCAATGTGAAGTTTCAACTTATAATCAGCTAATTTCCCAACCCCAGTAAAAACTGTTGGAAATTTCTGCACAACATCCTCCATTCTACAACCAACAAAACAAACTTCAGGACCAACTCTCAACAATCCAAGACTTTTGCTGTCTGACTACTCAACAAACAATGTCCATTCCCACTCACAATAACAACCCTCTCTCTAACTTCTTTGCCACCACATCCAATCACAACATTAGCTGAACCAACAATAGGTATGCAACCATCTCCGTAAACTCTCAACTTCCTGTTTTCTACCTCCATATTTACTTTCAAACCTTTTCTTTTCAACTTTTCAAACTCAGATTTTCCCATCACTGTCACCTGTGCTCCAGAATCAACCAACATGTCAACAGATATACAATTTACCTCAACTGAAACAACATTATCCTGCATTGCATGTGAACAGATAACAGGAAAGGCAAATGGCTCTAAAACCTCTTCACATTCTACTTGATTCACTCTTTGATTATTTCTTTGGAAGCCTCTCTGTTTACTACCATCTTTTTTTTAAACCCATCAGCCCTACTTTTACAACAAACTACCCAATGATTTTTACCTCCACATTTAGCACATGTCTGTCCTTTTGCAGGGCACTTAGAATAACGAGAATAGTGTCCCGTTTTCCCACAAGAAAAAAATTTTACTGAGGCCTTATCATTATTTCTTTCCTTCTCACTTCTTCTTCTTTGAAAACTGCATTAATACTTTCTTCTTTTGTATCTACTACCACTTTGCTTGCATGCACCCTAGCGGTTTCCCATGCTCTTGCAGTAGCCAATGCTTGTTGTAACTGAATATTAGGAACTTCAAAAAGCTTTGTTCTCAGCTCCTGTGAACCAACTTTCTCCAATAACTGATCTCTTACAGCATCTGCAGCTCCTCCTTCGTCATAACAACAATGTCGAGCTTGCTTTCGTAACCGCAATACAAATGAATCAACATCTTCCCCAGGCTCTTGCTTTAGCTGACGCAAAATGTGTCTCTCATAGGCCACATTCTCCTCCAAATGAAATAATTATTCAAGGTACGGACACAAGCCAAATAATTTTTGTCCACTACTCCCGCAGCAGCAGGAACCTCTGTTAAATTCTCCAATATATCTTGAACTCCAGGGCCAGCTCTAAATAAAAGTTCATTTTTCTTTCTCTCGACATTATTTAAATTAGCTTTGCCCTCTGCAAAAAACGTAAAGTTTCTTAGCCAAACACGTCATTTTTCAGCTAACTGCGACTTAGGCCCGGAAACATCCATTTGATTCATTTTATCACCCATATTGATCTCAGCAGCAAGAAAAACCTTTCACAAGTTAAAGGGAATATAAGCATATATCAGGCGCTTTCTATAAATAGATACACCAGAGCATGCGCATAGCAGTTGCATTCTAACTGTGCACGTGAAAGTGAGCTCTACATAGCAAATTTGTAGTGCGAGGAGACTCTCGATATACTTTCCAATATGGTTACCCAGCAAGCAAGATTTCTTCTTCCTGACTGCGACGATTCTGCAGTAGTTTGCTTGAGTGAATCGAGATAAAAGAAGTGAGAAGGAAAGGTACTTTAGCTCCACTTACGTCTTAATGACCTAATCGTATGAGTTGTTTATCTTTTGCCACCATTGCCGCAATCGATCGATCCAGTGTTTATATTAGGCCCGGCTCGGCTGCTTTGTTGAATGCTCACTATTTATCAGTATTTCTTCCGTAACACTAGCCCTTTGTCCATAGATTCCGTCAGGCTAACTTTAGTGAAGATTCCCTTGTCTGAAGATACGTTTAGGCCCAATGAGATGTGCTTGTTTATCCTGTACCCATCCATTTCAGCAATTCATTCGTATCGTAAATGGACTCAAAGCGCTTCGATTTCTTCAGGACATCAAATTCTGCGGCTACAAGGTCTGCTTCATCACGGTGGTCAATGAACAGGCAATATTTCTTTCCATTTCTTGTCCGTTTTTGCCCCTTAGCGGATAGAGAAACAACGAAGCAACTCTTCCCCGCCATTACTGATCGCCCGTTACGTGCCCTCGTGCAGGCTAGGCTGCAGTGAAAGTGATCACGTGCAATGGTAGATAGCTTGTTGTGATTGGTTAAATTTGATTGACAGTTTAGGTCTTGTGGCTCGGACCACTTATATATGCTTATATTCCCTTTAAGGTTTACATTTTGGGCAACACCGTACTAATTTGTCTCTAGGTAAGGGATGTTTTTTATCATGAATAGCTATAAAATCACTTGTCTATGCTTACTAACATGGGGTTTTTTCGTTTTTTATGCGCACGCACACTCGGTTTGAAGCAGAGGCATCTTATTTTTTGCAAGCGTGATACATCGAGGCAAAGCAAAGACAAATTGTCATACTTGTAAGGGCAGTACTAGAGTCATTACACAAGTCCTTCAATGCTTTTCGAGAAAAATTGTGAAATTCGTTGATTAGTTTTGCAATCAGAAATCTGTCAATTAATACAATTCGATCTAACACATTTTGTTAAAATGATTTTCCATGAATAACAAAACTTGAAAGGTACCTCAACTTCCAACATTGCCTCTGATCACTGCTACTAGAAGAGTTTCTTAATTTGCTGGAAGGGCCTTTGTTTCTTATGAGAATAAGAATGCACTCTTCACAAACTGGTTTTGAAATAATTTTTTTTTTATTTTTCAACAGATTTTGCTTGCCCGTGAAATTTTAGGTGTACATTATTGAGGATACTAGCATTACTGTCCAAAAAAATCATGAAATGTGTCAAATTTGCTCATGTTGGTCAAAATTTTTTTCTGGTGACCCTTGACCTATTCCAAAACATCCTTTTCTACCAATAGAATTTTATTGAAAATAAAACCATCATTCTGCACAGATACACACACAAATAAAAACAGAAAAATTCAGTGAAAGCAACTTGAAAATACCTCTCAGAATTAAAATACAGTTATCTAGCTAAAGATATCCTGCAATAATACTGTGTACTTCTGCAAATGATGCTAAAAATGTTCATGAAATGTTCTTTCTTTCAAATCTCTCAGTGATATAGGAACCAGGAGGCACTGGGGGCACATGCCACCCTTTTGATGTGCTGTGCCTCCCAAGTTCAAGACGCATTCCTACAGCCCTGAAATCCCTTAATTGCAACTGTTAACATCTGCTGTACAGTCCAGTGCTGTTTTTACATCGCTATGCCATCTATGTATAAAAGCTAGCCAAGTTGGATGGATCAAGGATATGGAAGCAAAATATCACTGTAAATGTTGTATGCATTGAAGGTGCATGGATCTGCAAGGCAAAAGAATATGCCCTTTTGCAAACAATTGTCACCCTTTTCACATTAATACCTATTCAGGGATTGCAAAAGTTAGTTGGACAAGACAAAGCAATAGAAAATAACATAGTCAGGTCATTTCTTAGATGGCAGCAAGGGCAGTCACCCCTATGCCCCTTTTCCAGCATACCTGACCCCCTTCATATAAAATGGAATTAAAACTAAATTGACACATTGCCCTCAGCAATGCATCAAACAATTTGCACATGTTTCTGCATTAAATAGGAATGTGGGTAAATTTCTGACTGTTAATTTGAAGATTCGTTACTTCTTGCATTCTGTCTAAAGAGATGTAGATAGTTGGATTATATAGTAAATCTTATGACATTAAGTACGAAAATCCCCTTGTACGCGATGTATCAGGTACTGAAATATCGGCTTCTTATGACACATGACATGTAGCCCTTGCCCCGTATGTGATTGTTAAGGACAAAGCTTTTCCTTGCCCAAATCGTTGTCGATGTAAACAAAACCTTCCCCTAAAAAGATGAATATTGACGTTTAACGCAAAAAACAGTGGATATACCGACACTGGCATACTGTTACTGAAGACATTGCAAGTGCACTGGCAAAGTTTGGTGATGTGGCACGGTGCCGATTTGGAGAAATAAACGCCTCAAAATTGGCAATTTCAGACGACGACCGTAGAACCATTTTAGACTGCAGTTTGATAAATAACATTTTACCTGCCTTGCCGACCATTCACGACTGTGAGCTTCTGGGTATCGATTGTCCATAGGTAGTTTTATCAACATAAACAAATGCCAGACTTCCAGCTTGAGTATTTCAATGCAAACAAAATATGGAAGAAATGGTTCCTTCTGCTACTTACGTAACATGGTTCTAGAGTAGTGTCTAAAAAACCTAGAATAACGTCACAACGCAAAAAACGGTGAATAACCCACCTGATAGGTCATGTTCCTGATATCCTTGGCAAGGACTCCTGTAAAGCTCTTGATGTGGCACGGTGTAGTTTTGGAGAAATATCCTCTTTCATCAACATGAATCTGCGTATGAATTAGGCCATTTTTTCATGGCCACAAGAAGTCTTCGAATAGTGCTTTTTAATTAGAAAATTTCGTCGATTGATGTCTCCCAATGTTCGCCAACCTTTCTTCCATCAAAATCAAATAGTGGATTTAACTGCGAACGGATGAGCTCACGCTGGAATGCAAAAGCCGATGCCCGACCCATCTAGGCCAGTTGTCTCACTCGCTTTGAAATCTAGCTGTGAGACTGGTGATTTTGAGTGGTCAGCGGTTTGTGAAACGAAATGTCACTGTGTTATGCTTACTAGGTCATAAAGGCCGCTATAGCATGCTTTGTCACGAACAAGTAGATACCAATACTCCATTTTTGACGCTATCTTCAGAACTATTCTTTATTAATCTAACCTAGTTTGCAATCAATCCAAACCAGTTGACACATTTTTGTAGTATTCAGACCACTGCCTGCTTCGTTTCTTCACTTGCCCGTATGATTATTCCCTGTCGTGTTATTCACAGGGCGGGGGAGAGGGTTCTTCCATAGTGAAAGTACTTAGGGATGTGCCTCACAAGGGTAGACTTTTTCGGACTCCAAGTCTGGCGACGGGTATACTTTTCGGTAACTTTAGAGCTTTAGTCTAGGCAAGGGTATTCTTTGACAATTTTGGAAAGGGAAATTTAGAATTCCGCCTCAGGATTCAACAGATTTAACTCACGAAATACACGGCATGTTTCCACTTAGACTGGCTACACAATCTCTGTATGCTCCTTAGAACTGATTTGTCGCTAATACAGAGACTTGTTGCCAAACAGTGTCTGAAATCGGAATAACTTGATAGCCTCGTTTTCATAAGCGCTACATGCGTAAAACGCGGACCACGGAATTAGTATTTTGGTTGTTGTTGCTGCTGTGATCCGTAATCATCAAAATATGACTCAAGAAAACAACACATTGATACCAAGTTTCATTCATGTGAATTTGAAAGAATTTTAGACAGTTTATGACTCTGACAAAATTGAGCATGGACAGTGAACATAAATTTGAAATTCCAGAGGAGTTTCAGTTTCATATATATATAAATTCACCACGGAGAGAATTATTTAAAGGAGGAGCTCTCTCAATAGGTAAACTAATCGAGGAGAGAGCCCCCCTATCAAAGTGACCAAAGATAAAGTGACCAAAGTTCAGAGCGACCAAAGATAAAGGAAGGAACCAAAGACTTGACAAGATTAGACATTTCATCATCATTATACATTATCATTAGCAATCAGTTAAGTGGTATCTGAAGGACTGAAGTACAAGGAATTTTCAAGGGAACTGTTCTTTATATTTGCTCCAAGTGATTTGCTGCATCAGATAGACAAACTCTCTCCAAGAAAAGTGCCACCTAAATGCATACTGATGCGAGGTCTGATAATAATGAAGCAGATATCTTGCTTTAAACAAACCCCTATGAATTAAGAACATCAACATCAATGTGATAAAGTAACAAGTACTTGTTAAATCACAAGCAAAAAATTATATCACCCTTTCCTTTTCGTATGTGATCCAAACACGGGGTGGGGGGGGGGGGGGGTTGGATCACATATGGAACTTATAAAGATTCTAAACTTCTAAAATATCTAAAGATTGTTTTATTTGGCAGATCAAATGCATTCAAACCAAAACAACTGTTAAGGTGATAAAGTACAACAGCCCAACATTGCCAAGTAACATGCTTGCAGTTAGATAATATTAGAAATTCAAGGCCCCCGACGAGATCAGAAAAGTGGGGGGGGGGCCAGGGCAAACTTGATACAAAAAATTACCACAACACAATAACATGATGAGCTGCCTTTCAAAATGGCATGATTTGCAAAAATGTGGGGGGCGTGGCCAAATATCTCTTCCCAGTGCCCACTTCATCATGCCAAATGGCTAGCTAAATTCCTTCAGCTTCATTTGCTTCTGCTCTTCAGGTCGATCAAGCTGCGACGACAGCGCCGGTCGCCATTGCTTCTTCTTGAAAAGCTCAGACCAAACAGGCCTCTACTTCAAAGGGAGGTTTTCCAGTAAAAATAAGTAAAGAGAGGAAAAGTTGATTGGCTGCAAAAAATTTTCTATTTTTTTAGCCGAAATGCTCCAATCAGATTACAATCCGGTTTTTCGTTCTGAAAATTCCGATTTGAGACACTCTCTGGCAACTCTGGCAACTAGTCCCTCATTGAGCTGGCCATCAGCAACAACAACAACAGCGAAATCGAGGGACTAGTGTAGCTAGTCTAGTTTCCACTCACAGTGGCCATGATTCTCAGCTACTTCAACAACCACAACAACCACAGGGGGCCTAGTTCTTAATGTCTCAATAGGGCCCCCAAACTAACTTTAGACTAATAACACAAACACTACAGGAAATGTCAAATTTTCGCAATTTGTGTCTGGAAATCTGGCATTTTGGCGATTTTGGACAAGAGAAGGAGATAATTTGGCAATTTTTGTCTTGGAAACGACAGCTCGTTGCACTTATAATGGAGAATTTAGTCTGGTCAAGGGTATCATTTCACAAAAATTGGTCTAGCCAACAGTATAATTTTAAAGATGCTGGTGGCACACCCTTATCCGAAATTTGGTCAAGAACTCCCTCCTCCCTGGTGTTATTGCATATTTAATGCAGGAAGAGTTTTCCTTTTTACAAAATCGTTAGAAATGTTTTCTAAAAATGCAATGTGGCAAATGATACCTTTCTCTGTCGTGCCTCATTCGGAGTTAAGGAGTTATTTGTCTAGCAACTGAGGATGCGTTCCCGATCGATGCATTGGTTGCCCGTCTTAACATGCAGGAATTGACACATAATAACTAATTGTCTATGGGATCAAGGCCTTCTCATTTGAACCGTGTAATCTTCCTTAGAAAGTCCAGGAAACAATTTCTAAATTCATAACGGGGGAGGCGTACAGCCTCTTTTAGCGCAATAGCTGCAATGTATCACACAACAACACCACAGCGTAAATGAGGATCTCATGAAACATGACTGGCCACCTTCCGGATATCAAAGTAACTTTGCTCCCGGGCCCGTTAATAATCTCTTTTGTACAAATGACTGTAGCTTTTTCTTGCTTTTTCTATACTCTTAGAGCGACTTCACCTCTGCTGGCAAGGGTTTAAAGACGGAATTTATCATCGCAGAAGGACAGGAGGATCCTATTTCTTCTCCTTCTTTTTTGGTTTCTCCATTTAAATGCTTTGTATTGATCAAAATGAATCAATCCTTTGAGCATTTCTGCAGGATTTCTCAACAAGACCAACTTCATTCTTATGGTAGCATTTATAGTCAGAAGCTACATGTATCTGTCTCCTGCGTACTGTTCATTGCAAGCATATCAAAAGTACATGCTCCGTGTGCAGGGTGACTTTAAACTAAGAGCACTGCTTCGTTGGAAGAAATGTTTTTAAGCCTTCGTTGTGCACCACTTTTTGGAAAGTTCCACGTTTCTGCGCATGCGCAGTAGCAATTTATCGCTAAACAAGGTCTATTTTGGTCTCGAATGATTTTGTCCTTTAAATGACTACACACTGACGCTCCATTTCGTTGAAAATGGTGAGATTTGCTCACAAAAACCCCGTTTATTGGATGTTTTACCAGTGAATTGACGCCAAAAACCTTTCGACGCAATTTCCAGAAAACCTACCACGCGCCCAGACGTCCACCCTCGTTTTTCTGACTTGCCTAATTATGAAGTTAACGATTATGAAGAGTGAATTCGGGCACAAAAAATGTCTACGGGATCGACCCCAGCGTATGGATCAAGTTGCTTCAAACTTTTTCTCTGCCAACAAACAAAATAAACACTTTAGGGCATTGAGCCCTTCATTTTGGTTTTAAGTAAATCTTCTATGTCACCTCATTCAGAAGCAGAGTTCTTTTTCATTTCATCTTTCAAAGATTTGTAGGCCTTACTTCCAAACTAAAACACAGAAGATGGATCCTTGATTTATTATTTGAAGTCTCTTCTCCTTCCTTTTATATGTGTCAGCCTGGCCTTCTTCAGTCCTTCATCGTTCTCAGCCAGTAGGCTGCTAAACTTTATCTTATCTGAGGACATATTTTCTTGGTGTTGAGTGTGTACATTGAGGCATTTTGCCTTAATGTAAGTTTAAATCAGGGAGCTAGGAGTTGGGCCTAAGTTGCATTTTGCTGAACATCGCTAAATGTCTCATTGCCTAGTCATACTTTGCATGGCAGTCACAAGGTACATCCCCCTTACGCGTGCGTCATAATTGCATCATGTGTCTCACCTGACATCCTAGTTCCGGGTTCACATGTCGCAATCACTAATACGTAAGCAGCTTTCAGCCAATCAATTGATAGGACGTAATACCTCATTTCATATTTGGCTTGCCTTGCTGGCAGTATTTAAGTCTGTCCTTGTGCTCCTAAAATTAGTTCAGAAAATATTTGGCAGCAGTGCAGACTTCCATTTCCCCACCCACCCTTCCCTCTTTAGCCTATTTCAACATTTGACTACAAGAAGGGGCAGGGAATATTTCATAGTCATTCAATATTTCATGTTTA
This sequence comes from Aurelia coerulea, assembly GCA_039566865.1. Lineage (NCBI taxonomy): Eukaryota > Metazoa > Cnidaria > Scyphozoa > Semaeostomeae > Ulmaridae > Aurelia > Aurelia coerulea. The sequence continues at coordinate 34,303,296 of CM076943.1, forward strand.
AAAGGGGAATATTTCATATTCATTCAAATTCAACATACAGTATTTAGGTATCTTAATTAGTGTTATTTGTGTAATTGTTCGTAATTGTTGTATTGGTATTGTTAATTGTATTGGGAGAAATTCTGTAGTTGTCTTTTGTAATGAATGACAACTTTGGCCCAACACTGTCTCTTTCTCATGGTCCTCTGATTTAATTGTACTTCTAATTCATTGTTGATTGGTGATAGATAGGCCTTAAGGCTAAGCAATGCTGGCTGGGCCTGATCGATATATTTTCCATTTTTTCATGTTTTCTCTCTTACCAGATCGTGTCTCTTTCCTAGTTCCTACTCATTCGACAGCAACCCCTCTGTTTCGTCCCTGCCATGTCCAAATAGCATTATTTCTGGTGACTTTTTTGACAACAACCTTCCTGTTCTTGATGTGAACGCTTCCAAGATGGAAGAATGAGCAAAGTTTTCACATTTGCATACATTGAAGTGAATTGTGCAGAGCTAGCTACTCCATGTATATGACAAACTTCTAGGTATAGGTGTAGGGACACCATTAAAGCAAAAATTTATATCTTGTAGCCGATAAATTATGAGAAATACACGAAAATAGATGCTTGACAACGGTTGCTAGGGAGCTGCAAGTTGAGTGAGAAGGGTAAAACAATCTTTTCTCCCTTCCCCTGTTGCAACTGAAGTCATATTTACATATAATTCGAAAGAGTAATGATAGAGGGAGGTATTGCACCCAAAATCTCAAAATTGATGGAAAATATTTTTCTGCAAAAATGTACTGCTAACATCCACCTTAAGTGAAGCTGTGTATTCTACAAAAGCAGTGGAAGAAAAGAGACTTTGTGTTGAAATATTGTAGCTGAATTACGAGAAAGCATTGAAAGAAAGGAGATCAAAGTAGAATGGATCAGCACTAAGGATCAAATAGCAGATGTATTCACAAAACAAGGAGCTGATAATAGACTGCTACTGGATGTTCTAAGAAACGGATTGATTGGAGACTGAATGTTATATGTTATGTTATGTATAGAGACGTTTGGTTTTTAGAATTAACTCCAAATTAATTATTAGCTGTTATAATTTCTGGTTTAGCATAAAAAAATGTTAGTTTTTCAAGCATCATAGTTAATGGACATTTCAATTTTTTAGTTTAATCATTACATAAGTATCAGTAAAAATATTTGTTAGATGGACACCTCAAACTTAATGGCATAGACACTTAGCCAGTTTTTATTTGAACAGTGGTACATGTATAAAAAAATATATTGTGAAAGAGACAGAGCGAAGATTGTTAATAATAATAGTTGGGACTCCCTGTATGTAAAATGTCATTGTTGTTATTGTTGTGGTTGTATATGTGATGTGGGCGTGTATGAGTGAAGAGTAGTGTAGAATTAATATGGCTACCAGCAAGGTGTCTTTAGCGATTAATTAAAGTTTAACAATAACTACAGAATCATGCCTTTAATTCAAGATCAGCATAAATCGTGGTTTGAGCAACCCAGCCCTGTAGCGTACCCAGGGGCAAGAGGGTGGCTGTCCCCCAATCATCGCCAAAGGTGGTTTTCGTGATGCATCCAAATCCGTTGAGAAACTGAAGGGGGGGGGGTAGTAAGTTGCATTTTCCTCTGACAGTTGTAGTAGCGCTGCTTGTAAAGGTAGGGAAAAGGAAGTCCGTCGTTTAACTATTAAATGACATCTTCCAGCCATTGAGGGCCCAAACCCTTAAGATTTCTCATGGGCCCTCGATGGCTGAATGTCTAAAGAATTTAAAATGAATTAATCAAAATCAACCCTTTCGCTGAAAAATGTTCTAATCAATAATCTGCCATGCATGACATGGGTACTCTGATGTTAGCAATGACATTAGAGTTTCTAAACTACAAACTTTAATTAGAATTCAAATAAGACTAAAATAAGAAGGGGAAGCTGTCATCGATTGCTTTTTAAAGCGGCATTGAAAGTATTGATGAAACCTGTTTCATCTGCTTGTGTTGTTAAGGCACATTCTCATTTCCTCCTGGGAGTAGGCAAGTCCAAGTAGCTAAATTTTTATCTGCAACTTTATTGAGCTTAGCCCTTCTATTCTTCGATTCAGGGTGGCTTTGTCTAAGGGAGTGGTCATTAAGTATGTGCTATGCTGGGGCGGAGGGTATTTAGGAGGGGTACAGGATTTTTTGGTACCTTAAGGTGGGGTATGAAATGAGTATTGACATTTTTGAGGGGGTATGAAATCGAAATCACAGTTTCTAAAGAAATTCTTTCATAGTGTTGTGTATAATAGCTATTCAACATATACACATATAGCCTCAAGAAGTTTACAGGAGGAAATAGCAGACCAAAATTATTTGGAATCTGATGAAGATTCTTTGATTGATTTTGACGATAGTGATTGCAGAGGACCTTGTTTTGGAAATACAATTGCATCAAGCTTCGATTCTTCAGAGATGGGAGAGTTCCTAACAGCAGTTACAATGAGATTGGTGAAGAGAGAACTGTGGAGTCGAGTTTTACAACAACACGGGGAGGAAGGGCAGGGCCGTCGCTATAGATATCAAACTAGGGGGGTGCAAGCTCTCAATTTGCCGACTGGTGGGCGTGGCTTTTGGGCGTGGCCTTTAATTGTCACACACAAACTTCTTGTTGAGCGGCTCAATTTCCTCTCCACAGAGAAACAATTCGATTTGGACAGCACGAGAGGCTGAATTCCAGCTACATTTTCAGCCAAATTCCCGATTCCTATCATGATTTTTTACCGAATTCCCGCTGTCCTTCCTAAAGTACATCAAAACCTAGATTCATTATTTTCACGACGTTTGATGGTGCCCAGAGGCATGCCCTCTGCTTTTGACTAGAATTATCATTCAGTTTAACCAAGATATCATAAAGAGCTTTATAATATCTTGAATTAACTTTTTGTAGGTCTTTTTTATCTTTCTTTAACATTATTTCCAAAGTTTCTTCCACCCTCTTCTATAGCAGTTCATGATGAGGGCTTTTGTGTGTGATCAAATGCAATGAACAGCGTCTTGGCCATGGCAAATTAAGTGGGAGGAAATGAAGACGATGGGGTCTGGGGGTGAAGCTCCCAGCTAAATTTTGACGAAATCCCCTCTACTTTGGCTTAGGACACTTCTAGCGATCCAACGTCAGTAATGCCAGCATTGAAAATTTTGTAACAGGCAATCTTACAAAGCATAGCATCCCCAGGAAATTTTTGAGTAAACGCAGTTTTCTTTGGCTTAGAATGCCAATTTGTAACAATTTCTATGAATCACAACATTCAGGAATATCTTTGTGCAAACGCACTTTTTACTTTATCTTAGAACGGTTCTAACAATCCATTTGCCCGCCCCCATAGTGGATGCCTTGACAATTACATGATAGTTTGTCGGGAAACATTTCAAAACACCAATCTTTACTTTGGCTTAAAATGACTCTCCCAGTCAACATCCAGCATTTCTCAGAAAAATTCTTCCCCTTCCCTGCCTATAGACAACTACTTTCTTTTCATTTTGAAAGAACCTCGAGGACCATCTTTTGACAACCCCATCCGTGGCCACGCAAATGCCAAAATGAGGCACATCAAACGAGGCTGAAGCTGAATCTAGCATCAGTTTTTCAATCTGGGTCAATCCTGCTTCCTGAAAGCTGTTGCCAAATTCCCGAATCCCGCTTGAAAAATATGACGATTCCCTGTTCATGCTTCCAAAAAAGTGGCGATTCCCGATTCCCGAAAATTGTATTGGTTACCCTCTGGTAAGGGAATGTCTGTTCCTTGGTGCCTGGACAGTTATAAAAAATGTGATAACGACAGAGCTTCACGAATATTAAATAAAAAGCAATGAAGCTACATAAAATGTTCGTTCTCGTAATCTAAACTTAGAAGAATTTCTGCCAAGCAAAATTAACGTTAACGAACTTTGAATTGTGACGTAACGTAACTTGGCAAGACTGTGCTCTTGTTCCGATCTCAGGCATTTGCCGACTGAGTGTAACTTTTACTTGATTTGCCGACTGAGGTTTGGCCAGGGGGGGTGCCGCACCCCCAGCACCCCCAATGTAGCTACGGCCCTGAGCATAAAAACGAGGTATATCTCAAATTCACAAATCAGAGGCATTTCAATGTTAGGTGAAAGAAATGTCCAATTGTAAATTCCATAATCGGAGTCACTAGTAATAAAAATTCTCATAGCTCACCAAGTTTCTACAAGCTTCACTTGTATCCTAAACTGTGTACCTTAAAATTGAAATGACTTGATTGACACTTCATAACTCTCGCAACAGAAAATATGAGTCTTTGTGCGAAATCTATCATAAATAAATGCCATGGCCCCCCCCCCCCACTGGATCCGCGCCTGGTGTGGCATGACAACATGCAAGCAGTGGACTGCTTAGTGGAACCGTGGACTGTTTGAATGGAATCATTGAATCTTATCAGTTAGAGCCGAGATGGGGTATGAAAAACTTTCAATTATTTTGAAGGGGTATATGAAACATTTTAGTGAAAAGTTAGTAGGGGTTTGAAATTTTAATAAGGATTCTGCAAATACAAGTGTAGCACATACTTAATGACCACTCCCTAAAAAAGGTTTTTCCAGCATTCTAAAGGGCGTGGCCTTCAAAAATGTTCCGGGGGCAAGCCCCAATCCCCCATTTCCACTCGCTTCGTTCGCAACTTGTCCCCCCCCAAACAGGACCCTGGCTACGCCACTGTCCATGGCAAAGGGTGGTTTAAAAAGATATGAGATACAGTTTTGAAAAAAAACTGATTCTCCTTCACGCTCATACAGCTTTCCCGGGTCGGTTCACTAACCCCAAAGTTAAGCAGCTTGCCCACCTATTCTATTATTGGCGCCCTTTTTGTTGCTTTTCCCAATGGGTTTAATACTGCCCATATCAACAGGAAGGAATGATGATTGAAGCCAGGTACATTGCTGACTCTAATTGAACATATTGGCTATAAATAGAAGGCATGAATGGATATTGCTTGAGTCAGCAAGTCAGAATGTCGATGTTTATTGCATGCATTTCTAATCTTCGACTAACAAGTAGATTCCTGCGCAGTGGCGTCGTGGGAGCATGATTTTAGGGGGGGCCAAGGGTCAGAATTTTCCGACAAAGAGACATTTTTCCGACAAAAATTAAGCAGGAATATAACGTAGAAAAAGTGGCAAAATGTCTCAGAACTTTTATAAAAGATTCTTGTTGGAGATGAAGCTGTTGTCGAGACGTGATTGGTGTTGGAGGTGAGGCTGAAGCTAGATGCGGAAGGAGGGAGGAAAATTAGGGGTCTGGGGGCTTGCCCCCGGGAAAATTTTCAGTGACCACGCCCTTTAGATCGTTGCAAAACGCCCCTATTTTAAAGAATCTACTATTTGTTTTTCATGGGAAATTTCGAAAAAAGGACCTCAAAAGCACTGAAAAATAGATCGTTTTCAAATTTTAGATAACAACGTGATAGCTTGATATAAATCTTCATTTCTATAAGCATCCGTTTACAGAAACTGAAAGTAATCCCATCTTAGTAATCATTTCTTCACTTGTGCAAATTCTGAATGACATTTTTTAAGTATGAAACGTGCAAAATAAATTGTAAATTTATCGTTTTTAGTCACTAAAATGTAGGTAAAACGACCAAATTTTCGGGGAAAAAGTCCAAGAATGCTACAGTACACGCCATAAGTAACTTAACGCTGTTTTCGTACGAAATCGCCAATTCGATTTCGTGCGATTTCGAAAGATTTCGTGCGACATTCACATTTGCGAAAATCGCTTGCAAAACAGACAGCATGTCGAATTCGAATTCGTATACGAAAAAATTAAGCTTTTACGAAACAACTCTTTCGAAAACGATTCGTTGGCGAAAACCGTTAATGCGTGGGCAACAAAAGGGGATTAGATTTGCGATTTCGTACGATATCGCTGTCGAAAAGGCTATTATTGCGATCTTACACGTGGCATAAACAAGCAGTCGTCGAGAGGTATCATTTTTATAGTTGTCAACGAAATGGGCAGGCTAAACTTTTACGGGAGAACACGGTTAATAAATCTGCGCAAAAGCAAGCCAGGCATTTCAATTCAAGATCTGCGTAAACGCCTTGAAGAGGAAGATGGAATCAAAATTAGCAGACAAAGCGTCGCAGCGTTTTTAAAAAGGTACGACGAAACGGGGATGATCGCAGACCGACACAGAAAAGGGAGAGTTCCCAAGCTAAAACCAGAACATTTCGATTTCATCGATGCCAAAATGGAGGAGAACAATAAATAAATGAATTAATTCCTTTCATGATCACAACTGAAAACGTCGTCCTTTACTTTGTAGAAAAGCAATAGAAAATAAACTACCAACGCAGGATCGCGCAGGATGAAAAGCTTGCCAGCGGGACCTGTGCTTTTGTTGTTGCTTGAAAAATAATTGGATACAACATCGATTTTTTCCCTTCAGAAATGGTAGTACCAGAATTCAATCGTCTTTCTCCACTTTTAACAAGGAAACAATGTACATTTGAAATTGCGTAGGTGTAGCGTCAACACTAGGAATGATGCTGCAGAGAATACAAAGGGACAAATTAGAGTAATCACTTTTCATTGGGGAGTTAAGATACGGTTTGTACGAGGAAACTTATGGGTCCCCCCTTGCCGTAGGTCAATGCTCATGCGCCCGGCAGAGTTCCAGCCCAAAACGCTACTGCGCATGAGCTTTAACCCACTGCACGGGGGGACACATCCGCTTCCTCGGTTAAACCGTATCTCGTCTCCCCTTCCGCAACAAATGTTTCATGAAATCACGAGATGTTTTTTAGAGCACCATTGTGATCGAATGATCTTGTTAAAATGAAGTACAATCGTTCTTCATTTGCAAAAAGGTATTCCAATCCTAATCTTGAGGGAAGGCAAAACATCTGGCTATTAGCCCGTTAGAAATAAATTTTGCCAACGATGTCTGGTCTATTAAGTACTGCGAAGGGCCGTCTGTGGAAACATGTGAAATATTACGCGATTTGATATGACATTGATCGTGAATTACCATTGACCTCCTTCCTTAAACCATTGACCTCACGGAAAATTCAATTCAGTACTCAAATATAAAAAAGTAGTGATCAAAAGATTATGTTTTCTGGTTTAAAAGTTTACTTTACTCATCCTCCCAAAATGTAACAAGATTCAGATATAACACAACGTATATCACCTAAACAGCAAAAATTCACAACGCAACAAAATAAAGAGCTATTTCAAGAATCGTTTTTCTTTGTTTTCAATTTGGTTTTACCGTCTGAGATGGCTTTGTTGATGCACTTTACGCATTCGTCCCATTGTTTTGCATCATCAGTTCCCCTCTGCGGCCACATTGTGAGACATGTTTTTTTCACCCAGTCCATTACACTAGGGTCAAGACGTTCTTTTTGAACACCGAAGCTTCTTGTGCCCCTAACGTTGCAGTTTTCAAGCTCATTAAAATGAAAGATTTGGAAAACAAGCTGCTTAGCAAAGTTGCCTTGTGGTCTACTTTTTTGGCGAATTTCTTGTAAATGGGAAGCCATGTTTATCACTTTCTTTACTCTTTCTGGTGTCTGACTTTCAAAGAATTGTTGCGAAGGAGCAAAACTTATTCTTTCTGTATACGTACCAGGAAGGGAAGAGGGCAGGGGGTTGGCATCATATGGCATCTCGACCTGAGGGGGAATTATTGGCTAGGCTTTGTGAAGCCTTGGGTCAGGTTTCGGGGCGTCATGATTAAGGTCTATGTAGAAGATAGCTACACTCATTTTTGTGTAAGAAACCGCTTATAAGAAACGGTAAGCTCAGTTTTCAAAAGTTAAGAAACAACCCTACCTGAATTGAAAAAGCTAACATACTTTTGTAATTTACAATTTTAATTTTCCTGTCGCACTCACAAACGTTTTGAAACTGTACAGTTATATTATTTATTTGTTTTCATATCTTACTAAGTCTTTAGACAAAACAAAATTAACTCTGCACTTCCTGCATTAGAAATAAAAGAAACACATAAGAAACTTTTGGTAGCAAAATCGTCCAAAAATTTAAGAAACTGGCTACCAGCACCGCATCTTAGTTTCTGATAAACATGAGTGTATATCTATTTTATAGACAGATATATCTTATGCAGGAGATATATTATTCAATAAAACCACAAATAAAAAAACAGTGACATGCATATGAGAAACTTCAATGCAGGGCTCTTTCAATTGAATTACAACTAGAATTACAAATAGTCACATACATAAGGATGTATTTGAAATATGTATTTGATCTTGAACACAAGTGCCAAAGTATGTAGTCAGCCTGCAACGTTCTGCCACTCCTAATGTCTACGTAAGTGATAAAGGATGAATATGACAACGAGCTACAAAACTTGGCAGAGTGCAATGACCAAGCCAAAGAAAAGAAAAGCTGAAAAGATGAAGGCACGATGAAAGAGAAAGGCTAGTCTAATTAAATCCTGGCATTTTAGTTTAATTAACAGAGAAATTTATAGAAATTTATGTTTATCGCGATGAAAGAGGGCAGGTAAAATGACAAAGACACAAAACGATTTCAGAACGATGAGATCATGAATTTACCATAGAGCCTAACCCAGCCTAACCAACGATCAAACGATTTTATGTGTACTGTATTGAGAAACAGAGGAGTTTTCGCATTTAACTATTGCCACCAAGAGAATGGTGTCAATTTTCCCCATCAACATCAACAATATTTTGATCCTCAGTTTCACCTGATTCTTTCAAATACTTTTCATATTGGGTTTGTATCGTATTTCGCATATTGTAAGACTGAGATAGCGCCACAAGATAAAAAGATCCTAAAGATGGTCTTTTTGTGCAGCAAGTTTATTCCCCCGTTTATTCAGATAACTTTTCGTTTGACTTCCTAGTACCCTTAACACTAGCAAACACGAGGATGATGTAGCCCTACAATCTAATTTATATGGTTAGTGGTATTCCAGCAGCCAGCAGGTTATTTGATGGGACCATTTTCATGGTTTCCAAGCTTAGGAATTGGATCCCCTGCGTATTGTTGCTCGTGGTAAATATGAGTACGTTGGGCACATTGGGCATTTGATCGATGTTAACAGCCGTTTAACATTTTTTACATCGTTCACCAAATCATGTGACTATGACCAAATATATGACTAAATCTCATAACAACGTGTAACACCGGTTTGTCATCAGAGTGCCACTTGATGACGCAAATTTAGTATGATGTATGCACGTTTTCGTGCAACAGGGGTTGAAGTATTTTCTCATATGAGATGACTCTTCCTAATAAGTTATGTTCCACAATGGTACAAAAGAGGCACGCGTAGGCTTCATTTCCTCCAGATACAGTTTCTAAGGATGATGCCACTTTGCAAATGTGTTTAGGAAGTGACTGTCGGTCGTTGGGCTTTCCAAAAATATGTCCTTGACGTTTGTATTTCAGGGCGTTAGCTAAAAAGGCGGGCCAAGGTATGTCGCTTTTCATATTTACAAAAATTGCAAAACCAATCAAATGCAGATACACATGATTAGTTTCCGGCTTAACATACATTTAAGACAGAGCCATGCGTATGCCACCAGCAATACACTAAAGCAGTACGCTGATTGAAGAGTCTTAAACTACGAACCTGTGAACTGACAAAGAATATGGAGAGAAACTTTGAAGGAATCGGCGCTATAACAGATCAACCAATGGATATTTCAAACACGAATAATGCAACATCAGACCTTTCAGGTGAGTGTTACTATCTTTAACTGGATAACTTATTCATCGATATAGCCTAGACTTGTCAGAAGTCTTTTTTGAATAGCGTAGTCCTACTCCGTAGTTCCCCATTACGCGACAGAAAAGAATTAATCGAAAGAGAGCAATATGCTTTTTCTCTGCCTTTCCTTTCTTCTCCGCCGTCAGTAAATGGGGCACTGTGGGTCCGAGACTTTCTGGAGAGGGATCATATTTGGCAGTAACAGTCTCATCTTTGCGAACAGTTTTTAGCTGGATTTTAAATTATTTTTGGTAAATTTATTATAATCCTTTGATCTCCAGGTTCCAACAATTCAATTTCTCAATGGAAATTAAACGATAGAAGCCAAGCCTTGGATGAAATGACTGGAGTCTGGAGAGAAGCCGTTGTGAAAGCAGTTGACCATCAAGCTAGAGAATACCGCTTACTGTTCGTTGGGATAAGAGTGAAGAAGTTCAAAAACATGCCTGTCCATGAAAGTATGAGATCGTTATTTTCATCCATACACTCATTTTTTTTATAAGAAACTAAGGTCCGGTGATGGTAGGCAGTTTCTTAAAATGTTTGGGCCATTTTTCCAGCAAAAGTTTCTTATGTGTTTCTTATATTTTCTATGCCAGAAGTGTAGCGTTAATTTTATTTTGTCTAAAGGGCTCCCAAATTACTTAGCAGGATCTCAAAACAAGTAAATAACATAATTCGCACTCAAGATATTGTCCAAACAGTTTCTCTGACTGTACACTGTCAAAACATTTTGAGTGCGATAAGAAAATAAAAATTGGACATTGCAAAAGTTTCTTAGCATTTCAAAATAGGTAGGGTTGTTTCTTAACTTTCGAAAAATTGAGCCTACTGTTTCTTATAAGCGGTTTCTTATAAAAAAATGAGTGTATTCTTTTTAAAAAGATGCAGTTTGAGACAGTACCGATAAGTAAAGGGAAATAAAAGATAGGTGTGAGTTATTCGCCATCCTCACACCAATCCAAGGAAGTCCAAGTAAGTCCTTGTGATGTAGCATGTTGCCTAAATTTCGAAAATTTTGAAAATCTCAAACTCTAAAAGTGTCAATAAGTTTTACAAATTTTCGAAAATCTATAGAAAACTTTGAAGAAATTAGAGAGATCTTTAAAAATGCAAAAATCTCGCACGCTATTTGTGAAGTAATTTGCCGTCCTGAAACAATCTTGCATGAAAAAACTAACAGCAAGGGAAGGGAACAGAAAAATTTACAGCAAGGTTTTAGACATATTATCTTTCAATTAATATCATACAGGAGACAAAGGAAAATAAAGTGAAATATACGCTGACGATTTCCTGGACTGAAACAAATAGTTGCTCGAATAATTTTTCCCCGTATACTAGAGTTTCTTAACTTCTTAGTGATCTTAGTAGAGAAGAATTTCTTATAAAGAGTTTCTTATGTAAAAATACACACTTTTTAAAAAGAAACTTGGATCAGCCCATAGTATTAGAAGTTTCTTAATTTCACACGGAAATTTTGGCTTTCGAATGCAAAAAGTTCCTCAAGTTTTTTAATCTTTTGAGGCATTAATTATGATGAAGATTTTGACATTTAAAGCATTAGATGGGAAGCCAACATTTTCGTTCATCAAAATTTATCAAAACAAAGGACCAAGAACATATGTGCCGCTATATTTAACATAAGCATCGAAAAGTTTCTTAGTTTAAACTAGAGTTTCTTAAAATTTCCGCCATCCTGGCACTAGTTTCGTATAAGCCAGTTTCTTGTGGAAACTTGCACTTGTAATTTGAGTCGATATCAAAACTCATTATTATATGGCGTTTGAAAATACGGCTCCTTCGACCGACAACGGAGCAATTTGATTGGTTCTTGATCGATCCCCAAAAGCCATATTTTCAAAGCCGTACTGGACCGGGTGTTGAAACTCAACAGCAAGGGAGGCCAAAGTTTAGCTTGTTCCTCGAAGACTACTTTGTTGTAAGCTTTGAAGACGAATTTGCAACCATACACGAAGAAAATGCCAATGTACCGGGTGTCCCAAAAAAGTACTCCTGTTTAAAAAATCATCAAAGATTGATTATCGAACCTTTGAAAAAACTTCCAAAACTTTCTTTTTGAGTCGTTTTTTCAAAGAACCAAAAATATTCATAGATAATAAAATGTTTGCTTTTGATACGGCAAGGTAGAAAAATCACACGTTGAAAAACCATATTTTGAGCAATAGTGTTTAAGCAAAATACTCAATCTTTCCTTAGAGTCAAAATTTCAGATTTTTTATCATCATTGAAGGCTCTAACGATAGTGAATATTTCTTTCTGTCATTTATAACCAAGCTAGAAGCTTTACATCCACAAAGAAATTGAAATGGCAATCATCGATGCTTTTTCATAGTATGATTCAAAACCAGGTAGCCCTAAATAGAGTTCATTTTGCTAATTTCTAAACCAAATACAAGATCAGCTATATCTTGGAAAATAATTTGGTCCTTGATTTACTCTACTTCCCAAAAAAATAAAATTGAAGATCGGTAATCGAATTTTAGTGATTTTTCAAAAGGGATTACTCTTTTTGGGACACCCAGTAGTTAACGTCGAAACGACCAACGACAGTGATGCACAGGATCAAAAGTACAATAGAAAAGTAAATAATGTAAACAAAGGTATCAAAAGGTTCTGCGATATAATAAAGCCTTTATTAAACGATTACTCGATCTGGCTGGAAAATAGTTGGACCTCGTTGCTTGTACGAACCTTACTGCGTTCGGTCCGTAGCTGAAGCTGCTGTCCAAATATTTTCAAGCATTCAACTCGTAATTGTTTAATAACCGCATAGTACAAACTTAAGTGTGCGTACGTTTTGATGATCTGACTTTTTCCCAACAACATTTCGGAGCCTAGTGACAATGAATTGAATTGTACATATCTTTTTTGCAGGCAAAATAAGACCTGTTATAGGAGAGCGGATGATGGAAAGCAGAAAAGCATTGGCGGTCAGGAGGGATGAACTAATCAAATTAATGCGGGACGACTGCATAATAACTAAGAATCAAAATCAGTATGAAGTAATAATTAACGATCCCTACAATTGCCTAATTGTTGCAAATTTGATTGACTCAGAAACAGAGGAAGAACTGCGATACGAAGACATAAAAAGTGTCGTTGGTCAGAAAAATAAAATTCTAGAGGCATGCAAGAAGGTAGCCGACAAAAGATGGACCGCTTCTAACGACAGTGAAGAAAGTCCATCGAAAATACTCAAGGGCGAAAATTCCAAGTCACAGGCTCCACAGACAACTTCTCTAGTTGCGAATAAGGACACTAGGAATTCCAATGAAAAGCTACCCAAAGACCCTTGCATCAAGATTTGCACCGTAAAGTCAAACGTCGCTTCGGCTGGGGATGCCGTTCCAAACGAACAATGCCAACGAGATTTTAACAGTTATCTTGTGACGCTATCTGACAACGAGCAAAGCACGATACAAAAACGATACGAACAGTATGTGAAAGAATCAGGGGAAACTGAGGATGGAAATGTTGTTGATACCGTTTCTATTGAGGACGATACCCCAAATGGCACCTCGAATGAAAGGGAAAATGTTGATTCTCTTGAATTGGGAGAAGATATGAAATCATTGCGAGAGGCCAATAGAAAGCTGTGTGAAAAAGTTGACAACTTAGCGTCACAACAAAGTCAGCTAAACGAAAATTTTGAAATTTTAAGGGGCATGGTAGGGGATGTGCTGGTTGCTGTTGTAGGGGAGTTGAACAAGATAGAAGGTGGTGGCTTTGCAGCTGCCATTAACAACACGAGAAAGAAAGTAATCCGTATAGAAAAGTTGATCAAGGAAGCAGAGAATGCTAAGGCACAGGCAGATAGCAGTGTACTTGCCTTCCCCATTGAGGAACCTACCAACGAAGATGCGTTTGATACGATTACTCCTCTGGCAAGGTATCTGGTACCAAGCTCACCTTCAGATGGCCCTGCATCAATTTATAACACACAAGCAAACACGGGGAACCAGCAAGATTTCTCCAGGTCTTCGCCAGAAGAAGCAGTTCCGACCTCAGTCATGGCGCCGCGAAACCTCACCCAAGGCTTCACAACTATATCAGTAATTCCCCCTCATGTCGAGATGCCATATGATGCCAACCCCCTGCCTTCTTCCCTTCCTGGTGCGTATACAGAAAGAATAAGTTTTGCTCCTTCGCAACAATTCTTTGAAAGTCAGACACCAGAAAGAGTAAAGAAAGTGATAAACACGGCTTCCCATTTGCAAGAAATTCGCCAAAAAAGTAGATCACAAGGCAACTTTGCTAAGCAGCTTGTTTTCCAAATCTTTCACTTTAATGAGCTTGAAAACTGCAACGTTAGGGGCACAAGAAGCTGCGGTGTTCAAAAAGAACGTCTTGACCCTAGTGTAATGGACTGGGTGAAAAAAACATGTCTCACAATGTGGCCGCAGAGGGGAACTGATGATGCAAAACAATGGGACGAATGCGTAAAGTGCATCAACAAAGCCATCTCAGACGGTAAAACCAAATTGAAAACAAAGAAAAACGATTCTTGAAATAGCTCTTTATTTTGTTGCGTTGTGAATTTTTGCTGTTTAGGTGATATACGTTGTGTTATATCTGAATCTTGTTACATTTTGGGAGGATGAGTAAAGTAAACTTTTAAACCAGAAAACATAATCTTTTGATCACTACTTTTTTATATTTGAGTACTGAATTGAATTTTCCGTGAGGTCAATGGTTTAAGGAAGGAGGTCAATGGTAATTCACGATCGATGTCATATCAAATCGCGTAATATTTCACATGTTTCCACAGACGGCCCTTCGCAGTACTTAATAGACCAGACATCGTTGGCAAAATTTATTTCTAAAGGGCTAATAGCCAGATGTTTTGCCTTCCCTCAAGAATAGGATTGGAATACCTTTTTGCAAATGATTGATATATCTTCTGCATAGTTCTGGTGTCACTGCGCTCGAAGCTTGCTGTATGCCTTGCAGGAGGTCTTCCTTCTTTTTTGATTTAGAATGCTTCCTGATTGTAGTTTTAATGTAATGCCAAATCATTTCAATAGGATTGAGATCCTGCAGGGGAAAATATGTAACTGTGAATTCTCAAAGTATAGTAGTATTTTGATTGTAATTGCTCAAAAACTACCCCTGCATGAAAAATCACCAAACATGATACAGCCCGCCTTCAAGTTTTTTGTTTTGGCAAGTAGACCGAGGACAACACCCTTTTCCCATGTATAGCTGATCTTGTAATTAGTTTTTGAATTAGCAAACGTAGCTCTTTTTACAGTTGCCTGGTTTTGAAGTGGCTATCGTTGGAGATTATGAAGATTCTGAAAATTTTTCCTCTAAGAAACAATCTTCAATTTTACTTCAAATAAGTACAGCTCTAAATAACATGTTTTATCGGGTAATATTTTTACCTTCAAGTATAGGAAGCAAATGTTACATTTTCCATAAATGTTTTTGGGTCATTGACAAAACAAATAAGGTGAGCATTTTATCATCGGCTTAATAAGCGGTTTTGGTGATTTTTTAAACAGGGGTACTGTTTTGTACAATCCCGTAGGTACTTGAAAAGTATTCATATTGATTCCTTTTTATGTTCAAATTTTTACCGTTTCAGGGGTCCTTTATTTTTGAGATCCTTTTTCTGAAAGTTATTTCTTTCAGCAAACACTATTTCGACTATTTCATCATCCGAAGGCAAAAGCGCACAACACAGACGTTTTGTTTATTGTCATGAATGCTAGCCTGCGTGCAGACTTTAACTTTCCCAGCGATAAAGCTCTCCTGCCCAATGGAAAATAAAATTCTGCACGCGGGCACAAGAATGATGTTGAAAAGTTAATCGGTAAAAGCGACACTCTTTCGAAAAAGTATACGAGACTTTTTTGAAAACAAGAGAGGTTTCAAGGATTTCGGACGGATTTTTCTGAAAAAGAGGTTTTGCTAAATGTTTGAGAAACTATAGGCAACGAAGAAGGCCCGGTCTATGGGGCAAAGAATGTCCATCATCATTGATGCTTTTCATTGTGTAGCTAAAGAAGCGAAAGAAGAAGCGCTTATTTAATTTTTGACACTTTTTAGTCCTTTTTCTACCACAATTTGTGGTTTAAACATACATATAAGTGGTATAATTTATAAGTGGTATAAGTTGGGGGGGGGGGTTAGTAGAGCTTAATAGAGCTTAATAGAGCTTTTACGATATGCCCATTGCAAATAAATTACTCACTGGTGATTCGGCCGGAGTTTTCCACCAATTAATCTCGTGTTCATTGAAAAATTCTTTCGTTGACCTTGCTGTATGCTTTGGATCGTTATCTTGCATGAATCTATGCTGGTCATGGCTAAAATTCTCATGTATGAATGGCAACAAGTAGTCAGAGAGGATCTCTTGATAGTACACTGCATTCATCTTTCCTCGAAACACACACAGATTTGTAGCGCCCCTGCAGCTGATTGCACCCCAAGCAAGAACCTGAAAAGGGATAAGTTCAATACAGTAAGTTCCGACCCATCGATAAACGGCGATGACAAGCTTCGATCTCCTTATGAAAATGAATTGCATACATGTATTTTGTATAGGAAACTAAAAATTTGGGCCAGAACTGAAAATTTCGTAAAAGTTTCTTACGTCATACGTGTTTCTTATATTTCTAATGCCGGAGGTGTAGTGTTAATCATGTTTTGTCTACAGGGCTCTCAAATCACCTAGTAAGATCTGAAAACAAGTAAATAACACAATTTGCACTCAAAATAATGTCCAAACAGTTGTACAACTGTACAGTGTCAAAACATTGTTCAGTGCAATAGGAAAATTAAAACTGCAAATGGCTGGTAAAATTCAGGTAAAATTCAAATGGCCCACAAATTTGAGAAACTGCCTTCTGCCTACCGGCCCAGAACCTTAGTTTCTTAGAAAAAAGTACGTTTATCTGATAATCCCTAAAAAGAAATATGAACAAGAAAAAGAACGAGGAATATACTCACTGAATATGGATGTTTTGGCTTTGGCTTCAACCGTTCATATCGTTTGTCGGTAATTTTACGGGCTTGTCTTAGAATTGTGCTTTCCATTTGGATTTTTGTCTCATCAGGGAAGATAACATTCTCAAACTTTTCGTTGTCTTTGAGCATCCTAAGGCAGAATTCCAACCTCTCCTTCTTGTTTTTCTCAGAAACGAGTTGGCAGTAGTGAGTTTTAGTGTATCTCCATCCTAATCGCCTTCTGACTCTCTGGACTGTTCTTTTACTAATATCAATTTCGAACTGATGTCGTAACATATCCTGCAACTCTGGGGCACTCAATTCATTGTTCTCCTCCATTTTGGCATCGATGAAATCGAAATGTTCTGGTTTTAGCTTGGGAACTCTCCCTTTTCTGTGTCGGTCTGCGATCATCCCCGTTTCGTCGTACCTTTTTAAAAACGCTGCGACGCTTTGTCTGCTAATTTTGATTCCATCTTCCTCTTCAAGGCGTTTACGCAGATCTTGAATTGAAATGCCTGGCTTGCTTTTGCGCAGATTTATTAACCGTGTTCTCCCGTAAAAGTTTAGCCTGCCCATTTCGTTGACAACTATAAAAATGATACCTCTCGACGACTGCTTGTTTATGCCACGTGTAAGATCGCAATAATAGCCTTTTCGACAGCGATATCGTACGAAATCGCAAATCTAATCCCCTTTTGTTGCCCACGCATTAACGGTTTTCGCAAACGAATCGTTTTCGAAAGAGTTGTTTCGTAAAAGCTTAATTTTTTCGTATACAAATTCGAATTCGACATGCTGTCTGTTTTGCAAGCGATTTTCGCAAATGTGAATGTCGCACGAAATCTTTCGAAATCGCACGAAATCGAATTCATTCTTGGACTTTTTCCCCGAAAATTTGGTCGTTTTACCTACATTTTAGTGACTAAAAACGATAAATTTACAATTTATTTAGCACGTTTCATACTTAAAAAATGTCATTCAGAATTTGCACAAGTGAAGAAATGATTACTAAGATGGGATTACTTTCAGTTTCTGTAAACGGATGCTTATAGAAATGAAGATTTATATCAAGCTATCACGTTGTTATCTAAAATTTGAAAACGATCTATTTTTCAGTGCTTTTGAGGTCCTTTTTTCGAAATTTCCCATGAAAAACAAATAGTAGATTCTTTAAAATAGGGGCGTAATGTCAACGTTCGGGTGACATTACTGTACCTGGAAAAGCTGATACGACAAGTACATCCACGTTGTCTGCCTTCTCGAGTTTTGTTATACTGCCAAATGTGAGATGAATTTCACAGCGTCCATGATTGGTTTCAACTTCAATCTTCTCTTGAAGAGATAGTGCAGCCATCTTTCTCTTGTTTGGGTAACTTGCCTATGAATATGTGATGCTTTATCTGTGTACCACTTCAGTTTCAGTACCGTCAAGTGGCGTCAACAACGACCGCATGCCATCAGACCCAGAATCAGATTCAGGGGACTGAATCTGATTCTGGGTCTGAATGGCATGCGGTCGTTGTTGACGCCACTTGACGGTACTGAAACTGAAGTGGTACACAGATAAAGCATCACATATTCATAGGCAAGTTACCCAAACAAGAGAAAGATGGCTGCACTATCTCTTCAAGAGAAGATTGAAGTTGAAACCAATCCTGGACGCTGTGAAATTCATCTCACATTTGGCAGTATAACAAAACTCGAGAAGGCAGACAACGTGGATGTACTTGTCGTATCAGCTTTTCCAGACTTTAATTTCCCCAGAACAAGATTCACATTCAGATTCAGAACAATATTCAGATTCAGAAAAACTTCCCAATATCATGACAATAGCGCAAACAATGAAAATCTGACACAAACCAAAACTAATTTACTGATTAGAACACATCATTAGCTTCATTTTGAGGGGTCATACAATTTCATACCCCAGGGGGGCTTTTCAGGAAAACGGGGAGTTGGTCCCAAAGTATGCAAACACTCAGAATGCTCATGTAACTGTACCAAAGGCCACTTTCTCAAAATGGTAAAATTTATCAATCAAAACCAATTTACTGATTAGAACACATCATTAGCTTCATTTTGAGGGGTCATACAATTTCATACCCCAGGGGGGTTTTTCAGGAAAACGGGGAGTTGGTCCGAAAGTATGCAAACAGTCAGTAGGCTCTTGTCACTATACCAAGGCCACTTTCTCAAAATGGTAAAATCTATCAATCAAAACCAATTTACTGATTAGAAGAGATCATTGGCTTCATTTGGAGGGGTCATACAATTTCATACCCCAGGGGGGCTTTTCAGGAAAACTGGGAGTTGGTCCCAAAGCATGCCAACAGTAAGTAGGCTCTTGTAACTGTACCAAAGGCCATTTTCTCAAAATGGTAAAATTTATCAATCAAAAACAAATAAAAAAATTAAAACACATCATTAGCTTCATTTTCAGGGGTCATACAATTTCGTACACCAGGGGGGCTTTTCAAGAAAACGGGCACAGTGATCCAGAATGGCAAAATAATGTAATAAATGCTGAAAAATGAAAGTTCTCAAAATCAATCACGCTGTAGCTCATTTGAAAGAGCAATGATTGGCAGTCAAAATAGAAGAAGAATTATTAAAATTGGACCAATGAGAGCCAAGATACAGATTTTTAAAGTTTCAAGAAATCATAAGTCATTGAATTCGAAAAGACAATGAACACTAGATTTAGTCTAACTTCAAAATTCAATTCCTCTGCTCACACAACTCCAATTCTTGAAATTATTTTTTTATGTTGATCATATTTATCTCAGTATTTTGTGTGTTTTATGTTATGAAAACGAGTGGAAAATCTTTGCGAATTTTTTGCGAATTACTACAAGTAGTATATTTAAGGATAAAAACTGATATTTAAGTAAAAACAGTTAAAAATCTAAAAGACACTGGTCTAACGCTTTCTTAGCAAAAAATGTTACAATTAACTAGAACATGTCGAGTGCGTGTGCCAAAGGATATCTTTGGGAACCTTCTGCAAAAAATGATGGCTGTTTTAGAATGTGTGGTTATTTCCTGAAAATGACATGTGGTTGTTTCTAAAATCAGTGTTGTTTTACATTAACAGAATTGATATTTTTGATGATGCCCTGAACTCATTTCAAATTAAATACAAGTCTTTCAGGTGATTTCTAGAGACTTGGATAAATTGAAAAACACTAAAAATCAAAGTACTTTAACGTACATTGGATTAAAGAACCAGAAATTTTACTCTTTGTGAAGCTGATTTCAACACTGCATCAACTAATGTAAAATTCAATTTCGAAGCACAACGTTCTTTCTCATCACTGTCACACTTGAAAAAATACTTTCTTTTAAGCTTTAGTGTCATAGTTGACTGATTTGATATGATTTGATGCAGTGTTGAAATCGGACGTCACAAAGAGTAAAGTTGCTGGTTCTTTTCTTCAATCCAATGTACGTTAAGGTATTTTGATTTTTAGTGTTTTTCAATTCATCCTATTTTCTAGAATTCGCCTGAATGACTTGCATTTAATTTGAAATGTGTTTAGGGCATTATAAAAAAAAATTAATTCTGCTAAATGTAAAACAACGCTGGCTTCAGAAACAACCACATATCATTTTCAGAAAATAACCACACATTCTAAAACAACCATATAATTTTGTGCAGAAGGTTCCCAAAGATATCCTTTGGCACACGCACTCGAGACATGTTCTAGTTAATTGTAACATTTTTTGCTAAGACAGCGTTAGACCCCGTCTTTTAGATTTTTAACTGTTTTTACTTAAATATCAGTTTTTATCCTTAAATATAGTACTTGTAGTAATTCGCAAAAAATTCGCAAAGATTTTCCACTCGTTTTCATAACATGAAACACACATAATACTGAGATAAATATGATCAACATAAAAAAGAATTTCAAGAATTGGAGTTGTGTGAGCAGAGGAATTGAATTTTGAAGTTAGACTAAATCTAGTGTTCATTGTCTTTTCGAATTCAATGACTTATGATTTCTTGAAACTTTAAAAATCTGTATCTTGGCTCTCATAGGTCCGATTTTAATAATTCTTCTTCTATTTTGACTGCCAATCATTGCTCTTTCAAATGAGCTACAGCGTGATTGATTTTGAGAACTTTCATTTTTCAGCATTTATTACATTATTTTGCCATTCTGGATCACTGTGCTGTGCCCCGTTTTCCTGAAATGGCCCCATGGGGTATGAAATTGCATGACCCCTCAAAATGAAGCTAATGATGTGTTCTAATCAGTAAATTGGTTTTGATTGATAAATTTTACCATTTTGAGAAAATGGCCTTTGGTACAGTTACAAGAGCCTACTCGACTGTTTGCATACTTTGGGACCAACTCCCCATTTTCCTGAAAAGCCCCCCTGGGGTATGAAATTGTATGACCCCTCAAAATGAAGCTAATGATGTGTTCTAATCAGTAAATTGGTTTTGATTGATGAATTTTACCATTTTGAGAAAATGGCCTTTGGTACAGTTACAAGAGCCTACTCGACTGTTTGCATACTTTGGGACCAACTCCCCGTTTTCCTGAAAAGCCCCCCTTGGCATATGAAACTTTATGACCCCTCAAAATGAAGCTAGTGATGTGTTCTAATCAGTAAATTGGTTTTGATTGATAAATTTTACCATTTTGAGAAAGTGGCCTTTGGTACAGTTACAAGAGCCTACTGAGTGTTTGCATACTTTGGGACCAACTCCCCGTTTTCCTGAAAAGCCCCCCTGGGATACGAAATTGTATGACCCCTCAAAATGAAGCTAATGATGTGTTCTAATCAGTAAATTAGTTTTGGTTTGTGTCAGATTTTCATTGTTTGCGCTATTGTCATGATATTGGGAAGTTTTTCTGAATCTGAATATTGTTCTGAATCTGAATGTGAATCTTGTTCTGGGGAAATTAAAGTGCTTTTCCAGGTACAGTAATGTCACCCGAACGCAGTGGCGTCGTGGGAGCATGATTTTAGGGGGGGCCAAGGGTCAGAATTTTCCGACAGAGAGACATTTTTCCGACAAAAATTAAGTAGGAATGTAACGTATAAAAGTGGCAAAATGTCTCAGAACTTTTGTCATATAAAAGTTCCATAATAGCGAAGAATTTTTGAAAGGGACACATCAGTCCTGTTAAGAGGTGATTCTTGTTGGAGGTGAGGCTGTTGTTGAGACGTGATTGGTGTTGGAGGTGAGGCTGAAGCTATATGCGCAAGGAGGGTGGAAAACTGGGGGTCCGGGGGCTTGCCCCCGGGAAAATTTTCTGTGACCACGCCCTTTAGATCGTTGCAAAACGCCCCTATTTTGAAGAATCTACTATTTGTTTTTCATGGGAAATTTCGAAAAAGGACCTCAAAAGCACTGAAAAATAGATCGTTTTCAAATTCTAGATAACAATGTGATAGCTTGATATAAATCTTCATTTCTATAAGCATCCATATACAGAAACTGAAAGTAATCCCATCTTAGTAATTATTTCCATCTTCCTCAACAATATTCACTTGTGCACTTGTGCAAATTCTGACGAGCAACTCATTGAAAGCTTAATGCACAAACCATAAATGCATGACATTTTTTAAGTATGAAACGTGCAAAATAAATTGTAGATCTATCGTTTTTTTTTAGTAACCAAAAATGTAGGTAAAGCGACCGGATTTTTGGGGGAAAAGTCCAAGAATGTTTTGACCGAAAGCATTTGTCTGAAATTTATTCGTCCGAAACTTTTTGCGCCTAATGTGTCTATTTTTCCAATAGAAAACACACTTTTCTTTCGGTTGAAAAAGGATTTTTTGCAGAAAAACGAACGAAGGACCTAGTTTTTTGTCGAAAAACCTACTTTTTCATCAAAAACTACGTTTTTGCGATCGAAAAAGTGATATTTCATGAATACATTTCGATTGCCATAAAGTAGCTATGTAAGGAAAATGGATTAATTCAATTTTTTTCGATTTTTCCGACAAGAATGGAAAACTGACGAATTTTCCGACAACATTTTCACAGGGGGGGCCATGGCCCCCCCTGGCCCCCCCGGCCACGACGCCACTGCCCGAACGTTGACATTACGCCCCTATTTTAAAGAATCTACTATTTGTTTTTCATGGGAAATTTCGAAAAAAGGACCTCAAAAGCACTGAAAAATAGATCGTTTTCAAATTTTAGATAACAACGCAGGGGCGGCGCTGAGGGGTATTCAAGGTATTCACTGAATACCTATTTCTTTGCAAAGATTTCTTAACATTTTCAACCTTCGAAAATAAGTTTCCTGGAACAACCTTATGTGTGGAGGAGATGCTGAATTTGGTGAAAGAACCCTTATATGATGTCAGAAATGACGCACAGACTATATTTATTTCCAATTTGTCTCAAAGAAAGAGGATAATTGATCGCTAATCTGTTGAGGAATTTGTTTCTAAGAGAATATGATAGGCTATTGATATCAGGGATTATTGGCCGTGAGGTATTCAGAGGCCATCGTGAATACTAACTCTTTGTTTCCGTCGCCCTCTGTGACGTTGACAGCCATTGAACATTCGGCCTCACAAATAAGAGTTTCTAAACTGAACATATTCAGTTTTCATTCTGAATACTACGGGGAGGTTCCCTTGTGTCTTCGCTTTCAATGTCCGTTGTGTATGATGGATTGGGTTTTAGGAAACGACTCGTTGCAAGTATCGTTGGGGTCAGCGTTGGGGTGTTTCTCAATTTCTTTTATTTGCGATCGGAATAAAGAAATCAGCTCACTCACAAGCAGCTTTCATTGGTAAATTTAGAAGGCCCATAACAACGTTTTTTAACCGTGTACATTAGTGTAATTTATAGCTATCGGTTTGAAGGGTCCATGATCATGCGAGTGCGAGTTTCTAATATCTTGAAAGAAAAAACGTTCAAATTCTCTTAGATTTACTTTATGAAACGTTGAATACCACTAAAAATTGTAGCAGAGAGCTTCAGAATCCAGACAAGATCGTATTTGGAGGATTTTGAGAAGGTGGAGATCCCTCTTAAGGGGCTCTTACGGGGCCATGGTATTCAGGTCGAAATCTCAATACCTTGCCTTTTTGGTGGCTTTCCGGAGGCGGCAAGTCTCCGCGTGTTTTGATTGCATCATGATATCTGATAATAACTTTAACCCTTGCGGTTTAAAGCCCAAGTCCCTTTCTCTTCCTCCTGTTCTGTTCGTTCATATGTCGTGAGTTTCCGAAGCACGAGGGATTTTCCTGGTCTTTTCCAAACTTAAAAGACTTCACTAGTAGACTTTAACTACTTTTGACATGTGATATGCATGCTACTACTTTCTGTTGTACAATGATTCCAGGAGAGAAACTTTTTCCACGAAAAACTTATGAAAGGCTCTTTGCGACGTTTTAGAATACCTTAAAACAAGTTTTTTCAGGGTGGGGGCATGCCCTGCACCCCTCTGGAGAGAGGGTCCTTTTCCAACAATTTGAATACCTATTTATTTTGGGTCCCAGCCGCCCCTGTAACAACGTGATAGCTTGATATAAATCTTCATTTCTATAAGCATCCGTTTACAGAAACTGAAAGTAATCCCATCTTAGTAATCATTTCTTCACTTGTGCAAATTCTGAATGACATTTTTTAAGTATGAACCCGGGGGGGGTACTTAGTATATTTGCCCGACGGGGATGTGCCGTTTTTAGGGGTATCGTTTTCACCAATTTTTTCTAGCACAGGGTATCAAATGAGGCAATTTTTCTAGAGCAGGTTGTCAAAACATGTCAAAGGGAAATATTCTGCTAGATCGGGTCGTTTTTCGATCAAATTTCATGTTTTGAGTATACTTTTCACCATTTTTTTCTAGAACAGGTTATCATTTTGAGCGAAAAATTCTGGAGCAGGGTAAAAAAAAGTTTTTTCGTGGGCACACCCCCGTACAAATTTAAGTCAAGTACCCCCCCCGGGAGTATGAAACGTGCAAAATAAATTGTAAATTTATCGTTTTTAGTCACTAAAATGTAGGTAAAACGACCAAATTTTCGGGAAAAAGTCCAAGAATGCTACAGTACACGCCATAAGTAACTTAACGCTGTTTTCGTACGAAATCGCCAATTCGATTTCGTGCGATTTCGAAAGATTTCGTGTGACATTCACATTTGCGAAAATCGCTTGCAAAACAGACAGCATGTCGAATTCGAATTTGTATACGAAAAAATTAAGCTTTTACGAAACAACTCTTTCGAAAACGATTCGTTTGCGAAAACCGTTAATGCGTGGGCAACAAAAGGGGATTAGATTTGCGATTTCGTACGATATCGCTGTCGAAAAGGCTATTATTGCGATCTTACACGTGGCATAAACAAGCAGTCGTCGAGAGGTATCATTTTTATAGTTGTCAACGAAATGGGCAGGCTAAACTTTTACGGGAGAACACGGTTAATAAATCTGCGCAAAAGCAAGCCAGGCATTTCAATTCAAGATCTGCGTAAACGCCTTGAAGAGGAAGATGGAATCAAAATTAGCAGACAAAGCGTCGCAGCGTTTTTAAAAAGGTACGACGAAACGGGGATGATCGCAGACCGACACAGAAAAGGGAGAGTTCCCAAGCTAAAACCAGAACATTTCGATTTCATCGATGTCAAAATGGAGGAGAACAATAAATAAATGAATTAATTCCTTTCATGATCACAACTGAAAACGTCGTCCTTTACTTTGTAGAAAAGCAATAGAAAATAAACTACCAACGCAGGATCGCGCAGGATGAAAAGCTTGCCAGCGGGACCTGTGCTTTTGTTGTTGCTTGAAAAATAATTGGATACAACATCGATTTTTTCCCTTCAGAAATGGTAGTACCAGAATTCAATCGTCTTTCTCCACTTTTAACAAGGAAACAATGTACATTTGAAATTGCGTAGGTGTAGCGTATTATACGTCAACACTAGGAATGATGCTGCAGAGAATACAAAGGGACAAATTAGAGTAATCACTTTTCATTGGGGAGTTAAGATACGGTTTGTACGAGGAAACTTATGGGTCCCCCCTTGCCGTAGGTCAATGCTCATGCGCCCGGCAGAGTTCCAGCCCAAAACGCTACTGCGCATGAGCTTTAACCCACTGCACGGGGGGACACATCCGCTTCCTCGGTTAAACCGTATCTCGTCTCCCCTTCCGCAACAAATGTTTCATGAAATCACGAGATGTTTTTTAGAGCACCATTGTGATCGAATGATCTTGTTAAAATGAAGTACAATCGTTCTTCATTTGCAAAAAGGTATTCCAATCCTAATCTTGAGGGAAGGCAAAACATCTGGCTATTAGCCCTTTAGAAATGAATTTTGCCAACGATGTCTGGTCTATTAAGTACTGCGAAGGGCCGTCTGTGGAAACATGTGAAATATTACGCGATTTGATATGACATTGATCGTGAATTACCATTGACCTCCTTCCTTAAACCATTGACCTCACGGAAAATTCAATTCAGTACTCAAATATAAAAAAGTAGTGATCAAAAGATTATGTTTTCTGGTTTAAAAGTTTACTTTACTCATCCTCCCAAAATGTAACAAGATTCAGATATAACACAACGTATATCACCTAAACAGCAAAAATTCACAACGCAACAAAATAAAGAGCTATTTCAAGAATCGTTTTTCTTTGTTTTCAATTTGGTTTTACCGTCTGAGATGGCTTTGTTGATGCACTTTACGCATTCGTCCCATTGTTTTGCATCATCAGTTCCCCTCTGCGGCCACATTGTGAGACATGTTTTTTCACCCAGTCCATTACACTAGGGTCAAGACGTTCTTTTTGAACACCGAAGCTTCTTGTGCCCCTAACGTTGCAGTTTTCAAGCTCATTAAAGTGAAAGATTTGGAAAACAAGCTGCTTAGCAAAGTTGCCTTGTGGTCTACTTTTTTGGCGAATTTCTTGTAAATGGGAAGCCATGTTTATCACTTTCTTTACTCTTTCTGGTGTCTGACTTTCAAAGAATTGTTGCGAAGGAGCAAAACTTATTCTTTCTGTATACGTACCAGGAAGGGAAGAGGGCAGGGGGTTGGCATCATATGGCATCTCGACCTGAGGGGGAATTATTGGCTAGGCTTTGTGAAGCCTTGGGTCAGGTTTCGGGGCGTCATGATTAAGGTCTATGTAGAAGATAGCTACACTCATTTTTGTGTAAGAAACCGCTTATAAGAAACGGTAAGCTCAGTTTTCAAAAGTTAAGAAACAACCCTACCTGAATTGAAAAAGCTAACATACTTTTGTAATTTACAATTTTAATTTTCCTGTCGCACTCACAAACGTTTTGAAACTGTACAGTTATATTATTTATTTGTTTTCATATCTTACTAAGTAATTTGGGAGCCCTTTAGACAAAACAAAATTAACTCTGCACTTCCTGCATTAGAAATAAAAGAAACACATAAGAAACTTTTGGTAGCAAAATCGTCCAAAAATTTAAGAAACTGGCTACCAGCACCGCATCTTAGTTTCTGATAAACATGAGTGTATATCTATTTTATAGACAGATATATCTTATGCAGGAGATATATTATTCAATAAAACGACAAATAAAAAAACAGTGACATGCATATGAGAAACTTCAATGCAGGGCTCTTTCAATTGAATTACAACTAGTATTACAAATAGTCACATACATAAGGATGTATTTGAAATATGTATTTGATCTTGAACACAAGTGCCAAAGTATGTAGTCAGCCTGCAACGTTCTGCCACTCCTAATGTCTACGTAAGTGATAAAGGATGAATATGACAACGAGCTACAAAACTTGGCAGAGTGCAATGACCAAGCCAAAGAAAAGAAAAGCTGAAAAGATGAAGGCACGATGAAAGAGAAAGGCTAGTCTAATTAAATCCTGGCATTTTAGTTTAATTAACAGAGAAATTTATAGAAATTTATGTTTATCGCGATGAAAGAGGGCAGGTAAAATGACAAAGACACAAAACGATTTCAGAACGATGAGATCATGAATTTACCATAGAGCCTAACCCAGCCTAACCAACGATCAAACGATTTTATGTGTACTGTATTGAGAAACAGAGGAGTTTTCGCATTTAACTATTGCCACCAAGAGAATGGTGTCAATTTTCCCCATCAACATCAACAATATTTTGATCCTCAGTTTCACCTGATTCTTTCAAATACTTTTCATATTGGGTTTGTATCGTATTTCGCATATTGTAAGACTGAGATAGCGCCACAAGATAAAAAGATCCTAAAGATGGTCTTTTTGTGCAGCAAGTTTATTCCCCCGTTTATTCAGATAACTTTTCGTTTGACTTCCTAGTACCCTTAACACTAGCAAACACGAGGATGATGTAGCCCTACAATCTAATTTATATGGTTAGTGGTATTCCAGCAGCCAGCAGGTTATTTGATGGGACCATTTTCATGGTTTCCAAGCTTAGGAATTGGATCCCCTGCGTATTGTTGCTCGTGGTAAATATGAGTACGTTGGGCACATTGGGCATTTGATCGATGTTAACAGCCGTTTAACATTTTTTACATCGTTCACCAAATCATGTGACTATGACCAAATATATGACTAAATCTCATAACAACGTGTAACACCGGTTTGTCATCAGAGTGCCACTTGATGACGCAAATTTAGTATGATGTATGCACGTTTTCGTGCAACAGGGGTTGAAGTATTTTCTCATATGAGATGACTCTTCCTAATAAGTTATGTTCCACAATGGTACAAAAGAGGCACGCGTAGGCTTCATTTCCTCCAGATACAGTTTCTAAGGATGATGCCACTTTGCAAATGTGTTTAGGAAGTGACTGTCGGTCGTTGGGCTTTCCAAAAATATGTCCTTGACGTTTGTATTTCAGGGCGTTAGCTAAAAAGGCGGGCCAAGGTATGTCGCTTTTCATATTTACAAAAATTGCAAAACCAATCAAATGCAGATACACATGATTAGTTTCCGGCTTAACATACATTTAAGACAGAGCCATGCGTATGCCACCAGCAATACACTAAAGCAGTACGCTGATTGAAGAGTCTTAAACTACGAACCTGTGAACTGACAAAGAATATGGAGAGAAACTTTGAAGGAATCGGCGCTATAACAGATCAACCAATGGATATTTCAAACACGAATAATGCAACATCAGACCTTTCAGGTGAGTGTTACTATCTTTAACTGGATAACTTATTCATCGATATAGCCTAGACTTGTCAGAAGTCTTTTTTGAATAGCGTAGTCCTACTCCGTAGTTCCCCATTACGCGACAGAAAAGAATTAATCGAAAGAGAGCAATATGCTTTTTCTCTGCCTTTCCTTTCTTCTCCGCCGTCAGTAAATGGGGCACTGTGGGTCCGAGACTTTCTGGAGAGGGATCATATTTGGCAGTAACAGTCTCATCTTTGCGAACAGTTTTTAGCTGGATTTTAAATTATTTTTGGTAAATTTATTATAATCCTTTGATCTCCAGGCTCCAACAATTCAATTTCTCAATGGAAATTAAACGATAGAAGCCAAGCCTTGGATGAAATGACTGGAGTCTGGAGAGAAGCCGTTGTGAAAGCAGTTGACCATCAAGCTAGAGAATACCGCTTACTGTTCGTTGGGATAAGAGTGAAGAAGTTCAAAAACATGCCTGTCCATGAAAGTATGAGATCGTTATTTTCATCCATACACTCATTTTTTTTATAAGAAACTAAGGTCCGGTGATGGTAGGCAGTTTCTTAAAATGTTTGGGCCATTTTTCCAGCAAAAGTTTCTTATGTGTTTCTTATATTTTCTATGCCAGAAGTGTAGCGTTAATTTTATTTTGTCTAAAGGGCTCCCAAATTACTTAGCAGGATCTCAAAACAAGTAAATAACATAATTCGCACTCAAGATATTGTCCAAACAGTTTCTCTGACTGTACACGCGAAGGGAGAGGTTTTTCCAAGTGAAACAGCACGGATGGAAACCAAGGCCATGTGCGTACTGCGATTCAACCGAACACAAGTCAAGCGAATGTCAGAAAGTGAAGAGCGTCACTGAACGGAAGCGATTGTTGAGCGTGAAGAAACTCTGCTTCAATTGCACTGGAGAAAAACATAGAGCAACAGAGTGCAGGAGTAAAGTTACATGTCAGAGATGCAGTGGTAAACATCACACGTCAATTTGCGACAAAGACAATCAGCAAATTATGGTAGCAACTGGTGAAGGCTCAGTGATTTACCCAGTCGTCGTAGTTAAGGTGAATGGCGTTAAATGCAGAGCATTACTTGACACTGGAGCTGGGAGCTCATACATTTCAGCGACGCTAGCAGAACGAATCGGGAAGAGACCTGTCAGAAAAGAAACAAGGCGAATTGACATGATGATGCATACTACCAGCAAGAAGGTTGAAATCTACCACGTGCAAGTTGCAAGCATCACGAATGCTTTTGAGATGATGGCTACAGTGACTAAAGTAGACAAAGCAGTTCTGCTTTCACTTCCAAATCCGCAGTATGGACGTCTCATTGAACGACATCAGCATCTGAAAGAAGTTATCATGGATGACAAGGACAGAAAACCTGAGCTGCCTATACACATGATTGTTGGTGCAAGCGAGTATGCCAAAATCAAAAACCGAGACTAAACCAAGAATAGGAGATCCTGGCGAACCAGTGGCCGAACTGACAGCATTGGGATGGACAGTAATGTCACCAGGAAAAGAAGCTGACTTGAGCAGTATCTACCTTACCAGAAGCTCGACAGCTGATTACGAAGACCTGTGCAGATTGGATGTGTTGGGATTAGAAGACAGAGCATCAGATGACCAAGCAACAGTATTCGAAGACTTCAAGGAGCAGTTGACTCGAAGCCCGGAAGGATGGTATGAGACTGGCTTACTGTGGAAAAGTGGACATGCCCCCCTTCCAAACAATCAGAGTGGAAGCTTGGGAAGACTTTCAGGCCTGGTGAGAAAACTCAAAAGAGATCCAGCACTACTCGAAGAATACGACCAGATCATTCAAGAGCAATTAGAAGAGGGAATTGTCGAAAAAGCACCAACAGAGGCAAAAGGACGAGAGTTCTACATACCGCACAAACCAGTGGTGAGAGAGCAAGCAGAGAGTACAAAAACACGAATTGTTTATGATGCATCAGCGAGAGCAAGTGACAATGCCCCATCATTAAACGATTGCTTGGAGACGGGACCCCCTCTG
Organism: Aurelia coerulea; assembly: GCA_039566865.1. Lineage (NCBI taxonomy): Eukaryota > Metazoa > Cnidaria > Scyphozoa > Semaeostomeae > Ulmaridae > Aurelia > Aurelia coerulea. The sequence goes on from CM076943.1 coordinate 34,334,178, forward strand.
CAAAATCTAATGTGGGGTGTCCTGGTGCGAAACAGATTCAAACCAGTTGCACTGACAGGAGACCTGAAGAAGGCCTTTCTGCAAGTGAGGATCCGGGAAGAAGACAGGGACGCCTTAAGATTTCATTGGATAAAGGACAAAGATCCATCAAAAGTGGAAGTTTATCGTTTCACGAGGGCTTTATTTGGCCTTGTTCAAAGTCCATTTCTCTTGGGAGGCACCATTGAGGAACATCTAAGGAGCTGCGAAGCTGAGTATCCAGAAGAAGTCAAGGAGATATGGAAGTCACTCTATGTCGATGACGTAATCACTGGTGCGAACAATGTCCAAGAAGCACAACATCTGAAACACAGTGCGGTGGAAATCTTTGGGAGAGCACAATTCAAACTGCATAAATGGCATTCAAATATCCCAGAGTTAGAGGGTGAAGATGCAGGTTCTGATGGAGAGAATACCTATGCAAAACAGCAACTAGGAGTAAAAGCGAATGAAACAAAGATGCTGGGCCTAACCTGGAACAAGAAGAGTGACACACTAAAAGTCACGTTTCCACAAGAGAAAGCAGATGTCACAAAGCGAGGTATCTTGCGACTTCTTGCTTCAATTTTCGATCCACTTGGACTGGTATCACCAATAACCTTGACTGGGAAAGAAGTCTACCGAGCCACATGTGACGAGAGCGTACCATGGGATAAAGACCTCCCAGATGTCATACATAAACAGTGGGAGAAGTTTGAGAAGAATTTACCATTTAAAGTTGAATTGCCACGAAGCCTTGTAGCGCATCAAGAGCAGATCGAAGCAATTGACTTGCATGTATTTGGTGATACGAGTGGAACAGGAACTGCAGCAGTCGTCTATGCAGCCGTACATCAAAAGTCAGGACTGAGTCAAGGACTTGTAGCTGCAAGATCTCGTTTAGCAAAGAAAGGAGTGACCATTCCAAGACTCGAACTTGTTTCTGCTCATATGGCGGCAAATCTTGCTCAGAGCGTCAAGGATGCGTTGGATGGATTTCCAGTTCGACAAGTAACCGGATGGCTTGACAGCACAGTCGCACTACACTGGATCAGAGGAAACGGTAACTACAAGCAATTCGTGGCTAACAGAGTGAGGAAAATTCAAGAGAAGAGTTTCATACAGTGGCGATATGTACCAACCGAACAGAATTCTGCTGATGTAGCTAGCAGAGGAGCAGCAGCTGCGAAACTACAGGAAAGCTGGTGGATTGGACCAAACTGGCTGTCAATGACTGAACAATGGCCTAGAGACATAGTAACGGAGCCAAATCATGACACAGAAGCAGAAACAAAACTGACAAAAGAAGTTCTGGGTGTTGCAGTAGAATTTGAAGACGAATTGCCGACGATTCTTGAAAGGCACAGTTACTGGAAGTCGATGCGAATAACCACATGGATTGCTAGATTCATTCACAACTGTAAATCAAATAAGTCAGAGAGACTATCTGGACCATTGACCACAGAAGAAATTGACAAGCAGATCAAGATTTGGGTGAGAAGGGAGCAACGTCACTACAGTGATACTGAAGAATTCAAAGCAGATCAGTTGAGACTGAACTTACAAGAAGATGAGAGCGGAATCTACGAATGTAGAGGGAGAATTCAGGGCGTTTATCCAAAGTATTTTCCAACAAGATCCCTCTTGAGTGAAAAAATGGTCATGGATGCTCATGTCAAAACCTTGCATGGGGGAGTTGGCCTAACAATGGAGTCCATTCGTCGTGACTATTGGATTCCTCGACTTCGATAACTGGTGAAGAAAGTCATTAGGAAATGCAACAGATGCAAAAGATTCCAGGCAAGAGCATTTGCGAGTCCACCAGAAGGAAATCTGCCAATTGACAGGACCGAAGGATCTAGACCATTTCAAGTAGTTGGAGTCGATTATGCTGGACTGATCATCTACAAACGCACACAACGGCAAGAAGGAAAAGCCTATATCCTACTCTTTGCATGCAGCCTCACAAGAGCCTTGTACTTAGAGTTGCTGCCTGATCAAACAGCAGAAGAATTCCTGAAGAGTCTGAAACGCTTTATTGCCAGAAAAGGAAGGCCTGAGAAGATCTATTCTGATAATGGAAAAACCTTCGTTGCTGGAGCAAAATGGCTGAAGAAGATCATGAAAAAGGAGAGTTTATCAAAACTTCCTGGCCCATCAGCACATCAAATGGCAATTCGACTTGAGTAAGGCTCCTTGGTGGGGTGGGCAGTTTGAAAGGATGGTTGGGCTGGTGAAACAATCTCTCTACAAAACTTTGGGAAGAGCATGCTTGAGTTGGAGTGAACTTGAGGAAGTGATCATTGACATAGAACTTGCCTTGAATAACCGCCCCTTAAGCTATGTCGAAGACGATGTCCAATTGCCTATTCTCACACCTAACGTGATGATGTTCGGCATTCCAAACCACTTACCAGAGGCAGACGCTGATGATTTAGAGGACACAGATTTGAGGAACCGTGCAAAGTATTTGCGGAAATGCAAAGATTCTCTCTGGTCAAGGTGGACGGGGGAGTACGTAAAAGCGCTAAGAGAACGTCATAACCTAAAGCATGATAGCAAGACACCATCGCTCAAGGAAGGAGATGTCGTGCTAATAAAAGGAGAGGAACGTAACCGAGGCAAGTGGAGTATCGGAATCATCACAAATCTCATTACTGGTAGAGACGGAGTTGTGAGAGCTGCAAAACTCAGAGCCGGGAAATCATACCTTGAGAGAGCTGTACAACAGTTGTATCCGCTAGAGTTGTCATGCGACGTGACCAAACAAAGAGTCCAAGACCAACTGAATCCAGAAGCCAGAGCTTTCAGACCGAGAAGAAGAGCAGCGGCAGATGCAGCAGAGACAATGAGAATCATTGCGGCAGAAGAAGAAGATGAACAGCTGTAACTTTATCAATATTTGCTCTCTTTGAGATCAAATAGGGGGAGTGTGTGGAGAATTTGAGTAATTTGTGGAACATTCTAGGTATTCGAACAATCTAGAAACAGTTAATTACCTTCGCTTTGTTTTCAAGTTAGCTGACCGCATGCTTAATCAACCATACGTCAACATCATAACTATGTCTGTAGTCATTGCCTATTTGTAGATCACCATTTAGGCCTAATCATGCTTATAAACACGTAGTCTCGTTTTAGTTAAGTAGCCTCAGCATGACACAGTTCTAGAAACTAGGGGACTTGACGGGAACATTCTAGGGGTACTAAAATTAGTTACATAGTAGTTGCTGAGCTTACGTAATGTTAGGCAATAGTTAGTAATAAAGCTGAATCACGATGATCACTATGTACTAGAACATTCGCTACAAACAGTATACAAGCTAAAACAGTAGGATGTAAGATTATTCAAGTTAATTCAATTCAGACGACTCGATTCGTGAGATTAAGCTGTGAGAGTAACTACGCTGAAAGAGTGCATTTTCTATGAAGTTAAATCTACTCGTGAGTTTATTGTCGTGGTAACAGAATCAAATTCCCGACACTAAGGGCAAATCTGACGGCAGGTAGCAAATCTTAGCTTAGGCCATAAAACCAATTAATTTAGAGAAATCAACGGAATGGACAAGAGGATCCTGGGTTGATACTACAAGTCCTTGCCAAGTTGCCAGCCAGGTTGCCAAGTTGCCAACATTCCCACTCTTTTCCCACTCTTTTACGTCGAAGTCAGCATCGGCTAACCTGGAAACTGTTGTTTTTTAAATTTGCAGACTGTCTGAGATTTGCATGTCAATTCTCAAAATCTATTTTGTCTCGGCCGTTTTATTTCGCATGAAGTAAACTGTTACTTGTTACAGGACTCAAGGAAGGAATCTCATAATTTTGACACGTCATGCTATTGTTTAAATAAAAGTCATCTTGCTTGAGGCGCGAGTGCGTGATACTTATGATATCCCTGGGATATGTCACCAGGGCCAAAGTAAGTGGAGGGGGGTTGGAGGCAAAGCACCCCTCTGGAGAGTATTTGTCGGAAATTGTATTCTCTTGTCAACTTTTTGTAATTTAAAGGTCTACTTTTGGAAGATTTTGAAGGAGAAATGGTGTATAGGACATAGATTTCTTAGCGTTAAAAGATAGAGTCTCGCAGGAATTATTGAATTTACCGCGTATTTTTGATAAATACTTACTAATTGCGTTGGCTGGGACCGGGGGCACTGAGAGCATGTGCCCCCCCCAAGATTTTGTAATCAATAAAGAGGTGTCCTTTCTATTTTCAGGAATTTCCCCTTTAGCTTAATAAAAAAATTGTCCTTGAAGTGTCGTGCCCCGCCCCTAGGTTTGAGATGCTTTTATATCTCAAGATTCCGCATCAAAATGTTCGATGTCTGCCCTGTTGGTTGTACTATTTAAAGAATTCTTTAAATAGTAAAGCTTGAAAAGGAACGAGCACGTCTCATCCGTCTCTTGACACCGCAATTGATGTTATGTATGCAAAATAAACAACAAAATGATTTTGCTTCGAGAATTCTTCCAAAGTTAAGACAACACAAAGCCTGCAATGTCAGTTATTTCTCTCAAAAAGAGAAATGCTTTAATTTGAGAGCTGTCAAAGCTAATATATTTTATTACGTGATAACGGTTGAATTTCGCTTATCAAATTAGCAATGAATTTTGCCGGCTTGTGTAAAGGCGGCAATACACACCGGGTGCGCCAAAATAAACTATGCACTTTTGGCAGGCCACGATAAATCGTACACAAGACCGATTTTAAAGATTTATGACTTGATCTTTAGCAGAAGGCCTGAATTAGATTCTAGGATTTTTTGCAAAATTTTTCTGTTGTCAGTTTTTAGAGCTACAAGCGAGTTTCTTAAAATTTTTGTTTTCGAAAACACTGAAAACGATCAAAAAACGTCGATCAAGCTTTCTAAAGAATCGACATGAATGGACAAAGAGAAAACTTTTTCGTGGTGATTTGGGATTTAAAAATCGACTAATTGTAAGCTGCTGTGCGAGAGTGAAGGTGAAGGTGAAGGTGAAGTTGCGTTTTTCAGCGCCAAGCGCTGGGATCGCAGAAATAGAGCAGACCTAATCGAGTCCGCGACCCCTGTCATGACGCTTAAGTGATGGGGTCCTACCGGGTATCGAACCCACTCCGCCTGACTGTTCTGGCTGCAAAGTCAGAGGATTAGTGCAAAAAATGGTAGACGGACAAGACGATGATCGAGAAAAGGCACTCGCTGCACTTTTACTCGGCTGTGCATTAAAATTAAAGCAAAGATCAACGAGAAGGAAAGAGAAGAGATTCTGGATGAAGCCTTGGTTGAGTCGCAGAGATGAAGAGAGCATGAGCATCGATTTTAGATTTTCCAAACATCCTGAAAAGATCTAGCATCCAGATGACTTCCAGATCTTTATTTGATGTGAAAATTAGATCTAATTCAGATCTGGATGAAATCAGGGAAAACGATGTAAAACGACAGATTTGCAACAGATTTTAGGTGGATCCATTTAAGATCTAGCTGTGAGCCTGTGATGTTTCAGATAGATGATCAAACGCTAAATCTAGATCTTGGTCAGGAGTGATTCTATATAGATCCTTTAGATTATGTTAATGAGCTTATCATCCTTGTTTGATCCAGAATAGATTGGTTTTGGATCTAGATATGATCTGTGCGAAGATGAGGCTCAAATCCTTACTGGTTGTCAGAGCATGCGGAAATCATCCAATTTCATGCTTGTCAGCCAATGGGATCACCGCTTTCTAGCCCCTGGAGACAAAATCGGTAGTTTGAGGTAAATTTTCCAGTACCCTCACTAAAACTGAAATGGATGCTAAAATACTTCAGTTATTCGCAATTTTTTTTGATAAATCAGTTGTGGGGATGTCCGTCCAGAGTTGTTTACATGTTTAGGCACATAGCTTGTTTGGGGCCGGAGCTGCGTTCATTTTCCGGTCGAAGAATATTGACCTTCGTTGAAATATCTATAGAAATCGCTACAAATGAGATATACAGATAAGAATTTCAGCAATTATGCATACTGACCTCAGCAATAACCCAAACTCCTTTACTGCTATCATATCTCAAAATTGCAGGCAATTTCTAATGATTTCTGGTAGAGATATCATTTGGGCCTAAGCTTGTCCTCGCTTAAAACTCATTCCATTGCACTTAAAAAGTAATGGTAAAATTCTAGAGCTGAATAATGCACTTACCCATGACTCAGGCACCAGTTTGACTTCGTTTGCCTTTTTTACATTAGCAAATTTTTATAAGAAATGACCAGTTGTGGGTGAACTGCAAAAACTTTCCTCGGTCCATATTTTTATCTGCACAGTCTATCCGCTTCAAACAACAAACAGTGAACTTTGTATCATAAAAGTCTTGCATCACAAAACATTCCTATAGAACGATTCCATGCGCCTTAGCGAGGCACTCGTGAATTGTTTTCACGCATTTGGTTCAATCAGTCAATGCAAACAAACAAAAGTGCAAAACCAGGTATCTTTTTTTGCGAACCCAAAACAATGTTTTGTTCTTTTTATGTTTTGTATTGATTGAAATAAGAACGAAAAGAACAAATGCGTGAATACAATTCACGAGTGCCTCGCTAAAGCGCATGGAATCGTTCAAAAGGAATGTTCTGTGATGCAAGACTTTTATGATACAATGTCAAAGTTCACTGTTTGTTGTTTGAAGCGGAGAATCTGTGTAGAGAAAAATATGGACTGAGGAAAGTTTTTGCAGTTCACCCACAACTGGTCGTTTCTTATAAAAATTTGCTAATGTAAAAAAGGCAAACGAAGTCAAACTGGTGCCTGAGTCATGGGTAAGTGCATTATTCAGCTCTAGAATTTTACCATTACTTTTTAAGTGCAATGGAATGAGTTTTAAGCGAGGACAAGCTTAGGCCCAAATGATATCTCTACCAGAAATCATTAGAAATTGCCTGCAATTTTGAGATATGATAGCAGTAAAGGAGTTTGGGTTATTGCTGAGGTCAGTATGCATAATTGCTGAAATTCTTATCTGTATATCTCATTTGTAGCGATTTCTATAGATATTTCAACGAAGGTCAATATTCTTCGACCGGAAAATGAACGCAGCTCCGGCCCCAAACAAGCTATGTGCCTAAACATGTAAACAACTCTGGACGGACATCCCCACAACTGATTTATCAAAAAAAATTGCGAATAACTGAAGTATTCTAGCATCCATTTCAGTTTTAGTGAGGGTACTAGAAAATTGACCTCAAACTACCGATTTTGTCTCCAGGGGCTAGAAAGCGGTGATCCCATTGGCTGACAAGCATGAAATTGGATGATTTCCGCATGCTCTGACAACCAGTAAGGATTTGAGCCTTATCTTATCTGTGCGTTTTGTGTGGGTCTACTCGAACCTCGTGAACGAATTGAGGCTAGCCGACCAAGGAAGAATCTGCAAGGAATCTAGGGCGCCAAATTGGTCCCGCCAACGATGTAGTACTTCGTGTAGGTCAGCTTGTTACGTCATTTGTCGGCTCCTTTGAAAAACTTGCATCGCAGAAAAAAAAATTTGATCCGAGATCAATTTTTTTTTCTGTGATGGTAATTAAAATGGGATTAAAATAAGCGGATTAAAGACACTATGGAGCAACTACGAGCAACTTTTACGGCGCTTCACACTGTCACATTGTATGTTCACAGAAAAAATGTGGAGCAACTTTTACCTGAAGATAATAGTGCATTGCCGCCTTATCAAAGAACTACTTTTGAAAAAATCCAACATGTTTATTTTTCGTGATTTTCCTCCTTTGAAATTCCTATTTATTTTCCTGAGTTTTACCTTGGACAGGCGTTCTGCCATATGGCAACTAAATATTTGAAACGAATTTATTGCCTTGAATTTGCCAAACACCAAAATCTGATTTGTATCAAAATATTGGGCACCTCTTGTCTTGTGGGTAAACCTAAATGCCATGTTTAAGGACCGTTTCAATAATCAAAGTTCCTCTCATTCCAAAGAGTAAAATTTCTTTGAAACCACTTTTCAACATCAAACCGCTACCGCATTCCAATGACATGCCGGTTCCTTTGTAATTTTATCAATAAAATATAGCATGGGGTAAGATTTGTACCAGTGGAGCTGAGGAGGATTAGAAAATTTAGTTCCAACATGGCTGAAGGACATTTTAAAGGGTTAAGAGACCGGTCAACACTCGTCAAAATCCGTGAAATTTTAAGAAACTTTCCGTCCTGTGCCTGTTTCGTAGCTTCTTAGAAAAGATGTGTGCATGTCAAGAATGTTATAATGTAATGGGGCATGAATGGGGGTAGTATTATGTTTCTGTCTTTATCATTGACACATTGGAACGGGCGAGCAACTCCCCCCCCCCCCCCCCCGTAATAGCACGACGTGTCAAAATCATGAGATTCCTTCCTTGAGTCGAATATATAACTAAAATCATGGAGAGAAACATAAGAAAAAAAGCTCCAATTTGTGAAAAGTCAAGAGACAGCCAAAAATTCGCCCCTGCAGATTCACACCATTAGAACATTACAGTTTCTAAGCGTACTAATTTTCATTTGAATCAACCCATGTAAATCTCATATACTTTTTGAGAATTTGATAAACCACAGTTTCCAGCTATGACTCCAACGTGCACAGTTGTCCGAAGTGTCCATCGTAAATTGATATATTCTGTTATACTGTTTACTATTGCATACCTGAAGATGACGTTTTCATTTTCCACGCTCATTATCTATGGCTCGCTCAACCCTTTTGACGTGTTATTAGCCGATGCTGACGTAGTTCTCTCTAGTCAATTTCAATGTTATTAGTTGACGCAAAAGAGTGGGAAACGAGTGGGAAAATGTTTTACCTGCTTTGGTTGGCAACTTGGCTAGGAAATTGTACCCGGGGCCCTGGATCCTCTTGTCCATTCCGTTGATTTCTCTAAATTTATTGGTTTTATGGCCTAAGCTAAGATTTGCCACCTGCACTCAAACGTTGGATCGCGCTGAGCTTTGTTTTGACGCATTTGTTGCAGACTGGCTCTAATTATCAAAAACATATTATTTGAAAATAGCTTACATATGAGAGATGGATTCTGCATAATTCATAACTGATAAAATCTTAAGCAGAAATTTAAATTGAAATAATAGAATGACGTTATTACTTTAATGTTATAATTACCAAGATAATAGCCCATAGAAATGTAATACGTAGTCGGTGTCAGCAAAGGCAGTTTGAGCTGGCATACTGGAAAAACCGGACCCTATTATCCGAGGACCCCTATGACCCCTAGGACCTTCAAGTACTGAATTTTGAAAGGACCCTGAACATAGAGGGGCTATCCCCTCTGCATAAAGACTATATGCTTACAATGCTAATCAGGATGCTGTATGCTAATCAGGCTACTTCTGCTATAATTGTTCAAATTTGGCCCCAATACCGTTGATTGCTGCCTGGGGGTTAATACCGTTCAAGCAGGGGCGGATCTAGACACTGGCATTGTTCTTCTGTAAGCATGGAAACTTGCTGCTGATTGTGTAACTCTCATCTTAACCATACTATCAGACTATGCCTTCACTTAGCTGAATGAAAGAATCCGCTAAATCATTAACATCTTCATCCATCGTAACATTCAGAGAAAGTCCCTGCCCTACCCTTGTTTGTTTTGTTAGTGCATCCTCCATACAAATTTAAACTGGGGTGGAACCAAAAAATGCTCAAAAGTTGAAAAACACACAATAGAAGTTCATGGAAATTTAAAACAAAGAGCAATAATATTAATGCATCGTAAATAATATTTGTATTCTTCAGTATGAGCACTGATAAAGGGTGGAAATGCTTCCATTTCTGGGGGATCAAACACCCCTTGTCGACTATTTAAAGAATGAAATGCATTTGTTATTTGTACTGATACTATGTCTGTTCAATGGTATTCACCCCCCCCCCCCTCCAGGCTGCAATAAACAGTATTGGCACTCGTAGTCGTCAGGTGCCTTCTGCTCTGAGCAGGTTGGCTGTCACGGATGCCCAGTTCTCTCTATGCTGTGCCTTTCTTGTGGCTTCGGCATAGTTCATTTGTGTCCATTCCTTGATGTTATCAAACCACGTTGATCTTGGCCTGCCTCTTCCTCTTTTCCCGTTGAACTTTCCTTCAAGGAGAAGCCTTTGAAGCCCGTCTCCTCCTATCAGGTGCCCAAAATAAGCACATTTTCTCTGCTTTATTGTTCGGCGATCTTTTCGATCTCAGCGATCTTTTCGTATTCGTCTTTTGTATATGAGTTGGAGTTATTCCGAAGAGATGACGAAAAAAAACCATTCTGTTGATGTACCACATTAGATACGATCTTTAGTTCCAGCACACAAATCTTGCTATCTATTCAATTTCGCAGGCAAATATTTCCCTCTGGTAAAAAACACGAGTTTTTTTTCCAAAGGAGTAAAGAGTGAAGTTAGATATCCTGGCCATTGTCTGTGCAGCAAGCATATTTTGATAATCCATAAAGACGTTAGATAATCACTCAGTTTAATACGATAAGAGTCCGGGGCCCCGGCGGGTCCACTCCTATGAAAGAATTGTAACCATGACAGTCTGGCATTTTTTGAGATGAACCCTAATCTCTGATTCTTGTTCTTTGAGAACAGCCCTTTTCTGGCATTTTCTCTGATAGGAAACCGGGAATTACTACCCTAATTCTGTGATTTCTAGGAGGTTCCTAAAAACAATGTTTACAAAGAGAATGATTCAGTTGGAAAAGTATCGCACACCTTAATTCACTGATATTCATACCTAAGACATTTAATTCGAAGTTGTTGATTTATCATCATTTCTTGGGACTGACAAAAATAAATTATTCTCTTCAAGACACAAGTAATCAAGAACTTCCCATTCCATTTTTACATTAATAGACATTATCCTTTTCAAAATGTAGCTCGTCTTATCCAACTCATGTTATACTTCCCTCTTACTGTGCAGCAGTGGCGGAGCCACGGGGGGGAATGGGGGGGACAAGTCCCCCCCCCCACTTTTCTCTGAGGTCACTCTTCCAATTCGTCTAAATCCGTTGAGAAAATGTCTTAGAAGGGGTTAGGTAGGTATCTTTAGAGCTTGATAAACAAAGAAGGGTGTTTCCTTAGGGTAAAAAAGGGCGTTTCCTGAGCATAAAAGGGGTGTGGTTCTGACAATTTTCCTGGGGGCTACGCCCCCAGACCCCCATCTTGCTTCTTCCCCTCCACTTTTTTTTGGCTGGCGCCGCCACTGCTGTGCAGTAATTAGACTTCAAATCTAACAAAACATCCTAAACAACAAATAACTGTTACTTCAGCTGCAAATAAAGGACAAATAACTACATAGCTCAGGTGATATGTTGTGATAATTTGGGGTTATTTTGTTTTTTAAAACCTAAACACCTAAAAAGATGTCAATTGAACTCTGTCATCACCCATTTGCATGGCTTTTATGCCATTTGATTTGGGAAGGTTTTCATAATATGACAAAGTCAAATGCAGAGCACTTCTCCTCCTGCAACACACACTACACCTACAGTAGCTGTGTGTGAAGGGCAGGGAGAGCAGTCTAAAACATAAGTGTTTCTTACCATAGTAGTACCACAGCCACTTCTCACCAGATAATAGATCTTTTTAGACATTACATACAATGCCTTGATTTGATCCATGATCATTATTCATTATCATTATTGAAAATTTGCCTTCTGAAATCTAAAAAATCCCTCCTAATCCGACCTAATCTACTACAGATGGTGTTGAAAAGTTTATATTTTCATATGGAAACAAAGCAGAAGGTCGAGACTTTGGTAGAAAACAAACAATAACATTTTTTTTGGAATAAATGAAATATTGCTGACATGATTTGTTGTCGAAGAGACAATTTTGTTGTTGCTGTTGTTGTTGTTGTTGGTCATGGTTGTTGTTGCTTGTGTTTTGTGTTCACAATTCACAATCAACTCATCTACTTGGCAAATCGACATGCACCTTGGATGAAGCAGAAATGGTAAGCCCTTTCTTTCTCAGCCTTCTTGGAAATGATAAGAAAATTTAAGTTGAAGAATTGAAGAAAATATAAGTTTACAGGTAGCAGGCCATGGCCAGCCAACAGCATATTCACCAAGAATAATGAAAGTCTTCTTGTTCCATTTTACATTGGAATTACTGGTTTTGTATGCAAAGAAAAACATGGCAAAGCCCTGTGAGAAGCACTCCAGAGTGGCGCCCTTCCATTTGACAAAATGGTGATCCAGAGCTAGACTTATGATATTTCGTCCTTGTTTTCGCTCCATTACCCCCTCCCCCCACACTACCCATTCCGCTTCCTCATGTCAATTTCACATTTTGGGCGGATATCATAAACAATATTTTATCTTTCAGAAGTCCTTCATTAGAAAATAACCCCTTCACAGTCAAGCAACACAGTAGCATCAAAGCAAAGTTGGGCAGTGTTCAAACTCATTGCTCACCCATGGAAGAACAACCCTATTTTTGTAAGATTCTGCAACTTTGATCCAATAATGAAAGCTCCTCAAAATTCTCATTTTCTGAGCACAAAATGTTTCGTAAGAGTTTCTTAAAAGTTCCCTCAAATTTCTATCGGTGGTGTAGGATCTCTGGGATCTCCTGTGCCTTCGATCAAATTGTGCGGCAAATTATAAAATCATGCCACAGTGTAGATCATGTACGAAGTCTCATGTAAGAAATTACTGAAAGTGAAATTAATTTGTTCCAGTATCCAAGATTTTATATTCTAGGTGGAATGAGAGTTCAGTTTCTTGAAATTTTTCCTATGATGGTGGACTTCTATCAATGCAACTGCATACACTTTTTCTGCAGGAAACTGCTTGAAGGAAACCGTTGCTCCCGGGGGGACCACTTGGTACCTGATGCGTTATCATGCTCGTACAAAAAAGCGCGGGAAAGGGTGCCTTTCTTGAAAGTAGGCACGGACCCGCGCGGGCCCATGTTTAGAGGTGCCAATTCGACCAAAATTTAAAAAAAGGGTGCATTTTTCTGCATTTGATAAATTTAAATTGTTCTGCAATGATATTTTAGTCATGATTTATGAAAAAGAATTCTTAACGAGTCAAAGAACTTATCAAACCAGCATAAGATGGGGAAGGAAGTCGAGAGCATTTTCCTTCTCTTCAAATCACACCGGCAATATTAGCAAATTTAGTAACTGACGTGTCAGCTATTAGGGTACCTGAATTCGAGAAGTTCTATTTTGACACGGGAAAGGGTATGTTCTCATGAATATTTTCCGCGATTAGGGTATGTATTTCGCTAAAACAGGTCAGCATTTAGGGTGCAAATGTTAAGCCTTTGTACGAGCATGATACTATAGGAAAGTATAGGAGTGGTCCCCCCGGGCCGTTGCTGCCTCTTCCATAAATTAAGAAACTCTATTAGAAGCGATGAAAGATCATTTCAAATTTAAGGAACTTTTTCAAAGTAAGTTATGAGTTGCAAAAAATAAAAATTGTTTTCAACCAGAAATTGCATTACCAACTCAACTATTACTAAAAAGTAATAGTTTTTGTTATCATTTCGTTTTTTAACAATTAATTGGTTCAAAATGTGGTTCTGAACGAACGTCGACAAACTGTCAGTTGGAATTTTGAAAATTTGGGAACCTTACAAGAAACTTTTCTATTAGAATCAAGCCTACAGTAAATATAAAATTTTGGAAACTGAAACAAATTAATTTCACTTTTCGTTTGGTTACTTTTTACATGAGATTTCGTATGTGATATACACTGTGGCATGATTTCATAATTTGCCGCACAATTTTTATCGAAGGCACAGGAGATCCCAGAGATCCTACACCACCGATAGAAATTTGAGGGAACTTTTAAGAAACTCTTACGAAACATTTTGTGCTCAGAAAATGAGAATTTTGAGGAGCTTTCATTATTGGATCAAAGTTGCAGAATCTTACAATAATATGGTTGTTCTTCCATGAATGGGCAATGAGTTTGCAAACTGCCCAACTTTGCTTTGATGCTACTGTGTTGCTTGACTGTGAAAGGGGGATTTTCTAATGAAGGACTTCTAATTCTAAAAGATAAAATATTTTTTATGATATCCGCCCAAAATGTGAAATTGACATGAGGAGTTTCTATAAAAAGTATTTCAAATGTCGAAAAGATCAATCTATTTTACTCGTTATGAAAATAAGATGTACATTTCTTCTTGTCATTCGTATTCGTAAGAACACTAAACCTAGCATTTCAGTTCTGTTTCATGATGCTGCTAGACCATAAGACGATAAGCATTTTTCTTGCAATAAAAGATGGAATGTGACCGATCAATTCGTACATCGTTTTGGTAATGTTATTGCCGGTTTCCATCTGGCAACGATAGCTGCAGTTTGATAAAGGAATGGTGGTGCGGTTTATCAATAGATGGTTTATCGAAAGAGACATCACGAAATTCTTCTTTCTAGGCCAGAGTGGACGTACAGCTACTCCCGTAATCTTCAGCATGGCAAGTTCATGTATTCGTTATTCACCGTTGATTTATTCATATTTCTGTTCATTGGAATCGGATGTTGTTCTCACTCGACGATGGCAAGAAGCTGATAATTCAAGTTCTCGCGCCCATTTTTGTTGACTGTGTTATTTCCTGGTGAAACTCGCTGTAGATCGCGGCAGAAAAAGTGGATGTTTGTTATTAAATCCATCTGAGGTATGTGTATGCACTAGCTCTTCTTCAGGTTTTCAGTTTTCTACTCTTCTTTTTGCTAATCATAGTGTCTGTAACCGATGAATGACTTCATTGAGCTTAAAAATGGCACAATTCTGCTATCTTTAGTGATCGCAAAGCCATACCGAAAAAACTTATGGTCCAAAGCATGGAGAATCTTCTCCAATTGAAATGTTGACGAAATTCGATTTATCCGATCGTGCAATGAGTTTTTCCGGAGAGTGGTCAAAACGGCCGAAAATGGCCTAAGTTTTGCTGCGAAACGCGGAAGTAAACACCACGACGGCATCTGATTGGTCAAGCATAGGAGAAAATGCGATCTGATCAGAGCGTGAGTCAGAACCCCACGGGAGCTTTGGACAAATGAAAAGATTTGACGGCTATGCTGCCCCATACATGATTCCAGCCTACATTCATTTAATTTAAGCATTTAGGCCTTTATTTAGTCAGAAGCTATATTTTTACCATATTCATGTCTAAGTTTTGTATCTGAGGCAAATTGCAACACTGATAATAATTTCTAATTCCTTCAGGCCAAAAGTCCAAAGCAAGAGTTGCACACCACCACAGGGAAATATAGACAAACTGATCATTGAAGTTGTAAACAAATACAATAGACTTATATGGCAATTGTGTTCTGTATTAAATACAGAAGATTACATGTTTGTTACCAATAATGAAATGAGCTTGTTGCTTTATCTCAACCTTTTAACTTTCTTGGAAAATAGATATATGCAATGGGAGATGAATTGGTTCTGGAGCATGAGTTATGGCTTTTGAATGTGAAAGAATAAAGTACCACAAAACTTCTTGCCAGATCTTTTGTAATATAGGACTTTCAAGCTGTCTTCACATAATCACATGTAGTTTTTGCAGACATTAAGAACCAATGAATTTATCTCCCATTGCATATATCTTCCGAGAAAGCCACAAGTTTGAAATATTACACCAAAAAAACTGGACCCTCTTGTTTAACTCCATCAGTTGATTTTTGATCAACTGATAAATGTTATTGTTGAGTGTGTGCAGTGCAAGGAATCTATTTTAGTCATATTGATGACTGCTCTTGGCTCATTTGTGTGCATCTTTTCACAAATTTACCACATTTGATATCAATAGATTTTAATATATTGATATTTGACCCTTTTTACAAAACTCTAGGAAATATCTTAAAAAAGGACACTTTTTTCTAGATTCTATGTCCTAGATTTTTCACAAATTCCAGACCCTTTCTCCTAGATTTCGTAGACTCTCATGGTTACAATTCTTACATAGGAGTGGACCCGCCGGTTCCGGGGCTCGTTCAATTGTCCACGTTTTCAAGGGTATTCACTCAAACTTTGTGATATCAATGATGTTGTAACATAGATATGCCTTTGAAATTGATCCAAAATGACGTTGTTTTGTTTCAAACGAAAGAATCACACGCAGAGACATTGAGATGCGAGCCTATTAGCATAATGCATCCCTTAATTCTGAAAGGAGGGGACGTTCACTCAAGATTTAGGTCAATTCTAATCCTGAATAACGGGCGAAGGATTGTTCACGAATATGAAACTTATATCTACTATGTCGTGGGGGTACGAATATATGAAGGGAAATTTATACCGCGTACGAAACTATTTTGGTTGAAAAAAATTGTATGAAGTCATCAGCTAACACTTAAAAGAAAAATTGACATTATTGAGGATTGTCTACACAGCATAAGTTCACAACTTTTGTCTCAATAATGATGAAACTTCTTTGTGAAAAATCATGAGATTAAGAGGACGCGTGGTTTTATTGGAACACATATACGTAGCCTGCGTGCAGACTTTACTTTCCACTGCGAGGGAGAGCCAAGGCGGATCTTGTAAAGTCTGCGAATTTGCGCCCATTATTGAGTTCTGAGATCTTGCGCAATGATACTCGCCTTTGTCCGGCTATTGTCTGTTAGCCAATCAGTATCTAGTTTGAGATTCTAAGGACCCAATCAAAAGCCGACAGGATCGTCACGTTTTTCGCAACCCTTTGTGGTCATTGTTTGCGACACAACACCAAACCGTTTTCGTAAATTTCAAAT
Source organism: Aurelia coerulea (assembly GCA_039566865.1). Classification (NCBI taxonomy): domain Eukaryota; kingdom Metazoa; phylum Cnidaria; class Scyphozoa; order Semaeostomeae; family Ulmaridae; genus Aurelia; species Aurelia coerulea. The sequence continues at coordinate 34,350,903 of CM076943.1, forward strand.
TGAGGAAGTTGCTGTGCGTGGTAAACGAGTTCGCCGATGATGAAGTGTGCCACCCAGTTTGCCTGTCTTCGGGACTTGATAACTTGGGATGAAACTTTGTTTTGAAAGGAATTATAAACAGTCAAGCATATTCTCAAGGTGAAGGAAGTCTACAACGATCACAAGGCAATTCTTTGAAAGTTTCTCCGCTCCGAGGACAGAATGTTTACTTCAGGTTAGGCTAGGCCTAAACTTTCATTTGATGAGCTGATGGTGTGTTGGTAGTACCCTTCGCTTAGACATGTGTCAGCAAGTGGGGTTCTTGAATCACTGGTGAGTTTTTCATGTCTATTACCTCTGCAGTTTGCAGGCTCTGAAGTTTTGTGGGTGGCATGGGATTCTCCTCGCATGATAGGGATTATTGTTCCTTCCTGTTTGAGGGGTCAATCTATTGCGCAAGATTGAGCTCCTCTTCGAAGGAGAAACTTTTTATTCAGAACTCGATAATGGACGCTAATTCGCAGACTTTACAAGATCCTCATAGGCTCTCCTTCGCAGTGGAAAGTAAAGTCTGCACGCAGGCTAACATATACGTTGTTTTCTTGTATCTGTATATTTCGGAAAAAATTTTCCTCGATCTTGTTTTTGAACGAGTTGATATTGTTTGTAGTTTTTAAATCAGAAGAAAGGCTATTCAAATTTTTTAGCTCCAAGTAGGACAGGCATTTTTGGGCCAGGTCGAAAACTCGGACTTCTCGGACATCTCGGACATCTCGGACCAGATTGTCCGAGTTTTCTAAGTCCGAGTTTTCGAATTAGCCCTAGTTCAAACTCGAAAACACGGACTTCTCGGACGAAATGGTCCGACTTTTCCCTTCTCCAACTTATCGAATTTCTCCTATGCTCTAGAAGAAAACTCGGACATGTCGGAACTCGAAAACACGGACTTCTCGGACGAAATGTTCCGACTTTCTGGGTATTAAAAGCAGGAAATTTGCAAGAGCAGGCTGTCACAAACATGTGAAAAGGGAATATTTTGTTGGATCTGATTATGTTTATCAAAAGGGAATCATTTTAGAAATTGTTATGTTCTAGAGCAGATAAGAAAACGTTATTCGTGGGCACAACTCGGTACGAATCCAAGTTCGAATACAACGTCAAATACCCCCCGGGGGGCTGATTTAGGTTCTAACATTTTGGGACACTATTGCCTCAAACAGTTTCTGAATGAGTTTCTTTAATTCTCAAATTTTATGACACTATGTATTGCTTCCAACAGTTTCTGAATGAGTTTCTTTTATTTCTAATTCTGCAAGCGTAGAGTTAATGTTTTTTTTGTTAGAAGGGTTCTCAAATCTATGAGTGACCTGGGAAAATTAAAGCTGCTTTTTTAATTCACATTAGGGTACTGTAGTTTCATAACGGGGTGAAATATTGGTAATACATATATTCTATAAATTCACACGTCACCGAAACCATCTTCGGATCCGACGATAGACGCTGGTACATTCATTTTTTTTATATGAGAAGCCGCTTATCAGAAACGGTAGGCTCAATTTTTCGAAAGTCAAGGAACGACCCTACCTAATTGAAAAAGCTAGGAAACTTTTGTAATTTACTATTTTAATTTTCCTTTCGCACTCAAAAATGTTTGACAGTGTACAGTTATAGCAACCGTTTGGAAATTATTTTGATTGCGAATTGTGTTATTTACTTGTTTTTAGATCTTACCATTACTAAGTAATTCGGGAGCCCTTTAAATAACACAGAATGAACTCTACACTTACGGCATTAAAAGTATAAGAAACATATAAGAAACTTTTGCCAGCAAAATGGCCCAAAAATTTAGGAAACTGCCTACCATCACCGGACCTTAGCATGAATCTACGTTACCGTAGACTCTACATCTTGAAGCTGTTTTCGCTTTATTGTATTGAACAAAACATGAAAACGGAGCAAAGAGCCCGGGTGGGACTGCACATATTTTGGGTAACGGGACGTGACATCGGGAAGGGTATCGATTTTCGCAATTTTGATCTAAGGAACGGTATTGATTTTCGCAATTTTCGTACAAGGTACGGTATCGATTCTCGCGATTTTGGTAGAAGCACAAGATCGGATATACATTTTCAGAAAATTGGCATAACGTCAGGTGTACTTTTTCGGAAAATTGGTATAAGGAACGGGCATGTTTTTGAAGCTTCGATGGCACGTCCTCGACCAAATCCTGGTAAAGTACCCCCCCCCCCCCCCCCGATGCAAGATGCAATACAAGAATATTCTCGTAAGACATTAAGAATTGGGGCCAAGTTTCTCAACGTTTTCAGATTCCCTCCTTGAACAGTTAAAGACATGATTTTTCAAGCTGTTGCAATGTTTTGATATTACTCAAATTTCTTGCGAGTAATATGATGCAGGAAACAAGTCAAAATGAAGCAAAAATGCTTTCTTAATTTGTTGACGATCTGAATGTTGAGTTTCTCATAAGCAGTTTCTTATGAAGAAATTACGTGTAAATAACGGGGCAGGTTCTTATAAGCAGTTTCTTATGAAGAAATTATGTGTAAATAACGGGGCAAAGTCTACATTGCCCGATTGCCCACTGGATTCAAAATCAGGGCCTTCTTTAACATACCAGCTAGCTAGGCAATTTAGTCCCTTGTTTGTATCTATTGTTTTTCCTGTAGAAAATGAAATTCAATAAATTGGGAAAAAATCGGACCATTTTGTCCGAGAAGTCCGTGTTTTCGAGTTTGAACTAGGGCTAATTCGAAAACTTGGACTTAGAAAACTCGGACAATCTGGTCCGAGATGTCCGAGATGTCCGAGAAGTCCGAGTTTTCGACCTGGCCGGCATTTTTGGCCAGTGTTACTTTTGCGAAATGGGAGGTTTAATTTAAACTTTTTGACCTTCTTGTTACTCGGTTTTGGTCGATTGGGTAGGATATTTCAGCAGTACAGGCTGGAGCCGGTCCTTTGACAAATTTCATTATGTTTAGACATGTATGTTGATCAACTCTGTTCTTTGTCTGGAGCCAATTTATAGCTTTGAATTCTGCTGCCCCAACATGTTGTCTCGAGTGCCCTTGCATTCCCTTTCGCCCCTATTCCCCTACCATTGCTCTGGTGTCCCTGCATTTGTCCAAATTGTCTAAGCTAAGAAACATAGCACAAGTTTAAATAAATCAAGATAACGGTTCAAATTTTTCTCGTAGGAAGATCAAAGGCCTGAGATCTGGAATATTGGTGAAGATCTGGAGGAAGATTTCACAGTAAGACCATCGGAATATGAGCAAAAAAGGTCAGACCGTATGAATGCTGTAATTGCAGTTTTGATGCACCTCATCTTTGCATGGCAAATGAGGTTTTGTGTTTCTGACAGTTGCATTGATAGCGTACTTGGCATGGATTTGATGAGCTTTACCATTTGATAGAAATGTTCCCTAGCACCAAGCATAAAGCTAAACGATTTCTTGGTCTTGACAAGGATAATTTTATCACGTTTGTGGTATGTCCTTCTTGTGACAAACTTTATACTTACCAGCAAGCATGTGTATCGGTAAATGGTTGCCTACAATCGAGGCTATGTGATTATGTACCCTTTCCAAATCACACACAGCAAAGATTTCGGGAACCATGTGGGGCAGGTCTGATGAAAACAGTTGTAAGTGCTGATGGCAAACGGCAAGTTTTATATCCAAAAAAAGTCTATTGCTACTAGAGTCTGAAGACATCCATTCAAAGATTGCTTGAAAGGGAAGATATTCGTTCGTCTCTGATGCAGCCAAAGGAAACGCACGAAGACGCATTATACGATGTTTATGACGGAAATGTATGGAAAAGTATGAAAGACATCAATGGCAACCTGTATTCAAGAGCCTGGCGAAATCTGTCAGTGATGTTTAACATAGACTGGTTCCAACCTTTTGACGGTAGTGAACATTCATTGGGAGCGATGTATATGGTGCTATTGAATTTAGCACGAGAGATGAGATTCAAGAAGAAGAATATGCTACTAGTAGGGCTTATACCTGGTCCTAAGGAGCCCGTTCGCCATGTGAATACCTACCTCCCGACCTACCTGCGTCCACTGGTGAATGAACTGCTCTCTTTTTGGAAGGGGGTGTACTTGTCTTCAAACAATGAATCTGCATTATATCGTCTTGCACTTGTGTGCATCTCATCTGATTTACCAGCTACGAGGAAGTGGTGTGGTTTTCTATCTTACTCGGCTCAAAAAGCTAATTCAATCTTGTCAAATTTCATACATTTATATGGGTATGATATTCTTTTATTTCAAAAATAATAATTAACCTTTTAAAGTTTCTTGAGTGCGTCGCTGTTACAAGAGGCTGTTTTATTGAAGTTAATTATTAAAATCCAGCATAGGTTCCAAATCTTTAAAAAGGCTGGTGTAAAATTCAGTGACCTATTTATTTGGGCTGAATGACTTCAAAGAAACTTTAGCTATTTCTCTACAATTCTACCGTTGGACTTTTCTGAAATATTCAATATTTTCAGAATTAGAGTGTTTTTCTTCTTTTTCAAGAATTCAAGAATAATTTCAAAAAAACTTAAAACCATCGTAATTTTTAAACAGTTTGACGCAACATGAAATAATTTGGAAGAAAACCATAGTGTATGAATTCCTACAATATGGTATCAAGCAAAAGTCTGTCACTCATCTGATTTATGATTTAGAAATTTAATGACGTCACATCCTCAAATGAGTTGAAATGTAAGATAGGCTGTAATTTCGAAAAATATTCAAAATTTCTTGAAGGTCCAACGGTACAATTATAGATAAGTATCTAAAGTTTCTTTCAAGCCATTCAATCAGAAGAAATAGGTCATTTAATTTTACAACCACCTCTTTACGCCGAGTTAAAGATTTGGAATCTGTGCTTTAAAATCCTGTTGAAAGTTTCATAGCATATCTATCCTTGGTTGGTGTTTTGATTATAACGCTGTAAGATTTATTTTTTGGAGTGAGCAATTCAAACTAAAGTACAAAAATCAGTACTTGGTAAGGAAAGTCTAATTGCAATAGTTTTTAACACTGGTCAGTAAGAGGTTTATCCATCCTTTGAGCATCTAAATTAGCGTTAGTCATCAACACTAACATTATTATCATGACCGTTAAGATTAGCGAGGAATGTGACAAGGCTAAAACATGATGATATTCATTGATCCCATGCAGAGCCTTTCAAGGCATGTTGCCGTTTGAATGGTTGCTGCTCTACACGTATTTTTTTTGCAAGAAACTGAGAATTTGAGGCAGGTTAAAGTTTTTTCAGATTATCAGATTTTTAGTCCTCTGAGTTTCTTACAAGTTTCTTAGATGTTCCATAGCAATCCTCATGCTCACTACCTGTGCCCTCGTGAACATTTCAAAACAATGTTTTTCAAGCCTTTCCCACGTCTAGACATTTTTTTTTATATGCTCATAATATTTACAATATATCTAAACTACAAATACAACCTACATACACACAATCACATACGATTACACAACGATGCCACAGGGAGCATGGAATTCACAACAACCCTGCAGCCATTTAGAATTAACTCAAAGTTTGTCCCAAAATAGACGCCAGGCCAGACATTCAGGAAAATTTCGATGAATATCAAGATATGCATGAGTAATAGTGATTGTCGGAGGAGAAAGCCTTACCTGTTACTATTTTGGAACAGACTTTGACAACAAATATAAAAGAAACAAAAAACAAGACTATAAAAGAAAAATCACGTAATGAAAAAAAGGGAAACTGTTTGCGAGAGGAAACAATTGCAGCGATTTATCGGAAACGTTCTGATGCATGAATGTATTTCAGAGTTGCCTTGATGATTTCTGTATTCGAGACAATTGGCAGCCTTTCATCGCCATACAACAAAACTCTAAGCATAATTTTGTTAGAAAGGTTTGACAGGCCATGTTGGTGCAATATTGCATTGACACTGGTGAGAAGATCACGTCTGCAAACAACATACAAGTGACAGAACAGCAAATAATGTTCCGTATCCTCAATGCCATCGTTTATTGAGCACATTGGATCTATTGTATCCTTAAAATTGTGCCTGAACTGGTGGAGATTTAGTTTGCTAAGACCCACACGTAACTGTGTAAGAATTGCTAATCCTTTTGGATCGTGAATACTGAAAACTGATTTTACAGGGGGACGAATAAGAGATGATAATTTGTTCTTGAATGCACTTACTGTGGGTAATGATCTGATTTCAGGATCAAGCATGTTCCACTCAGATAGACAATGAGGATAAAAACTTGCACCATAACTGACTGTTCTTGCACAGATTCGCCCAACTACGTTGCGTTTGCGAAAAGGGTAAGACGATTCTAGCAAAGGTGGAATTGGCACTCTTGTATAATCTGGTGTTAGGTTGTTAACAAACTTATAAAAAAGAACAAGACGCCTACTCCATCGACGGAGGTTGAGCGATTCCCACCCAAGTTCATCGTAGAGTTTCTCACGTGATGTGCCTTTCCATGCTCCACTTACCGCTAACGCAGCGGAGTATTGAATGGATTCGAGCTTTTCCATGTGATTATTCAATATTATAAGTTGACTGAAATCGCAAGTCTTATGTGGAATGTGATATATAACATCGCCATAATCCAGTTGTGGTCGAACGTATAGTTTGTACAATTCTATGAGAGTTTGCCGGGGCAGGTACTTGGAGAGAAAGCGTAGCATTCCGATTGCCTTTCTGGATTTGGTAATGGCTGCCTGGATATGACTAGAGAAAGATAATTTTGTGTCGAGAACAAGCCCTAGGTGTTTGTGCTCACTAACGTTCATAACTGGGGTATCATTGAAAAGGATTACTGGATGGTCTACTGAGGTCCTTTTCCTTGAGAAGATGACTTCAGCTGCTTGCTTAGTCGGATCAGGATTAAAGGACATTCGCCAATTGTGTGCCCATCGCGTAATGATATCTAGGTCATGGTTCATGTCGAGAGTAGCTCTATTTGGGTCGTGAACAACTGTGAAAAGTGATGTATCATCTGCAAAAAGCTTAACATTGCACCTCAGGTTATCTGTCAGATCATTTATGTATATCAAGAAGTACAGGGGACCTAAAATAGAGCCTTGAGGAACACCAGCTGCAATGTTTCCCCACTCTGACATTTTGCCATTTAAAACTGTACGTTGTTTGCGATCACTAAGAAAGCTTTTGATTAAAAGAAGCAGTTCACCTGATACACCACAACAACGAAGTTTGAAGATAAGACCTTCGTGCCACACTCTGTCAAATGCTTTGGATATATCTAGATACACTGAGCGAACATCGAGTGGAGGGTTACAATCAAAGGCTTCGAAGATGGTATGAACTATTGATAATAATTGGTTTATAGTAGAATCACCAGGGCGAAAACCCGACTGATTAGGGTTTAGTAGATTATTTGATGTCAAGTGTTCATAAAGGGTATCAAATATTAGCTTCTCCAGCATTTTCCCAAATATTGGAAGCAGGGATATCGGACGATAATTTGTTTTCAAGTTTTTGTCATTCTTTTGTGAATTGGTACTACATGAGCTCGTTTCCAAATGTCGGGAAAGGTACCTTGCATCATGCATGCTTCAAAAATCAGTTTAAGAGGTGTTACAAGTGAACAATCACATATCTTTATCATACGTATTGAAATTTCGTCCCATCCATGGGCCTTGTTGGGATTTAATGACCGAGTGATCCGAAGTATCTTGTCCTCTGATATTTGGAAGCAATTCAACGGAGGAGCACACACTGGCACATCATGTGGGATTTCACTACCAGTATCCAGGGTTGTGCATTGGAGTATGAAATAGTCGTTAAATATTTGCGCCTTCGCTGTAAAATCTAAGACAAATATGTCGTTTTCTAATAGGGGAGGAATTATTGGGATTTTGCTTTTATTTAGAACTTTATTAATTAAAGACCAATAGGACTTGATACCTGTTTGTTGGACTAGAAAGTTTCCCCCCTATTTTTATGAAATAGTTATTCTTGGCATCCTCAATAAGCTTTGAACCTTGAGATATCATGTTCTCAATAGCCTCTCGCCTGTCCTCTGGTTGACCATTTTTGATCAATGTGCTATATGCCTTATTCTTTTTACGAATGAAGTTTTTGATAGACTGTGTTATCCAAGGTGCCTGCCGTAGCCTTACTGTGATTGACTTGTTTGGAATGAAATTAGAGAAGATATTTAGAAGAACATCGTTAAGTAACTTCACTTTTAGGTTGGGGCAATCGATTTCTGACAATACTTCGCGCCATCGAAACAGTTCCATACTTTTCCTAATTGAACTGATGTCAGCTCGGTCGTAGAACCAAATTTTTCGACTGAATGGGGGTGGAGCTAAATTATCGATCGATACCTTGCCATGAATAATTTGATGGTGACACTGCTCATGCAAAGAAGGGTGAACACCAGATTCAATGAAAAGATTTGGCTGATCGGTGAAAGAAAGTTAAATCGATACAAGACTTGGATTCGCCCATGACGTGCGTTGGCTCAGAAATTAGTTGTTCGAGTCCAAGATCAGCTGTAAATGGTTCAAAAAGTCTGCCCGCATCATTTTCTAAGTCATTTTCCCACCATTGAGCAGAACGAGCATTGAAATCCCCGGTTATATTACACAGTAAGGATTCTCGGCAGCCATCTTGGATACCATTAGGTCAAAATTATTCATGAAATCTTCAAGCTCTGCTTGATTTTGGCTAGGGCTTCTATAGAGAACAGCAAAGAAGTACTTTTTCCTTTTGATCTGAATTTCGCATACAATGCATTCTGAAAGAGTGTTGAGGTCATTTCGCTCCCTAGCTGGAAAAGATTCTTTGACATAGAGCCCAACCCCTCCCCGTTTTACGTTTTGAGGATGGTTACTTGTGTGAAAGGAATAGCCATCAAGAGCCAGCTTGGTTTCATCAACAGTGTTGTCAAGGTGAGTTTCAACGATACCTATTAAATCATAATTGTATACTGAATTGTACGCCTCGATCAGAGAAACCCTGAGAAAATCGTGTGCACAAATACTGTTTAAGTTCCAGGAGCAAAAGTTAAAACTACCGAAAGGTGGACCCGGATTTGTCTCAATATCACCACTTAACAAGATTGTTCTAAATACAGTCCATTGCGCATGGAGCATATGACACGTTACACAAATGGCGTTTATATATGCATAATTAATGACAACTGATTTTAGGAGTCTTCATTTGTGAGGCTGATTGAGGACGAGGGGAAGCCTTTTAGTCAACTCGAATGAAATGTAAAACAAGACTTTAGTGAACGAATATAGTTGAGCGAATATGTGCAAGAAGTGGGATTTCGGGTAAAATGAGTGGATGGCCAATACCTGGAAAGTCATTGCAATGGGTAAAAGAGGGATTGAAATTAGAATAAATATGGAGCAAAAAAGATATAATTTTGATAGCAAAAGAATTGTCGAAAAAATTGAGGGTTTGTTATGTACCACCCATCTCTTTGTGATTAGGAGAGATCGGAACGTTCCAATTGCTGCCCGCCACTGACTTACATCAATTTGCATTTGGGAAGTTAAACGTTCTCAACCGTGCCGTGCCAAGATGTGCATCTTCGTCCGACAAAACACAGCGTTTCCCCTTTGCAAACAAGACAAACACATATGAAATAGTTAACAAAAACAAAAACAAACACAAAGTATAGTAGCTATGCATGCGGGAATAACAAGCAAATGCTTACAAAGCAAGTGACGAAATGGTATTTTTTTTTTAACTTGCTGTTTCAATACATGGACTGCGAGACATTTCTCGAGTACCTTACGAGTAATAATGATACAGGAAACAAGTGAAAGTAAAGTAAAAATATTTCAAGGATTTCCTTTATCAAAATTAATAGTTTCCTAACTTATATTTTCCCAGTACTGAAGTTTCTTAATTTTTTTGGCGATCTGAGAGTTAACTTTCTTATGGGCAGTTTCTTATAAACAGAAATAGATAAATTTTTCAATATGAGAGGTTTAAACATAGCGTGTGAGACCAAGTATGAGTAAATCTGGTAAATAGTTGCTGATTTATGAAGCAGGAAAATCATAATTAATGGCGCGATTAATGGTTACATATAGAAACCAGAAGATTTGATATTCTCCATTAATGTCAACATTAAAGAACATGAGTGAAAAAATGTACCTAGCCTTGTTTTTTTCGTAAGTAAATCAGGTAGTCATTCTTGTCGTAGCCAAAAAGAAAACAAATAATCTACCGTTGCTAAAAATGTTGATGTGCAACACAAGTGCTGCAAGCCATAACTTTTGTTGGTCAGATATTTTACTTCTAAAAAGTCAGTTGATAGGACTTCTGGCAAATATTTTGAGTTATTTTGTAATTTATCGTTTCCATATGTGTTTCTTGGTACCTATTTAAAATTAAGTTAATTTTGATGCCAAAATTTAAAGTTAATAGGCTAAGAACATGGATTTAGTGCTAACAGTAATCTTGACTTTCTTGCTACATAAATAAGCAACCACCTATTAGACTTACTTACACTTGCTTTGCTTAAAACTCTAAATTGAAACCTCTTCTGTTGAAAAATCTTGATTCATGGCTGCTCCGCAGCAACCATTCAAAAGGTCCACATGTTTTTGGAATCCCTGTGGGTGCTGTATAGTTAATGCAAGAATGATTTACCTTTGAGTATTGAAAACTTGCAATTGGATGCCACATCAACTCTCTACCTTTTATTGTAGGTTGTAGCAAATGCTGGAAACAGTTCCCAAGAGAACGATTTGGCACGAAACCTGATTACTCTTGCTTTGACTTTGGGGCTTGGATAGCGAGGAATGGCGAGGCAAGGAGCATAAAAGACTGGCAGAAGAAACGCAGGAAGCACAAACGAAAACCCAGCAGACAAACTTAGAGTCAGCTTCAGGTGTACGTTAACAGTGAATTTTCAAAACTTCCATACTTTGATCCTATTGAATTTCACGTTGTAGACCCTATGCATAATTTATTGTTAGGCACTGCAAAGCATATTTTTGGAGTTTGGATAGAAAAAGGAATACTCAGTGACAAAGACATTGATGACATTGACAAGCTATCGAATGAAATGGGGAAAATGTCCGAACAAGGGAGAACAACAAAGTCCTTGAAGTTGTACAAGACAATGAAAGCAGAAGAGTGGAAGAACTGGGTTCTTGTTTATTCCCTTTTTTGTCTGAAGGATGTGCTCGACAAAAGACATTTCAACCTTTGGCAAGTCTACGTTCGTGCTTGTAGATTGCTCCTGAGCACGTCAATAAGTACTTCCCAATTGACAGATGCACACCAGCTGCTTTGGCTATTTTGCAACCAATTTGAAGAGATAATCGGACATCAGTATTGTACTCCAAATATGCATATGCACTTACATTTAAAGGACTGCATCAATAGTTTTGGTCCAGTGTATGGATTTTGGGCTTTTTCGTTTGAAAGATACAATGGGATTCTAGGCTCATTCCACACTAACAATCGATCAATGACTATTACAATGATGAGAAAGTTTCTTGATGGTGTGCATGTTTTCTCAATGTATCAGCGAGTGGGAGTGGGATTCAAAGACCTTCCTAGTTTAGCAGACTTCAATTTCATAGAAGAAAAGCATTCAACATCGTCAACCACACCACTTGATATCATTCGACGAAAGCCCAAACTTGATGGAAATGGTGTTATGCAAGTTTTTTCTCTGCCATTGTCTGTCCCAAAACTAGAATCCTTGACCCATGATGAGGTACAAGAGCTCACAGGTATGCTGGAAACACTTCTCCCTAATGAAATAATCAAGGGTGTAGCAAAGTTTATATAGCCTAGATATCAATATAGCCTAGAAGCATTGTTGCAAAGTTTTCCAAATGGAAGACAAAAGAGCACATTCTGAAAACTGCTCGCAACAAGAAGCCACAGGGAATTATGTTTGTTGGAGATTTTTCTCAAAGAACACTTGACAAAAGAGCTGCAAAAATACCAGATCTCATAAAGGCAAGAGGGGAAGGCAAAATTGCCTACTTCATCATGGATAAGCTGAGTGTCAGGAATAAACGTTTGAACAACATTCAAGGCAGCGAGGATTCTGAGGTATTCTTCAAAAGTTGAGTTTGAAGAGTTATCAAACTTCGATTTACCTCCATAGAATTATCGTAATGATAATTATTGTGTTTAATAGTTCCTTTAATTTACACACCAGCAACCAATTCAATGACAAAATCCCCTAAGTATCCATTTGGAATCTGTCAAAAGAATATTCATAAGAACCAAAAATGGCTCCTATGCAATCAGTGCAATTTTCATGTCCACATTAGTTGCAACAAAATATCTGCTGCTGAATATGAGGCTATTCAAAAGAAACCTGATGATGTTCCTTGGTTTTGCCTGCATTGTACAGTTTCATATCATGAATCTATTTTTCCTTTTGGTTCTGTAGACAATGAAGTACTGTCAAATGTTTTCAATTTTGACATACCCTCTGCTGTTGACTCACTGCCATCTTTTGAAATTACCTCTCACCTTACTAACTTGCCTAATCTGCAGGACTATGATGTTGATGAACATTTGCCTTCTAATATTAATTCTAGCTATCACACTGTCCAAGACCTCTCTTCCTCTGGCATAACTGATAAAGATCTCTCTTTTCTGCACATGAACGTAAGAAGCCTGTCTTGCCACATTGAAGAATTACAATCACTTCTTGCTAATCTTAATATCAAATTTGATGCGATTGGGGTTTCTGAAACTTGGGATTCAGTTGATAGGCCCATATGTACCAATATCGGTATTGCTAAACTATGGAATCACCCAAAATGACCCAAAACGAGCCAAAATGAACCAAAATGACCCAAAATGACCCAAAATGACCCAAAATGACCCAGAAAACCAAAAGAACGAGCCAAAATAACCCAGAACGACCCAGAATGACCCAAAAAGACCCCAATTATCATCATTAGATCTGATCCCACGAAAAACAGCTTGACTCAGCAGCAGCAAACAGCTTGACTTTGCAGAGCAGTTGCATATTTTCATGTAAAAAAATGCTACCAGATGATTAAAATTATGAAATTATTATTATGAAACTAGTAGAGTCTGCAGGAGTAGAACAATAGGTGGGGTGAAAATTTGTCATTTTTATTGCTAAAGATGGTAGATCATTAACTGTTCAGTCAGCATTTAATTCTTTGAGGCAGGTGGATCTGACAGAATAAACAAATGCTGGAGAAAAAAGATGTCAAAAATTGGTCTGAAATTGGCATTAGGCGTTTAGCTTGCTTTTTACAGTTATTGATGCATCAATACGACACTGCCAACGAACAGTGTTGCATTAAATCCAATTCAGGCCTCTGTTCACGATTTATTGATTCATTGGGCGGTCCCTCTGGCTCTGTTTGGGTCATTTTTAGCGTGTTTTGGGTTGTTCTGGATCATTTTAGCTCGTGTTTGGGTCGTTCTGGGTCATTCTAGCTCGTTTTTGGGTTGTTCTGGGTAATTTTGGTTCGTTTTGGATCATTTTGGCTCGTTTTGGATCATTTTGGCTCGTTTTGGCTGATTCCATAGTTTAGTAACACCGGTACCAATATAAATATTCCGGGTTACGTGTATTTTCCTAGTAAATCTTTTAGTCAGAATGGTGGTGTTGGTCTATATGTAAAAGTAGGTCTCAAACCTACCCCAAGACCTGATCTTAATGGCAACACTGAACATTATGAGACCACATGGGTTGAAATTGAAAATACCAAAGGCAAACATATCTTAATCTGCTGTGCATATCGTCATCCTAATTTTGCCCCAGAAATTTTTGCAGATTATATGCAGGATATCTTATCAAATGATGCTGTCACAAACAAACAAGTCTTCATTTTAGGAGACTTTAATATTAACTTACTTAATTATGATTCTGACACTCCAACTGGCAATTTTGTTAATCTATTTCTTTCTCAACACTTTCTCCCATACATTGTTCATCCTACAAGAGTTTCTGATCGATCTGCAACAATTATTGACAACATTTTTTCAAATGTTTGCAATGTTGAGACAATAAGTGGTAATATTTTAACTCAGATTTCTGATCATTTTCCTCAATTCATGGTTGTCAAAAAGGCAGGTATCAAAGTCAAATCTGTATCATATTATCAACATGATTATTCCAAATTCAATCAAGATAGTTTTCTATCTGACTTTAACAACATGAGTTTTGCATATTTGAATGAAGAGAACCTAAATGTGAATGATAAATTTGATAGGTTTTTGGCAAATTTGAATGATTTAGTAAGAAAACATACTCCTTTAACCCTATTTTAACCGGGGGGGGGGCGTTTTTGGCCCCCCCTGTCGGATTTTTTTTAATAGCTCCCAAACGATGCCACCTACAATGCTGAAACTCCTTGACTTTTCCTAAAATTTAGTTGGCAATCAGAAAATAGAAATTTCAATACCTATTGTTTGACCACGTGACCACCAAATGCCCATATTTGGAGAGTGGTCACAAAGAAATTCTTTAAAATGGCCCTAATTTCTTCATTTGTCACTAAATCTCAACAATATATATATACCATTCGATTCGTCTCAATGAGTACTTTCATTTGATATATAATTTATTCATATTTGCTAACATCAGCAGTTTATTATTTCTATGACGTCATCAATCTTTATGACGTCACATTCCTAATGAATGAGTAATTTTTCATGCAAAACTGATGGAATTACCTCAAATATTGATGAAGGTACTTGATTTCACCAATAACATGCGAAATTAATGGTTTTAATCATAATTATTGAGCTAACAATTTTGCACTGAATCAAATTTTCATTATTTAATTAGTTAATTTATTAGAAACCACAAGTATCCGTACGAAACCATATGAAACTACAAATTAATGATATCAAGCAGGTATTTGGATGGTTTTTTGCCAATTTTATCTAGCTATTTGCTAATAATTGGCCCTTTTCTGCTAATAGCTCGATTTTCTCAAAATTTGCATTGTTTTTGGTTGCCTTGCAACCAATCACGTGACTATTGATTGATTGGTGCTATTTTTAGATTCTCCATTGTTCAATTATGACACAGTGCAAGTTTCATTGTCATAGCTGTTATCCTTGCGGAGAAAAACAGGGGGGGCGAAAAACGCCCCCCCCGGTAGAAAATCACTTTTTTTTACCCGGTTAAAATAGGGTTAAAGAAACTCACAAAGAAAGATCTTAAGCTCAGAAACAAGCCTTGGATAAATAGCAGAATTCAAAAAATGATGCACTTAAGGGATAAGCTACTAAGAAAACTTCAGAAAAAAAGTGACTTGGCAACAAAAAGCCTTTATAAAAAATTCAGGAATCGTGTCGTTGTGGAATTAACACAGAGCAAGGCCAACTATTTCAACAATTTCTTCCATACTAATGGCAACAATATGAAGCTCCTTTGGTCAGGTATAAAGACAATTATAAGCAATAAGAACTCTAATGTGAATGTTATTAGCAAACTTAAAGATATGAATGGAAATATAACAACAGATTCAACTGTTATAGCAAATACCTTCAATAAGTTTTTTGTAAATGTAGGCAATAATGTGACAAAAACAATACCTAGAACTATGAAATCTCCCATGGACTATCTGGGAAGTAGCAATGGAAATTCTTTTTTCATCACCCCTGCAGTCCCAATGGAAATATCTGACATCATAAGCATGCTAAAAACTGGCAAATCTATTGGTCCTAATAGTATTCCTACAAAGCTATTGAAAATTCTCTCTCCACATATATCTTCTCCTCTCTCTCAATTAATAAATGAATCCTTCCAGTCTGGTATCTTCCCTATAAAATAGCAACTGGCCAAAGTAATTCCTCTATTCAAGAAAGGCTGCCCCCTAAATTCCTCTAACTATAGACCAATATCTCTCTTGTCTGTGTTCAGTAAGATTATTGAGAAAACTATGTATAAGCGTCTCTATGATTTCTTCGAACTTCACAATGTCTTGTACAACCTTCAGTTTGGTTTCCGTGCTAGTCACTCAATAAATCATGCACTGATAAGTTTAACAGAATCAGTTAAAAACACTTTAGACAATAAAATGTTTGGGTGTGGTATTTTCCTTGATTTACAAAAGGCTTTTGACACTGTTAATCATCAAATCCTCCTTAAAAAGCTTGATCACTATGGTATTAGAGGAACTGCTTTGTCTTGGTTCAGCTCTTATCTTAGCAACAGAGAACAATACGTTTCTGTTAATGGCCATAGTTTCAGTAACCAAAAAGTAACATGTGGGGACCCGCAGGGATCAGTACTTGGTCCACTCCTTTTTCTCATTTACATAAAAGATATTTCTAAGGCTTCATCCAAATTATCTTTTTATCTTTTTGCTGATGATACCAACATTTATTATCAGTCAGCAAGTTTAGAACAACTTCAAAAGGTTGTAAACCATGAACTGAAGTATGTCAAAAAGTGGCTTGATGCAAACAAGCTTGCTTTGAATGTTGATAAAACAAACTTTATTATTTTTCATTCACCAAGAAAGCCCCTAAATGACACTGTTGACATAAGATTTGGTAAGCAACATGCGAGAAAAGCAAAGTATGTCAAATTTCTTGGTCTTGTCCTTGATGAAAACTTTTCTTGGAAGTATCACCTAAACGAACTTTCCAAAAAGTTAGCAAGAACGTGTGGTATATTTTTTAAGGTGAGACATCTACTTCCTACGAATGTATTGGTTTCCTTGTACAACTCTTTATTTGCTTCTTTCCTACAATATGGAATTGTTGTTTGGGGTCTCACTTATGATTCATACATCAAACCGATCTTCATTCTTCAAAAGAAAGCCGTAAGAGCTATCGCCTTTGAAAATCGTTCTGCTCCATCATCTCCTATTTTCCTCAATCTCCAACTTCTTAAGTTGGAGGACTTGTTTGAATTAAAGCTGCTGACTTTTGTCTATGAATCTGTAAATAGGATCTCCCCTTCTTGTTTTCATGAGTTTTTTTATTTACTTTCACATGTTCATCAACATGATACCAGGCAAGCATGTAAAGGTGACATTTTTCTGACACGTAAAAATACTCTGCAATATGGTTTGAAATCTGTCAGGTATGCAGGTGCGAAATCTTGGAACAATATTCCTACCGTGATCAAACAGGCATATTCTTCAGTTAACTTTCGTCGTCAAGTTAAACTGCATTTGTTTTCCATCAACTACCAGTCGTAAGATTTTAGTGTTTTCAAATGATGTCTTTCCGCAATTTGATTCTTCGCATATTTTTCCAATATAAACTATGTTTTTTAAACTAAGGGGGTGTTCTCTCCTCGATTAGTCTATCTATTGAGAGAGCTCCTCCTATATGAAATTTCCTACATGCAAATCCCCCCTCATCTTCTTGCATTGTGTTCGTTAATTGTATTTCATTAATATTTTATGTCTCTTTGTAGTTTAATTTTGAGTATATTTTGTGTTTTTTGTGAGATTTGTATGTAGAGGAATTTTAAAATTAAAGGAACTGAACTGAAAAGTTTGTCAGAAGCTATGACAGAGTAATGTTCGGAAGAGAACTCTTATGCACTGAAAGGTACAGAAGGGGTACCAGTAAAGACCACTTTATCCATATGAGATCAAGATTTGATGGCTTAAGGTAACTCTGCTTTCCGCCCTAGTGCACAGCGAGATGCCGTTTCGCAAAACTACTCTCCTCAGAAAACAGTTAATTTCTCCAATATTATTCGGTCTATCGAAAAGTGGTAAAAAGGATGTTGTTCTGTATAATCTAGGCAATCGAAAGATGTATAAATCGCAATGTTTCCGTCAACCCTAGCTTCGCAAAAATCCTGGCTCAAATCTTTTTACTGATTTCAGAAAAGTGGATTTACCTCCAAAACTACTCGAAAAAGTTTCGATTTTTTTTCGCTCCATCTTTAGCTAAGTAGTTGATCTACAACTTTGCCAAGTCTGATTGAAAAAGCTAGGCTAGATTTCCTGCAATCGAATTTTACATTTCTGTTTACTTTTCGACATCGAAGGGGAAAAGCGTTGGTCAACAGTTTAGCCCATGCAGAACGATTTGAACACCCGTTTCTGCAAAAAATTTAGTTCTTGATCTAAGATCTATGCTCATTGTGGACTTTGAAAGAAATTGATAATCTGTGAATGCTTACGAAAGTCTCGAAAGACACCCAAAGCATGGTTTTGTGAAGTTGCAGGCAAAAATTAGTCATTTTTAATCAATAGATGCAAATGATACTTTTAGAAGCGCACTAAGGATGTCTTTTGAGAGCTGCGTATGGTATTCCCAAAAGATGACGTTCATTTGTTTGCCAATGGAAAAACTTCTGAAAGTTATTTCAAGCCTGGGCTTTTGCAAGCGTGCTTCATAGCATGGTAATCTGTTGACCAAGGTTTCTCCATTTCGCTGTCGAAAAGTAAACAGAAATACAAAATTCGATTGCAGGAAATCTAGCCTAGCTTTTTCAATCAGACTTGGCAGAGTTGTAGATCATCAACCTAGCTAAAGATGAAACGAAAAAAAATCAAACATTTTTCGAGTAGTTTTGGAAATAAATCCACTTTTCTGAAATTAGCAAAGAGATTTGAACTAGGATTTGCGAATCCAGGGTTGACGGAAACATTGCGATTTATACATCTTTCGATTGCCCAGATTATACAGAACAACATCCTTTTGACCGCTTTTCGATAGGCCGAATAATATTGGAGAAATTAACTGTTTTCTGAGGAGAGTAGTTTTGCGAAACGGCATTTCGCTGTGCACTAGAGCGGAAAGCAGAGTTACCTTAAATGACGTGAGGCCTGCAACGATTGCCTCAATATTTACTGTTGATGTTATTCTCAACACTGGAGGAATTGACAGCGTTATGGAAGTCACCTTCATGAAAGTAAAATTCTTTGAAGAACATTTGCAAAAAAACATATATGGAACAAAATGCCCCATGAAAATATGGTCAACGAGTACAGTAGGCAATTCCATACTGCCTATAGACTTTGGTCAACGAAAAGCGTGCATAACTACAGCTAAACTATCATACCACGACCGAATTGTCGAAAACTACGAAGAGAGTACAGTGAGAGCTTCTGAGATGGTTAACTTTGTAATTTAGTTATTTTCTAGCTACTCTACCTAATTAAAAAACCGAAGTAACTTTTATGATTCTAATTCCAAAAATTTTGACACTGTTCAGTAGCAACTGTTTTGGGAGAGGTGCCGGCACGGGGGGGGGGGTTCTTCCATAGTAAAGGTACCTGGGGATGTGCCGCGAGCAAGGGTATACTTTTTCAGACTTCTAGTCTAGCCAAGGGTATCCTTTTTTGCAATTTTGGCCAGCAACGGTCTAGCCAAGGGTATCATATTTGACAATGTTGGTTTTGCGAACGGTCATGACATCATATTTGGCACAAATTTGACAATATTGGTCGAGAAAATGGTCAAAATTGGTCTAGCCAAGGGTACCATTTTCGTAAAAATTGGTTAAAACAATGGTCAAATTGGTCTAGCCAAGGGTACCGTTTTCGTAAAAATTAGTCTAGCCAACGGTACCCTTTTGAAGATGCTCGCGGCAGGCCCCTACCCAAAATTTGGCCAAGAACCCCCCCGTGGGTGCCGGAAGCTTCATGTAAATGTAAATTCTGCAAATGTTGCACCCTGATAAACATATGATGATTTACAATTGCGAAACATATTATCTAAATCAAAGATCTACGTAAAATATTACCAAACTTATGGCATATGGCTTCTTGTTCCCATTCAGAGACGTAGGAACCGGGGGGGCACTGGGCACACGTGCCCCCCCAAGATTTTGGAATAAACAAAGAAGTGCCCTTTTTATTTTCAGGAAGTGCCTCTTTAGCTTAATAAAATAAGTGCCCTTGAAGTGTCGTGCCCCTCCAAGTTTGAGATGCTTCCTACGTCCCTGTTCCCATTTTGATTCTAAAGCGCATAATTTTGATTCTGTTTAAAGTCTTTTCTTTTTTCCATCTATCTCGAAATTCCAGCTTAACATAAATCTAAATTCTAACTGATCAAAGAAAAGAACAGATTTGAATTTTTTTAAAAGCTTACATACTATTCCAAGCCTATAAGTAACAACATAAAAGCAGGAAGGAAATAATATAGAAAGAACATAGTTATGGTAGAACCAACTGTATATAAGAAATGTTCAAGTCTCTCCGGACAAAGAGAATTTGAGCAATTCTAGGAAGCGAGGGTATTTTGCAATTATCTATCATTCATTTCGTTATTTGGAATTTGATATCTTCATTACTATACATACTTCTTACTGCGTTTGTTATAATTCTAGCAGATATATATATTACCATATCCCAAGGAAATTTCAGGACCTTTGCATTCTATTCTTGGTTTTCCCTGCATTTACTGTTGGTCATATTCAATCGAAGTCAGATTAGAGGTTGGTGTAAACGGAACGGGATTACGCTGCGTTCCATTCTGATTCCGCAATGGCTTTGATGCAAGTCAAGGAATTATCTTTCACCTTGATGGCGGGCACAACCATACACTATATATGATTGTATCATTACCCTATTATTTCTAATTCTTGTTGCCTCTGGTACCCAGAGTACTGCATGATTTAATTCAATAGCTCTCTCCTCGAAAGAGAACCTGAGAGACAGACAAAAGATCGATCTGTATAAAAGCTGAGTTCGTGCAAGCGCGCGCAGGCTTGCAAGGGGATGAATTCTTGGAGTGACACTTGAGAACGAATAGGCTAGACGCAAAGACAGATTTAATGAAAAGATCGAGGAGAAAATGTCTTTTCTTGAACAATTTCTATTTCGTGTAGGTTTTTAAAGTCTTTGTAGTCCATGTATCATTTTCCTCCAGTGGAGGAAGTATTTTTTCACATCAGCCAAAATTTATAATGCCGAAATTGCTGGTACGATTTGGAGGCAAAAAGCAAAGGCTAACCCAAAAATATACACTGCATTGCCATGAGAGGCTTTTTTCATGAATGGTTTGATTACTGAAGAAAATCAAGTTAACGTTCGCAAATTGCAGTAGCCATCTTTGCTACAAACCTGTGAAAAAGTTTCAAACAAGTTCTTTTGGTTTGAAGCTTTAAAACACTGCACGTAGATTTTCACGCAAGGAAATCCGAGGAAACGTTCAGTGCAAATTCCATGCGTCAGAAACTTGCTGGAAACTCTGCATGTGCAACTAAGAGGTCTGGGAACGATTATGGAGAATTTCTTCCATTGGAAATTTTGAGAAATTTTGGGTGTAAATCTCGTAAATCGAAACTGATAGGAAATTCTGCGTGTGCGTTTCCCAAAATGGAAATTCGCAGGAGACTGTGAGTGTGAATTTCCCTTTCGGAAACTAATTGGAAATGCGAGAATTTCCCCATCAAGAAATTGGTGGAAATTTGCATATTTCTTGCCGTGAAAAGGAAATGAAGATCAATATTTGCATGAGAAGTTTGTTGATGAAATTGAGTTTGTAGATAACAGATATGAAGTTAAGTTGCCTTTTAAAGACGGACACCCGATTCTCCCGGACAACTATTGAATTCCC
This sequence comes from Aurelia coerulea, assembly GCA_039566865.1. Taxonomy (NCBI): domain Eukaryota; kingdom Metazoa; phylum Cnidaria; class Scyphozoa; order Semaeostomeae; family Ulmaridae; genus Aurelia; species Aurelia coerulea. The sequence continues at coordinate 34,372,401 of CM076943.1, forward strand.
TTGCGAAGAGAAGGCTGTTTTCACTTGTAAATCGATTACAGCAAAACAAAGAGATTGCTGAGCAATACGAGGAGATAATCAAAGATCAGTTAGAAAAGGGAATAGTTGAAAGGGTCAATGAAAGTGCCGAAGTTGAGTTAGGCAAGGTATCGTATCTTCCACACAGAGAAGTTCTTAGGCCAGGGAAGAAAACAACAAAATTAAGAATCGTGTTTGATGCTTCGGCTAAAAACAATGGGCCTAGCCTTAATGATTGTTTAGACTCTGGTCCTTCATTGTTACCGCTTTTATACGATATTTTATTGAGGTTCAGAGCAAAGAATGTGGTATTAATTGGAGATATTTAAAAGGCTTTCTTGAATATTTCTGTTGCGCCAGAACACAGGGATACTATGCGTTTTTTGTGGGTAGATCGTAGATGATGTTCAGTCGAAAGATCCAAGAGTGAGTGGTTGTTTACCGAATAGTGAGGGTTTGTTTCGGGGCCGTCTGCAGTCCGTTTTGTTTGAATGCAGTTGTGCAACATCACATTTCGAAATTTGAAAATGATAAAGAGTTTATCGGAGCGTGAAAAATTCCCTCTATTGTGATGATTTTGTTGGGGGAGAAGAGAGTGAAGAAAGTGCGTTAGCTCTCTACCGAAAATTGAGGGATCGATTCAGACAAGGGGGTTTCAACATGCAAAAATGGCATTCGAATTCTGATGAAGTTTTGGCGAAAATTGAGCGATATGAAAATGAGGTTGGCCCCCAGGAAAAAACGAGACTGCCCGAAGAAAAGTTATCGGACACGTCTTTTTTGAAAAATGATTCCGAGAAGCCTGAGGAGAGTAAGGTTTTGGGCATGATTTGGAACTCTAAGTCAGACGAACTGGCTTATGATTTGGATGAGATGCTCGGGTCTTCTGAGAAGGAGCAAGTTACGAAGCGTGATGTGCTTGCCACGACGGCATACTGGAAAAACCGGACCCTATGACCCTAAGACCCCTATGACCCCTAGGACCTTTAAGTACCGAGTTTTGACAAAACCCTTAACACAGAAGGATCATCCCCTCTGCATAAAGGCTATATGCTAATCAGAATGCTATATGCTAATCAGGTTACTTCTGCGATAATTGTTCAAATTTAATGCCAATACCGTTCATTGCAGCCTGGGGGGGGGGGTTAATACCCTTCAACAGACGCAGCATCAGTACAAACAACAAACAAATTTCATTCTTTCAGGGCATTTTTTAACATACTCAGTGGTGGGGGAATTGCCCCACCAGGCCCTATGACTTCCCCCACCACTGACGAGCAAAATGCTACTTTTACCCCAAATGCCTAGGCCACTGTGGGGCCCTTTCTAAAGAACGAACATAATGCAAATGTGAATAAATGTGCTGGCAAATAGAAACAGAATATTCCCGTTTCTATCATCATATGATGTTTTGGTGAAGTGGCTCCACTACTAAGCCTGGAGCCCTAAAGACTCAATCCTAAATGATAATTCGGTATCAAAACAGGGTGATCATAATGTCATAAATGTAATAAATTGCAAACAACGCAAAGATTTCAATTCCTCATCCTGAAGCTAAATTGCTAATTTCTCTTAGCTAATGCAGTGACCTGGCTACGGTGGGGGGGGGGGGGGTATGGGGGCAATTGTACCCCCACTTTTTTCGAAAAGATGGTCCTCGAGATTCCTTTAAAACTGAAGAGAAAATTGTTGTGTTTTGGTTGGGTAAGAATTTTCCGAAAAATGTTAAATCTTCCATTTTAGCACTAGCAAGCATGATATCGGGAGATGCATTCTAAGCCAAAGTAAAGGATCTTTCTTCAAAAATTTTCCTCGTGCTCTGATTCATAGGATAACTGTCACAAAAGTATCAAAGTTTTCTTGTCGCTAATGGCAAGCATGATATTGGGAGATGCATTTTACGCCAAAGTAGGGGAAGCGGCCCCAAAAATTTTCCTGGGGGCTTCGCCCCCAGACCTCCCCGTTCCAATACTTCCCTTCCACTTAATTTACCCTGGTCACGCCGCTGAGCTAATGTCCTTGGTAAGAACACATCTTAACCAAAAAGATGTCTTCAAGATACATGTTTGAAACAACCCATCTAGCCCTTGCAACAATAGCGTATATCAACATCTGAAGCACCTGTCTAGAAACTCTGTACAATTCCTGGTGGTGAGTGTGGGCCCTTTTGAAAAATGCCCCACTACTCAATAATCCTTAAAAAATGCCCTGCATTCTTTGAATAATTGGACAAGGAGTGTTTGATCCCCCGGCAATGGAAGCATTTCCACCCTTTATCAGTGATTTAACAAATGAGTCTTTACGGTGAAATTATGCCATTACTATGTTTTAAATTGCCATTAATGTCGCCAACAATGGCTCCTTCATTTTGCTTCTAAAATTAGGAATACTGTAATTCTACGAAGGTCGTTTACATACTTTCAACACAAAGGTTTTCATCATTTGTTTTCTTCAGTATGAGCACTGATAAAGGGTGGAAATGCTTCCATTGCCGGGGGATCCATAGACTTGCCCCAAGTCTATCTCTTCCGTCCGTCTACCGTTCTCTTTACGGTAGTTCCTGGATCCGCCATTTCCTGGATCCGCCATTCCAGCATTCCGTCCAGAAATGTTGGAATGGCGGATCCAGGAAATGGCGGATCCAGGATCTACCGCAAAGGAAACAGTAGACGGATGGAAGAGATAGACTTGGGGCAAGTCTAAGGGGATCCAACACTCCTTGTTCAACTATTCAAAGAATGAATGTGTGTGTTGTTTGTACTGATGCTACGTCTGTTGAAGGGTATTAACCCTCCCCCAGGCTGCATTTTTTTTTTCATTTTAAAATTATTTATGCACAGTAGCCCCGTCAGTCAGTATGACTGATTTTCAGAGGGCCGTGCCAAAAACTTTACAAATTAAAAAATCTACTAAAATTAATAACGGGAAAAGGAAACTAATTACAATCATAAATAATTTATCTACAACTATTTACAATAAATTTACAACAAACCCTTTATCTTGTTCTTAAAAGAAGATAAAGAGGGAGCTAGCTTGGCCTCGCGGCTGAGATCATTCCAGATTTTTGCTCCACGAAATGCGAACGCTTTCTGTCCATTCAGCAAGCAAGCAAGTCAGTTTCGGCATTTCTAAGGTTGATAATATTGCGATCAGAATTTCTAACAAATAAATGCGAGAGATAATCAGGCGCGAGACTATTAACAGATTTATATACAGTTGTTGCAGTCTCACTTCTGATCATATCCCTCATAGTTGGCCATTTTAACTCTGTATTCAAAGCTTCGGCAGGAGCATCGTAGCTGCTATTTGTAATAATTCTAGCGGCACGATTCTACAATTTTTGAAGCTTAACCAGTCGGAACTCTGCACAGTTCCCCCACACAGAACAGCATTACCGAAAATGTGGCTCTACAATACCTCTATATAATTTGCAAAGTACAGTTTTTGGCAAAAAATTTCTTTGCATATTTTAAAAAACCTAACGAGCGGGAGACTTTGGCTTGAACAGATTTAATTTGCTCGTCCCACACGAGGTCAGGGGCGGATCCAGCCCGAAGTTGAAGGGGGGGCAACATCGAAAGAGGGCGCCAAAAACATAAGGAAAATTAAGCGCGCCGAAGGCGCGCGAAAATTTTTGGACACTTTTCAAAGAAAATTCTTTGATTTACTACTAAACAACGCCTTGATTTATGTTTCCCCAATCTTTAAAGGAGAATGGCAGCGTAAAAAAATTTTTTGATATGTTATGCTATTTATCATGGGAAACACGATCGTGAAGTAATTTTTTGTATATTTCGTTTAGTTTTTGAATAATAGCACTTTCTATTGCACATTTCTCTGCGGGACAATTCTCGTTCATTGTCGTTTCCGAGAATTGATTTCGGATGTGTGACGTCAAATGTGATCAGTGGTTTTCGGTCGGCGGTCCCACAACAGCATCGTTTGGTTAGGCCAATGCATGAGTTGGCGAAGGAAGCTTGCAGAATGGCTCATTTTAACCCATATAACTGTTTGGAAGACAGCAGATAATTTGTTTTCAATGAGCAGGGTACTTCCACATCAAAGATTTCGAGGAGACGTCGCTATTTTCCGTTCCAAATGGATTCCATTGTCACGCATGTTTTCCAACCTGGCCAGTGGCCAAACGTACGAAGTCGAAGGTATTTTGATGATGACCAGTTCGAAGCTAGTCAAACGTTCTTGAATGTTTTGGGGGTGCTCATAGCAAAGTAGCTAAACTACAAGAGATGCAATCCTTACCTAACAATATGTGATGGGGACGAAAGGGCAGGCCAGACCAGATCATGCAAGGAACGAAAGTCATCCAAGCAAGAGGAAGTGAACAACCAATGTTGACGAATTAAATATTGAGTCTCAATGAAATTCTCAATAACAGAAAACCTTGGCAACTGTGTGGCACCACTGAAAAGGTAAGACTACCTAAATATGTGGGAAATATGTAGGGTCAAAATCTAAGGCTATTGGTTAGAGATCAGTTATTTTAGATTTTTTTTCATGACAAAAACAGACATGTCTGAAGGGCTTGAATGATCATAAAATGTGGCCTTATGCACTGCGAGTAAGAAAAAAAAACAAGATTAGATAAAATGGATTGATTTTAAACTTATTTCATATCAACTTCATTGTGCCCACCCAATCAATCTCTGCTCATTTTATCTGCCTTTGATAACAAATTTCAGTACGCATTCCATCACCTGGATAGTACTTGCAACACACATATTTTTTTATAAGCAACCAAGAATTTAGGCCAGTGCTGAAAGTTTCTTAAAATTATCCCTGGTGGAAACCATGCAAAGTCCACGCCGGAGATTCTTGCCAAAACAATGGAAGAACAATAGAATATCATGACTCCACGCCGGAGATCTCTGGCGTAGGGTGCATGGATTCCACCCTGGAAAATTATCAGATTTTGAGTACTCATAGTTTCTTACAGGTTTCTTAGAGGTTCCACAAACAATCTTCATCTTCATTACCTGTGCCCTTGTGAACATTACTCAAATACCTTATGAGTAATGTGATGCACGAGTCAAGTGAAAGTAAAGCAAAAATATGCCAATGGTTTCCTTTATCAAAATAAATATTTTGTTAACTTATATTTTCCCAGTACTGGAGTTTCTTAATTTTTTGGCGATCTGAGAGTTGACTTTCTTATGGGCAGTTTCTTATTTAAAAAAATATGTGTACAATATTATGAAATTCCTGTCAACTATTGGTCTAGCATTTGAAAATCTTACAGTCTCTTGTAAGCCAGGTATTCAGGCTTTAACGTTTGCATTTTGTACATAAATATAGTTCATAATCCTCCCTTTCAGTTTGTCCCTGACTTATTGGCCACAAATCAAATCATTCAAGTTTGGATTCAAAAGGAGACATTTTAATCATAAAATGGACACCTTTAATTATGGAAAGAAGCACAGTATGGACAACAGAAATGTACAATTAAATACCTTGTTCTGAAATAATTGAGAAAGTAAAGAATATTATTAGACTTAGATGGTAAATTTTTCCAGAATGACAACTTACATATGTACAATAGATCATTTAGCTATATACTGTGGAAGACTACAAGAGACATTTTTCACATTTTCATTCAAAAATTTTGATCGAGTGCCACCCATTTCCATGGTGGATTTCATATGGTATGGTGGCACTGTTGAACACATTGAAAATTTGGTTAAAATTTCTTATAAAAATGTGAACAAATATAATTGTTCTATCGGGACTCTTTTGTAAGACACCGAAAAGATCTATTTTTCATGCGAAGTTTTTGAAAGATTTTCATAACAACAATGTTCAAAAACCACACTTTGTTAGTAGCCAAAACTTTCAGTGGAATCAACACATGTTTAATCAAGGTGCATAATTAATGGAGGTTATAAATTTGCTGAAGGAAATGCCAACACATCTCTGTTATATTTAGCTAAACAAGGAAATGGCAAATGCTAAGAATATCAAATAGAAACTTTTTCCACTTGGTCTGAGTGAGCTTTAATTAACTGCTGTGTTGATTTCTTTGAATTCTGCTATGGGTGGAATTTTCCTTGTACCCTTATAAAGCCCTTGGAATACTTAAAACAGTGAATTCTCATGTCTGATGAATTGGACTTCAACAGCTGGAAAATAGTTTCTTCTTCATTTCCACAGTATATGTATGCAATACAAGCAAAAAAACTGACAACAGCTAGAGTATCACCTGTACAAAAATAAAAGGCCAAGGGTAGAGTATCAAGTGTACAGGCCAAGTGTTAGCCTTGTAGCGGGGATTATGACCTTGTTATGACCTTGTACTAGCCTTTGAAGAAAATTACAAGGCTATCAGTAAGATTCCAAGCTACAACCAGTCTAGCACAGGATTGCCACCCACCAGGGTTCTGCAAGGCTAATTAGCAAAAAATGCTACAAGGCCACAACTACAGGGCTTGTAAATTGCTTTTACATGGCCTTGTATTTTCGCACAGGCAACACATATATTTACTGTATTTGTCAGTGTCTTTTTTACAAACTTCTTTGTCCAAAACTTGAAAGTTGACCAGAATGATTTCCAAGGACATTTGGATGGGTTACGCAACAACCACAAACAACTAATTTGTTGCTTGTGAGTGAAGTTACCAAATATGAAATATTTCATCAATATCTGCTATGCCACAGGAAGTTAAGTAAATGGAGTAATCATGAAAAGGCCCTCTTGTGTTATATTCTGTTTAATGTCCCATTGTGTTCAACACATAGACACTCCCTCAGCTGTTAGTTATAAGATAATGTTTTCAATCTTCAAACATGACAAGAGAAACATTTTTCATTCTGTAATTATGTCAGTTGGCATGCTAACTGTGGCTATACACAGGATCCCTTCCTTGTCAGCTCTTAGAATGCAAGTATATCTTGTATAAATCTTGTGGAAACACACTTCAACTGTCATGCATCCCTTGATGATACCTGAAAATACAATATGTAAAATGTAGGAAATCCTCTAAATGCATTCACTATAAGTTAGGACTGGGAAAGAACTTTTTGATACAACAAGTATTTTTATGAGTAATTGCAGGGTTTTTGAAAGGGCTAAATAAGAAACAGAACTTGCAAAAACTCGTATGGTCTATATTAGGAACTCACCAAAGATGCCCCATTTATAATCACGTAAAATACTCATGTCATAGGCCTACACAAAATAAAGAACGGCAACCAACAAATAAAATAATTCCTATGTAACTGAGGAGAGAAAGTTATTGGTAAAAGTAGAAGATAGTAATCAAAGATCACCTGTTTTGGAAGTCAAAAGTCTGGAATCGCTATTCTGGATAGAGTGTTTCGTTTGGGACATCGTTTGATTCCCGTCTCTTCTCTGTCTCCTTCGGCATCCAATCGGACCTGGTGATGATGGACAAACCACTTTCCCTTCATTTCCATTAGACCACAGCCTTCCATAAACCCTAACATGGAATCTAAAGTTTTGTCAACCAAATATTTGTTGAAACCGAAGAGTCGTCTCGTCGCTGATGATACGAGTTCTTCACTGCTTCCCACTTGATGGGCCTAATTCGCATTCTGACCACTGATCGCATTTGACGTCACAAGCATCGCGTGACATGCTGCGGAAGAATACGCAATCAATCCCGTCCTTTTTCGTAAAAGGGCGTTTCCCGCCACTTCGAGGGCCCCTAACTCGCAAACGAAAAGAGATATTTCAAAAATGTTTTCAGATTTGGAATCTACGTCTAAACTTCCGTTATGTGGCAAAAGATAGTTTTACGCTGCCATTCTCCTTTAAATCAAAACGGTTAAGAAATTGTGCGTTAGAGTCAGAACGAGGGGCGCTTTTCTCGGCAAAAAAGGGGCGCCAAGCTGAGTTTTCATCGTGAAGGGGGGGCAGTTGCCCCCACTTGCCCCCCCCCTTAAATCCGCCACTGCACGAGGTACTGGTCAACTTGGACACCAAGATACTTAATACTGTCGACGAGTTCTACAGGGGAATCATCGATAACGAATGCAGGAGAATCCACAGTGTTTTCACCAATCTTTTTAAGATTTGGTCTAGATCCGATTACCATTGCCTGAGTCTTGATTACATTCAAAGACAATTTATTGCCCTGAAGCCATTCTTTCAAACATTTCAATTCGTTGTTGAGCGTTTCAGTTAGATCCTCAATGCTCTTAGAGGAATAGGATATGCTAGTATCGTCGGCATACATCGTAACTTTGCAGTTTTTCGAGGCGAATGGCAGATCATTTATATAGATTCGGAAGAGTAGCGGAACTAAACAAGAGCCTTGTGGAACACCACAGTTGATGCTTCCGATGTCAGATTCCACTCCATTAACCTTAGTGAATTGCTGCCTACTGCTGAGATATGATTTGAACCATTGAAGCTCAAGACCCTGAATTCCGTACTTAGATAGCTTTTGAATAAGTATGGCATGATCAACAGTATCAAAAGCCTTTTTCAAATCAATGAAAATATTCCTGTAAATTTTCCACGCTCAATATTAATGTGCCAGTCATTAGTGCCAGAAAGCAAGCAAGTTACAGTGGAATGCAGAGCTCTAAAACCTGATTGGCCAGAATACAGAAGTTTATTTTTGTCTAGATAATCATATAGTTGGTTGTAAATCAATTTCTCAAAGAGTCTTGCCATAAATGGGAGCACAGAAATTGGTCTATAATTGGAACGATTGTTTTTTTCTCCACTTTTAAAGATTGGGGCAACCCTTGCAGTTTTCCAATTTTCAGGAAAAACTCCAGTGGCAATTGAGAGGCTGAAAACGTCACAGAGAGATTCTGCAATGACAGAGAATGCGATCTATAGGAAATGGTTAGCAATGCCATCAGGACCGAAACCCTTGGACGTTTTGAATTTACCAAAAAGCTTTTTTATCTGAGGAACATCAAAGGCTTGTAATTTAAACTGTAAATTTTCAGGGTTCACTTCCAGCTTATCTTCAACAAGGGGGTTGGCTTTCTGTGGAATTTTGTCACTAAGAGATTTGCCAATATCACAAAAGAAATCATTCATTGTCTGAGCAACAGCATTATTATCGGTAACATGCTTACCATCAACATCAAGCGACTGAATTTGAGTCGTTTTTGATTTCTTATTGAGAGCCATGTTAATGGTTTTCCAAGTGTTTTTAAGATCACCTTGGGAAAGGGCAATCTTATCTGTAAAATAGTCGCGCTTTAAATCTTTGTTTAATCTATTGACCTTATTTCTCGTTTGTTTATAAGCATCCATCAAAATTTTGGACTTTCAGCGTACAGCTGCCAATTTTAACCTGTCTCTTGTAGCAGACAAACATTTGAAATCCTTCGTCAACCAGGGGCAAAACTTTTCTGAAACCCTCCTGCAGCGTAAAGGAGCACGTTTTTCAAGAATCAACGAGAACATATTTGTCCATTGCTCAACGATGAGGTTGATATCATCGGTATTTGAAACAATGCTTTTCCAGTCAATTTGTTGAAGATCACTAAGAAAGTTTTCTTCGTTGAAATTTTTCATTTGCCGAGTGGAAATGTTTTTGTGCTGTTTTTTAGCAGTATCTCTAAATCTTTTAACACAGTAGACCAAATAGTGATCACTTATAGTTGTCTCATAAACACCAGATTCTACTATAAAAGCTTTATTAGTTGTGGCAATATGATCAATCAGAGTGGCAGTTGTAAGAGTTTCCCTTGTACTTCTTTTGATCAACTGTTTTAGACCGAAACGATCATAAATGTCAAGTAAGTTCTTCGAATGTGGTGGAAGGTTATCAGGGGTACAAGTATCCTCAGCCCCAGAAACTATTGGTAAAAAATCACAGTTTGTGTCGTCAAGGAGGATTATATCCCTGTTCTCCTTGTCGAGACTCTCTTCCAGTTGTCGTAAACACTCTTCTTCCAGTTGTCGTAAACACTCTCTTCCAGTTGTCGTAAACACTCTTCCAGTTGACGAAAGATTTCAACTGACGCGTCAGGAGGACGGTACCACGACATAACAAGAAACGGTGCAGCCTTCACAGGTTTCACCTCAATACATATACCTTCTAAATTGGATAGTGTAAGGTCCGTCCTGACAGTGACTTAATCAAAAGATGCGTCTTTTACATACAAAGCTACACCTCCACCATTGCGGTTACGATCACTTCTCTTAATCGAATAGCCCTCAATACTGACAAGATCATTGTCTATTTTATCATCAATTTTAGTCTCATTAACGGCCAGAATATGAATCCCAAGGTCATTAATAAGAAGACGAATCTCGTCAATATGACGTAAAAGGCTATTCACATTAATAGAAGCAATCGCCATACCCTTTTTGAAGCCTAGACTTGTAGTGCTGTTGGTGACATGATTGTGTAAGGGAGCTGATGCAGAGGTCTTCCCAGTGGCCGAGCAATCACCCTCTTTATCTTTTACGTCAATCTTATTTAGTCAAAAATTTAATGCACGAAGTAAATTGTTAGAAAGAATGTTATCACCATGTCGGTTGAGATGGATCAGACTTCTGTTAAGATGTTGGTTGGCATGTATGTTGTTGTGTTCCAAAAAGGCAAAATCATTCTGTGAGCACAAGTCCTGGAGAACAAAGTTTACTCTCTTTCTCTTTGATTCATATCTGTCGCCACGTGTTATAAGACCGGAAATAACGACTTCAATACCTTTATCGCTAATTGACTTAGCCAGATCGATAATTTCCTCAGCAATTTGCACCTCTGTTTTTTCTTTTCCGTCAATTTTCAGAGAAAGGTCATTTGTGCCACTGTGCAGTAGGATTAGGTTAGGCTTTCTTTCAATTGAAGGCTGGGCATAACTATGCATGTCTCTGGTTGTTGCACCATTGAAATTCTTGACAAAAATATTCATTCCTTGATTTCCACACTTTTCCTTTAGTTCCCAGCCATTTATATTTTTTACAAGAGAGTCACCCATAATGACTGAAGTGCGTTTACTTCTTGATTGCGAAAGATTTTGCGTTTTGTAGCGGTTGTTAACGTCCCCGGTGTCATTTCCTGACGGCAGCTGCTCGTTTAAGGCATTTGAGGAGGAACTTGGTGTAACCGAATCAGGAGTTATTGTAGATACTGCATCCTCGACTGCATCTTTGTTTACATTTTGATCGCATCTTTTCCTGCCGGAGCTGATCGTTGCGACTTCAGGGACCTGTGATGCTTCAGCAGCGTTGACAATACCACTGACATCGCTAACGGTATTGGCATTAAATTTGAACAATTATCAGAGAAGTAACCTGATTAGCATATAGCATCCTGATTAGCATATAGCCTTTATGCAGAGGGGATGACCCTTCTGTGTTAAGGGTCCTTTCAAAACTCAGTACTTAAAGGTCCTAGGGGTCATAGGGGTCTTAGGGTCATAGGGTCCGGTTTTTCCAGTATGCCTGCCACGACAGGCAAGATTTTCGATCCGCTTGGTTTGATCATTGAAATTGGTGTTTCAGAAGTTATGCAAACAAACTAATGATTGGAACCATGGAGCATTGCGGACACCTTTATTTTGTAAGGAATTTTTATTCGATACTACTACGCGAAGCGAGCTACCTCTCCGAAAGAGTGAGCTAGCGTAGCGCTTGAGAAGATTTGAATGGGTAAGTAACTAATAGTGGGGCGGCTTAGTTAAATAATTGTGCATTTTGTGATAAAAGCATGAAAATTTGTACACATAGACAGTTTTGCATGCTGAAGAAAATGGGCTATATGACCACCTTGGCAAATTCCCGGATAATCTACTTTTAGAGGGGAAAGTCGTTCCCAGACCTCTAAACCATTTTTGGGCTGTTGCTATGTAGAAAACAGAATAACAGAAACAATAATTGCCCCAATATCAATTCAAACATGTAGGAACTGATGCTAAATGTTAAAATGCAAAAAAATACTATTTTTATATAGGGAAACTCGTTCCCAGACCCCCAAAATGTGTTATACAGTAACAGTGCAGGAATGACTCTACAAATAGACAACTAACGGTTATAGAATCAAATCTAACATGTTCGATACATACACAAAATAAAAGATGGTAACATGCTCTCTAGCTATCATTTGTAAAACTAATGTAATTGACTTCTAAATATAGTAATGCTGAGAATGCGAATAGCAAGAAACTGCTGTTACTTAGTAGTTTTATGGAACACTTAGAATCCCAAAATGTAGCAAAATATAAAGAGGACTTCGCCATATTGATCATCTTTAGACCAGCTAAGACATTCGTTCCCAGACCTCCCAGTTAGGTTCAATAAGAACATTGAAAATTAGTATAACTGTTGGTAAATTATGGTACGGATTAGTAAATGATGGAAAAGTACGAGGGATGACCATACACTCAACTTTCTAAACTAATATAGCAGAACAGTTTTCTGTGCTTTAAGGTGCATTTGGAACGTAGACTTTGCTGTACGTAATTTAACTTGAAGGCAAAAACAGGCAAGCAAATACAAATGCTGAGATCAGATAGTTAGTTATGAGTCACTGTCTTTCACAGTCTCCTTCGCAAAAACAGAGTTGGGTGCATTGAAGAGCTTGAATTTGCAACCTTTCTTGCATCCTTTCTTGCATTTGCATGAAATCAATTCTGTACAGACTTTTGAAGCATCTGGGAGGTTTGTCCAATGTGGCTCAAATAAACCGCTGTCATCTTTTCTCCATCCCCAGTCACAAGGAGAGGGCAGGTCCTGTTGCTTTTCAAGAGTATTGCTCCAGATGAATCCTCCTTGGTATGTTGCTCTTTTGACATGCTGTTCTAGCGCATTGTATGTAGGAGGGATTCTCTTGACGTTGCTGCACCTTGCAAAAATCTTCTTTCTGGCCTTGTTTATTTCCAGGCACTGACTTGCCCTATCATACATCAGCACAACAAACCGTTGTATTGTATTCATCACTTCCATACTTATTATTTCAGGACATGAAGCCAGTGCTATCAGTGCGTCGGTCAAGTCAGGAAAACACTCCCATGTTGCCCAAGCTGATTTCTTTCCATGGTCTGCAAACGCAGAGACCGTATCACACCCTGTCAAAGCATGGAAAATGGGCAGGGTGAGTGACTTCCTTGGACCAATAGTGTCCCTTATCAGGTGAGCTGGAATATAGCGAAAGTTTTTTCTGCTACCAAATGCCAACCAAAGCTGCTGAATTTCAGGAACTTTTTCTGCTACCATAACAGCAAGAACCAAAACATCTGTATCAACAGTACAGTGCGAATGATAATGCTGTTGTGTCCTTGAGAGGCAGCATGGGATGCATGTAGCAACATCCGCGTGTCTGCTTCCTCATAATTGCATGGTGATAGGGCGGCACTGTCCTGGTTTGGAACACAGACCACCTGTTCTCCATCAGTGACAACTAGCTCTTTTCCTTGGATGAAATCGGCTACAATCAGACTTTCTGTTAGCAATTTAAACAACTCTGTTTTATTTTCATCCACTCGCAAGAAATTTGCCCAGTTGGTTGGACATGCAGTTGACTCGACTACTCGACGGCGAATACCTTTACCACGTTTGGCACGAGCAGTTCCTTTTAAACTATCTATAAAATACCTTTCCCATGTAATATCAATTCTTTTTGCCCGTTGAAGCTGCGATTTTACGTATGGCAAAAACACTTCTCCAGAGTATTCTTTAAACGTTTTGGAAACGCCCGGTTTCAGCATCTGTACTATTGCTGCATCATCGAGAATAACTGCTGTAGCATTAACAGGCTCCGTGTGTACATTCTCATTTTCAAGATCATCAACAAGGCATGCAAGAAGATCACTTTTGCTTCCTAATCTTAGAGAACCAGTTTCAGCTGTTAATGCTGGAGGAAAAGGCTGATTTTCATACTTGAAGAATTCATCTAGATTTCCTTCTCTTGTTTGGCAGGAGATGTACATTCTTGAGAAAAGCTCCAAGTCACTCCTCATAGACTTGAGTTGCACTCCGCTCTTTGCTTGTTTGGCTTTATTTGGGCTGGCAAATATTGCTAGCTTATTCCTAGTGATTGGATCATCAATGGGCTTATTTCTATTGACCAGACGCTCTTTTCTTTTATGTAGGTGTCTAGCTGCTCTTTTCCTATTGCTTTTGCCTTATAAAGATTTGAGACCGACTCTTGTTCTGTGATCATTTTTGTATCCAGTGCAATGAGGTCCTTGCTCTCTTCTTCAAATGGATTACCCACTTCCTTGATTGTATTGACTAAGGATCTAACATCTTTCTGAAAAGCCTTGTTAACACTTGCAGTTTCGTCATGATGTAGATAACTTGATGACTTGATAACTTGATGCTTGATGACTTAAGAAATACACAAATTTCATCGTGTTTTTTAAGACGTAATCTGCTGTTAAAGGTCCAATTTCCTGTAGTTTCTCTAAATCACACGAACAGGAAACATAAGGTTTACGCATTAGTTTTCAACTTGAGAAATTATGGTTAAAGGAACGTTTCCATTTCCAATGTTTTATCAAGTTGCAAACTCGGCGTTTCCGATGAAGGAAACCCGTGATAAATTGCAAGTTTCAACGTGAAACTGTTGTGAGATCTTAAATGTTTTCATTGTACACCGCACGTGTAAAGAGGACATTTTTAGGAGATTAAGCGTTTCGCAAGTTTAAATGCATAATTTTTCTTGCAATTTCACAGTAGTTTCCATTGTACGTGTTCATTGCGTAGCAGTAGGCCGGCATTCTATGACGTATTTTTCTCTGCGCAAAATATCTAGAAAAGGAAAATTATCTTCTCTTTCGTTTCGCTCAATTTAACTACAATTGTTGACCATTTGAGATGGCCCTCCATTTTCACGAGCGCTTTCTCCGATCAAGGAAAATAGAATACTTGAAACGGCAGTGACGATGCACCAACCAAAAAACCTATCATTCCCATGATGTCATCCTAATTTGTTTTTGCAAACATGCATGTAGCAGAGACGAATTGAAAAGCAATGTCAGGGCATGATGATATATAAATATACGCATGAATCATAAGATAGCGGACGATATCTAAATTATTATGACCGAGATTACAATAAACAGGGTGCACTATAAAATAAACTTAGAAAACTGTAATGCAAAATTGAGTACTAGGACCAAAGGACAATGATATAAACGCTGTTTTGTAGCTAAACAGCAAGCCTTCATCATCACTATTTTGCTATTTTCATCGAAATGAAAAGTTAGCAATAACAATGATTTTGCCAATTTTTGATTTCTTTAAAGATCATATAAAAAGGATGGCAATGTTGGTCAGTTATTTAGCTACAAAGACATTTTAAGTAACTTCTTTCTAGCCTTTCACTATATTTTCTCCCACAACTTTTCTATGTCACACAGATGAATTTTATCAAAACATAGCCAACGAATTTAGCATAAAGCTTTACAAATGTTGCAAAGTAAAAGTATGAATTACACAAAAATGCCTATATTACTACAATCAGTGGTTGCAGGGTTCGTTTTGCGTAAGAGAAGCCACAAATATCACAGGAGTTTCAATGCCTATTAGACCTTGAAACATTGTCTGAAGGATGGATAATCTTTGCCATTAAATCTTTCGTTACATTATTTACGTGATTGCAATGTATGTGAAGACAAAATTGTTAATTAAATTTCTTCCACTGGCCCAGTGGAGAAGCTGATCTGTGAAACTCCATGCTTTGATGTTGTCTTTTAATTCATTTTCAACTGCGATAAAGCTATATTCTAACCAAAGTAATACCCAGCCAGTTAGCAGGACGCAACGTCACAATAACATTAAAGACACGATTATCTCTCAGAGACATTTTGTACGTACTGTACCCGTTGAGTTACCGGGTGTTCCAAAAAAGTACTCCCGTTTGAAAAATCACCAAAATTTGATTTCACGGCCGATCTGCAATTTTCTTTTTTTTCACATAGAACAAGGACCAAATTATTTTCTAAAATATAGCCTACCTTGTAATTCACTTAAAAATTAGCAAATTTAGTCCTTTTTAGGGCTACCTGGTTTTGAGTCATACTGCAGAAAACAACTGATGATTGCCAGATCAATTTCTTTGTTGCATGTAAAGCTTCATAATTTGGTCATAAATGACAACAAGAATGTGCCTTATGAGACTAAACTGATGAGAAAAAATCTGAAGATTTTGACTCTTAGGCAAGCTGATTGCTTCGCTTGAAAGCCATAGCTAAAAATGAGGTTTTTAACGTGAAATTTGTCTACCTTGCTGTAATAAAAGTAAACATTTGAAAATATTTTTGAATCTATGAAAAAAACAACTCAAAAAAAATTTCATCAAAGGTTTGATAATCGATTTTTGATGATTTTTCAAACCGGGGTACTTTTTTATGGGACGCCCAGTAGAAATGAACGGCCTTAGAAAGGATATTGACCCCTGAATACAACAGCAATAGTAACCTATTCTCATCCAATTAGTCACTCTCCCTCTCAAATCAACTAAGATACCCGAGTGCGAAGGAAGATCGCTATTTGAGAGGAATTGTGACTAATGGACAATTTTCACTTCACTTTTCTAGGCTTAAAGGCCTGTTGTCCCCAGTTAATGCCCCTTTTTGCATTTAAGCCCATGACACACATAAGAAAAAATAGGAAAACTGCAAATACTGTAATAGTTGAAAAGTGAAGTGGAAATGGCCACTGTTGGCGGAAAGAACCGTCGCCGAGGGAGGAGAGGAGGGTCGCTTTTACACGTGTGACTGCTTGTTGCGTAGAAAGAGACGGAATAAACCAATTCTAAGCTTTAAGTACCTTGCTTGAACCTCAAGGGGCTACACACATAGCTAAGCAGATCCCGTGGGGGTAAAGAATGGAGTTTTCATGCGTTATTTTGAGATTTCAGAGTGACCCCTTGGGTGAGAATAGTATTTGTTATTATCTTACACGTTTTTTTTTATAAGAAACTTGGATCAGCACTTAGTACTAAAAGTTTCTTAATTTCGCATGAAAATTTCGGTGTTTTAGTAGTAAAAGTTTCTTAATTAGTTTCTTATTTTTTTGGGCCTAAAATTGCAGTATTGTTCGAAGTTGAGCCTTCTTCTCGAGAAAGGGCTTCCATTTTGCATTGACATTGTCATCAAGAAGAAGCCATGCACATCAAGGCAAAAATTTACCAATTTTGCAGTTAAAAGTCAAGAAAAGACGAATGTACCTTTGTTAGAGAGACATAGAATAAGAGAGACATACAGAAATATAGTTTTAGAGTTTCTTAACTGTTCTTGAGCGTAGTACTAGAGTTTCTTAAATTTTTGGTCATCGTAGTACTAGTTTCTTATAAACCAGTTTCTTATAAAAAAAAAAAGTGTATTGAAAGCCGACATGCTAAGTCAGCAGGAATATTGCTGCTTAAGATAAACTACTTTTTCCAAAAAGGGAAGGGATTCTCCGAGAAGGCCCCTTTAAAATGATTTCGATAGTGGTCCAAAATCACGACCGAATTCCCCCTCGATTTCTGCCCCACTAAAATGACTTGCGTACACTTAGCACGTGTTTTCCTCTTTGGAGGAGAAACAATTCTTGCACAGTAGTATAAGAAACTTACCTTGCGTTCCTCTGGCAATCAAAAAAATCAAGATTTGTTTCAAATTCATTCAAATTCAGATGAAACAATGATAAAATCTTAAACAATACAATCATGATTGTTTTGATTGCCAAAGGAACGCATTGTTAGTTATGGAGATTTTATTCTCCCAGGAGGACAACATATGCTAACACCTGTAAAATGTTATTTTTGTCAGGAAGGAGAACGGAAGACATTTTGTAGTTTTTTTTCACTCTTTTGCCGGTTCTGAAGCGGCTTTTCTGCAGAAAATCTCCCATAGAAGTGGAAAAAAATAGCTGATCAAGGCTGTGTCGATTTTCTAAATCGAATTGAATAAATCGGCTAAAGACATTTTTAAATTGTATTGCTTTCATATTCAGGGAGCAGTATCTATTCCAACGCCTTCCATGTTTGTTTTTCTCATTCTCACCCAGTATGATACCACTCCTACAAGTTAGCTACTAATATGCTTAACTAAGTATATTTGCCATATTTCACGTGTTTCATGGATGATGAAAACCCAATGCTGTTATCACAAAATGGTTTCTTATCATGGTTACATTTTTGTATCAAAATAGGTGAATACACGACGTCTTCCCGCACACGCAAGTTTTTGAAATTCAATCGGAAATGTGTCTAGTTGCTTGGAATTAGCTACCCTGTTCTGGTGTAAACTATGCTCTTTGTATCAAGCTTGAAATAAATTCTTTATTATTCTTATTATCATTATTTCCATTATTACCATATTGTGGCTATTATAGGATTATGGGAGAACTTGCTCCTCGCATGTGAAATATGGTAAATAAAAATCACAGTCCTCTCTTACTGCCCATCATCATTATCATCATCATCATCATTATCATCATTATCATCATCATAACGAATAAGGTCTTGTTTTAATTTTTTCGAAGGAAGCCTCTTCATTGGAGATTCAGCCACCATCCTTCCTTCCTTCAATACTTGTCTTTCTAAAGCTTGCATCTTTAGACTTAATTATCTCTTCGAGGCTCTTGATCAGCTGGCTTAGTTCTGTGCAGTTCTTCGTCTGACATCACACCACACATCAGTTCCTATGTCATATCGCTCCAAAAGGACTTTTCTTCAGGAAGCACATGTTTACTCCTTGCTTCAAAGAGCTGAAGGTGAAAATTAAGGGAGATTAACGCTAAATCCAAAGTATTAACTGAAAATAATAGGGCAAATGCCTTAGATTCATCCTCACTTACTGCTGGAGAGCACTGATAATTTGTCAGTCCTAATTTTATCCGTTTGATGACTTGAGTAAGTTAACCCTACCAGACTAGGCTTTTTGAAAATTTGAGGAGAATATTTGTAACAGAGCATATTTGATCAACTGGCTTACTGTTTGCTGACTGACAGCTAGAACTTACAAGCAAATATGAGAGATTATGATGGGCTCCAGCAAAATTTTGATTGGCTTGCAATAAGACACACCAATAGGAAGTGTTTAAACCACAGTGCTTTAGAAACCATGGCAATCGCAAATTTTTTGGCCCTTTATACCCCATTTACCATCCTTCATTATAGCATTTCTCATGGTTGAGAAAGTCAAATTTCTTAACTTTTTGAGGATCAAACACAATTGATATTGTACTGAGTATAGTCACATTTGATGGAGGCATTTTATCTGAATAGCTGGAATAATACCCTGGGTTCTAGAGCCTTCTTTTTTAATACATTTATTTGTGTTGGCTCTGGTACCCGGGGTACTCGAAAAGCTGCTTATCAACAGACAACAGTTAACAAAATTTTGCAATGAATTCTCTCCTCGAATCTAGATTAGGCCATAGTACATGCCAGGGGCGGTCAAGCAATGTAGATATTTTGACCCCTCTTTGTCCTTGGATTACCCTGGGTACCAGACTCTCTAACATGTTAAACCCAGGGTTAACATGTTACGCTAAAACGACAACAGATATAACCACCAGTTTTGGTGACTTTTACTAAAATTTCATTGGCAATTAAATTCTTAACATTTCATTGTTCTACTTCTGATCATGTGACCACAGTAATACCATATTTGGAGAGTAGTCAGCAAAAAAATCTTAAAATGTCCGTAGTTTTCGTGTCGTTTGCTTGATCGATCTCAAACATGCACCATTCGATTGCATTTGATGAGTACTTTCATTTGATATATAATTTCTTCATATTTGCTGATGTTAGCAATATTTAATATCTATGACGTCATTCACATTTATGACGTCATTTACCTAATAAAGAAGTGTCAAATATAAATTTATACTTTGGTAATTTCATATCTTCATTTTAAAACCATTATTCTAAACACACTTACACGTTTCATGTTTTGTTTTGTTTTGTTTTGTTTTGTTTGAGAACAAAACATGAAACGTGTAAGTGTGTTTAGAATAATGGTTTTAAAATGAAGGTATGAAATTACCAAAGTAAAACTTAGCGTACAACACACGGGATCAAATACGATCGCTAGCGATAAACGCTGGTGAAAGAAAACAAAATATAAATTTGTTTAGTCTAATTTGCTTCATTTTATTAATTTGATTCATTTTGAGTCTATATTTACCAGATAAAAGGTCAGGACTGGCAAAAACCTGCGATGAAAGTAAATGCATGCAACAAAAGGCTAGTTAATGGTTCCTTTGATTATAATGAAATATAAGGACAAACCCCTCAAGTTTACAATGTCCAATATGACTAACATAAAATAGCCACAATAAACATCTTCTATCATAGGTGTTTGTCCGCGCGGTTCCGAAATTGATGAAAAACGCGACAAAACATCTTTTAGCGCAAATTTGGATGATTTAGCGAAATAGGCCAAAAACAAATAATCGCTAGAAAATTGGGCAGTAGTGCAGTTGCCCGGAATTTGCTAGCACGAATATACAACAACAACTTTTACGGTCGGTGATTGGACTGAAAACCTTACTTTTTCCGGACCAATGCACCTGTCACACGACCGACGGCCGTGGAAAGAAAAGAGGCAGAGACAATAGGTGGAGGGTGGGTGGGGAAAATAATTTGCGCTCCTCTGGTGCAAACCAGCGTGCTGCTTTGATTATAGACGACTGATAAATATGCCAGTATTACTTTTTATATTCCTTTGAACAACAGACATTCCACGTGCAGCCGACATGCCCCAACGCAAGAAGTTACTTTCAACGATATTGTCACAAAGATAAAGTTGTAAACATGGTCACAAGGGACACAGCCCTATTGACTAAGAAACTAACATCACGTTCCATTAATTGCGATTAAATTGCATTCAATCGCCATTTAATGGTTCCTTTGATTATAATGAAATATAAGGACAAACCCCTCAAGTTTACAATGTCCAATATGACTAACATAAAATAGCCACAATAAACATCTTCTATCATAGGTGTTTGTCCGCGCGGTTCCGAAATTGATGAAAAACGCGACAAAACATCTTTTAGCGCAAATTTGGATGATTTAGCGAAATAGGCCAAAAACAAATAATCGCTAGAAAATTGGGCAGTAGTGCAGTTGCCCGGAATTTGCTAGCACGAATATACAACAACAACTTTTACGGTCGGTGATTGGACTGAAAACCTTACTTTTTCCGGACCAATGCACCTGTCACACGACCGACGGCCGTGGAAAGAAAAGAGGCAGAGACAATAGGTGGAGGGTGGGTGGGGAAAATAATTTGCGCTCCTCTGGTGCAAACCAGCGTGCTGCTTTGATTATAGACGACTGATAAATATGCCAGTATTACTTTTTATATTCCTTTGAACAACAGACATTCCACGTGCAGCCGACATGCCCCAACGCAAGAAGTTACTTTCAACGATATTGTCACAAAGATAAAGTTGTAAACATGGTCACAAGGGACACAGCCCTATTGACTAAGAAACTAACATCACGTTCCATTAATTGCGATTAAATTGCATTCAATCGCCATTTAATGGTTCCTTTGATTATAATGAAATATAAGGACAAACCCCTCAAGTTTACAATGTCCAATATGACTAACATAAAATAGCCACAATAAACATCTTCTATCATAGGTGTTTGTCCGCGCGGTTCCGAAATTGATGAAAAACGCGACAAAACATCTTTTAGCGCAAATTTGGATGATTTAGCGAAATAGGCCAAAAACAAATAATCGCTAGAAAATTGGGCAGTAGTGCAGTTGCCCGGAATTTGCTAGCACGAATATACAACAACAACTTTTACGGTCGGTGATTGGACTGAAAACCTTACTTTTTCGCCCAACACGCAGTGCCCCACCCAATCACCACCTGAGAGAGAAAGGCAGAAAGCAGAGAAAGCTGCAGGATTTGTGCTCTACGACCGAGCACTTGGCCACCCCTACATTAGGGGATTTGTTTTACTTTTTTTTTACTTTTTTACTTTTTCTTCTGTCACTTCTTCTTCTGCTCATCTCCTTGATTCTTTTTTTTTATATTTTCATAAATACATTTTCATATTTACAAGTTTTTTTTTACTTCTTGTTTTTACGAACTTTACACCACAACTGCAGAACAACACAACGATACACATACTTATCCAGCTTGGGCCTGCCAGCTATTGATTTTAGCCGTTTTGATTTAAAGAGACTAAAATGATGAGGATTGACTGATTGTTAAAAGAACTAGGAAATACAAAACTTCAAAACTGCAAAATCGTATGCCAGAGAGAGTGTTTTTGTTGTTGATTTTTGTTTAAATGATGCATCTGTGGAAAAAGGAAAGCCCCGTCCTTTGCAAGTTTCATCTGCAAAATGTAAAACAGAGGCTCTAAGTATTTACAAGTATTGCTAAAAATGGATTGCCCTTTCAAGCCCTATCCCCCAAAAAGAAGGCGGTAAGTTGATTGAAAGCAATTAATTATTTGCAGTTAGTGCAACTAGTACCAAAACTAGATGTATAGGCCTTCACATAAAGTATCTTTCAATTCAAAGGGAAACTATACTCCCAAAAGGAAGTCGATTTGGATGCTGCAAACAAGAAACTTCGTTATCCAATCTGAACATAACTAGCAAATCTCGTGGGTTGCCATTGTAGGATTGTAGGATTTTTGCGTCAAAGCCCATTCTGCAAGTCCCGAAATAGTAGGTTTATTGCCCTCAAAATGAAGATTTTTATATGATATTCTTTCCGATCTTCTTATATTTTTTTTTTTTTTCCTTTGTTTTTGTTTTGTTTTTATTTGTTTTTTGTTTTAAACTACACCTCAGGTGAGATTTAACATTGGTATCCTTGACTGCAATGGATTCAATGCATTATATTGCACACATATCCTTTTCCCATATTCAATAGACAGTGAAGATACTTGCGAATATTTTCATTTCATCTTTTTCATTTGCTTTAATATTTTTGTTTTGGTGAAGTTGTTGCTTCTATGCTACTTCTTTTCTCTTTACTAGCAGTTTGATATACTTTCAGCCCCTTCTAGGATTCTCCAACTAGTTTCAAGGGAGGAATATCATTCATGCAAACAGAGAGCAGTCCAAAGAGCTAAACCTGGTTGGCGTATACACTAGATTAATAGAATATTGAAACCCAATCACCAGAGCACATACTTTGAATTGCCTTACGGACCAAAAACTGTTTGTTTATCTAAAATCTTTATTCAACTTCGATAATCAAAACCAAATGATAGACAAACTCGCAAACTTGTCTTTTGTCTTAAACTTTTGTTTTGTTTTTGTTTTTGTTTTTTGTTATTTGATTTTTTGTTTATAAGAGACATTTTTATATCCATAGTTAGGTTAACTTGAATGGAGTGAATTCCACCTGTCAAGAGAAAATTTGAACAAATTATTCAAATCTGAAAGAAAAACACTGCATTAGATTCCGAGGGCTAAACTTCAAGGTAACTGCCAAACGTTTCAGCATACACGTTTTACTTTACAAGCAACAGGCTTATCAGAATCCAGTACCATGATGACCAAAACTTCAAGAAACTCAAGCACTACCGCTCAAGAAAAATTAAGAAACTCTAAATCTTTTCTAGAATAAGAGTGGTAGATTACGGTTCGATACTCTCTGACAAAGCTACCTTCATTTTTCTTTTCAACTTTAGACTGCAAGAAACAGTAACTTTCAGCCTTAATATGCATGGCTTATCTGAGCTGACAATATCAATGCAAAATGCAAGCCCTTTCACGATAAGAAGGCTCAACTTCGAACCAAAACGCAATTTTTAGGCCCCAAAAAATAAGAAACTAACCCAGAACATTTTACTGCTGAAACAACCCAACGTTCAAGCGAAACTAAGAGACTTTTAGTATTAAGTGCTACCCAAGTTTCTTATAAAAACAAAAAATTAAATTGAAACAAAACAAACAAACAAAAAATCCGTGTAGATCCATAAGGTGAGGGCGTTGATAGAAGCAAAACAATTTTCATTTACAATGATAGCTATTTCCAGACCCGCAGTGTCCGAAAACCTTCAGGCACACACGCCTGAAAGGAATGTAGATACAAGCACGCATTCCCGAAATAAGAAATGAATATGACGACTGAGACCAGTTGAAAAATCGTTGGAATGCAAGAATGTGATGCTTTGCACGATTTGAAATACCAAAAATCTTAGCCATTACCAAATGTTCACAAGACTATAATACCCAAGGCACTCAGAACCCCTTAAGAAGACTCTACTAGTTCCAAAACAATCCACACAGTCGCCTGTGGAAAAAGGAAAATAATGACAGCGAAACATTCTACTACGCGACACTAGCCCAAGCCCTAGTCACAAGGCGGAATTATAAAAGCGTGAAGCCTGAGAACTGGTTTGAAACAAGAGCAAATAATACAGTGTCCAAAATACAGATTTTTCCAGGTACAATGCTAGACATCCAACCAGGCGTGGCTTCTTGAAAAGCGCCCAAGCAGTTTTGTTTTAACCGTGAAAATGACTGGAAAGTCGGGAAAGTCGGGAAAGTCACGATTCAACAAATAACATAAAGCAATACTAGCTCCTGCAAGAATATGACGAACAGTGTATAAGATTATCTCAAGTGACCAATTAGAACAGGAGACCGAGTTCGAATTGGGCGAGGCGAGCACAAGCAAACACGACATGCAGCACAAGGTGGGCAAGTAAACAGTGCATGCAACCCTAAAGGAAATGAAATGAATAGGTACAAAAGCCCACAAAAGCCCATTTACCTCACTCTGAACCAGCCTGAAAGCTCTACAGTGTCACCGTGCAAAGCTTCAGCAGCAAAATTTTTAACGCACGATATACTGCATGTCGCGATACCCGCAAGGCCTCACAACGAGTCGGTCGTCTGATCTTTGGCCAAATCCCAGACCTTTCCCAACATAATGCAATTCAAATTGCTCAAAGAGTCAGCCAAAATATGAACAAACATTTAGTACAGAAAATAAATTAATGGTTGGATCTCACCATGAACGACCAAACAACAAACCACGCAACATCTTGAATAGGCCACTACCTTCTCAGCGAAAAATAATCTGCGCTCCTCTGGTGCAAACCAGCGTGCTGCTTTGATTATAGACGACTGATAAATATGCCAGTATTACTTTTTATATTCCTTTGAACAACAGACATTCCACGTGCAGCCGACATGCCCCAACGCAAGAAGTTACTTTCAACGATATTGTCACAAAGATAAAGTTGTAAACATGGTCACAAGGGACACAGCCCTATTGACTAAGAAACTAACATCACGTTCCATTAATTGCGATTAAATTGCATTCAATCGCCATTTTAAGGCTAATTGTGCTAAAAATAGAAACTAAAAAATTTTGCAAAGTATGTATATTTGAACTATGACATGTTTCCTACTATTTAAAACAAATTTGGAGAAAATCGGTTGAGTGGTTGATTAAATAGAATTTTTCTGGTTAAGAAGGTATAAATTTGCCAATTTTCGTCAGTTTTTCGGTTGCCTAGCAAGGAATCACGTGACTTATTAATTGTCATTGCTATATTTGAATAGCCAATTGTCTAAAGAACAATAGGGGTAAGTCTTATTGCTATATCTTTTGTAGTTTTGGGGAAAAAGACAGTACAAAATACCTAAAAAATCACCCAGTACATATAGGGTTAACTATCCTAGTACTGTGCCTGCGAACCCCGTTACATACAGTTTTATCCTTAGCAAGTATAGAAAAATCCAAAAAATATCTAAACAATATCTAAACAATTCTTGATCAAACACACAGCTTTTTATGTCTGATACTAAAATGGCAAAAATTCTAAGAAACTTTTGTATATTATTAGCCAAGTGCTCACATGGCATGCATGGCTATCCCTCGATGTATCAGAGAATGAATTTCATCCAAGGGTAGACTTTTATCAAAGAATGAATTTTATCTAAAGATGAATTTTATTGACTCAATTTAATTCTATATTTTAGTAAATTTGTCGACTGGCTGCAGAAAGTGGGTGATCTGGGTGATTCGGGTGAACCAGGTATTTTAGTACTGAAGAGACAGAAAGAGAGAGTCACTGAGAAAAAATAAATTTATCGACTGGCTGGAGAAAGTGGGTGATCTGGGTGATTCGGGTGAACCAGGTATTTTAGTACTGAAGAGACAGAAAGAGAGAGTCACTGAGAAAAAATAAATTTATCGACTGGCTGGAGAAAGTGGGTGATCTGGGTGATTCGGGTGAACCAGGGATTTCAGCACTGAAGAGACACAGAGAGAGTCACTGAGAAAAAATAAATTTGTCGACTGGCTGCAGAAAGTGGGTGATTTGGGTGATTCGGGTGAACCAGGTATTTTAGTACTGAAGAGACAGAGAGAGAGTCACTGAGAAAAAATAAATTTGTCCACTGGCTGCAGAAAGTGGGTGATCTGGGTGATTCGGGCGAACCAGGTATTTTAGTACTGAAGAGACAGAAAGAGAGTCACTGAGAAAAAATAAATTTATCGACTGGCTGGAGAAAGTGGGTGATCTGGGTGATTCGGGTGAACCAGGGATTTCAGTACTGAAGAGACACAGAGAGAGTCACTGAGAAAAAATAAATTTGCCGACTGGCTGCAGAAAGTGGGTGATCTGGGTGATTCGGGTGAACCAGGTATTTTAGTACTGAAGACACAGAGAGAGAGTCGCTGAGAAAAAATAAATTTATCGACTGGCTGCAGAAAGTGGGTGATCTGGGTGATTCGGGTGAACCAGGTATTTTAGTACTGAAGACACAGAGAGAGAGAGTCGCTGAGAAAAAATAAATTTATCGACTGGCTGGAGAAAGTGGGTGATCTGGGTGATTCGGGTGAACCATTTCTTGTCTTTTAGTAACTTTTTACAGACTTCTTTTTCAGAGATATTGTGTGATATGTAAGTGTAATTTTTTTTGCACTGTATATATTGCCTTAATTAATGTTTCGGCGGAAACATGGTTTTTATAAATTTGACAGTGGTTTCATAAATTCATTCATTCATCCCAGTTGTCTTTTCGTCGTGTTTTCCTTTTTACGTGTTCTAGATTGTAGCATATTGCAACGTCGGTACCTTTTTCTAGATTCCCACCATTCCGGATTTGCTAGCACCATATCGCAGGTGCAAGGAGTTATATGTAATGAATAACATTAAGCCTTTCGTACAGCATCCTGTACGGTACCACGTTAGGACAATACTGTTTTCCAATTTCAACTACAAGACGTACCTCCTAATTTCATTGCCGCAATGCGCCAGATATTCGCTACCGACAGGATAATCATCCTATCATCATTTTGTTTGGGGGTATGTCGAATGACAACCTGCTGAATATTTGAGAGGTCGTAGATAGGGACTGTAGAGCTGGATAGCTTAGGGAAGCTTAGGGAAGCTTTAGCCCCCTCCCCCAAGTACTTCAAAAAGATAGTTTTTTAGCTTTTTGACGATTATGTTTATATGATCAAATACGGCCATTCATTTTTATCACTAAATATAAGAGGTACACCTATTTGTTTATAAGAAACTGTCCATAAGATACTCAACTCTCAGATGATAAAAAAAGATAAGAAACCCCAGCACTGGGAAAATATAACTTTAAAAGCTATTTATTTTGAAAAAGGGGGTCCTTAACATGTTAACATCTTTTACCTTATTTTCACTCGTTTCCTATTTCATGCGACTGGAAAGTTAGACTCTTTTTTTTAAGAATATTGTTTATAAGAATACTCAGGCTCAGAACCGTCCAATGTTTTTAAAGAATATCATCAGAATATTGTTTAGGCTCAGCTCGCCATGTTCGTGTCTTATTTTTCAGCAGCTACCTGTTTTGCCATGTTCAAAACAGGGAATCTCATGACTGATGTATCTCATTTGTTAAAACATGTTTACAACTTTATGATTGTCAAGAACATTCGTATTGCTATATTCTTTCGTTCGTCCATTTTCTCGTAATGACACAGACATTTCTTTACGTTCCCCTGAAACCATATCAGAACTGGAAAAATTGGAATACTTTAACCCTAATCCTACCGGGGGGGGGGGGGTGTTTTCCACCCCCCCTGTCGGTTTTTTTGCAGAGCATTCTTTAACGACAAAAGCTATGACCCTCAAACTCTCTGACAATTACTAATTATCTATTAGCTACATTTTGACAATTAAATTTTGAACAATATGTGTCACGTGACAGATGACACTACCATATTTGGAGCAAGGTATTAGAAAAATTAATGATTTTGATATTTTTACTCCCAGAATTAGTTCAAAACGTTGACTATAGTACTTTAAAAGAATCAGCAAACAATTAGCTTTCCATTGTTGTCAATAACAATGGATTTTGCTGACGTCAGCATTCTTAAATGATGACGTCACTCTGGCTGCCATTTTGGGTCATTTTGGCAAATTTTGAAGTTTTTTCCGATAGATTTTGTTAAAAATGCACAGAATTGCGTTATGCAATACTTTAAAAGCATTTTGAGCTAATTATTATCAACTTTTGGCAGAAAAACACAGTTTTTAGTTATGACGTCATCAATTTTTGTCATTTTCTTCCAAAATAACAGTCTAAAAACACTCATATGCATCATATTTGAATTGGAAATGAATAATACGCCAAATAAGGATGGAAGAAGTCATTCAGATTACCTTTATTCCGTTTTTAGAACAAATAAGCCGGAAAGCCATATATTTTGACATTTTCCGGCATTATGACGTCATAGTGACGTCACCTAATGAGGTGGCCACGCCCAAAACTACCAATCGGCTAAGAATAGCTAGGAATACGCCCTTGCCAAGTTTCAATGATTTCCCATTAGTCTACGGCTATTTATAGAGGGGGGGTGGAAAGCACCCCCCCCCCCCCCGGCTATGTTAGATCAAAAAAAGCCCGGTAGGATTAGGGTTAAGAATGTTTGAATGCTCAAAACAAAATTTCTTAAGAATTTTGAGGCTGGACAAACTTTATGGTACATTGGAAAGGCTTCAACGGCTCTGTTTCGAAACGTTCAGGGAGTGGGGGGGGGGGGGGGTGGATTGGTAAAGTGCGAGTTGCGAGTTACGAGTAAATAGGGTAGGGTTGGGTAATATCGGTCTAAAAAGAATGAGTGAAATCTCAAAATGGATAGCTGGTAAAACGACAATAAAATGCAAACAATTTCAAAAGCTTCGTTTAATTGACATTCAGTGCTTCTTGTTTCTTGGGAAAAAAATCTCAGCTCTGACAAAGGCAGTTAAATATTTTTAAAAAATTTTCTCTTATGGCAACTAAAATAGGCCCATTTTTTCCGACGAGCGGGAAGAGTGGGTCTATTTTCAAAACTTGTGCAATATTGGAATGCAAAAGGATAAATGATTAGACAAATTAATGGAAATACCTTTCTCAACTATTCTCTATTTCAATAAAATCACAAGCTTTGCCTTTTATCGCAAAAGCAATCCCGTTCCCGCGACGAAACTAAAACTACGGTCATTATGCTGTGATCCGCCATCGTTGTGACTTGCAAGTCAGTGATCGAATTGGATAATAACAGTCAAATAAAAATGGTTTCAGTATGTTTACTCCAATTTATTGGTTACAAGACAGCAACTGCGGTAATAGGAAACCCATTTTCGCATTTTAGACAGAAAACAACGTGGCAAGATGAATATAAGTGCGAAAATTTAAGCAATTCAAGGCTTCGAAAAAGCTCTAGCAAAAAGCTCAGTAGACCCACTTTACCCCGTAGACCCAAATTACCCCACCCTACCCAAGTGCAAAGTGCGAGTTGGTACATTTAAAATGCGAGTTGCGAGTTCGGTAAAAAAAACCTCAGATTTTCCGAAGTTTTCCAACTTTTGCAGCTAAAACATTGTGATTTTTTGGAGAGCCTTTGTCAAGATTAGGGGAGTATAAAGAAAATTTTTAACATTTCTTTTGAGAAAGGGATAATTCCAAAAAAATGGAAGAAAATAATTGTTAAAACGTTATATAAAAAGAAAGGGAACAGAAGAGAGCTAAAAAATTGGCGTGGAATATTTCTCACATCTAGCATCAGTAAAATCTATGAAAAAATTATTTTAAATAGACAGATTACAAACATAGATAAAGGTTTTTCTGAGGCAGCGGCTGGTGGAAGGAAAGGTAGATCAACACTTGACCACTTATTTGTTAGCCAGGCTATCATTGATTATTACAAATATATAAGATGTAATATAAAATTCATGTTTCTTGACTTGGAGAAAGCGTTTGATAAACTACATTTAAAATCGTGTCTGATAGACCTATACAGAAGTGGAGTAAAAGGAAAATGTTTGAAAAGCATATATGAACTTAACAAAGAAAGCTCCATAAGAATTGATTCCCCAAATGGAACAACAACAGAGATAGGAATAGGGGAAAACCTAAAACAGGGTACAATTCTAGCAGCACCCATATGTGCCAACCACATTGATAAAGGAGTAAAACCAATATATGATCAAAATTTAGGAATAAGGTACGGAAATATCTTGATACCCCCGTTACTTTACCAAGATGATATCATGCTTGCTTCAATTTCAACAAACAAAATGCAAGAAATGTTAAATATTCTTGAAATATACCAGAAACAAAACTTACTTAATTTTAACATGGATAAAAGTGAATGTTTGACAATGAAATTCAATAAGCTCAAAAGAGGTAACCAATCAAATGAACTGAAATTAAACAACTGCACAGTAAAGGAGGTAGAAAGCTACAAATATCTTGGGGACATGAAAAATAATAAAGGAACATTAGATGATAACATTTCAAACAAAAAGAAAGCTGCAATGGGTATAATTAATGAAATAAAATTTTTGGTTGATCAACCAACTTTCAAAAAACAAAAAATGGAGATCAGTATAAAACTTATTGAGTCTATACTAATTCCCAAAATACTATATGGATGTGAAACATGGACAAATGTGTCAAAACAACAATTAAAAATACTAGAGACAATACAAAAAGATGCAGTAACAAAAACTAATTCCATTCCAAGTACAACACCATATGAAGGTATAACATATGAATGTGGTCTTATGCCAATTACTTACAGGATAAAAATGAAAAGACTTGTATACCTTAGAAAGTTGATAAAAATGAAAGACAGTCGACTAACGAAAAAGGTTTATGAGGAGCAAAAACGTCTAAATCTAGATAAATGCTGGGACTCAGAAACAAAAAATGATTTAAAAGAGCTAAACATAGATATCTCAGAGGAACAAATAGGCAAGCTGACAAGCAAAGAATGGAAAAATATGATAGTAAATAGAATAACTTCGATAATACAAAAAGATATGAAGAAATGTAACAAAACAAAATTAAGATTACTAAAAAACAATTGCTTTGGGAAAAAAGAATACATTAATCATAAACATGCAGCAAACCTATTGTCTTTGAAACTAAACATGACTGACTTAAAAGCTAACTATAAGGGAAAACATGAAAATGCCTTATGCAGAAGGTGTGGAGCTCAAGAAGAAACCATTGAACACTTATTTCAGTGCCAAAATTTTAAAGAAAGATCTTTGAACACAAATGATTTACTGAAAAGTGACCCAACAAAACTCGGAAAGATTTTTAAAATGGTTGAGATGTTTTTATCATAAATAGGAAAAAGAAAAACACCCAAAAAAACCTGTGTTACTGGTGCAATACCCATGTTTTGTAGCTTGTAACTGCTCCGGAATGGAGAATTGGTTGCTATTATTATTATTATTATTAGGGAGCCGCTAATAAAGGATTTGCTGTGAGCTCGGTTAATTAGTCGAAAGGGAAGAAAAATTATTCTCTTTGGTATTTCTTGAGTTGGTAACAGGCTGTATTGATCGAAAAGTTTCTTAAAGATTGAAAAGTTTCTTAACTTCCAATTGACCACCCATCGCTTCTATAGCCTACGCGTAAACCCATTATTTCAAAAGAAGAAAAAGTTTACGAAACAATAATGAGCAAAAGCTTGCTTCTACAGTTCCAGAGTTCTGGAACTTAATTTATGCAGCCTTTGTTGAGACGCGTTTCAGACATTTTTTTAACAGATTTTTGAACATTATTTGAACAGAGAATAATTAATTGGACAGCCATAGCAAGCTTTATCTCTTTATTTCACGTGAAGTCAGGGGCGTCGTGGGGCCTGGAAGTTAAGAAACTTTTAGTACTATGGGCTTATCCAAGTTTCTTATAAAAGAAAAAGTCAGATCGTGATTCTTTTAAGACAACTAAGGCAAGTCCACAATTTACTGCATTACAGTAACATTCGTGAACAACTTGGGGAGAATGAAAGCTGCAAATTGTAATAGGCCCCCGTAGCTTCTTATAAAGAAAATTACGAATCCATAAAACAGTTCCAAATTCAATTGCAACTTCAAAAAACCGCTTTATTTGGCGAAAAATGCATTCATTCAAAAGAAAAGAGGTAACTCATAATTTTAGTTTCAACTCGCACTTTTGAGATTCCAACTCGCACTTTTGAGTTTCCAACTCGCACTTTTGAGTTTCCAATTCGCACTTTTGAGTTTGCAACTCGCAACTTAAGTGCAACTTGCAACTCGTAACTCGCATAATAAGTGCAACTCACAACTCGCTACTCGCAAAATAAGTGTAACTCGAAACTCGCAACTGCAACTCGCAACTCGCACTTTACCATATCACGAGGGGGGGGGGGGGCAGGTATTGAACATGAAGATTGTTATGGATCTTTTAAGAAACTCGTAAGAAACTCCGAGTACACGTATTTTCTTTATAAGAAACTCAACTCTCAGATTGCCAAAAAATTAAGAAACTCCAGTACTGGGAATATAATAACTAAGAAACTATTCATTTTGATAAAGGAAATCCTCGACATATTTTTACTTTACTTTCATTTTTTTCCTGTATCATGCTACTCATAAGGTACTTGAGTAATGTTTAAACATTGGAAAAGCTTATAAAACCTTGTTTTGAAATGTTCACGAGGGCACAGGTAATGAACATGAAGATTGTTATGGAACCTCTAAGTAACTCGTAAGAAACTCTGAGTACTCAAAATTTGATAATTTTAAGAGACCCCCAGTACTGGCCCAAATTCTTAGAGTTTCTTATAAAAAAATACGTGTACTGAAAGGAAGTCTGATAATTTTAAGAAACTTCAAGTACTGGCTGAAATTATTGGTTTCTTATAAAGGAAATACGTCCATGCGAAATTTCAGGAAATTTAGCAAAAATTAGATCGATCAGGACTGCAAACTTAAGTTCTTATTTGTAGAGATCATGGGGTCTTCATCAACAGAGGTTTATGGAAGAATCAGGAATTTTTATAATTTCCGATGAGGGCCCGTTGAAAGCTTTTCTTTGGGTTTTATAGAAATTTAAGCTTCTTCCACAAATTGCTGTTGTGAATGACAAGAATGATACCTCATAAACTCAAGTGATGTGAACTGACAGTAAATAAAGCCCTGAAAAGTTTGAATGTGAAGGAAAGAAATTTTTGAAAGCGTTGAATAAGATAAGAACCAATTTATCTCTAATCTATATTTATTATATGACATGGTCGGTACCGGTGGGGAAGAAAATGTCTTGCTAAAATCTGCTCGCCCCGAATGAAATTGTTGTAAAAATCCAACTTCCCCGTCACCCTTTCTTTTCCTTTTGATAAAAAATGTATCTACCCCGCACAATAGTTTACTAGATGAAGGGTTGAATCATGGTTGAATGAATGAATCGTTCTTGCTAACAACCGAAAAGGCAATTTTGCTTCATTTTATACACATCCATCCAAACATTTCTCATATGGCATAATTTACAACTCAAAATGATAAATTGTATGTTTCAAACTTCATCTTGATCTATAATATGTTATTGCCCGTAAATGTCCGCTTTATAAAAACTGTCGACCTCTATGCAAAAGCTAGTTTGCAGTTTGCCCTGCCCATTAAATTTTTTGCACCGGCCATGTTAAAAAGTAAAATCTGCACCGTTCATTACTCCCATTTTTTTGTTACAAGACAGCTGCAGTCATAGTAAAAAATAACGTGGCAGGACAAGTGCGAAAAATGCAAGCAATTAAAGGCTTCGTTTTGGATTTGAGTTATGGCTGAATTCTCAGTACCCGACATTACCTCACCTTGTAAAAAACAAACATAAAAAAAATTCGCTTCAATGACTTTGAAATAAATGTTATTTCTCTTGTGAAAGATTAAACTCTCGTTTCATGTTCATTAAATCGACCAGAAAAGCAAAATAACAATATTGGTAGGCGAAAGTTCTTGTGGACTTCGAGATTTTTCCACGGTAGGCCGTTCAGTAAAATTATTTAATAAAATGAGTAAAGATACATCCAAGACGAATGTTTTGTATAAAAAGGCAGCTTATCACGTAAACATTACCAGAAAAATAGCCAACATTTCTTCGATTCGATGGGGAAGGATATTTGTAGAAAAAAGGTCACTAAACCAACTTTATCCCGAAGACCCACATCACCACACTCCACCCTATCCAAGCGGATGACACCCAAGCGGATGAAAATGAAATGCAAGCTGATGAAATGAAATCCAAGAGAATAAAATTCTAGAGGATGAAATCATCATTTGAGCGCAGCCAGGACACGCAAAGAGGGTCGCACGTAGCACTGTAACTACTCTTGTGTGTACTTGTAAAAATGACAGAATCAGGAGGATCATCCACAGAACAGGGAGGTGGGAGGGTAATTAATATGATTTTGGTGGTGGAGAGATGTAAGTACGGCGGGATGTACTGCCCAAATATATTACTTTCAACATTTTTCACAGAAGCATGGGTCCAGTTATTTTGAAAATTGGCATGGAAAAGTCTTGTGCACGTTTTCTTTGTAAGTTTTATTTATTTTTTCTCAGTGACTCTCTCTCTGTCTCTTCAGTACTAAAATACCTGGTTCACCCGAATCACCCAGACCACCTACTTTCTGCAGCCGTCGATAAATTTATTTTTTCTCAGTGGCTTTCTCTCTGTCTTTTCAGTACTAAAATATCTGGTTCACCCGAATCACCCAGATCACCCACTTTCTCCAGCCAGTCGACAAATATGTTTTTTCTCAGTGACTCTCTCTGTGTGTCTTCAGTACTAAAATACCTGGTTCACCCGAATCACCCAGATCACCCACTTTCTCCAGCCAGTCGACAAATTTATTTTTTCTCAGTGGCTTTCTCTCTGTCTTTTCAGTACTAAAATACCTGGTTCACCCAAATCACCCAGATCACCCACTTTCTCCAGCCAGTCGACAAATTTATTTTTTATCAGTGACTCTCTCTCTGTCTCTTCAGTACTAAAATGCCTGGTTCACCCGAATCACCCAGATCACCCACTTTCTCCAGCCAGTCGACAAATTTATTTTTTCTCAGTGACTCTCTCTGTGTCTCTTCAGTACTAAAATCCCTGGTTCACCCGAATCACCCAGATCACCCACTTTCTGCAGCCAGTCGATAAGTTTATTTTTTCTCAGTGACTCTTTCTATGTCTCTTCAGTACTAAAATGCCTTGTTCACCCGAATCACCCGGATCACCCACTTTCTGCAGCCAGTCGACCAATTTATTTTTTCTCAGTGACTCTTTCTATGTCTCTTCAGTACTAAAATACCTGGTTCACCCGAATCACCCAGATCACCCACTTTCTGCAGCCAGTCGATACGTTTATTTTTTCTCAGTGACTCTTTCTATGTCTCTTCAGTACTAAAATACCTGGTTCACCCGAATCACCCAGATCACCCACTTTCTGCAGCCAGTCGATACGTTATTTTTTCTCAGTTACTCTTTTAATGTCTCTTCAGTTCTAAAATGCCTGGTTCACCCGAATCACCCGGATCACCCACATTCTGCAGCCAGTCGACAAATTTATTTCAATTTAAAATCAAATTGAGTCAATTATAATAAAATTCATCCTTAGATAAAATTCATTCTCTGATAAAAGTCTATCCCATGCGGAAATTCATTCTCTGATACATCGAGGGTCTGCCGCATGCACGCGCCTTCGCATTCCGGAAAAGAAAGATTTGGTTTCAGAAAGAAAGATATGGTTTGTATTTTTGAAGAAGAATTTTGGCTTCTAAAACAATTATTTTTGTTTCTTAAAAAAGAAGTTTGGTTTCTAAAAGAAAAAATTGATTTTGAAAAGAAAGATTTGCTTTTGAAGATAAAAAGATTTGATTTTGAAAGGAAAGATTTGATTTTGAAAAGAAAGATTTGGTTTTGAAAAGAAAAAAGTGGTTTTGAAAAAGAAAGATTTGGTTTTGAAAAAGAAAGATTTGGTTTGACTTGTTGGCCACCGTAGATACCAGCCATGACTGCATAGGGGGGAAAGAACCGAAATTTTCTGACTATAAAACTATCAACAACAACAGTAACAACAACAGTTGTAGAAACATGAGTGAACTCATTTCTCAGTAACTAGAATTTAGCCATATTTCGCAATCTAAACTTGCAATCCACACAATTAGTAACCATTGATCAAAATATGCCATAAATTCAATGATTCCTGTCAGAATTTATCTTTAAACGGTCATGAATTCATGCTTTTTTGAATCATTTCTCTTAAAAATCTTCTAAAGATAGTCATTTAGCACACAAAAATCTGACAAGAGAGCAAAATGTACCCCCCCCCCCCCCCAACTGGCTTCGGCCCTGAATATAGTAGAAGAATTTGATCTAGTACCCAGGCCCTTTATATATAGATAATGAGTTTATCTACATCAGAAATGCGTGAATCAAGGTACTAAAATAAAATGGACTGACTCTTTTATGTACGCTGTAATGTACTTGATCACAGTTGTGACCGTTAATACTTTTCAATGTTATAAGAAAGGCAAAAAAGGCAGGAGTGAAAACAACAAGAAAAAGGCCGAAGTTTTTGGGTCAAATATTGCTCCTCCTTGATGGTCTCTGTGTTTAAAGATTGCCGAAAGGATAGTTAATAAAGGAAAGAATTGATTATGGCATCAAATAAGAATCATGAATTTCTTACCTGTTTTCCTTTCTGTTGAATCTTGGCTTTTCTTGAGCTTAGACAAGAAGGAGAGGGAATGCTAAGATTTCAAGTTGTAAAAAGGTATCATTCTTTGATAAAGACATGGGAGACATACGTCATTGTAGATATAAGAATTCCTAATATCAGACTAGTTTCTCCGTCCTCTTGTGCGGTTACTTGCATTTTCACGCAGAACGACATCACATACCTTAAAGGTATGCAGGACTAGAGCCTATTTCTAGACATTAGGCTTCGCATTTTCCTAAAGATTTTCTAATGCCAATGTGCTTTTCTAAAATGACTCTCCGTAGGAATGAAAGAAGCTTAACTTACGTGTCTTTTGGGCGTCCATAAAAGCCTTGACAGGATATTTCGAAGCCATTGTTTCTTCAGTTTTTATGACCAATATTTCTCTTGGGTGACCGAGATGTTGCTGATACAAGTTGAAAGACTGACTTTTGGCGCCCAATTCAATACTCGTGACATCATCCATTCAGTTGGAAATTCATATTTGCCATTGTGAAGATTAGAAATTGAAATTTAAGGCCTTTCTCGAAATCTTCAATAAAGGAATTGAGAATTCAGGAGGAAGGCCAGTTATCACAAAAGTTTCAAGTCAATAAAAATCTACCCTTCTCAATCTTTTTGACTGATTTCGAGAAATTATAACATCAACTCTGTGAAAACTGTGGTCGACATGTATGGAACGCCATTTGCACAAAAATGACATAATGTATGTATGTATGTTTAAATTCACCACAAAATTAAAAATTTACAATTTGAAAATACTACAGAGTAATTAAAGTACGTAAATTTACATAACAATACATTAAATATAAATTAAGAAACACCCCTAATCATAGTGGCAGGGATAGCATTAAAAGATCGAGTTGACCTTATTTCCGTAATGGTCCCCTTAGAGGTGGTTGTAAAAAAATATATATATATAAATATATATATCTTTATGTTCTTTTCAATAAAGACTGAATACTGAGTGTGAGAGAGGACGTGGTTTTAGTAGAACACATATACGTCGTTTTCCTCTCTCTGTATATTTTGGAAAAAATTTTCTTTGATTTTGTGCTTAAAAGAGTTTATATTAGTTATGGATTTTAAGTCAGAAGATTGGCTATTCCATATTTTCGGTCCCAAGTACGACAGGCATTTTTGGCCAGTGTTACTTTTGCGGAAAGGAAGGTTTAATTTAAACTTGGACCTTCGTGTCACTCGGCTTTGGTCAATTGGGTGGAATATTTCGTCAGTATAAGCTGGAGCTGTTCCCTTGAAAAATTTCATTATATTTACACATGTATGTTGATCAACTCTGTTCTTTGTCGGAAGCCAATTTATGGCTTTGAATTCTGCAGCCCTAACATGTATTGTGTTGTTTAAATGCAGATAGAAGCGAATGCATTTGTTCTGGGCTGATTGGATTTTTTTGGACAACCTTTTATTCAACATCGGGAACCATGAGGTGCATGCGTAATCGAAGTGGGGTTGGATAAGAGCATTTAAAAGCAATCTACGAAGGGAGTTATCCAGAAAGCTTTGTTTTCTATATAGGAATTTCAGCTTGCCATTTATTTTTCCAAGCATTTTGGTTGCCATTGATTCCCCAGAGAGATTTTCTTCCAGAATACATCCAAGATATGTGACCTTTGAGTGTTGTTTTATCTCTATTTCGCCTCTCCTGATGTCAAGCTTTTTTAAGTTTTTGCCTCTATTTCGGCTGAAAAGAATGGATTTGGTTTTGTCTTCTCCAAAATGGATGCTTAATTTGTTTTCCAAAAACCAATCACATAAAGAGTTGAAGTTTCTATTCAAGGTGGTATTTATTTTTTCAATGTCTTTGTCTCGAAATATTAAGCAGGAATCATCTGCGTACAGCAGTAAGTCACAGTCAACTGCCCGCGCCATGTCGTTCACGTACAGGAGGAAAATGAGTGGACCAAGAATTGACCCCTGAGGAACTCCACATGACAAATTGCCAGGGTTTGAATATTCTTTTCCAATATTTACAGAAAATGATCGGTCCTGGATGGAATAATATAGGATTATGTTACATAAACCTATATTATGTGCACATAAACTAGGATTATGTACATAAACTATGATTATGTCGACATAATATAGGTTTATGTAACATAATCCTAGTTTATGTGCACATAATATGGGTTATCGGGACATAAACCTATATTATGTAGTGATAAATGGCAGTTAGACGCTAGTTTAACTGGAGTTAATACCTCCCCGGAGGAGCGTGGTCGTTATTTTTTTAGCAGTACATTCTGCGACCTTTTTGGTTAGCCTGGGATCACGTGGTGCCCGTGGGCGTATTTTACATGCTGGGTAGGCAGCATTTCCTCATACCGTTATTGTGATCCTACGTAGTAAGTTGGAAATTTCGCTATCGCTGTTCGAAGTTTGTTTATTTTCCTGAAGGCTATTTGCTGCTATTGCTAGGATCAAGGTTATGTACTATTAATGTCTATTTTGTTTTTTTTCTGGAAATCTTTGACAGTTTGTCGGCTTTGGAGCAAGAGAAGCAAGACCCGGAAACCACACCTACACCAAGTGATGATAAAACGTTCGGTAAAGCAGAAGCATTACAACGTTTCGAACATCTGAACAGTTCTTCTCGGTTCTTTGCGTCAACTGACGCCGTCTTCTGCCTTCCCAACCAAGTGAGGGCTAATCTGCGTATTTGTTGTTGACATAACATTATGTATGTCTAGGGTTGAAGGCCATATTTTGGTTTGTTCCCAGGTATGTTGTTTCATTTCAATTTCTCAATGTGAATATTCTTTATTGGCTATTTAGGCCATGTTTTTTGCGTGGCCGTTGTGGTCTGAAGTAGTTGGCTCCGTGAGCCGTTGGCTTCATTGCCGTACCGTATTATTGATTCGTTGTTGGCCCTGGGCCGTTTGGCCTTTTCTTGGCCTCTTCAACTTGTTGATAAATGTTTGGCTCCGCGAGCCGTTGGCTTCATCGCCGTGCTGTATTATTGATTCATTACGAGCCCCGAGCCGTATGCCTTTTTTTTTGGACCCTTCAGCTTGTTGATCATTGTTTGGCTCCGCGAGCCGTTGGCCACATCGCCGTACTGTATTATTGATGCGTTACTAGCCCTGAGCCGTATGGCTTTTGGCCTCTTCAACTTGTTGATTAGTGTTTGGCTCCGCGAGCCGTTGGCCACATCGCCGTACTGTATTATTATGCGTTACTTTACCTGAGCCGTATGGCTTTTGGCCTCTTCAGCTTGTTGATTAGTGTTTGGCTCCGCGAGCCGTTGGCTATATGCCGTGCTTATATTTACCATTTGCTATCCAGGCCCAAGCCGTGTATTACTTTGGCCGCTTAACTGAACTGCATTTCTTTTCGGGGGCCGTTAGCTAGTTGCTCTTTATTTATCGGCTCATTTAATGACCTTGTGCCGTGTGGTTTTTGGTTGCCTACATCAACAGACGCCGTCTTCTGACTCTCCAACCAGGCGAAGAGGGCTAACTGCGTATTTGTTGTTGACATGACATTATGCCTTAGGCCATATTTTGGTTTGTTCCCGGGTATGTTGTTTTCAATATCCCCTGGTATTGGCTTTGCTGCCGTCTTGATTTGTTGCCTCTTTGCAGGCTGGTTTTGTTTTAATTTCATGCCTCATAGATCATGCTGTTTCTTTCATAACGTGATCAATTGCTTAGTTTGATTACTGGTATTGTTTTTGCAGTTTCAATTTCTAAAAAAGAAAACTAATTAACGAATACACCCAAATTGCATGTTACGTCATACATGCGTTGCGGTGACGTGAATATTCTTATTGGTTATTCTCTTCGTTTGCGGTTCATTCAAAATCATTGGGCCATAGTTTTTTTTGCGTGGCCGTTTTGGCTGAATAAGCCAAATTTGTTTGAAGTAGTTGGCTCCGCGAGCCGTTGGCGTCATCGCCATGCTGTATTGTTCGTTACTGGCCCTGAGCCGTATGGCTTTTTGGCCTCTTATTGTTGGCAAGTGTTTAGCTCCGCGAGCGAGCCGTTGGCTGTATGCCGTGCTTATGTTTATCATTTTGCTATCCAGGCCCAAAGTCGTGTAGTAGTTGGCCGTTTACTCAAACGGCGTTTCTGTTCGGGGACCGTTGGCTAGCTGTCATTTATTTACGTATTTACCTCAGCGCAGCGTGCCGTTGACACCCTTGGCGATATTGCCGTGTATCTATTTATTGTTTCCTCATCTGGTGCAAGCTGCTGTGTGATATTTAGCCGCTCAACTACTTTGCATTGTTTTGTAAGTGCTTGGCTCTGCGAGCCTGTGGCTATTTGCCACGTTTCTGTTCTATTTGGCCATCCAGCCGTTGTACGTGCCTCAGTGTTTCGGTTTCTGGATATCTAAGGTGGCCCTTAGGCCGTACACATTGGTGCATTTAAGCTCCAATCTGGTTTTTATAGTTTCTGGCTCATTGATCTATCATTCTAAACTTTTCTCTCATTTTTCAAATCTTTTCTCTCCTTTCAATTATGTTCGAGACTGGGAGGTTTTTTGGTATGGAAGGGAGGTTTGGTAAGTAGTAGGTCAGTGATTGGGTGGGAACACTGCGTGTTCTGTGGCCGAAAATGGTTTTCATGTCCAATCACCGACCTTAAAATGTGATATTCTTCAGGCAGTCGGGCTGGCGTAACAATGCCCACTTCCTGAAAGGGGGTTTCCCTGGGGGTGGTTTAGGGGAGAGTATTAAATGGCAGTTAGACGCTAGTTTAACTGGAGTTAATACCTCCCCGGAGGAGCGTGGTCGTTATTTTTTTAGCAGTACATTCTGCGACCTTTTTGGTTAGCCTGGGATCACGTGGTGCCCGTGGGCGTATTTTACATGCTGGGTAGGCAGCATTTCCTCATACCGTTATTGTGATCCTACGTAGCAAGTTGGAAATTTCGCTATCGCTGTTCGAAGTTTGTTTATTTTCCCCACCCTCCCAGTCCCTCCTAGTTTTTCTTTTTCTTCTGCCTGTTATAATCTGCCTTGCTTGTTTTCATTCTGCCTATTTCCAATCTCATTTTCCACAGAATTCTCTGTGGGACAGGTGCGTTGGTCCGTTTGCCGAAAATGGTTTTCATGTCCAATCACCGACCTTAAAATGTGATATTCTTCAGGCAGTCGGGCTGGCGTAACAATGCCCACTTCCTGAAAGGGGGTTTCCCTGGGGGTGGTTTAGGGGAGAGTATTAACCTACATTATGTGCACATAATATAGGTTTATGTACATAATCCTAGTTTATGTGCACATAATATAGGTTTATGTACATAATCCTAGTTTATGTCGACATAATAAGGGTTCGAGCACATAATTGCTGCGATTAGCAGCCATTTAGACGAGTTTGAATCCCGGGGGGGTACTTCATTGTTAAGTTGTACTGGACGTGCCGCTCATATGGATGGGTTTTTTCATCCGAAATTCTCTACATATGGGTCTGTTTTTAACCACAATTCTGGTAGATGGGTAGTTCTTTGAGAATTTTCTTATCAATCGGCCCCATAATGATAATCCACGCAAAAAAACTGAAATTTTCCTTTGTTTCAAATCGACAAATTCATACACATGGGTCAAAAATTTCCTGATATTCATGCAAATGGGCTGGA
Source organism: Aurelia coerulea (assembly GCA_039566865.1). Lineage (NCBI taxonomy): Eukaryota > Metazoa > Cnidaria > Scyphozoa > Semaeostomeae > Ulmaridae > Aurelia > Aurelia coerulea. The sequence goes on from CM076943.1 coordinate 34,414,891, forward strand.
GATTTTTGAATATTCTGTCATACGAATGGGCCCTTTTCTCAAAGTCCAGATTCAGGTCGAATCATGTTGACAATGAAGTACCCCCCCCCCCCCGGGGTTTGAATCTGAAATTTGGGCGATGTGTGGCGGATTCTATGGGCAGATCCAAACAAAAGAACAAGCAGACAATCGTAGACAATATGTAGACTCATTGGTGCTTGTGATTGGATGGAACAACAAAGATGGATTTGACAGAGCAACTACAACAACAGGTTCTTACGTTGCTTGCTGACTCATTGCAGCGCAGCCCCGCGCGCGCGCAGTCAATTTTGTTTCAGGGAAGCAGTGGAAGCTATGTACTCTCGCTATTTTTACCTCCCCTCGTTTTTCGGCGAGAGAGACTTGTAGCAAGTCCATGAATGATGGCAAAGCAAAACATGAACAAGAACTGCAGTGCGTCATTCGAATGGTATTTATACCTGCAGCGTTATTTTGGCAATCAAATTAAAGCAATTATGACCACAGTCAAATTCAATCAGGTGGTTGTAATTGCAATTAAACAATGCTCGAATCTTGAATGACAGTTTCGCCATCGTTTTGATTGGCAAAGGTATGCAAGGATACTTCAGCATGCCTCATTACACTTGCATAATCAAACAACATTACTTGAATCTGCAATGTGTAGGCTACAATCATTTATTGTTTTTTTACCCCATCAAAGACAATAATAACTTATCAACTAATCAAATGTCAGCTAATCAAATCTGTTGTAGCTGCATGGCTACAATCAAGATCAGAGCAGAACATGTAGCCAATTAGCCAAGCATAAACACTCTAGCCTTTGAACAGGCGATAAACATGTGAGATGCAGAGCAGGTAAACAAAAATGTTGCTGCATGGTCTGAGTGCAAGATGTAATGTTTGAACTAAGAGTGATATCATATTAACTTGCACTGGATGTTGAGTCATGCTAATACCCCCAATTCATACTGACAAAGTTAAACAAGCTTTGTCGAAACCACGTTAAATTTCAACCAATCAAGCGCATTAAAGGCCCTTTACATGAGAAATTTCAACCCGGGTTGAGTTGAACACGGGTTGAGTTTCAACTCGGTTGACGGTGTAAGCCTTCATCGCGTCATTCAAATTTTTGAATGGGGCTCACATTCCTTCTTCTATTGTTTGCAACCATGTGACCTAATCTCAACCCGTGTTGAGATTCCATGTAAACACAAGGCAAACTAAGCAATGCTTTTAAAACTAACTCAACCCGTGTTGAAACTCAACATGGGTTGAAATTTCTCATGTAAAGGGCCTCTTAGATTTGTTGCATTGACCAATTAGAATTAACTTGTCGGTGTGAATTGGGTATAAGCTGTCTTGAAATATGCAAGCAGTAGGATTGTTCTCAAACTCGAAACTTCCCTTGCACAATTCGCCTCTCTGGGGGCACATAACTGCTGGTGAATGGTATTGAAGTGAGTACCTTCCCCCCCAACAGATTGGCAGCCGATTGTCTCTACTCTTCTGAGCTGCACTCACTTAACTTTGTTAACAGCTAGTGATAGTTAAAGTTGTGACTTTGTTTTGGAACAATACATCTGTCACTCCCTGGTGGCCAGCACTATTCAACTGAGGAGAGAATAGGAAAGTTGCCGTGTGATTCATTATGGGTTCCAAATGGTCTATCACAGGTCCTACTGCATTGTACGTTGAACTTTCAAGAAGCTCAATGTTCACAGGCGAAAGAATTATTTGAACAATCAAAATAATGCACTTTTATCTCAAGTTGGGAAAAAGGTGTCTCGATCAATTGTTATTTAGTTCCTGTTGTAATATTGTAAATAGTCATGTGACTTTATTATCCCGCTGATATTGTAGTTGTTGTTGTGTACATAGAGATATGTTGTGTTACGTTACTTGCGAAGACCACTCGTATTTAATGTCTCCATGCGCTCCAAAGATATAACATTGGCGACGAGAATGAAAAATCGATAAATGAGTGACGAAGAAGAGCAGCAAGTGGAGCAGCATGCCCCAGTGCCAGCACCAGTGATACAAATGGCACAATCCGTCTCAATTCAGCCTATGCCTGTATTCCACCCAGAAGCGGAAGTGGGAGCAAGTCTCGCCACACGATGGAAAAACTGGAACGCAGATTTTGATAAGTTTGCATATCAATCAGGTGACGACAAAAGATGGCAGCATAGACAATATCTTGCAGAAACAAAGCAAAATATTTGATGGTCTTGGAAAATTGAAAGACACAAAAGTCACGTTAAGCATTGACGTCAATAAAGCAGCGAAAGTACACTCAAAAAAATAAAGGTGCTAAGAAAAACCTCCAGGGGTTTTTCAGCAGCCTACAAATAGGCAACCCCTAGAGGTTCTTATAAAAACCCCTTTCAGGGGTTTTTAGAAAAACCCTCTGTTATGGGTTTTTCCAAGAACCCTTCCTTTGGGTTTTTATAAGAACCCCTTGGATGGGTTTTTCAAAAAAACCCTTTGAGCGTGTTATAACAACCTCAAGGGGTTTTTCATCAGCCTACAAATACGCAACCCCTAGAGGTGCTTATAAAAACCCTTCTGGGGGGTTTTTATAGAAACCCTTAGGTTGCTTTATAAAAACCCCTAGAGGTTTTTCTGGATGAGTCATAACAACCTCAAGGGGTTTTTCATCAGCCTACAAATACGCAACCCCTAGAGGTGCTTATAAAAACCCTTCTGGGGGGTTTTTATAGAAACCCTTAGGTTGCTTTATAAAAACCCCTAGAGGTTTTTCTGGATGAGTCATAACAACCTCAAGGGGTTTTTCATCAGCCTACAAATACGCAACCCCTAGAGGTGCTTATAAAAACCCTTCTCATGGGTTTTTATAGAAACCCATAGGTTGCTTTATAAAAACCCCTGGAGGTTTTACTGGATACGTTATAACAACCCATAAGGGTTTTTCATTAGCCTATAATACGCAACCACTGCAGGTGTCAGCAAAAACCCTTTGCCTGGGGTTTTTACAAATACCCTTTGGTTGCTGCAAAAACCAATGGCAAAGGTTTTTCTTATCGCCCGCAATGGCTGCTTCATAAAACCCTAAGAGGCCTTTGTTACCAAAAACAACCCTCCTTGAAACTCTTTAGAACAGTCGCCAGATTCACAGTAGCATGGAAGCAGGAGAAATTGTTGATTTGTTCCAGAGCAGGCAAAATGATTGAGTGCAATAGATCATCACGAGAAACGAAATTAATCCAACATGAGAGACTACGAAAATTTAAGCAATAGACATGAGCTACATACGATTTACAAACACTATAAAGCTAAGAAAGTTTACAATGAGTGAACCGCGCTACGTCAAGATTGTTTTTCCAAAAAACTATATGTAAGCTCATTATTGTGTGTGTGGAGCAAAAAGAGCTTATAGTAAAATTTTGACTATGAATTGCCCTTGAGAATATATTTTTGGTGGGTTTTTATTTGCTGCCAGTAGGATTTTGTTCACGTATCTTCATGGCTTTGGTGAGCTTTGATTACAGTCTGTCACATCTGGCAAATTTTTCAACTTTCAACATTCAGCACACCCTTGTTACTTTTGCTGACTGCAAAGATTTAGCTAAACAAGTTTACATGTGAATTTTGATATGGTTTTGGGATAAAACTGTGTGGAATTGGTGTATATGACTTGTAAAATGGTGTATTGAATCCTCAAAATGAGGGTAAAAGAACTGGCAAGCTATCATACATATCCTTGACATTTGTTTTCATGAATAAGCCCTCTGGAGAGTCCGAAATTAGATAATGCCGCTGGCGAGCTTTTAAGATATGCTAACTTTATACACGATACGAAGGCCCTTGCTGGTCAGTAATACAGGGTGTCCGCGGTGTCCCAAAAATATTGTTCGACGTTTGATTAGATATCAAAAGTAGCAATGAAATGTACAGGCACCTGGTTAGGTAACCCTCTTCCTAAGATTTTGAATTAATTTTTGACGCCATAATTTTGCAAATCCGCTAAGAATTAACGGAATTACAAGCTTTTGAAGTTCAAGTTTGTCGAGACGTCCCTAGATGACTCGTTTTTCAAATTAAGGCCTCCCAAAATCGAGGTAAAAGAAGACTGTGCAATGTTTTACCTCTCATTGATATTAGAGCAAACCAAATATTTTAATTCTTGTAGATAGCTGTTGCCAAAATGTACTTTAAGAATGCAAGTCTCCAAAAACATGGAATGAAAACTTAATCGATGAGAGACGGGAACATTCCAAACGGTGCTAAACAGGATTCCTCCAAGCATCCATAACCTTTATTCAATGTTAGATACAGCTTGTTTATCGGAAATGCTTTTAAATTCAATTTGATTTACTTTGAATATACGAGATTTTACTTTCAAAAAATATACAATTTAGGGGTGTCAAGTTTCAGCTTTCATACAAACTTGAAATCTAAACGCTCGTAACTCCGTGAATATTTAGCCAATTTGCTAGCTTCTGGTGCCTAAAATTAATTCAAAATCTCTGCAATGTGGTTATGTTACGATGGAGCCCGTTCATTATTTCATTATTTTCTAATATCCAATCAAACGTTAAACATTTTTTTGGGTCACCCTGTATACTCAATTTTTATAAGAGACATCGTCGTTCTTGCATCTGCAATAGGTTTTCTTATTTTGGGATCGACTCTGTTAAAAGTTTCTTGTGTGCACAATTTCTTTATTCACGGAGGACCTCTAGTTATAGCTTTGTGCAATAACGAACAAATCATAAATAGAACTTTTCAACGTTTTGCAATCATTTGGGTTGGTGCTACTCTTTTAAATTAAGTACATTGCAACTCGTATCCAAAATAGCTTAAAACACTTCTTGAGTTCAAAGGGACCTCTTATCGCTTCAAAAGTACATTTCATTTCAAGATTTCAAGTAGCTTCTGGTAGATTTCTTAATTTTCTGGAACACGCCACTACAGATTTCTATACAATGTCTCTGATGAAAAGGAGTGCATTATATTTTTCACGATAGTCAATAAAAACGTCAAACGCCCAAAGATAACCTTCAAAGTCCATTCTTCGTAACATCGTCCCAGTATGGTAATGATACTTGATATTTGTACATCTTTCGTCACCTTGAAAGAACGCAAGTCTTCTACTGGTCTTTTTCCTCAATCCTTGGAAAGAGAAAAATGGCATCCATTAAAAACAGTCGCACATTGTAGCCCAACTTTAAAAGTGGTCTAATTTCATACTGCATGAAAATCAACGAAAAGCAAAGAAACAATCACGATGCATGCCGGTTGACAAAGAGCCTCTAAGGTTTCTTGGAAGGGTTTCTTGGAAATGAAATGTTTCATGACATTCCTGATGAAGGTGAAGCACCCTTTACCTTCATGAACATTTCACAAGTAATTTTCATGAGAAACTTATGTGTGGGCTGGCGTAGCAAGTTTCTAAATTTTAGGCTGTTTTGGCTGAAAAATCATTGTGTGTAGCTACAATTTGTATGTTACAAAAACATCGACTTGCATAACAAGCAACGCACAACACAACAAAATTTAATTTGGACACTGATACACTGCGAAGGGTAGCGACCTGAGATGGCCAGAAACTGAGGAGGCTGTTTTTTTAGCAAGACAAAAATCTGACGATTTAGAACAAACGGACACTCGATCAAGCAACCAAATACGGACATTCGTTAGTTAGACTTAATTGAACTATTCTCTATAAAAGCCGTTGTATTATAAAAATTCTTCAGTTGCTCTGATGATGGCCTTGTGGCCGAAACTAGTTAGTAGAAAGCTGAATAAACGAAAAAAAGCGCAAAGATCAACTCGATGCCTGCTCTCTGAGGATGTTGTCCCTCTTCTACATCGTTCACCATATATTGTATGTAGCTATATTCATTTTAATCATGGAAATCCGTAGCATAGGCTTGAAAACTTACACGGAACTCGTTTGAACTTATAAGTGAGTGCTGAGAGGGGGTGCTAAAATTTTACGTACCTAAAGAGAGGGGGACGAAAAATAACGCACATTTTAGGGAGGGGGTAGGATAATAGTTTGAGATAAAAGTCCTGTAGAATTCTAAAAGACTAGCTCTTCAGGAATTTTTGACATAATATTTCTCTCTACATGCTAGCAGCTGTGACGATGTAAATCTTCATGCAATTGGAATCAAGACAGTGTACTTGGAGGGGGGGGCTGAACAAATTTTCTGCATTATTTAAGGGGGCACCAACATTTTCAGCAAAATCAGAGAGGGGTTGCTAAAATTTGACCAAATATTTGTAAACGTCTTCCACCCTCTACACAGCAAAAATTAATGATCAGTCCCTTAGTTTCTTGTTAAAATAGCTCATAAGAAATGGTAAGCTCCATTTTTCGAAACTCAAGAAACTGCCCCACCTAAGTTAAACAAGCTAAGAAATGTTTGTAATTTTCACTCAAAAGTGTTTTGACACTGAATTATTTGACATTGTGTTTAGTGCGAATTATGAAGTCTTACTAAGTCAGTTTGAAGCCATTCTAACAAAAATAGATTAACTCTACACTTCGGGTAGACTTGCTCCAAGTCTATTCAGCGGACCATCAATAGTAAATCAATAATAAAATAATTTTATTTCTACTGCGGGGGCGTAAACTACTAGTAGCTTACGCCCCCGCAGAAGAAATTATACTATTTTACTATTGATTTACTATTGATGGTCCGCTGAATAGACTTGGAGCAAGTCTACACTTCGGGTATCAGAAATGTAAGAAACGCATAAGAAATTTTTGGTAGCAATAGTTCCTTATGATTTAAGAAACTATCTACCAGCCCAGACCCCCCCCCCCCCCGGACCTTAGCTTCTCTATAAAAATGTATTCAATTAGTCCCATCGGGCCTTAATCGAGGGGCATATTCATTAAAGCATTGCCTGACTTTGGGTATTATTCAACGATTGGAGAATTTGCAGTAATATTAGGTAATGCTATGATGATGATGAGTACACCTTGCACTCTCTCTCTTCTTTGTCAAACTAGCCGCTTGGCTTGGTTCTTGTTTAGGTGCAATTGGTCAAATTCCGAGGAAAACAGGCTACTGCAGATAAGATTTGTCATATTATCCCTTTGCATATGACATCAATTGTCAAGAAAATCAGCTAAAATGTAGAGTGGTGTCGCCCATTATGCCCATGTTGTCGCAAAGTTCTGAGTTAGATCCAAAAAGAGCAAACCAAATAGCCAGATTACATCACCAACGAATGGAGAAAAAGATCACAAAGTATTGACTTTTTACGTAAACTCTTTATACTGATTTCAGAAGATTTTAAAGGAGGGGGTAAAAACGTCGTTTTCTTCCAGCGTCGCCCATTATGGCCGCAGGAGAAACAATGAACACTACTCTCCGGTAAAAAGTTTTAATAAGAAAAACAGCTTTAATTACTGTTCATTGTTTATCATTTGGTACTTTAAACCCAAAAACATCAATAAGAATTAACCTAAACTTCGAGTTTTGGCAATTGAAATACATGGGTCGAGTTGCTCTAAATCCTGCCTTATCACTTGTGCATGGATGGATGAGTTTTGGCATAGTTTCTAAAATGAAAATAGACTTAATATAATGCTGCGTTTTTTTGGGTTTTGATGATTTTACAAGTCAGTAAGTAAGATTTTAACCCAAATTGGTGCTTTTTTTAACGAAATGTTACATTTTAATATTTTGAAGCGATTGGAAACTTCTCTGGTAAACTGATGGGCATAATGGGCGACGAAAATAGCATGTAGATTTCCTCTCAAGAGGCAGGACTTCTGAAAAATCAATTCACATTTCAAAAAATTTCTAACTGGAAGGTGCCGAGCGAACGAAAAAGAAGGAAGGAATGTAAATAGAATCATAAAATTTGCAATACTTGAAAGAATCAATTAGAGATAAGCACAAACCATCTCGTCGGGTTTCAATCCAAATGAACTGAAACTTCAGTGAAGGTCAAATCATGATAAAACAGATGTCAGCGAAGATTTTCCGCGCAATTGCAATCTTATTACTAGTCGTCAGTCCCCTGAAATTCGATTTCTCTTGCTAGCCGGCCATAATGGGCGACCGGCCATAATGGGCGACGCTACTCTATGCAAAATCTGTTCAAATCTATGATATCTTGGCAGCAATTTCTTATGAACTCTGAATGAACTGGAATGCCCCAAGACCATCAGACCAGGACATCCAATCGATCACATCACAAGAAACTACATAATTGGTGTGAGCCTCATGTTTCTTATGAATGTAGGAGGGCTAATTATTTTCCAGTATCCTGGACGTTTTGTTTCAGGCGGTCTCTTAAATTTTGGGCATTACTGTATTAATCGTGAAGTCAAATCAAACATTATATCTACCGAATGGGCCATGAATCAAATTCTTCTTGAAAGGCTAAAGAGCGAAATAATTTCTCTTGTGATGTTTTCATAAGCTCTGAAAACAAGTTAAGTTCATTTTCTTATGGTTACCTTGTCTCGCCAAATGATACTTTTTTGCCCTCACACTTTTGTCCATTCATAACAGGCCAGGTTTTCACAAGAAGTAGGCTACCATTATCTTGAAAATTGAACTGAAAATAAATGCAGTATAGCCTGTATGCAGCTAGGTACTTATAATAAAGCAAACCTAGATATTCTTATAACAAAGTTTAACAAAAAAAGCTAAGGCTCGTACAACGGCCAACGTGCATAGGTGCTTGATACTGCACGAGCAGGTCTTGGCTGGACTACAGGTAAAGTCTCTGTAGTTAGATTGTTTATAATGACTAGTCTAGCTAGACTATCTATCTATAGTCTATCCATCAATAAATCTTCTAGGCCTGGTATGAATATGTGCACCAAGAAAAAACGTTCTTAAAACCAATATGAACAATTCTTAAACATGGAAAACTTGATATGAGGAGGCAGTTGCATTCGACTAGGCCTAAGTATCAAAAGTCATAATGAAAAAGAAGCTACTTTATTATGAATTTCTTGCGAACTCTGTGATTCTTGCTGCAAAATGTTTACACAGCAAATAACTGGGAGTATAAGCAACGCAGTGAAGAGACTCACCAATGTTTTGTTGGAAATTATTTGCATCTTGTCTGCTTCTTCGTTTCTTGTGCGTTGAAAGCATTCTTTTGAGGTCTTGAAAGGTCGTTCTCGAAAATCTCAAACAAATTGAAGACTTCGTGCTGACGCCAGATCGAAGACTTCGTGCTGGATCGAATTCGAAAATTGGCGCTGACGGTCACATGACTTATCCGCACCCCGAGAAGCTTGAGCAGAGCCATCAGAGAAGCTTGAGAATTTTGATTTGCCCTTGTTGCTCCACGCCTCGCTCTGCCCTAGTTTTATGCCATGTAGAGCAAGTCAAGGGTGGATCCAGTCCGAAATTGAGGGGAGGCTACCTGCAGTGAGTACCAGTGATGGCACCAAAAGTAGTTATTGAAGAGAGAAAGCACACTAAAGGCGTGCAAAAATAATAAATAAATATCATTTCGTTTTCCTGCTAAATATCACCTTGATTTGTATGTTATTCCAACATTTTGATCGACACAGGTAAGAAAAGTGCGGTAGGTTATTTAAAACACCCTTACACATTTCGATTATAGTAAAATTACTTTGTACCCCGAACAACCTTTGCAGGTTTTTGCAAAAACCCCCCATGGCCATGAACAAAAACTGCAAAGGGTTTGTGAAAATTGCTTTGATATGAATAACCTTTGAAGGTTTTTGTGAAAAACCCTTCAGTGTTGCCGAACAGGGAAAAACCCTAAAGGGTTTTTCAAGAGTCTGAGAAACCTCAAGGTTATTAAAAAAACCCCACCAAAAGACCACATTCTCAAAAAACCTTTGAGGGTTTTTAAAAAAACCTATGAGCCTAAAAAACCCCAAGGTTTTCTGAAAAACCTTCCGTAGCACCCCTATTTTTTTGAGTGTACAACCCCAGAGGAGAATACCGTATCATGTACGTCAGAAAGTCAAAACTGCATTGAAAGAGTTAGAAGAACAGGACATTATCGAGAAAGTACCGGACAATGAAGGAACACCATGGGTATCGCCCATAGTAGTAGTACCGAAGAAAGATGGTGCAGTAAGAATTTGTGTTGACATGCGACTTGCAAACGAGGCTATTCAAAGAGTACGTCATCCTATACCACGATGATGTAAGATTTGAACTGAATGGCGCGAAATTCTTCACAAAATTGGATTTGTCTCAGGCTTACCATCAGTTGGAGCTTGATGAAGCTAGTCGTTCAATTACCACATTTAGCACACATTTAGGCCTTTATCGCTACAAACGTCTAAATTATGGAACAAATGCAGCAGCAGAAGTATTCCAATACACATTGCAAACACAGTTACAAGGACTAAAAGGCGTTAAAAACATAGCAGACGATATTATAGTTTTTGGTCAAACGCGAGAAGAGCATGATGAAAATCTAGATAAATGTCTAGCACGTTTGAAATCCAAGGGACTTACGCTGAACAAAGGTAAATGCACATTTCTGAAGGACACGTTGGAATTTTTCGGACAGGTGTTTTCGAAACATGGGACACACCCAGATCCGAAACGAGTTTCTGATTTGTTGAATGCACCAATCCCCAAGAATGTACAAGAAGTATGCAGTCTACTTGGAATGGCTAATTATAGCAGTCAATATATCGCAAATTTCGCCACTATCTCAGCCCCGTTACGAGAACTGACGAAAAAGAATGCTAGATTCGAATGGAAGGCGGTACACCAAGAAGCTTTTGATAACTTAACTCATGCGTTATCTTCATCTCCTTGTATGTCGTATTTTGATCCAAAGAAAGAAACATATATCGTTGTAGATGCTAGTCCTGTCGGACTTTCGGCAATTCTGTCACAAAAGTCGAAAGATTCAGAAGACACGAAAGTTGTAGCGTACGCCAGTCGATCATTAACTGATGTTGAGCAACGCTATTCACAGACGGAGAAAGAAGCCTTGGCAATAGTTTGGTCTGTGGAACATTTTCATTTGTTTGTATATGGCCATGAATTTACATTAGTTACGGACCATAAACCTCTCGAGATTATTTACGGAAGTCGTACGTCGAAACCGTCAGCACGTATAGAACGTTGGGTTTTACGGTTACAGCCATATTCGTTCAAAGTGATATATAAATCTGGAGCAGATAACCCTGCCGATTATTTATCCAGACATCCTATCATCCTACGTCAGTTTGCAGAAAACAAGAGAAAATGACAGAAGAGTACGTAAATTTCATAGTTCGTAATAGCGTTCCTAAAGCCATGACACTTGAAGAAATCTCAGAAGCTACTGATCAAGATCGAGTTCTTAAAGGACTTCGAGCCAGTGGCGTCGTGGGAGCATGATTTTAGGGGGGGGGCCAAGGGTCAGAATTTTCCGACAGAGAGACATTTTTCCGACAAAAATTAAGCAGGAATGTAACGTATAAAAGTGGCAAAATGTCTCAGAACTTTTGTCATATAAAAGTTCCATAATAGCGAAGAATTTTTGAAAGGGACACATCAGTCCTGTTAAGAGGCGATTCTTGTTGGAGGTGAGGCTGTTGTTGAGATGTGATTGGTGTTGGAGGTGAGGCTGAAGCTATATGCGCAAGGAGGGTGGAAAACTGGGGGTCCGGGGGCTTGCCCCCGGGAAAATTTTCTGTGACCACGCCCTTTAGATCGTTGCAAAACGCCCCTATTTTGAAGAATCTACTATTTGTTTTTCATGGGAAATTTCGAAAAAAGGACCTCAAAAGCACTGAAAAATAGATCGTTTTCAAATTCTAGATAACAACGTGATAGCTTGATATAAATCTTCATTTCTATAAACATCCGTTTACAGAAACTGAAAGTAATCCCATCTTTGTAATCATTTCCATCTTCCTCAACAATATTCACTTGTGCAAATTCTGACGAGCAACTCATTGAAAGCTTAATGCACAAACCATAAATGCATGACACTTTTTAAGTATGAAACGTGCAAAATAAATTGTAAATTTATCGTTTTTTTTTAGTTACCAAAAATGTAGGTAAAGCGACCGGATTTTCGGGGGAAAGTCCAAGAATGTTTTGACCGAAAGCATTTGTCTGAAATTTATTCGTCCGAAACTTTTTGCGCCTAATGTGTCTATTTTCCCAATAGAAAACACACTTTTCTTTCGATTGAAAAAGGATTTTTTGCAGAAAAACGAACGAAGGACCTAGTTTTTTGTCGAAAAACCTACTTTTTCATCAAAAACTACGTTTTTGCGATCGAAAAAGTGACATTTCATGAATACATTTCGATTGCCATAAAGTAGCTATGTAAGGAAAATGGACTAATTCAATTTTTTTCAATTTTTCCGACAAGAATGGAAAACTGACGAATTTTCCGACAACATTTTCACAGGGGGGCCATAGCCCCCCCTGGCCCCCCCGGCCACGACGCCACTGCTTCGAGCAGCTATACGTTTAAATCAATGGGATTACGACCTCGTGAAGCCATATCGCCTTTTCAAAGATGAACTTACGATTGGGAAGCAGAACATAGTTCTTAGAGGATCCAGAATTGTAATTCCAGAATCGTTACAAAAGAAAGCTGTCGATATGTTTACATATATTTCTTTCTTTTATGTAGGATCTTCAAGTTTATTTGTAATATCATGTATTTAGGTTAGTTATGTTTTTAAGCAGGGCACATTGTAAATCAGTTAATTTATATTTACTGAATGTATTTAACCCTGTTAAAATAAATCAAAATGAAATGAAATGAAATGAAAATAGCACATGAAAGTCATCAAGGAATTTCTAAGACAAAAGCCCTTTTGAGGGAAAAAGTTTGGTTTACAGGAATCGATGAACTTGTCAAAACAACTCTCGAATCATGTTTAGCATGCCAAGCAGTAGGTAAAGCAGCACCTCCAGAACCAGTTCGACTTACAAGTATGCCAGATGCACCATGGGACTTGGTACATGTTGATTTTGTTGGACCACTCCCATCGAGTGAATACCTGTTAGTAGTCATAGATCGTTATTCGCGTTATCCAGAGGTAGAGACAGTTCGTTCAACGGAAGCATCGAGTATCATACCTAAATTGGATAAAATATTTGCTACACATGGTATTCCATCTATTGTTAAATCAGACTATGGACCACCATTTTCGAGTGATGAGTTTAGCAATTATTGCACAGCACTTGGAATAAACCATGACCCAGTAACTCCATATTGGCCCCAAGCAAATGGAGAAGTGGAGAGATTTAACCAACCACTTGAGAAAGCGATACAAACAGCCGTTCTAGAAAGAAGAGTCTGGAGACGAGAAATAAGTCGTTTCTTATTGCAATATCGTACAACTCCCCACAGTGAAACCAAAGTTGCACCTTGTGAACTATTGTTCAACCGTCAAGTACGAGGAAAGCTGCCGAGCATTGAAAGAAAGCTTGTTGTTAATAGACACGCCGAAGCACGTGAAAACGAGGCTAAAAGTCAAGCTTATCACAAGCAATATGCGGACAAACGTAGAAACGCCAAAGAAAGCACGATCACCGTTGGAGATAGAGTACTCGTGAAACAAATTCGTAGAAACAAGTTATCCTCACGTTTTAGCCATACACCATACACGTTTTTTTTCTATAAGAAACTGGTTTATAAGAAACTAGTACTACGATGACCAAAAATTTAAGAAACTCTTGTACTACGCTCAAGAGCAGTTAAGAAACTCTAAAACTTTATTTCTGTATGTCTCTCTTATTCTATGTCTCTCTAACAAAGGTACATTCGTCTTTTCTTGACTTTTAACTGCAAAATTGGTAAATTTTTGCCTTGATGTGCATGGCTTCTTCTTGATGACAATGTCAATGCGAAATGGAAGCCGTTTCTCGAGAAGAAGGCTCAACTTTGAACAATACCGCAATTTTAGGCCCAAAAAGATAAGAAACTAATTAAGAAACTTTTACTACTAAAACACCGAAATTTTCATGCGAAATTAAGAAACTTTTAGTATTAAGTGCTGATCCAAGTTTCTTATATAAAAAAACGTGTATATCGTTATCTCAAGAAAAGGTAGCAGAGTTACGGCTAAGAACAAACATGGACACTATATAACACGTAACGTATCGCACTTCAACCGATTTGCCGGAAACACTGATTGCATGTAGCTTCCTCAAAATGTTGAAGGTGATTTTCCTTCCTTGATGGAAGATTTGATCCCCGGGGGGGGTACTTGACTTAAATTTGTACGGGGGTGTGCCCACGAAAAAAATTTTGTTTTACCCTGCTCCAGAATTTTTCGCTCAAAATGATAACCTGTTCTAGAAAAAATTGGTGAAAAGTATACTCAAAAACATGAAATTTGACCGAAAAACGACCCGATCTAGCAGAATATTCCCCTTTGACATGTTTTGACAACCTGCTCTAGAAAAATTGCCTCATTTTGATACCCTGTGCTAGAAAAAATTGGTGAAAACGATACCCTTAAAAACGGCACATCCCCGTCGGACAAATATACTAAGTACCCCCCCCGGGATTTGATCTTACTATCTGTCTCAAAATTCAAGAAAAATCTTCTGATCGACAGATAATTCAATTATTTGCTGTCTTGAAACTTCTACTTATAATAGATGTTTGTTTAGGGCAAAGAAATAAAATTCTATAGAATTCTCGAATGTAGAAAACAATACAGAGATACCTGCTGACTGCTTTTGACAAGTTCGTGCCTGGATTGTTTCGAAATATTTATCTTTTTAAAACCATAAAGCTCACAGGAAGTCCCAAGCTCTGATCAAAGATCAAACGTGTCAAATGAAATACAGTTCTAACCGCAATTTTTGCCCCTGGTGATATTTGATAATATACCGACTTAGATCAGTGATACCAACCTACTGCACTCGGGACTGAACTAGGCCATAGATAGCGTACGACGACACCGTCCAGCTTTGAGCCATCAGAAATGGCATTTTACTAAACTGGTACATTTTCAGGCAGCTGTTAGCATCATCCATGGTCTGCAGGCATTGTCGATGTAAACATTCGAGCTCTCCTTGTGACTTCCGTGTGCCTTTCTTCTAAGATACTCAGCAACTTTTGGCCAGACACTTTTACTGTGAGCCGCCACGAGAGATCATAATTCTATCAGATTGTGCAGAACAAATGAAGACTGGGAGACAGTTTCACTTGATTGGTAGATGGTTGGCTCATCTGAATTTCTATTGGCCTGCTCTATTTTTCAAAATGAAGAGTGGCTGTCCGTGGCTCCCGCCATTTTTCACTTGAATTTGCTGCACGATAATTGGTTGAATCCTGAAGACCGTGGCTCAGATCTGCCAAGTGTGGCTCCCGCCAATATTCAAATCTTTTAAAAGTCATTCAGTGATTGGCTGTAAGGATCTTGCAGCTGCCGTATGAGTGGTTACGATTTTGGACTTAGTGGCCCTTATTCATTGAGTTGGATGAGGAAAATGCTTTCTTTTGAGCGCTGCCGAGACAATTCTAACGTCGATTGTGTTTTAGAATACCTTTTCGCGATTTTGATAGAATGTTGGAGAATAATTAAATCTTTGAAAATCTGACCGTGGCTTGAGCGACCTTCGCCACCCCCTAGATCCGCCCCTGCCGATGATTCCGAAAGCGAAGGTAGCACAATTACTACTACACGCAGAGAGCACGAAGATGCACACGCACACGGACACGTTGATCCAGGGCATTTTTTAAGGATTTTTGAGTGGTGGGGCATTTTTCTAAAGGGCCCACGCTCACCACCAGAAATTGTACAGGGTTTATATATAGACAGGTGCTTTAGATGTTGATATACGCTAAAAAATCCAAGTATTGTTGCAAGGGCGAGTTGGGTTGTTTTCAAACATGTATCTTGAAGGCATTTTTTTCGTTAAGGTGTGTTCTTATCAAGGACATTAGCTCAGCGGCGGCGTGGTGAGGGTAACTTAAGTGGGGGTATTGGAATGAGGGGGTCTGGGGGCGAAGCCCCCAGGACAATTTTTGGGGCTACGCCCTTTACTTTGGCTTAGAATGCATCTCCGAATATCATGCCTGCCACAAGCGACAAGAAAACTTTGTTATTTTTGTGACAGTTACCCTATGAATCAGTGCAGGAGGAAAATTTTTAAAGAAAGCTCCTTTACTTTGGCTTAGAATGCATCTCCCAGTATATCATGCTTGCCATTAGCAACAAGAAAACTTTGATAGTTAAATTTTTGAAGAAAAGATCCTTTACTTTGGCTTTGAATGCATCTCCCAATATCATGCTTGCTAGTGCTAAAATGGAAGATTTGCCCCCCCCCCCACGCATTAGCTAAACGAAATTAGCAATTTAGCTTCAGGATGAGGACTTTAAATCTTTGCCTTGAATCTTTGCGTTGTTTGCAATTTATTACATTTTGTAAAATGTTTTATGACATGATCACGCTGTTTTGATACCGACTTAACGTTTAGGATTGAGTCCTTAGGGTTCCAGGCTTAGTGGTGGAACCATTTCACCAAAACATCATATGATGATAGAAAAGGGAATATTCTGTTTCTATTTGCCAGCCCATTTAATCACATTTGCATTATGTTCGTTCTTTGGAAAGGGCCCCACAGTGGCCTAGGCATTTGGGGTAAAAGTAGCATTTTTCTTGTCAGTGGTGGGGGAAGTCATAGGGCCTGGTGGGGCAATTCCCCCACCACTGAGTATGTTAAAAAATGCCCTGCGTTGATCACCAGCCTGATCATGAAGCAGCCGAAGAAATTGAACACGAGCCGAATCGTAGATCGGTCAGAGCTCGAAAAGCACCGGAACGTTTTGGGAATCCCATCCCATCAAGCTTGATACATTAAAGACAAATCTTTCTATCAAAAAGGGAAGTAATGTAATCTTGTAAATAGTCATGTGACTTTATTATCCCGCTGATATTGTAGTTGTTGTTGTGTACATAGAGATATGTTGTGTTACGTTACTTGCGAAGACCACTCGTATTTCCCGCCGTCGTACCGAGTGATTGCTTGGGAAAGAATTTTTTGCTTCTTGACGTTGTTTTCTGTTATCACTTTATGTGACCAAAGTTTCGTCATAGGTTCATTCTACATCTACAAAGCTGCCGTTCATTGTTGCGCAAGGGAGCATTTAACAACATGAGTGTTTACCGCCAGGGCCGTCGAGAGAAAGGCCAGGCAGCACGCACTTTTATCCTTGGGCCACGCCCCCCTATGCACTGGTAAGACACTGCTTTTAGATTTTTTTAGAATCTCAGTGGGCCTGCAGGCCTGCAAACGTTCCTGAAAGAAAACTACAACAAAGAAAAACACATACCTTATTTCTTGCTGGCCCACAGAGGCCCCAGGCCCCCTAGTAACTACCCTGGCAACCCCCTCTCTGTTCTGAATATCCCCCTTCTATACTGATGATGCCTCACCACACACCACACACATCATGATATCCCCGCCCCCACTGTACTCCAGATGCCTCCCCACTGTACTGAACACCCCCGTCCCCCACTGCACTCAAGGTATCCCCCACTGAACTCCGGATGCCTCCCCACTATACTGAATTGCCCCACTGTAATCAAACATACCTCCCCACTGTACTGAACATCCCCAACTGTACTGCACACTCCCGGTGGGTGCAATTCAACAGTAAAAAGTACATCACGCTCGTCCGTACCATTCCATAGGATACCCTTTTCTCTGACATTCTAGTTGATGAAAAAACCCCTTATCATCGAAAATGTTGAAGATAACCCCCCTTTATCACTGAGCCCTAAAGTAATCTGTACTGTACCAACACTGTTTCGAAGAGAAAGGTTTGGGATTTTGACACTTTATTACGATTCACTTACACTGATATCTCTTCTCTTTGTTGGAAAACAGTAGAATTCCATAAAACTTGGGCCAGGTGAATTTTGACTTTCATTTTAGGGCCTCGAGTCCACCAGCCAGCATTTCACTGTTTTGGGTTGGAATATTTTCTGAAGAAAAATACCCCGTTTTTCCTAAGATTCTACAAAAAACTTTCATAAAAAGGAATATAGCTCTATAAATTCTCAATTTACTCTGTATGTTACGATTATTGTGGTAGATTTTTCCCGGTTTATGGGGTCATATTTTAAAATTTTGCCCTGGTTACGGGTCCTAACAGTGGCGGACTGGCCCACCAAAATCTTGCAAAAAGGGCCCCTTTTTGCTGGAAAAGGGCCCTTTTGCGAAATTAGGAAGTTCTTTAGTAGATCTGCATTCTTGAATAATGGACATCTCACTTCACATTTGAATCCTGCCATGTCAGTGAACTTGTTCAAAGAAATGAATACAGTCGAGAGTGAAGATACGGTAAAGGCCCCGTCTACTTCTGTCAAAAGATGCTTCTAGGGATTCTTTCAAAGAAAATAGTTTGAGTTTTGGTAGTGTAGGGTAAGACTCTCTCAAAAATGCCAGAAAATGACTGGGAGAATCGTTCTAAGCCAAAATAAGGCTGTCAGTTTCAAAAATTTTCCAGGAAAAACATTTTCAAGGCCTCCACTTTGGGGGCACGCAAAAATTGGATTGCTGCAGCAATGTAAAATCTTTTGCGCGAAAATGTTTATAAGAGTGTTGATTGATAGAAAACTGCTAAAATGTTTTTGAAAATTTCAGCCACAGAACAGATATTTATTCACAAAATTGCCTTGTGGATGCTAATTCATAAAACTGCTGTTACACTTGATAAAAACTTAATTTAAAGAACGACTGTTGACCAGCATCCATTGCGCGTTGCCGTCGCGAAGTGAACCACAGCTAGATAATTTCGTATATGATAAAATTAAGTCCGTTTTATATCCTCCAAACATGGGATTGGAAGAAGTGTTCTAAGCCAAAGTTGAGGGAGTGTCCTAAGAGATTTTCCTGGAGACTTTGCCCCCAGACACCTCATTTTGATACTCCATCAGTCAGTGGCGTGGCCAAGGGGGTATGGGGGCAATTTCCCCCCTTCCCACTTTTGTCGAAAGATGGTCCTCGAGATTCCTCTAAAACCGAGGAGAAAATAACTGGGTATAGGTTGGGTAAGGATTTTCCGAGAAATGTTGAATCTTCCATTTTAGCACTGGCACGCATGATATTGCGAGATGTATTCTAAGCCAAAGTAAAGGATCTTTCTTCAAAAATTTTCCTTGTGCTCTGTTTCATAGGATAACTGTCACAAAACGATCAAGGTTTCCTTGTAGCTACTGGCAAGCATGATATTGGGAAATGCATTCTAAGCCAAAGTAAAGGGCGTGACCCCAAAAATTTTCCGGGGGGCTTCGCCCCCAGACCCCCTCCTTTAGATTCCCCCCACTTCATTTACCCTGGCCACGCCGCTGCCATCAGTAAATTTTCCCTGGCCACACTGCTGGGCGAGGTTCGAGAAAGGGTTGCTCAACAGTTTATGAAACGACAATATTATAGATCATCTGGCTCACAATACACTCAAAAGGTCAGAGTTACTTTTATAAAGTAGAGACTACGTAAAGATTTGATCTTTGATTTTAATCATGCCATGATAAGGTATAAGCCTCATTTTCAAAGAAAGTGAGTTTAGCTTTGCTATTGGTAAGAAATCGAGGAATTGCGACGAATTTTGTGCATGACCACACCCTCATGATGTAGGCCACACCCACTTAGCAGGCCCGTAGGAAGCGGGGGGTAGGGGGGGGGGGGGGGCTGAAGCCCCCCAATAAATTTTTAAAACAATGGTGCTACGTCACATGACTTAATTAGATGTATTTTTCTCTATTGTTTTAAGAACAATTGCTCCCCCCAATCCGAAGCTTCTTCCTACGGCCCTGCTTAGGGCCCCCATAACTCATCCATGGCCGGTGCAAAAATCAGAGCCAGTCCGCCACTGGGTCCTAACTCTGAATTCTCAAAGACACATATATACCAGACCCCCTATAGGAGTTACCCCTCACCCTTTGCTTTCTAGCCCTCTCATCCCAAACAGAGGCTTTGAAATCACTTTCTGATTGTTCTTTCCGGCAATTGTTCTGGTTTGAAAAGTATTGACGTCAGATATGTGTCTGGAATGGAAGGGCAATTAGCGGTGTTGCCTTCCAATGAAGAAAGTACAAATAGAATTGTAATGTAATGTTTAATGTGTTGTTGCTCAATTTCAATGACCTCTGAAAACAGAATAACTTGTAAACATTAGGCCTCTCAATTCAGATTACTCATCATGTTCAGCCTCGGATAGTTCGGAAGAGTGATACCACCCCTCAACTCGTTTCACGTTTTTAATCAGGCAAAGGGCGACGTACTCTGGGTACCAGAGCCTCAACATTAGAATGAAATTTAGGGCGATCGCTGGTTTCTTTTGTTGTTGCTCAATTTCAATGACCTCTGAAAACAGAATAGCTTGTAAACATTAGGCCTCTCAATTCAGATCACCCATCATGTTCAGCCGAGGATAGTTCGGAAGAGTGATAACACCCCTCAACTCGTTTCACGTTTTTAATCAGGCAAAGGGCGACGTGCAAATCGCTGGTTTCTTTGTAAAACCAGTAAAACTGCCTTGTAAAATAGCAGATAAGTCCTAGTCATTGCTCATAAAAGCATAAAAAGACAGCAGGTAAAAATAAAACTTACGGAGACTCCTGAAATAGAAAATAAGACTGCGGGAAATCACAAGAGTCGACAGGAGTCTGAAAAACTCCCATAGCTAAACTTTATTTCGATTTGGCCCAAGACCTGGCGCCTGTCTTCTTTGAAGGATTTTCTTCAGCTTCAATTTCTGCACATGTGGTTTCTCTCAAAAACAGAATGCACGCATTCGTTGCCGATCCCTTACTTCCAGTTATCGTCCAATATTTCACACCATTTTACTCTTCCTTCCCTCTTCTCATTTCATGAAGGCCTATTCTTTAATAAGTGACTTAGCCAATCTAGGTTTAGTGGCCATTTGCTGCCAAAAGCTGGTCGAGAATATCGTAAATGTTAATCCTCCCAAGGAACAATTCAAGTACTATTTTAATCTAAAAACTATCAACAGTTTGAAAGCAATTTTCCATGCTGCACAACAATGTCAAAACCTTTTTGCGCGACAACTCAGATGGTAGTTGAAAAAATAAAAGGGGATGTTTCTCTTGAGAGAAGGGGGAGTCCCCGAGAAAGGGCTAAAAAGGCATCTAAAAATTAGAAAATGTTGCAATTGTGGCACCCTGGAGCGCCAACCCCTCTCCTAATAACTCATATTTTGAGGTAGAAACCCCTTAAATATAGCAAGGCTGTCAAAAGACAACATTTAGCAAATAAACTGGGGAAATGGCCTTTGAAGGGTAGGAATTGTGCAATTTCCACTCGACCCCCCTCCAGCACCTAGAAAATCCCCGGACCTGAATCCCTCTCCAAATGGGTCCCAATGCATATCAAGCGAAAAGAGATCCCACTGGGATTTTTAAAAAATCAGAAAATCCCTCAATGGGGTGTTGAAGGACACCCATTTTTTGACGTCATGAGCAGCGCGAGAACAATGGAATGACAAACGATTTCGAGCTCAACACAAAGGGAAACAAAGGGCTTGGCAAGCCGAAAGTGGGGTGAGGAATTTGGCGAATAACCCCTGGACCAGAGTCTTGACTGGAAAAGGAGGACGTTTTGAGGAGGAACGGAATGTTGGGCGACGTTTTCACCTGCAGTTTGACTTCACCCATGTTGCCGTTCTGCCAATCGAACTGTCTAGACAATGAGAACGTTCGCGAGAGGGACAAAGGGAATGACGCCACATCCGACTGCAACGAATATGTATATAGAAGAATCTCAGTGGGCCTGCAGGCCTGCAAACGTTCCTGAAAGAAAACTACAACAAAGAAAAACACATACCTTATTTCTTGCTGGCCCACAGAGGCCCCAGGCCCCCTAGTAACTACCCTGGCAACCCCCTCTCTGTTCTGAATATCCCCCTTCTATACTGATGATGCCTCACCACACACCACACACATCATGATATCCCCGCCCCCACTGTACTCCAGATGCCTCCCCACTGTACTGAACACCCCCGTCCCCCACTGCACTCAAGGGATCCCCCACTGAACTCCGGATGCCTCCCCACTATACTGAATTGCCCCACTGTAATCAAACATACCTCCCCACTGTACTGAACATCCCCAACTGTACTGCACACTCCCGGTGGGTGCAATTCAACAGTAAAAAGTACACCACGCTCATCCGTACCATTCCATAGGATACCCTTTTCTCTGACATTCTAGTTGATGAAAAAGCCCCTTATCATCGAAAATGTTGAAGATAACCCCCCTTTATCACTGAGCCCTAAACTGTACTGTACCAACACTGTTTCGAAGAGAAAGGTTTGGGATTTTGACACTTTATTACGATTCACTTACACTGATATCTCTTCTCTTTGTTGAAAAACAGTAGAATTCCATAAAACTTGGGCCAGGTGAATTTTGACTTTCATTTTAGGGCCCCGAGTCCACCAGCCAGCATTTCACTGTTTTGGGTTGGAATATTTTCTGAAGAAAAATACCCCGTTTTTCCTAAGATTCTACAAAAAACTTTCATAAACATAAGATCCTTTTGGATGATTACAAAGTCTGTCATGAGCTAAGCAAGCATAAGAATATCTGAATATTGATTTCTTCATAACCCCAAATGATCGTGGATGCTGTTTTTAGCTACAGTCAGAGAGATGAGCGTTGCTGCTAAAGTTGCCTTCAATAGAAAGTCAAGCCCCTTGTATAAGAACGAGAATCGCCTCGCAAAAGATCAAAAGTAATTACTCCTCGTTTGCTCAGTTCGTGCATGAAACTATTGGTGCATCTGTCTCAAATCAGATGTCATGTGAGATTTACGATAACGCAAATTTACTTATTCAGAACCCTGCAGAACGTTCCAATTGTTACTACACTCATTTTTTTGATTACAAAGTCCAACTTTGTAATCTAAGAAGGGGCTTCGATGTCAGGCTGTCAGGAAGAAAGAAAGTAAGTAACCCACTTCCGTGTCACGCTCGTTAAAGCGATTGATTAACGTTTTATCTCTGCTAATTGGCACTGAAATAAAGAAAGCGCACATAAAGCGCATACAAGACAGAAGTTTCCCGCGATCCTATAGCAACATTTGACGTCGGCTTATTTGATGTTAGACAGATTTGACACCATAAGATGGATAAATTACCATGATGTTTACCCTGGCACAACAACAAATTTACCCAGAATTGGCACGTTCTTGACTTCATTAGCAGCGTAATTATGTCAAAACAATCGTTTTCTAGAACGAACGAATCATTAGCCACTTATTGCTAGTGATGGTACTCATTATGCAAATAAGTCAACTGTAGAGGATGATGTAACCGGCGGCCTGCACAGAGGCTAGCATTCGCAGCATCACCGAAGGTAGAAGGACCCCCCTCTTACACAGCTACAGATGCAAATGTCATTGAAATTGAGAGGAAAGGTGCAGAACCTCAGCAAACAATGGCGCCACTGACTGGGGGAAGACACGTGACCACATTGAACCAAAATGCCTTCATGCCTTCAGAGGTTATCTTGGTGACTGCTTGTCTTGAATTAGATGCCCGCGAATCAGGGACGTAGGAAGCATCTCAAACTTGGAGGGGCACGACACTTCGAGGGCACTTTTTCCATTAAGCTAAAGGGGCATTTCCTGAAAACAAAAAGGGCACTTCTTTGTTTATTTCAAAATCTTGGGGGGGCACGTGCCCCCAGTGCCCCCCCGGTTCCTACGTCTCTGCCGCGAATAACAACCATTGAAATGTTTTACAGGGCTCTGCATAAGTAATTTTGCGTTATCGTAAATCTCACATGACATCCAATTTGAGACAGATGCACCAAAGATTTCATGCACGAACAAAGACCTCAAATAGGCAAACCAGGGCTAATGAATTTTATTTTTTGCGTATCATTCTGATTTCACATAAAGATAGAAAATTGCTTGTCAGGCGATTCGTTTGATTTTCGATTGAAGGGGGCTTTAGCAGCAACGCTCATCCCTCTGATTGTAGCTAAAAACAGCACCAACGATCATTTTGGGTTATGAAGAAATCAATATTCAGATATTCTTATGCTTGCTTAGCTCAGGACAGACTTTGTAATCATCCAAAAGGATCTTATGTTTTTATAAGAAACCGCTTATAAGAAACGGTAGGCTCAATTTTTCGAAAGCTAAGAAACAACCCTACCTGAATTGAAAAAAGCTAAGAAACTTCTGTCATTTTCAGTTTTAATTTTCCTATCACACTCAAAAATATTTTGACATTGTACAGTTAAAGCAACTGTTTGGACAATATTTTGAGTGCGAATCATGTTATTTATTTGTTTTGAGATCTTACTAAGTAACTTGGGAGCCCTTTATACAAGACAAAATCAACTCTAAACTTCTGGCAATAAAAATATAAGAAACACGTAAGAAAGTTTTGGTAGCAAAATGGCCCAAAAATTTAAGAAACTGCCTACCAGCCACGGACCTTAGTTTCTTATAAAAAAATGAGTGTATTCGCGGGCATCTAATTTGAGACAAGCAGTCACGAAAATAACTTCTGTGCAGAATCGTATGCATGAAGATGTTTTGGTTCAGTGTGATCACGTGCCTTCCCCAGTCAATGGCGCCATTGTTTGCTGAGATTCTGCACCGTTCCTCTCAACTTCACCTGCGACATTTGCATCTGTAGCTGTGTAGGAGGGAGGTCCTTCTGGGTCCTTCGACCTTCAGTGATGCTGCGAATACTACCCTCTGTGCAGGCCGCCGGTTACATCATCCTCTAAAGTTGACTTATTTGCATAATGAGTGCTATCAATAAGTGGCTAATGATGCGTTCGTTCTAGAAAACGATCGTTTTAACATAATTAAGCTGCTAATGAAGTCAAGAACGTGCCAATTCTGGGTAAAATTGTTGTTGTGCCAGGGTAAACATCATGGTGATTTATCCATCTTATGGTGTCAAATCTGTCTAACATGAAATAAGCCGACGTCAAATGTTGCTATAGGATCGCGGGAAACTTCTGTCTTGTGTGCGTTTTATGTGCGCTTTCTTTATTTCAGTGCCAATTAGCAGAGATAAAACGTTAATCAATCGCTTTAACGAGCGTGACGGAAGTGGGTTACTTACTTTCTTTCTTTCTTTCTTTCTTTCTTTCTTACTTTCTGACTGACTGACATCGAAGCCCCTTCTTAGATTACAAGGTGGACTTTGTAATCAAAAAGGAATATAGCTCTATAAATTCTCAATTTACTCTGTATGTTACGATTATTGTGGTAGATTTTTCCCGGTTAATGGGGTCATATTTTAAAATTTTGCCCTGGTTACGGGTCCTAACAGCGGCGGACTGGCCCACCAAAATCTTGCAAAAAGGGCCCCTTTTTGCTGGAAAAGGGCCCTTTTGCGAAATTAGGAAGTTCTTTAGTAGATCTGCATTCTTGAATAATGGACATCTCACTTCACATTTGAATCCTACCATGTCAGTGAACTTGTTCAAAGAAATGAATACAGTCGAGAGTGAAGATACGGTAAAGGCCCCGTCTACTTCTGTCAAAAGATGCTTCTAGGGATTCTTTGAAAGAAAATAGTTTGAGTTTTGGTAGTGTAGGGTAAGACTCTCTCAAAAATGCCAGAAAATGACTGGGAGAATCGTTCTAAGCCAAAATATTGCTGTCAGTTTCAAAAATTTTCCAGGAAGAACATTTTCAAGGCCTCCACTTTGGGGGCACGCAAAAATTGGATTGCTGCAACAATGTAAAATCTTTTGCGCGAAAATGTTTATAAGAGTGTTGATTGATAGAAAACTGCTAAAATGTTTTTGAAAATTTCAGCCACAGAACAGATATTTATTCACAAAATTGCCTTGTGGATGCTAATTCATAAAACTGCTGTTACACTTGATAAAAACTTAATTTAAAAATCGACTGTTGACCAGCATGCATTGCGCGTTGCCGTCGCGAAGTGAACCACAGCTAGATAATTTCGTATATGATAAAATTAAGTCCGTTTTATATCCTCCAAACATGGGATTGGAAGAAGTGTTCTAAGCCAAAGTTGAGGGAGTGTCCTAAGAGATTTTCCTGGAGACTTTGCCCCCAGACACCTCATTTTGATACTCCATCAGTCAGTGGGGTGGCCAAGGGGGGTATGGGGGCAATTTCCCCCCTTCCCACTTTTGTTGAAAGATGGTCCTCGAGATTCCTCTAAAACCGAAGAGAAAATAACTGGGTATAGGTTGGGTAAGGATTTTCCGAGAAATGTTGAATCTTCCATTTTAGCACTGGCACGCATGATATTGCGAGATGCATTCTAAGCCAAAGTAAAGGATCTTTCTTCAAAAATTTTCCTTGTGCTCTGTTTCATAGGATAACTGTCACAAAACGATCAAGGTTTCCTTGTAGCTACTGGCAAGCATGATATTGGGAAATGCATTCTAAGCCAAAGTAAAGGGCGTGACCCCAACAATTTTCCGGGGGGCTTCGCCCCCAGACCCCCTCCTTTAGATTCCCCCCACTTCATTTACCCTGGCTACGCCGCTGCCATCAGTAAATTTTCCCTGGCCACACTGCTGGGCGAGGTTCGAGAAAGGGTTGCTCAACAGTTTATGAAACGACAATATTATAGATCATCTGGCTCACAATACACTCAAAAGGTCAGAGTTACTTTTTTAAAGTAGAGACTACGTAAAGATTTGATCTTTGATTTTAATCATGCCATGATAAGGTATAAGCCTCATTTTCAAAGAAAGTGAGTTTAGCTTTGCTATTGGTAAGAAATCGAGGAATTGCGACGAATTTTGTGCATGACCACACCCTCATGATGTAGGCCACACCCACTTAGCAGGCCCGTAGGAAGCGGGGGGTAGGGGGGGGGCTGAAGCCCCCCAATAAATTTTTAAAACAATGGTGCTATGTCACATGACTTAATTAGATGTATTTTTCTCTATTGTTTTAAGAACAATTGCTCCCCCCAATCCGAAGCTTCTTCCTACGGCCCTGCTTAGGGCCCCCATAACTCATCCATGGCCGGTGCAAAAATCAGAGCCAGTCCGCCACTGGGTCCTAACTCTGAATTCTCAAAGACAAATATATACCAGAGTTACCCCTCACCCTTTGCTTTCTAGCCCTCTCATCCCAAACAGAGGCTTTGAAATCACTTTCTGATTGTTCTTTCCGGCAATTGTTCTGGTTTGAAAAGTATTGACGTCAGATATGTGTCTGGAATGGAAGGGCAATTAGCGGTGTTGCCTTCCAATGAAGAAAGTACAAATAGAATTGTAATGTAATGTTTAATGTGTTGTTGCTCAATTTCAATGACCTCTGAAAACAGAATAACTTGTAAACATTAGGCCTCTCAATTCAGATTACTCATCATGTTCAGCCTCGGATAGTTCGGAAGAGTGATACCACCCCTCAACTCGTTTCACGTTTTTAATCAGGCAAAGGGCGACGTGCAAATCGCTTTTTTCTTTGTAAAACCAGTAAAACTGCCTTGTAAAATAGCAGATAAGTCCTAGTCATTGCTCATAAAAGCATAAAAAGACAGCAGGTAAAAATAAAACTTACGGAGACTCCTGAAATAGAAAATAAGACTGCGGGAAATCACAAGAGTCGACAGGAGTCTGAAAAACTCCCATAGCTAAACTTTATTTCGATTTGGCCCAAGACCTGGCCCCTGTCTTCTTTGAAGGATTTTCTTCAGCTTCAATTTCTGCACATGTGGTTTCTCTCAAAAACAGAATGCACGCATTCGTTGCCGATCCCTTACTTCCAGTTATCGTCCAATATTTCACACCATTTTACTCTTCCTTCCCTCTTCTCATTTCATGAAGGCCTATTCTTTAATAAGAGACTTAGCCAATCTAGGTTAGTGGCCATTTGCTGCCAAAAGCTGGTCGAGAGTATCGTAAATGTTAATCCTCCCAAGGAACAATTCAAGTACTATTTTAATCTAAAAACTATCAACAGTTTGAAAGCAATTTTCCATGCTGCACAACAATGTCAAAACCTTTTTGCGCGACAACTCAGATGGTAGTTGAAAAAATAAAAGGGGATGTTTCTCTTGAGAGAAGGGGGAGTCCCCGAGAAAGGGCTAAAAGGCATCTAAAAATTAGAAAATATTGCAATTGTGGCACCCTGGAGCGCCAACCCCTCTCCTAATAACTCATATTTTGAGGTAGAAACCCCTTAAATATAGCAAGGCTGTCAAAAGACAACATTTAGCAAATAAACTGGGGAAATGGCCTTTGAAGGGTAGGAATTGTGCAATTTCCACTCGACCCCCCTCCAGCACCTAGAAAATCCCCGGACCTGAATCCCTCTCCAAATGGGTCCCAATGCATATCAAGCGAAAAGAGATCCCACTGGGATTTTTAAAAAATCAGAAAATCCCTCAATGGGGTGTTGAAGGACACCCATTTTTTGACGTCATGAGCAGCGCGAGAACAATGGAATGACAAACGATTTCGAGCTCAACACAAAGGGAAACAAAGGGCTTGGCAAGCCGAAAGTGGGGTGAGGAATTTGGCGAATAACCCCTGGACCAGAGTCTTGACTGGAAAAGGAGGACGTTTTGAGGAGGAACGGAATGTTGGGCGACGTTTTCACCTGCAGTTTGACTTCACCCATGTTGCCGTTCTGCCAATCGAACTGTCTAGACAATGAGAACGTTCGCGAGAGGGACAAAGGGAATGACGCCACATCCGACTGCAACGAATATGTATATAGACTAGGCTTGCCGGTCGTCACCTGCGGTGCCGAGCTGGCCCGCCGTCGTACCGAGTGATTGCTTAAGAAAGAATGTGTTGCCTATTGGCGTTATTTTCTCTTTATCACTTTCTGTGACCAAAGTATTGATGTTACTTGACTTAATTTAGTTTGTAAATTATATTTTCCTCAATTTTTTAACTTTCCGCATATTGGAGACCCAAAAGAGTAAGGCAGAATTTCAGGAACCCAAAAAACTAACTGTACAAGTCATAGAACCAAAAAATTAATATTGCCCAAATTTTTGACCCAAAAAAATAACTTGAGAATCCCTCTCTTAAATATACCAGAGTACCCCCCCCCCTTGCCCGGACATTGGAGCCGTACGAAACAAAAGAAAGGCAAAAGCTGGAGTTATTACATGAGTCCTTGTCTTCTTTCAATTCCCCAACGATACCCTCCGCAATACCCCTTCAGGAATGGCTATAACCTTAAATAACAATTCAATTCAAAGGAGTAAAACTTAGACGAATGTAATCAGTCTAGGCAAATGTAGCCCTCATAATAGAATGACGTTATTACTTTAATGTTATAATTACCAAGATAATAGCCCATAGAAATGTAATAGTCGGTGTCAGTAAAGGCAGTTTGAGCTGGCATACTGGAAAAACCAGACCCTATGATCCGAGGACCCCTATGACCCCTAGGACCTTCAAGTACTGAATTTTGAAAGGACCCTGAACATAGAGGGGCTATCCTCTCTGCATAAAGACTATATGCTTACAATGCTAATCAGGATGCTGTATGCTAATCAGGCTACTTCTGCTATAATTGTTCAAATTTGGCCCCAATGCCGTTGATTGCTGCCTGTGGGTTAATACCGTTCAAGCAGGGGCGGATCTAGACACTGGCATTGTTCTTCTGTAAGCATGGAAACTTGCTGCTGATTGTGTAACTCTCATCTTAACCATAATAGTGACTATGCCTTCACTTAGCTGAATGAAAGAATCCGCTAAATCATTAACATCTTCATCCATCGTAACATTCAGAGAAAGTCCTTGCCCTACCCTTGTTTGTTGTGTTAGTGCATCCTCCATACAAATTTAAACTGGGGTGAAACCAAAAAATGCTCAAAAGTTGAAAAACACAAAATAGAAGTTCATGGAAATTTAAAACAAAGAGCAATAATATTAATGCACCGTAAATAATATTTGTATTCTTCAGTATGAGCACTGATAAAGGGTGGAAATGCTTCCATTTCTGGGGGATCAAACACCCCTTGTCGACTATTTAAAGAATGAAATGCATTTGTTATTTGTACTGATGCTATGTCTGTTCAATGGTATTCACCCCCCCCCCCCCTCCAGGCTGCAATAAACAGTATTGGCACTCGTAGTCGTCAGGTGCCTTCTGCTCTGAGCAGGTTGGCTGTCACGGATGCCCAGTTCTCTCTATGCTGTGCCTTTCTTGTGGCTTCGGCATAGTTCATTTGTGTCCATTCCTTGATGTTATCAAACCACGTTGATCTTGGCCTGCCTCTTCCTCTTTTCCCGTTGAACTTTCCATCAAGGAGAAGCCTTTGAAGCCCGTCTCCTCCTATCAGATGCCCAAAATAAGCACATTTTCTCTGCTTTATTTTTCGGCGATCCTTTCGATCTCAGCGATCTTTTCGTATTCGTCTTTTGTAATACATATTCATTTCTTCTGTGTTCTGTACAGGGGTGGCGCCAGGGGAGGGCTAGGGGGCTACAGCCCCCCCCCCCCGTCGGAAGCATCTAGCCCCCCCGTCGGAGTAAGTTTTGGGTTATTGTCGGAGGAAATTTGGGAAAATAACGTACGAAAACTGCATTTTCTAGCCATTTTAGCCCCCCTGTCGGAAGCTCCAGCCCCCCTGTCGGAAGATTTCTGGCGCCACCCCTGGTTCTGTATATGATATTTTCAAAATTCTCCTGTATATCCACATTTCAAAGGCTTCAATCTTTCCAATCATTGCTCTTGTTATGGTCCATGTTTCTGCACTATACAGTAAAGTTGACCAGATATAACATTTAACCAGCCGCTTCTTTGTTTAGACCTTTATTCTTCTTGATGTTAAAATCTTTGACATGTTATGAAATAAACCTCTAGCTATTTCTATCCTTCTTTTGATTTCAGTCTCATTCTTGCCATCTTCCGTCACCATATGTCCTAAATAGACCATATTAGCCATTTGTTTGATTTGTGCCCGGGGGGGGTGTACATAACATATTTAGGGTACGGGTATGTGCCGCCCATATGGGTGGGTTTTTGGGCCCAAAATTCTCTAAACAAGGGTCCTTTTTCGGCAGATTTTCCATAAAAATGGGTGAAGTTTCGCTGAAATTCGCAAAAAATGATTAAAATTGGCAGTTTTTTGCCAAAATTAATCATAAAAGTGGGTATCAAAAGCAAGTTTCGGTAATTAGAAGAGGGTAGCTTTCTGAAAACCGGGCGGCAGACCCCCGTCCATCCTCAAGCCATGTACCCCCCCCCCCCCCCCCGGGGATTTGTGCTCCCTCCAGAGTGATGTTAGCTCTTGGTACGGGACTTACTTTACTCACGACCATTGATTTTGTTTTTTCAACGTTCATTTCCATCCCATATGGCTTTCCTTTTTCATTTACTGCATTTATCAATTCCTGTAGATCTGCGGCAGATTCAGCTATTAGAGCTGTATCATCTGCGTATCTTAAATTGTTGATGCTTACGCCACCTACAACAACTCCTTTCATATCTTCCACTTCTCTAAATATCTTCTCAGTATATAAATTGAAAAGGCTTGGTGATAATATGCAGCCCTGCCGTACTCCTTTCTTTATTTTGAATTCTGGTGTAACTCCATTCTCGGTTCCTACTACTACTTACTACTGCTGTCTGTCTGTATTGGCACTAAATTTGAAAAATTATAGTAGAAGTAACCTGAAACCTGATTAGCATTTAGCATCCTCGTTATCAGATAGCCTTTATGCAGAGGGGATGACCCCTCTATGTTAAGGGTCCTTTCAAAACTCACTACTTCCTAGGGTCCTAGGGGTCATAGGGGTCTCAAGGTCACAAGGTCTGGTTTTTCCAATATGCTGTCTGAGCAGAGAAAACCGTAATGGTGGAAGTATCAAATTATCTTTTGTGTATGAGCTGTTATCATATGAATTGTTATGATTTCGAAGGGAATTCCAACGATACCAACATGTAAATGCCCAGTAGGAGCGGTTTGGCTAATGTTTTCGAACTGAAATTTCAGAAGCTTGTAGAGGAATGATACAGCTAAAGATTTTGTTTTTATCTACTGATTTTAAGCAAATTTAGATTGTTAAAAACGCAGAATGTAAAAAGTTATGAGCACAGTTTCATTCGTTGAAGAACTTGACCAGCGTGCACGATTTCGTCTAGTTTCTCAACAAATTCGCGAAAAGGAATTCTGTTTTCACATGCCTGTAGGTTAATCATCTATCTAGAATAATGTTCTCTTATCTAAAACGATAAATGTTCATGAACTCAAAAAAACCGAGTTCTCAGCAGAAGTATCACTGGTAAAAGCCGTTTGCGGACGATGGGGTTTCCACAGGGTGAGAGATCTTATAGATTCTGTCCACAGGGTTTTGTCTGAAAATCCCCAAATCAGACTTATTCCGTTCCTGGCGGCCCAGCCTGGCGTTTTCTGGCGAAATAAAGGCGATTCGTGGAACTTACATATTTTTGCAGATTTTTTGGCACCTGAATGCAAGGGCCAGTGGGACGGGAAGGGGGAGATCTCAGTGACGTACAAAACGCGTATGGATCGTTTGATCTCACCGTCTCAACGCTTAGTTATAGTAGACTAGGAATCCGAACCCGCGCTGCGCGCGGGTTCGGAGTTCCTAGCTCCTGCGGAGGGCTTGGGCGCCTTCGGCGCCCGGGCCGCCTGCGGCGGCCACTGTCGCGCTTCGCGCGCCACAATGTCAGTACTGTCAGTGTTATTCTCTTCGTTGGTATTATTGCTTTATACTTGCTCTTGTTATCCGTCATTGTTCTAGTTACCTTAGCTGATGTAGTTGCATTGGTAGATGAAGTGAGAATAGTTGCCGCAGTTCTTCACGTAGCTGAAGTGTGTTAGTAGTAGGCCTTAATTAGCAGTCGGCCTTAATTAGTAGTAGGCCTTCTTAGTAGGCGTTAATTTGCTCTGGTAGCCTGAATTAGTTGTAATTTTAGCTATTTTTTTTCTAGCCTACTTTAAATAGATTATTTATAATAAAAATAATAACAAAAATAACAATGTCTATAGATATGCAGTTAACTTTATTCTCTTCTATTTTCATTAATTCACATTTTTTGTTATTGTTTTCTAGCTATCTTCTTTACTTTAGTGGCGTTAGTAGCCCAAGGGTGGGATTGGGGGAGCGGTAGTTTGCATTTAATGTAATCCATAATTTTTTAAAGCAAAATCCATCAAAATTCCCTACAAACCCTATTGTTTTAAAGAGTCCCGGAGGCTTTTTGGGAAGAGAGATAGACCCCTTGGCTTCCCCAGGCAGCTCTTTTGCTTCAGTAGGGTTGATTTAGTTGCCTGGTATTTGTTCACTTAGGTGTTTGTTTCTTTTGTGGCCTTAGTAGCCTTCGTTGTTGGAGAAATTAGTTGTTGCCTTTGTTTTAGTGTATGCGTTATTTGTTTGGTAGAAATGATGTAGTCGTAATTCTTGGCTTAGCGGCCATAGTACCTTTTTGCCGTTATTGATGGTACGATTGTTGTTGTGGTAGCGTTGTTCATTTTGTTGCCCAAGTAGCGTTTGTTGCGTTCACCTCTTGATTTAATGAAGTTGGTCTTCTTGCCTCATTGCCGTAAGTTGCAGTTGCATTTCGTGACGTTGTGATTATTATGACTGCTTCGGTAGATCTCCAGTCTCCCTACTCGTAGAGCTTTTTTCGTTTCAGTAGAGTTGATTTAGATTCCTTCGTTGCCCTAGTTGTCTTTCTTTCTTTGTGGCGTTGGTAGCGTTTGTTGTGGGAGAAATTAGTTGTTAACTTCGTTTTGGTATGTGCGTTATTTGTTTAGTAGAGAAGATGTAATCGTAATTGTTGCCATAGTGGCCGTAGTAGCTTTTGTGCCCTTAGTTGCTATCCTTGCGTTATTGGTGT
Organism: Aurelia coerulea; assembly: GCA_039566865.1. NCBI lineage: Eukaryota > Metazoa > Cnidaria > Scyphozoa > Semaeostomeae > Ulmaridae > Aurelia > Aurelia coerulea. The sequence goes on from CM076943.1 coordinate 34,448,620, forward strand.
TATTTGTGCAAGGTAAACCTCGCTGTTTTGGTTGCATTAGTTGTTGAAGTTCCTCCCAGTAGCTTTAACTCCGTCCATTAATGTAGTTGCTCTCCTTGGCTGAGTTCCCTTAGTTGCATTTGCTGACGTTGTTGTTATTTTAGAACGTTTTCATAGATCTTAACCTCCCTTGTGGAAGACAACAGCAGGTAGGAAGACTGGAAGAGTTATACTCAGCCCTTGGAGGAAAGTTTTCAGGAAATAGTGAAGGAAATGGACTGCTCATGCACAGGGGCATTTGTGGGGGGAAGTTGGCACAGTGCCAAATGACGTCACATAATTTGGCAAAGTGCCAAGTCACATGACCGGAACTTGGCACCTTGCCAAGTCACATGACCAATTTTGGAACTTTGCCAAGTAAGTCACGTGACATGGGGGCAGACACGTGACTGCCCCCAACTAATGTGAGATAGTATGACTGCCCTCACAGTGTAGCCTCCTTTTGTATGGGATAGGTCATTTGAAATTAGCCAATAAGAGTCGGCTATTATGTTTAGTAAGTTCAGTATGGAGTTTGTACCAATTGAAATTAGCCAATGGCAATCTGCCTATGCTAGATGGGTTGGGTCATTTGAAATTAGCCAATAACAGTCAGCTTTCGCCTTTAGTAGCTTCACTATGGGATCTGTAGCAATTGAAATTAGCCGATGGCAATCTGCATATGCTAGATCGGTTTGGTCATTTGAAATTAGCCAATAACAGTCGGCTTTCGTCTTTAGTAGCTTCACTATCGGGTTTGTACCAATTGAAATTGGCCAATGGCAATCTGCATATAGTAGAGGGGCTAGGTAATGTGAAAATAGCTAACAGGAAGTACCTTTTGTCTTTGCTGGATAAGTGCTGACTGCTGCGCACAATAACCTCTGTGCAGGTGAACGTATTCATTATGCATTGAAGTAATGAGCAGTGGCTTCCTAATGATCTTGGCACGATTAACTTCCTACCTAATGATCTTGGCACGATAAAATTACCTGCAAAATCTGTTGCGTCGTAAGATTTGGTCGTGCAGATGAGCTTTAGTTGACCGCTGAATGTTAGGATAGTGATTCGTGAAGTTGAAATATCTACAGGAGTGTTTGTTTGGGGAGTAGATCTTGGAAAACAGCGATTATGGAATTTAAATTGGATGAAATTACCTTGGGGGAAAAAGTGATGGGAATTCAACGGAAGTTTCAGAATGAAGAGCATGGAAGTGAAACGTAAGTAGGCCTATGTTTTCGCTGGAGCAGGAAGAAAGCTGGAGTTATATGCTACTTGCGTATTTTTCGCGACAGAGCAGTGTTACTTATTGCTTCAGTAGAGGGGAATAGGCCTAACTTGTTGTTTACTTCCACATTGAGCTCACTCGAAACGTAGGGACTTGCCAAGTCACATGATAGGTCACATGACCAATTTTGGCAACGTGCCAAGTTAGTCACGTGACATGGGGTGCCATCACGTGACTGCCCCCTGTCAGTTATCCCATTGTTTGTGTGGGTGTTTGCCCCACCTGTTGCGGAGGAGGGACTGAGCCCCTGTGAAGTTCCATTGCTTGACGTCGGTGTTACGTAGCCCCTAGGTTGTTGACAATCCAGCATTGTTTTCCGTTGACAAACCGATTTTGTCCGTTAACGACCCTTGATGGCCCCATCAAGAGTCGTTAGTGACTCACCTCGATTGTTCCGTGACGTTGAGCGTACGTCAAACTGGAAAATAGGACGTCTGCCAAAAAGTTCCCCCGCTCCTACCCCTGCCCGAGTGGCTGCCCCCAACTTCTCACAAAGATTCGGCTAACTTAGATTTTCGGGGTGATTTTTGGAGTGGAAGAGCGGCAGTGAGGGGGCACGGGAACGTGGAGATCTCAACACAGCACACAAACATATTCCACGACAAAAGAACAATCTTAGCCGACCTTGCACTCCTTATATATAGAGACTAGGAATCCGAACCCGCGCTGCGCGCGGGTTCGGAGTTCCTAGCTCCTGCGGAGGGCTTGGGCGCCTTCGGCGCCCCGGCCGCCTGCGGCGGCTACTGGCACGCTGCGCGCGCCACCTTTTCTGGAAATGTGCATAATACGTGTGTTGGCCTGCATTGACGACAGTAGTTGTTTGCAATGGAAGGTAATAGTGTTATGGTAAAGTATTAAGCGAACTGAAATTTGTTGCAGATAATTCTATATTAATGTTAAATTTCTATTCATTTTGAAATTATGCACGGTAGCCCCGTCAGTCAGTATGAGTGATTTTCAGGGGGCCGTGCAAATCAAAGATGGGAGGTCAGTAATGCTACAGTGAAGGATGAGAATTTGTAAAGATATTTAGTAAATGCTAGGACTCATCATCCTCTGTTCAACTTCAAAAGCAATATGTCGTTAACATGCAAAAGGGAATACGCTTACTTAAGTTTTAGTTTGCAAGTATTCTTACAGGTATGTTCAGTGCTTCTTGTGCTGTTGTGCTCCTTGATGACATCTTTTTTCATTTGATGGATGGCTGAAAGGTAAAGAGACGCTGATAAGAAATTTTGATAAAGGGCGCGTTATATAATTATTCGAATGTAGATGGTGAATAAGCAGCTGCTCTTGGAGTTCTGTCATAGTATGAGGTAGAGGAGATGAGAGGGGCTATGTTTATACAATGGAGTTTATTGAACAGAGATGAATGCTCTTTTACCTTTTTAAGCATTGTTCAGTTTCCACTCGAAGGCGTGTTCGTCATTGTTGTGTGTGTTTTAAGCTAGGAAATAAGAATAGTGAAAGGAGGAGTTTAGTTTGGAATTACAAAGTGAACGCATGCATAGTTTCTAGTACTTTATTTGATCTTTTTCTATACGTAAGTAAGGAAGACACTGCAGTGGGAAAGTGAGAAAATAAAGTTGAATGACAGAATAATGGTTCGTTATGTGAAATATGAAACGTTCCTAGTTTTAGAGAAATCTTTCATCGATCTATAATTCTGCGTTTTATTAGTAGTTGTGGAGAAAAATAAAGGAATTACGACTTCGCTATGAGCTCTGGTGTGGTGTAGAACATACGTGGCAAGTTTTATGATCGTTGTTTTTCAAAATGATATGACAAAAATTTTGTTTTAGAGTTGGTAATATAAAATGTGTAAATATGTTTTGGAAAGGAAACATTGAGAGTCTTAGCACAGTGAAGTCGGATCCCTGGGGAAAAGAGGCAATTTGCAAGTTTTGTGAACTTTATGTTGTGAAGAATGCTGATTGCAGTTGATAGTTAAACTGGACTCTGTTTGAGGCTGAAGTGCTGTGAGGCACAGACATGTGTCTATAAGACTGGTGCACTCTGTTCGAGGCTGAGGTGCTGTGGGGCACAGAGACATGTGTCTATTTACTGTTGATAATACTGCAGCACTGTGTTCGAGGCTGAGGTGCTGTGAGGCACAGACACACGTGTCTATTGGCTGTTGATAATACTGATGCACTCTGTTTGAGGCTGAGGTGCTGTGAGGCACAGACACACGTGTCTATTGGCTGTTGATAATACTGATGCACTCCGTTCGAAGCTGAGGTGCTGTGAGGCACAGACAGATGTTTCTATTGGCTGTTGATAATACTGGTGCACTCTGTTCGAAGCTGAGGTGCTGTGAGGCACAGACACATGTGTCTATTGGCTGTTGATAATACTGGTGCACTCTGTTCGAGGCTGAGGTGCTGTGAGGCACAGACACATGTGTCTATTGGCTGTTGATAATACTGGTGCACTCTGTTCGAGGCTGAGGTGCTGTGAGGCACAGACACATGTATCTATTGGCTGTTGATAATACTGCTGCACTCTGTTCGAGGCTGAGGTGCTGTGAGGCACAGACACATGTGTCTATTGGCTGTTGATAATACTGGTGCACTCTGTTCGAGGCTGAGGTGCTGTGAGGCACAGACACATGTGTCTATTGGCTGTTGATAATACTGGTGCACTCTGTTCGAGGCTGAGGTGCTGTGGGGCACAGACACATGTGTCTATTGGCTGTTGATAATACTGGTGCACTCTGTTCGAGGCTGAGGTGCTGTGAGGCACAGACACATGTGTCTATTGGCTGTTGATAATACTGGTGCACTCTGTTCGAGGCTGAGGTGCTGTGAGGCACAGACACATGTGTCTATTGGCTGTTGATAATACTGGTGCACTCTGTTCGAGGCTGAGGTGCTGTGAGGCACAGACACATGTGTCTATTGGCTGTTGATAATACTGGTGCACTCTGTTTGAGGCTGAGGTGCTGTGAGGCACAGACACATGTGTCTATTGGCTGTTGATAATACTGATGCACTCTGTTTGAGGCTGAGGTGCTGTGAGGCACAGACACACGTGTCTATTGGCTGTTGATAATACTGATGCACTCTGTTTGAGGCTGAGGTGCTGTGAGGCACAGACACATGTGTCTATTTACTGTTGATAATAGTGATGCACTGTCTTCGAAGCTGAGGTGCTGTAAGGCACAGGCACATGTGTCTATTTCAGGTTCAAAGGAGTTGATTTGAAGTGATAGGGAGTGTTTCACGGCGATCCCCTGTTGTAATGCAGATCAGCATTACTTTGTATTGTCCCTGCAAACATGCAGCATTTTGAGTGCAATCAAGGATTTCTGGCGGGAGAAACTGCCGTGATTGCACAATTGATCTGGCTTACCTCGAGCAAATTGCCTATTTTCCAGAAAGAGAAGTTTGAGTTTTGCTATGAATTGTATATATAACACCTTATGATAAAAAAATTTACCTTCGTGTGGCTGGAGTGTTGTATTTAAATGTCGAACGCTTGTAGAAGTTGATCTAAAAGTATTTTGATAGAATGTGGAAGGTAGCTGTTTTTAAGCAGCAGATTTAATTCTTTTTTGTTGAAGTGTGTATTATACTTAGCTGGCAAGTAACTGGTAAGTTTTCACAGGAGAACCTCTGGGTAGACAATGTTTCGGGTGTGTGATCCATCCTGTGTGACAACTTTGATGCCATCTAGTGAGGTTGCTCTCGAAAAGGCGACGTATAGCTGACCATGGCTGAATACGTCTTGGGGTAGGTATACACCAACACATTCCAAAGACTGTCCTGAAAAGGAAAGTTTGTTTGGTTCAATTAAGCTGTTACTACAAAGAAGTGTAAAGATTTTGTGATAGTGAAGACTTTCTGAGGTGGTACCATTAGAAAGCTTGGTATTGTTCTTTGAATGTTATCCTAATTGTGAATAATGCCTTGCAAATGGAAAATGTAAAGATCGGAATGAGGAGTCGTTGTTGTTTTCCTATAATGATAATCAGTCGGTGGGAAGCAGGTTGTACAGATCTGATTAGAGAGAGGAAAACAACGTATATGTGCTCTACTAAAACCACGTCGTGTCTCACATTCAGGATTCGGCCTTAATTGAAAAGCACATAAAGATATATCATATGTATAGTTTTTTTTCTCTTTTCTTTTTTGCAACCACCTCTAAGGGGACCATAATGGAAATAAGGTCAACTCGATCTTTTAATGCAATCCCTGCCTCTATGATAAGGGGTGTTTCTTATGTTACATTCAATGTATTGTTTTGTAACTTGCGTATTTAAAATTTGTAAATTAGTCTGTAGTATTTATTAATTGTAAATATTTTAATTCTGTGGCGAATTCAAACATATATACATACATATGCAGAAAGTCATTACTACAGGGCCCCTACAGGGGAGTTGGGAAATGTTAGAAGTTTTGAAATATTCATACCTTGTGATTTGTTGATGGTCAAGCAGTAGGCCAATCGAATGGGGAATTGCGTCCTAGACAACTGACATGGCATGTTTTCATCCTGAGGTGCTAGGGTGATCCTTGGTATTAACACATAATGTCCACTGTATTGGTTTGCAATGATCTCAGCAGCTATTACATGGTCTTTCAGATCTCGAATGATTAGGCGAGTTCCATTGCAGAGGCCTTTCTTTGGATTGAGGTTTCTCAAGAGAATGACGGTGGCTCCAATCTGCAATGAAGAACAGTTGGAATTTACGAGGGTGACTTGAATAAGTTGATATTCCTGTGAGATAATTATGATATGTTGTTTGTTGGTGGGGAAGGATTAAATTTGATGTTTCGTAGAAATCGGGAACTGGGAATGGTGGATATGTGCAATATTATATTGTTCCTCTGTACTTTTCAATTTTTGTTTGTAAAAAAGCTTTTCAATTTGTACCTCGTTGTGTTGCTTTTATTGGAGCATAAATGACTTGAAATTGATAGATAAAGGATATGTGAAAGGAATGGTTTGTAATATTACAACTTACCTTCAACTCTAGTTTGTGTAGAGGCATTCCACTTGGAGTCATACTGTTGAGAAATTCCATCGTGTAGACAGCTGCTTCATGCTCGTCATCAGTAACAACTTTGTCAACACTCAAGTATATTTTTTTGTTGCCTGGTAATCTTTGCAGCACAAGATCGTTGATGACATGCGAGTCTATGTTTTTTGGTGTCAGACAGCAGCGTTTGGCCATGTAGTGAGGGTCACCATTAGGGCCCTGTGGGAAGGTGGCATCAACCATTTCTTGCAGAGTGTTAGATGGAAGGTGGACTTCAGGTGGGAGGGTGATCTGGTCATTTTCATTGGAAGGTTCTCGTCCATCTCCAATTCTGAGCAGCCAATCAGCGAAAGCACGGTAGCGAATATCGCGAGTGGCTCTCATGTTGGTGACTAAATGAAACTGCTGAAAATGACGCCAAAGTAGAGAATTCTTCAAGGTGCTGTTTACAATATGCTCTCTGCTTGCCTTTGGTATAACTGGTAGAACCTGACGGAAATCGCCTCCTAGGAACATAAACTTTCCTCCAAACGGAGTATCCATCCGTGTTATGTCTCTGAGCAAACGGTCAACGGCTTTAAGTGCTAGTCCTGGAACCATTGAGGCCTCGTCCCATATGAAGACGGTTGTAGATGCAAGGTCTCGTGCTCTGTAGGTCTGGCGGCTGACGTTGCAAGTGGAATGTTCATGTAGCGGTATTGGAATTTGAAATGTGGAGTGGGCAGTTGCACCATCAATCAACAGGGTGGCAGCAATGCCTGAGTAGGCAACACATTTAACTTTGATTTCCATGCCTCTGAGAATGTGAACCAAGGCGTTGTAGAGGAATGTTTTTCCTGTGCCCCCTGAACCATCGACAAAGAAACACCTGTTATCAGCTTGAGTGTTGAGCGCATGGAGAAATGAATCTGCGACATGGCGCTGGTCTGGGTTGAGCTGATGAAGCATTTCTTGTCCAAGGCGTTGTTCTTCTTCCACGTTGATCTGTGGAGCCTCATGGTCAGGAGGACGGAAATTATCTGGTATTTGTGGCAAATCAAACTCCTCATCTTGAATTGACTTGCCATGGCTTTGCAATTCGACATTAATGTAGAATAGGCAAAGATGCATGTGTCTGTCCGCAAATTGAATTGTGTTGTCATTGAGGCGACGTCGTTCAGCATGGAGTAGGTCTTCGGACATGGCTTCTTGGAAATCAGAAAACAACAGGCGTGGATCTGATGGACAGTTGAAAAGAAGAAGGGTAGCAAAGAGTGCACGCATCTGGCTGGGCATTTGCATCAAATTGGCTTCTTCTAAGCAGTGGTGCAACTCGTTGTCATCTTCCAGGAGGCCTAGTGCTCTGGCAGCATCTTTGAAACTGGGATATTCTTGGCCATTAACTGTCCGCAAAGCTTGGAAAGAAGCTGCACCTGGGCAATGAAGTAACATCAAGCGGAGAGAAAATCTTTCAGGTGTCGATGGCTGGACCTGGTAGATGCGGCCGATAATATTTTGACCACGTTGCCTAGTTTTCCATTTCTTTGCTCGTGGATCATACGTGTAGTGGTCTGGAATGTCATGGTATAGGTATTGTCTTGCATCTGGATGTGTTTCATTGAGTTGAAACCAGGCTGTTAAAGTTGTGTCTTGGTTGACCTGGAGTGCTCTTTCTTCCTGACCTTCATGGAAATAAACCATTTGCTGCAAGGGTAGGTGAATGGCGAGACGCTGGATGGAGTGGCTCATATCATGAAGTTTGTATTCGAATATTCTGTACACAGCTTCATGTGGGCCAACATAGCGTGCATTGAGAAATTCGAGGATCTCGTCATGGTGTAGTTGACCTTGGCGGATCTCTAGATGTGCATGGTCATATCCTTTGTGGATGTATTTGAAGATGTATTTGACGCTTTTGATGCTGGTGCAGACTTCAACGTTGATATGACAGTCGTATTTCTGCAACAGGAATGGATTGTATGGTACAACAAAAGAGTCGTTTACTTCATGACCACGAACATTGGCAGTGAAACGGCCACGGCGTTGATATAATGGGTAGCCGTCAACGTTGTATTGTGTTTCATTTACATGTAGTGGTTTTGGGTATCCTTTTTTACATTGGTTGTTTTCCATGCAGGGTGAGTTTGGATTGAGTTCACCACAGGGGCCATGAACCATATGATTCTTCACCTTCTGATATAACTCTGGCTGTTGGTCAGGATCTGGTATTTCAGCAGAGACTAATCGGTCTACATCTGCGGGTGTCCTTGGTTTGTCATGATCTTCAAGGAAGAGGAGGAGGTGCATGTGTGGTAGGCCTCTCTTCTGAAACTCAATTGTGTTGACATGTGCAACTGCTCGTCCAAACAGATGCCTTTGTAATAAATCCTCTTTGATTGCTTTGATTTTTAATTGGAATACCCGGCATACGAGATCTGGCCTGTCTGCGGCTGTTTGGTGTGGCAGGAGGTGGTTTGTGATGTCGGGTGATTTTGGATTGACTGTAACAGTTATGAATAAATCAGGCTTCCCTTTTTTTCGTACGATGGCCATAGCATCTTGGTAATTCTGGTGCATATTGCGAGGGCTTCCAGTAAATGTGGATGGTAGGATGACAACACGTCCAACACCGAGATCATGTTGGTCTGCTTGTCTCCGGATATGGTCCATGAGTCCTTGGTAGCATTCGATTCGGAGTTGGTCTTGATGTGTGCGAATCCAATGCAGGACGTTGCCTTCGATCTTTGTCACTGCATCTACAAGATATTGATGATATAATTGGCCGCTGAGATGTATTGTGGAGAAAGCGTCTCTAAATGTAATTCGAAAGGCATAGTATTGCAGGAGGGTAAGTCTCACGTGGGGATTTGGGTGGCCATGTTCATCTGTTTGGAGAAGGCCTGGCTGCCATCCACTTTCACCGTGGAAGAAAAGAATGGGGTATGTCATTGGATCGGTGTGTGGTGAAATGGCACTGATTTTAATTGTTTGCCTTTCTTGTCGTGGATAGATGGCAATGTCCCTGTCGCTTGGATTGGGTGGTTCGCCTTCTTCTCCAATGTAAACAGCTGCGATTTCTGTGGCACTTGGTTGGTCGTAGCGGCGGTCTCTGTCTCTTTTGTCTGGTATGATCATTCTGACTGGTTTTGGTTGTTCACCGCGGGCTGCTGCTTGTTCTCGTTGCTCCTGAATGACTTCACCCATGTATCTGAAATCGTGGGCATACGGGTTCACTGTCATCAGTTCATCCTGCAGTTGTTGTAATACATTTGGACGAAGTTGGGCATTTTCTGGCAGCTGTAATCTTTCTTGGATGGCCTGCCTGGTGTTAAGGATGTACAGTTGGGCAAATTTTGGTGGCTGACCTGGTTGTGGTTCTGGTGGACTGGTTAAATGGTACGCTTGTCCATGGATTGTGACAACTCTAGGACCTCCTGCTGGATGTTGCACAATTGGAGCATTCCACGAAGCCATTCCCAATGCAGAATTGTAAGTTCTGATGTGTGCTTTGAAGTGAGAAGAATCTGGGGAGTCACCTGAAAATAGTTGTTTGATGTTTTCTGATGGTTCGGCAATGGGTGGCAAGCGAACTTTTCCTTTGCGGCAGCATTTTGTGTATTGGTTTCTAAATGTTTTCTCTTGGGGAAAGAAGGTGGCATTGCAGTGTGGGCATTGGCCAGACATCGGGCCTAAGGAATGCTGCTGTGGCAATTGCTGTGGCAATGGAGGTAGTTGCTGAGGGGCCTGCCTTTGTTGAACTTGGGGGGCAATTCTTCTTTGTGCTACGTTTGCTGGTCCTGCAGCTCCTCGCTGGATTGCTTGTTGTTGGGGCTGCTGTTGCAATCGGCGTCGACGTTGTTCTGCTCTTGCTAGCAGTCTCTCCTCGCGCTGTTGAAGTGGCTCGTGCCGCCTTTGTTCCATATCCAATTGCGCCATTGCAGCAAGTCTGGTAGCTCTCTGCTGGTCTGTTTCTGCCTGCCTTGCTTGGTTTTGTCTGCGCACTTGCGCTGCAAGCCGTGTGTTATGTTCAACCGGTTGCTCTCGAACTCTTCTTTCAGCCATTCTTATGGCGTTAGCCTGTAATCTATGGGCTCGTTGTTCTTCGGTCTCGGGTTGTATCTGTTGTGGAATTTGCACCAGTTGAACGTGAGCTTGCAACTGTTGGACAAAGAGAGTATTTTCCTGTAAATGCTGCATTTCTGGATTTGTTCGTATTGCTGTTATAGCTATGGTGGTTAATCTCTCGATGTATTGTTCTTCAGTTTCTGCAGCAATTTGGTTTGCCTGAGGAAGGTGGGAAGCAGCGATTTGAAGTCCTTGTTGTTCGATAGTTCCGGTTCTACCACGGCGTCGGGGTCTTTGGTCGAATAGCATAAGTCTGTCCATGTGTTGTTGCTCTGTTTCGTTTGGGTTTCTTGCTCTTCCACGGTGGATAATGGCAGTGTAAAAGCGAGCGTCTCGAATTAGTTGCTGCTGCCAAGTGGGCGGTGCTTGTCGTTGTAGTTGTTGTTGGAGAGCTTGCAACTCTTCGAGAGGAGGTAGCTGTGCTTGGTGCTGATGTCGAGGGACTTGTCTCCGCAAAGCTTCTCTTTCTCGTCTTCTTGCTTCTTCTCTGCGTCCGGTTAAAGTACGACGACGGGGTCTTGGCATGTTTTGACAGTTCAAAGCTAGAAATAGTTACATTAATTAGGAGTAGGGGAAGCTAGAAACCCAGGGGGTACTCCCATTGGGGCATGATAGGGGGGTCCAATCATGGCAGGGGGTTAAAGGAGAAAATGTGAAGAAATACCCTCCAATGGAAGTATCTTTTTACAGAAGTCGCCAAATAGTAGGTCATGGAGTTAGAATAGGGTCATTTGGTAGCATCTAGTAACGAAAATTTTATGCTGTTTTTCAAACTTGTCTATTGTAAAAACTGATTGAAGAAAGCAAGAAAAAATCAACATTCATTGATGATTATTGCTGCAACGACCATATGCCATGCGGATGAGAAGGTATCATTTGCCACGTTACTTTAAAATATTTACAAGTTTTATATAAGAGTAGATAAAATACAACATATAAGGTAAAACATGTAAAGGAAAAACACCCGTAATTACAGCGGCAGGGATAGCATTAAAAGGTGAAGATGACCTTAATTCCATAATATTCCCTTGGCGAATACGGAGTTGAAATGTTATAACTGGCGAGGAATCTTAGATAGAATACCTGCAATTGGAAGTACATGTTTGAGAAAAAGGGCATTTGGTAGCCATTTCGTAAGACCCTCAAACCGACTGGATGCCCCTGTTTGGCCATGATGGGAATACCCCCGGGGGAAAGAAATTGGTGATGAGGACTGTAGAAATTTTAAGAGAAATCAAAGATATTTAATGCTGTGTGGACGGTGCTGTTTTTTACAGATCTAGTGGCAGGGCGGTGGGTGGGTAATTCAGTCCTCTCTAGATATGATGAAGCTGATTTGAGAAAGAATGTTGGAAATTGGTCAAGTTATGTAATGCGGAAGATAAGTGTGGCATGTTGTTATGTATTTTAGTGCAAGTGACATATGTGAAATTAAGTGGTCATTTTTCTTTGTTTTAACCCTATTTTGGTTGGGGGGCAAGTGTGCCCCCCCCCCTACTGGACTTTTTGTTATAACTCTGCCATGAGAACAATTACGCCCTTGAAAATTTCTGAGTTTTTGCTGCTACTTATTATGCAACGACTCAAGAAGTGTTATAAAATATTTTGACAAATGAGGGGGAGGGAGACAATTTTCCGGACCTGACTCTGTCAAAATCGTCAATTGTCAAATATTAATGTTTGCGAAAAAGGTAGCAAAATTGCATTATTTTGCAAAGATATTGTACATGGTAGTGCTCTTTGATGTAATCTATTATAATTTTCATGTTTGGATGGGAATTATGCTCCAAATGGAATTTTATAGCATTTTTTCTGATTTTGACCGATTTTGCAACTTTTGTTGACCATGCTGACGGAAGCAATAATGGTGCCTAATTTTAGGTTAATTTTTATATTTTCATAAAGTACATGCCTGGTGCTATTAGTGCACAAAATTTGGTTGCTCTATCTATTTCCAGTCAAGAGTTAGGTAGGGGGTTCCCCCCCCCCCAACCAAAATAGGACGTGTCAGATAGCCCAACCACTATAGGGTTAAGTGGAAAAGAGTAGTTAAACATGCTTATTTCTATGTACAGAAAATGTTTATAATTGATGGGATAGAAGTAGAATTTGAGTAACTGTAGTGAAGGCGAAGGTGGAGTGGATGTACTTTATTTTCTCGGTTTGAAATAAATCTTCAAATTGAAGAGGATAATTTGTCCTTTTCTGGCAAATATGTTGCGTGGATTTGAGAAGAATATGTTGTAATTTCAGGAGTGGTTGCTTCAAAGGTGGAGTTGGTATTGGGAAACTGTTTGTTGTTTGATACATGTATTCTTTTATGAGAAAGCGCGTATAAGAAACGGTAGGCTGAATTTTTCAAAAGTTAAGGAAGACCGTTACCAGAATTCAAAAGGTAAGAAGCGTTTTTAATTGAAAATTTTAATTTTCCCAGCGCGCTGAAAAATGTTTTCACACTGTACAATGATAGGAAATGTCTGGACATTATTTTGAGTGCGAATTATCTTTTTTACTTCTATTGATATGTTACAAAGTAATTTGGGAGCCCTTTTGACAAAGGTAAATGAACTCTTCATTTCCGGCATCAAAAATATAAGAAACGTGTAAGAAACATTTGGTAAGAAAATGAGCCAAATATTCAAGAAAGTATGTAGCAGCCCCGGACCTTAGTTTCTTACAAAAAATATGTGTAGGGGAGTTTGGGACAGTATGTGGAATCATTTGTGAAACATATTGGAAGACGATGAACATGATTAAAGTTGAACTATTTTTGAGAAGTTAATGGATCAATCTTGAAAGGAGTAAAGGGAAAAGGGTGGCTGTTAAGCTTCAGATATGTTTTCTCATTGATGTTTCTTATCGAACAGGGCATATGTCAACATCAGTTGCTTTAGACATCATGTAGAAGTAACGTAGTAAATCAACGGGAACATACCTTGAAATATTGAGTATTTCTTTCAAATTTCTGAGAAATTCGTTGGATATATTTGGAAACTGTTGTAAAATCGAACACTTTTCTTGATCAATTGTTGGTATTGTGGTTCTGGGAAAGGAAGAGAGAATAATGTAATTGTGAATTGAAATAAGCGCAAGGCCGTAATGGAGTGAAGTAGTATACGCATTTTTGTTAAGAAGGTATGAATTTGAGCAAATAGTGGAAGTTCTTGAAGGTCATCTGGTTTCGATAGCTGGTCATCTGGTTTGGAGTGGTTGAAGATGATAAGCAAAGGCTTTCTGGAAGGAAGTAAAGAAAACGACTTGGCTTCATTTGTAGTTTGTGTAGCGGTATTCTCTTTGAGTAGAACATTGCATTGGTTAATTTCGTGGGTAACACTGCAATTAAAAGGGGATTTATAGAACAAAAAATATGTGTAGGGGAGTTTGGGACAGTATGTGGAATCATTTGTGAAACATATTGGAAGACGATGAACATGATTAAAGTTGAACTATTTTTGAGAAGTTAATGGATCAATCTTGAAAGGAGTAAACGGAAAAGGGTGGCTCTTAAGCTTCAGATATGTTTTCTCATTGATGTTTCTTATCGAACAGGGCATATGTCAACATCAGAGACGTAGGAACCGGGGGGGCACTGGGGGCACGTGCCCCCCCCCCCCAAGATTTTGAAATAAACAAAGAAGTGCCCTTTTTATTTTCAGGAATTGCCCCTTTAGCTTAATGTAAAAAGTGCCCTTGAAGTGTCGTGCCCCTCCAAGTTTGAGATGCTTCCTACGTCCCTGGTCAACATCAGTTGCTTTAGACATCATGTAGAAGTAACGTAGTAAATCAACGGGAACATACCTTGAAATATTGAGTATTTCTTTCAAATTTCTGAGAAATTCGTTGGATATATTTGGAAACTGTTGTAAAATCGAACACTTTTCTTGATCAATTGTTGGTATTGTGGTTCTGGGAAAGGAAGAGAGAATATGTAATTGTGAATTGAAAATAAGCGCAAGGCCGTAATGGAGTGAAGTAGTATACGCATTTTTGTTAAGAAGGTATGAATTTGAGCAAATAGTGGAAGTTCTTGAAGGTCATCTGGTTTCGATAGCTGGTCATCTGGTTTGGAGTGGTTGAAGATGATAAGCAAAGGCTTTCTGGAAGGAAGTAAAGAAAACGACTTGGCTTCATTTGTAGTTTGTGTAGCGGTATTCTCTTTGAGTAGAACATTGCATTGGTTAATTTCGTGGGTAACACTGCAATTAAAAGGGGATTTATAGAGTTTTAAATCGGTAGAGTTTTATAGGATCGTGGAATAGAATTTTAAAAGTTGGCGGGTAATAGGTATTGCAAATGTAGCGTAGATAATAAATAGATTGGTGGTGTGAGGTTCTGCTACTTATAGTAAAAAGAAATCAGTGGATTTTTTAATTGTTGGCAAGAAATAGAGAGCTGCTAGATTATGGTTATTTGGGCAGAAGAATCACATGGTAGTCGTAAGCGATTTGAAGATTGGATTGGATTATGTGTTGTTAGATAGATAATAAGGTAAGTTAATGTATTTGATGATAGGTTATGTGGTTGGCAGGATGAGGCATAGCAGAATAACCAGAGCGAGGAACAGTAGGAGCGGACCCAAACGGAGCAAAGAAAGCAAATGCTTTATCACATAACAGCCCTGAAGAAATGCTACATGGCAGGAGGAAATAGTGGTATGAAATAAATTGACTCGTTTGTCGCATTGCGGTGTTTCTGCGTTTAAATTTACTTTATCAGTAAGATGCTTTTTATTTGTATTTCTTTTGGCATTTTGTGTTATCTGAATCTTGTTCCGGATGTCAATGGTTGTGGGAAAACTGAGAAAAGTTACAGGGCCTAGCTAGAATAGGCCGTGAATTTTCGTTGCTTTCAACTGGAATTGTGTCTGTTGGTTAAATATTACAACATATCTAATGTAATTGTGCATTCTTGGATTTTCTATGGTATCTAGGGGTTATTATTGAGAATTTTAGGCCCAAAAACCCACCCATATGGGCGGCATATACCCGTACCCTAACCATGTTATGTACCCCCTCCCGGGATTTGGTTGTGTAGGAAGCAATCACGTCAGAAATTATTGATTACTGCTAATTTTGGATCTTGCTTTGGTCCCTAATGCAGTGTCATCTTCCTACCATTTATCATTTTTGAAATAAAAAGGTGGGCAAAATTAGTTGCCCACTCTGGGGGAAAGTACTCAAAATTTTACCGAGGCTAAATTGGGTTTGTGATTCTGATGAGTAAGTAGCAAACTACAGCCTTTAAAAAGTGTAAAGTTTTTCGCTGAGTAAAGAACTAAATGAACATACCTTGTTATCTTTCGATATCGTGGTGTTGTTAGTTATTTGTGGAGTTATTGTACCTGGAGAAAAAGGACATTCATATAAGGAGATGTCTTCGTTTGGTATTGCAAGGGGGAGTGGATTGTGGAGTATTTTAGAGAAAAAGCTGGAGGATTTTCATAGGAATTTTTATTAACAGATGAAACTGCGGGGAAAGGAGAAATTGAATGAAGTGGAATGGAACCTCTTGTACTGTATGATGTGAAATTCCCGAAACTTATATGCACACTTCTGGCAAAAAATGTTTGTAGGTAAAAGTGAAGGGCACTTTTTTCGAGGGCAAATATGAATATGAAAAAGAAATTGTTTCACACTGAAATCAGTCCTTTACTGTGTTACACGTCTAGAAAATGATTCATAGCATTGTGTCGCGCAGCTAAACTACGGCCTTTGAAAAGTGTTGTATTTTCGCTGACCCAATAGTTAAGTAGTAAATGAAGATACCTTGTTATCTTTGGATATCGTGGTGTCGTTAGTCATTCAGAGTTATTACATCTAGGACAAAAAAGGAGATTTTATAAGGAGATATTTTGGTTTGGTATTGCATGGGGAAGTGGGTTGTGGAGTGAATTGTGATATGGGAATTATGTTACTGTATAATGGAGAAGTCCTTAAATTTCTATATAAGTTGTGGCAGAAAATGTATTTACGTGAACTTGAAGGCCATTTTTTTCCGGAGCAAAGTATAAATATCAGTAAGAAAAGTGTTCATACTCAAAACAGTTCTTCGCTGGGTTACATGTCTATAAAATTAGTCATGGTATCGTGTCCTCCAGTGATAGCAATGATTGATTGAATAAAAGATGCTTATAATGGTACATACCTGACATTGGGCAAAAGATATGTTGACTTGGCAAGTGAGAGGTTCAAATCTTCTGAGTTCATAAAAAAACTTCTTGTCGTGTCATTGAAACGTGATGGTTTGAAGAGGGTTCTATTTGAAAGGGATGTTATTATTCATGGTAATGTAGTGAGAAAATGCTATGATGTGTAATTAATTGGCGATAAAATTATTAAGTACATGCTGTATAGGTATTCTGGGCAAGAAGGGAAGTGATCTTGTTCTTGTTACGATAATATTTGTGTTGTAGGGGATATATTAAGTGAAATTAATAGGCTGTTCAGTTTAGCAGCATGAGAATTTCAGTCAGAGAAGCAGTGAAATTTCGTAATAAGATTGTGAGAGAAGGTTTTCTTCTGTTGTTGTTATTCTTGTAGCAGTCATCGTGGCTTTAGTGGTATTTGTAGCGAAAGGAGGGGGTGGGGAGGGGTAGTTTGCATGTTATTTAATTCATAATTTGTTTTGAAGAGAAATCCATAAAGATCCTTAAAGTGCTATTTTGAAAAAGATCTGAGAGTGCAAGAGTTATACTTTGCCCTGTGGAGGAGCTTTCAAGAAAATAGTGAAGGAAATGGAGTGCTCGTGCGCATGGGGGTATTTTGGGAAGTTGGGACCTGAGCCTCCTTCGTGGAAGATAACATCAGGTATGAAAACTGCGAGAGTTATACTCAGCCCTTCGGCCAAAAGTTTTATGGAAATAGTGAACGAAATGGAGTGCTCAAGAGCAGGGGGCATTTGTGGGTGCAAGTTGGCACATTGCCAAATGACGGCACATAATTTGGCAAAGTGCCAAGTCACATGGTCGGAATTTGGCACCGTGCCAAGTCACATGACCAATCTTGGCATGTTGCCAAGTAAGTCACGTGACGTGGGGGCAGACACGTCACTGCCCCCAACTAATATCAGATAGTGTGACTGTCATCTCAGTGTTACCCCCTTGTTGTATATAATAGGTCATTTGAAATTAGCCAATAACAGTCGGCGTTCATCTTTAGTAGCTTCACTATTCGGTTTGTGCCAATTGAAATTGGCCAATGGCAATCTCCATATGGTAGATGGGGTCGGTCATTTGAAATGAACCAATAACAGTCGGCTTTCTTTAGTAGCCTCACTATGGGGTTTGTACCAATTGAAATTAGCCAATGGCAATCTGCATCTGCTAGATCGGTTAGGTCATGTGAAAATAGCTAACAGGAAGTACCTTTTGTCTTTGCTGGATAAGTGGTGAATGCTGCGCACAATAACCTCTGTGCAGGTTAACGTATTCATTATGAATTGAAGTAATGAGCAACTAATGATGTGATCGTTCTTATAACGATTGTTTCCCGGAGAAGTGGCGTCCTAATGATCTTGGCACGATTAACTTCCTATCTAATGATCTTGGCACGATAAAATTACCTGCAAAATCTGCTGCGACATAAGATTTGGTCGTGCAGATGAGCTGTAGTTGACACCGGAATGTTAGGATAGTAATTCGAAGATAGCGATTATGAAATATAAATTGGGTGAAATTACCTTGGGGAAAAAGGGAATTCAACGGAAGTTTCAGAAATCAAGAGCATGGAAGTGAAACGTAAGTAGGCCTATGTTTTCGCTGGGGCAGGAAGAAAGCTGGAGTTAAATGCTACTTGCGTATTTTTCATGACAGAAAAGTTTTACTTCTTGCTTCAGTAGAGGGGAATAGGCCTATCTATACTCGTTGTTGACTTCCATATTGAGCTCGCTCGAAACGTAGGGACTTGCCAAGTCACATGATAGGAGCTCGGGGTAGCGCCGAGTCACATGACAGATTTTGGCAACTTGCCAAATTAGTCACGTGACATGGGGTGCCAACACGTGACTGCCCCCAGTCAGCTTTCCCATTGTTTTTGTGGAGGTGAGCCCCAACTGTTGCGGAGGAGGGACTGAGCCCCTGTGAAGTTCCATTGCGTGACGTCGGTGTTACGTAGCCCCTAGGTTGTTGACAATCAAGCATTGTTTTCTGTCGACAAACCCATTTTGTCCGTTGACGACCCTTTATGGCCCCATCAAGAGTCGTTAGTGACTCACCTCGATTGTTCCGTGACGTTGAGCGTACGTCAAACTGGAAAATAGGACGGCTGCCAAAAAGTTCCCCCGCTCCTACCCCAGCAAGAGTGGCTGCCCCCAAATTCTCGAACGCATTCTGCAAACCTAGGTTCTCGGGGTGATTTTTGGAGAGGAAGAGCGGCCACTAGGGGGCACGGGAAGGTGGAGATCCCAGCACAGCACACAAACATAGTCCACGACAAAAGAACAATCTTATCCGACCTTGCAGCCGTTATGTATATAGACTAGGAATCCGAACCCGCGCTGCGCGCGGGTTCGGAGTTCCTAGCTCCTGCGGAGGGCTTGGGCGCCTCCGGCGCCCGGGCCGCCTGCGGCGGCCACTGTCGCGCTTCGCGCGCCATATTATCAGTAGTTTCAGTGTTATTTTTGTCGTTGGTATGGTTTCTTTATACTTGCTCTTGTTATCCTTCATTGTTCTAGTTACCTTAGCTGATGTAGTTGCATTGGTAGATGAAGTGAAAATAGTTGTAGCAGTTCTTCGGGTACCTGGAGTGTGTTAGTAGTCCCGGGGGGGGGGGTACATGACTTGTGGATGGACGGGGGTCTGCCGCCCGGTTTTCAGAAAGCTACCCTCTCCTAATTACCGAAATTTGCTTTGGTACCCACTTTTATGATGAATTTTGGCGGAAAATTGCCCATTTTAACCATGTTTTGCGAATTTCAGCGAAATCCCACCCTTGTTTATGGATAATTAGCCGAAAAAGGACCCTTGTTTAGAGAATTTTAGGCCCAAAAACCCACCCATATGGGCGGCACATACCCGTACCTTGAACATGTTATGTACCCCCCCGGGGTTAGTAGTAGGCCTTAATTAGTAATAGGGCTTAATTAGTAGTAGGGCTTCTTAGTAGGCCTTGTTAGTAGGCGTTAATTAGCTGTCGTAGACCTTAATAAACTGTAATTGTAGCTATTTATTTTCTAGCCTACTTTAAATAGATAGAATAAAAAAAAATAATAAAAATAATAGCGATGTCGATGTCTTCTAGGCGGAAGAGTAATTTGCCTCTCTCAGGCTAACTCCGTTGTTATTCATTTATGTTTTTATTTTAGATTGTAAATATAGGTAATTTGTTAGTAATTTTTAGTAATATTGTGAAGTTTGGCACGGCCCCCTGTAAAGCAATCCTCTCGATTGACGGGGCTACCGTGTAAAAATAATGAAAAATGAAATGAAATATAATTATTGCAGTTAATATTATTCTCTTCTTTTTTCATAAATTCACATTTTTTGTTATTGTTTTCTAGCTATCTCCTTGACTTTAGTGGCGTTAGTAGCCCAAGGGTGGGGTGGGGGAGCGGTAGATTGCATTTAATTTAATCCATAATTTTTTAAAGAAAGATCCATAAGATTTCCCTACAAACCCCATTGTTTTATAGAGTCCAGGAGGCTTTTTGGGAAGAGAGATAGACCCCATGGCTTCTTCAGGCAGGTTTTTTTGTTTCGGTAGGGTTGATTTATTTGCCTGGTATTTGTTCACTTAGGTGTTCGTTTTTTTGTGGCGTTAGTAGCCTTCGTTGTTGGAGAAATTAGTTGTTGCCTTTAACATGATTCTCTTCTTTTTCATTAATTCGCATTTTTTGTTATTGTTTTCTAGCTATCCTCTTGACGTTAGTAGCGTTAGTAGCCCAAGGGCGGGGTGGGGGCGGGGTAGTTTGCATTTGATTTAATCCATAATATTTTAAAGGGAAATCCATAAAAATTCCCTACAAAGCCCATTGTTTTCAAGAGTCCCGGAGGCTTTTTAGGAAGAGAGATAGACCCCTTGGCTTGCTCAGGCAGCTTTGCTTCAGTTGGGTTGATTTAGTTGCCTGGTATTTGTTCACTTAGGTGTTTGTTTCTTTTGTGGCGTTAGTAGTCTTCGTTGTTTGCCTTTGTTTTAGTGTATGCGTTATTTGTTTGGTAGAAATGATGTAGTCGTAATTCTTAGCTTAGGGGCTATAGTAGCTTTTTGCCGTTATTGACAGTACCCTTGTTCTTGTGGTAGCGTTGTTCATTTGGTTGCTCAAGTAGCGTTTGTTGCGTTGACCCTTTGATTTAATGAAGTAGCTCTTCTTGCCTCATTGCCGTAAGTTGCAGTTGCATTTCGTGACGTTGTGATTATTATGACAGCTTCTGTATATCTCCAATCTCCCTACTCGTAGAGCTTTATTCGTTTCAGTAGAGTTGATTTCGATTCCTTCGTTGCCCTAGTTTTCTTTCTTTCTTATGTGGCATTGGTAGCGTTTGTTTTGGGAGAAATTAGTTGTTAACTTCGTTTCGGTGTGTGCGTCATTTGCTTAGTAGAGAAGATGTAGTCGTAATTGTTGCCATAGTGGCCATAGTAGCTTTTGTGCCCTTCGTTGCCTTCCTTGCGTTATTAGTGTTAGTTGTGCAAGGTAAACCTCGCTGTTGTGGTTGAAATCCATAAAAATTGCCTACAAACCCCGTTGTTTTAAAGAGTCCCGGAGGCTTTTTGGGAAGAGAGATAGACCCCTTGGCTCGCTCACGCAGCTTTGCTTCAGTAGGGTTGATTTAGTTGCCTGGTATTTGTTCAATTAGGTGTTTGTTTCTTTTGTGGCGTTAGTTGTCTTCGTTTCGTTGTTTGCCTTTGTTTTAGTGTATGCGTTATTTGTTTGGTAGAAATGAATGATGATGTAGTCGTAATTCTTAGCTTAGGGGCCATAGTAGCTTTTTGCCGTTATTGACAGTACCCTTGTTCTTGTGGTAGCGTTGTTCATTTGGTTGCCCAAGTAGCGTTTGTTGCGTTGACCCCTTGATTTAATGAAGTAGCTCTTCTTGCCTCATTGCCGTAAGTTGCAGTTGCATTTCGTGACGTTGTGATTATTATGACAGCTTCTGTATATCTCCAGTCTCCCTACTCGTAGAGCTTTATTCGTTTCAGTAGAGTTGATTTCGATTCCTTCGTTGCCCTAGTTTTCTTTCTTTGTTATGTGGCGTTGGTAGCGTTTGTTTTGGGAGAAATTAGTTGTTAACTTCGTTTCGGTGTGTGTGTCATTTGTTTAGTAGAGAAGATGTAGTCGTAATTGTTGCCATAGTGGCCATAGTAGCTTTTGTGCCCTAAGTTGCCTTCCTTGCGTTATTAGTGTTAGTTGTGCAAGGTAAACCTCGCTGTTGTGGTTGCGTTAGTTGTTGAATTTCCCCCCAGTAGCTTTAACTCCGTCCATTAATGTAGTTGCTCTTCTTGGCTGAGTTCCCTTAGTAGCATTTGCTGACGTTGTTGTTATTTTAGAACGTTTTCGTAAATCTCAGCCTCCCTTGTGGAAGATAACATCAGGTAGGAAGACTGCAAGTGTTATACTCAGCCCTTCGAGGAAAGTTTCATGGAAATAGTGAAAGAAATGGACTGCTCGTGCGCAGGGGCATTTGTGGAGGGAAGTTGGCACATTGCCAAATGACGTCAAATAATTTGGCAAAGTGCCAAGTCACCACTTATATCCGAGCAATGGTACAAGATACGAATGTTTGGTTTGTTCCTTAGTGAAGTACAATGATTTATGTCCAAACGGCAACCTTCATTTTGGAAAAAATATGAAAATCCTATGTGAAGACCTTTCAGAAAAACTGCGAAAATCATCGTTTCGTTTACATAGCTGCCTTAGCGCTTTTAGTTGCGTTAGTTGTCTAACCGGCCTCGGTTGGTTTAGTGGCCTTACTTATGTTAGTTGGCTTCTTAGTTGTTGAGTAGATGTAGCTGCGCTTCTTGCCCATGGACTTAGTTGAGCCAGGACCTTCAGTGCCCTTAGTTGTCTTATTGGCCTTGGTAGCTTTAGTGGGCTTTCTTGCGTTAGTTGGCGTCTTGTTTTAGTTGCTAAGTAGATCTGGTTGCGTTTCTTACCTAAGTGGAGATGGTTATAGCTCGATTTGATTTGATTTTATCTTTTTACCCATGTTAGCCCCCACGTGACCTACATTGGCAACTTGCCAGGTAAGTCACGTGACATGGGGGCTAGGCACGTGACTGCCCCCAACAATTAACCGTGGTAGCACCCTATTGCTCCTTAGTAACAAACTTGTATTGTCTTAACTTACTATAACCGGTGTCATTTAAGCATTTTCATAAATAGAGCTCCGTATATTCTTAGAAAGAGCACCATTGTGGAGGAGAAGATATCACGTGATATGAGTGTGGTCACGTGAGAGCTCCCAATAGGTGATAATAATCGCTGGGACCGATCATGCACCCCACCACCACCCTACCACCTCGTTGATACTGCGGGATGAAGCCCTGACAGAGCGCCGTTGTGAAGGAGGATACCGCTGGCACCACCTTGCCCGCCCCTGCGAAGGTGAACGTGCCTAATTTAAATGGATTTTTAATAATAATAATAATAACAAAAATAATAATGTCTATAGTTACTGCAGTTAACTTCATTCTCTTCTTTTTTCATTAAATCACATTTATTGTTATTGTTTTCTAGCCATCCTCTTGACTTTAGTGGCGTTAGTAGCCCAAGGGCGGGGTGCGGGAGCGGTAGTTTGCATTTAATTTAATCCAGAATTTTTTGAATGAAAAATCCATCAAAATTCCCTACAAACCCCATTGTTTAAAAGAGTCTCGGAGGCTTTTTGGGAAGAAAGATAGACCCCTTGGCTTCCTCAGGCAGCTGTTTTTGCTTCAGTAGGGTTGATGTAGTTGCCTGGTATTTGTTCACTTAGGTGTTTGTTTGTTTTGTGGCGTTAGTAGCCTTCGTTGTTGGAGAAATTAGCTGTTGCCTTTGTTTTAATGTAGTTGCTCTTCTTGGCTGAGTTCCCTTAGTTGCATTTGCTGACGTTGTTGTTATTTTAGAACGTTTCCGTAGATCTCAGCCTCCCTTGTGGAAGACAACATCAGGTAGGAAGACTGCAAGAGTTATACTCAGCCCTTCGAGGGAAGTTTTCAGGAAATAGTGAAGGAAATGGACTGCTCATGCACAGGGGCATTCGTGGGGGGAAGTTGGCGCAGTGCCAAATGACGTCACATAATTTGGCAAAGTGCCAAGTCACATGACCGGAACTTGGCACCGTGCCAAGTCACATGACCAATGTTGGAACTTTACCAAGTAAGTCACGTGACATGGGGGCTAGGCACGTGACTGCCCCAAACAAATATACATTTTAGCACCCTACATACTGTACTCCTTAGTTATTAACTGATGTAGTCTTTACTTACTATCACCCCTGTAATGAAGCATTTTCATACAGGGAGCCCTGTATATTCTTATAAAGAGCACCATTGTGGAGGAGAAAATATCACGTGATATGGGTGTGGGCACATGACATCCCCCAATAGGCGGTACCAATCGCTGGCACCAACCATGCACCCCATCACCCAACGACATCGTCCATACTGGGGGGGATGTAACCTCAGAGAGCGCCGTTGTGAAGGAGGATACCACTGACACAAGCCTGCCAGCCCCTGCGAGGGTGAATGTGCACGTGACCACGGGCGATGTGACGTGTTAGGTTGTTTACCACCGAGCACTGAGTGGATTGTTCGTTGATAGCCCTTGATAGCACCATCAAGTGTCATCAGTTGGGAAGACAATCGGCTGTCAATCAAAAACAATGACCTGCTGAAGAAGACTGCCAGCAAATTTGCCCCGCTGATACCCCAGCAGCTGGAGGTGACCCCAAAATTTGGAGCTCTGATGACACGCATAGATTTTCCCGTCGATTTTTCGAGACGAAGAGCGAGATTGCCGAGAGCGGGAGAGCTGAGATCTCGCTGTGGGACAGGAACAAATTCAGGGTTTGATCTGACCGCTCACTCCTTATGTATATAGACTAGGAATCCGAACCCGCGCTGCGCGCGGGTTCGGAGTTCCTAGCTCCTGCGGAGGGCTTGGGCGCCTCCGGCGCCCGGGCCGCCTTCGGCGGCTACTGGCACGCTTTCGCGCGCCACATTGTCAATACTTTCGATAGAGTTATTGTCATTATTGTACGTAGCAGGCTCTCGTAGCCTTGGAATATTGCCAGGTATAGAAGTGTAGTTCGTAGATTGGCTTTCAATATCAAGAGGCATCTGTCTTATTTTGCGTTGCTTTCGTCGTTCGTCTGGTTGCTTTACTTGCTGTTGTTGTCCTTCATCGTTCTAGTTAGCTTAGCTGGTGTAGTTGCGTTGTCGTAAACAAAGTTAGAATAGTGGCGGCGGTTGTTCCCGTACCGTATGTTCTTTTTTAGTTGTTGTAGTTGTATTTGTTCTCTGTTTTCATTTATTAAAATTTTGTTTTTGTTCTTCTAGCTATCTTCTTCGCTTTAGTGACGTTAGTAGGCCAAAGTTGGGGTGGGAGAGGGGTGGCTTGCATTTTATTGCATTATGCAAGAAAAATCCTTAAAACATCTCTATGAACTCCATTGTTTTGAAGAATCTTCTGGGCTTTTTTGGAAGAGTGATAGATCCCTCGGCTTCCTCAGCAGCTTTATTTCGTTTCAGTAGAGTCGATTTAGATGCCTTCGTTGCCCTAGTTTTATTTCTTTGTTATGTGGCGTTGGTAGCGTTTGTTGTGGGAGAAATTAGTTGTTAAGTTCGTTTCGGTGTGTGCGTTATTTGTTGAGTAGAGATGATGTAGTCGTAAGTGTTGCCATAGTGGCCATAGTAGCTTTGGTGCCCTTATTTGCCTTCCTTGCCTTATTTGTGTTAGTTGTGGCAGGCGCGGATCCAGCGATTGCGATGACCGGTTTGTTGCGCCGAAGGCGCAATGAAATTGGGGGTCCGGGGGCGAAGCCCCCGGAAAGAATTTTGAGCCACGCCCTTTTTCTTCTTGGGAAACGCCCTTTCTTCTTAGGCAACGCCCTTTTGAAAATGAAACGCCTACTTTCAATAAATCCTGCAGCAATGCAATTCTACGGCCATGCAACAACTTCGGTTTCTTATTTTTTATGCCTGAAACTACCCTCATAAGTGCACTGTAATTTTGTATCCATAAATATATCATAGTAAATCTTTCTACAGCATTATCACGAAAAACAGCACGAATTTCTCGAGATTTCCAGATTTGCA
The DNA here is from genome assembly GCA_039566865.1 of Aurelia coerulea. Classification (NCBI taxonomy): domain Eukaryota; kingdom Metazoa; phylum Cnidaria; class Scyphozoa; order Semaeostomeae; family Ulmaridae; genus Aurelia; species Aurelia coerulea. The sequence goes on from CM076943.1 coordinate 34,474,244, forward strand.
GCCATCTGGAGATCGCAAATGACAAACTTCGAACGTCTATTGACTGACAATACTGAAGCATATTGTACGGTGTTTGACTACAAGTACTGTAAAACCTATGGAGCTGCCTTGCGCAACTTTGAGCGGTTTTGACCGAGTTCTGACCGGGTCAGAAGGTCGAAATGAATGGGTGACCGGGTCAGAATTTCCTTCCCTTGCGCAACACTAAATTCCTTTATGAGTAAGACAATATTCGTATTGAAATAACAAACGCCGGCTTGCTAACTGCTTTCCTCACTCAATTAGCGAGGATTACGTTGCATTGAAAAAATAATTTACAATGATCATCGATAAGTGGGTACTACTGACATTCAATATTGCGCCTTCGCATAATGCCCATTTCACGTAGCCTGACTCAGACCAAAGGAGGAACTCGTATTCTCGTTTCGTCTGCGAGTCAGGCAAATTTCATGCAGATGATAAAAGTTTAGAGACAAAATGAAAATATTCATTACTCTGAAAATCTGACCGGTTTGTGCAAACCGTTCAACCCGGTCTAGATCCGCGCCTTTGTGGAAGGCAAACCTTGCTGTTCTGGTTGTCTTAGTTGCTTATGTTCCTCCCAGTAGCCTTAAGCCCCTCCATTAATGTAGGTGCTCGAATTGGGTAAGTTCTCTTAGTTGCATTTGCTGACGTTGTCGTAATTTTAGAGCGTTTTCGTAGATATCAGCCTCCCTCGTGGTAGATAACAGGTATGAAGACTGCGAGAGTTATACTCAGCCCTTCGGCAAAGGTTTTATGGAAATAGTGAACGAAATGGAGTGCTCATGAGCAGGGGCATTTGTGAGGTGAAATTGGCACATTGTCAAATGACGTCACATAATTTGGCAAAGTGCCAAGTCACATGGTCGGAACTTGGCACTGTGCCAAGTCACATGGCCAAAGATTGTTATCCGTCATTGTTGTAGTGACCTTAGCTGATGTAGTTACATTGGTATATGAAGTCAGAATATAGCTGCCGCAGTTTTTCACGTACCTGAAGTGTCTATAGTTGTTCCAGTGAAAGTCATTCTCTCCTTTTTTATCAATTCATATTTTCTGTTATTGTTTTCTAGCTATTGTGGCGTTAGTAGCCCAAGGGCGGGGTGGGGGAAGATTAGTTTGTATTTAATATAATTCATAATTTATTTAAAGAGAAATCCATAAAAATTCCCAACAACCCAATTGTTTTGAAGAATCTCGTAGGCTTTTTGGGAAGAGCGATCTCGTAGGCTTCGGCTTCCTCAGCAGCTTTATTCGTTTCAGTAGAGTTGATTTAGATTCTTTCGTTGCCGTAGTTTTATTTCTTTCTTATGTGGCGTTGGTAGCTTTTGTTGTGGGAGAAATTAGTTGTTAACTTTGTTCCGGTGTGTGCATTCTTTGTTTATTAGAGATGACGTAGTTGTAATTGTTGCCATGGTGGCCATAGTAGCTTTTGTGCCCTTAGTTGCCTTCCTTGCGTTATTAGTGTTAGCTGTGCAAGGTAAACCTCGCTGCTGTGGTTGCCTTAATTGGTTAAGTTGCTCCCAGTAGCGTTAACTCTCTCCATTAATGTAGTCGCTTTTCTTGGCTGATTTCCCTTAGTTGCATTTGCTGACGTTATTGTTATTTTAGAGCGTTTCCGTAGATCTGTGCCTCCCTTGTGGAAGATAAAATCAGGTTGGAAGACTGCAAGAGTCATGGTCAGGCCTTCGACGAAGGAAATGGAGTGCTCATGGACAGGGGAGTCTGTGGGGGGAAGTTGGCACATTGCCAAATGACGTCACATAATTTGGCAAAGTGCCAAGTCACATGATTGGAACTTGGCACCGTGCCAAGTCACGTGACCATTTTTGGCACATTGCCAAGTAAGTCACGTGACATGGGGGCAGACACGTGACTGCCCCCAACTAATATCAGATAGTGTGACTGTCCTCTCAGTGTGACCCCCTTGTTGTATATAATAGGTCATTTGAAATTAGCCAATAAGAGTCGGCTATTATGTTTAGTAAGTTCAGTATGGAGTTTGTACCAATTGAAATTAGCCAATGGCAATCTGCATATGCTAGATCTGTTAGGTCATTTGAAATTAGCCAATAAGAGTCGGCTATTATGTTTAGTAAGTTCAGTATGGAGTTTGTACCAATTGAAATTGGCCAATGGCAATCTGCATATGGTAGTTGGGCTCGGTCATTTGAAATTAGCCAATAACAGTTGGCTTTTGCCTTTAGTAGCTTCACTATGGGGTCTGTACCAATCCAAGTTAGCCAATGGCAAATAGCTAACAGGAAGTACCTTTTGTCTTTGGTGGATAAGTGGTGAATGCTGCGCACAATAACCTCTGTGCAGGTGAACGTATTCATTATGAATTGAAGTAATGAGCAACTAATGATGTGATCGTTGTTATAACGATTGTTTCCCGGAGAAGTGGCTTCCTAATGATCTTGGCACGATGAACTTCCTACCTAATGATCTTTGCACGATAATATTACCTGCAAAACTGTTGCGACATAAGATTTGGTCGTGCAGATGATCTGTAGTTGACCGCTGAATGTTAGGATAGTGATTCGTGAAGTTGAAATATCTACAGGAGTGTAGGTTTGGGGAGTAAATCTTCGAAGATAGCGATTATGAAATTTAAATTGTATGAAATTACCTTGGAGAAATAAAAGTGAAGGGAATTCAACGGAAGTTTCAGAAGGCAACAGGATGTTAGTGAAACGTAAGTAGGCCTATGTTTTCGCTGGAGCAGGAAGAAAGCTGGAGTTATTTGCTACTTGCGTATTTTTCATGACGGAACAGTTTTACTTCTTGCTTCAGATGGGAATAGGCCTAACTATACTCGTTGTTGACTTCCATATTGAGCTCACTGCAAAACGTAGGGACTTGCAAAGTCACATGATAGGAACTGGGGGGTTGTGCCGAGTCACATGATCAATTTTGGCAACGTGCCAAGTGAGTCACGTGACATGGGGTGCCATCACGTGACTGCCCCCAGTCAGTTTTCCCATTGTTTCTGTGGAGGTGTGCCCCACCCTCTACGGAGGAGGACCTGAGCCCCTGCAAAGTTCCATTGGGTGACGTCGGTGTTACGTAGCCCCTAGGTTGTTGACAATCCAGCATTGTTTTCCGTCGACAAACCCATTTTGTCCGTTGACGACCCTTGATGACCCCATCAAGAGTCGTTAGTGACTCACGTCGATTGTTCCGTGACGTTCAACCTACGTCAAACTGGAAAATAGGACGGCTGCCAAAAAGTTGCCCCGCTCATACCCCAGCGGAAGTGGCTGCTCCCAACTTCTCACACACATTCGGCTAACTTAGATTTTCGGGGCGATTTTTTGAGTGGAAGAGCGGCGGCGAGGGGGCACGGGAACATAGGGATCCCGACACTGCACACAAACATATTCCACCACAAAAGAACAATCTTAACCGATCGTGCACCCGTTATATATAAGACTAGGAATCCGAACCCGCGCTGCGCGCGGGTTCGGAGTTCCTAGCTCCTGCGGAGGGCTTGGGCGCCTCCGGCGCCCGGGCCGCCTGCCGCGCTTCGCGCGCCATATTATCAGTACTTTCAGTATTATTTTTGTCGTTGGTGTGGTTTCTTTATACTTGCTCTTGTTATCCTTCATTGTTCTAGTTACCTTAGCTGATGTAGTTGCATTGGTAGATGAAGTGAGAATAGTTGTAGCAGTTCTTCGGGCACCTGGAGTGTATTAGTAGTAGGCCTTAATTAGTAATAGGCCTTAATTAGTAGTAGGGCTTCTTAGTAGGCCTTGTTAGTAGGTGTTAATTAGCTGTCGTAGACCTTAATTAACTGTAATTGTAGCTATTTATTTTCTAGCCTACTTTAAATAGATAGAATAAAAAAAAATAATAAAAAAAATAACGATGTCTATAGTTATTGCAGTTAATATTATTCTCTTCCTTTTTCATTAATTCACATTTTTTGTTCTTGTTTTCTAGCTATCTCCTTGACTTTAGTGGCGTTAGTAGCCCAAGGGCGGGATGGGGGAGCGGTAGATTGCATTTAATTTAATTTAATCCATAATTTTTTAAAGAAAGATCCATAAGAATTCCCTACAAGCCCCATTGTTTTATAGAGTCCAGGAGTCTTTTTGGGAAGAGAGATAGACCCCATGGCTTCTTCAGGCAGCTTTTTTTGTTTCATTAGGGTTGATTTATTTGCCTGGTATTTGTTCACTTAGGTGTTTGTTTTTTTTTTTGTGGCTTTATTAGCATTCGTTGTTGGAGAAATTAGTTGTTGCCTTTAACATGTTTCTCTTCTTTTTCATTAATTCACATTTTTTGTTATTGTTTTCTAGCTATCCTCTGGACTTTAGTGGCGTTAGTAGCCCAAGGGCGGGGTGGGGGAGCGGTAGTTTGCATTTGATTTAATCCATAATATTTCAAAGGAAAATCCATAAAAATTCACTACAAAGCCCATTGTTTTCAAGAGTCCCGTAGGCTTTTTGGAAAGAGAGATAGAGCCCTTGGCTTCCTCAGGCGGCTTTGTGTCAGTCGGGTTGATTTAGTTGCATGGAATTTGTTCACTTAGGTATTTGTTTCTTTTGTGGCGTTAGCAGCCTTCGTTGTTTGCCTTTGTTTTAGTGTATGCGCTATTTGTTTGGTAGAAATGATGTAGTCGCAATTCTTTGCTTAGCGGCCATAGTAGCTTTTTGCCGTTATTGACGGTACCATTGTTGTTGTGGTAGCGTTGTTCATTTGGTTGCCCAAGTAGCGTTTGTTGCGCTCACCCCTTGATTGCCGTAAGTTGCAGTTGCATTTCGTGACGTTGTGATTATTTTTATTGTGACCGCTTCGGTAGATCTCCAGTCTCCCTACTCGTAGAAATTTTTCGTTTCAGTAGAGTTGATATAGATTCCTTCGTTGCCCTAGTTGTCTTTCTTTCTTTTGTGGCGTTGGTAGCGTTTGTAGTGGGAGAAATTAGTTGTTAACCTCGTTTTGGTATGTGCGTTATTTGTTTAGTAGAGAAGATGTAGTCGTAATTGTTGCCATAGTGGCCGTAGTAGCTTTTGTGCCCTTAGTTGCCTTCCTTGGGTTATTAGTGTTAGTTGTGCAAGGTAAACTTCGCTGTTCTGGTTGCATTAGTTGTCGAAGTTCCTCCCAGTAGCTTTAAATCCGTCCATTAATGTAGTTGCTCTTCTTGGCTGAGTTCCCTTAGTTGCATTTGCTGACGTTGTTGTTATTTTAGAACGTTTCCATAGATCTCAACCTCCCTTGTGGAAGATAATATCAGGTAGGAAGACTGCAAGAGTTAGATCGGTTAGGTCATTTGAAATTAGCCAATAACAGTCGGCTTTCATCTTTAGTAGCTTCACTATGTGGTCTGTACCAATCCAAATTAGCCAATGGCAATCTGCATATGCTAGATCGGTTTGGTCATTTGAAATTAGCCAATAACAGTCGGCTTTCGTCTTTAGTAGCTTCACTATGGGGTCTGTACCAATCCAAATTAGCCAATGGCAATCTGCATATGGTAGAGGGGCTAGGTAATGTGAAAATAGCTAACAGGAAGTACCTTTTGTCTTTGCTTGATAAGTGCTGACTGCTGCGCACAATAACCTCTGTGCAGGTGAACGTGTTGATTATGCATTGAAGTAATGAGCAAGTAATGATGTGATCGTCCTTATAACGATTGTTTCCCCGAGAAGTGGCTTCCTAATGATCTTGGCACGATTAACTTCCTACCTAATGATCTTGGCACGATAAAATTACCTGCAAAATCTGTTGCGTCGTAAGATTTGGTCGTGCAGATGAGCTTTAGTTGACCGCTGAATGTTAGGATAGTGATTCGTGAAGTTGAAATATCTACAGGAGTGTTTGTTTGGGGAGTAGATCTTCGAAAACAGCGATTATGGAATTTAAATTGGATGAAATTACCTTGGGGGAAAAAGTGATGGGAATTCAACGGAAGTTTCAGAATGAAGAGCATGGAAGTGAAACGTAAGTAGGCCTATGTTTTCGCTGGAGCAGGAAGAAAGCTGGAGTTTTTATGCTACTTGCGTATTTTTCGCGACAGAACAGTGTTACTTCTTGCTTCAGTAGAGGGGAATAGGCCTAACTTGTTGTTTACTTCCACATTGAGCTCACTCGAAACGTAGGGACTTGCCAAGTCACATGATAGGTCACATGACAAATTTTGGCAACGTGCCAAGTGAGTCACGTGACATGGGGTGCCATCACGTGACTGCCCCCAGTCAGTTTTCCCATTGTTTGTGTGGGTGTGAGCCCCAACTGTTGCGGAGGAGGGACTGACCCCTGTGAAGTACCATTGCGTGACGTCGGTGTTACGTAGCCCCTAGGTTGTTGACAATCCAGCATTGTTTTCCGTCGACAAACCGACTTTGTCCGTTGACGACCCTTGATGGCCCCATCAAGAGTCGTTAGTGACTCACCTCGATTGTTCCGTGACGTTGAACGTACGTCAAACTGGAAAATAGGACGGCTGCCAAAAAGTTCCCCCACTCCTACCCCAGCGCGAGTGGCTGCCCCCATCTTCTCACAACGATTCGGCTAGCTTAGATTTTCGGGGTGATTTTTCGAGTGGAAGAGCGGCGGCGAGGGGGCAGGGGAAGTGGGAGATGATAACAGTGCAGACAAACATATTCCATGACAAAAGAACAATCTTATCCGATCGTGCACCCGTTATATATAAGACTAGGAATCCGAACCCGCGCTGCGCGCGGGTTCGGAGTTCCTAGCTCCTGCGGAGGGCTTGGGCGCCTTGGGCGGCCACTGTCGCGCTTCGCGCGCCACAATATGAGTACTTTCAGTGTTATTTTCTTCGTTGGTGTGGTTGCTTTATACTTGCTCTTGTTATCCGTCATTGTCATAGTTACCTTAGCTCATGTACAATGCCTGCCAAAAGTCTTGGAACACCTTTGCAATTTTTGCATTTTTTTGCGATTTCCCCCTCTCCCCCTCAGAACAATGTTGTTCTGTGATGACAAAATGGGGATGGCAGGACGATTCGCGACTCTGATGGAATGCTAGGACAATAACCTTGCAAATCAACATTGTTTTGGGGGTGAGGTGGTGCTTAAGCCTAATCGCTATGGCTAGAACTGCGGATTGTCAAGAAATGGCCTAAGTGTTGCAAGGACTTTTGGCAGGCATTGTAGTTGCATTGGTAGATGAAGTGAGAATAGTTGCCGCAGTTCTTCACGTACCTGAAGTGTGTTAGTAGTAGGCCTTAATTAGTAGAAGGTCTTAATTAGTAGTAGGCCTTCTTAGTAGCCCTTCTTAGTAGGCGTTAATTAGCTCTCGTAGCCTTAATTAGCTGTAATTTTAGCTATATATTTTCTAGCCTACTTTAAATAGATTTTTAATAAAAAAATAATAACAAAAATAGTAATGTCTATAGTTATAGCAGTTAACTTTATTCTCTTCTTTTTTCATTAAATCACATTTTTTGTTCTTGTTTTCTAGCATTCCTCTTGACTTTAGTGGCGTTAGTAGCCCAAGGGCGGGGTGGGGGAGCGGTAGTTTGCATTTAATTTAATTCAGAATTTTTTAAATGAAAAATACATCAAAATTCCCTACAAACCCCATTGTTTGAAAGAGTTCCGGAGACTTTTTGGGAAGAGAGATAGACCCCTTGGCTTCCTCAGGCAGCTTTTTTCCTTCAGTAGGGTTGATTTAGTTGCCTGGTATTTGTTCACTTAGGTGTTTGTTTCTTTCGTGGCGTTAGTAGCCTTCGTTGTTGGAGAAATTAGTTGTTGCCTTTGTTTTAGTGTATGCGTTATTTGTTTGGTAGAAATGATGTAGTCGTAATTCTTGGCTTAGGGGCCATAGTAGCTTTTTTGCTGTTATTAACGGTACCATCGTTGTTGTGGTAGCATTGTTCATTTGGTTGCCCAAGTAGCGTTTGTTGCGTTGACCCATTGATTAATGAAGTTGCTCTTCTTGCCTCATTGCCGTAAGTTGCAGTAGCATTTCGTGACGTTGTGATTATTGTGACCGCTTCGGTAGATCTCAAGTCTCCCTACTCGTAGAGCTTTATTTGAGTCAGTAGAGTTGATTTAGATTCCTTCATTGCCCTAGTTTTCTTTCTTTCTTATGTGGCGTTCGTAGCGTTTGTTGTGGGAGAAATTAGTTGTTAACTTCGTTACGGTGTGTGCGTTATTTGTTTAGTAGAGAAAATATAGTCGTAATTGTTGCCATAGTGGCCATAGTAGATTTTGTGCCCTTAGTTGCCTTCCTTGCGTTATTAGTGTTAGTTGTGCAAGGTAAACCTCGCTGTTGTGGTTGCATTAGTTGTTGAAGTTCCTCCCAGTAGCTTTAACTCCGTCCATTAATGTAGTTGCTCTTCTTGGCTCAGTTTCCTTAGTTGCATTTGCTGACGTTGTTGTTATTTTAGAACGTTTCCGTAGATGTCAGCATCCCTTGTGGAAGATAACATCAAGTAGGAAGACTGCAAGAGTTATACTCAGCCCTTGGAGGGAAGTTTTCAGGAAATAGTGAAGGAAATGGACTGCTCATGCACAGGGGCATTTGTGGGGGGAAGTTGGCACAGTGCCAAATGACGTCACATAATTTGGCAAAGTGCCAAGTCACATGACCGGAACTTGGCAGCGTGCCAAGTCACATGACCAATTTTGGAACTTTGCCAAGTAAATCACGTGACATGGGGGCAGACACGTGACTGCCCCCAACTAATGTGAGATAGTGTGACTGCCCTCACAGTGTAGCCTCCTTTTGTATGGGATAGGTCATTTGAAATTAGCCAATAAGAGTCGGCTATTATGTTTAGTAAGTTCAGTATGGAGTTTGTACCAATTGAAATCAGCCAATGGCAATCTGCCTATGCTAGATGGGTTGGGTCATTTGAAATTAGCCAATAACAGTCACCTTTCATCTTTAGTAGCTTCACTATGGGGCTTGTACCAATTGAAATTAGCCAATGGCAATCTGCATATGCTAGATCGGTTAGGTCATTTGAAATTAGCCAATAACAGTCAGCTTTCATCTTTAGTAGCTTCACTATGGAGTTGGTACCAATTGAAATTAGCCAATGGCAATCTGCATATGGTAGATGGGTTGGGTCATTTGAAATTAGCCAATAACAGTCACCTTTCATCTTTAGTAGCTTCACTATGGGGTTTGTACCAATTGAAATTAGCCAATGGCAATCTGCCTATGGTAGATGGGTTGGGTCATTTGAAATTAGCCAATAACAGTCACCTTTCATCTTTAGTAGCTTCACTATGGGGTTTGTACCAATTGAAATTAGCCAATGGCAATCTGCCTATGGTAGATGGGTTGGGTCATTTGAAATTAGCCAATAACAGTCACCTTTCATCTTTAGTAGCTTCACTATGGAGTTTGTACCAATTGAAATTAGCCAATGGCTATCTGCATATGCTAGATCTGTTATGTCATTTGAAATTAGCCAATAACAGTCCCATTGATTAAATGAAGTTGCTCTTCTTGCCTCATTGCCGTAAGTAGCAGTTGCATTTCGTGACGTTGTGATTATTGTGACCGCTTCGGTAGATCTCCAGTCTCCCTACTGGTAGAGCTTTATTCGAGTCAGTAGAGTTGATTTAGATTCCTTCATTGCCCTAATTTTCTTCCTTTCTTATGTGGCGTTCGTAGCGTGTGTTGTGGGAGAAATTAGTTGTTAACTTCGTTTCGGTGTGTGCGTTATTTGTTTAGTAGAGAAAATATAGTCGTAATTGTTGCCATAGTGGCCATTGTAGCTTTTGTGCCCTTAGTTGCCTTCCTTGCGTTATTAGTGTTAGTTGTGCAAGGTAAACCTCGCTGTTGTGGTTGCATTAGTTGTTGAAGTTCCTCCCAGTAGCTTTAACTCCGTCCATTAATGTAGTTGCTCTTCTTGGTTAATTTCCCTTAGTTGCATTTGCTGACGTTGTTGTTATTTTAGAACGTTTCCGTAGATCTCAGCCTCCCTTGTGGAAGATAAGATCAGGTAGGAAGACTGCAAGAGTTATACTCAGCTCTTCGAGGAAAGTTTTATGGCAACAGTGGAAGAAATGGACTGCTCATGCGCAGGGGCATTTGTGGGGGGAAGTTGGCACATTGCCAAATGACGTCACATAATTTGGCAAAGTGCCAAGTCATATGACCAATTTTGGAACTTTGCCAAGTAAGTCACGTGACATGGTGGCAGACACGTGACTGCCCCCAACTAAAGTGAGATAGTGTGACTGCCCTGACAGTGTAGCCCCCTTTTGTATGGGATAGGTCAATTGAAATTAGCCAATAAGAGTCGGCTGTTATGTTTAGTAAGTTCACTATGGGTTTTGTACCAATTGAAATTAGCCAATGGGAATCTGCATATGCTAGATCTGTTGGATCTTTTGAAATTAGCCAATAGCAGTCGGCTTTCATTTTTTGTAGCTTCACTATGGGTTTTGTACCAATTGAAATTAGCCAATGGCAATCTGCATATTCTAGATAGGTTAGGTCATTTGAAATTAGCCAATAGCAGTCGGCAATTATGTTCAGTAAGTTCAGTAAAGAGTCCGTACCAATTGAATTTAGCCAATGGCAATCTGCCTATGCTAGATGGGTTGGGTCATTTGAAATTAGCCAATAACAGTCGGCTTTTGCCTTTAGTAGCTTCACTATGGAGTCTGTACCAATCCAAATTAGCCAATGGCAATCTGCATATGGTAGAGGGGCTAGGTTATGTGAAAATAGCCAACAGGAAGTACCTTTTGTCTTTGCTGGATAAGTGCTGAATGCTGCGCACATTAACCTCTGTGCAGGTGAAGGTAATCATTATGCATTGAAGTAATGAGCAACTAAATTAGCCAATGGGAATCTGCATATGCTAGATCTGTTGGATCTTTTGAAATTAGCCAATAGCAGTCGGCTTTCATTTTTTGTAGCTTCACTATGGGTTTTGTACCAATTGAAATTAGCCAATGGCAATCTGCATATTCTAGATAGGTTAGGTCATTTGAAATTAGCCAATAGCAGTCGGCAATTATGTTCAGTAAGTTCAGTAAAGAGTCCGTACCAATTGAATTTAGCCAATGGCAATCTACCTATGCTAGATGGGTTGGGTCATTTGAAATTAGCCAATAACAGTCGGCTTTTGCCTTTAGTAGCTTCACTATGGAGTCTGTACCAATCCAAATTAGCCAATGGCAATCTGCATATGGTAGAGGGGCTAGGTTATGTGAAAATAGCCAACAGGAAGTACCTTTTGTCTTTGCTGGATAAGTGCTGAATGCTGCGCACATTAACCTCTGTGCAGGTGAAGGTAATCATTATGCATTGAAGTAATGAGCAACTAATGATGTGATCGTCCTTATAACGATTGTTTCCCGGAGAAGTGGCTTCCTAATGATCTTGGCACGATTAACTTCCTACCTAATGATCTTGGCACGATAAAATTATCTGCAAAATCTGTGGCGTCGTAAGAATTAGTCCTGCAGATGATCTGTAGTTGACCGCTGAATGTTAGGATAGTGATTCGTGAAGTTGAAATATCTACAGGAGTGTTTGTTTGGGGAGTAGATCTTCGAAAACAGCGATTATCGAATTTAAATTGGATGAAATTACCTTGGGGGAAATTGTGATGGGAATTCAACGGAAGTTTCGGAAATCAAGAGCATGGAAGTGAAACGTAAGTAGGCCTGTGTTTTCGCTGGAGCAGGAAGAAAGCTGGAGTTATATGCTGCTTTCGTATTTTTCATGACAGAACAGTTTTAGTTCTTGCTTCAGATGGGAATAGGCCTATCTATACTCGTTGTTGACTTCCAAATCGAGCTCACTGGAAACGTGGCAACTTGCTAAGTCACATGATAGGAACTCGAGGTAGTGCCGAGTCACATGACCAATTTTGGCAACGTGCCAAGTGTGTCACGTGACATGGGGTGCCAACACGTGACTGCCCCCATTCAGTTTCCCCATTGTTTTTGTGGAGGTGAGCCCCAACTGTTGTGGAGGAGGAACTGAGCCCCTGTGAAGGTGACTGCGTGACGTCGGTGTTACGTATTCCCTAGGTTGTTGACAATCCTGCATTGTTTTCTGTTGACAAATCGACTTTGTCCGTTGACGACCCTTGATGACCCCATCAATAGTCGTTAGTGACTCACCTCCATTGTTCCGTGACGTTCAACCTACGTCAAACTGGAAAATAGGACGGCTGCCAAAAAGTTCCCCCGCTCCTACCCCAGCGCGAGTGGCTGCCCCCATCTTCTCACACCGATTCGGCTAGCTTAGATTTTCGGGGTGATTTTTCGAGTGGAAGAGCGGCGGCGAGGGGGCAGGGGAAGTGGGAGATGATAACAGAGCATACACACAAATTCGAGGACAAAAGAACAATCTTAACCGATCGCGCGCTCCTTATATATAGAGACTAGGAATCCGAACCCGCGCTGCGCGCGGGTTCGGAGTTCCTAGCTCCTGCGGAGGGCTTGGGCGCCTCCGGCGCCCGGGCCGCCTGCGGCGGCCACTGTCGCGCTTCGCGCGCCATATTATCAGTAGTTTCAGTGTTATTTTTGTCGTTGGTATGGTTTCTTTATACTTGCTCTTGTTATCCTTCATTGTTCTAGTTACCTTAGCTGATGTAGTTGCATTGGTAGATGAAGTGAAAATAGTTGTAGCAAGTTCTTCGGGTACCTGGAGTGTGTTAGTAGTCCCGGGGGGGGGGTACATGACTTGTGGATGGACGGGGGTCTGCCGCCCGGTTTTCAGAAAGCTACCCTCTCCTAATTACCGAAATTTGCTTTGGTACCCACTTTTATGATGAATTTTGGCGGAAAATTGCCCATTTTAACCATGTTTTGCGAATTTCAGCGAAATCCCACCCTTGTTTATGGATAATTAGCCGAAAAAGGACCCTTGTTTAGAGAATTTTAGGCCCAAAAACCCACCCATATGGGCGGCACATACCCGTACCTTGAACATGTTATGTACCCCCCCGGGGTTAGTAGTAGGCCTTAATTAGTAATAGGGCTTAATTAGTAGTAGGGCTTCTTAGTAGGCCTTGTTAGTAGGCGTTAATTAGCTGTCGTAGACCTTAATAAACTGTAATTGTAGCTATTTATTTTCTAGCCTACTTTAAATAGATAGAATAAAAAAAAATAATAAAAAAAATAGCGATGTCGATGTCTTCTAGGCGGAAGAGTAATTTGCCTCTCTCAGGCTAACTCCGTTGTTATTCATTTATGTTTTTATTTTAGATTGTAAATATAGGTAATTTGTTAGTAATTTTTAGTAATATTGTGAAGTTTGGCACGGCCCCCTGTAAAGCAATCCTCTCGATTGACGGGGCTACCGTGTAAAAATAATGAAAAATGAAATAATAATAATAATAATAATAATAGCAACCAATTCTCCATTCCGGAGCAGTTACAAGCTACAAAACATGGGTATTGCACCAGTAACACAGGTTTTTTTGGGTGTTTTTCTTTTTCCTATTTATGATAAAAACATCTCAACCATTTTAAAAATCTTTCCGAGTTTTGTTGGGTCACTTTTCAGTAAATCATTTGTGTTCAAAGATCTTTCTTTAAAATTTTGGCACTGAAATAAGTGTTCAATGGTTTCTTCTTGAGCTCCACACCTTCTGCATAAGGCATTTTCATGTTTTCCCTTATAGTTAGCTTTTAAGTCAGTCATGTTTAGTTTCAAAGACAATAGGTTTGCTGCATGTTTATGATTAATGTATTCTTTTTTCCCAAAGCAATTGTTTTTTAGTAATCTTAATTTTGTTTTGTTACATTTCTTCATATCTTTTTGTATTATCGAAGTTATTCTATTTACTATCATATTTTTCCATTCTTTGCTTGTCAGCTTGCCTATTTGTTCCTCTGAGATATCTATGTTTAGCTCTTTTAAATCATTTTTTGTTTCTGAGTCCCAGCATTTATCTAGATTTAGACGTTTTTGCTCCTCATAAACCTTTTTCGTTAGTCGACTGTCTTTCATTTTTATCAACTTTCTAAGGTATACAAGTCTTTTCATTTTTATCCTGTAAGTAATTGGCATAAGACCACATTCATATGTTATACCTTCATATGGTGTTGTACTTGGAATGGAATTAGTTTTTGTTACTGCATCTTTTTGTATTTTCTCTAGTATTTTTAATTGTTGTTTTGACACATTTGTCCATGTTTCACATCCATATAGTATTTTGGGAATTAGTATAGACTCAATAAGTTTTATACTGATCTCCTTTTTTTGTTTTTTGAAAGTTGGTTGATCAACCAAAAATTTTATTTCATTAATTATACCCATTGCAGCTTTCTTTTTGTTTGAAATGTTATCATCTAATGTTCCTTTATTATTTTTCATGTCCCCAAGATATTTGTAGCTTTCTACCTCCTTTACTGTGCAGTTGTTTAATTTCAGTTCATTTGATTGGTTACCTCTTTTGAGCTTATTGAATTTCATTGTCAAACATTCACTTTTATCCATGTTAAAATTAAGTAAGTTTTGTTTCTGGTATATTTCAAGAATATTTAACATTTCTTGCATTTTGTTTGTTGAAATTGAAGCAAGCATGATATCATCTTGGTAAAGTAACGGGGGTATCAAGATATTTCCGTACCTTATTCCTAAATTTTGATCATATATTGGTTTTACTCCTTTATCAATGTGGTTGGCACATATGGGTGCTGCTAGAATTGTACCCTGTTTTAGGTTTTCCCCTATTCCTATCTCTGTTGTTGTTCCATTTGGGGAATCAATTCTTATGGAGCTTTCTTTGTTAAGTTCATATATGCTTTTCAAACATTTTCCTTTTACTCCACTTCTGTATAGGTCTATCAGACACGATTTTAAATGTAGTTTATCAAACGCTTTCTCCAAGTCAAGAAACATGAATTTTATATTACATCTTATATATTTGTAATAATCAATGATAGCCTGGCTAACAAATAAGTGGTCAAGTGTTGATCTACCTTTCCTTCCACCAGCCGCTGCCTCAGAAAAACCTTTATCTATGTTTGTAATCTGTCTATTTAAAATCATTTTTTCATAGATTTTACTGATGCTAGATGTGAGAAATATTCCACGCCAATTTTTTAGCTCTCTTCTGTTCCCTTTCTTTTTATATAACGTTTTAACAATTATTTTCTTCCATTTTTTTGGAATTATCCCTTTCTCAAAAGAAATGTTAAAAATTTTCAGCATGAAGTCTAAAAATTTTTGTCCTGTATTCATATATATTTCATTGGAGATGTTATCATCTCCCGGTGCTTTTTTTGTTTTCAGTTGTTGAATTGCCTCCAAAAGCTCCCATTTTTTAAATGGCCTATCAGTGGGAAACTTAATTTTTTCATGTTTTTTCATAATGCCTAAAAATAATTTGTTTTTAAATTTTATATGTCTTCTATATTGTTTTTCTGGTTCTCTGTTCGTTAGTAATTTTTTGAAGTAGTTCTCATGCTCTTTCAGAATTTCACCAACATCTGTCAGTTCTATCCCTTCCTCATTTATTAATGAGGTTGGGTATTCATGTTTTTTGCCAAGTAACTTCGTTCTAAGATTGTAGAATTCTGTGCTGTTCACCTTAACCTTTTTAACTTGATCGATATTCTTTTCCAAATTTATCTTTTTAAGATCATTTTTGATCCTAAGGATTCTTTTATTGATTAATTTAATCCTAATTTTGTAAATTTCCACTTTTATTAAATTACCTGTGTTTACATAGTTTGTAAGTTTCCTTTTTAGCTGTCTCTTTTTTCCTCTTAATTCTTTTTCATTTTTTGTCACATCTTGTTTTGCTCCTCTCCTTTTATGATATTTTCTAAAGCATTTCTCACTTACATTATTAACCTCTTCTTCCCACTTTTCATATATGCTATCTAGATTCTTGTCATTTTTTCCAACCTTCAATTGGCAATCTTCTGTTTGTTTCTTAAATTCTAGAAGTGAGTTCTTTGTTAGGATCCATTTACATGACTTAGGATTACTTGTGAAAGGATTATTTGTTTTAAGATTCAAGTTAATGATGATTGCATTGTGGTCTGATTCTTTCACACTATCCTTAGAGTACCTTTGCATGACAAAGTTTCTGTCTTCATCTATACACATTTGTTCAGTTTTATGATAGCATTTTTGATTAGTTAGGACATAGTCTAAAACTGATTTCCTTTCATCATTTTCACTGTCAGTTGTTACAATCCTTGTCCATAACCCTGAGCATTTTGGACTGTTGTTAACTATTTCAAGAAAGAAATAAAATGAAATATAATTATTGCAGTTAATATTATTCTCTTCTTTTTTCATAAATTCACATTTTTTGTTATTGTTTTCTAGCTATCTCCTTGACTTTAGTGGCGTTAGTAGCCCAAGGGTGGGGTGGGGGAGCGGTAGATTGCATTTAATTTAATCAATAATTTGTTAAAGAAAGATCCATAAGAATTCCCTACAAACCCCATTGTTTTATAGAGTCCAGGAGGCTTTTTGGGAAGAGAGATAGACCCCATGGCTTCTTCAGGCAGGTTTTTTTGTTTCGGTAGGGTTGATTTATTTGCCTGGTATTTGTTCACTTAGGTGTTTGTTTTTTTGTGGCGTTAGTAGCCTTCGTTGTTGGAGAAATTAGTTGTTGCCTTTAACATGATTCTCTTCTTTTTCATTAATTCGCATTTTTTGTTATTGTTTTCTAGCTATCCTCTTGACGTTAGTGGCGTTAGTAGCCCAAGGGCGGGGTGGGGAGCGGTAGTTTGCATTTGATTTAATCCATAATATTTTAAAGGGAAATCCATAAAAATTCCCTACAAAGCCCATTGTTTTCAAGAGTCCCGGAGGCTTTTTAGGAAGAGAGATAGACCCCTTGGCTTGCTCAGGCAGCTTTGCTTCAGTTGGGTTGATTTAGTTGCCTGGTATTTGTTCACTTAGGTGTTTGTTTCTTTTGTGGCGTTAGTAGTCTTCGTTGTTTGCCTTTGTTTTAGTGTATGCATTATTTGTTTGGTAGAAATGATGTAGTCGTAATTCTTAGCTTAGGGGCTATAGTAGCTTTTTGCCGTTATTGACAGTACCCTTGTTCTTGTGGTAGCGTTGTTCATTTGGTTGCTCAAGTAGCGTTTGTTGCGTTGACCCTTTGATTTAATGAAGTAGCTCTTCTTGCCTCATTGCCGTAAGTTGCAGTTGCATTTCGTGACGTTGTGATTATTATGACAGCTTCTGTATATCTCCAATCTCCCTACTCGTAGAGCTTTATTCGTTTCAGTAGAGTTGATTTCGATTCCTTCGTTGCCCTAGTTTTCTTTCTTTCTTATGTGGCATTGGTAGCGTTTGTTTTGGGAGAAATTAGTTGTTAACTTCGTTTCGGTGTGTGCGTCATTTGCTTAGTAGAGAAGATGTAGTCGTAATTGTTGCCATAGTGGCCATAGTAGCTTTTGTGCCCTTCGTTGCCTTCCTTGCGTTATTAGTGTTAGTTGTGCAAGGTAAACCTCGCTGTTGTGGTTGAAATCCATAAAAATTGCCTACAAACCCCGTTGTTTTAAAGAGTCCCGGAGGCTTTTTGGGAAGAGAGATAGACCCCTTGGCTCGCTCACGCAGCTTTGCTTCAGTAGGGTTGATTTAGTTGCCTGGTATTTGTTCAATTAGGTGTTTGTTTCTTTTGTGGCGTTAGTTGTCTTCGTTTCGTTGTTTGCCTTTGTTTTAGTGTATGCGTTATTTGTTTGGTAGAAATGAATGATGATGTAGTCGTAATTCTTAGCTTAGGGGCCATAGTAGCTTTTTGCCGTTATTGACAGTACCCTTGTTCTTGTGGTAGCGTTGTTCATTTGGTTGCCCAAGTAGCGTTTGTTGCGTTGACCCCTTGATTTAATGAAGTAGCTCTTCTTGCCTCATTGCCGTAAGTTGCAGTTGCATTTCGTGACGTTGTGATTATTATGACAGCTTCTGTATATCTCCAGTCTCCCTACTCGTAGAGCTTTATTCGTTTCAGTAGAGTTGATTTCGATTCCTTCGTTGCCCTAGTTTTCTTTCTTTCTTATGTGGCGTTGGTAGCGTTTGTTTTGGGAGAAATTAGTTGTTAACTTCGTTTCGGTGTGTGTGTCATTTGTTTAGTAGAGAAGATGTAGTCGTAATTGTTGCCATAGTGGCCATAGTAGCTTTTGTGCCCTAAGTTGCCTTCCTTGCGTTATTAGTGTTAGTTGTGCAAGGTAAACCTCGCTGTTGTGGTTGCGTTAGTTGTTGAATTTCCCCCCAGTAGCTTTAACTCCGTCCATTAATGTAGTTGCTCTTCTTGGCTGAGTTCCCTTAGTAGCATTTGCTGACGTTGTTGTTATTTTAGAACGTTTTCGTAAATCTCAGCCTCCCTTGTGGAAGATAACATCAGGTAGGAAGACTGCAAGTGTTATACTCAGCCCTTCGAGGAAAGTTTCATGGAAATAGTGAAAGAAATGGACTGCTCGTGCGCAGGGGCATTTGTGGAGGGAAGTTGGCACATTGCCAAATGACGTCAAATAATTTGGCAAAGTGCCAAGTCACCACTTATATCCGAGCAATGGTACAAGATACGAATGTTTGGTTTGTTCCTTAGTGAAGTACAATGATTTATGTCCAAACGGCAACCTTCATTTTGGAAAAAATATGAAAATCCTATGTGAAGACCTTTCAGAAAAACTGCGAAAATCATCGTTTCGTTTACATAGCTGCCTTAGCGCTTTTAGTTGCGTTAGTTGTCTAACCGGCCTCGGTTGGTTTAGTGGCCTTACTTATGTTAGTTGGCTTCTTAGTTGTTGAGTAGATGTAGCTGCGCTTCTTGCCCATGGACTTAGTTGAGCCAGGACCTTCAGTGCCCTTAGTTGTCTTATTGGCCTTGGTAGCTTTAGTGGGCTTTCTTGCGTTAGTTGGCGTCTTGTTTTAGTTGCTAAGTAGATCTGGTTGCGTTTCTTACCTAAGTGGAGATGGTTATAGCTCGATTTGATTTGATTTTATCTTTTTACCCATGTTAGCCCCCACGTGACCTACATTGGCAACTTGCCAGGTAAGTCACGTGACATGGGGGCTAGGCACGTGACTGCCCCCAACAATTAACCGTGGTAGCACCCTATTGTTCCTTAGTAACAAACTTGTATTGTCTTAACTTACTATAACCGGTGTCATTTAAGCATTTTCATAAATAGAGCTCCGTATATTCTTAGAAAGAGCACCATTGTGGAGGAGAAGATATCACGTGATATGAGTGTGGTCACGTGAGAGCTCCCAATAGGTGATAATAATCGCTGGGACCGATCATGCACCCCACCACCACCCTACCACCTCGTTGATACTGCGGGATGAAGCCCTGACAGAGCGCCGTTGTGAAGGAGGATACCGCTGGCACCACCTTGCCCGCCCCTGCGAAGGTGAACGTGCCTAATTTAAATGGATTTTTAATAATAATAATAATAACAAAAATAATAATGTCTATAGTTACTGCAGTTAACTTCATTCTCTTCTTTTTTCATTAAATCACATTTATTGTTATTGTTTTCTAGCCATCCTCTTGACTTTAGTGGCGTTAGTAGCCCAAGGGCGGGGTGCGGGAGCGGTAGTTTGCATTTAATTTAATCCAGAATTTTTTGAATGAAAAATCCATCAAAATTCCCTACAAACCCCATTGTTTAAAAGAGTCTCGGAGGCTTTTTGGGAAGAAAGATAGACCCCTTGGCTTCGTCAGGCAGCTGTTTTTGCTTCAGTAGGGTTGATGTAGTTGCCTGGTATTTGTTCACTTAGGTGTTTGTTTGTTTTGTGGCGTTAGTAGCCTTCGTTGTTGGAGAAATTAGTTGTTGCCTTTGTTTTAATGTAGTTGCTCTTCTTGGCTGAGTTCCCTTAGTTGCATTTGCTGACGTTGTTGTTATTTTAGAACGTTTCCGTAGATCTCAGCCTCCCTTGTGGAAGACAACATCAGGTAGGAAGACTGCAAGAGTTATACTCAGCCCTTCGAGGGAAGTTTTCAGGAAATAGTGAAGGAAATGGACTGCTCATGCACAGGGGCATTCGTGGGGGGAAGTTGGCGCAGTGCCAAATGACGTCACATAATTTGGCAAAGTGCCAAGTCACATGACCGGAACTTGGCACCGTGCCAAGTCACATGACCAATTTTGGAACTTTGCCAAGTAAGTCACGTGACATGGGGGCTAGGCACGTGACTGCCCCCAACAAATATACATTTTAGCACCCTACATACCACTCCTTAGTTATCAACTGATGTAGTCTTTACTTACTATCACCCCTGTAATGAAGCATTTTCATACAGGGAGCCTGTATATTCTTATAAAGAGCACCATTGTGGAGGAGAAAATGTCACGTGATATGGGTGTGGTCACGTGACATCCCCCAATAGGTGGTACTAATCGCTGGTACCGATGATGCACCCCACCACCCAACGACATCGTCCATACTGGGGGATGAAGCCCTGACAGAGCGCGCCGTTGTGAAGGAGGATACCGCTGGCACGAGCCTGCCAGCCCCTGCGAGGGTGAATGTGCACGTGACCACGGCCGATGTGACGTGTATGTTGTTTACCACCGAGCACTGAGTGGATTGTTCGTTGATAGCCCTTGATAGCACCATCAAGTGTGATCAGTTGGGAAGACAATCGGCTGTCAATCAAAAACAATGACCTGCTGAAGAAGACTGCCAGGGAATTTGCCCCGCTGATACCCCAGCAGCTGGAGGTGACCCCAAAATTTGGAGCTCTGATGAGGCGCATAGATTTTCCGGTCGATTTTTCGAGACGAAGAGCGAGATCGCCGAGGGCGGGAGAGCTGAGATCTCGCTGTGGGTCACAGAGAAATTGAGCGTTTGATGTGACCGCTCACTCCTTATGTATATAGATGTGACATAATCCTATATTATGTCATTTTTGTGCAAATGGC
Organism: Aurelia coerulea; assembly: GCA_039566865.1. Lineage (NCBI taxonomy): Eukaryota > Metazoa > Cnidaria > Scyphozoa > Semaeostomeae > Ulmaridae > Aurelia > Aurelia coerulea. The sequence goes on from CM076943.1 coordinate 34,495,063, forward strand.
GTTCCATAGACATGTCCACCCCAGACCACCCCGTGACGACGCTACTGTCCTTCGAACGTACTGTAATCTTGAGAGCAGAAGAAATCGTTCTATTTTTGTGACTGCGGACGAGAAACAACTCGCTTCCAACTAACAGGCGCGATTAATCAATAGTTTTCTGAAATGCATTTTTTGGAAAGGGCACTTTGCTGCCCCCGCGCTGCCCCCGCGCTGCCCCCGTACCACTAGGGCAACGGGGGCAGCTGCCCCCGCTGCCCCCGTGGCTCCGGCGCCCTTGGTTAGGATGCTACTAAATCTGCACCAGTTGTGGCAAAAGTAAGAGACACAGTTCTGAAGAGAAAGCGACAAAGTCCAACACTGTTCCATGCAATGAATGAAGATGAAGCATCGACACACTGTACTTATAATGCAGCAACCGGATTTCTTTAATATTTCTCCACTTTTTTTAGCTTGATTTTTAGACAATCGATGAACAGGGATGTAGCTATATGTTTGACAGTACAGAGGATTGTTGTTGTGGTGGTTAGGATGAGGATGTAGATGACTGGTATTATACTGCCAGAACATTCAAAGAAAGGCCTCTGTGGAGGAGATGTAAGATTTTTAAGCCAACTTATCTTTTGTAGAATTGTTTTTGATTGACTGGAAATCAACCAAAACACATCTTATGGATCAGTAGGTGACCACGTGAAGGCTTATTTCAACATGTTATTCCCTCATTCTATTATATTGAAATGTACTGAAAAAGCTGATATTTTAAAAAGAGTTTACCGCCCTCCCCTGCACGAGTTTGCACAAGCCCTTTCAGGAGTGGTTTCACAAAATGTTGCAGTTTGGAAAAATGAAGGTTTGCTAGATGCAATATGATGCAATTTTTTTATTTTCAGCTCTTAAGTTAAAAAATTGATATTTTTTGTGCTGATTTGTGCAAAAACGCTAAGTTAGATAACCCCCTTAAAATAGATAATCAGGGAAGTTAAATCGTTTTCTCTGCTTCACGACATAACCAGAAGCACAGATCTATCAAATAAAAAAATTAATTTTGAAAATCGTACATTGCCAGGTGGAGATATTAAAAACGGAAGTTGTATGTTTGCGTTGCAGTTGTTTAGAATTTGACAGGAAATGCTATGAAATTGAGTGTTGTCAATTTCACCAAACTTTGAATGCGAATATCTTCGGACTCAGAGCTCCGAATTTGATGAAATTTTTTCCAGAAACGGTCAAGTAGTATTTTTTAAGTATCAATGTTTTGTTAAGCCATTGCGAAAACTTCATTTTTTCCCATTTCTTCCTTAATTATGTGATTCTGGATCATAGTGCGGTGGGCAGATCAGACAATAGAGCCTCGTTTTCGGAACACGTAGTTCACAAATCTGGCTCTCGTTCCCCTTTCTCTTCCCTTTTTTTCTTTCTTCCTTTCTCCGTGCCCCCCTTGCTCCTTTCCCCTCCTGTATTTATTGATCAAGAGCGAGACTTGGGGCTCTCGCTCCCCTTTCTCTTCCTTTCCTTTCTTTCTTTCTTCCTTTCTCCGTGTCACCCCCTCTTTCTTCCTTTCCCCTCCTGTATTTATTGATCAAGAAACTTGATACCACGGGGGGGGGGGGTTCTTGGCCAAATTTTGGGTAGGGGCCTGCCGCGAGCATCTTCAAAAGGGTACCGTTGGCTAGACTAATTTTTACGAAAACGGTACCCTTGGCTAGACCAATTTGACCATTGTTTTAACCAATTTTTACGAAAATGGTACCCTTGGCTAGACCAATTTTGACCATTTTCTCGATCAATATTGTCGAATTTGTGCCAAATATGATGTCATGACCGTTCGCAAGACCAACATTGTCAAATATGATACCCTTGGCTAGACCGTTGCTGGCCAAAATTGCAAAAAAGGATACCCTTGGCTAGACTAGAAGTCTGAAAAAGTATACCCTTGCTCGCGGCACATCCCCAGGTACCTTTACTATGGAAGAACCCCCCCGCGCTTGATACTAAATTTGGTTACTAAAAATTATTTTAGTGAACTCCCGTTAACAAACAATGAAGGCAATGATGACGTAAATCATCTGTCACCTAGTTACATGCCTTGTATAAATCGGAAAAATTTACTCTAACTTTAAATCGTAAAAGTCACACTCTGATGAGAACGTAGGTTCGAAAGGCCTCAGTGTGCCAAAATTTGTCTGTTTCTTTGCGTCCGCCTCCTCCATAGTATATAATTTTTATTGATTACAAAGTCCAACTTTGTAATCTAAGAATGGGCTCCAGGTCAGTCAGAAAGAAAGAAAGTAAGAAAGAAAGAAAGAAAGAAAGAAAGTCCGTCACGCTCGTTAAAGCAATTGATTAACGTTTTATCTCTGCTAATTGGCACTGGAATAAAGAAAGCGCACATAAAGCGCATACAAGACAGAAGTTTCCCGCGATCCTATAGCAACATTTGACGTCGGCTTATTTCATGTTAGACAGATAATTGGAAATGTATCTGTTGATATTGTCAGTAGTGTTAGATTATTGGGGATTACCATAGACTCGAGACTAAAATTCGACCAACATGTGGCAAAATTATGTCAAAAAGCAAACAACAAGATCAGTGCCTTCTCTAGAGTCTCAAATTATTTAGATGAGAAACAATCTCTTTTACTGTACAACTCATTCATAATGTCTCAGTTTAATTATTGTCCGTTGATATGGATGTTTTGCGGAAAGGTTGCGAATAATGATCTCAATCGCACCCATAAGAGAGCGCTTCGAATTCTCTTCAACGATTTTATATCTTCTTTTGATGAGTTGTTACAGAGAGGAAAGGAGTGCACTATTCATCAAAAGAACTTGCAAAAGTTAATGCTCGAGGTTTATAGCAGTTTAACACAACAAAACCCTTCTTTTTTGTGGGATATGTTCCATGAAAAGGACAATAATTACAATCTACGATCAAAGAATCTGTTGATGTTGCCTCAAACTAAAACAACTACTTATGGCAACGATAGTTTATCTTTTCGTGGTAGCATATTATGGAATTCCCTGCCCAATGATACAAAAATTGCCACCTCCGTCTGTTCTTTTAAGTCATGCATAAAAAAATGGATTGGAGAGACTTGCCGTTGCAAAATTTGTAAATAGGGTATTTTAGGGTATTTTCGTTTCTTATCATGAACTGTAATTTATTTTTGTTTTTGTAAATAGTTGGTCTTTATTAGTTCTTGAAGAAGAGCTATTTTTAATAACCAACTTTAAAGAATGTTATAATAATAATAAAAAAAAGATTTGACACCTTAAGATGGATAAATCACCAAGATGTTTACCCTGACGCAACAACAAATTTACCCAGAATTGGCACGTTCTTGACTTCATTAGCAGCTCAATTATGTCAAAACAATCGTTTTCTAGAACGAACGAATCATTAGCCTTATTGATAGTACTCATTATGCAAATAAGTCTACTTTAGAGGATGATGTAACCGGCGGCCTGCACAGAGGCTAGCATTCGCAGCATCACCGAAGGTAGAAGGATCCCCCTCCTACACAGCTACAGAAAGTTGCAGAATCCCAGCAAAACAATGGCGCCATTGACAGGGGAAAGGCACGAGATCACACTGAACCAAACCATCTTCATGCATATCATTCTGCACAGAGGTCATCTTCGTGACTGCTTGTCTCAAATTAGATGCCCGCGAATAGCAACAATTGAAACGTTCTGTTGGGTTCTGCATAAGTAATTTTGCGTTATCGTAAATCTCACATGACATCTCATTTGACACAAATGCACCAATAGTTTTGTGCACGAACTAAGCAAACTAGGGGTAATGACTTTTGATTTTTGCGTATCGTTCTAGTTTGACATATTTGACATAAAGACCAAGATATTGCTTTTGAGGCTATTCTTGTCCTTATACAAGGCGCTTGATTCTCCATTGAAGGCCACTTTAGCAGCAACACTCATCTCTCTAACAGCATCTATGATCATTTGGGGTTATGAAGAAATCAATATTCAGATATTCTTATGCTTGTTTAGCTCATGACAGACTTTGTAATCATCCAAAAGGATCTTATGTTTGATCAAGAGCGAGACTTGGAGCAAGTCCAGGTAGGACTCAACGTAATAAGTCTATGGTCAACCGCGCTCTTTCTCAAGACTGGGCCCGAGACAAAAACATTCTCTTTCCCGGCACCGCTGCAATCATGGCTACCCAAATAAGCAAGAAAAGGAAGGTAAGAACCCATTCGCTGTTACCTCCTGGTCATTATCTTAAAGATATAGCTCTAAGATGATCACTAGGAGCTTATATATCTTACTGATATTATTTTTAGTGATAATTTTCCTTTTCTAGAGTAGATGAGGACGGATGCTGTGGGACCTTTGCGCACCACTTAGGCCATATCGGTAACCGAGAATTTCAGTTTCATTTATTTATTAATCAATCCTAAATACAATTACAATTACTATATAACTAATTTACAAGATACCATACAATACTAAGGAGAATATATTACAACGGATATGGAAAAACAACTTTTCACGGTTGTATTTAAGGTTGATTGATTAAAGTGCCACTAAACCTTTTGGGGAATTTTCCATATTCAGTAGAACTCGTCGAGCTGGTTTCAAATCCAAAAAGATTTTTCAGATGCGATGAGTAGTTTTTTTTCTACGAGTTCTCAAAGTTGGGATTTTGACCATATTTTGCAATCAATTTTGGTCCACGACCGGGCAATCTACGATTGTTAAGAGATCTCGAGCGAGGCGCCTGTGATGTCATACCGGGAATGACGCAATCGCATTCACGATGGCATGAACAGAAACACACTGCAAACTGAGTGGGATTCTTGGATGGCACTGGAGAAAGAAAATCGGAAGAAAATGTCTATGAGCAGTCAACTGCAGTAACTTGCCTGACAAGGAAGTGGAAATAATACTTCGACGTATTCTTTTTCATAACGATAAACTATTGGAGGCAAAGAGAAGGCAGAAGAACTACAATTTCACGAACTGAACTGAGGTTGAAAGATCAACTAGGCTAGGTAGTCTAGGCCTAAGCAAGGCGAAAGGGGAACCAACTCAGCAATACTGCACATGCTCCTCTCTTTTTACGCTGGACAGTTACCAAAGAAGGATATTTATCCCTGAAAACATTTGGCCACAGATGAATACGGGGTAGCAGCTTCTTTCTCATTTATCGTGGCAACGAAGGATGGAGATATCGTTTCATTTCAAGTAGGGAGCTTCGAGAACGGTAGGCATATTTAGCTCATATTTATTATTATTATTCATAGGCCATTTACTTTTCTTCGTAGAGGCACAGGTATTTTGATTAACCCTTTGAGCCCTGCAGTCGCAAATCTGCGACAACAAAGCGCCCACGCGTAGGCCTGCAGTCGCAGATTTGCGACGAGCGTAGTTCCTCGCGTTGTCGCGCGTTTTCATCGCAGAAAAGTCGCCATTTTCATTCATACGGGACTTCTTTCGATAGGTTATGTAATAAGCTTCAGAATGATGTGAAATACCGATGTAGGTTCCAGTGAAAATTTCGGAGCTACGGCGAGTTGAAAGTTTTGAGAGTTCCATATTATTATTGCGTGTGAATCAGCTGATTTGAATCATGGAGCTTCGTTCTGAATGAACAGCAGTACGGAGAGATGTTTGGTGATTGAAGCAGCAATAACGAAGGTTTTATTTTATGGCCAAAGAAGAAGGCCTCTTTAGTTTAGTTAGGCCTTGTCTAGGCCCAGAAAACATCGAGCCAGAAGACGATGTGCGTGATGTCAAATAGATGCAGCTGCTGGCTGGAGCATATCGTTACAGCGGCTGGCTGGAAGAATACTGAAGGGACTGGCCTCAAAGTAGACAGTTCCGAGCTGGAGATATTCCGAGAAAGCCGATGTATAATTTGAACAACATTTGCAAGACAACTGAGAGATTATTTTTTACTGCCATTACTTATTAGTTAGCAATCTGCAACTGTATGGTAACACTGATGAGGCCAATGGACGACTGAGACTTTATTTTTATTGCTATTTTTATTAGCTAGCAGCAACTGTAAGGTAAAATGAGGAAGGAATCTTGAAAAACGAACATCAATCACACAGTCACAACAGTTGAGTTTTTATCTTGAAATTTATCTTACAAAAAGTGATCTGCTGCTTGAGAGTGGTAGCTTGAAATGGGCTTAAAGCTACTAAAATGCATGTTCTTTCGAATTAGTTGATATATCTGTTGAATTGTGCTGTTTCGCATGAGATTTTAGGGATTTTACGCGAGAAATGAGTAGAGAAACAACGGAACACTTTGAGGTCAAAGGTCAGGTTCGTTCAAATGTTAGTCTATGTGCCATACATCTGAAGCAGGTTTGATGAAGAGAGAAGAGACCTGAGAGGCAAAAACATGTTTATTTCATTCACCAAAGCAGGGCTTATGACATTTAACACTATAAATTGCATGCAGGAAGGAACACGATGGCCTACTCCAACTTCTCGCTGTAGTTTGAGATCGTCTTCTTCGCCAAATCATGTCATTTTTGGTGATCTTGAGAAGCTGGAAGCTAAAATACTAAGAAAATCACCTGCAACTTGAAGGAAGATACCTAAAGTGAGGTTTGGTGGTAATAAACAACAATTTTGAACAATTTTGAACAAATTTGCAATACTTCATTTTGTGATTTGATAATTTTTTCGCGCCGAATTTTACATTTCAAAATAACAGGTCGATTTTGACGATGCGTTGCAAAACAATCCAGGTGGGCAGAGAGTGCGTGCGAAAACAATGCAGGGCTCAAAGGGTTAAAAGCTCAAAGTTTTGTTGTTGATAACAAGCAAACTTTGCTTCCTTCGAATAAGGCATTTCTTGGCACAAGGCCAACGACAAGCGGCGCGATTTTCCACATTATCGACCGTGTAGATACTTCGCTTTGGAAAGACGCGTCAAGGCTTGGGGTTGGATTTCAATGATGCCAATTGACTTTATTCCACCACAGAGTGTTTCGATTGTGCATCTTTCTGGCTTGTGATGCTCAGAAATGCTTGTTATTTATTATGAGAAAACCTTCATTTACATTTAACTCATTCACCCCCATAAGCGACATTTGTCGTCATTGTTGCCTGGTTTTATTTCCCCATAAGCGACATTTGTCGTCAACAGCACAAGGTGTTGTTTCCCCATTGACGACATTTGTCGTTCTGGAAAGATGATGTAATTCTCCTGGGTTGCTTTGACAGTTGAAAAGAACAATTGTCATGTATAAGTAGCTTAAAGGATCAGCTTTCGAATGGTGTCAAATGTTAATAGGGTGATCGCACTAAAATTTTGAGTTATTGTGGTTTTAGTGTCAGCAGTTCAATTTTGTTGACAGTTATGATTTGTTTACCGTTTGGCTTGTGGTCATGGACGTTCTTTTGAAAGGGTTTTTAGAGAGAGTTCCCAGGGAGAAAAGTGTTTGGAAATACCAGTTAAGATATCAATAGGAATTACAATTCGTACACTGTGATCAATGATGTTTTATCCCCTGAAGAAAGTGTTTTTGAGAAGGATGAAGCGGAAGGCTAGGATTCGAAAGCAGAAAATCGGCGCCGTTTCATACACAAAATTTAGGCCCGTTCTTGGTGGCGACCCATATGTTGTATCTCATTTGGCTTGAAATATTTTATTTTCCTTCCAAACTGAGGTAAGACTGTTACTAAGAATAGTTATGAGTTTCTTATCATATCAGTATGCCTTCAAAAACCACATTCCATGAACTAAGAACAAACTAATATACGCCTCCGAGCAACTCCGTGCAACGGGAACCTGATCACTCACGCAAATGATGGCCAGTCGTCTTTCGATATCTTTTCTGTTTTCAAAATTGTATTTTAATGGAAAGAAATTGATTTTCCGATATCGTAGCTTTCAAGATCTTCACCTTCTCAAATATTTTGAATGTTCTAAAGAAATATTTTCAAACTGGCTTCGATCATCAACTAAAACCAGAGCTCGAGGATAAAATTGGATAACATTTTTATCTCATGATCGTTCAAACTTCTCACAAAAACAAAATTCTCTTTGTAATGCAATATGTTTGGTCTCATTTTAATGCCTGTTCTTTCCATAGAAAGATCTTTTTAGAAATTTTTTTGATATCTTTTACTAATAATTTGCAATTTGCGATGAAAAATGACGCGATCCTTCACAACGATCCAGTGAAAACCGCTTGGGGAGAAGGTGATGGAAGGTGATGATCGATATTGAAATCTCGGGGATAAAGAGCTCTCTTTCAAAATACCTCGTGGGGGTGAATGAGTTAAACCTTCTGATACAACTTCACTTATTCTTGTTGTATTTCTTATGATACTGATCTTGAAATTTATTACTTGCACTGCTGCACTGTGAAATTCTGAATGAAAGTATGAAAATAGTTTTATTTGTAACGTAAGAAACTTTATTTGCCTTAAAAATGGGTTTCCTTTTCATAACAAAACTGAAACAAGAGTATCTAACAAGGTGATTTGAGTTGTTACAAGATGATATTTTTGTTGTAGATCCATCAGTCAAATACAAGGAGACACAGACCAGTATGTGTTTGGAGGCATATAAAAGAAAAGACATACAGAATTGCAAGAAATGACATTATATCTCTAGACCATATCATACATTGCATGTCAAGGAGGATAACATTGTGGTAACGCACATTGCTGAAGGGATTTAAGACACTTATAACAGTAGCAAACTCTTATTTTCACAAAGTGTTTGCTAAAATCATGGTATCATGTTGTACTATGTAAGAAAATTAGGCCAGGATAAACATTTAGAGTTCAAGAATTGTACTAGTTGTTTCTATGGTTGCCATTCTTGACAAATTTGGATTTCCAGGTTTATTTGTGATTCTATGCAGAATTTCTTTAATTCTTGGCCATCCTGGTAGCCCCTTATAAATGAGTTTCGTGGATAAAAACTGTAAACATTCTTCTTTCAAACCTGGCATTTTATGTGACAATTTTATGTTTATTGATAGATCATGCAGGTTTGTCTGTCAAATTTTTTAAATCATGGGCAAATCATATTAGCTGAAAGGTTGGCAGAGAGTTCTTCCTCAAGTTCATAACAACAAATCCTTTTACTTTTTAGTGTCAAGTCAACGTTTGTAGATTTTGTGTATGCTTTTAAATGTTCACTAGTGGAACGATTACTGTGACATAACTGATTCAAGAAGTACACGTTTTTTATAAGAACCTGGATCAGCACTTACACGTTGTTTTTATAAGGAACTGGTTTATAAGAAACTAGTACTACGATGACCAAAGATTTAAGAAACTCTAGTACTACGCTCAAGAACGTTTTAACTTTTAACTGCAAAAATTGGTAATTTTTTGCCTGAATGTGCATGGCTTTTCGTGATAACAACATCAATGTAAAATGGAAGCCCTTTGTCGAGAAGAAGCCTCAAATTTGAGCAATATTGCAATTTTAGGCCCAAAATATAAGAAAACTAAGAAATTTTTACTACGAAAACATCGAAATTTTCATGCGAAATTAAGAAACTTTTAATACTGTGCTGATCCAAGTTTCTTATAAAAAAATATGTAGTACAAAAAGTTTCTTAATTTCACATGAAAATGTTGATGTTCTAGTTGTAAAAGTTTCTTAATTAGTTCCTTATTTTTGCAGTCTAAAATTGCGTTAAATATGGTTTAAATATAAGCCTTCTTTTTGACAAAGGGCTTGCATTTGGCATTGATATTGTCACCACCACCACCACAAATAAGCCACGAAATGTTTTGCAGTGAAAATTTGATATTTACAAATGCAATTCTGCGTGAACTGTAATCGACCGACTCTTATTATACAAATAAAATTTTAAGGTTTCTTAATTGTTCTTGAACGTGTAGTACTTGTTTCTTTTGATAAAAAAACGTGCAGGCTACCAAAATGCTTGAAAAATGGAAGATAACCATTTAGATTCGTGTGTTTGTCGATTGTGTGCCATTTTACTATGTACTAACGAGTAGTAAATATTATTCATCAAATGCTGCTATTCCTATCTTACTTTTCAAGTACAGTTACTGCAGTTCAGTTATTGTTCATAGTCCAAAAGTTCTTGTGAACTTTAGTTCACAGTCATATTTGCACCAATGGCTTTGATCAGTTCTTTGTAATTAGCTTTCACTTATTATTGTTCATTGTGTGCTCCATCCAACTGCATTGATAAGCATCATCACAACAAACTGTTCAATGTGTATTGTGTAATTCCAAAAATGTAGAAAAGCAGGTTTTGTATGAGTGAATGAGTGAAAACAATCTTGGTGGAAAGAGTTCATAATGCGAAATGACAACTGTTCAATTATGGTCCATCCTGCAGCACATTCTTTTATTTAATGACTTCCCATTCCACTGTGTTTCAGTGTGGATGAATGCAAATCAAATCAGAATGCATTCATTACAGGAATTGGAACAGGCAGTCGAGTCTGTACACAGGCTAGCAATTCTTTGGTCCTGCAACAAAAACAAAAAGTGAACAAGGCTTTAATGTAAAAGATTCTGTACAACATATTGTGTCACGGAGTATTTCTATCAATATCATTTTTTTACATTTATTTGCTGTATCAAGTATCAACACTGTACAAAACAGTATTACAACAGCATTGCACTAACACTTGAAACACTCAATAAGATGTTATTGGCCTAACCCAGCAATTCGTTGCAAACCTCCGGTGTCAGTTTTGAGCATTCCTCCCTCCCTCTCCCTCATCAATCCCCTGCCGCCGGTGGTACATAGCATATATTTTTTTGCGTAGGTCAAACAAAGTAATAACCTCAAGTTAGGCCCTGAAATCATTGCCTTGGGATAGGCTCCCATCGTCTTGTTCCCGTCTTTGAAACAGATAAGCTGTAGGAGTTATTCTGCTGATCCAGGTCCTGCCGGTGGCTAGCAATGCTTTCTGCTGTTTACGAGTGAAAGCGTAAACAACGTATATAGTAGGCCTAGATAGGCCCTCATTGCTGACATCTTCCTGAAATCTATCCGCTGTAAAACAGTGCATGGTCAAGAAAATAAAGAGGATAAAAAGAAATCCCTTCATATTTGAAATGAAATAAGCTGTAAAAAACGATGTTATACGTACCAAAATGCGTGAAAATCCCCGTCTTCTTCTCCTTCCTCCAAAACATAGTCACAAAAGCAAAGTCGTGGGAGTTCTCACAGCGCTGTAATAAGGCATGTTGTTGTTGTTGTTCTTATTGTTTGGCTTTCCATTGAAAATCCACCCTACCAAACGAACTCGATTGAATCCTGTATAGAAAGCTGCTACTGCGTAGCAGCAACAAGTTGAGAATACAATTTTTGTGTTGCAGCCCCCAGCCCCAAACCCTAATATTTAAACAAGGCACAAATAGCCCAAAACGATTACTCCAGCCCCAAGCCCTTGCAAGGGCAAATTTGGACCAGATCACCAATGGTTTCGCTGGATTTCCATGGATTGGCATGCCTCCATGGAATCCCATGGAATTCCATGGATCCACTACCCATGCTTATCCATGCTTTTTCCCTGCAGTGATTTCACCATGCTAGCATGGAAAGCATGGTAAAATTCCCCATGCTTTCCATGGAATTTTGCTCCGATGGATTTCAAGGATTCCATGGATTTTTCCCCATGCTTTTTCCATGGGATTCCATGGCTTTTCCATGCTTCTTCTACCAGGGTTGTTTGTAAATTCTTCACCAACTTGTACTAAACGATATGATGGTACACGCACGTAAACATTCCCATGCCTCACAAATACAATTTTTCCAGTAGGTAGGTAGGAAGGAAGGACTCATTATCTTTTGTTGAAGAACTTTTGTTGTTGTTTTTTGGATGAATGCTCACAAGCCGCGAGCCTGCGAACCCCAGTCTACATAGACAGACAGCAGACAGACAGACAGCAGGCAGGCTATTTTCGCTCGCTGAATGAAGAAGAATAGTAATGCTGCCTTCGGCATCAAATATATCAAAAGATTAAAAAAAAAGATATTTTTGTGAAAAGAAAAGGCTTAAAATGGGACCAAATATATTGGATTACAGAAAGAAGCTTGTTTTTGCGAGATGTTTGAACGATGATGATATACCGGGTGAGCCAGAAAAAAGTTCCCACTTATGAAATTTCATAGCATCAAGAGCATTGGATGTATTGGGATGAATCAATATTTGCTTGACAGCCAAAGATGGAAGTATTTTCGTGATTTTCCTCCCCTTGTTGCAAGCATTGCAAAAATTGGTAAATTCAGATTTAGAAAGACTTTTTGGTTGCAAAATGATTGAAAAAGGCCTAAAATACATGATAAAATCATAAAGGACTCCTCGCTCAGAACAACAGAGAAAAAGCAATTTCTCATGGTTGAGAGATATCGTCAGCACATTTATTGCCATCGGATTGAAGATCTGTAGCATCTGTTTGAGAATATATGTCTGATTACTCTTGAGAGAGGTGAAACGCCCGTGTGTATTGTTCTGTGTGTGGAGAGTCATAACGATTTGATCAAGTGTTTTAGGCCATTTTTTAGTCATTTCGAAAACATGAAATTTTTGTAAAGTTGAATTTACCTATATTTGCAGTGCTCCTAAGAAGACGAGAAAAATCGCAAAACTACTTTCATCTTTTGGCTTTTAACGAGAATTTAAATCATTCGAATCCATGAAGTACTTGTGGTGCGACGAATTTTCGAAAGTGGTAACTTTTTTCTGACTCACCCGGTAAATTTTTGTCCGATTTTATCCTATGACTCAAGTTTTAGTAGATGATCAAAGCTAGTTTGAAAATATTTCTTTTGAATATTCAAAATATTTGAAAAGGTGAAGACATAAACAGTTATAATATAAAAAAAGGCATACCAAAATTTGAGGACCTGGGACCCAGTCCAGTAATTCAGTAGTTCAGTAAGATTGTATTTTTAGCTTTTTCAATGGGTTTGTTTCAATGTTCATGAGTATAATGTACGGTTGTAACATATGTACTCTTCTTCTTATATCTACTCCTCTTACTCTTGAGTACACGTGTTTTTTATACGAAGCTAAGTATTTGGCCCAGCACTGAAAGTTTTTTTAAATTATCAGATTTTGAGTTACTGAGTTTCTTACGAGTTTCTGGGAGGTTCCATAACAATCTCCATCTTCACTACCTGTGCCCTCCTGAAGATTCCAAAACAAGGTTTTAAGCCTTTCCAATGTTTAGACGTTACTCAAGTACCTTATGAGTAATATGATACACGAAACAAGTGAAAGTGAGGTAAAAATATGTCAAGGATTTCCTTTATTAAAATAAATAGTTTCTTAATTTATATTTTCCCAGTACTGGAGTTTCTTAATTATTTGTAGCCTGATAACCAGACCCGATTTCAAAGGAAATAGTGGTCTGTTAAACACCGCTGTAAAGCTTGTTCAAGCCTCGTTTTAATATTGCTCAGAATCCAAGGTTTTGTTTGAAATTTATGCGAATAGTTTGTTGATATTTGTAAAGAAACCAATTATCCAATATGTAGTTCTGAAAAAGGAATGATTCCAGTTTCAATACGACTTGATTACTTTTTATTCCGCCTTGCAGAGAAATCTAATCTCGGCAGACAGTTGGATTGCACACCCTTGGGCCCTTGGGTCAGAGATTAAATTTCTATGCAAGGTAGAACAAAGAGTAATCAAGTCATAAATATCAAAGAACGGATCAATGATTTGTTTACAAAAATCAACAAATTATTCGCAGTTGGATTGCACACCCTTAGGCCCTTGGGTCAGAGATTAAATTTCTATGCAAGGTAGAACAAAGAGTGATTAAGTTATAAATATCAAAGGACTACACAGATAAATGGTTTGTTTATAAAAATCAACAAATTATTCGCATAAATTTCTATCAAAACCTTGGATTCTGAGCAATATAAAAACGAGGCTTGAACAAGCTTTATTGCTGTGTTTAACAGACCACTTATCTATTTTGAAATTGGGGTCTGGTTATCAGGCTAAATTATTTGGCGATCTGAGAGTTGAGTTTCTTATGGGCAGTTTCTTATAAAAAATACGTGTCTCACAATGTCAGTAACTGACTTCATCGATCACGTGATAACAAGGAATTTTTAAAAAAGGCACCAGCCGGATTTTGAAAGCCCATAGCCTAATCTATAAGATTCAGTTGAGAAAACAAAGGTTAGCATGTTTGTTAGATTGTTATACCGTATGCCCTTTCTATTCATACTGGGTCTGCGCCAGGAAGAACTATCCACTGTGAAAAGCCACAATTAATCGTGTACCAGGTGATTTTGAAGAGTCATTATCCAACTCCCGCAGGTCTTTCTCCAATTCTCATCGGTCACCTCCTTCTCATGCTATATGCTATTTCTACAGAAAATTGCCAAGTATTATTTTGACTTTTTACTCAAGATTAAACCATCATTTGTAAAAGTTAGACTTCTGTGCGATTTGTTGTGGTTTGTCAAAAGTGGATAGTTCCTTTGACGCCCCTGGTTAAAATAACATCAATATTTTCAACAGTTTGTGGCTGATGGTGTATTCAAGGCAGAACTGAATGAGTTTCTCAAAAGAGAACTAGCAGAGGATGGGTACAGTGGAGTGGAAGTGCGTGTCACTCCCATCAGAACTGAAATCATCATCTTGGCAACAAGAACACAAAATGTACTTGGAGAGAAAGGTAGAAGAATCAGGGAGCTGACATCTGTTGTCCAAAAGCGATTCAATTTCCAAGAGGGAACTGTTGAGGTATAGGACAATCGATAATTTTATTCTGTTGCAAACTCTCTAGAACCAGCCTCCTGTTGCAAGCTCTCTAAAACCAGCCTCCGCAAAATTATCAAGACATCAACATGACTGTTGCTTGAACAGTTGCATGTACACTTACCTCACATAAGTATTGCACCACCTAACACAAAATGGCGCCCAAAAGTGTCTTTCAGTCCAACCAACAAAATTTGCATAACAAAAGCATCAGCATTGAAGGGTTTCTCTACCGGGTGTTTTGGTGGGAAAAGAATTGTTAATTCGTTTGCTTTTCATTCATAAATGAAATGAAACGTTATTTTGTTGGTTTCTTTGATAAATTAGCAAAAACCTCCGGACAACACTGCACAAGATTTTGGGAGTGTAGCCGGAGGAGTAGGCCAAAACAAAATGAGAAACAGATAGATATCTGAGGGCAAAGAAAACAAAATTTAGTGTTTCCAAATTAGGATTCTGCAAACTTTATCCTCATGATAAAATTTTTCCACTTTGAATGTGATAAAAGAAGAAATTTCAAATAAATAACAAGGCCATCATTCAATGTAGCTGAACTTGAATTTCTCTAAGAAGGAGTCACGTTAAAAAACATACTCCAGTCACTTGTTAAATTTCAAAATTATCTTCAAACTAAATTAAACCGTAGCGATTTTGTTAAGCGCATCTAAATCCATATATTTAACCCTTAGCATGCTGGTCGCTTTGTTGATTGCCCAACCTTTCCAGCTGAGCATTTTCGAAAAATTCCGTATTGAATCACCGAACAAATTTTGTCAAAATTGTTAGGGTCAAATCGATGTTTGACAAAAAAGTGAAGTATAGCAAGATTATAAAGCAAATTTTGGAGAATAAATAGATGAATAAATCTTTGTGATACAAACGGTAAGTTTCACAGCATTTTGTGAGTAATGAGATCATAAATATTTCTGAAATTTCTCTGGTTTCCGCCGTTTCGCAGAAGGCCGAAGAACGGAGCGCTTGCTGACCACTCGCCATTTTGAAAGTCATTGTGGCCTCAATTGGGGGCCAATCATATCAGAAAGAGGCTACATCAAAAGAGAAGAGAACGGGCTTCAAAATGGTACCCAAGATCAACACAAGACACGAGTTTCTACGAATCCGAAGTCGTAAAAATCTTCGTCGTCGCTGTCTTCATTCATGCTTCTCCTTTGTCTTCACACATCTCGAAAGGCTAATGGCGTGTCAGCTGATTCTTGGTAAATTTATAAAAACGTTGGAAGCGATGCTACGAAAAAATGGCAATAAAAAGGCCTAAATTTTTTGACATCAACGTAAAGCTTGTTTTGTACGCTGAAAGAAAAGTTCCCGTATGTTCATGTTTGTTCGCGTGCTCCCGCAATAACCGCAGATTTCTTTGGCCTACCTGAAATGTCGAGATATCTCGCCCGCAGTCGGAACAAAGGGGATAAATGTGTCGAGATATCTCGCCCGCAGCATGCAAAGGGTCAAAGTGCCTCTTCACCAAAATATTTAAAGGCCTTGCTTTGCACTTTAGAATGCGCTGATAACGAATCTGCAAATAGATTTTTCATTTGGTAGTTGGGTGCTGAGCTATGGGGGTTTTTCTTACCCCCACTCGTGATTCAGTACCGCGTTTTCTAGAAAGCTGGGAAGGAGCGAGCCCCGACGTCATAGTAGGAAACCAAATTCTTTGTTCAATTCAATCAACTCAACTTTCAATCGGCACGCAGCACAATTCGTGACACTTCAGTCTATCTAGCATTTTAAGATGTCTTCCTCGGAGAGTGATATTTCAAATGATAGCGATCGTCATTTGCTGTGACTCTGAAGAACACTACTGGGCTGTTGAAGTAGAAGAAGAAAGCAAGACTTTGGGTGCTTGCGCTGCAGCGGGAATCATGACTGATGTCGATGAAGACGACTTCGATAACGACGAAGGACCTGGTCTATTCGACCCAGTGGCAGACGAAGCCTACACCGCTGCTGGATATCGTAGGGAAGTTGCTGAAGCTAGGGAAGAGGACCTTAGATTAATGCGTTGTTTCAAAGGTGTCGAGCTGCTGGAATCTTGGTATGTATTATTTGTTTTATCTCATCTAGATTCGATTAGGTACTGCGAGCCTTCACTTATAGGCCCACGTATGTGTGAATCTTTCAAACATATGCTGATATGGGCCTAAGTGAAGTCTGACCACTGAAGACAATCGTATTAAACAATTTACTACGGTTTCATGGTGGAGTAGGTCATTATTATTTCAGCTTCATGTTTCAATTAAATTGTGGAATGAAATTTTTTCCTTTTTTGGATTTTTTAGCTGTCCTGCCATTTGTTTTAGTGATCATGAATTTACCCCCCCCCCCCCCACCAGCCAGACAGAACCTCACTTGTGAAAGGAAATGCATCCTGGCTAAAATCCCTAATCATAACCAGCATTTATTCCTCATTCCAACCCAGGTGCAAATGTGGTAATTGTTCGACAGAAAGATTAGACAACTTTCAGGAATGTCAATGTTGCACAAAGATTGATGGATGCATGCATGAAATCCATAGCTTTGAAGTCTAGTTGAGGAAGTTGGTAATGTTCATTGTGTTACTGAACATCCTGGATTTGAACCAGTGTGCCTAAACAAGTGGTGTCTGAGGTTGTCAGCAGCCAAATATAAACGAGAAGAGGAATGAGGTACTGTCATACAGGATTTGAAAACCGGTAAGGAAATGATAAGCTAAGTTGCATCACAGGTAATGGGCAAAATTAGTATAAAAGTAACAAGTACCTACATTGTCCTGGTTGGTCTGATGTAATCTAGGCAAAATTGGCAAATTTGGTAAAGACTGAAGTAAAGATAGAGGTACTTGTTACGTTTATACTAATTTTTCCCTGTTACCTGTGGTTACATTACAACTTTTCTATCATGAATAGTCATCAAAGGTTGAACATGATCTACTGTATGGACACTCGTTGTTTATATAATAAACTAAGGCCCAGGGCTGGTAGATAGTTTCCTAAATTTTAGGGTAGTACGTAAGGACCATAAGCTGACAAAAGCTTCTAAAATGTTCTATATTTTTAATTGAGGAAGTGTAGAGTTGATTCAGTTTTGTTAGAAAGTTATAGATTACGTGGTAAGATGTCAAAACAAGTAATTACCTAATTCATACTTAAAACAAGGTAAAACAGTTGTTATTACTGCACATCAAAACATTTTGAGTGTAAATCACAAAAGTCCCTTTAATTCAGGTAACGCAGTTTCTTTATTTTCAAAAATTGAGCCTTCCCCATTTTGTAATAAGTTGGTTCTTATAAAAAATGAGTGTGGAAACAAGTCCAATTCAGTTTTGATAATAATTATCTGACTCTGAATATTTTATCTTGAATGTAGTAAAAACCTGCAAAATAAAACCATTTTTTAAGAAACCTTGGGTGCTGTTTTGAAAAAGTGGTTTCTATTTTGTGGGTTCTTACTAAAGCATCAGTTTTCCAACAGGAATCAAAAGAAAATCAGTAAATAGTTTTAATTTATCATTGCAGATATCTACGAAGCATATCCGACAGAGACTTCTCTCGCCTGATCCACGGCTATTTAGGGAGAAATAAACGCATTCCATTGCCTGCATGTGCATACAATGCAATAAGGAGGAAATTTCCAGATGTGGTAGGAGATGCTAGAGGATATGTTCCAGAAGCGAATTCTTATTAAACACAGCTATGCATTCCTAGAAAGAAGAATTGTTAATTTTCTATATTCTTGCAATTCATACTTCAGGTTGTTGTAGTTTGTGCATTTTTCTTTGTCTTTCTTTTGGATACAAGTATCAAATGGGCTAGATAGGTCTATCAACTTACAACTTTATCTTTCTTTTCAATTACAGTGATATCACATCTGTTATGCTCTAACGGCTTATTAGTCTGTAAGGGAAGTCCCATAAAATCTTGCAATCTTCTGCCTCAAGTACTTGTTCAGGCTGATGAATGTACCATTTCTCAGCCTTTTCAGACCCCATTTTCCACACAGCTTCCAGTGAACTGCTTTGGCCACATTGTCATGCCTCAAATTCTGATGTATGGTTTGTAATCAATCCTACAGATTTTGAAGCCTCCTTTCAACCTGAAAGATTGTAAGGTTAAATAAATAGGTTGAATGTAAGAATAATGTAGAACTGAAAATTTCATAAATGTTGACTTCACCTGTGAGAAAAATATCCTTGTCAACTATGAAATATAGCTTTCCATTTTGAATTTATTTTTGGTGATTCTAGCCAAACTCACCCAAGTTTTGTGAAAAATCTGCCAACAAATCACCCTTATTTAGAGAATTTTTGGCCCAAAACCCAGCCATATAGGTGGCACAAGCCCATGCCTTCATCTCACAGTACATCTGAAAACTGTATATACACATTTTTTATAAGAAACTACGAATTTGGGCCCCAGTAATGACAGTTTCTTAGAATTATGATATTTTCAGTACTCAGAGTTTCTTACAAGTTTCCTAGAGGTTCCATAACAATCTTCAGGTTCACTACCTGTGCCCTTGTGAACATTTCAAAACAGCACATTTCAATACTGTCCACTGTTTATAAGTAATATGATACAAGGACCAAGTGAAATAAAGCAAAAATATGTCAAAGATTTCCTTTATCAAAATAAATGGTTTCTTATTTCGCATTTTCCCAGTACTGGGGTTTCTTAATTTTTTTGGCGATTTGAGGGTTGAGTTTCTCAAGGCAATCGTATAAAAAATACGTGTTTTGAATTTGAACCAAGCTATAAGTAGGCATAGGGGGGAGACAGAAATTTACATCCAGATTTAGGAAGGAAGTGTAAGCAACTTTCCCATTTACCCAACGACGTTTTCATTGTATCATAGTCCCTGGTCGTGGACTAACAGATTTTGGTTTGAAACTGATGCCGATAGTTTTTTGATCAGATCGCTGCAAATCCTTCACAACCAAATAAACAAAACTTTGAATTCCATAAATACATGGTAATTCGAAACTAAAACAATCAGAAATCTATAAATTCGATAAAAACGACGATTTGGGTTTCAGTGAATGAAAAAGTAATGGCTGCATCCAAAGTAATGGACCTAACGACAACGTACCTTTCTCCGTGTTTGTTCAGATATTTCATCGACGTTCTTCTTTTCCAATATTGTCGGAAATGGAACCACATCATTGTGGTCACAAATTAGTCTTGGGGCAGTACCTGGCACAAACACTTTCCGAACTAAACTCTCCGGCGAAAATTGTTTAGAGCAGACTGCCGTTATCTTTTAAAAGCTGCCATGGGTCTGCTTGTTTCGAATTTATGAAATGAATCAACCCGTCTTTGCTTTGAGGCGATCGTCGTTGAAAAACGGAATTTTGTGAAGTGCTATCCAGCTTCCTCGTCGGGATTGTTGCTACAAGTTGGTAAAATGGATCGTAAAGGCATTTCGATTTCAGTGTTTCGTCCGTGTGTCTTGAATGTTTTCACACAAAGCATGCGAGTGAATAGAGACTACAAGGACGTAACCACTGTAAGTTCCTTTCCTACTATGACGTCAACGCCCACTCGACCGACGCTTCTCGCTATCAATTCGCTGCGCGGTCGTGAATCAAAAGATATGACGTAATTGTTCAGATTTCGCAACTTTGATGCGTCATAAAAAATTAACGGCTTAGTTTATCCAAAAAAAAATTTCGTTCTCTAAACGTCCGTATCAAATACCAGACCTGGTTGTAAGTTATTTTAGTGGCGCGCGGTAAATCACGCGCCTTGCTTAGTGAGGCGCGTGATTCTGAGCAACAAACATATCGCTCTGTAAAGAGGGATTTTTCAGGTTGAGGACGAAGAAACGAGTTTTGGAGGTGTTGCAAAGAACAGCGGCATTGAGTTGAAGTAACAAAATCGACATTGTGGTTTGAACGGTAACAGGAATAAAAATATCATGTTTTCCTCTGTGCTACGTTCTTTGTTAGACACTCAAATTTAGGCCGTTTGGTGATGAGTGCTTTTCAATCCAGTTACTCCATAGCGCTACCCAGGGCCGTAGGAAGAAGCTTCGGATTGGGGGGGGCAATTGTTCTTAAAACAATAGAGAACAATACATCTAATTAATTCGTGTGACGTAGCACCATTGTTTTCAAAATTATTGGGGGGGGTTTGAGCCCCACCTGCCCCCCCCCGCTTCCTATGGGCCTAGCGCTACCACAGTCCTGAAATAAGAGCAACAAAATACCTTCCATACTTCCACATCAAATCATCTTCACATGGAACTTATGATCAACGCTGGAAAGCAAATATTCAGTCCAGGACATATTTCCTCCAAAAGCAACTTTCGTGGTTGTATTTTATTCTTGCTGTGTAAATTTGATCTTCCTGTTTAACCTTGCCCCAAGCATGATATTGTGTCATTATCACATACCGGAAATAGCAAGGATTGAGAGCAAGTATAATTGGCAGCACTTAAGGATTAAGTATTAATATCGTATTTCATTCAGATAACAAATTAATTTATTGATTTCCCTTTCACAACAAGATACCAGTTTCCAAGAATATCCAATACTCTTCCTTCAACGATAAAAGCCGAGGTGCGTGATTTTAAGACAAAGCCTTTTTTGGCGCGTGAAAGATCACGCTTCTCGAGGTCTGAAATACTATCGAAAGAAGTTAAAAAATTTTTCTGTACAGAGGCACTTTAAGTGTCAACCACCTGCCTAAAGTCTTCCAGGAAGCAAAATAAATGTTAAAGTGCCACTAAACCTTTTGGGGAGTTTTTCTTATTCGGCAGAACTCGTCGAGCTGGTTTTAAATCCAAAAAGATTTTTCAGATGCGATGAGTAGTTTTTTTTCTACGAGTTCTCAAAGTTCGGATTTTGACCATATTTTGCAATCAATTTTGGTCCACGACCGGGCAATCTACGATCGTTAAGAGATCTCGGGCGAGGCGCCTGTGATGTCATACCGGGAATGACGCAATCGCATTCACGATGGCATGAACAGAAACACACTGCAAAACTGAGTGTGATTCTTGGATGGCACTGGAGAAAGAAAATCGGAAGAAAATGTCTATGAGCAGTCAACTGCAGTAACTTGCCTGACAAGGAAGTGGAAATAATACTTCGACGTATTCTTTTTCATAACGATAAACTGTTGGAGGCAAAGAGAAGGCAGAAGAACTACAATTTCACGAACTGAACTGAGGTTGAAAGATCGACTAGGCTAGGTAGTCTAGGCCTAAGCAAGGCGAAAGGGGAACCAACTCAGCAATACTGCACATGCTCCTCTCTTTTTACGCTGGACAGTTACCAAAGAAGGATATTTATCCCTGAAAACATTTGGCCACAGATGAATACGGGGTAGCAGCTTCTTTCTCATTTATCGTGGCAACGAAGGATGGAGATATCGTTTCATTTCAAGTAGGGAGCTTCGAGAACGGTAGGCATATTTAGCTCATATTTAGCTCATATTTATTATTACTATTCATAGGCCATTTACTTTTCTTCGTAGAGGCACAGGTATTTTGATTAAAAGCTCAAAGTTTTGTTGTTGATAACAAGCAAACTTTGCTTCCTTCGAATAAGGCATTTCTTGGCACAAGGCCAACGACAAGCGGTGCGATTTTCCACATTATCGACCGTGTAGATACTTCGCTTTGGAAAGACGCGTCAAGAGGGACAAATGCCATCCAAGGCTTGGGGTTGGATTTCAATGATGCCGATTGACTTAATTCGACCACAGAGTGTTTCAATTGTGCATCTTTCTCGCTTGTGATGCTCATAAATGCTTGTTATTTATTATGAGAAAACCTTCTTTTAAATTTAGACCTTCTGACACAACTTCACTTATTCTTGTTGTATTTCTTATGACATTTTGAAATTTATTACTTGCACTGCTGCACTGTGAAATTCTGAATGAAAGTATGAAAGTAGTTTTATTTGTAACGTAAGAAACTCTGTTTGCCTTAAAAATGGGTTTCCTTTTCATAACAAAACTGAAACAAAAGTATCTAACAAGGTGATTTGAGTTGTGTTACAAGATGATATCTTTGTTGTAGATCCATCAGTCAAATACAAGGAGACACAGACCAGTATGTGTTTGGAGGCATATAAAAGAGAAGACATACAGAATTGCAAGAAATGACATTGTATCTCTAGACCATATCATACATTGCATGTCAAAGGAGGATAAGGTTGTGGTAACGCACATTGCTGAAGGGATTTAAGACACTTATACAGTAGCAAACTCTTATTTTCACAAAGTTTTTGCTAAAATCATGGTATCATGTTGTACTATGTAAGAAAATTAGGCCAGGATAAACATTTAGAGTTCAAGAATTGTACTAGTTGTTTCTATGGTTGCCATTCTCGACAAATTTGGATTTCCAGGTTTATTTGTAATTCTATGCAGAATTTCTTGAATTCTTGGCCATCCTGATAGCCCCTTAAAAATGAGTTTGGATAAAAACTGTAAACATTCTTCTTTCAAACCTGGCATTTTATGTGAAAATTTTATGTTTGTTGATAGATCTTGCAGGTTTGTCTGTCAAACTTTATACATTATGGGCAATCATGTTAGCTGAAAGGTTGGCAGAGAGTTCTTTCTCAAGTTCATAACAACAAATCATACCATGAGGTTTTCTTTTCATGCCAGGAAATTCTTTTCTAGGGGCTTTCTAGCAACGAATTGTACCATATACCATAAAAATACACAACAGCTAATCTATTTTCAAAAGTTCCTTTGGGAATCAATATTGGATTTATTGTGTCATCTTTGCACAAAAATAGTTCTCTTCCACAATCAAGAAAGTTCTCTTTGAAGGTTCTTTCTACCAGCAATCAGGGAAGTGAACATAGACATATTTCAATTGCACTGATAGATGATTGATTGGGACATCTCTTGGAAATTCCTTTGATGTGCAAGGTCTTGAAAGAAAACAGGACACTCTTCTTGGATGTTCACCTGCAAAAATTAAAATATTCCAATTTACAAGAGCATAAGTTAAATTACATCTAATTAGCATACAGCCCTCCATTTCTGTGCAGCATCAACACTTTGGCACTCCCAAGCTATCCAACAAACATTTTCCCACATTTGCCACAATATATCGAATAAAGCGTGTTTAGATTATAGCTTATGAAGGATTTTCTGTAAATAAATGATTTAATAACTGTGGCAAACTTTGTATGAAATTCTAGCATCAGTTGATCACCCTAGCTGCAAGGTTTCCCAAATGAAAGAGCATAGGCCAATAACAAAAATTAGTTCAGTTCACATGATTTCATAACCAACATCTCTGTCTGCCAGACCAAAAATTGGCAACAAATTGATATGAAAGGGAAAGAAAGGCGTGCTCTCCCAGGGCATGCCTGGATATGAAACTGTAATTTCTGGCTTCCTGAAACATTCTGGACAAAGTAAACAGACTGGCTATCTGTCAGCACAGGTAAAGGGGAAAAATTAGTACAAAAGTAACAAGTAATTTTGTCTAGATTAGAATAGGCCAACCACACCAAGGTTTGTGATACAAACAGTTCTAGTTTCCACTCAAAACAACAGGAAATGTGTGGTTGGCCTACTCCAATCTAGAAAAAATTTGGGAGCTTACCTGTGCTGTCTGGTAATTCAATAATGAATAAATGTTGACCCTGGTATCATTCATCTTTGGCTTTTCATACCAAACCTCCCTGTTCTAATATTTCTGTAAATGCTGTAATTACTTTTGGAAAGTCCCATCCCTCGGCAGGTAGTATATTTTTCGCTACTGATATGGGCTCATTGTGGCCTAATGCACACAAGCCCAGGGCCGACATTGATGTTTGTTATGATTGTAAATCTAATCGATTTATGCTAAAATTACACTACAGACAGCTGATATCGAAGGAAATATTGCTTACCATAATTCTGATGAAATAATTCGTCGAAAATGGCAATAATGCAGTCTCTCATTTTGGCAAGTTTGTTCGCTGTTCAATCGATATATTTCAGGATTGTCATCATCGCTGTCTTCTTGGGTCTAACAGCCGTTGGTGCTGCTCTGGCACTCTCAACTTCTTCGAATTCTGTATCGTAAGCATCATTGGAAATCTAAGAGAATACTAGCTTTCTGAAGAGCCAGCATCGTTCATGGATGCCAATATAAAAGAACAAATACAGCGCACAATTCCTCTTTCATTTCCTTCTTCTGTCACTGAACTGCTCTGAACTGACCAAACTCATTGTGTGAACAGTTGAACAATGAAAGCGAGATTCCCGGTATGACGTCGAATGCTGACTAGTTCCCAGCACCCTAAAAACCCGGTCGTGTGCCACGAGTGGGTGTTGTAAAACCCCCCATAGCGGCGAACCCCTGTCGCAAAATAAAAAAAGAATGATTGTGCGAAGATGCTCGATGATTGATCTTTCAAATAAGCCAAACTCTCCAAAAGGTTTAGTGGCACTTTAACGTGATAAAAGTGAAATCAAGGATATTCTTACCTTGGAATGGTTTCTTTCCATTTTCCCTTTGTGTTTATCCTTCTTGCCTTCCTCACGGAAAACTTTTGTCATAGCGATAAAGTTTGTTGAATCCTAATTTGAAAACGCTGAAATATTGTTATCTTTGGCCCCAGATATCTATCCGTTTCTCATTTTGTTTTGGCCTACTCCTCCGGCTACGCTCCCAGAATCTTGTGCAGTGTTGTCCAGAGGTTTTTGCTAATTTATCAAAGAAACCAACAAAATAACGTTTCATTTTACTTATGAATGAAAAGCAAACGAATTGACAATTATTTTCCGGCCAAAACACCCGGTAGAGAAACCCTTAAATGCTGATGCTTTTGTTATGCAAATTTTGTTGGTTGGGCTAAAAGACACTTTTGGGCGCCATTTTGGGGAAGGTGGTGCAATACTTATGTGAGGTAAGTGTATTTCTTTTACTTAAGGTAACTGCGTTCCGCTCTAGTGCACAGCTAGAAGCCGTTTCGCAAAACCACTCTCCTCAGAAAACAGTTAATTTCTCCAATATTATTCGGCCTATCGAAAAGCGGTAAAAAGGATGTTGTTCTGTATAATCTGGGCAATCGAAAGATGTATAAATCGCAATGTTTCCGTCAACCCTGGCTTCGCAAATCCTAGTTCAAATCTTTTTACTAATTTCAGAATTTTTTTCCCTTCCGTCTTTAGCTAGGTAGTTGATCTACAATTTTGCCAGGTCTCATTGAAAAAGCTAGGCTAGATTTCCTGCAATCGAATTTCATATTTCTGTTTACTTTTCGACAGCGAAATGGAGAAACCTTGGTCAACAGATTACCATGCTATGAAGCATGCTTGCTAAAGTTCAGGCTTGAAGTAACTTTAAAAAATGTTTCCATCGGCAAACAAATGAACGTCATCTTTTGGGAATACCATACGCAAGTCTCAAAAGACATCCTTAGTGCGCTTGTAAAAGTATCATTTGCATCTATTGATTAGAAATTACTGATTTTTACCAGCAACTTCACAAAACCATGCCATGGGTGTCTTTTGAGACTTTCGTAAGCATTCACAAATTATCAATTTCTTTTAGAGTCCACAATGATCAAGAACTAAATTTTTTGCAAAAACATTCTACGCACAGTGATCCGGAACAAAAGAAAGTTTGGAATGAATACCAAAATATGAAGTTTCAAAATATGAATTTATTTCATGCCCATACCATCAAGTACAGTTTGAATGTTTATGAAACACAAATATTTTTGAAATTGGACAACGGATAGCCAAGGATATGATTTTAGAAGTTTGGCCTAATTGTTTGATTTGTTTACATAAGCACTTCCGAAATAACGCTGCCTGGACTGAATTTTCAAAGCATTATTTCTCTGCTCAGAAAGGGTCCCACAATTTTCGTTTTGATTTTATTTCAAACCTCTGGTCATGTACTTTCAAGTACTTGCAACAATGATTGGAAATATTTATATGTTGGTTCGTTTTTATGTAATTCATAATGGCGGAAATTTGCAAAATTTAAATCTTTGAAAATTATTTTTAAAATTCAACAGTTGAAATGTAAAAATTAGGGCAAAATGTATTTGCCAAAAAAATGAAAAAATTAAAGGCACTGTTCTTGCAGGCTTCTATCAAAGGGTTTGTTCTAAATCGTACTCAAAAAAGAATTATGGTAATTCTTATTTTTGTGGTGCAACGGAGATTTTCCAGATTTTTTCAATGCTTTCTGCAACAAAATAAATCAAGGCCTGCTAAAGCCTTCAAAACTGACTTAACTCCGTCTCTTTGACATAGAGTCATGAAATTTAACCCTCCGTAAGCTTTGCTTTTTATTGTTATACATAAAATCACTGTTTTCGAGCATTTTT
Source organism: Aurelia coerulea (assembly GCA_039566865.1). Taxonomy (NCBI): domain Eukaryota; kingdom Metazoa; phylum Cnidaria; class Scyphozoa; order Semaeostomeae; family Ulmaridae; genus Aurelia; species Aurelia coerulea. The sequence continues at coordinate 34,522,075 of CM076943.1, forward strand.
ATTTGTCACATTTATTTTTATTTTTGTTGCAGGAAACTTTGAAAAAATTTCAAACATCTCCGTTGCACCACAAAAATATGAATGACTATAATTCTTTATGATTTAGAACAAACCCTTTGATAGAAGCTTGCACGAATAGTGGCTTTAATTTGATATTTTTTTGGTAAATACATTTTGCCCTAATTTTTACATTTCAACTGTTGAATTTTGAAAATAATTTCTAAAGATTTGAATTTTGCAAATTTCCACCATTATGAATTAGATAAAAATGAACCAAAATATAAATATTTCCAATCATTGTTGCAATTACTTGAAAGTAACATCTGAAATGTTGATATTTTGTTTTAGTGTCTCAAAAATAATACATTTGCTGTAAAGACTGAAATTTGAAAGTAAACATAAAAGATTTTATGATTTTGATCCTATTATGGCATCAAAGGCATCGATGCATGCCGGAAATTGATGCTTCCTGGAATTTTTTAGCTTTGGAAAATTTTTTTTCGGATTCAGCACCTCAAATATAGCATTTACGCTCTCTAAAGAACGCTACAAAGTAAACATAGAAGATCTTTATGATTTTGACACTATTATGGCAGCAAAGGCATCAAAATATGCCGGAAATTGATGTTTCCTGGAACTTTTTTTGCTCTGCAACATCGATTTTCGGATTCAGCACCTCAAATATAGTATTCTCTCTGTGCAACCTGCATGTTAAAAGAAAATGCAAGGTTTTGTGATTTGATACTATTGTAGCATCAAAGGCATCGCTGCATACCAGAAATTGATGCTTCCTGGAATTTTTTGGCTCTGGAACATCAATATTCAGATTCAGCACCTCAAATATAGCATTTATGCTCTTAAAGCTGCATCGTTTTATAAACGTAGCAAATTGTGTGATATTAACACCATTATAGCATCCAAAGGCATCAATGCATGCCGGAAATTGATGCTTACTGAAATTTCTTGGCTCTGGAACATTGTTTTTTGGATTCAGCACCTCAAATATAGTAAATACAGGGTGTCTCAGAAATATTGTTCGACATTTGATTAAATGTTGCAAAATAACGATAAAAGGTAGAGGCACCTGATTTCAAAAAAATTTAAACGACATTCTTTATCATTCAACTGCGCTATTCATTTTCATCAATAAAAATTTTCGCTTCACACCACCTTTAACTCACGAGCTTGAGTATCTTTCCTTTCAAAGAGATCGACTAACTGTTTCGGCAAAGATTTAGTATGAATTTGGAACATAAGGGAAGCAAGTTTTCTTTTATTGATGTAAACTAGCTGTTAACAAAGTTAAGTGAGTGCAGCTCAGAAGAGTAGAGACAATCGGCTGCCAATCTGTTGGGGGGGGGGAGGTACTCACTTCAATACCATTCACCAGCAGTTATGTGCCCCCAGAGGGGCGAATTGGTCAAGGGAAGTTTCGAGTTTGAGAACAATCCCACTGCTTGCATATTTCCAGACAGCTTATACCCATTTCACACCGACAAGTTAATTCTAATTGGTCAATGCAACAAATCTAAGAGGCCCTTTACATCAGAAATTTCAACCCATGTTGAGTTTCAACACGGGTTGAGTTAGTTTTAACAGCATTGCTTAGTTTGCCTCGTGTTTACATGGAATCTCAACACGGGTTGAGATTAGGTCACATGGTTGCAAACAATAGAAGAAGGAATGTGAGCCCATTCAAAAATTTGAATGACGCGATGAAGGCTTACACCGTCAACCGAGTTGAAACTCAACCCGTGTTCAACTCAACCCGGGTTGAAATTTCTCATGTAAAGGGCCTTTAATGCGCTTGATTGGTTGAAATTTAACGTGGTTTCGACAAAGCATGAATGGGGGTATTAGCATGACTCAACATCCAGTGCAAGTTAATATGATATCACTCTCAGTTCAAACATTACATCTTACACTCAGACCATGCAGCAAAATTTTTGTTTACCTGCTCTGCATCTCACATGTTTATCGCCTGTTCAAAGGCTAGAGTGTTTATGCTTGGCTAAGTGGCTACATGTTCTGCTCTGATCTTAATTGTAGCCATGCAGCTACAACAGATTTGATTAGCTGACATTTGATTAGTTGATAAGTTATTATTGTCTTTGATGGGGTAAAAAAACAATAAATGATTGTAGCCTACACATTGCGGATTCTAATAATGTTGTTTGATTATGCAAGTGCAATGAGGCATGCTGAAGTATCCTTGCATTCCTTTGCCAATCAAAACGATGGCGAAACTGTCATTCAAGATTCGAGCATTGTTTAATTGCAATTACAACCACCTGATTGAATTTGACATTGGTCATAATTGCTTTAATTTGATTGCCAAAATAACGCTGCAGATATAGATACCATTCGAATGACGCACTGCACTGCAGTTCTTGATCATGTTTTGCTTTGCCATCATTCATGGACTTGCTACAAGTCTCTCTCGCCGAAAAACGAGGGGAGGTAAAAATATTGAGAGTACATAGCTTCCACTGCTTCCCTGAAACAAAATTGACTGCGCGGCGCGCGGGGCTGCGCTGCAATGAGTCAGCAAGCAACGTAAGAACCTGTTGTTGTAGTTGCTCTGTCAAATCCATCTTTGTTGTTCCATCCAATCACAAGCACCAATGAGTCTACATATTGTCTGCGATTGTCTGCTTGTTCTTTTGTTTGGATCTGCCCATAGAATCTGCCACACATCGCCCAAATTTCAGATTCAAACTCGTCTAAATGGCTGCTAATCGCAGCAATTAATGGCTTCCATTGTACCATGTCAAGAACTTCATCTTCATTCGCATTGTTTGGGATACCATGTATTAATTTAGCAGCTCTGATATGCAATGACTCAAGCTGATTCATTAATGACCCCCATATTGATTGATATACAGTATGAGAGAGTGGATACAATCGCTTTGTGATAGATTTCCTGCAGGACTTTGCTTGGTAACCCTTTTAAACCTATGAGTTGTTTAAGCTTTGTGGCGTACAGTTTGCAAACTGCATCAACCTGTGGTCTCCAGCTTAGTTTGTTATCAATTATCACTCCTAAACGTTTTGACTGTTCTTTGAACTGTATAGTCGATTCACCAAATTTTATTTCTCTCATTGGCCCTATGGAGGGGGTGCCAGAAACAAGCATAGCCTCAGTTTTACCTGCGTGTACTGTCAGTTTGTTTTTGCTGACACCAGTTGTAAAATCTACCAGTATTGAGTTTAGAGCGTCAACAATAGTGTCCACGTCTTTTCCGATATAGCAAATTGTCGTATCGTCAGCGAACGTATGGATATGGCCAGCTGTTTTTGTAGCCGGTAGGTCATTGACATACAATGTAAAGAGTCTAGGGCCAAGCAGCGACCCCTGGGGTACTCCCACTTCCAATGGTTGTGTGTTTGATTTCACTCCATCAGGGGCGGGTCCAGGTCCTAATCTGACGGGTGCCGAATGGAGGTAGCACGGGGGTCCGGTGGCGAAGCCCCCGGGAAAATTTTTGGGGCCACGTGAACTTTTTTTTGCTTGAAAGTTTGAATTCTCATTTAGAAAATCAAATGGACAGTGTGAACTTTTTATTTCAATGAAAGTTTAGACAAACTGCAAAAACTACTGTTGGACATATAGCAAACTCCACAGTACTTTCACGAAGAAAGGTGTTGGATTTCGTTCGAATATGGTAATGAATGGTGCATTCTTCTCATCACAAAAGGGAAAAAACAAATTTATTGAAACCAAATATGTTTGGGAATTCGTGATTACAGCCATTATTCGCAAGACAATTTACAGCTACAAAAAGCCCCTTTTGTCCAACCGATATTCCATACAAATATGGCAAACCCTACCCAACAACAACTCGCAGCAACAGCAACTACCCATTTATTGTTTCCAAAGCAAACATAAATCAAAAGTTTTGCCCAAGTCGTATGCTTAAATATTGATTTTGTTCATGACTGATTTATTTAAAAAAATGCAAATAACTGAAGTATTTTAGCATCCATTTCAGTTTTAGTGAGGGTACAAGAAAATTTACCTCAAACGACTGATTTTGTCTCCAGGGGCTAGGAAGCGGTGATCTCATTGGCTGACAAGCATGAAATTGGATGATTTCAGCATGCTCTGGCAACCAGTAAGGATTTGAGCCTTATCTTCATTGGTGTATGAAACAATGTAGTTTCATTTTTTATTCCATCCTTAATTGGGCACAGTTTCATGGCACTAGCCAGTAAATTGCCAGCATTTTTGTATTAAAAGATATAATTTCCGAAAAACGTGGGTACATCATTTCTTATACATCAACAAATGACAGTTGTGTGATTTTGAAGCAATTATACATCCAGGCGATTTTGATAGTTCCGTGGAATTTGACTTTTTCTTGAACCTAAAGGCTGATTTCCAGTCAGTGGAATTTTCCGAGCGGGCGGAATTTCTATTGTATTCGAGAGAAAATGTCGCTCTGGCATTGAATAGAAAGTTACGGCTAAGCGACCTTTTATTGTCTAAAATTCCGCCCGCTCGGAAAATTTCCACTGGCTGGAAATTAGCCTTAACAACTACATAAAGCACCTGAAACGTGGAAATGGTTCTAAGAAATGTTATTATTATTTTATTGTGCCTCAAACTGCTGCCTCATGAAAAGTGACAGAGACCTTACTGACAAATGGGTCATAAGTTCAATAAATCATTGATTGTCAGCCAAACGAGATATCAAGCTGAAATTAAATGTATAGGATCAACTCCTCATTGCCTTGCTGTAGAAAAAATTCAAGAAGATTTCTCAACCATCTGATGAAGTTTCTTATGCCGTTGCTGTCAATCTCACTTTCAAAATATAGTTTTCTAGGGTATTGTTAGATTCCTGTGTTCTTAGTTGATATCAGGGAGCTATACACGGGAGAGGAAACGCGCATTGAGTTGCATTCTGCGATGTGATATGCGCCTCCTTCGCAGCGCATCGCGCACTTTGTACAGTCTGGTTCCCTGACGTCATTTTCGACTATCCTCACGCGAACGCGGTCAAGTTGACGCACAGGGAACCAGGCTGCACTTTGTAGAGAAAACAAGATGGAAGCTGATGTTTGGACGGAAAGTGCATCTCATCTTTGGATTGAATTTGAACAATAATGGTAGGCATTTTAGGCTATGTTAGACATTCTTTTAACTCTTTTTAATGTTTTATCTTTGCATAGTGAGACTAATTTAGCCATTTGGTATCAGGAATTGGATGTAGCGGCTAAGTTTTGTCAGCGGTGCTTGGGCCAGCTCGTCTTTTGGATCACGCTCCAAGCACGCATTTGTGAAAATTTCACCCTGCCCAACCCCGCCCAACTCTGAGCAATTTAAGTTACTTGTCGACTCGAAACTTACGCAGTTTTTAGTTATTTCAATCAATCGAATGAGGGTCGGACGGTTTATAAAATAGTGAGGCAAGTGGAAATGATCTGCAACCTTTGTTTACTAAGACAAAACCATTTCAATCCACCTTCTCGCTTTCTTCCAGGTCGTTCTCCACAGCAAAAATTTCGTTGCTAGGCAAGCCAAATTATCGCTGCTCCGTTGCTACGTCAACACACAAACGAGGTCGCATATCATATCGCAGACAGCGCCAGCGCGCGTTTCCTCTCCCGTGTATAGCTCCCTGGTTGATATATACCTTCATTAAAACATGTCGCCTCATTTGTTATTACGTTTGATTCAGTCCTGCAATATGAGGCTTGTTGCTCAAGATGTAAGGCTTGAGGGCTTGGGACTCTTATACAAGGCTCGAGGCTCAAAACTCGAGGCTCAAAACTCGAGGCTCAAAACTCGAGGCTCAAAACTCGAGGCTCAAAACTCGAGGCTCAAAACTCGAGGCTCGAAGGCTTAACATATAGAATACTCATCGAAAGTCTTAACAATAACACATTTTCCTTCAATTTTAGGGCATTTACCCCCATATCTCAAAATGCCCCCCTCCCCTAAAAAAGAACATCAAAATTCGAATTCTACGCCCTAAAATAGACCAATATCACTTGTTCTCATGAATTACATCGTTTGGTGGTGCTACCCCTCCTGCTACCGGACCAAATCAGTTGAAGTTCTTTTTGGTCCACCGCAATATTTAAGAGCAATTCATTTATTTGTAGGTTCATTTTTTGCAATCGGCCCCCGTTGACAAAATCAATCGCATTAACCCTATCTAGCCTCTCTTCGGGCAGCCTCTCCTCTTAGCTGTTTTTTCCTCTGTAGATGTTTGCCAAGTGCACTTCCAACGTTGAAACTTGTTGACCTTTATCTTTTATCCTTTTTGAAATTAAAAATTACCTGATATAAGGGCCTGTTTAAATGAGGCGAGCCAGCCCGCCTGACCGGGCTGGCTCGCCTTGGCGGGATGATTCTAGTTTGTGTTTATATGAGTGAAAACTATCCTGGCCAGGCAGGCTCTCCTCGTAATGCTGCATGTTATGACGTATCAAGGGATTTTGAAAGACAATGGCCATACAAAGACTTTCAAATTAAACGATGCAGTCTCGCCTACGCAAATCAATTACGCAAATTAATCAATCAATCAATTATACCGGGCCAGCCCACCTGACGCTGTTTATATGAGCTCGCTTCACCGGGATCCCGCCTACCCAACTCACAGATCTCGGCTGACCGGGCTGGCCCGCTGCTCATATAAACACAACTGTATTCAACAAAGAATGTCTTTGTTCACTCAGATCTCACCTAGGCGAGCCAGCCTGGTTAGGCGGGCTGGCCCGCCTCATATAAACAGGCCCTAAGCTAATATTGATCCTCTATCCAGCTAATTATTTTGTTTGCAATTTAAATGTATGATTTTGCGTTTTTCGGCAGTGTGTCTGCGCAAATTATTTGAAATCCTGTGTGATGATGTCATCACTACTAATTTTTCTTTACAACGCAAAAGTTATTCAACCACAGAATACATTGAAATTGAACTTGTGCCCTCACTTAATTCCGTTTCCTCACAGTCAGCGATTGCTGATTTTCAGTACTTAACCCTGTTGACTTTGAAAATTGTGACATTGTGAGCAGATCACGTGTATGAAGTGTAATCGAGGCCAAAATCAAACCTTGATTTTGAAGAGACAATCGTGCACTTTGGTTACTATCATGTACTCTCCGATCATGCACTTTCCATTCTTGTGCTTTCCAATCATGCACTCACTTTTCAATCATGCACTTTGTAATCGTGCACTTTCTATTCATTCATTTTTGCAACCGTGCACTTTTCACCCGGGGGGGGGGGGGGTTACTTGACCAGGTTTTGGTCGGGGACATGCCATCGAAGCTTCAACAACATACCCGTTCCTTATACAAATTTTCCGAAAAAGCATACCCGACTTTATGCCAATTTTCCGAAAAAGTACACCCGACCTTATACCAATTTTCCGAAAATGTATATCCGATCTTATACTTTAACCAAAATCGTGAAAATCGATACCGTTCCTTATACCACAATCGCGAAAATTGATACCCTTCCCGATGGCACGTCCCCGTACCCAAAATATGTGAAGTACCCCCCGGGACTTTTCATTCATGCACTCGTAAAGATATTCGTGCACTTGAAAATACATTCATGTACTTTGCAATCGTGCACTGTCTAATCTTACAGTACTTAGTAATCTTACTCCATGCGCAACATTCTGAAATCACTCAACCCCTAAGTGAAGCATAGCGCGCTTATAGATGTGATGTTTGCTTTAAGCGCGCTTGCTAATTGTCATCAATCTGCCGGTTGGAGGAGGTTTGCACAAAGCAAAAGTAGGAAAGAATGGCGGATTTGGGTAATGGAGCTACACTGAATCAAATAAGTAAACATTTATAATTGGTGTATATGCCTCCAGGTGTCACCTAACAAGCCAGAATGTAGATAGAAAAGTAGTAACTTTCTGACAGAGTTTATTTATTCCAAAATATCAGTAATGGCATGAGCAATATTTCCTGTTGCTTATTCTCAGTACGATTTAACTGATTTAACTAAACAACTTCGGAATACAATGACGCTTTGCTTCCAAATATAGGAGGCAACTGGGAGACAACTGCATCGAAGAAAGCAGCGATAGCTAACCTCCCGTCCAACTCCAGTCCGGCCAGAAACCTACAACACAACACTAAGTTTATTGCAATGAAATGAACTGAGGCCCGGGGGTATTTATTATATTTTGCTGACGGGATGTGCACTCCTTTCCGGGTATCGTTTTTGCCTCTCTTTTCTAACCCTGTGATTTCATCGTTTTTCGACGGATTTTTAAGTTTTGAAGTATACCTTTCACTGATTTTTTCTAAAGCCGGCTATCATTTCGAGGAGAAAATCCCAGCACAACTGAAAGTCAAGTAACCCCCCCCCCCCAGGACTGAGACCTGTTATATCGTTTCAAAGTGCAACAAACAAGAGGAAAATTTGATTTTTGCCGGGCCCAGCTCGATGATATCATTAAAACATACAGCGGGTACCTGCAAATAAGAAACTACTTTTTAAATTGAGGCCTCAGAGAGTTTCTTATTTAAAGAGACCTTTTCATGATCAGGATCAAAGTTTCTTATACATAGGTAATCAAGTTAAGTCAAGTGAAGGCATATGACAGTACCATACATGAATGTGTATTTAACCTTGATGGTACATTTTACCATGTTACGTTGTTGTGGTGTGAATCTTTAATTTTGAAAATGTTTATTCTGGTTTGAGAATACTACATTCTATCACAGTCATTTATGGGAATATCTTTTGGCATTCCTAAAATTGTTTCTTATTAAAGGTGCCTTTTTTGAAGAAAATGAGGCCTGTTTCTTATTCAAGGGGGTTTCTTATTTGCGGGTACTTACTGTATACTTACATGGATTCATTCCCTATAGCTAAGCCATAATAACTTGATTGATTTGCTGTAATTCACTCTAAGTAGACCATGATGTTGTTATTATTAGCAAATTGAAGTTTTGTAGACCTTTTGTATTGTTGGCATTTCCTTTGTGTCAATCATCTCTTTCTTTGCTAGCTATATGCTGAGAAAGTTGCTACCCGTGGTCTCTGTGCAATTGCCCAATGTGAATCACTCAGATACAAACTCCTTGGAGGACTTGCCGTCAGAAAGTAAGTTAAATTACAACAAAATATTTACATTTCTGTCCCTCCTACAATAGAGCAAGCTATTGAGCTCTCCAGACCTCTGGGTTAACTCACACAATTAAAGCGATGGTAGTGGAGGGGGCTGTGAAATTCTGGGGTGCTGATTGCAAATATTGATGTTATACAGCGAATTTCCGGTGCCTTCAGGCTCATTTTAATGAAAAAGCCTCATTTTCGGCAGAGCATAAAATTACTTAAATTCAAGAATCTATTCAAGTTGCCAACTATAAATAATTAGCAAACACCATCAGCATACCAAATATGAAGCTTTCTATGTAGAAATCAAATTGTTAAAGTTTCCGTTACAGTACACAGACGCAGATATCAATTTATGCTGACATGATATGATGCCAATCATATGATATGATTTGGATATGATATGACGTCACATGATATGATGTCACAGCACTCGAAATGTGATCTCAGTTGAACTTATGCCGAAAATAGTTTTCTTTTTCCTTTGCAATGATAGAAAAACCATGACATATCTACGAACTCGTCCAACTCATATTCATCTTCAAAAACCTTAAAATCTTGGTTGTAGCATCATCTGCTGCCCCTTGTAGGCGTTAATCAATGTCTTTGGGGAAGCAATCCTGACTCCACATAATTTGAACTATCTCCTCTCCATCCATATCTTACTGGGCATTTAATCTCCAGTATCAGTCTTTTGGCGTTCCTGTACATGAAGGCAACATAGTTGGCTCTTTCACGGTGATACTCTAGGCCTCTTCGGCAATGGGGCATACCATTAAATTGATAGGTGACAAATGCACCAACATATCCATATCTGGATGTATTGAAATTTTGAAAGTAAATAATATTTACAAGAAAGGATGTCTTCTCCAACAAGGCTCACTGCAGCAAAATAGAGCATCTGATGACGTGACCATTGTAGATGAGCTCCAAAGTCATCATGAAGAAGCAGATACAAAGCCCATAACACTTCATTCTCCATCTGGTGATATTGATATCTTGGTACTTGGTAGAAATTTTAATTCCCTCTGCGATTGGTTTGTTGACAACAAACTAAGCATACAAATTGGGGAGGATAAAACAAAATCGATACTTTTTGGTAGGAAAAATAAACGAACCGGCAGTAAAAAACTAGACATTAGAAGAGGTGACATTAAGATCAAACAACACGCGTCAGTCACATACCTTGGCTGTGTCCTTGATGGGGGCCTGTCTGGCGAGTCAATGGCAACCAGGACCCTTAGTAAAATCAATGGCAGGCTCAGATTCCTTTACAGAAAGCAAAATTTTCTTGACCTTTCCCTTTGAAGATTACTGGCAAATGCACTAATTCAACCCCACTTTGACTTTGCATGCAGCGCTTGGCTTCCAATGTTGAATAAAAGATTAACTAAGAAAATTCAGACGGCTCAAAATAAATGTATCAGATTCTGCTTGAATCTGAGTAACAGAGCACATATAGGAGTAAAAGAATTCAAAACTGTAAACTGGCTCCCCACTAAAGAAAGGTTTGAGCAATGCACTGCTGCAAAGGTTTTCAATTTTTTTGATAATGCAGCCCCATCATATATGTCAGAGATGTTCTTACCAGTTGGCCAGAGCCGAGTAACTCGAAGATCTAAAAAACAAACTAATTCAACCTTTCCGAAAAAGCAACACAGGACAAAATGGTCTCTCATATTTAGGACCTAGAATATGGAACAGTTTACCCTCAGAACTAAAATCTGCAAAAAACAACAACAGTTTCAAACATAAAATCAAAGATCAATTCTTTAAAAATCTCCAAAGTCTTGATGATAGTCCCTACATATATTATTAGAAATCTAAAAACAGCCTACAGACATGCTTACTTATCATCCTTAAGAAAGGCTTTATTTCCGGTCTAGATGAATTTCTGTTTTTCATGAAAACTTTCTCTGTTTATCTCGCTAATTTATCTTTTTTTAATTTCAAAGGGCACTCCTGGAGGGACCATTATGGAAACAAGGTCGCATTGACCTTTTAATGCTATCCCTGCCATCTTTAACCATGGGGTGTTTTTTATTAAATTAGATTTTAAATTAGATATGTAACTTTTGCCTGTAATTTTTTCAAACTTGTAAATATTGTAATTAGATCTTTTTTTCTGAATCTGTTATTTTTCATTTTTTATTTTGATGGCGAAATTTTACATACATACATACATACATACGTATCAATCACAGTATTTATTTATAACGGTACAGGAAAAGAGAGAAAGATCTATAATTTCTTAACTTTCTTTTAACTGGGGTGTATATATTAGGATTATTCTTTAAAGATGAACACAAAAATAAGACGACTTGGAGTTCTTCTACAATTTTCTTCTTCAATTCTCTACGCGTTTCGACTTTATGGTCATTGTCAGGAGAATGAATATTTATGTGATGGTATGCCCTTTTTATAGCCTGTTAGCGGTCACGTGATTAAAAAGGGGTCACGTGATGCCTAGTTAGGGTCACGTGACGCAAAATATGGCGTCACATGAATCCTTGATTGGATTTTAAAGTTACGTTTTATGTGTAGAAAATGATAGGCCACAGGGAAACAAAGTATTGAATAAATGGGCGAACGGAAACAAAATTGCCGATCCATTGGTTTTTTTGAGGAATTTTGTGCTAATATTTGTCTGGTTGGTTAAGTTTGTTATTTAGACCTTTTGGTGTAAGAGTCTGCAGTCGCATAATCCAGTTATCTTCGTGAGTCTCCAATAATTTTGTTATATTGTCGGCGTCTTCTTTCTCAATTCGTTCGATTATTATAAACCTTGCGTCCCTTGCAAAGATATGGTGTTGTTGTTGTTGTTTTTTATTTACATTTATTTGGTATGCAGGTCAGAAATATGGCAGCACTGAAGTGCTGATGCGGACCTGCAAATTAAAAGCTAATAAACTAAAAATAAAAGAAAAAAAACCTAATTACAATTCTCACTTAAGTTTTAAAGTAAAATATAAAGATCAAAAGTCTCATTTACCGTTGTTCTTGTTCACAAAACTAATAATAAAAATAACTTGAGTCTTTGTTGGTGCCAATGGCTGCCTCTTTGGAGTAATTAATGTTTTCTAGCCTACAACTTTTCAATCGTTTTTTGAAATTGCCAATGTTAGAAATCTCTCTAAATTCTCTTTTAAGATAGTTCCAAGTTAGTGGCCCATGATAACATACTGAAGTGCGTCCTAACTCAGATTTTGGTCTTGGAATTTCAAAATTATTGATACTTCTTGTTCTACTTGTAACTTTCTTCTTAAAAATTTCACTGAAAATCTTTGAGTCCTCTTTATAATACACTTCATGCATGATTGTCACTACTCTTCTTTTGTAAATGTAACTTAACAGCCTCCAATTCGCTTTTTCTAAGGGGTCTTTATGGATAAATTTTGCTGCACGTCTGTGTATTGCTTCTAACTCCCCAAATTTGGCTGTACTGATTGTTCCCCACACGACAATGCAATAGACTACACAAGGTATTACTGATTTAAAGTAAATTTCTTCCAGGTCCTTTGTAGTTAAAAAGCGTCCCATTCTTTTCAGTTGACATTACTTTGCATTATATCTTTGTGTAATGCTCTTGATTTGCTTGTTCCAGTTTAATCCTCTGTCTATCCAGATGCCAAGGCACTTAGTTGAGTCCATGAAATTTATTTGCTCTTCTCCAAATATTAATTTTTGAAGTGAATGTGAGTGAAGTGAAATAAATGGACTTTTTGTGACAAGCATTGCCTCCGTTTTCTCCATATTTACTGTTAGTTTATTGTCTATGCACCATGTATGTATGACTTTTGTGATTTGATTAAGCCCTTCAATGACAACCTCAACATTGTCACCGATGAAAAATGCAGTGGTATCATCCGCAAAAATTAACAATTCTCCATTTTCTAGCCTTTCCGGTTAGTCATTCACAAAAATCTTAAATAGTTTTGGTCCTAATACTGATCCCTGTGGAACTCCATAAGTCACTGTTCTTCTCTCAGATGCAGATCCATTAATCTCTGTGTATTGCTCTCTATCCGCCAGGTAGTTCTTTATGATCTTGTACAGGTTCCCATATATGCCCACTCCTTGCAGCTTTTTTAACAGGATATTATGATTTATGGCATCAAATGCTTTCCTCAGATCTATAAATATAACTCCCTCTACTTTCCCATCATCAAGTGCCTGTTTCCATTTTTCAGTGAGTAAGAGGAGTAGTTTTTCAGTGGAACGTCCTTCAGAATAACCCCATTGTCCATTGCTGTACAATCTATGGTTTGTTAGATGTCTATCAATTGGCTTGCAAATTTGCTGTTCAAATAACTTGCTTATTATGCACAGCATAGTGAGTGGCCTATAATTCCCACTGCTTGTCTGTTCTCCCTTTTTAAATGCTACCTTTAGTTTTCCTTTTTTCCAGGCTTTAGGAAATACTTTCTCTTGAATAAAGTCCCCAAACAACCCTTTCAGACTTTCCACTAAGTAGTCCCCTGCTAGGTTCAAGTCTCTAGCTTTTATGTTGTCAGGACCTGATGCTTTTTCTGGTTTAATCTTTATGAGTTGTTTACCCAATAATTCAGCATCAATGCAAACATCGTCCACACAAGGAACTATTCAAGTTGTAAAACTGTTCTCATCATTTTCATTTTCAGGCAATTTACTAGCCAACTCTGCACCAACACTGCTAAAATATTGGTTCATTAGTTCTGCTTTGGTTTTATCATCTACGTGTATTTTACCTTGGTCATCAGCAATCGGTCCTATTCGTTTTGCGAGTCTCTTTCCTTGAACTTTCTTCACAGTCCTCCAGAAATCCCCCGAATTATTTGCTTTTGCAAATTCAGTTTTCCAGTAATTTACCTCTGCGTTTCTCATTTCTTTCTTTGCTAGATTCCTTGCTTTCTTGTATTTTTCATGATTTGTTTCATTTTTCCCCTGCTGCCAGGCCCTAGTGTTTCTCTACGGGAAGGAGCTTGTCATATTGAGTTGATTTTATTCTAGAACGATAGTTGTTCAATCTGTAGTTAAAAGGCCATTCAGATTTACCGACATATTCTATGTTACAGCGAACGCATTCAAGGAGGTAAATGACATTCATGCTCCTACAGTTTGATTTATGAAAGATCTCGTATGTTTTTTTGGTGGTTGCACTTATATAATAATTAGTTTTGATGACATGATTACAGCAAAGGCTTCTACTGGTGTTACAAGGTGAGCAATATTTAGCTACTTGGTTTCTCACTTTCTTTCTGAAAACTTTGTTATTAGTTATGGTGTTGCTACCAATAATCTCTCGGAGGTTCTTGCATCGTCGGAATGCAATAATTGGGGGTTCTGGGAAGAGTGCCTTTAATTTTGGTTTTATATTTAAGATATCCCATCCTTCTCTTAGGATCTTACCAATTTGGGGAAGTGTAGAGTTGAAAGTAGTTACTAGGGGATTCTTTTTGTTCTTTCTTTCAAGGTTTTTCGTAGCGTAGTTTCTCTCTGGGTTGCGATGGCTTTGTGGATCTGCTCGTGGAGTATTTCACTGTGATATCCACGGCTTATAAAATTTGCTTCCATTTGTTTGCAGTGACTCTTTAATTCACTATCTTTAGTGCATATTCTTCGGAGTCTTAAGTGCTTGAGAATATGGTAGACTGTTCTTTAAGTGCCTGGGATGAGCTGATTTGTAGTGGAGGTAGTTTTGTGTATCGGTGGGTTTGGTGAAAGGGTTGTTTGTAGTTGTCTATTTTCGTTGATGTATATGCGGGTGTTAAGGAAAGGAATTCATGTCTTTGATATTTCGTAGTCAAATTTTATAGATGGGTGCTTTGTGTTCATCCTTTCAGCAATGGTCTGGAATCTTTGTTCATCGCCTTTGTAGATCATCAAAATGTCGTCTATATATCTGCCGTAGTACAGGCAATCATTAGTTACTTCAAGGTAGATGTATTTTTCTTCCAATTCACCCATGTAAATTACTGCGTATGAAGGTGCTGCAACCGTGCCCATCGCACATCCTCCTGTTTGGAGATAGCTGTTTCCGTTAAACGTAAAGCAATTAAGCGTGAGCACATGTCTCATGAGGGCAGGGGCGGCGCTCAATGGTATAAACTGTATGAGCCTCATACCACTTTTTTTCAAAACTTCCCTAAAAAAAACCTTAGAATTCATAGGGCGAATTTTGTGTCAGCCTTCCGTTCTGCTTGACTCAGTAGCGGAGGCGCATTACGTGATGCATTTCTGGAATTAGTATTATTTGGTGTTTACTATGACTTCAGAAGACAAAATTCATGAAATGGAGACACGTTCAACCACTTATAGAGTTTTTATGGCAGTCAAGGATATTCATCCATCTCCTTGAGAAGACCAATTAAACATTCCACCCAACTCTTTTTCTTTTTTTTATTTTTTTTTTTTTTATATCAAAGTTAAAACTCAACAATATACAAATACAATATTCTGTGCCGTCCATAGCAGAAATAGACATGACGTCATCTGGTTCTAGCTATGAACGGCACTTGACAATTCCTTTAACAGCAATCTTATTAAGCACTTTGTGTACCATGGCACCATTCCATTTTGGCAGATGCTAGCATACGCCAGCTTAGTAGGTGAATTATTGTAAAACAAAAAAGGAAAAACAAACAAACAAACAAACAAACAAAACAGAAATAAAGACAAAAACTAAAAACTATTCACTGGTGCAAAACTTGTGTAAAGATGGTTGGATGTGAGTCACCAATGACTGATGCCATGGTTCACAAAGGGCTTACTCAAAACAAGACTAAATGTCCGTCATGAAGAAAGAAATTAGCAGTAACTACAAGTGACGCTTGTACGTAAATCAATGAGGTTGGAAACAGCTTAGCTGGGGGGACTGGGGCAATCTAAAGTAACCTATTATATTTTATTCTTTCAACCAATGAAAGCAATGAGATGAGAACATAAATGGTTAATGCCCGTGCTTCATTCCATGTTTAGATCAGATCACTGTATCTCTATTCACTGACTTTAACTCAGTCCTAGATGCATAGCAAATCAATAGTCAGTTTGTTTCTTGAGTTAGAGCGCCTTATATAATAGCAGATAATAGCAACAAGGAAGAATTAGATATCATTGAGGTTGACAACATCTTGACAACATTGATGAAACAGAAACGAAGAAGTACAACCTTTTATGACATCTTTAGAAAGCTAAAGTTTAATTGAACTGTATGCTCCTATACGTGCAATATTGCTAAGCAACCAATTTTATTTACCTTGTGATTATAATTTGAATAAATTATTGCATATCTTCAAAACTTCGGATTAACTTTTTGAAACCATTCCAGAATTTTCAACACCAAGTTGCAAAACTCCGAAGAAAAAGCTGCAAATCCATACAACATGAATAATTTGTGATTGTCATATTCCTTTTGCAGCTTTCCACCACACGAAAATGAGGTCTGGTCCTTTATTTCACTAATAACAATCAAAAGGAGGTTGAAATATCGCTATCGGTACTAGGATTCTTCATTTAACTGATTTGAATTGTTTTCATTGGTAAATGGCCATATGTATACGACAGGAGATTGATTTTCTTACAAATGTTGAATCTAAACAGGAGAGCGAGACTATAAAGAGACAAAAATGCCAAAAAATTCACAGTAACAATATATCTACCCACAGGCGCTATCTTTTGTCATTTTTAACCATTCTAAATAGCAACTGCTAGGTTCTATGACAATTAAAAGGAGAACTTTTTCAATGGCTTGAAAACGAGACTTTCAACATCAATACGAGGCTTAAAGCCCCAGAATTTACCCGTATAACATCAGTTTTTGAAATCAACACCCCAAAATTGACCACATGCACCCTGTCTCATAAATTTCGCCTCTGGGGGACGATACCCCCCTTCTCCGCCTGGTCTAAAATACTTCTACAGAAAAAGTGTGTTTACTTAAATTTAAAATGCGCTCATTTGGGTCATTCTGAAGTCTACAAGTCTCTCAAAAATTTCTTTGAAGCATTTCGAAAGCTTGCTGCGTGTTTGTGAGTAGGTTTTGAATACCCCCGTCCATGCTGTCTGTCCGGGGGTCGGCGTAGTTTTTTTGAGATGACACATTCCTTGCTGGTTGGATTGAAGTGGTCTTGCTCGATGTAGGTGGTGGTCTTCGGGTGGCATTTTGACTTGCTACAAGTCTTCGTTTGCCTTCTATTCGTATTGTCATGGTGTATAGTTCATATTGCGCCGAAGGCGAACAAGTTAGAACCCATCTGAGGCCTTGGCACTGTCTGCGATTTATACTGAGACTTGTAGCAAGTCAAGGTGGCATTCGGTTTGAGGATGTCGGCATAGGTACGGACACGTGTGTCCAATTGTCCATGTCTTTGGTCCTTCGGGGTTGTAGATTCATCTACGACTGTTGGTGGTTGTTGTTGTCTGCCAGATATTGTCATGGTAGGTGCTGTGCGTTGGGGTCTTCTAGCGGTTTCTTGTCTTGATGGTGGTTGTTGTTGTTGTTAATGTTGTTGTTGTTGTGGTTGTTGTGGTTGCTGTTGTTTGCTTGGTTGTCCGTTGACTATATTCCATCGGAGCTTCCGATTTTACTCTCTTTGTTTTCTCTAGTTCGTGTTTCTTTTGCTCATTGTACTTGTTGATGAGGGTCTTTATTTCTTTGTCGGCTGCGGCAGCTTTTAATGCATCGTCAAGTGAGTTTGCTTCTGTCGGCGCGGTGTTGATGGTTTGCTTTGCAGAACTTGACTGTGTCCCACATTAGCTCGAGTGAGAGCTTGTCGATCTTTTCGTACCATGACGTCAGGAACTGGTCGTCATGGTTACCGATGGATGGTTCCACTTCTATCTTGAAGTTCAATGGGATGATCTTATCTCTGATGCAGGTGGTGAGGAAGTCACGATGTGACTCCAAGCGGGCGATCTTTTCAATCTTCCGGTTAAGTTTGATCGCAAGTTGTTGCGTGTCGTCAGCCGTTGATGACATCGTTTCTGTTGTATCGATGACTGTTGCTATGCTGGAGTCACTTGCTGATGCGTCGGATTATTCTTTATATTTTTGGTTTTGAATTTGGAAAAAGGGGTGGGTGGGCTAGGATACTTTAAAGGGAAACAAAAATCATGTGGTTGGATGCAAGTTGTGGGGGGGGGGAGATTAATTAGACTTAATTTTTGCAAAATGACAGGGATAGTAAATAACTCTGACCAACTGATAAGACAAGTTTCCATTAATACTGGCTCAATTGCTGTTTTTGAAAACAAAACATCCCCCCAAAATAATGTCCCAAGTTTAAGAAGGTTTTGTCAATTAGCACTGCCTATTCTTGGATTTTTGATTCGGATTTGTAGCCGTTGGTTCTGCAGGTACTCCTTCAATGGATATAGTCTAGGCAGAAATATTAATCACCTCTTTAGAAGAAAAAGACTAACAGGCTGGTTTCCTGAGCAGAAACAGGTTTGTTGGTCAAGTCTGTTGCTTAACCTTCTAATAGTTTTCACATCCGAAAGGATGATCAGAAAAACCCCTACCATTTCATGAAAAATCAATAAAAGTATGATCTATTTACAACCAAGATCTTATCTCTCATTGGCGATATTGGATCCGACTGCATGCAGGAACAGTTATCTGCTTGCTGATTATACTGTAATGGAGAGGACTCACCGGATTTTTCAACTGTTACTAGGGCTGTCGGAATTGGCCGCGCTCGCGCCAATCCCTTGTTCTTAATTGGCAAATGGTCTATTGCCTAAAATTAATGAATTGCGCCTCATTGCTAAGAACTCAAATGCTGCAATCATTGGAATTACAGAATCAAATCTTGACAAAACTGTATTAGACAATGAGGTTAAAATTGATGGCTATGAATTAAAAAGATCCGACCGAAATCGGCAAGGTGGGGGTGTTGCTTTTTACATCAGAAAAGATTTATCTTTCAACTCAAGAGAAGGTTTTGCACCAGACCTAGAAAATGTGTTTTTTATCTACTTTTGCCAAAATCTAAACCAATCCTTGTTCACTTCCTTTACAGACCGCCCGACTCAAGTGGTTTCCTCAAAAAAATTAATGCTGCTATCTCAAAAGAAAAAATTTTGACAATCAAGAAGTCTTTACCCTGGGGGACTTGAATATCGACCTGGCGGGCAGTAGAGTGAGAAACTCTAATGGGATCAAGCGCTACAAAGAATTCTGCTCCCTCCACAGACTTGAACAACTTATCCAAGAACCAGTACGCATAACTGAAAAATCTGAAACCCTATTAGATCATATAATTTCTAATTCGGCTCAAAAAGTTTCCCAACATGGTGTTCTCAACTTGGGCTTATCTGACCACCAAATGATTTACTGTACAAGGAAAAGTACTAGAGCCAAGAGTTTCGATCATATATACATCAAAATCCACTCAATGAAAAATTACAATAAAGACCTTTTTCTGAAAAAAACTCAAATTGATTAAATTCCCAAAATATTTTGACTTTATTGACATCAATGCTGCTTATTCTCACTTCATACAATTGATTGTCTCGGTTATTGATGAGATTGCTCCATAGCAAGAGATTCGCGCGAGGAACAACACTGAGGAGTGGATGGATGAAGAAGTCCTTAAAGGGATCAGGATTCGAGGCAAGCTGCTTTCCAAATTTATAAGGACTAAACGTCACACTGACCATGTTAATTTCAAAAAAGCTTGAAATAACGTTTTGTCTCGGATAAAAAAGAAAAAAGAAATAAATGAAAATATTGGCAAGCCAATAGAATTATGGAAGAGCCTAAAATCACTTGGACTTCCATACAAGCAAGATAAAGCTTCAAAGATCTGCATAAAGAAATATGGACAACACTGTTTCGATGATAAAATTAATTCCAACATTTTTAAGAACTTCTTTTCAAATTTAGCTACAGAGCTTGTAAAGAAGCTACCAAATCCGCCCTGTAAATTTGGCATTGAAAGTGTCAAAAAATACTACGAGAACCTTAATCTCGAAAGAGAAAAATTCACACTTCACCATGCAAACCATGATAACGTCCTCAAACTTTTAGAGGGAATCAATCCTTGAAAAGCAGCAGGACCTGATAATCTTGCAGAAAAATTCCTTAAAGATGGTGCATCAATTTTAGCTACACCAGTGATGGACCTATGTAATCTTTCAATTTCATTGGCAAGCTTTACCGATAATTGTAAACAATCAGAAATGAAACCTATTTTTAAAAGGGGAAGCAAAGATGACCAAAAAATTATCGTCCTATCTCACTCTTGCCGCAGATCTCTAAAATTATTGAACAAATTGTCCATGAACAGATGCAAGAGTACCTTGATAAAAACGAAATTCTTTATCGGTACCAGTCTGGCTTTCGTCCTTTCCACTCAACAGACACATGTTTATCATATCTTAGTGAAAAAATCACACAGGGGCTGGAAAATAGTATTTAGACACAATTGACCATGAAATTTTCCTCGAAAAGATGAAATATCTTGGCTTTGCTGACTCAGTCATATTCTGGTTTCTATCATACCTAACCAAACGAACTTTCTACGTAAACATAGGCAAAAATTCCTCATCGCCCGGAGAATTATCGTGTGATGTTTCACAAGGCTCTATTCTAGGCCCACTCATCTTTCTCTTATATGTAAATGACATGCCACAGGCAGTGGAATGTGACTTACTCTTGTATGCAGACAACTCCTGTCTTGTATTTGGAGACAATGACGTCAATGAAATAGAAAAACAGCTGAACAGAAATTTTAATTCTCTTTGTGATTGGTTTGTTGATAATAAACAAAGCATTCATTTTGGGGAGGATTAAACGAAATCGATATTTTTTGGTAGAAAAAATAAACGAACCAACAGTAAAGAACTGGACATCAGAAGAGGTGACATGAAGGTCAAACAACACACGTCAGTCGCATACCTGGGCTGTGTCCTGGACGAGGGCTTGTCTGGTAAGTCATTGGCTACCAGGACCCTTGGTAAAATCAGCATAGGAATCATTCGTCGTACATAGCCGATTGCTCGTGGCCCATGGTCGAAACCGCCAAAGCCTCATTTTCACGGACCAATCAGACGGCTAAAAAGCGAAGGAGACAAGAGAAACCCGTGAAGATTTTTTTTAAATTTTACCTACCTTCATAAAACGCAACCAGGAAAAAAACTGCTTGAGATTTCCCGAATTTGTTAAAGCAATTTACTCTCCTGATCTTTGGGAGTACAAGTTTGGATGCCGGTTAAAATATCTCCAGGATTGGCGGAGTTATGGCTACAAACAAACCAATAAGGCACTGAACCTTGAACAATAGAAATTCTGGCCGGGAGACAATAGTAATAACAATAGTGATTGTTGTAAGAACGACCCGAAAACGCCACAATCCGCATTTTCAATTGTTCTTGCTATTGTCTTTCGCTAAATTTTCTTTTATTTGAGATTCAATGCCCCAGCGGTTTCTATGTGAATTGAAAAAGTTTACAAAGGCTTGTTCGCGCATTTCAAGTCATGTGGCAATACTCTAGGGAAGTTTCTGTATTGTACTACTTTTTGCATTCATGGCACAAGTTTGCTTGTTGCGAAATAACAAATAAAATTCAAAAGAGGTTTTATCAAGAGGCTTTATTACCTGACTTGAAGTGGCGTAAACAGGTCTCGACAAGCCTTCGCCCATTTTGTCTATTGGAGAGGCAATAACTCCGCCAATCCTGGAGATATCTTAACCGTCATCCAAACTTGTACTCCCAAACATCTGGAGAGTAGATTGCTTTAAAAAAATTCGTGAAATCTCAAGCAGTTTTTTGTCCTGGTTGCGTTTTATGTAGGTAGGTAAAATTTAGAAAAATCTTCACGGGTTTCTTTTGTCTCCTTCGCTTTTTAGCAATCTGATTGGTCCGTGAAAATGAGGCTTTTGCGGTTTCGGCCATGGGCCACGAGCAATCGGCTATGTACGACGAATGATTCCTATGCTGGTAAAATCAATGGCAGGCTCAGATTCCTTTACAGAAAGCAAAATTTTCTTGACTTTTCCCTTCGAAGATTGCTGGCAAATGCACTAATTCAACCCCACTTTACTTTGCATGCAGTGCTTGGCTTCCAGTGTTGAATAAACGATTAACCAAAACAATTCAGACGGCTCAAAATAAATGTATCAGATTCTGTTTGAATCTGAGTAACAGAGCACATATATGAGTAGACGAATTTAAAACTGTAAACTGGCTCCCCACTAAAGAAAGGTTTGAGCAATGCATTGCTGCAAAGGTTTTAAAATTTTTGATAATGCAGCCCCATCATATATGTTGGAAATGTTCTTACCAGTTGGCCAGAGCCGAGTAACTCAAAGATCTAAAAACAAACTAATTCAACCTTTCCGAAAAAGTAACACAGGACAAAATGGTCTCTCATATTTAGGACCTAAAATATGGAACAGCTTACCCTCAGAACTAAAATCTGCAACAAGCATCAACAGTTTCAAACATACGATCAAAGACCAATTCTTAACCCTAATCCTACCGGGCTTTTTTTGATCTAACATAGCCGGGGGGGGGGTGATTTCCACCCCCCTCTATAATTGGCCGTAGACTAATGGGAAATCATTGAAACTTGGCAAGGGCGTAGTCCTAACTATTCTTAACTGATTGGTAGTTTTGGGCGTGGCTACCTCATTAGGTGACGTCACTATGACGTCATAATGCCGGAAAATGTCAAAATATATGGTTTTCTAGCTTATTCGTTCTAAAAACGGAATAAAGGTAATCTGAATGACTTTTTCCATTCTTATTTGGCGTATTATTCATTTCCCTTTCAAATATGATGCATATAGGTGTTTTTAGACCGTTATTTTGGAAGAAAATGACGAAAATTGATGACGTCATAACTAAAAACTGTGTTTTTCTGCCAAAAATTGATAATAATTGGTTCGAAATGCTTTTAACCCTTAGCATGCTGGTCGCTTTGTTGATTGCCCAACCTTTCCAGCTGAGCATTTTTGAAAAATCCCGCATTGAATCACCGAACAACTTTTGTCAAATTGTTTTGGGTCAAATCGATGTTTGACAAAAAAGTGAAGTATTGCAAGATTATAAAGCAAATTTTGGAGAACAAATATGTGAATAAATCTTTGTGATACAAACGGTAAGTTTCCCAGTATTTTGTGAGTAATGAGATCATAAATATTTCTGAAATTGCTCTGGTTTCCTCCGTGGCGAAGAGCGGCGCTCTTGCTGACCACTCGCCATTTTGAAAGTCGATGTGGCCTCAATTGAGGGCCAATCATATCAGAAAGAGGCTATGTCAAAAGAGAAGAGAACGGGCTTCAAAATGGTACCAAAGATCAACACAAGACACGAGTTTCTACAAATCTGAAGCCGTAAAAATGTTCATCGTCGCTGTCTTCATTCTTCACCTTCATACATCTCAAAAGGTTAATGGCGTGTCAGCTGATTCTTGGTAAATGTATAAAAACGTTGGAAGCGATGCTATGAAAAAACGGCAATAGGAAGGCCTAACTTTTTTGACATCAAAGTGGAGCTTGTTTTGTACGCTGAAAAAAAAGTTCCCGTATGTTTATGTTTGTTCGCGTGCTCCCGCAATAACCGCAGATTTCGTTGGCCTGCCTGAAATGTCGAGATATCTCGCCCGCAGTCGGAACAAAGGGGATTAATGTGTCGAGATATCTCGCCTGCAGCATGCTAAGGGTTAAAGTATTGCATAACGCAATTCTATGCTTTTTAAACAAAATTTGTTGGAAAAATCTTCAAAATTTGCCAAAATGACCCAAAATGACGGCCCGAGTGACGTCATCATTTAAGAATGCTGACGTCAGCAAATTCCATTGTTATTCACAACAATAGAAAGCTAATTGTTTGCTGATTCTTTTAAAGTACAATGGTCAACATTTGGAACTAATTCTGGTAGTAAAAATATCAAAATCATTAATTTTTCCAATACCTTGCTCCAAATATGGTAGTGTCACCTGTCACGTGACACCTATTGTTCAAAAATTTAATTGTCAAAATGTAGCTAATAGATAATTAGTAATTGTCAGAGAGTTTGAGGGTCATAGCTTTTGTCGTTAAAGAATGCTCTGCAAAAAACCGACAGGGGGGGTGGAAAACACCCCCCCCCCCGGTAGGATTAGGGTTAAAATATCTCCAAAGTCTTAAAGGGGCTGTGGCAGATTTTTGTAAACAAACCAAGTTTGCGGGACAATGCGCGCTTCGTATCAAATGACAGAAATTATCAATGGCGGACTGTTGTCATGTAGCTTCGAAGCTCGAAGCTCGAAGCAGATTGAAATTAGAGCTGTTATTGGATTTTTCGGTTTCTTATTTGTCATGGATGATATTTACTACGATGTTGTTGGTCTTGACGAAGATAAAAAACTTGATTTGAGGGAAACAGAGGATGAGTCTGACGCTTCGTTTTCCGTAGAAGCGGCGGCAGAATTTAACAGAAAGTTATGGGCCTAAATCACGGTTCTCAGAGTGCAGGGCAAGGAACTTTTTCTCCTCTTTTCAATGTCGAGTCTGCACGCAGGCTAGGCAAGGAGGGAGTATCAAGTATTGTTGAAAGTTTTGATCTGGGAGGCAGACCTTTTGCCTGTTTTACAGGGCCATAGCTCTCTCTTCCCTCCATCCAGAGGCTCCCCTCAAATGCAAGATAGGAGCTGTAAAGTCGCCCTTCTGAACTGCTCAAAGAAAAAAATTGTGCTGTTTGAAATCATTATTCTTTTATCTTCTATCCATTGATTTAGGAAAAAAGTTCACTTGAAAATTACCAGGAGAAACAATTTACTGCTCCCCTGCTAAAAATATTATGCCCATGCCAAGAAATCCGCTAATTTTGGTTGAAAAATCTTGTAATGTTGAATCATTTACGGCCTTTCATATACCCATTTGAGTTGTTTGAGGCTGACAACCTATAGACTACACACATGTTCTTTTATAACAAACTAAGAATTTGGGCCAGTACTGAAAGTTTCTTAAAATTATCAGGTTTTGAGCACTCAAGAGTTTTTAAAATTTTCCATAAGTCTTCATGTTTACTTCCTGTGCCCTTATCACTATTTCAAAATTAAAGTTTTTAAAGCATTTCCAAAGCTTAGACATTACTCAAGTACTTCCCAAGTAATAAAATACATGAAACAAGTGAAAGTAAAGTAAAAATGTGTTAAGGATTTACTTTGTCAAAATAAATAGTTTCTTTAGTTATGTTTTCCCAGTAATGGAGTTCCTTACTTTTTTGGTGATCTGAGAGTTGAGTTTCCTTTAAAATAATTTGTGTAGACCTGATTGTTCCAAAAATCAATTTTACTTTTAAAAAGTGTTTCTCATGTCTTGTCCAATTCCTGCCTGGGACCTCCCCCAGGCAGCCTGTAAAAGGACAGAACTGTTTGAACAAATACCAGAGGCAGGCAGGAAATTTGTTGGTGAATGCCCAGTGCTGCAACATGCCATATTCTCAGTTACAGTATAATCTTGAACTGCATAATTCGATGTCAAATACCCCAGAGCCAAGAAAAATGTACATCAAATACAAAGGGCATGGAGGGGAATATATTTTGAGCAAATGCCTGGGGGTATCCCAGTGGGGGATGGGTAGGGTAGGAATTGAAAGAAACACGTTCCATCGTCAAATGAAAGTCCTAAAAGAGGAGGATGAAAAATGAGAACAAGCTTGTAATATGACGAGTTCAATTTTAAACATTTTATAACAGAAATGGTCTCAACATCAACAAGTTTTGTTTTTTCTTCATTTGTTTTTTAGCATTGCAGCCGCTCCCATGTATGGGCTAATTGGTAAATGTTTTTGCTCTTTGCTGGTGCTGACACATCTTGCTGCCCTAAAAGTAAACAATTCAAAAAGTGAACAATCAAAAAGTAAACAAAAGGAGACGTACTGACAGAGATAAACCAACTTTGTATAAACCATGTTAAATTGCACGTTTGGATGGGTCACAGTTTTTACTTTATCAATCCTCATCCATACTCTGATATCGCAAGAGCCAGTTTTCCTTATTTATATCAATTGACACAGATTCAAATGTGCAAACAACCGTTTGAGGTGTTAATGATTGGGCATAAAAATTTCTTGGTTTGGAGGTAGGGGTCAAGAAGAAACATCTTCAGGACATTTCTCACAACAGATTGATTCAAGTCTTCCCCTTTGAGGGAGAGATGAGGGCTTAAGCAGCACAGCAGGAGCATGGTGTATACATATATATTTTGAAATATCAAAATTTACTTTCCATTAAAGAGTACCATTGTCAGTCCAGAAAATTTCAAAGGTGTGTCTTCCTGTACTGTAATTACCATTTTGATCCACAAACAGATGAGAAAACATACCTTTGTCTTCCTTTATTGCCTCCTCTGCTGGCAGCAATTTTTGGTTTCTTCAAGTTCAATCTACATAAAAAATATATAACAGTCTTGAGCTCAGTTGTTGATAAAGCCTAGATTATTTTAAGACAAGAATGATCCTTGTGTGGTACTTTTATGAAAATGGAGGAAGGAGGGGCAGAAAGTGTTGTGAAAACATATGATTCATAAATGGGAAACTTTATAGTTTTCAGGAAAGAACTGAGACTGAGAGCTCACTGACTGACGGCAGGAAAAATTAAACCAGGTTTTGATACAAAATAAAGAAGGTTGGCAAGCAGATTCATCACAACAGAACAGGCATAATAATGTTGCATAGTTTTTGGGAGGTGGAATGTGGTTAGTTAGTGCATACAGTGTTTATGTTAGGCCCAAAGTAGTTTTTGGGTATTTTGCCTGGGATGTTTGGTATTTTGAAAGCTGGTTTGCAAATAATTCCAGTTCAGACAAATGTATTGAGTTAAACAGAGAATCTAGTGCTTTTCGTAAAGTATTCTATGTCGTAACATCTCAAAGCAAAACCACCCCGTTGTAGTCCTAACAACCATAACAGTCAACAAATATACCGGGTGTCCCAAAATGATGTATCATTGTTTGATTGCTTACATGTCCATAACTAATGAACCGATTTTCAAAAGCTTTCTTTTATTTGATTGCCTAAAGGCTAAATTATATTATAAGATGTTGGCTGCGGTTTTACCACGGCGTTTTCATGTCGCAAAGACGATCGATAAACTTGCTCAAATTCAAGCCTTGAATGGCATGAGAAAGAAACGGCCTATTTTTCCAGTCAATATTTTAGATGTGATACAAAAGGCTGAACTCCTATTCGTATTCTCTGAACTCAGTATGACTGAATTCGTATTCTCTGAACGATATATATTCTTTGAACGACGTATAAGTTCAGCCTTTTGCATCATGTCTAAAATATTGACTGGGAAAGTAGGCCGTTTCTTTTTCATGCCATGTAAAGCTTTGAATTTTAGCAGGTTTATCGATCTTCTTTTGAACATGAAGACATCGGCCTAAACCACAAACAACATCATCGAATACAATTTAGCCGTTCAGCAATAGGATGAAACAAAGTTTTTGAAAATCGGTCAATCGGTTATGGACATATAAGCAATCAAACGATAATACATCATTTTGGGACACCCGGTATGGCCTAAAATAGTTACCAAACATGGCCGAAAATACTTCAAAAACATACCTTTCTACTGATGAATTCCAATGAAATATGGAAAGGAGATAACTCAGAATCATTTCGAAACGGTACTGCCAATCTAAAAGAATACCACTGCTAACAAATCTTGTCTGTGAGGTAGATTCCGTAGCGAGATTTTGCCAAACGTTACGGTAAAGTTTCTGTCCAATGGCTGCCACAGTCGTCCAAATCATTATCATTTTCTCGGGTAATTCCATCCGACTTCATCCAAAATAGTGTTGTAAATATATTGATAAATCCTTTCTGTAATATTTGCACCAAGAAATACATTAAAAAACTGCATTCTGTGTTCGATGCGAGCGGATATTTCTAGGCACTATTTTGCAATACAAATCTTCCATTGACAAGTTGGTGTTTCACCCAAACAACTTTCACGTCTTCAAAATTTTTTGCCACGTGCATTGTCCCGTGCCACAGCCCCTTTAATGATAGTCCCTACATATATTATTAGAAATCTAAAAACAACCATTAACAATGCTTATTCATCATTAAAATCAAAGATTTTATTTCCGGTCTAGACAAAATTCTATTTTCCATGAAAAGTTTTTATTTCTTTTCTCGAAAACTTTTCTTTTTTTTCCTTTTGAATAGCACTCCTTGAGGGACCATTATGGAAACAAGGTCGCCTTGACCTTTTAATGATATCCCTGCCATATTTAACCATGGGGTGTTTTTGAATTAGATCATTGAATTAGATATGTAATTTTTGCCTGTAATTATTTTAAATTTTTAGATATTGTAATTAGATTTCTTTTCTTTTATGACTTGTAATATTTAATTTGATGGCAAAATTTTACATACATACATACATACATATATATGATGTCCCAAAGCAGAAATCTAACTGCTACCACTCTGGTAGGGAGGTATGTTACTCCAGATAATGCAGCGATGCCTTATGTCAAGATTGACATTGAAATTTACAGATTTGGAGAAACAAAGATTATTGCCTGGTTTGGATGAGTGATTGAACAAGTTTGAAAAAGCCATCAAAGAAACTACCTAACTGTCCGAGATGCATTTAATTTCAAAGCGGAAAACTTGCAATGCGGATCAAAACTTGACAAAGTTAACATATTCACTACCAATGGGCTAGAACGATTGCGTTGTTCATAACTAAGTTTTAAATGTCCTCTTGTCTTGCCACATCTAATATTTGAAAAATTTTCCAGTGTTTGAGTTACATTCTCAGGTTTCTAAAAGTACTTTTAATTGTGTTTTTTGGGCTATCTGGACAAGTCTATTTAGAAATTAGAATAACATTGGAGAATAGTAAAGGGTAAAGTGAAGAGTAAAAAACATTTAAAATTGGCATCAATTTTAAGGAACAATTGGCATCAATTTTGGTTTCCTAAAAAGAGACTCGACAGAAAATTATACGTTTCAGCTTTCAAAAAATGTCAAAATGGTTCTGATACATCAAACAGTCTCGGAAATATTCAAATTTAAAAGTCGGACACTTTTTTTGGGACACCCTGTATGTCATCAGATGGTCTCGCGATTCAGCAGCAAAAGGCTCTCATTGGGTTACACTCATTTACAGACAATGACTACGTATCACACTTTTTCCGTAAAGGAAGGAAATTATGGTGAAAAAATGTGAAACAACGTATTGAATTCAAAGCTACATTTGCAACCTTCCG
Organism: Aurelia coerulea; assembly: GCA_039566865.1. Lineage (NCBI taxonomy): Eukaryota > Metazoa > Cnidaria > Scyphozoa > Semaeostomeae > Ulmaridae > Aurelia > Aurelia coerulea. The sequence goes on from CM076943.1 coordinate 34,551,363, forward strand.
AGATGAAGCAAAACTAAACCAAGAAATGTTTTTGAATTGGAAAGATTTGTTTGTTGCCGATATGGTTACCCAAGACTGCAATCAGTAAATGAGATCAGAAGAAAACATTTCTGGCAGAGATACTGTATGAGAAAGATGATACAAAAATCGACCCCTCTTTGATGCCACCTTTCCAAAGAAGCCTAGAGTTTCATTGTAAAATGTTGCCTTTATGTACAGAAACGCCAACCGACTGATACTGGAGATCAATGAGACATGGTTGGAGAGAAGAAGGATCCATTATTTGAAGTCAGGATTACTTCTTCAGAGACACTGATGAACGCCTAAGAGAGGCAGTTGATGATACTATCGACCAAGATTTGGCCAGGTCCATGACGCGGAAACTGAATTTTTCCGCGGGATATAGGTCCGCGTTATTCACTGGCGTATTAGGCAAAAGTCCCTAACGCGGAACTGAGAAACGCGGACATTTTTTCAAGCCCTGAAAATTACATTATTTATTCACATTCATCCTTGGATCGAAACACTTTTAAACAGTGCACTTGCGCCCCTCTTCAGAATCGGCCTACTATTGCATCGGTGTTGTTATTATTCATTTGGCTAGGCCCATCGAGGTTAGTGGCGTTACTATGAACAATGTTGACATTGTGTTGGCAAATTCGGAAGTAGAGCCACGTTCTCCTTTTAACTCATCATTAGGCAGAGTCAAACAAACGAAAATTCATCTGTTTTTCCTTCAAACTTTGCTGAGAACATTCTCGAAAAATTTCCGCGAGATTGAGCTCTGCGTTATTCACTGGCGTATTAGGCAAAAGTCCATAACTCGGAATTGAAAATCGCGGAAATTTTTTTCAAGCCCTGAAAATTACATTATTTTTTCAAATTCATCTTTGGATCTTCGAAACACTTTTAAATAGTGCACTTGCGCCCCTCTTCAGGATCGGCCTACTATTACATTGGTATTGTTATTATTCATTTGGCTAGGCCCATTCCGCGAGTTTCGCGTTATGGACCTAGCCCCAAGATTTTAACGCTTTTGAAGATGAATATGATTTGGACTTAGTATGTAGCGGTGGTGGCTGGCAGTATTTTCATGTTTATAATAAAGTAGTAATGCAGGCGCGGATCTAGACCGGGTTGAACGGTTTGCACAAACCGGTCAGATTTTCAGAGTAATGAATATTTTCATTTTGTCTCTAAACTTTTATCATCTGCGTGAAATTAGCCTTACTGGTAGACGAAACGAGAATACAAGTTCCTCCTTTGGTCCGAGTCAGGCTACGTGAAATGTGCATTATGCGAAGGCGCAATATTGAATGTCAGTAGTACCCATGGTAGTACCCACTTATCGATGATCAATGCAAGTTATCTTTTCAATGAAACGTAATCCTCGCTAATTGAGTGAGGAAAGCCGTCAGCAAGCCAGCGTTGGAAGGAAATTCTGACCCGGTCACCCATTCATTTCGAGCTTCTGACCCGGTCAGAACTCGGTCAAACCCACTCAAAGTTGCGCAAGGCAGCTGCATAGGTTTTACAGTACTTGTAGTCAAACACCCTACAATATGCTTCAGTATTGTCAGTCAATAGACGTTCGAAGTTTGTCATTTGCGATCTCCAGATGGCTGCAAATCTGGAAATCTCGAGAAATTCGTGCTGTTTTTCGTCATAATGCTGTAGAAAGATTTACTATGATATATTCATGGATACAAAATTACAGTGCACTTATTGAGGGTAGTTTCAGGCATAAAAAATAAGAAACCTAAGTTGTTGCATGGCCGTAGAATTGGATTGCTACAGGATTTATTGAAAGTAGGCGTTTCATTTTCAAAAGGGCGTTGCCTAAGAAGAAAGGGCGTTTCCCAAGAAGCAAAAGGGCGTGGCTCAAAAATTTTTCCGGGGGCGATTCGGCGCAACGAACCGGTCACCGAAATTGCTGGATCTGCGCCTGTAATGTGAACATGCTTGAATTTTTCACATTAAATGTAATCATAGAATCAGGAAGTACCTCATTGTAATCAAAGAATCAGGAAGTACCTCATTTGCAAGGGCTGCATGGGCTCTGCATGCAAGACATAATGCCTTGCTAATATGATTATGGACATAATGTGAGAATTTATGTAATAAATTTAGGTTAACAGCAAGGCATGATGGGCTTCCCCATAATCCTTTAGGCCTAATCACATGGTACAGCTTTCATGGTCTTGGCAGCTAGGAGCAGCCATGGGTCATCAATTTGGCAAGTTTCAAATGGTTTTTATCGGGGATCTTAAGAAGACACCAATTAAACAGAAGTCATAACACGAAGACAGAAAGACCGAGAGATTTATGAGCAGTGCTGGTGCATGGCATATGCAAGTTAACGTGAATTAAGAAGGGAGTTGTACTCGGCACTGGTGTCAAAACGGGCTCAACAGAGCCAAATTAGGTCGTAACCACAACTGAATAGCAAGGAAGGTTTTTTGTCTGATGTTGTGGCTTCTCTTGCAGATCAACACGAACAGGTAAATCACCCTCAATCCATGGTATTGTCAAATCAAGCAATTTTTAGCAGCCACACTCAATTCAGTTTTATTGCAGCAAAAAACTTTGTTTGTTCCTCACTATTTTACATTGGGAAAAAGTTGAGGGGATAGGTGCAGGCAGATTTGCAAGGATCAGATCTGTATTTGTCCGTCGTACTTGTAAGACTTGAGAAAACGAAAGGACCAAATATTGGGGGTATCTATTGATATATCAGAGCTAGCTGGCTGGCAAATTGCGTAAATTGTCAATCAAGACAAGACAGTGCAAAGCCGATCGGAACAAACCATGAGGAGTCTTGTTTAAATGCAAAGATCTTGTCATTTGGAGATTAGATTTGGTTGTTTAATTGCAAATATACCTTGAAAGAAAGGAAACACACTTTTACCTATCACCTGAAGTGTTTAAAAGCTCAGTCATGTTTTGTTTGACAAGGTGACAAATTGTGAATGGTTATCAAGTCCAAGAAGGATCCACGCTTGGTTGCCGCTGCATATTTCTGTTGTAAATAATATTAGTGTAAGGAGTTCATTATCTAATGAAAATAGATCACTTTGGAATCTGTTAAAAAGTGGGACAGTATTGATACTGGAAAGTGGTTTAGTCCATGAGACAGTCAACAAGCACATTGCACAACCTGGGTATTAGTCAGAGCCACAAAGCAACCAAGTGCTCTTCGCAATTGGGTTAGATTGGTGCTGCGTACATCCTGGCAATATCTGGTCCTCCTAATAGTTTGATTAAATCTTAAGGTCCTTTATGAAGGGCCACCTGATAGTTATATTAGATGCATAAGGTCCTTCTCAAGGGCCACCTAATAGTTTGAATAAATATATTGGGTCTTTCTGATTGTTCCAATAAATTCCGGTTGTTCGGTTTTAAGGGTCGTCAGATATTGGGTTTAAATCATGGTTTTTTCTTCAATCAAAATCATATCATAAAAATGAGGCATGCGGGCCTTGGGCATCCCTACAAAGGAAGGTAGCAGCAATGCATCATCCCTTGGGCATACCCTAGGTGTTGGGGTTCTTTGGGGGAAATTTGGCGGTTTTGCCATGCTCCCACATACCAGCATGGCCCCATCTCCCCCTTACCACAGGGGAGATTGTACCCCTGGACCTTACAAAGAATATATACATAAAATTACCACATATAATTTGATTGACATGCGACCCCAAATACTGCCACACACTTGCTGTAGTTCCTTGTGTATTATCCTTCAAGCTGCACAGAATGCCGCCGGATGTTAACCCTATCCAGACTAGGGGGGGGCACAAAGTGCCCCCCCTAGTAAACTTTTTCACACAGCTCATCGAGTATCTCTTCAATAGTCTAGCTTTTTTGTGACTTTTAGTTTCTATCTATAAGACATCTTTTCATGTCTATTTCAAAAATTTTGACACTGATTCCGGGGGTCAACACATGACTTTAAATTGAGTGCTCCGCAAAAAAATTACCGTTTAAGTCATAGCTTTGGAACCACTGGCTCTATGACAATGAAACAAACATTTTTGAGCTCGTCTTGAAATAAGCTTTCATTTGATATATAGTTTATTGATTTTTGATGACGTCATCAACAATTGGTTGTTGCGCATGCGTACTGACGAAAAACCATGTTATGGTTCATTTTTAGAAAAATGAGTGACATAATATGATGCAGCAGGTATTTTTATGTATATTTAGCATTTTTTGCTATTTTTAAAAGTAATTTATAATACATTTTGGACAAAAATCGCTCTTTTTTTCGAATAAAATAAATAAATGCTGACATCAGCAAAAATATTAGCGTTACAAAGCAACAATTTCAAAATAAGAATTACAAGGATATAATCCCTCTATGTTTCAAATATCACATCGATATGTTTTATCAATTTGGAGATACAACGTGACAAAGTACATGTGGTTTTACACCCAAATTAGCAACATTTGCTGACGTCAGCACTTAATCACGTGACATAAACAAAAACAAATCACATCATCTTGTTTGCCTTATCATGTTTGTTACTTGTGCCAAGTTTCAAGTCTCTAGCACTTATGATTCTATGAAAAACCAGGGGGGGCACTTTGTGCCCCCCCCTAGTCTCCCCAAAGTTTCAAAAAGCCTAGTCTGGATAGGGTTAAGTGAGAATTTATGTAATAAATTTAGGTTAACAGCAAGGCATGATGGGCTTCCCCATAATCCTTTAGGCCTAATCACATGGTACAGCTTTCATGGTCTTGGCAGCTAGGAGCAGCCATGGGTCATCAATTTGGCAAGTTTCAAATGGTTTTCCTCCCACCCTCCCTGCATAACGAACATTACCCCCTAGGGCAACAGAGAAATTACGTCTGGCAAGAAGGTTGGCACAATGGCAACAGGGGTGGCAGTGCCATTTATCTCTCACACATCAGGAATGTTTTTGCCTGTTTCATAGTAACCCACTTTTATGTCAGGTTTTTATTTTCTCACAGCAAGTAGCTGCCTAACTCGTTATCTTGGTGTGACAGGCAGGTGTATAGTATTTTAAAAAATCTGCAATGTTTATCTACACACATGTGGGGCTGTACCGTGAGCTGAGGGAGTGAATAATTGGAATACGAGATAGGTTTAATGGCGAGGGATGTTTGTACAAGGGCCTATTTGTAAATTGGGCAGCGTACAGTAATTCATCATAAGATTGGCATACAGACTTAATGGTGCAGCAACTCAGCCAATGAAGAGTAGATACAAAGACCATGACTGGCTTGTAGTTGTTGCAGCTGGTCCATACTCACCAACCCTGCTTATGTAATACATACAGCTTCAACAGGAATTTGGAAGGCAAGCTAGCACCCGAGTCCATATCTATTGCTCAGCAAACAGCTATTGACAGTCATGGTAAACGTTTGGTTTTGGTAATAATTGGAATACTCTAGGATCATTCTAATTTGCTGCATTTGTTGCTCATATAATTTGAAGAAAAACTGGGCTCATTAGCATAGCAACTCATCGTTCACACTTTGAGTTGGTCTCTCTTGCACAGCAACATACTGTAGCTAATAGAACTAAAGGTCAGGAGTAATCGATGTGGTTTGCTGTAATTTAGCCCCCACTGTGGCTCATGAAAATTGATGGAAAATCTGGGCTCATTATCACAAGTCATTAATAGCAGGCAAATTATCTCAGCTGCATAGCAACTCAGCACTTATAACAACCCAGTTAAAGCAATACATCTGGTTGTTTGCTAATTATTGTAGCATTAGAGGTTATTGTAATGTAGTTGTATTTGTAGGTAGTAAATTTGAAATGGGCTCTCCGGGGCATCCACACTGCACCTCATTAACTGCATACAAATTGGTCTCAATTGCACCCCAATAATATAACAAGGAAACACAAAGGAAATCTGGGCTCATTCACCTGGCAATTTCACTAATGGCCTACGTGCGGATCTCATTTGCGCATCAGCATTAGAGGTTATTGTAATGTAGTTGTATTTGTAGGTGTAGTAAACTTGAAATGGGCTCTCAGGGGCATCCACACTGCACCTCATTAACTGCATACAAATTGGTCTCAGTTGCAACCCAGTAATATAACAATGAAACACAAAGGAAATCTGGGCTCATTCACGTGGCAATCTCACTAATGGCCTACGTGCGGTTCTCATTTGCGCATCAGCATTAGAGGTTATTGTAATGTAGTTGTATTTGTAGGTGTAGTGAATTTGAAATGGGCTCTCAGGGGCATCCACACTGCACCTCATTAACTGAATACAAATTGGTCTCAATTGCAACCCAGTAATATAACAATGAAACACAAAGGAAATCTGGGCTCATTCACCTGGCAATTTCACTAATGGCCTATGTGCGGATCTCATTTGCGCATCAGCATAACTAGTAGATTCTATGGTTTCGGTAGTAGTTGTAGTTACCAGGGGTTTGTTGTAATTTATCCTCCCCCCTTGGAGGTCATGACATTTGATGGTAAATCTGGGAGAAATTGCACAATAACTCATTGGTTGCATGCACGTTAATCTCAATTGCATACAAAACAAAATAGGATAACAACAACCAGCACACACAAGATATGATAGGACAAAATTGAGCGGAATTTAATAGCTACTCTATTACACAGCAACGCAGCTCATATCAGGTAAAACAGTACAGAATAGCTGGATCAATTGCACAGCAACCCAGCTCATATCAGGTAAAACAGGGCACAATAGCTGGATCAATTGCACAGCAACCCAGCTCATATCAGGTAAAACAGGGCACAATAGCTGGATCAATTGCACAGCAACCCAGCTCATATCAGGTAAAACAGGGCACAATAGCTGGATCAATTGCACATTAACCCAGCTCATATCAGGTAAAACAGGGCAACATAGCTGGATCAATTGCACAGCAACCCAGCTAATAATAAAAGAACCCAAGTATGGGCTAAATAGCTGGATCAATTGCACAGCAACCCAGCTAATAATAAAAGAACCCAAGTATGGGCAACATAATAATAGCTATTAATAAAAGAACCCAAGTATGGGCTAAATAGCTGGATCAATTGCACAGCAACCCAGCTAATAATAAAAGAACCCAAGTATGGGCAACATAATAAAAGCTATTAATAAAAGAACCCAAGTATGGGCTAAATAGCTGGATCAATTGCACAGCAACCCAGCTCATATTAGGTAAATTAACTCAAGGGGCAGAACAGCTTCAAAATTTTTACAGATTATGGGTATTTTTCAGAATTTTTACAGATGATGGGTATACTTTTCAGACATTTTTCTGGATTTATGGGGTACACTTTTCAGAAATTTGACAGATTATGGGAATACTTTCAAATGTTTACTTTACATGGTTATACTTTTCAGACATCGTTTCGGAATTATGGGTACACTTTCAGGATTCTTCCCAGATTCATGGGCACCTCTTTCAAGATTTTTGGGTATATTTTTTAGAAATTTTTCCGGTTTGTTGGGTCGTAGTGCTACGCTTTAAACAGCTCGAACAGGCAATACATTTTTTCGATACAAAGCTATGAGAAGATTTTATTCCATGTGTTTGTAATGTTCTTCCTTGTTGCTCCATTATTTTTCCTTTTTATCTTTATGATCTTTCCTATTTTTCATTTTGAGTTAGCAAAAGGTTAAAGCAACCACTCTCAAAAGCAACCAAGGTCAACCACTTTCCTGTTGTCCAGTTTGATTGAGTGTGACGCTCCAGTCAAGATAAAGAAAGATTCCATAAGAGTCATTAACAGATTAGAGAAGGGGATTGGGGGCCATCGACAATCAGTTTTCGTCACAGTTATCTGAATTGGGGGGGAGGTCCAGCTCAAATCCGTTAAAAATCCTGTTTTTGTGACGAAAATTAAAATGAGTAATATTCGTTATCAATCTTTAAAGAATAACAAGTAGCAGTAATTTTTTTGGCAACGCACTACGTAATCTTGACGTCGCGATCCAGAGGAAAATGTCGCTGTAGGCTGTAGGCCCTAACCGAAGACACATATAGGCCTACAATGAGTGGTGGCAGTAGGCCTAAGACAGAAGGATCTAGTGATAAATCTAGTGGTCCGTTAAGAAGGGGAGGGGGGGTCAGCAGTTAACCGCCCAATTCCGTTAACTGTGACAAAAATTGTTTGTTGATGACCCCTTAGAGTAGCGGATGTAAGCCCCTAGAACAAAACAACCAAGTCTCCATTAAGAATCTCCTCAAAACTTTACTCAAACTCGTAGCAGGTCTGCTCTACAGAGCAGAGAAGGGCTGCAGAATTTTAAACCGGAGAAGAATGACTTCGTAACAAAGTTAAGATAACGGTGCGTACTATATTCATTTTATTGTCACACCCTGATCTTCAAAAAGATTAAGTTAAACTGGGAACCCCAATGAAGAAAAATGTCGGTGTAGGTTGGTACCTATATCGCAAAATACTGCAAAGGAATTCTTAGGGGCCACTGTTTCCTCTGCATTTTGCAGTTCTTTGAAGTTTCGTGTTAAAATCATTTTGCAAAAGACACATCGAAAACATTAACAAGTTTTGTTTGGGTTCTTTTCATCTTATTCGGTTCGTTAGCGGTCGCCTTCATAACAGGTTTTTTTTGTAAAGAAGTCAAACAGCTATTCAGTAAAATCGTATGAACACCGAGTGATGACTGAAGGAACGAGTTTAAATGAAGAGGGTTTCGTTTCTAGAATCTTTTTAAACAAAATCCTGTTGGAGCTTCGGGCGAAATGCGTTTTTGCGAGGGCGGTCAATAGCCCATGTGAAAAAGTTTGCGAGGGCGCTGGCGAGGGCGATCGCCCACGTGAAACGAAAAGGTCTGCTACCAACTGAAGTTCTCCTAGTACGAATATCTTCAATCGAATCCACTTGCTAGTCTGTGAATTTGCCTTTTGAGAAATAGTTCAGACACCAAAAATGGCCAATATGGGTCATGTTCAGTGGCTGCGAAATGTACCGGTCAGTAATGTCAGAGTCTTGAGAATTTTACAATGAGTAGTCAACTCTGTTACCTTCTGCAGAAGAGAACTTCATGCTTCAAATGGAATTTTAAGGCAGTAGTTAAAATATTCTGGCTGCCTGTTTCTTGAGAAATTGGTCATGTTGTGGAAACTCTCTTTAAATCGAGCAGAGTCCAAATCTCATAAAATCATCATTGCATACGGTGAATACAAAAGCATTGCTTACCTTCAAGGATTAAACGGCAGAGATATATCCTAAATATTGTGTCTCCATGAATTAAGGGGGGAGGGACATTAATTATGTGATGTAACTATATAAACTCATTGACCAAATAAACGTGTCAGTTATTCTGCAAAAGAGGTGCAGAATAGTTCTTTGTGAGAGAATAATCTGTTGGGAATAGCCTTCAACATGAATCTTAAAATGTACAAATAATCTGCAATTTGTCAATTGATCTTCAAAGATCAGGAAATGTTCTTGCGGACAGGATCTTGAGACACAAAATAAACTCAGCAAAACTTTGACTTGAAAGCAATTCAGTATCTCAAAGCAGGAGTGTCTCAAACCGAGTCACTACATCTTTTATCTCTCCAGTAGTAAAGTGGTACTGGCTTCCAGCCAAATTTGATGTTGGAGGAACTAAGAATGTCTTTTTCTGTGGCCAAAAGAACGTAGTTGCAGTTCAATGATGATTTTATGAGATTTTGACTTTGAATCATTTGAAGAGAGTTTCCACAACGTGACCAATTGCTCGACAAACAGGCAGTCAGAAATATCTAATTACTGCCTTAAAATTCCATTTGAAGCATGAAAATTCTTTTCAGCAGAAGGTAACAGAGTCAACTACTGGTTAATTCTTGCTTCAGAGAAAAAATAACGTGGCCCCTCAGAGCTGAGAACAATCACAAATATAAAATTTGCCAGTTGCCAGATACCAATGGCAGTGTTCTCTCATCACCGGGGCCAAAGTTTGGGATTTCAAATGCACTGGTCAAATGTGCACTCCCGCCGCAACCGAAATAGTTGGGGGTTAGAGAAAAATGTTTAGATTTTTTCTCCACAAACCGGTGCACTCAATGCCCATGGCAGAGACAGGCATCCCTGTCATGAAATAAAGGAGCATGGTACGATTTTAGCTTAGGTTGTGGGTGGGCGGGTGAAAGAAATCGCAAAACCTTACGAAATGCCAGATCTTTACCACGCCTTTCTGCTTTGCCTCCAATGTCCAAATGCGAAGGCAACTTGAAACAATTTTGGCTTTTAAACTGAATGCGAAAACCAAATCGAAAGATTTCCAAATCTATTGTCTACAAAACGCATACTGCGAAAGATTGACTGCTTTGTTGGTCAACCTATTTCTACGCTTCTGGTAAAAGTATTCTTTTAAAAACCAGCCAAATGCGAGGCAAGCAGTGTTCCAAATAATTCAAAAAGTGAATAAACAATCTTCTGGGAATTGAGTGACACGTGTTTTTACGCATGTAACAACGAACAAATTTACGAATCACCGAGCACAAAAACTGACTGCTGAAAAGTTTTCGTTTGCAAAAACAACGAGACGCAATGCATGCAGCGTGCTAAATTATTAGAAAAGTGAATAAAACGATCTGCTGATAATTGAGTGATACGTGTAGTTACGCACATCATAGCCAAATGAATCGTAACAAGGTTGTGGGACACCTTTATAAACGAACGCTCGCAGCATCTTCCGCGAATTAACTGGGATATAAAATTTCATTCTTATCCCTATTTAATTCTTGCTTCAGAGAAAAAATAACGTGGCCCCTCAGAGCTGAGAACAATCACAAATATAAAATTTGCCAGATGCCAATGGCAGTGTTCTCTCATCACCGGGGCCAAAGTTTGGGATTTCAAATGCACTGGTCAAATGTGCACTCCCGCCGCAACCGAAATAGTTGGGGGTTAGAGAAAAATGTTTAGATTTTTTCTCCACCACAGAACACATGTGTTCCCCCAACCCCCAAATATCCGAGAAAAAGAATGTAGCCTCCCGGACCCCTACCGAAGATGAGAGAAAACCCCATGCTGGCATTTCTTGTTTGGCTCGGCCAGCTCGGCTTAGCCTCTTTTGATAAAATTTGCTTTTAGTTTTTATGCACAAAGTAAACTGAGTAAGATTTCTTTGTTTTATCGCTCTGCGAGAAGTGAAAAAACATTCGCAAGGCAACATCTAAACTCACACGATTGCCAAAATACCGCTATAAACGAAGTAAACTGAGTAAGATTTCTTTGTTTTATCGTCCTGCGAGAGACGAAAAAACATTTGCAAGGCACATCTAAACTCACACGATTGCTAAAATACTGCTATAACCAAGTAAACTGATGAAGATTTCTTTGTTTTATCGTCCTGCGAGAAGTGAAAAAACATTTGCAAGGCAACTTCTAAACTCACACGATTGCCAAAATACCGCTATAAACAGGTAACCACCTCATCTCGATGGCCATTCCAACATGATTCCAATTTGATTTGATTTGATTTGAATTTCTTTAAGCATGGTGGCCACGTCAGTCAAAGGACTGATTTACAGCGGGCTGTGCAATCATCTTCCATTGCTGTTGTTGTAAACTTATTTGAATTTGATATCAATCCACCATAAACAGAGGATGGTAAAGGGGGTGAAGATCACGAATCACGAAAATAAAATGTTCAATTTCACAAAGAATATAGCGTTTACTCGTTTAAAGTCAATAAACACTGGTTTTTCGCGTTTCACGAGAAGAAAATATGGCCAAAAATATTGCAGATCACGTTTCACGAAATACCCTTTACAACCCTCTAAACAGGGACTCACCTCATCTTGATGGTTACTTCAATTATCTTTCGCCATAAAAAACAGGCAACCACCTCATGGATGGCTATTTCATTAACTTAACTTAAGGTAAACATCTCATCTCAATGCTCACCAGGCAACCATCTCATCTCAACGACTGCCTAATTCGCTTTGGGCTACAACCAACTTAATGGCACCCAATTAACTTTATTTACTTTGGGCTACAACCAACTTAATGTCACCCAATCAACTTTATTAACTTTGGGCAACAACCAACTCAATGGCACCCAATTAACTTTGTAAACTTTGGGCAACAACCAACTCAATGGCACCAAATTAACTTTGGATAAACATCTAATGTCGATGATTAACCTTCTTCTCGACAATCAGCCATTAAATTAGCATGATTGCAACTAGTCTTCAATAGATTAGCGCTCAGAAAACATGCACAGTAGTCTTTACTTATCTTAACCAAAACATAAATTTTGTAAGCAACCCAACACATACGTGTGGTATCAATGTCACATTAACGTGGACAACAGCCACAAAAAGAACAAATATAATAAATCGGGTTTTTATTAAGAAACTAAGGTCCGATGCTGGTAGGAAATTTCTCAAAGTTTTGCGCCATTTTGCTAGCAACAGTTTATGTGTTTCGTGTACTCACGATACTGGAAGTGTAGAACTAATTCAGCTTTGTTAAGAGGGCTCCCTAATTACTTAGTAAGATCTCAAAAACCAGTAAATAACATAATTTGCACTCAGAATAATTTCCAAAGATTTGATATAACTGCACACTGACAAAACATTTTGCAAATTACAAAAGTTTCTTAGCTTTTTCAATTCAGATAGGGATGTTTTTTAACTTTCGAAAAAATTGAGCCTTCCGTTTCTTATAAGCGGCACCCAATTAACTTTATTAACTTTGGGCTACAACCAACTTAATGGCACCCAATCAACTTTATTAACTTTGGGCAACAACCAACTCAATGGCACCCAATTAACTTTGTAAACTTTGGGCAACAACCAACTCAATGGCACCCAATGAACTATGGATAAACATCTAATGTCGATGATTAACCTTCTTCTCGATTATCAGCCATTAAATTAGCATGATTGCAACTAGTCTTCAATAGATTAGCGCACAGAAAACATGCACAGTAGTCTTTACTAATCTTAACCAAAACATGAGTTTCGTAAGCAACCCAACACATACGTGTGGTTTAAATGTCACATTAACGTGGACAACAGCCACAAAAAGAACAAATATAACAAATCGGTTTTTTTTTTAAGAAACCAAGGTCCGATGCTGGTAGGAAATTTCTTAAAGTTTTGCGCCATTTTGCTAGCAACAGTTTACGTGTTTCATATACTCACAATGCTGGAAGTGTAGAACCAATTCAGCTTCGTTAAGAAGGCTCCCAAATTACCCAGCAAGATCCCAAAAACCAGCAAACAACATAATTTGCACTCAGAATAATTTCCAAAGAATTGCTATAACTGTACACTGACAAAACATTTTGCAAATTACAAAAGTTTCTTAGCTTTTTCAATTCAGATAAGGATGTTTTTTAACTTTTGAAAAAAATTGAGCCTTCTGCTTCTTATAAGCGGTCTCTTATAAAAAGAGAACGTGACGTGTAGTAACCTTAAGCGTTGCAGTGGTTATTGCCTTTTGAAGTAGCCAATTACAGTAGAAGCAGGAATAACTAAGGCATTGTCGTTTAGCAAACCAAAAGTTTAAACAATCTTTTCTGAGCAGATGATTATGTTCTTTTAGCGTTACGGGACAAACCCTTACTCAGCAAAGCCCTGTTATACAGCTCTGACAAGTTTTTGGACAACCTTAATCTTATCAAACAATGCCCGGATTCGATTGTCTCTCAACAAAAATGTCGCTGATAATTAAGAATCGTTTCCATTCTCTTTGAATTTCAGACGTAAAAATGTAAAGTTAGTTGCTTAAAATGAAACATAGAAATGATGTACCATAAACAGCTCATAACGTACAGAGCTTATAAATTCTTCCCAATTTACGTGAACCTTCTCGCATAAAGAACTTTCTGATACCAGGCTTTGAGTTTCACAGCCTGCAGGAAGTTGGGATACAGCCGAAGCCCTAAAAACTAGGGAAACACTCAAACAACCCAAACATGGATCTTCAGCTCCATTTATCTCCATTTTCAACGATCTTACTTTGAGGGATGAACTCCAAAACCCGAAGCTTGAAAAGCGTTGCTACCCACAAATCTTAGCCAAGTAAATTCTGACGTAGGGAAAACCGAACCACCGCCGTTCAGCTGACGAACTATTTTACAAAACTAAGAAAAGACTTTTCGCTCTTCATTTACAACATTTTAATTTTGTGTGCTGATGGGCACTTTTGCTTTTGTTTTTATTTTATTTGCTTTGCGGCTACTGGCGATTGCTGAGCAGTTGCTTCCAGTTAATATCAAAGACTATAGTTTTGTCGATGGTGCATTGCTATGAAAGATCTGCAAATGAAGCAAGAAACGCATCAGCTCTACTGTTTCACAATAACCCAGAATATGAAATACAGTAAACAGTAAACTTTTTCTTACGGTTTAAAAGTTTTCTCAAAGGCAATGCGTCCATACAAGCACCACAGCACCGCGGGGGGCATATGAATTTTACGTGATATTCCATGTGAACACCTTGGTAATGAAGCTTACTACGGTCAAAGAGTGATCTAAGTGATGACCCACTTGCCGTTGCACTTCGGAAGCTGAAACCTTAGCCTGCATGTGGTGCGTCAAATTCTGCCAATCACCGCATCCCTCAAGGCTCTCCGTCAGCATCATGTCAGCATAATATCGACAAGAGTGTTTACGCGGCTGAATTCACACGGAGACATTGCCTTTAAAAAAGTTGCAAGTGCCATTCTAAAGCAGTACACGACCGTCGTGTTAGAATCTAAAAGTTTCAAACGCTATTACATCAATTTGAAGTAATGACCGGTAATAAATCTGTTTACTGATTGCTGATTTTGGGATTATTCCCCAAAAAAAACACAAGGCAAGCAACGAATAAATGCAAGCATGACTGGGAGGATCTATCAAAATACTAAACCCCGCCCAAAAATCGAAACTTTATTGGTGACACCTCATAGTTTATTGCATTCCAATAACTATTTCTTCAGCTGAAACAAACAGGAGCAAAACGCTCTCTAAAGATCCACATTGGCAAGAAAATCAACAAAATATAGGTAGCCTGGAAAATATACAAACAAACATACAAAAATATGTTGCATTTGGTTCTTAAACAATTAAACGACCAAATGATAAATGAATTATCTTAGCATCAAGAAGTAGCTGAGATGCCAAAAACGCGTCGTTTCGAGCCTGTTCCCATATCAAATGAATATAACATTAATATAGCCTGGAACATCACTACAAAATCACTGGAAACAGACATTTTGGTCAGAGAATACAAAAAAAATTCTGGGATAATAAGCTGGTTGAAAGCAGGCCAGGCTGAGCACCCTTAGTAGGCAAAGTGACAAAGACATGACCAATTCAAATGCAATTCAAATCAAAGGAGCGGTTTAAAGAAACACTGGATGCTGGTTTACCTGAAATAAGAATTTGTAGGCTAAATGCTAAGTCTTTTGCTTACATAAATTGCGATTGGCTTAGGCCATATCGAATACACATCATGGAAGTCTTGAATCCTAAATCCACGTTTTCCCAATCATAGTGTGCTAAAACGTTCTACTGGAATTATCAGACATTGCTACAGGCCGTTAGAAATAGAAAAAACAGGACAGGTCTCACCGTAGCCTTGTGAAAGAAATCGCAAAACCTTACGAAATGCCAGATCTTTACCACGCCTTTCTGCTTTGCCTCCAATGTCCAAATGCGAAGGCAACTTGAAACAATTTTGGCTTTTAAACTGAATGCGAAAACCAAATCGACAGATTTCCAAATCTATTGTCTACAAAACGCATACTGCGAAAGATTGACTGCTTTGTTGGTCAACCTATTTCTACGCTTCTGGTAAAAGTATTCTTTTAAAAACCAGCCAAATGCGAGGCAAGCAGTGTTCCAAATAATTCAAAAAGTGAATAAACAATCTTCTGGGAATTGAGTGACACGTGTTTTTACGCATGTAACAACGAACAAATTTACGAATCACCGAGCACAAAAACTGACTGCTGAAAAGTTTTCGTTTGCAAAAACAACGAGACGCAATGCATGCAGCGTGCTAAATTATTAGAAAAGTGAATAAAACGATCTGCTGATAATTGAGTGATACGTGTAGTTACGCACATCATAGCCAAATGAATCGTAACAAGGTTGTGGGACACCTTTATAAACGAACGCTCGCAGCATCTTCCGCGAATTAACTGGGATATAAAATTTCATTCTTATCCCTATTTGTAAAATTTTCAAGACTCTGATATTGCTGACCGGTACATTTCACAGCCACTGAACATGACCCATATCGTATCGGCCGTATTGGTGCCTGAGCTATTTTCAAAAGGCAAATTCACGGGCTAGCAAGTGGATTCGATTGGAGATATTCGTTCTAAGTCAACTTCAGCTGGTATATCTTAACAAATGACGTAGCAATTTAGAATTATTGATACCTAGATTTGTAAAAAAAAAATTTAATTTGCTAAAATTGAACAAATATACAATTTTGTGCCATTATGTGCCATTCTTTTTCGAGTGGAGGCTCGTGGAAGTTTTTATTTATTTTACTCTGACTTCTAACAGCACGATAACACAATATTATCATTTGTAGTTAATTTGCTTTTGCTGTTTTAGCAGGAAAATTCATAAAAGTTCCCAGAATTTCTCATTATTATGGCAGGATTTTGACATTGCATCTGCACAACGTTGCAAGCTTCAACTTGCAAATAATTTTTCTTGCTGATGATATGCTGCATCTGAAATGATGTTCGCTTAACAGAATTTGTTACAGAGTCCTGTAACTGAAATTAAAAATCATGATAAGTGTCACTTCATCTGTGATCAAGCTGTTATTAAAAACTTCAACCAGCCATAGAAAATTAACCGTTCAAGTTGTGAAGCTGAAGTTTGAAATTTATCCTTGTCTTTAGGTAACAATTACATGAAAAAATTTTCATGGCATTTCTCGAACATGACTTGATGTGCCTTTGTTTTTGCATGGTCCTAATAATTTTGCATAATTCCTAATCCCAACCTGTTGTATAAAACCAGTGGAGCTGGTTTGCGTAAACATGTTTTGATAGTTGTTGGCTTGAAACACAGGTGCATTTTCTGCGTCTCCTCTTAAGTAACAAGACAGTTTTTTTTCAAGTCCTTAGAGTTCTTTGCTCTAATCCCCTTCTGTAATCTGCTAATGACTTTGGAATTTTTATTCATTTTGAATTGATCTTCACACTTCATTAAGTGGGACAACAGGAAAAATGGATCTCCTAACTCCTTGACCTCACCAGTCTGCTACTTTGTAATTTTGGGAAAGACTGCTGGAAAGAAGGCCCATGAAGGAAAGCAACCCAAAGGAAAACATATCATTATTAATCAGGAACCACATAGAAACTATGAATGTCCAACAAGCGAAAGTGTGGTTTGGCGTGCAATAAAAGGCACGCCTTGGACTTTCCAGGCGTGTGTGGAGGCGCACAGTGATCCAGAAATGAGAAAATAGTCCAGAAATACCAAAAAACAAATTTTGAAAAATGATTTTTGCTCTATTTTTACTCCAAAGATAACACATGGATTAGTCTAACACAAAAAACCTCATTCTAATCGGAGTTATAGTCGTAGAGCTAAAAATTCACAAAGTTAACGTAAACAAATGAAATGCAACATTTAGTCAATTTCAGGATGAAATCCACTATTGCCTGCAATAAAGCAAATTTTCAAATGTCTGTAGAATCACTTTGCCATATCGGATCTTCACAAACTTTTTTTTACTTGAATGAGAAACACTTTGACTATATTGTGACTTAAGAGATAAATTTTTGCGATTTTCGTTCCTTTCAATTTTTGCGAATGCCGAGATGTACTTTTTGTGAATGCTTAGGCCTGAAAATTGCTAATATTTTGAAATTTGAGTTAAAAACATGAAATACATGTCAAAACATGTCTTCACAACATACTTTGTCGTTAAATTTGAAGCATTGGCTGCACTTTTACCAAAGGTTTCGTACATATTCGTACCCAAAAAATTTTCATGCAATTTTCTTCTTTTCTGGTATTTTCGGGGAAATTGGCACATTTCTGCAACAATTGCCATATAATATGAAATGTGTTTTTGAAGTTGTGATATACATAAAACCGTGGATGAACCAAATGAAGATATACTTGCAGACAATCTAAATGCCCTTTTATGCTACTTTTAACAGCCTATTTTACTCATTTTGTTCGCGAGGCAGTGTTTTAAAATCGTAACATGCAATGGTGATACATAGGGTGCATCAAAACAAAGGGTTACTTCAAGACTGACACTCTCCGGAACAAAAGCTCTGAACGGAAATAAATTAAATAATGATGCTCTGAAAGCTCAATTTGTATGGTCTCATTTGATTTGTAAGTTTTGCAAAATATGTCTCTAGGGAATTCATAAGGAGAGAAATATAAAAAAAGGTCAATATGAAGTGACTTCTCTTTTTGTGTTCGGATTCTGCAATCAGCAAAGAAGCTTTTATAGTAACGTCTATTAATTATTAGATTATTTCGGACCAAAGCCAAGCAGTTGTTGGTTGAAACTTCTCAAGAATAAAAATTTTCGAGTAGCTTTAGCTGCACAATGTTTTTTTCGAAAGAATTTGTTGAAATAAAATATTTCAATTAGGTTTGCTTTATTCAGCGCTGCCTTATTTACTGCGTGCTTTCTAACTCCCCGGTAACTTACGAACACGATTTGCGGGATGAAAGGACAACAATTTGATTTACATGAAATGATATATAATTGGACAAAGAAACGGCCCAAAATTTAATGAGGCCTAAACTGTATACAAACAGTTAAGGGGTACTATTGTAGAGATATAGTCAAAGGACATCAGAAAGTTTTAAAACGTAAATTCTCGATACTTTAACCAAGAATTAAATGGTCATAAACTCCATGTATATTTGCTGACTGAAACGGTTACAGTATACGTTCAAAAATATATCTGTTCATTTCTTGTTAGTTTCCATATCTCCATTCATAATTTTGGATTTTAGAGCGCTGCTCACGAACAAAATGAGTACAATATGCTTATAAAAGTAGCATAAAAGGGCATGTAGATTGTCTGCAAGTATATCTTCATTTAGTTCATGCACGGTTTTACGTATGTCACAACTTCAGAAACACATTTCATATCATATGGCAATTGTTGCAGAAATTTGCCAATTTCCCCGAAAATACCAGAAAAGAAGAAAATTGCATGAAAATTTTTTGGGTACGAATATGTACGAAACCTTTGGTAAAAGTGCAGCCAATGCTTCAAATTTAACGACAAAGTATGTTGTGAAGACATGTTTTGACATGTATTTCATGTTTTTAACTCAAATTTCAAAATATTAGCAATTTTCAGGCCTAAGCATTCACAAAAAGTACATCTCGACATTCGCAAAAGTTGAAAGGAACGAAAATCGCGAAAATTTATCTTTTAGGTCAAAATATGGTCAAAGTGTTTCTCATTCAAGTAAAAAAAAGTTTGTAAAGATCCAATATGGCAAAGTGATTCTACAGACATTTGAAAATTTACTTTATTGCAGGCAATAGTGGATTTCATCCTGAAATTGACTAAATGTTGCATTTCATTTGTTTACGTTAACTTTGTGAATTTTTAGCTCTACGACTATAACTCCGATTAGAATGAGGTTTTTTGTGTTAGACTAATCCATGTGTTATCTTTGGAGTAAAAATAGAGCAAAAATCATTTTTCAAAATTTGTTTTTTGGTATTTCTGGACTGCTCTGGATCACTGTGAGGCGTGTGCGTGCGATTGCATGCCTAATATTACCAGGACTGTGAATGGTGTCTGTAATTTGCTTTGTGTATCATTTGATCATGGTATCATATCAGTTACAACTAGTTTTATTTATCGTAACTAATATCTTGCGGAAGCAGTAGTGTAACAGGGCATGTAGTTATATTCAAATCTGCAATTTTACGCACATATGAACCTTGATGCCTATCCAAAGTTTTTAGAAGATACTCTTTAGATGGTGACTCTTTCACCTCTTGAAAGCAAAATTATATCATTATGCATCTAGAACCACGTACGTAGAAACTGCAAAAAATGCGACTAGCAAAAACAATGTTTGCACGTGAGATGAAACGCACGCCTTGGAGATTTCATGCGTGTGTGGAGGCACGTGTGGGCAGTCGCCAATGGTGGACACTTCGCCAAATATTGGGGGCCAAGCTATTGTTTCAGTTTAAATGCACTGTTTATTTCTGTTGTTTTCAAACAAAATATATTTGTTTTAGCTAACAAAATATCTTTGTTTTAGCAAACATTGGGGGTTGCCTGTAACCCAACCCCCCCCCCCCCCCCCCCGTCCACAGTGTCCGCCACTGGTGATCACACGCCTATTATTACCAGGACTGATCCTTTCATTTTCGATTTTCTGATTGACTGTTGATTATTTCCAACAGAGCATGCTATGGTGTTGTAAGGTTTATCATGGAGAGTGGCGCCAAGGGTTGTGAAGTTGTTGTGTCAGGAAAACTTAGAGGCCAGAGAGCCAAATCGATGAAATTCACAGATGGATTTATGATTCACAGTGGTTTTCCTATTGAAGAATACATTGACTTGGCAGTCAGACACGTTTACCTTAGGCAAGGTTAGTTGAGAGGGCTACTTCTACTTCTACTTGGTTAATTGAACGTTATAGGTCTTCTTAGCCCTGTTCCATATGAGCTACCATTTATGGGAAGGTTCTTTCCACACCCCTCCCTCCTCTCTAAAATCTGCCTTACACTCGCTAGAATTCAATACGACATGGCACAGTTACAGAGCAAGTAATTTTTAGCATGTAGCACAATTTGGGTGTGATGACTTTTGGATGATATCTGAATCTATTGTGTACACAATTCAATTAAACAGGAAAAAGTACTTCTTCGCCGTAATTTGTAGAAGTGCAAGTCAGGGCCCAGAGGAGTTTGATAATTTCACAATGAACTTTGAGCTGATGTTATCCAAAATGCATGCTGAAAATCCTTTCTGTGTTATCATTACTGGTGATTTTAACTGTAGGTCGAATCAGTGGTGGGAAAATGATATCGAAAATAACGAGGGAAAACTGTTTGAGCCACTAGCGTCTGACAATGGTCTCCATCAGTTGATATCAGAACCAACCCACTTGATGGGTGATTCCAAATCCTGTATTAATTTGATATTTACTGATCAACCTAACCTCATTATTGAGTCTGGTGTTCATCCGTCACTACACGAGCAATGCCACCATCACATTGTTTACGGAAAATTATCCGTCTCAAACATACCACTACCTCCGTACACCCGCAAGATGTGGTACTGCGATAAGGCAGACTTTGTAGCTATTAGAAAAAGCATCAAAATGTTTGCTTGGAACGAACATCTTGATAACATGACATGCCCTAATGAACAGGTTAACCTACTCAATGAAGTCCTTTTGAAGATTTACTCTAATTTTATTCCCAATACAGTTAAAAAAATTAGACCTCGCCAAGCACCGTGGATAACGAAAGCCGTTAAGAATTTTCTCAGGAAAAAAATTATGCATATAAAAGCTTCGTGAGGAATGGTAGGCCTAATGACAAGCTTGAAGGTATACAAAAGATGATATCTGGAGGTGCCAACATGATTGAGGAAGCTAAGCAAAATTACTTCTGTAAAACTGGAAAATCTTTGGCTGATCCTGGGACCATTAGAAAAACCTATTGGAATTTAATAAACACTGTTCTAAACAAAGTTAAGATTCCTATAATATCACCCCTTCTAGAAAACGGGCTGTTTGTAACGGATTTCACCGAAAAGGCACCAACATTTAATGACTATTTCATTCTTCAATGCACAACCATTGACACAGGTAGTGAAATTCCCCAAGAAACTCCGATAACTACGACTCTGATAAGTGATTTCGTCATCTCTGAGGAAAAGATACTTAATATCATTAGATCGCTTAATCCCAATAAAGCACATGGCTGGGACGAAATAACTGTGAGGATGATAAAGTTGAGCGATGTTGCATTGGTTCTGCCACTCAAGATAATTTTCATAAATTGTTTGAGGCGTTTATTATTTCCCGAAATATGGAAATGTGCAAATGTAGTGCCGGTTCATAAGAAGAATGAGAAAAATGTGAGAGGGAATTACCGTCCTATTTCTCTTTTACCAATTTTTGGGAAAAGACTTGAAAAACTCATATACGATTCTGTTTATTCACATCTTGTATCACTGAACTCCTTAACCAAAATCAATCAGGATTTCGCCTAGGGGATTCAACAATCAATCAGTTACTCTTAATAACACATAAGATATTTAAAGTGTTTGACTGTAACCCTCCTCTGGATGTTCGTTCTGTGTATCTGGACACCTAAAGCATTTGATAGGGTATATCACGACGGTCTGATAATTTATAGATTAAAACGATGTGGTGTCTCGGGACAACTTCTTTCTTTAATCCAAAGTTTCCTCAAGGATCGAAAGCAGAGGACTGTACTGAATGGACAGAGTTCTAATTGGAAAGATATTTCGGCAGGGGTGCCCCAGGGCTCTATTCTGGGACCTTTGTTTTTCCTTGTGTACTATATAAATGATCTAGCCGTAAGCTTGCAGTGCAATGTTAAGTTATTTTCTGATGATACATCATTGGGGTCACTGTGGTCATTCTGGGTCTCTTGCACATAACGCATCTTTTGGAATCATACTGATTACTGAAAATACGGATTTTTTTTATAGGGGGTGCTCTCTCCTCGATTAGTCTATCTACTGAGAGAGCTCCTCCTTTAAGGAATTCCCCACATACAGTTTTCATATGTTCTCTTCCTTAGTTTAATTCTTGGTGCTTGTATCGTTTGTTGTTATCTGTATTATTGTATTTAATGTATTTTGTATTGAAAATTGTATGTTGAGTGAATTTTAAAATGAAAACTGAACTGAACTGAACATTGTTCACAGTGGTAGAAGATTCCAATACAGCTGCCAATGACATGAATAATGACATGGACTTGATAAGTCAGTGGGCTCGCGCTTGGAGAATGTCATTTAATCCTGATCCGTTACAGCAAGCTGTTGATTTAAAAAAATTTCAAAATAGAAAATTTACATTGAACATCCAGTAATCCTTTTTAATGACATGACATACCTGTGAAGAAGGTGAACGAACATAAACATTTAGGAATTATCCTTGACTCAAAACTATCCTTTTCAGCTCATTAAATCAGCTATCTCAAAGACAAGAAAGGGCATTGCTTTGCTGAAATATCTCTGCAACTATCTGCCCAGGCATACCCTTAACGAAGTATATAAGCTCTACGTTCGACCACACCTGGACTTTGGTGATTACATTTACCATATTCCTGCCAAAGCATGTGAATTCAGTCAAAGTATCATTTTACCAAATACCATGCTAGGGTCTGTTCAGTATTCTGCTGCTTTGGCTGTAACAGGAACATGGAGGGGAACATCTCGCGAGAAGCTGAACAAGGAGCTTGGCTGGGAGTCATTAAGTTCCCAAAGATGGAGTAGACACCTTACCTTGTTCTACAAGTTTGTAAATAATCTTAGCCCTGAGTATACAGTAGATCCAATTCCTCCTCTTCATCAGTCGCAGTACTGTCTTTGCGACCAGGATGTCATTGAGTGACTAAAGGCACGGACAGAAAAATTTAAGTCTAGTTTTTATCCCAACTACCTATCCGAATGGACAAAAAAGGAATAAGCTAAGCACCCTTGCACCCTCAGTTGCTGTTTTTAAGAAAAGATCTTATCAATAATCCGACCCCCTGCAAAATCTGTTTTTGGAATACACAATCCATTAGGATTATCCTATCTTACTCAACTTAGGGTTGGTCTCAATAAGTTAAATTTTCACAAGTTCAAGCATATTTTCAAGGATACCATAAACCCAATGTGTCCTACAAATGATGGCATCGAGGATACGGAGCATTTTTTGTTGCTCTGCCCTTCTTTTAATGTTCAACGAAGAGATCTTCTCGCTGGAATCCTAGAATTATTGCAACCATATGTACAAATCGCTAGCCTTTCAAATGATGCTTTGACGCAGTTTTTACTATATGGTGATCAAGGCCTTTCTGACGAGTTGAACAAAAATATACTCGAATTGACTTAACGTTTCATCCACGAAACTGGTCGGTTTGTTTGAGATCCATGAAACTTCAGCTATGTTCTTAGCAACCACCAAGTCCCTTTACGTGAATGTTCTTTGTTTTCCTTGTAGATTCTGTTTCATATTAGATGTCAGGCATCTTATGCATCTCAATTCCAAATGAGCCGCGCTCATCAACTTTTTAAGTTCTTCCCAACCTTGACACTACATCTAATATCAAACAGAATCTAGTATATTATCCTTTATCCATTAGTTTTCTAATCGTTCGTAGTGTGCAGTTAGTTGCATGTAGGTTAACATTATATGTCTTTATGTTTTTGGCCATGGGGTAGTCATTGTTTTTCGCTCCCCCCTGTATCGTTCCCGTAGTGTTGTATAGTAATACTCCAATTGCATTTCCGCGGCCTCGATTCCGCGTGGGAGTCTGGGTCTAGTTTTTGGGTGAAAAATTGCACATGTGTTTGTAAACAGTCTGTTGCTTGTTAGTGCGATCGCAAATTTATCGAAGTTCACCACAAGTTTGAAGGTTATTTATGGTGTTATATTGTCTGGCATAGTCTGCAATCTAACGAACAGCTTTTTTTAAATCATGTAAGTACATTAGCACTTGCAGGCTACGCAAAGCTAATTTACTTCGAACTGGAGGGAAGTTGAGTTGGCCTACTATCCGAAGCTGGATCACAATCATCATGGCTAACGGGAATTGTGCTGTCATCAGTTGCACAAATAGTCGATATAAACTGAAATTGAAAGAAGAATTGCGATGAACACGTGGGACAAATACACAAAGACTGTCCATGCCCTCCTCCATTTCGTCTGCATATTTTTCCAAGTGTCTTGCATAATATGGACAAGGGGAAAGAGTGGATTCAACAAATTAGACGAACAGCTAATGGCAACAAAGACAGGAGCGGATCCAAGATTTTTGTTGAGGGGTGCTGAGATGAACTGAGGGGGTCTGGGGGCCAAGCCCCCAGAACATTTTTCGGGGACCACGCCCTCTACTTTGCCGGAAACGATGACCACGCCCTTTTAGAGCTGCAAAAACGATTTTTTAAAGCTAAAAGATTCCTCTAATTAACACTATGATTTAAGACTTTTAGGGTAACTAACAAAACATTCTGCAAAAGAGGAGAGTAACTTGTTTGGAAATCCATCTACCAGTCATGTTCATGCATTACATTTACGCAGTTTACAATTCTAAATACCTGTCTTGTACTTTGGGAATTTTTTGAATGTTGGCATGTTGCGAAAATTCAGCAAATTACTACTTTCCTATGCAGAGGCTCCTTTCCATCATGTTGCTTTGCAAGAATTCACAAGGATAGTAAAAGCTCTGCGAAGGAGAGTAGCATATTACAGCAAATTTCTATGAGCAAGCCGAATCAAAGGGCAAACATTCCTCCTCTGACCTTTGGCCACTAATTGAAATCAAATGACTCTGGTGGGCATGCTGTTATGTTTTGTGCCCCATCAATAATTTTTATACTGACATCAAATCTCCCGCGGTGATCTGTTTTGGAAAAATGGCTAAAAAAATCGCCTGCGCAATCATTTTCCCCCTGTCAAGCGTGCCTTCATTATGTTTGCGAGCATATGACCTGAAGTACGATTTGTAAACATTAAATCGTTGCCTGAATTTGGTTTTAGTGCTGCCCACATATTTTTCGTGGCAGCATTCACACTGCCACAAATATACGACATTTTCTGAATTGCAGTTGTACCTCCCCGACAAAATGGTATGCCTGGACAGATGATGGGAGTATGCAGGTTAAGGGCTGTTGTAAATGCAATGGCAGGAAAAGTTGTCAAATTTTTGGTTTAATTGAAGAGGGGGATAGTTTCAAAAATTCTGATGAAAACAGATCTTTTAACATTTTGTTTAATGTTTACAAATCGTACTTCAGGTCATACGCTCGCAAACATAATGAAGGCACGCTTGACAGGGGGGAAATGATTCCGCAGGCGAATTTTTTTAGCCATTTTTTCA
This sequence comes from Aurelia coerulea, assembly GCA_039566865.1. Classification (NCBI taxonomy): domain Eukaryota; kingdom Metazoa; phylum Cnidaria; class Scyphozoa; order Semaeostomeae; family Ulmaridae; genus Aurelia; species Aurelia coerulea. The sequence goes on from CM076943.1 coordinate 34,577,364, forward strand.
AAACAGATCACCGCGGGAGATTTGATGTTAGTATAAAAATTATTGATGGGGCAGAAAATGTTTTTTCGTTGTGCCAAAAGGAATTATTTTGGCAATATCGGTTGGGGACTTTCTTGCCAAGGGGCCTGAATGAAAGGGCTGCAGATGTGGAGCTGGACATGTTTGCGTGCGGGGTGGCCTGAAATCTGCAGTTGCATTTATATCCAAAAGATTTGGTGGGTGTTGCTTTGCGACCTTTTCTTATTACTTCGTGTGCTTTTACACGTGGCGGTAGGGTGGAATCCCCTATCATGCTATTCTTGACTCAGCAGTTAGCGAGTCGTGGAAGGGTCATGGGGGAGGGCCGCGGGGTCTTCCGACTGAATCTTGTTGTTTGCCGTCTCAGTGCTTTCAGCCTTCTTGGAGACTGTAATTGGGGTCTTTTCGAGGGGCGGGTGATTCTGGGTCTCTTGGGGGGTTGGGTCAGTGATTGTTCTGGTCCACTGGGGTGGATTTTAGCTAACGCGTTAAAATATAAGAATGCTTCAAACTTGTTTACTCCAAAAAGTTCAAACTTTAGCATCATTTTTATCCCCATTTGGGTCTTATTTCAATGGTAGTCACGCTTACTTAGGATGGATTTTTTTAAAATTTTTGGCTTTCAAGTTTAATCTAGGTTGTTTACCGTAGGATATAAAATGCTCGGTGCTTTTTAAATGCTTTGTAAAGTTTAGCTGAGGAAGATTTTTAAATCGAAACGTACGAAATTTTTAACAGTTTTGTTTTTATATCATATTATTATTATTATTATTATTATTATTATTATTGTTGTAAAAGTAAAGATTGATACGTCTTGTTTGCTAGTTGATAACACGCAAGGAAAACAAGATATTTTCATGAAAATTTTCGATCTTTCGTAGATCTTCTTCAGTCATAATTAAGCGTTCTATAAATAACTAAAACGTTAAGTAGCTGTTGGAGAATGTTGCGTTCTATGAACTATCGAATCAAGAGTTCGCTAAACTGTAAAGTTCGATTAATGTGGCGAAACAGATAAAGTAAATACAAATTATGATCAGGTTTTAGGAAAAAGCTTGTAATATGTCCTTCCGAATTCATTCATGGTATTGTTCAGACCATGAGGTTCTCTCGTGTCGAGCCTAGTCATCCAGACATTTTCATAAAATTCCAGAGTGTTATGATCACCCTCTACATTTTGCAAGATGTGTACAGTTAAGTCTCTGTCGAAATCACAATCGTGGCTTTCGAAAAAGTGTCTTCCCAGTTCTGTGGCGTCCGGATCATGCTTTGCATCGCTTCTATGCTTGTTGAATCTTTGACTCAATGTTGTCGATGTGTAGCCTACGTATAACTGTTTGTGTTTTCTGCACTCGGCGGCATAAATAACATTTTTTGTGGAACAATTCCCTCCTTCAATTAGGCATGATTTACCTGAATTTATGTTGTGCAATTTGTCCACTTGACCCATGTGACTGCACAGTTTGCAGGGCCGGCCCCGCTTCTTTGTGCCTTTCTGCGTGCATCTGACGCTGTAACCATTTCGTCTGATCTTTTGTTCAGATTGAATTAGTGTGGCTCGAATATTAGTATTTCTTCTGAAGGAATCGATTGGAGGCTCTGGAAATACATTTTTAAGCTTTGGATGTTCATCAATCATGGTCCGATAGTTCCCGTGCAATAGTTTAGAAATTCCTTTGAATTTCTGATGCCAGTTCACCACTAGGGGTATCCTCTGATTTGAAATGCTGGATATTTTCGCTTTTGGCTGTAGTAATTCCTGACGATCCTTTTGCGCAACGACCTTCGTATCATCTTGCCTCTTGAATATCCTCGCTGAACATAAAACTCGACAAACTCGGATGCATGCTTTCGATAGTCGTTGATAAGAGTGCAAATTCTTCGGATTCTAATGAATTGTGAAAGTGGGTTGGAGCGTAAGGTATGCGGAGGATGATCAGATGAATTATGTAAATAGGTGTGTGTTGCTGTTGGTTTACTGTATAGTTCGGTTAGGATTTTGCCATTCTGGATCTTTACCCTTGTATCAAGAAATACAACGTTTGAGCTCGAGTATTCCGATGTAAACTTGATATTCGAATTGTACTTGTTTTTGGCAGCTTATGAATTACAAAATGATAGAAAATGGTTAAGACTTTTCAGGTCATCTTTCCATACGAAAAAAATGTCATCTATAAATCTGACCCATGAGACTGGACTCTTGCCATATAGTGTTGCATAATCTTCTAATAATTTCGTTTCAAATTGAGACATAAATAGGTTTGCAAAATTCACGGCCATTGGTGTTCCCATGGCAGTTCCTTTGATTTGATGAAAATACTGTCCCATGAAAGATAACGTGTTCGACTTGAGGATAAACGATATGAGGTCAGAAATGACCTTGGACGGAATTGACTTATTTTTGCGTTTTTCTAGCGCTTCGAAACATGCTTTAGCGCCCTCGTCATGGTTGATATTAGGATAAAGAGAGCTCACGTCCATTGTTACTAAGAAAATATCGTTCTGATCTTTAATTTCATTGTTTAGACTCTCGACATGCTTTACAAATTCCGTTGTATCTTTGATGTAGGAAGCAGTTTTAGTTGCAGCGGGTTTTATGAAGCTGTCTACCCACTCGGAAAGTTTAGCTGTACATGAATCATACCCACTACAGATAGGGCGCAGTGGTGGAAGATTTTCAAAGACTTTGTGAATCTTCGGTAGGCCATAAAAACAGGGCGTTCTATTACCCTCCCTTAATTTGGTATCTTCAACGTCGTCGATGTAACCATTATTGAGCATATCAGTGATTTTCTTGTTTAAAGTCTCTCGATAATCCGGGTTTGGATCTGTGAAGATTTGTTCATAGAATGTTTCATCTTGAAGTGTCTTAAGGCAAGCTGCATTATAATCGGTTCTGTTCATCAAAACTATACCATTGCCTTTATCAGCTGGCTTGATAATAATTGATTGATCTCGTAATTCGATAGTTCATAGAACGCAACATTCTCCAACAGCTACTTAACGTTTTAGTTATTTAGAACGCTTAATTATGACTAAAGAAGATCTACGAAAGATCGAAAATTTTCATGAAAATATCTTGTTTTCCTTGCGTATTATTATTATTATTATTATTATTATTATTATTATTATTATTACACACTTGTTTGAAATATTTTTAAATTCCCTACATGCACGAAATGTAGAGTAGCTAGCAAGTATCATTTTGAAGAAATGATAAAAATTGGAAATCTTTGTATTGGTAAACGGTGACACTACAGTTGTGCAATCTTCAAACGACCATTCTTGCGACGTAGTCAATTTCCAAATTCCCTAGCCATTTCAAGAACTCTCTTAATCTGCCAAATTCAGTCTGTAGAAAATTGGATCATTGTTTTCGATCTTTTTGTGGAGTCTGCAGTCGAAAAAAATTCAAGAAACCGTAAATGTATCGATAAATAGGCATCCGAAAACTTGACAAAAAATAGACAAAAAATAATATAGAATTTGACAAAAGTTAAGTCAAGAACTAAGAAATTGGTCCAGTGTATGATATATAATAGCCTCTTGAAAGTGGGAACTTTTTTCTAGCTCACACTGTAGATTCGTTAATAGTTGGACACAAAAATGAAAGAGTTCCTAAAAGCCTGGTTCTCATATAATCTCAACCCGACGGCGACCCATCGGCGTCACTACTGCGTAGCAAAAGTTGAACTGCCTGCGATTCTTCGGCGACCCATCGGTGACCTATCGGCGACATGTTGCCGGCAGGGCGCCGTCAACCATCTCTCAGTGTGCATTCCCCGCTGATCCTCGTATTTGATTGGCTTGCTATGGTCACCTGATCACAGGGCATGCAAATGATTCGCTGACGCTTCGCCGGCAGTGCGCCGCCTCGTGTTCTCATATAATTTTCATTGGCGCCGGTGCCGCAGCAGAGTGAAAAAGTTGAACTCAGCTCAACTTTTTCGAATTACTGTGGCAGGACGCCGGCAGTCGGCGCCCCATCGGCGCTGACTGTTCTCATTAAAATTAGACTACCGGAGCAAGGTCGCTGGTGGGTCGCCGGCAGGTCGCCGATGGTTTGAAGCTATATGAGAACCAGGCTTTATGCACATCACTCTGAATTGGAAATAAATGGAGGAAAATATTTTGATTATTGTATTGTTGATTGTCATAGGTGTCCTTGGAATCAAAGTGAAGATCATGCTCCCTTGGGATCCTCAGGGCAAAACAGGACCAAAGAAGTCATTGCCAGATCACGTCAGCATTGTTGAACCAAAGGAAGACATGCTACCCACACAACCAACCTCAGAACAAAAAGGTGGCAAGGCTGAGAGTGAGCAGCAAGCTGCAGCCCCACCAGTATTGTGAGTGTTGTGTTATACATTTCTTTTAAACTTTAGTTAACCGGTTTGATTTTCTCTTGTTGAGTCAAGAGAATTAGCTTTTTGAAAGTCTTTGCTAATGATACCAGCTATGCACTCAGGTATTTTCTCATGTTAGTGTGCCCATTCGATCAAATAGATTCCATATTAGTTATAAAATGTTCTAGTTACTTTGTTTATGTGCAAGAAAAACGAAATAGAAGTTGTTCTTTACACCCATCGAAATTGTTTCTAGGATAGAGAAATCTGTTTCTATTGGCGATATTATCTGAAGACAGGTTTCTACATAAGTTGCACAGCAATGACCGATTGGTTGTCCGACATTTGGGGGATGATTTCCTCAATGCCTCCCTGTGAGTGCTCGCCACTAAAAGGAATTTAGATCAAAGAAACGAAGGTCTTTGGAATTTTTCTCAGCCTCAAGTCACTGCCTTACCTGGTATTTTTGATTGGTCCATATTTATGAACTCAATTCAACTGGTGCATGCTTGTCTCTGATAAAATTGTCCTTCTTGTTTCAGGTAACAAGACAAATTGAAAATAGCTCATTAAATAATGGAATAAATCCCTGTTGCTTTTCTGTCCTATTTCTGCCTACTGGGTGTGCCAAATAGAAGCCATCCACTTCTGACAAGCAAATGCTCCATTTCTTTGATTGGCTGACGTGTAAACACACCCTAAAAAAATTCACACCTTAAAGGCCAATGCCGTTTGAGAATATGTGATCACATGACGGAAAACGCCCCCTTTTGACCGGTTTTTACCCCTTCTCTCTAAAATGAGTGTGCTAAATTGCCTGGATGCGTGGGTCCAAATATTTGCATGAGACGTGTGGGTCGTGGGTCGTGGTTAGGGTAAGAAGGGGTAACTTGAACTACTGGGTAAACTGAACTACTCAAAATATTAGCGCTTCTCTCCAAAAGTGAACTTTTTTTATCACAAATACAAACGACTAACTACAACGAAATATAAATATTCTGTGGCTGCCATAGCTGGAAAGACACCCGCTACAAATACTACAAATAAGACGAAAATGTTGCTGCTGTTTAATGCTTATATTTAATTTGAAAACCTTTTCGTATTTTTGAAAAAAGAGATTGTTGCTTCAAGGATTATTCGATTGATAATGACATCATACTGCGAGTCCCCGAACAGAAGCAAATCACACAAAGGTTTAACATCTAAATTCACATTTGATCCAGCATAGGAATCATTCGTCGTACATAGCCGAATGCTCGTGGCCCATGGCCGAAACCGCCGAAGCCTCATTTTCACGGACCAATCAGACAGCTAAAAAGCGAAGAAGACAAAAGAAACCCGCGAGGATTTTTCTAAATTTTACCTACCTTGATAAAACGCAACCAGGACAAAAAACTAGGAGATTTCCCAAAATTTTTTTAAGCAATCTACTCTCCAGATGTTTGGGAGCACAAGTTTGGATGCCGGTTAAAATATCTCCAGGATTGGCGGAGTTATTGCCTCTCCAATAGACAAAATCGGCGAAGGCTTGTCGAGACCGGTTTGCGCCACTTCAAGTCAGGTGATGAAGCCTCTTGATAAAACCTCTTTTGAATTTTTAAGTTATTTCGCAACGAGCAAACTTTTGCCATGAATGAACACGGTGACATTTCGTTTCACAAACCGCTGACCACTCAAAATCACCAGTCTCGCAGCTAGATTTCAAAACGAGCGAGACAACTGGCCTAGATAGGTCGTGCATCGGCTTCTGCATTCTAGCGTGAGCTCATCCGTTCGCAGTTAAATCCACTATTTGATTTTGATGGAAGAAAGGTTGGCGAACATCGGGAGACATCAATCGACGAAATTTTCGGATTAAAAAGCACTGTTCGAAGACTCCTTGTGGCCATGAAAAAATGGCCTAATTCGTACGCAGATTCCTGTTGATGAAAGAGGATATTTCTCCAAAACTACACCGTGCCACATCAAGAACTTTACAGGAGTCCTTGCCAAGGATGTCAGGAACATGACCTATCAGGTGGGTTATTCACTGTTTTTTGCGTTGCGACGTTATTCTAGGTTTTTTGGACACTACTCTAGAACCATGTTAGGTAAGTAGCAGAAGGAACCATTTCTTCCATATTTTGTTTGTATTGAAATATTCAAGCTGGAAGTCTGGCATTTGTTTATGTTGATAAAACTACCTATGGACAATAGTGGGGGAGCTTATTACATGAATCGTGCAAAATGTGATACCAGCATGAAATTTGGTGGAGATGGGCAGTTTGATACGCTGAAAAAGATGGGATGTGGACACAAGCTGAAAAATGCCCCCTTGTGCTATTTTTAGACTGGGGTACTAGGCTCCAGGCCTCTAAAAAGGAAATAGTAATAATTTTGCTGCAAATTATGATACCAGCATGAAATTTGGTGGAGATGGGCAGTTTGATACGCTGAAAAAGATGGGATGTGGACACAAGCTGAAAAATGCCCCCTTGTACTATTTTTAGATATGGGTACTAGGTTCCAGGCCTCTAAAAAGGAAATGGTAATAATTTTGCTGCAAATTATGATACCAGCATGAAACTTGGTGGAGATGGGCAGTTTGATATGCTGAAAATGATGGAATGTAGACACAAGCTGAAAAATGCCCCCTTGTACTATTTTTAGATATGGGTACTAGGTTCCAGGCCTCTAAAAAGGAAATAGTAATAATTTTGCTGCAAATTATTATACCAGCATGAAATTTGGTGGAGATGGGCAGTTTGATACGCTGAAAAAGATGGGATGTGGACACAAGCTGAAAAATGCCCCCTTGTGCTATTTTTAGACTGGGGTACTAGGCTCCAGGCCTCTAAAAAGGAAATAGTAATCATTTTGCTGCAAATTATGATCGGGATTATGATACCTGCATGAAACTTGGTGGAGATGAGCAGTTTGATATGCTGAAAATGATGAGATGTAGACACAAGCTGAAAATGCCCATTGTGCTATTTCTAGACTGAGGTACTAGATTCCAGGCCTCAAAAAAGACTTTCGCAATCATTTTGCTGCAAAATGTGATACCAGCATGAAATTTGGTAGAGATGGGCAGCTTGATACGCTGAAAAAGATGGGATGTAGACACAAGCTGACAAATGCCCCCCCCCCTTGTACCAATTCTAGAACGGGGTACTAGGTTCCAGGCCTCCAAAAAGGATACAGTAATCCTTTTGCTGCAAATTGTGATACCAGCATGAAACCTGGTGGAGATGGGCAGTTTGATACGCTGAAAAAATTGGATGTGGACACAAGTGTAAAAATGATCCCAAATGTTCTTTTTAGATTTGCTTATTTGGTCCAATACTTCTTGTTGAAATTTGGAATTGATGTTGTGAAACTAGCTGATCACAAGAATTATTTTACTTAATGTTGCTGTTGAGCGGTGTAATCCACCTATTTATCTAGCAGGGTGGCCCTATTTTCACTCCTGATTTTCTGCCATCATTGACGCACCTTGCTAAGTTGCTAGCAGACACACTTACATTTACACTTACAATTCAATGGATAGTTAAAAAACAAACGATGCAAGTCTTCATGCAGACAAACAGAACTTGCAAATAACGCAATTGTTATGTTCATACTTTATACATAGCCTTGTAATTCGTTGATTAATTTAATGGTACCTTTCCCAAAAACTTCGCATATAACGTTAAGGCAATTCCCTTTCCCCAATCACCTATGCTTCCCCTTTCCAGTGCTTCATGTACAATTCGCTCCATCCCATCATTAATACACACATTCATAACACGACAATAAACTGATACAACCAATGATTACAGCTATAAGGCCTAAATTCGGCACAATGCCAAATATCTCAATCCAAACCTAATCATCTCCCTTCAAACCCATTGCAACAAAAATCACAACAAAACGAATTATATGTAGTCATTGACAGTGTTCCACTGTCCAGGGATCACTGAGGGTACCCGTATCCCCCTTCGGGGACAATATTCCGATCCTACTACCATAGAAACATTTACAGGAGAACCGCTGAAGATCAAATGATTTTGAAAATAAACAACAAAAAACAAAAAACAATAACTAGAAAGTGATTTTAACAAATGACACCACCAATCAAATTGCATCACTTAGCACAACCCCCTCCCCCCCTCAAACCTTCATTCAGCATATCCTTGTGTTAGCACCTCCCGTTGAAATGGTGACCCCGGTGAGCCTATTCTCCCACCCTACCCTTTACAACTTGGAACAAATGAGTTTCCCATTTACTGTTATGCCTTTTTCATACCATTCCAAACCAATCGGAAAACAGACGAAAACGAAAACAAATGGTCATAGCAGAACACGAAAACGTACACAAGGAACTTAACATCACATAAAATACACGACAGAACCTTTAACGACCAAATTAAAAAAATGCGTTGGAAAATTCTAGCCCCCCACTCTCATGCCCCATTCCCTATTTCCTCCAAACCACAACATGACACACAATATACCAATCCCACCAGGCAACATGATAAGTACAAGAGGCCTCTGTATACGGAGATCCTCTACCACACCTAACTCAGCCCCATTCTTCGCATCCTTCTCAGCGTTTTCACCATGTACCTTCTTTGATTCTCTTTCAAAACAAACACCAGTAGTACACACGAGAACAAAAACCTGATATCGAAAGATTTATATCCCAGAAAATATAACAAAATAACAACCTAAATTGTGGAGACATTTGGTGAAATCCACCCCCGTCCCTTTACGAACTAAGACACTGTAAAACACCGGTAAAAAATCCATAAAATATTAACAAAAGGCTCCATTTGCATGGTGATCCTACAATACAACAAACTCTGCACCAGTCCTCGAGAACAGTAAGAACAGCCGGTTGGTAATACCTCTTATATTTCTTATTTAACTTTATTATTTTTTCTTCAAACAAAATAGCAAATTTTAAACTCTCGGCGAACTCTTTGTTTTGGGTGCGATATTACGAAGTGGAAAAGGGGGCATAGAGCCTAGTATCTAGTATCCAAATCGGAAAATAGCAAGGGGCATTCTTTAGCTTGTGTCCACATCCCATCCCGTTTTTTCCAGCGTATGATAACTGTCTATCTCTACCATGTTTCATGTTGGTATCACATTTTGCAGCAAAATGATTGTGAAAGTCTTTTTGAGGCCTGGAATCTAGTACCCCAGTCTAAAAATAGCACAAGGGGGCATTTTCAGCTTGTGTCCACATTCCATCATTTTCAGCATATAAAACTGCCCATCTCCACCAAGTTTCACGCTGGTATCATAATTTGCAGCAAAATGATTACGATTTTGTTTTTAGAGGCCTGGAACCTAGTACCCCAGTCTAAAAATAGCACAATGGGGCATTTTTCAACTTGTGTCCACATTCCATCATTTTCGGAATATAAAAATGCCCATCTCCACCAAGTTTCATGCAGGTATCATAATTTGCAGCAAAATGATTACGATTTCCTTTTTAGAGGCCTGGAACCTAGTACCCCAGTCCAAAAATAGCACAAGGGGACATTTTTCAGCTTGTGTCCACATTCCATCATTTTCAGCATATCAAACTGCCCATCTCCACCAAGTTTCATGCAGGTATCATAATTTGCAGCAAAATTATTACTATTTCCTTTTTAGAGGCCTGGAGCCTAGTACCCCAGTCTAAAAATAGCACAAGGGGGCATTTTTCAGCTTGTGTCCACATCCCATCATTTTCAGCATATCAAACTGCCCATCTCCACCAAGTTTCATGCTGGTATCACAATTTGCACGATTCACCCATTTTTTTGTGCTAACAGCCCTCACTACAATTGATATCCAGAAGCTCACATTCGTGAGTGGTCGGAAAGGCAGGTAAAATGTTATTTATCAAACTGCAGTCTAAAATGGTTCTACGGTCGTCGTCTGAAATTGCCAATTTTGAGGCATTTATTTCTCCAAATCGGCACCGTGCCACATCACCAAACTTTGCCAGTGCACTTGCAATGTCTTCAGTAACAGTATGCCAGTGTCGGTATATGCACTGTTTTTTGCGTTAAACGTCAATATTCATCTTTTTAGGGGAAGGTTTTGTTTACATCGTCAACGATTTGGGCAAGGAAAAGCTTTGTCCTTTAACAATCACATACGGGGAAAGTGCTGCATGTCATGTGTTATGAGAAGCAGCTACTTCAGTACCCGATACATCGTGTACAAGGGGATTTTTGTACTTAATGTCATAAGATTTACAATACAATCCAACTATTTACGTCTTTTTAGACAAAATGCAAGAAGTAACGAATCCTCAAATTAACAGTCAGAAATTTACCCACATTCCTATTTGATGCAAAAACATGTGCAAATTGCTTGATGCATTGCTGAGGGCAATGTGTCATTGTAGTTTTAATTCCACTTTATATGAAGGGGGTCAGGAATGCTGGAAAGGGGGCATAGGGGTGACTGCCCTTGCTGCCATCTGAGAAATGACCTGACTATGTTATTTTCTATTGTTTTGCCTTGTCCAACTAACTTTTGGCATCCCTGAATAGGTATTAATGTGAAAAGGGTGACAATTGTTTGCAAAATGGCTTATTCTTTTGTCTTGCAGATTCATGCACCTTCAATGCACAGAACATATGAAGTGATATTTTGCTTGCATATCCTTGACCCATCCAACTTGGTTAGCTTTTATACATAGATGGCATAGAGATGTAAAAACAGCACTGGACTATACAGCAGATGTTAACAGTTGCAGTTAAGATATTTCAGGGCTGTAGGATGCATCTTGAACTTGGGGGGCACAGCACATCAAGGGAGTTTTTCATCAAGCTAAAGAGACACTTCCTAAAGTGAAAAGGCACTCTTTTGTTTATTGCAAAATCTCAAGAAAGGGTGGCATGTGCCCCCAGTGCCTCCTGGTTTCTACATCACTGAGAGGTTTAAAAGAAAGAACATTTCATGAACATTTTTAGCATCATTTGCAGAAGTACACAGTATTATTGCAGGATATCTTTTGTTAGATAACTGTATTTTAATTCTGAGAGGTGTTTTCAAGTTGCTTTCACTGAATTTTTCTGTTTTTATTTTTGTGTGTTTCTGTGCAGAATGATGGTTTTATTTTCAATAAAATTCTATTGGTACAAAAAGATGTCTTGGAGTAGGTCAAGGGTCACCAGAAAAAATTTTGATCAACATGAGCAAATTTGACATATTTCATGATTTTTTGGACAGTAATTCTAGTATCCTCAAGAATGTACATCTAAAATTTCAGGGGCAATCAAAATCTGTTGAAAAATCAGTTCAAATTATTTCAAAACCAGTTTGTGAAGAGTGCATTCTTATTCTCATAAGAAACAAAGGCCCTTCCAAGAAATTAAGAAACTCTACTAGTAGCAGTTATCAGAGGCAATGTTGGAAGTTGAGGTACCTTTCAAGTTTTGTTATTCCTGGAAAATCATTCTAACAAAAAGTGTTAGATCGAACTGGATTAATTGACAGATTTCTGATTGCAAAACTAATCAACGAATTTCACTATTTTTCTAGAAAAGCATTGAAGGACTTGTGTAGTGAGTCTAGTACTGCCCTTACAAGTATGACAATTTGCCTTTGCCTTGGCTCGATGTATCAGGCTCGCAAAAGATAAGATGCCTCTGCTTCAAACCGAGTGTGCGTGCGCATAAAAAACGAAAAAACCCCATGTTCCATGAATGTAAAAAGTAGTACAATACAAAAACTTCCCTAGGTATTGCCACATGACTTGAAATTTTCGAACAAGCCTTTGTAGACCTTTTCAACTCACATAGAAACCGTAGGGGCATCGAATCTCGAATAAAAGACAATAGCAAGAACAATTGAAAACGCAGATTGTGGCGTTTTCGGGTCGTTCTTACAACAATCACTTTTGTTATCACTATAATTGTCTCCTGGCCAGAATTTCTATTGTTCAAGGCTCAGTGCCTTATTGGTTTGTTTGTGGCCATAACTCCACCAATCCTGGAGATATTTTAACCGGCATCCAAACTTATACTCCCAGACACCTGGAGAGTAGGTTGCTTTAAAAAAATCAAGAAATTTCAAGCGGTTTTTTGTCCTGGTTGCATCTTATGGAGGTAGGTAAAATTTGAAAAATCTTCACGGGTTTCTTTTGTCTCTCTCACTGATTGGTCCTTGAAAATGAGGCTTTGGCGGTTTGGACCATGGGCCACGAGCAATCGGCTATGTACGACGAGTAATTCCTATCTTATTTAGTCCAGGAACCTCAGAGAGCTGATCAAAGAGGTCTTGCCGCTTTGAGTCAAACAAGGGGCAATGCTGGAGAATGTGCTCATTGTCTACCTTGTCGATACCACAAGCACCAAAAAGGAGTAAGACTATCAAAGTTGTGTCTAAATTATGTTCACTCAGTGCACTGGACTTCAAACGCAACTTTGTCAGTAATCTCATGCTTTCAATATTAGAAAGATTGCAGACAGAATTACGCTCAGGTCTTAAGATTTTTAATAATTTGCTTTTGAACTGAGAAAGGGACATTTAATTTTTGATCTCTTCCCCAAGCATATTCCACTCGAACAAGCAGGGTATTTTTTTAACGTACTGACTATTGGGACTGGGCCCTTTGCTTGTCCCAGTAGTGAAAGAAAAATTAGAACTTTTGCCCCAGTGGCCTACGTCAAAATGGGGTCCTTGTCATTTTCCCTTCTAAAATACCGTGTTATTGATGCTGCCAGCACGATCTTGGAAAATTATTGATCACAATTGCGAATAGAAACTATTTGTTGAGAATGAAAACAATAATCATAATTTGTTTGTGCCCGAAGGCCAAAGCTATTATTGAATTGGATTGTATGAGAACGCTGAACCATTTTGTTATTTGTGCGTAAAGAACCACATTTGGAAATTAAATCCGACAAAACGAAATAATAATCTCATATAAATACTCTATTCGAAAAAATAAAATGCATTTCGAAATCACGAGACAATAGTAAATGTAGAAAAAGACACGAAATCGGAATCAAAATAAAAAGCATAATCTTAAATGAATTTACAAGATGAAATCAAAATTCAAACACAAAATCCAATCCACAAGGAAAGGAAAATATCTAAGACGAAATCGAAATATGAAACGAAATCCTAATTCTAATTTGAATCGTAAATAAAAAGACAAGATCAAATCAAAGATTGAAAGCCGAGACGTAGACTGGCTACACAATCTCTGTATGCTCCTTAGAACTGATGTGTCGCTAATACAGAGACTTGTTGCCAAACAGCATCTGAAATCGGACTAACTTGATAGCCTCGTTTTCATAAGCACCACAGGCGTAAAATGCCGACCACGGAATATATATCTTGGCTGTTGTTGCTGCTGTGATCAGCAATCATCAAATATGACTCTAGAAAACAACTCGTTGATACCAAGTTTTATTCATGTGAATTTGAAAGAATTGCATACAGTTTATGACTATGACAACATTAAGCATAGACAGTGAACACAAAATTTGAATTTCAGAGGAGTTAAGAGAGACCAAAGATAAAGGAATCAAAGACTTGACAAGATACTGTAAGACATTACATCATTATTATTATTAGCAATAGGTTAAGTGGTATCAGTACAAGGAATTTTCAAGGGGAATGTTCTTTACAGTATATTTGCTCCAAGTGATTTGCTGCATCAGATAATCTGTCTCCAAGATAGATGCCATATAAATGCATACTGATGCCAGGTCTCGTAATTATGAAGCAGATGTCTATGGCACGTGAAAGTCACCACAATTAGATAAACCCGGTTTATCACCAGATAAACCCAGTTTATCTGTGATAAACCCACTTTATCACCAGATAATCCCAGTTTATCTCAGATAATCCCAGTTTATCTCAGATAAACCCACTTTATCTCAGATAAACCCACTTTATCACGAAAACCCACTTTATCTGCTGATAAACCCAATTTATCACCAGATAAACCTAGTTTATCAGAAGATATGGCACGCGAAAGTCACCACAATTAAACATAAGCAGATAAACCCAGTTTATCAGAGCAGATAATCCCAGTTTATCTGAAAGGCATGAACATATAATTTTCAAAATGACTTATACTTCTATTGTTTTACTCTTGCTGCTGTTTGTATCCATTGAAATTGTTGTTTCTCCCCATCCAAATCGAGTTGAGAGGGCATCAGTGGCAACAGTATCCAAAAGAAATCCGTCTGACATAAAAAATGCAGCGGGGAAAATTTTGAAATCATACATTTTCGCCGGGATTACAACTATTATGACGGGGAAAGGAAAAATGTTGGCAATCATCAATGGAACTTGCATAATTTTCGACCGGGAAATCAAAATTTCAACAGGGAAATAACAGAAACAAGGCAGGGAAAATGTTTAAACTCAAGTATGGCGATGAAACAAATTTTCTTGGAGTGTCATCTTTTTTCCTTGGTAGGGCATCCTTTCAGCGGGTTTAATACTGGAGGGTGTAGTATACTGCAATGTGGAGGCAATGGTTTGAGAGGTGTGCAAATGATTTTATTCACTGCTACATTAATAAGTTTCACAACTGCCAGGAGATGTCTCAGAGAACTACAGAGAAATCCTTACAGGGTGCAGTCAATAGTTGAAAGGCAGTTCTTTTTTAAAATGCAGAATGCTGAAGTATCAACGCTTGATATGGCATTTGCCAAAAGATTATCAAAATCATTGGGCTACAAGTCTGATTCCGCCATTTTGGCAGCATGTTTGACGACATTCTCAGATAATTTGGGCTTGTCTGAGATAAACTGGGTTTATCTGCTGATAAACTGGGTTTATCTGCTGATAAACTGGGTTTATCTAGTTGTGGTGACATATCTGGTGATAAAGTTGGTTTATCTGAGATAAACTGGGTTTATCAATAGATAAACCGGGTTTATCAGCAGATAAACTGGGTTTATCATGAGATAAACTGGGTTTATCTGTGATAAACTGGGATTATCTGAATAAATAGTGACTTTTCCAGATAAACTGGGTTTATCTGGTGATAAAGTGGGTTTATCACAGATAAACTGGGTTTATCTGAGATAAACTGGGTTTATCTGGTGATAAACCGGGTTTATCTAATTGTGGTGACTTTCGCGTGCCATAGATGTCTTGCTTTGAACAAATAGATGTCTTGCTTTGAACAAACCCCTGTGGATTAAAAACATTGACATCAATGTGGTTAAGTAACAAGTACTTGTTAAATCAAAAGCAAAAAATTCTATTATCCTTTTTGTATGTGATCCAAAAACTGAGAGGGGGGGGGGGTGTTCTTCCATGGTAAAGGTACCTGGGGATGTGTGCCACGAGCATGGGTTCTTTTTGGACATCTAGTCTAGCCAAGGGTATCATTTTTACAGAAATTGGTCCAGCCAAGGGTACCATTTTTAAAAAAGTTAGTCTAGTCAACAGTACCTCTTTAAATATGCTTGTGGCAGAGCCCTACCCAAAATTTAGCCAAGAACCCCCTCCCCTCGCGGATAAAACACCAGACAAAACATTGCTTGATGCACTAAGGCAAGAACGAGAAATATAATGTTGGATTCATTTATTACCAGGCAACGTGGACCATTTTTTGTCATGTTCAAAAACACCATAACGTTTTTTATTAAAAAATTTAAACATTAAATTGCTTTATTTGGCAAATCATGCATTCAAACCAAAACAACTGTTGGGGGTGATAAAGTACAACAGACCAGCATTGCCAAGTAACATGCTTGCAGTTAGATAATATTAGAAATTGAACTACACGACCCAAATGTAAACGAAAACATCACTAACCTGAAGTAGACAAGGCAGTGTACTGACAAGACAACCGACACTTGACTTAGGCCTACACTGCTGTCTCGAAAGTGCCTCTGAAATTGCAACAGCATTACATTTTGCCATTTCCCCTGTTAGAGCACCACAAGCATGTCTCTTCCCATTGCTCACTTTATCATGCCATATAGCTAGCTAAATTCCTTCCGCTTCGTTTGCTTTTCGGGTCTTCAGGTCGATCAAGCTGTGACGAGAGAGCCGGTCGCCATTGCTTCTTCCTGAAAAACGCAGACCAAACAGGCCTCTTCTTCAAAGGGAGGTTTTCCAGTAAAAATAAGTGAAGAGGAGGAAAATTGATTGGCTACAAAATAATTTACCATTGTTTTAGCCAAAATGCTCCAATCAGATTACAAGCCTGTTTTTCGTTCTGAAAATTCCGATTTGAGACTCTCCGGCAACTAGTCCCTCATTGAGTCCCTCATCACTATAATTTGAGTCCAATTTCCTCAATAAATCGTCAAGTATTTTCGCACATAGATTGTACGATTGTCTCTTCCTCCGTCAGTAGACACACTCGATTCTTTTTTGGCGATTTCGCTTCACAAGAATGCTTCTGGCTTAGAGATGACTGGTGAAGATGTTAAAAGCATGCGCACAAAATTTCATGGACGTTGCTTTGGACAGAATTTTGCCTTGCTCTACACCCTGCACCACTTCTGAAATTTCGGACATGTGCATTCCACGCCTTACGTCCGCTCTCAGACCAAATGGCAATGGGCTTCCCTCTTGGATGTAAAAAAGCTCCCAATTATGTGCCAACATTTGGTGTACTCAGTTCAGTTCAGTTCAGTTCAGTTTCATATTTTAAATTCTCCACATACAATTTATCATAACAAAACCAATTAATACAAACAATTAACTAAACTACAATAATACTGAGGAACTAATCTGTACCTAAGGGAATTGCAAGGTTAATGTAATACAGGAATTAGATCATAGGAGCTTGATTTACTCAAAACACTCAAATTTGAAACGTGCAACTTTCCACACAGTTGTCAAATCCAAAGGACTGTTATCACTGTTACAGGTTTTGTTGAAATTTACACGTTTTTCTACATTCATCTCAAATATGTATTGCCGGTTATTCCTACAAGTGGTAACTTGCTGTCTCTCACAACAAGTGGAACTTAAATAGCAAACTTTTTAGAATGGCTATCACTTCATTCTAACTTTTTTGAATTGCAAGTTCTGTCCAAAACAACATCCATGATATTTTTGTCTGCACGCTTGTAACATCTTCACCAGTCATGTCTAAGCCAGAAGCATTTTTGTGAAGCGAAATCGCCAAAAAAGAATCGAGTGTGTCTACTGACGGAGGAAGAGACAATAGTACAATCTATGTGCGAAAATACTTGACGATTTATTGAGGAAATTGGACTCAAATTATAGTTTTATGATAGATTAGAGCTCATTAAAATAATGGAGAAAGATGAATTTGATTGGTTCGAGGTAGTAACGGTGGTGTAACAACATTTAGGATGGAATTATTAGGAAAGAAATACAAAATTATGAAAAAGGCGATTTTTCACTAAAATCAAGTAGGCAGAGTGATCTTTTTCAAAATAGCATAGCTCTCTTATCTGTACGAATTTGTACGAATCCTTTGGCATTAAGGTCCATTGGAAATAGCACTTCCACAAGGGATAGGTGCCATTTCCGCCTTTTTCCGCCTAATTTTTGTTTTTAGCCTTAAAGTCAGAATTCTTCAGTTCTTCGGAGATGTAGTACCAAAAAGAGCACAGTTTGAAGGACATGCAAGAAACGAATTATCCTTCATCAGATTGTATGAATGAATAGATAGTAGTTAAATGAAGGCAACAACCTACAAAATAAAACAAAAATAGCTGCAATCGGAGTTCGGGAAGTGGAAAAAACTCTGTCTGAAAGTTATCGAAATTCTGCCAACAATGTGAATTTTGACCGGAAATTGCACTGACCTTTGACCTAATCAACTTCTTCCAACTTCAAAATGTCATATCTCTGCAGTCGGAAGTCCGATTTTGCTGAAATTTATTTCATTATGTATGCCAGGGTATGCGTTTTGATAATAGCTAGCAAAATTGTAAATTTTACAAGTTTCATTTTTTCATATTTATTCCATTGCCTGGGTCAATGTGGAATGGTTGGGTTCTCGTGAGTTTTGCTTCAGTTGTATTGGCTAATATGACAGAAATATATCTTCATCAACCATATCACAATAACAGCAAAATTTTTGAATTTAGCAAAGACCCAATTTGTTCAACCGCAATCCATTTTGCACCATCCTACCGTTTTAAGAAAACGGTTCGATTTCATAGGCCATAACAATTAGAATTACAAAATAAGATAAATTTCTTATCAAAAATAGTTACGAAGGCATGGGAATGTCGTTGAATGTCAAATGCTGCGTTATTTCTCAAAAATCTTCCATGAATATATCCAAAAAATATTTGCAAAGAATTCTAGTGTCGGAGCCTATCTAATAATCATTGTATGAGGGGGTAAACACCCCAGGGGGGTACTCAGGCATATTTAGGATAGGGGTGCTCAGGCTGGGGTACGACGCATAAAAAAAGTAATTTCTAGCTTGAAAACAGACCCAAAAAAAAAGTTTTTCCGACCTTACATACCAAGAGTTATGAAGTCAGTATCTTAAATCTGCATAAAAGTGCCCTAACTGATTAGATTTCTCATTTGTTTGGATATTTTTGTTTTTTTTATTTTAGTACTGCTATTTGGCTCTCAATTTTTTTTGTAAATTATATTTTTCCCCTTTTTTATTTTTTTCTCATATTTGAGACCCAAAAAAGTAAGCTAGAATTTCTTGAACCCAAAAAGATAACTGTACAAATCATTGACCCAAAAAAATAATCCTTGCCTAAATCTTAGACCCAAAAAAGTAGCCTGAGCCTCCCTATCCTGAATATACCAGAGTACCCCCCCCCCCCCTCGGGTAAATACACTCTCACTTTCAAAAATCTGGTTAAAATTGTAATTGCAAAATGCAAACACCCCCAGTCGGAAAATTGTGGACTTTTACCCACTCATTGTTTTTTGTCTGGCTCCGCCACTGCTATTGATATTTACAAAACAAAACAAAACAAAACAAAACTAAAGGCATCACAAACAAGGATGCATATGCATACTTTTGGCAATTTTAACGAAGGTAAGAATTGTTGGCATTTCATGCTGTCTTTGAAACGCACTACAAAAAACAATGTGCAGTGCAGACAACATGTGAGTACAAGTGTACAAGCAAATATAGAATCAAACTTAAACTTTAGGCCATACGTACCTTTTTTGCCTGCTGTAAGAATGCATTCGTACAATGACAATGCGACAAATAACGGAAGATTTCACTGACAGCTTGACAGTTTCAATGATTTTGCGGCTTGTTGATTTTGCGGCGTGACAGAATCGATGATTTTGCTACCATTCGAAAGAACAACACGGCACGACAATACATTGAAACCATTCAACGACTCAATCTATTCCACATACCACCATGACACACTAAAACCACTACAAGACATACTAGAACCACTTCTCGCTACATTAAAAGCACTCAACGACGTGATCTTTTCTATAGACCACCATGGTATGATAAGACTACTGCAAGACATACTAAACCACTACATGACATACTAAAACCACTACATGGTACACTGAAACACCACCACGAAATCATGAATGCCTCGACGAACAGTATTACCGATTTTTGTCCCACACCTCACTCCATATATGCAACAGCGACCAAAAGCTTCCTACACAGTGCAAATCCCTTTAGGCCATTCATTTTACTCGGACTACGGATAAATTATAGCATAGTCATAAGAGAAAACTTAATCTTTCTCTTATGACTATGATAATAGCGAACGACATGTTTTTCAACACGCTAAAACAACACATCTTTAACAATCACACCTTGTCCAGTCCTCTTGGGGTCCTTTTACGAATAAACAATTAAACTTTTAAAACAAAAGCAACAATACAATCCAAAACATACAAGTAACGAGAACAAACAACACAATACACGACTGAACACAAATGTGTGACAGCAACAAAACAATACGCATGAATTAATCAACTCATGATTGCATAAATTATTTTCCCTGAAACCCAGAATTGTGCGGTAGCAAGCTTTTGGTCGTTGTTGCGCAGACCCTTTCTTCTTCAGAATATTGGGTCTGCACGCAGGCTAGTTTTGGCCTTAATCACACTTCATATGTGCGGGCGATCGAAAATCATTCATTTCATGCTTGTCAGTACCCTGGGTACCAGAGCCTTATTAAAAAGTTGGGGGACGAAAAGAGGAAAAAAAAGAAAAGGAAGGAAAGATGGGGAGGACCTCTTCTTCTTACCTTCCTTTTCTTTTTTTTTCCTTTTCGTCCCTCAACTTTTTAATAAGGCTCTAAGGCTCCGGTACCCAGGGTAGCTTGTCAGGCTCATGAAGAATCTTCGACATGAAAAGAAAATATAGAGTAGCGTCGCCCATTATGGCCGGCTGGCAAGAGAAATTAAATTTCAGGGGACTGACGACCAGTAATAAAATTGCAATTGCGCGGAAAATCTTCGCTGACATCTGTTTTATCATGATTTGACCTTCACTGAAGTTTCAGTTCATTTGCATTGAAACCCCACGAGATGGTTTGTGCATATCTCTAAATTGATTCTTTCAAGTATTGCAAATTTCACGATTCTATTTACATTCCTTCCTCCTTTTTCGCTCGCTCGGCACCTTGCGGTTTGAAATTTTTGAAATATGCTTTGATTTTTCAGAAGTCCTGTCTCTTGTGAGGAAGTCTGCAATTTCGTCGCCCATTATGCCCATCAGTATACCAGAGAAGTTTCCAATCGCTTCAAAATGTTAAAATGCAACATTTATTTAAAAAAAACACCAATTTGGGTTAAAATCTTACTTACTGACTTGTAAAATCATCGAAACCCAAAAAACGCAGCATTATATTAAGTCCATTTTCATTTTAGAAACTATGCCAAAACTCATCGATCCATCACAAGAGATAAGGCAGGCTTTAGAACAACTCGAAGCATGCATTTCAATTGCCAAAACTCGAAGCTTAAGTTAATTCTTATTGATATTTTTTGTGTTCAAAGTACCAAATGATAAACAAAGAACAATATCAAAATCAAACTTAAGATGAATTTTCGAGTTTCTTATTTCTGAAAATCTGGCAATGAATTTTTGAGTTTCTTCGAGCCATTATTTCCGTGGGGTGTATCACTTGCCAAAATGGCGTACGAGATTTTTGGGATTCTCAAAAATCCTTGAAAATCAGGTCGGATTTTCGGAGTTTTCCAGAAATTTCCATGGATTTTTGGGATTTTTTTAGGAATTTTCAAAATTTAAAAATTCCTGACATTAGAGTTAAGGCAAAGATGTTATAGGTTCTTAAGTATGCCGAACCAATGAGACTACTTTTAAAGCGATAATAAATAAAATCTGCGTAGGAAACTGTGACATGTTTGCGAAGCCTTCCAATAAGAGCTGCGTAGGAAACTTCGATGGATTAGCTAAGTGCTGCGTTGGTAAAGGTACAGCAAAAAAAGGAACTCTCGCTCCTGCGCAGTTTCGTTTTGTCGCAGTACCTTCAC
Organism: Aurelia coerulea; assembly: GCA_039566865.1. NCBI lineage: Eukaryota > Metazoa > Cnidaria > Scyphozoa > Semaeostomeae > Ulmaridae > Aurelia > Aurelia coerulea. Next base: position 34,599,116 of record CM076943.1, read on the forward strand.
AGCTCTTAGCGCTGTTAATCCTTCGCAGTTTCCTACGTAGCTCTTATTGGAAGGCTTTCAAATCCTTCTCAATTTCCTGCGCAGCTCTTATTTTAGACAACTTATTTCTAAGTTGGATAATTATTCCTTGGCTCCCTGTGATCACATCACAACCAAATGTACATGTAGACTCACGAAAAGCAAGACTGAATTATGTTTTTTATGCGCGCGCAGATATCCTTCGAAACCGAGGCAATGGTGAAATCAGAATTATTACAAACGCTCCTTTCCTCAATTCTAGAACTGACTACAGCTGAAACCATAACAGCAACAACAGCAAGCATAGGTGAAGGTCACAAAGAAAGAGCTTACTTTGAAATGCGGAGAACAAACCAAAACAAAAACAAGCCAGATTAAATACACACAAGGAACCTGCGGAGTTTTACCCAGTTTATTAATCGCAAACCAATGTTGCAAAGAAATCAAATTATTTTATTCTTGGCAATGAAAATCTCTTGCAAAGCCTGGAGTTTCTGCTCTCTCAACTAACCCTTCGATGGACTAAAACTTCCCGCCCGACGTGCGTCACTGCGAGTAACATCGACGAGCGAGAAATATTTTCTGAACGCAGTCATGCTTACCTTGAAGTAAAAAATTATTCTGTAGAATGTGAAAAATTAGCTTTGCTCAAAGATCAATTTGACATAAAGGGAATGCAAACGTGAAATCAACGTCACATGAAATTTGCGACATACTTCAAAACAACGAGAATTTTGCTCCAATCTATCATAAACTGACCCCCTGGTACATCAAACCAAATTTCAAGTAATCGATACTAACACAGGCTAAGGACGGGGGTATAGTTTTGACTTCACCTTGAGCTGTTGTCGTTGTTCTCCATTGTTTGCGACTGCAAGATTGTAAACAAACAGAGATGGCGAGCTGCGAAATCAGCATAAAACCAGCACGCAGATATCTAATTTTTACGATGTCATCCCCTATTTTCCCGGCAGTACCGATACGATTTTCTGACAGCCAAATAAAATTTCGATCAATACAAAAAGTTTCCTGAAAAGGCTGCGGCCAGATTTTTTGCAAATTACATAGAAATTCGATCAATTTTGCCTCACTATTTTTGAACCAAAATCTATTAACCTTTAAATTTCTTGGCTTGTGAGGCTCAGAAGAGTCAAATAGGCTTGCAATTCAATGAAATAAATAACAAAATATCTACCTCTTCAAAAATAATTTGACAACTTGTTTATTTCAAGGATTTTGAACACTAGGAGGGTTTACTTTGGCAGACCAAAGTACTTAGGCCGATAACCACGTGAAGATCACCGGTACTTCGATAAAAAATTGAAGTATGATCCCCTATTTTCCCGAATAGCTCACCTGGCTCAAAACGTTGCTCACATCTTGGAGAAGGGTTTCAGAGATGATGGTGAAAAGGCAGCGGCTAGTTTTGGAGCATTTTCCAAAACATTAAATCCTTGAATTCTTCGTCTTTGGTGACAATCACCACGATATCTATTCCAAGCGTTTGGAGCCTTCTAAAATGTTTGATTAACTTCAGCTCTCGTCCAAGTAATCTTCAAGTTCTAACCTGTGCATTTGGCCAAGTACCGAAGACAATAGGCCAATTCCCAGGGGTCGGGAATCTTCGAAAATCTATTGTCTGTTTTTCCTGGCATCTTTTCAGATTCACAGATTCCAACTAAATGCGGGGGCGCAAGGTGCCGTCGGTCAGCGGTAAAAACATAATTCAGTCTTGCTCTCACGAAATAGTCCCAGTTATCACAACAACAACAACAATTTCAACAGCAGCATGTTTTTTGCTCAAACTGGGACTTATGGACTTTCACATCAAAAAGTAGGACGAAAAGAAACAAAGGGGGCACCGATTTTCTATTCATGTCGAAACGAGGTTAGTTCATAGTCATGGCAACTTTCCGGTGGTTGGAAATTTTTAATCAGCTGTGGTGAGCTAAGTGCCCTTCAAAATGAGGAAATTCTGATTGAAAGTAAAAGGTTTGTTGATTCTTGGATTGAGGAAACATTAATCTGGATACTTGTGGGTTTTGTTCATTGCTAACGTCACTCGAAACTTGAATTTTGAGGCGTTTTCCTTTCTGGGGATTGAGCCGACAAGTTAGGCCCATCCGCCATTGCTTGGAGCACTCGGCTTTTTGTACAGTGCTGCCATGGTTTCCATATCGGACGTGAACAATTTTGTCCCAATTTTCAATGTGAAAGTCCATGAGTCGTAGTTATAGCGTCCATCAATCTATCAATAGCAGTAGCTACGAACTTGTAATCAGTCTAATGCGCATGTGGAAAATAGAAAATGGATGTGCAGCCTCACTTTGAGAAATGATCGGTTACAAGGATGTCTGAATTAATTTACCCTGGGTACCAGACTCTCTAACATAGGGTAGCGGATCTTCAGATTGTCATACAAATTTAATGGCTTTTTTGTATTTTGAGTAGGATTTTCGGTAATTTTTCAGATTTTCCAAAGGATTCTTTGCATTTTCAGGGGTTTTTGGAGATGAAAAGGATTTTCTGGATTTTCAAGGCATTTTGTGGATTGTAAGGGATTTTTGGGATTTTCAATCGATTCTCAGGGATCTTCGGATTTTTATTTTGGATTTTTGGGATAGCGTACGAGATTTTCGTTAGTGATACACCCCTCGATTATTTCTAGAAATCTGGCAATTTACTTATGATAGCATACGAGTCGAATATTTCAATCAATGATATCGTCGTATTCCGATCACATAACAGAAAATAAGGTTTTGGGGTAAATTTTCGAGTACCTTCACGAAAATGAAATTTGGTAAATTTTTCGATAAATGGAAAAATGGAAAAAGAGTGACGAGAGCGAGATTTGAACTCGCGACCTTCTGCATTCTAGGCAGTTGCTCTACCGACTTAGCTATCTCGGCCACACTTCTACTGCAAGTGGGCTTCATTGATATCCAGATCAGTGTGGTGACGTAACCTGTATAATGTCTAGCCCACGCGACTCGAAAAATAAAAATGGATATTCGAGTAATAAAGACACAGAGCTGGTTTTACCACGAATCGATTCGAGAGGCCCCACTCCACATTTCTTTGTCTGCATTTGGTTAAAATCTTGTCAGGGATTGGCGTTACATCGAATTCCATTCCTTCGAAAATTGGCCTATGTTCAAGAATTCTTCAGGAACACTACAAATAAGATATAGCTTTCAAAATTTCATATGTTACGTAGCCTGTGTTCCAGACCACTTGGAAAGGAACTTTCCTTCTCAAGTGGTCTGGAACACAGGCTAATGTTACGTGAATTTGTTTGTGTGATTTTTGAAAATCCGAGACGAATTAAAGCTATTTGCTGCGAATAAAGCTAATGGGCCTACCATAACCCGCAGCAGAATCCCTGTAATCGGCATTAAATCACTCTTTCTCGCAATAATAACCAGCGGATACATTTTTGGAACGCCTTTTGCACAAAAATAACATAAACATAGTTTATGTTACATAAACTGTGTTTATATGCACATAAACTATGTTTATGTAACATACACAATGTTTTTGTGCACATAAACATACTTTATGTACATAAACTAAGGTTATGTGCACAAATATGGACATAAACTATGTTTATGTACATAAACTCATAAACATTGTTTATGTACACATAAATATAGCTTGTGTACATAACTATAGTTTATGTCCATTTTTTGTGCAAACATTGTCGTACCTATTGTTCTGAGGCGTCTAAATTATTCCCCGCGGATCAGTTTGCAAATTACGGCACTCTTCTTGTGAAAGCTTGGGAGAATTTAGAGTGAAGTCGGTTAACACGTTCCTCATAAAAGGGGGGAGGACAGCAAGTGGCGCGTCACTTTAATCCAATCTTGCACAGATTTGTTTCGAATATGGTTGGAAAGTATGGAAATTACGTTTTATTTGTCTTTGCGTTTTCGGTCCTAAATAAATCATGATTAACGGTAAAATGAATTTTATGAATAGTAAGAAACTAAACAAGGAGTCTTTCGCGAAGACTTGGGCCCAAAGTTAAGAAACCGAAATACCAAAGATCATGGAAAAGAGACTGGATAGGAGACTGTGTCGAGAACAAAAGACGATGTTACGGATCAGCGGCTTTCAGAGTTTGTAGGGAATGATCATTTCCGGCCTAAATGCAACTGATAGGAAACGCCATCAGAATTTGTCGAAGTAGCCTGTGTCGCTGTCGAAGAGGAAGTTTTAAATAATGCATATTCAGATTTTTAGAGAATTATGGTCGTGAATTGTTGCATGGTTGGTTGTACTACATACGAGAATAAAGCACGGTACCCACTTTTGAGTTTTCACAAAATACCACCAAGTTCGATAAAGAGCCAAGCCAAAAAGGATTGGAGAGCACGCCTGATAAGGACTGTTAATAGAAGCGACAAAAGTTTCAATTCGGAGAGAGCTCATATATGTTCAAGACACTTTGATCCTCAGTGCTTCAAGACAGGTAAGTGGAACACCAAGCTATAGCTTCGACTTCATGCTTTCACCTTTCACAACTGTGTCATTACGAACTTTTTGGGGCAGTCACAAAAAATATAAACAGAGTCCTAATGATAAATCACATAAACTACCTGATGCGGACTCGATGCTATTCGTTGCAAGCGCCTAGATGTTGGAAATTGATAGATAGACTGTTTTTTCTTCATTTTTGCATTCCAACAGGAGGATTACAGAATGATTATTAGCCACAAGCATATTGAAAAGTTTGTGATGACCCCTCCCCACTCCTTACAGCCACTTTCTCCAGTTTGATTTTATTTCAGAAAATCTATTGCAATTTGGAAATCTATATGTTCATTGATATGAAATTTAAACTACTTAGATTAGAAGTCTGCTGTAGTTCTCTAAAAGTTTTATCCTACTGTTGTCACTTATGATACAAGATACTTATTGATTGAAAATATTATTATGTTTCAGGTAAGACAGGAAGAAAGGATCTCATTGTGGGTAGTTTACCAATCCATTTTATTGCAACAAGGAGTCACGAAAGGCAAGGGCCGGAAAGACGTCAACTTGTGCGAAAAAGTGAAGTTATCCTGCCAATTTTGTACAAGTACAGGGATTTTAAGGAACTAGAGAAAGATCTGTCAAAGGTAAAAGCTCCTTGGGTGAGTTCAAAAGGAATATGGTTTGAAACTTGTTTCCTCTGGCAAGTCATCAAAGCTGATAATAGCTAATGCTAAAAATGGTGAAGAATTATTGCATAATTTGTATAGTAGAGATTGCTCTGTGCTGTTATATCAATCAAATGCTTGTACTGGGTGTAAAATCTCTACTCAGTTGCTAAACAGAAAATTGAAGGCTGCAGAGAAACAGAAATTAAGGCCTGTTCCTGCAAAAGCCCCATTAACCAGAGTAGCAAAAGATCGTCTTGTTTTGGCTATTCGTACACTCAGGGATGACCCTTTTGAAATGTGGGAACTGGAAAAAGTACTCAAAAGCCTGAAAGTAAAGAAATCCCCAGGGGTTGACTCCATAAGTAATGAAATATATAAAAGTTCAGAGTATGAGTTTCGACATTCTGTGCTGACAGCTATCAACAAGGTTTTTAGTACTGGTCAACCCCCAAAGGATTGGAGGAAAATAATAGTAAGAACAATTTATAAGAAAAAAGGCAACAGAAAGTGCTAAAAAATTGGAGAGGAATATTTCTGACAGTAAGCATTAGTAAGATCTATGAAAAATTAATGCTTATCAGACAGATCAATGTTATTGAGAAAGGATTTTCAGAGGCAGCCGCAGGGGGAAGAAAAGGGAGGTCAACATTAGATCATTTATTCATTTGGCAAACAATAAATGATTATTTCAAGTATCTAAAATGTGCAGTGAAGTTTGTTTATTTGGACCTGGAGAAAGCTTTTGATAAGCTATGGTTGAAATCTTGCATTATAGATATGAATAGAAGTGGTGTCAAGGGAAATTTTCTTTAAAATGTTTACGAACTAAACAATGAAGGATACATTCAAATCCATACACCTAGTGGAATAACAAGAGAAGTTAGAATTGAAGAAAATTTGAAACAAGGAACCATTTTGGCAGCCCCTATTTGTGCCAATCATATTGATAAAGGTATGCAAGTAGCCAAAAGAGAAAACTTAGGGATAAATTTTGGGAACATTTTGATACCTCCATTGCTCTATCAGGATGATATATTGATTGCTTCCATATCTCATAAGAAAATGCAGGATATGGTAACTATTGCCGAAGAATTTCAAAAGAAAAACCTCTTGAATTTTAACTTGGATAAAAGTGAACAAATGGTGATGCAGTATAGCAAAAGTAAGCAAGCTCAAAAAGAAAATTTAATGTTAAACGGCCAAATTATTAAAGACGTAGAGTCATATAAGTATCTAGGAGACTTGAAAAACACCAAAGGAACCTTAGATTTGTGCATCAATAAACGAATAAATTCTGCTATGGGGGTTATTAATGAAATAAAATTCCTTACTAAGCAAGAGGCATTCAAAAAACAAAGTTTTGAAATCAGTATAAAGTTGATTGAAGCAATTTTGATGCCCAAAGTTCTGTATGCATGTGAAACATGGACTAATTGAACAAAGAAGCAAATTAAAAACTTAGAAAAATTGCAAAAAGATGCAGTTACAATAATTGACTCTCTACCCCAATCAATGCCATATGACGGAATAGTCCTTGAATGTGGCTTGATGCCTATGGAATGTAGAATTAAAGAGAAAAGATTGATATACTTCCATAAGATATTAAACATGAATAAAAGTAGATTGACTAAGATAGTTTATGAAGAGCAAAAAAGGTTAAATTTCCCAAATTGTTGGCATAAAGAAGTAATCAGTGACCTAGAAATGATTGATATTAACCTCAAAGAATGTCAGATCAAAGACCTAACCAAAGAACAATGGAAACAAACTGTTAGAGAAAAAATTATCACAATCATAGAAAATAATATTAAAAATAATAAAAAGACCAAACTCAGATTTATCAAGGGTAGTAAGTTTGAAATGAAAGAGTACCTGAGGTGTGAAGAAGCCTCATCCCTACTGAAATTAAAACTAAACATGGTTGACCTAAGAGCAAACTACAAAGGAAAGTACACTGATTCTCTTTGCAGGAGATGTGGGTCCCATGAGGAATACATAGAACACTTATGGGATTGTCCAAACTTTACTCAAAAACCCAAGATGAAAAAGACTTGTTTGGCTAAAAATAAATCCGAAGTACTCAAAAGTATCAACAAAACGCTACAAAATTTCTACAAATAAGGATTGGATAAAAAAAAATATTAGCACCAGCTTGTGTACCCAGCCGTTGGGTAACTGCTCCGAAACTGGAGATTTAGCTTCAAATTATTATATTATTAGGGATAAAGAGAAGAAATTGGAAGCAAAGATCAAAATCCTTGAAGCAGAGATTGCAACAAAGGGAGTATATCTTGACAGTGAAGTACATAGTGATTTCACAAAATTAATTGAAAATGGTGCCAAGCAACTTCCTGAGAATTCTTTCCAGAATTTGTTTTGGAAGGAGCAAAAGAAAGCATTTGAGCGTTCCAGCCAAGGGCAAAGATGGCATCCTATGATGATAAGGTTTGTCTTGCATCTGCACCTTCGATCACCAGCAGCATACAGAGCATTGAAAGAAAGCTCTGTCATCAAACTTCCATCAGAAAGAACATTGAGGGATTATTCCAGCATCTTTCACCCTACAGCTGGTTTCAAGAAGGAAGTTTTTGCTGATTTGAAGCACCAGGCTTCCAAATTAGAAGGGACTGCAAAATACGTTGTTTTGATGTTAGATGAGCTATCTGTTCAAGATGATCTTGTATTCAATAGCAGTACCAATGAATTGGCTGGATTTGTTAACCTTGGAGAGGAAGTGAATCACGTCTTCAGAAAAGATGCGTCATGCACTGTTGCAACCCATGCCCTTGTGTTTATGGTCTGTGGCATTGCATCCAGACTGAAATTTTCTCTTGGTTACTTTGCAGCCACTACAGCAACTTCAGGTATGCTGTATCCCTTAACATGGAGAGCTGTAGGATTATGTGAGGGATATGCAGGACTTAAAGTGATTGCAGTTGTGTCAGATAAAGCTAGCAGTAACCAGAAGTTATACCGTATGCTGAGCACCGAGAAAAGTATCCCTTATAAAACAATCAATGTGTTTGCCAAGGAAGAAAGCCGTCCTCTTTTCATGTTTTCTGACCCCCCTCACTTGATTAAAACAGTTCGCAATAATCTAGCAAATTCAGGACATGCTAAAAAGAGGCTACTCTGGAATGAAGGTGAGATGACATGGGATCACATTATTGCACTGTATGAGGCAGACAGATTGAGTGGGGTGAGGAAATTACCAAAACTTAGAAATGAGCACATTTATTTGACACCATACTCAAAAATGCGCGTCAACTTAGCGGCCCAAGTCCTGAGTGAAACATTAGGAAAGGTGATGTTGACGTATGGACCAGCTAAAGGAAGAGAAACAGCTAAGCTGATCTTGATGATTGACAAATTTTTTGATTGCTGTAACACCAGATCCTTGACTGAAGGTGAACGGAAAAGGAAGCAATTTTTAAAGCCTTATACCAGTGTAGATGATGAGCTGTTTGAATTTATCAAAGGAGACTTTTTGAACTACTTGTCCCATTGGAAGAAAGCCACAGATGAGCGAAAAGGAAACTTTACCCCAGCAGATAGAGGAAAGATGTTCCTAAGCAAAGCCACTTTTGAAGGTCTACAAACAACAGCCCATGCTCTAATTGAATGTGTACAGTTCTTGTTGCAAAATGGCTTCCAGTATGTCCTTACCAACAAGTTCAGTCAGGATCCTCTTGAGGACCACTTTGGGCGACATCGAGGACTTGGGAGAAGATCATGTAATCCCACTGTTCATACACTAGGCCATCAAGAGAACAAGTTGAGGCTTCAAAGGACCATTGCAACTAGCATTACACCAAAAGGAAACACCAAGGGATCAAAGCGCCCAAAAGAGGGGATAACAATAACAACAAGTCCTTTAAAAAGAAGAAAGAGATAAAGAATTTCCAGGCAAGTTAAACATTTAGCATCTGGATTAAACCATTAGTTTTAAGCATATTTCTATGCAAAACTCTTTGCATCTAAGATTGACTGCAAAGGCACAAAGTTGATCAGTTTTCTATGGTTATGTATACACTGCAACTCATTGTTTAGTTAACATGAAAAACAACATCAAAAGAAATACAAAATAGAACACCTGATTTCACAATTTTTTCTTTACATTTATTTCCTTTTTTTAAATAATTGTTTCTCAAGAAAAGTTAACTTAACTTAGAATGGCTTGCAAAGTGTATACTGGTAAACAAACCAAATAATTGGTTTTGCTGAAAAGTTTGAATTTTGAATGCTAAAAAAATTTGAATGCTGAAAAGGAAGGGGCATGATAAAGTTTATCACTTAATTTGCCACCTTTTTCCAATAACTGTAGTTGCTACATAGGCATTGGGGTTTTAAGCATTACTGAGAAGAGATATACTACAGAAAATATTTTTGCTTCATCAAAGCAAATGTGTGCACATATGTACATATTTTTGATAAGGAACTTACAAAAAGTCCTGAGCTGTGAGAAATGTTCTTCACTTTGAAATGTACAAGTATAGATTTATGGAAAGTTCCACAATGTTTTTTCAAACTGAATTATTTCTAAGATATATTTGATAAATTTAAAAGTCAAAGCATCAAGTGCAACGTTTTACAAAATCTTTCTTGGATTGGTCTTACCAAAAGCACCGTAACTTTGCAATCATTAGAAAGATTGATGTTTGTGAAGGTTGTGCACATATTTTTTACAAGAAACTGCCTATAAGAAACTCAACTCTCAGATCGCCAAAAAATTAAGAAGCTCCAGTACTGGGAAAATATCAGTTCAAAGAAACTATTTATTTTGATAAAGGAAATCACTGACATATTTTAATAAGTTTTCACTTGTTTCCTGTACCATATTACTCATAAAGTACTTGAGTGATGTCTAAACATTGGAAAGGGTTAAAAATCCTTGTTTTGAAATGTTCACGAGGGCACAGGTAGTGAACACGAAGATTGTTATGGAACCTCTAAGAAACTCGTAAGAAACTCTGAGTACTAAAAATCTGACAATTTTAAGAAACTTGCAGTACTGACCCAAATTCTTAGTTTCTTATAAAAAATATGTGTATAATCCAACAAGCTACCTACATTGGTCTTACTGTTTTTATTGAACTCCTTTGGGGGTAGATGTACACTCACCCTGAAATATCACTTATACTTAGATCCAAAAGGGAGATCTTGTTGCTGTTTGCTTATGTCATCTGTGTTGAACTATGGTGTTTTCATATCAACAACTGTGTTGTGAATGCCCAATATCCTGTAGTTTTATATGCAGATCAATTTACTGGAGGAAGAGCTGAGTTAGAAATGTGTTAATTCCAATCTCTGGTTGTTTTTTGGAATGGACTATGCTATGCATTTATGCTAAAAGGGTTATAATTAAAGTGCATTGTTTGCTAAAATGCTGGAAATTTTTTTAGTGATGTCCCCTTTATCACACAGTACTATGATTATACTCATTTCTTTCAAATAGAAACTCAAGCAGTATAACTTCCCAAAAATTAAGAAGCTCTTATAATACTAAGAGATTATATTAGGAGGTAATTTCAAAGTTGAAGAACTTTTCAAAATTATTGCTGAGTTGCAAAGAGCATGTTTCATCAACCCAAATAATATGATGTTTCAACATGTTTCATCAACCCAAATAATATGACATTTGTCCATGATTTGGTTTTTTTTTCTAAATTTTAGTTCAAAATGCAGTCGTCAGTAACCTTTTACCAAGTATAAAACTCAGCTATGAAACATTAGAAGAAACTTTTGCCATGACTTCCAAAGCACGTTTCAGCAATACGTGTATGTTCACTGAATAGTGACTCTGGTCCTGGGGAAGTTTAGTACGTGATGTGCTTTTCTCCCTCACTTTTCTTTGTCGCTTTTTCTTCGGTTTCCCTTGAATGATTAATTCAGTGTTGTCTTCATTGCAAAATGTAATCGTAATCACCTGCAAAACGGAGTGCCAAAGTTCAAACATAGAATGATTTTGATACCAAGAGATTATTGGTAAATATCTTTGGTAAATAGAAAGTCGTGGTCCAACGATTATCATTGGGGTACACAAAGATTTTTTCCCAAGGGTGGTGATTTTGCCTAAAATCCCGAACAAATCATTCGCGATTTTATTGAATCAACTTAATATATTTTCATGATATTCTACGTTTAATTCTGCGTCGAATGATGCATAAGTTTGTTTGGTATATTTTGACGAATGGCCGTGGTAAACGGAGTTTCTTAATCGCCGCCTGAACAGTTACAGTAACCTTAACTGCATCAACAAACATCGATTAATTAAATGTTTATTTTCTAAAAGAAAACAAATATAAACACAAAAAGTGTGGATTAACGCACTTTATTAGCTAAAATTCGTATTAAAAAGAGTTTTGAGCTCATCTTTTTTCAAAACTTTAATTCTGCCAGCTATTTCTTTTATAGCACTATATTAGTGCTGCAGCAACCTTTCTTGGCAACATTACTATAGACATTAGGTCTTATTTTAGCTTAACTGCATCAATAAACATCTATTAATTAAATGTTTATTTTCTAAAAGAAAACAAAATATAAAAACAAAAAGTGTGGATTAACGCACTTTATTAGCTAAAATTCGTATTAAAAAGAGTTTTGAGCTCATCTTTTCTCAAAACTTTAATTCTGCCAACTACTTCTTCTAGAGCACTATATTAGTGCTGTAGCAACCATTCTTGGAAACATTACAATAGACATTAGTACTTTCTTTGGTCTGATTTTAGCTTTACTGCATCAACAAACATCGGTTAATTAAATGTTTATTTTTTCAAAGAAAACAGAATATAAACACAAAAAAGTGTGGATTAACGCACTTTATTAGCTACAATTCATATTAAAAAGAGTATTGAGCTCATCTTTCTTTAAAACTTTAGTTTTGCCAGCTATTTCTTTTATAGCACTATATTAGTGCTACAGCAACCATTCTTGGAAACATTACAATAGACATTAGTACTTTCTTCTGTCTAATTTTAGCTTGTCTGCATCAACAAACATCGGTTAATGAAATGTTTATTTGTTCAAAGAAAACAAAATATAAACCAACAAAAGTGTGGATTAACGCACTTTATTAGCTAAAATTCGTATTATGAAGAGTTTTGAGCTCATCTTTCTTTAAAACTTTAGTTCTGCCAGCTATTTCTTTTTCATCGAACATTCTACGCTAGTAAATGTAGTTTAACGCCGAGGCTCCAGTATTAAGCGTTTAAGAGGGGAACATGATACCTATCCCAATATATGCTCGCCCCAGGCCCTGTACCTAGGCAGTATACTAGATGATCAAATTACCCATATCATTTCGCATGGTATTCGCCTCGCTGGTCGATCACAAATTTACAGTAGAGTCTTCTAGTTAATTTTGTAGCTTCAAGCTTTGTAGAATTACTACCAACTTTGAAATGTCATCTGGTAAACAGAGAGCAACAAGTGTCGGACATGATGAGCGTTTGTCGTTGGCAGTTTCGAAGAAATTGCCTCAAGATACTCTTCGTACCAAAGCTTCATATTGTGGCCTTTCACAAACTGAAAGATGAGATGAATCGAACAATTCTACACCACCACTGCCTTCGTCAACTGCATACAACACCCTTCAACTGCCCCTGCTTCGACCACCGTTCCACAAGTTCCCCATGTCCAACCAATTCTCCAGCTGGCAACTCAATAGAGTCAAAGTCCAGTCCCTGCCTTTACCCACACAGCTGAACCACCTTGCCAACCACCATCTACACGTCAGTTCCGATATCGCCAGATTCAACGGCAACAGTCACAATCCCAAGACATCAAGGTAATCTTTGCATCTAAGTTTCCCTCCCATGTTAGCACTTTGCCTCCTCTTTCGCAAAAGCTGATGAAGAGTGTGAAAAATATGCAGATTTAAATATGTTACTCCTGTTTTCGCTCTACGACACATTAGCGAACCTGTCCTTTTGTTTGAAAGTTCAGCCTGGGCTCTCTTAATCGTTCATAATGCCTTCCAAGCCATTATCGCTACAACATTGCCTTTCCCATAAACATTGCTCGAAATCACTTACTCTCCTGAGCCAGGCTGGATGGCCACGCGTTCAATTATTCCTACGCTGCCCTCCCACCCCCTTGTACCAACAACATTCCAGTACCATTGCTACCGATGTCGTTCTACTGACCATTTTGCCGCATATTGTCACTATAAGTGAAACTCGGCCGCACATCAAACTGTTCGACCCTTACAGGGACCCAGCCAAGCCCCCAGCCACCATTGTAGCACTAGCCAATCCTGCAGGGATCAGAATTGCCCTTGGCAGCACATTTGCAACCACTGCGTAGGCCAACACCCAGGATCAAGTTGCCCAACTCATAAAAGATAATTTTAGTGCTCTTCCCGTTTGTTCACGCACCCCTATCAACGTTTCTAGCTTAAAAGAAAACTGCGGTTTCCCCCGAACAGATATTTGTTATTCAATTGATTTGTAGCCTTAGTAACGGTTTAGAATTGGTTACTCTGGTCCTGAACTTTTAAACATAGCACATAATTTAAGTTCAACCACATTACATCGGTCAGCCATTGCTCAACCTTTGATCAACGAATTGAAACTTAAGCGCATGGCAGGTCATTTTACGGCACCGTCGCTGCATCATTTCGTAACTTCCCGGTCGGCGTTGTGCCTTAGATAGAACCTAATGAGTATCGCATCACAACAGAAATTTCGATTCTGCTGTAAATATCGTTGCAAAGACTAATGGCAAACCTTGACGTTATGAACGCCTTTCCACAACTCAACCTGGCTTTTGCTTGGTTTTACCTTTACGGAATATTTTATTTTTTTGTCTTTTGTTCATTTTAATTTTGAATTTTATCGTATTCAAACACAAAACCCTATCAGCAAAAAAGAACTATTGCTATACTAAATAAACAACTATTTACATACAAAATTTTACAAATTTGCTGATCCTCCTAGTGATCGTGCTTCAGGAATGATGCTAATTGTGCTAGAATTAAACTTTCTGCCATTTGGGCTTCGTTCATCTGTATATCGCCTCACGGAGGTATCGGAATTGATCCTCTGAATTATGCAAAACAACTACGATTTACAAAACTCAACTAATAACTAGACGACCTTTTCTTAGCGAACCCTCAGCTTCAAACCAGTCAAACCAATGTCTAGATGAGATGAATCGAACAATTGTGCTCTTTACATAGCTCGGGGTTCCCCTTATAAATGTATAATTCGTGAGCCTCACTTCATGCATCACGTTTCAAGGGATAGAAATAAATTCCGATACGATGACACTCGGTTTGCCGCAACCCAACTGTGCAAAGAAATTAATACCTTGTTTAAAACAATGATCGAATAAGATGTCTTTCGCAGCGAAAATGGTGCCTTCTGTCCGTAGTCATTCGACGCTTAATCCACACTCAAAAAAATAAGGGTGCTACATAGGGTGTTTGAAAAAACCTTGGGGTTGTTCATGCTCATAGAAACCCTCAAAGGTTTTTTTGGAGAACGGGTCATTGGTTGGGGTTTCTTCAATAACCCTGAGGTTTTTCAGACTCTTTAAAAACCTTTTGGGGTTTTTTCTTGTTCACCATAACCAAAAGGTTTTCCCAAAATCCTTTTAAGGTTCAAGGGTTTTAAGGTAACACCCAAGAGAACCCTTCAAGGTTTTTTGTTCAGCACCTGGTCTTCAGAAAACCTGCAAAGGTTGCCTGGGGTATTTCATGATCGCAAAGATTTGCGTTTTACTGTTACTTCTACCAATATACTGAATGCCTTCAAATATGAAGCTTATCATCAGTTGGGGAGATTTATCTCCGTCTGCGTTTGCGTTTGCGGTTTCAAGGCGTATAATGCTAGGAACTGATTGTGCGAAAGTTTGCATTTACTTAACATTGACGAAAACAGATACTGGGAATGTTGCACTAACAACAATGTAAACCTTTCATTTGCCCCGCAAAGGATAAACCGGGAAATAGAAATTCAGTGATCAGGAGCCAAGTCAAAATCCCTCAAACTGCGTTTTGAAGTTTCCACTTGCGATGTTGCTTTTCTTGGGACCTTATTCGGACATGTTGGGACGCATATGAGTCATGTGACTGAAGCAGCGCGAACTTTCGAATTCGATCTGGAATTTTCGAATTCGATCTGGAATTTTCGAATTCGATCTGGAATTTTCGAATTCGAGCAAGTCTTCGATCTGGCGTCGGCACGAAATTTTTTTCTCTTTCGTTGATTTTTGAGCGAGAAATCACTGCCTTTCAAGAACTCACAAGAACGCTTTCAATACACAAGAATAAAATGAAGAAGCAGATAAATAAAATGCAAGCAAGTCCTAAGAAAACATTGGTAAGTTTCTTCACAGCATTGCTTTTACTCCCAGATATTTGCTGCGTGAAAATTTCTTGCAGAGAACCACAAAGACTTCAGGATGTTTTTGGCCTAGGATGCCTCCTCATCTTCATCAAGTTTCCCAACTGTGGACTGTTTCTTGATGGAGCTTAGTACAAATATTCATATGAAAAAGCCACACTATCTTTTATTGTTCCTTGTTCGTTTAACTTTGTTGCAAAAGAAAATTATGTTTGTTTTGAAGAAGCCAACTATAAGATGCTGTGTTGATTTTCAGTTCAATTTCAAGATGGCGAGCGAAAATTCGTGTTGTGCATGTCTGACCCGGTCTGACCTGCATGAATCGATACAATTGAGGGAAATTGTACGTTGATGGCGCCGACTACAAAAAGAAACCATGTAAACCATACGAATTTAAATTCTTTCAATCTATGGTTGAATTATTTTCCCCGTAAAATTTTTGAAACTCTTTCTTCGTAAAGCTCAAGCTTCATAGCTTCTTCTCGGATGAA
This sequence comes from Aurelia coerulea, assembly GCA_039566865.1. NCBI lineage: Eukaryota > Metazoa > Cnidaria > Scyphozoa > Semaeostomeae > Ulmaridae > Aurelia > Aurelia coerulea. The sequence goes on from CM076943.1 coordinate 34,615,115, forward strand.
TCTTCTTGCCCCTCCCCTCAGCGTTTTCACTTGCACGAATTTTCGAATTCGATCTGGAATTTTCGAACTTGATCTGGCGTCAGACACTCTTTGTAGTGACCATAGTGCTTCCAGGTTGACCTAGGTATACTGTGGTAGGTTTTTGCAAAAAGAACAAACCTGATATAACTTAAGAAACTATTAATACGAAAGGAAATCCTCAGCATAGTTTTACTTTATTTTCACTTGTTTGCTATATCACCCTATATAGGGTAATAGCTAGGGTAATTGAATTGAATGTCTAAAAATTATTGGAAAGGCTTTAAAAACTTTGTTTTGAATATCCACAAAGGCACTTGGTATTTAGTCATTGTAGAAATTTTTATTGATTCATGATTGAGACTTTAAGAAACTTGCGAGAAATTTCAAGTACTCAACTCTGATAATTTTAAGAAGCGTTATTTAAAAGAATGTGCCAAGACTTCTTTCATCAAACTAAACTTTCTCACGGTTAAAATTTTCCAGTACTGAAGTCTCTTATTAATTTTTTGACGATCTGAGCATGGGGTCAAATATTTTACAGTACTTGCCCGATCCCGCCCGCCCCTGCCTTAGGAAATATTTCACAGACAGCCCAGACAGTGCATCTGCAGTTCTGTTGAAATTCTTGTTAAAACTAAGACATGTTCATGAATTGATGCTCAATTTCTCTTTTAAAGACTTGAAGAAAAAACCAACACAAGATCTTCATACTTTCAAGGTGACAACATGTAAAAAAATCAAGTATCAAGTACGCTATGATGGAACTCCCGGGTGTCTCAAAAAGTAGCTACTCCCTTTTGACTATAGGGTAAGACGGGGTAAAGTGAACTACTTTGGAGGTTTTTCAAGGATATCCTAAAGAGACTGTAGCTGAGGGCAAACTTTTGAACGTTGTTTTGACATTATGTCTTTGGGTCAGTTTATCCAGCAAAAATATTTTTCAAATCTTTTTCCATTGTCTCACAAAAGAGCTTTCTTTGGCGACCGCTCTGCCTGGTTCACTTTACCCCGGACCGGGGTAAAGTGAACTACTTAGCAATTGTTCGATAAAACCCAAATAATGCTGGTAATACCCGAAAATATGATTTATTTTGCAACTCTAAGGAATTCTTCGCATGCCAAAACGAAAAAAACCCAAAAATTTCACAAGAGTGATATTTAAAAAAATTAAATTGTGACCTATGTTGAGAACGATCTTTGCAGATGAAATATTAACCAAAAACTATTGTCTAAGTCACAAATTCGAGTCAGATTGCGAGACCTGAATACAAGTCGATGAACAATAATGGGAATATTCTTCGAAAATACTATATTGCATATAAATACCAAATTACCACAAAGAGAAACAATAATTTCAAAGTAGCTCACTTTGCCCTGAAACCTCCGCCCAGAAATAAAACCAAAATTAGTTATAAATCTATAACAATTATCTATATTCTAATTTCACAGTGATGGCCATTTATCCTTTTCATGTCGATAGGTATGCTTGCTTCATCAAATCCCAACAAAATTCTTGGATCAGTAACCGCATTTTTGAATGAAGGTCAAACTTCGGCTGTCAAATGTTTGGAGGTTTTTCAGGGAGCTGGTATCAGAATATATTTCTGTGTCATCAGAGCAAAAAATTATCCTGCAAATTATGATTTTCTGAAAGAACCAAATGAGATTAAAAAGGTCTTCTTCATCTGACTTCATGTTCACATGAGAAAATGAAAAATCATGGGTAGTTCACTTTACCCCGGTCGAAGCAAAATATCGACTAGACGGTAGATCTTTTAATATATTATGTAAGCTTACAAAAAAGTCTTTCTTGGCCCTTTCCTTTTGGAAAATGTAAACACATGGTATGTGCTTCAAATTGATCAAAACAATTATAGAAATGAATTTCGTCTTGGGGTCAAAAATTAAGACCAAAGATAGGAGCCCAAACCTAACAACTATGATTTCCCGAGGTTGTTTTTACTGCCTAGGGTAAAGGGATTTTTTGCAACAACAGGAAGAACTATTTTGCAAAAATGATTTCATTTCCTGTGAGCACATGTAACAAAGCATTTGGTATAAACCATGTTTTATCGTTGCATGTTTGCTTTTGGAGAGAAGAGCGAATGTTCTGAGTAGTTCACTTTACCCCGTAGTTCACTTTACCCCGTCTTACCCTAACGAGTGTAATGAAAATGAGGTAAAAATGATAAAGTCGTGTCACACCTCCAAAATAAGCGTGCATGTGCTCCATTTTCTCTTCTTTGGTACAAATAATACTTTGGATGGAATGCAATGCAATCACCGATTCCACAAAAGTAAAAGTATGTTCAAGAACACTTGCAGCATTTCAATGTATAATTCTTTTCAAAAGTAAAAACTAAAGGTCAAAGCTGAAAACTCTTTTGTAACATGCCTTCAACAAATGTAACTATGAACTCAAAAAGTCCCATTCTTTTATCGTTTTGTTCCCTTGTTTAGTCAAAAGGGGGCAATTTTTGGACATCCGTTTGCTACTGTATAGATGCGTTATAAAGACAGCCGAAATCTTTGTTAATGAACTTTAGAAGTTATCCTTGATTAGTTGCAGGCTTCGATTGACTTTAAAAGATATTAGAATACACTCATGTCTTTGAAAGGAAAATTAATACTGTAACAGTGGTATTGAATAAATGATGAAAAATTGTGGAACTCAATTTTATGAAATTTTAAGAAGCTCTGTGATAAAGTTTTAACAACTTTTGTACCTAGAATTAGCAAAGCCAACTACTAATTCCAGCCCAATTAAAAAGTCAAGCTTCTAAAGAGACAGGTCCCATGCCAGAAAAATCGGAAAACTTTTCCAGTCAAAGTTCTGAAAACGGATTTGGGATCGTTAAACATAGCAGAATCAAATTTCAGTTGGGGACTTTTGAAATTTTTCCGTTTTTTCAAAATGGCGGCTTAAATGTAAAATGGCGGATTTTTAACAAAAACTTGTGCATAAAGCAGGCTTCTGCTTACATAAATACATGTTTTTAGATTGTATACGCTGAAAGACTATCGTCTTTGTGAATATTTGAATTAAAATCATCATTTAGCACTATTGTTTCATAATGGCGGCATCAATTCAAAATGGCGGATTCCCAACATTGATCATTTCGATTAAGATCGCGCGCAGATTTACTTCTGCTCTAAAAAGAATCCTTGGATGATTTGGTATCATTTTGGAAGGTTGGGAAGTTTCAAGTAGCCCATTCCATCCAGTTTGCTTGGCCCAGTTTGCTATGTCGAGGCAGCTATGAAGGGTCATGGGATGAGAGAGGACGCTCTTACAAAAAGATTTGCAAGACTCGTTCAGCATAATTTGGAAGGCAAAAATCAACTCGAATGGGCCACCTTCTCCTGATCAAGTGTGTAAGTCCATTGAAAATTTGATCCCACTATCCTGTATATTCAATGCCATTGCCTGGTCCATAAATTCCAACAAAGGCAAAAAGCAACAAAAGCTTGACAGGTGGCAAGGAAACATCTAAATTGCTGCACCATGCTGGCATTGGTATATCATGTAATGAGAATGTTGAATAACATTTGGGCAAAATCAGTGTCAAGATGGATCACAAGCACATGTTACCACCTGGCTTCATTAATGGTAAAATGATTCATGTCACTTTTGACAATTCTGATGGAAATAAGCAAACATTTACTGGCACTGACACAACACATCATACAACAGGAACAGTTTTCCTAATTTCAAAACCGTTCGAAGAGACAGAGAGAAGAGAAGAGATCGTTCAAAATAATCTAATTTATGACGAGAAGTAAGATTACGGGTCCTACAAAATCCCTCGAAACTGCAAAGACCCACCTATATTTCCAGACCATGTCGACGAATGTGAAAACTCCCCGTTAATCGAAGAATCTTTGAAGAAAAACTTTACGTAGGCTGTTACCACTACAATTGGAACAAAATGTTTAATGGACCTTCAGCAAGACTTCAACATTTCTAACTTAGAAGCTATAGGATCATGGAAATGTTACATGAAGAAAATAACAAGTGACATTACAAATAGTTGCAAGTTAGAATACCTCTCCCTTGTTCCATTTTCGCCGAAAGACAACGTTATCAAATGGTACATGGAAGCAATATTGCTAATGGTAAACGACCTCGCTATCAATCATGTTTTCATTCATGCAGATGAAGCAATCAATTAAAAATGCTCATCATTTCTTGGCTTCACGATGGTAAATATGACAAGATTTTCACACCCATGGGAGGATTTCATACAATCCTGGTAAGCCTGAAGATTCTAGGAAAGAAGTTTGCTTGTCTTGGTTTGAGAAATTGGTGGATTGACGCTGGAATCATAGATGAAGGATCAGCAGACAAGGCAATGGATGGTTATCACTATCACTATCATCGTGGTGTTAGACTACATAAGCAATCCTTTGAAGCACTCTTGCACTTTAGAATCAAGCAGCTAATAACTGTGCATGATCTTGATAAAGATTTGAAGGAATCAGCTCTACGGGTAAAGCAATCAACAACAACGCTTGAATCAGTTGTAGCTAAACCGGCCTTTCAGCTCCTCTTCGAAAGTGCACTATTAAACCATACTGATACGCAAGCCCAGATCATAATGGAATATCTACGGGATGTTTCAGCAATGCTATGCCTCATCAGTTCGGTTAGAGAGAATTCGATCGAGCCGTATCTTGCAGCCGAGAGAGTACTGATACCGAAATGCTTTGATTTTGGCCATCCAAATTATTCACGCTACATTTCATTACAGCACGCAAAGCTTTTAGACACAAAGAGGAACCATGCAGCCATCTGGGAAGACCTGTTGCAAAATGGATTTGAAGGATCAGTTTCGGGAGAGCCGTTTTATACCGTTCATGGTGATTATATTACAGAAACAACCATCAACAGGGAAGCAAAGAAAAAAGGAGGTCCAATTCAAGGAGGATTCAGCACGGATATAACTGCTGTAGACACGTCCATGAAGAGGAGCCACATCATCGCAAATATTCGGGTGAAATTAAAAGAGAGATTGAGAGTATACACAAAGTCATCCCACAAGGAAACCAGCACAGGCGATCGTAAGAAGCATGGTGTTCCAAATTAAGATTATTAGCTCCAAATTAAGATTATCAGCAGCCTAAAAGAAGATCGGCAAGCCATTGGCGCAATGATTGGCAAAAATAGGTCTCCAGAGGAATTACTTTCTTACCCACTCACAAGTGTTCCCTTAGCTCTAGCATCGCCAGGCGGTGATCTCCGACAGGGTTCAAAGGCCGCATTAAGAAATCACTTGATTGAAGATGCAGATGCTCTGACAACACAGCCAGCAACAAGAGCGTTTCAGTATGGTTTGATAGTGCACTTTCGAAGAGGAGATGAAAGGCCGGTTTAGCTACAACTGCCTTGTCTGCTGATCCTTCATCTATGATTCCAGCGTCAATCCACCAATTTCTCAAACCAAGACAAGCAAACTTCTTTCCTAGAATCTTCAGGCTTACCAGGATTGTATGAAATCCTCCCATGGGTGTGAAAATCTTGTCATATTTACCATCGTGAAGCCAAGAAATGATGAGCATTTTTAATTGATTGCTTCATCTGCATGAATGAAAACATGATTGATAGCGAGGTCGTTTACCATTAGCAATATTGCTTCCATGTACCATTTGATAACGTTGTCTTTCGGCGAAAATGGAACAAGGGAGAGGTATTCTAACTTGCAACTATTTGTAATGTCACTTGTTATTTTCTTCATGTAACATTTCCATGATCCTATAGCTTCTAAGTTAGAAATGTTGAAGTCTTGCTGAAGGTCCATTAAACATTTTGTTCCAATTGTAGTGGTAACAGCCTACGTAAAGTTTTTCTTCAAAGATTCTTCGATTAACGGGGAGTTTTCACATTCGTCGACATGGTCTGGAAATATAGGTGGGTCTTTGCAGTTTCGAGGGATTTTGTAGGACCCGTAATCTTACTTCTCGTCATAAATTAGATTATTTTGAACGATCTCTTCTCTTCTCTCTGTCTCTTCGAACGGTTTTGAAATTAGGAAAACTGTTCCTGTTGTATGATGTGTTGTGTCAGTGCCAGTAAATGTTTGCTTATTTCCATCAGAATTGTCAAAAGTGACATGAATCATTTTACCATTAATGAAGCCAGGTGGTAACATGTGCTTGTGATCCATCTTGACACTGATTTTGCCCAAATGTTATTCAACATTCTCATTACATGATATACCAATGCCAGCATGGTGCAGCAATTTAGATGTTTCCTTGCCACCTGTCAAGCTTTTGTTGCTTTTTGCCTTTGTTGGAATTTATGGACCAGGCAATGGCATTGAATATACAGGATAGTGGGATCAAATTTTCAATGGACTTACACACTTGATCAGGAGAAGGTGGCCCATTCGAGTTGATTTTTGCCTTCCAAATTATGCTGAACGAGTCTTGCAAATCTTTTTGTAAGAGCGTCCTCTCTCATCCCATGACCCTTCATAGCTGCCTCGACATAGCAAACTGGGCCAAGCAAACTGGATGGAATGGGCTACTTGAAACTTCCCAACCTTCCAAAATGATACCAAATCATCCAAGGATTCTTTTTAGAGCAGAAGTAAATCTGCGCGCGATCTTAATCGAAATGATCAATTTTGGGAATCCGCCATTTTGAATTGATGCCGCCATTATGAAATAATAGTGCTAAATGATGATTTTAATTCAAATATTCACAAAGACGATAGTCTTTCAGCGTATACAATCTAAAAACATGTATTTATGTAAGTAGAAGCCTGCTTTATGCACAAGTTTTTGTTAAAAATCCGCCATTTTACATTTAAGCCGCCATTTTGAAAAAACGGAAAAATTTCAAAAGTCCCCAACTGAAATTTGATTCTGCTATGTTTCTCGATCCCAAATCCGTTTTCAAAACTTTGACTGGAAAAGTTTTCCGATTTTTCTGGCCTGGGACCTGTCTACAGTACCTGTTTTGAATTTCTTCTTCCCTTGTATGACACTGATAAGTCGTAATTAGTTGTAAATCAGAATGGAATTGTTGATAACGCTTTATAATTTAGCATTCGTAGTTTTAATTAAGACTTGTAACAAGTACAGTACACATTAAGATCTAAAAAGCTTCGGACGGTAAAAATTTCCTGCAAAATTTTATCTGCAAGTTTTTTGTCTAATCACCTTTGAAAAACATCGAACATTCTTTGGTTATATTTTTGCTTATGAAATTTCCATTTGAAGCACTCAGTGCTGTTCTTTGGTTAACATTGGGTTTATTCTATACATGCAAAAGATTTGATAAATAATAACTATATCCTTTTTTGTCTTACGTATTTATCCGAAACTTTTCCGTCCGAAACACTTTTGGGTTTTAATGCAACAACATTGATATGAATTGAAAAGTTAACGAATTTTTAATAAATTCACAAGAAGCAAAGTTTAATTGAAAGCTTTCTTCAATGTGTCTCTGTTCTATTATGACGGTTCTTTTGAATATGTATCATTAATGAATTTTGTGTACGTTTGAAAATCTTAAAGTTTCTTCAAAGTACTTTTGCAGGGGCAGCTTACCAATCAGAGTTTCAAAATTTTGAAAACCCCAAAACGTTGCAGGGTTGGCGGGTTCCTAAAGAAGGCAAGATAATGGGTTTCTCTAGAAATCCTTTGAATCGGGTTGTTTCAAACACGATTGAACCCTTAAAGGTTTATCAGCAGCGTACAAATACGTTACCCCTAGAGGTGCTCGAAGAAACCTTTCTGTGAGGGTTTTTCAGGAAGCCTCTTAAAGAGGTTTCTTAAAAAACCTTTTGAAAAGGGTTGTTTAGAAAACCCTTTCAAGGAGGTTTTTTGAAAAACCCTTCCAGAGCGTTTTTCCGAAAACGCTTCAAAGGGGTGTTACAAAAAACCCTTTAATGGAGGTTTTTTGAAAAACCCTTCAAGAGGGTTTTTCCGAAAACCCTTCAAAGGGGTGTTATAAAAAGCCCTTTAATGGAGGTTTTTTGAAAAACCCTCCAAGAGGGGTTTTCCGAAAACCCTTCAAAGGGGTGTTATAAAAAACCCTTTGAAGTGGGTTGTTTAGAAAACCCTTGAAGAGGGTTCTTTGAAAAACCCTTAAAGAGGGTTTTTTATGAAACCTCTAGCCAAGGGTTTTTTCGAGCACCTCCAGGGGTAACGTATTTGTACGCTGCTAATAAACCTTTACGGGTTTTTCTCAGCACCTTTATTTCTTTGAGTGCATCTCTCAAAATCCGTGGTAAAGCCGTCACACCGCATTTCTCAACCATCAAGCAAGACAATGATTATTTGCCTATATAAAGCATATATAGCAGCCATTCTCGTTTACAGCCCGACAGGGTTTATCGCCTCGTTCCAGATGCGCAGAAACATCCAACCCGGGGAAAAAGCTGCGGATTCCAGCGCATGCATGACAAGTCTAAGCAATGATATGTGTTTCTTCCATTTCATGACAATCTCCTCAGGTTCACGTATTTGTACAAGCACTGACGGAACTGTTACATTTCGTTTTATACCCAGGAGGGTTATCCAGCATTTCCATTTACGGAGCGTACTGCTTCTTGACTTGTGACAAGATTAGCAAGGTTCCTTCATACGCATCAACCAGAACATACCTAGCGGCTATTCTTTTTCATAACATTGAATTAGGCTTCTCAACAAATTCTAACCACATGGAGCAATCGAACATGTTAATACAACCAGTCTTGGAGATGGATGTCAAAGGATATTCATTACACAGCTTTCGCATTGGGCCAGCTATACCACAGCAGCCGCTGGATCAGCTGCAGATCTACCAGAATGGCTGATCAATGTCTTAGCTTAGGCCGTTGGTTTCGAACAGTATATTCGAACAGTATATTCGCACGGCGATCAAGGTTATTGACTCAGTTCTAGGTAAATTTTGCGCCTCTGGGTTTGACCAACGGTACTGGAGCCTCTAAGTAAGGGGACTTTGGCAGATTGGTCTACTTTGGGTGTGTATCTTGGCGGTTAGGCCACCCAAGGGTGGCTCAAGCAATAATGTCCTATATTTTGCCTAAAAGATAGAATTTAATAGTCAACGTATTTTAGATTAGTTATGTTGTGCGTGGGGCGGTCAATATGATTTCGCTGGGCCGTCCCCCTTCTCGCACTCAATATCCGGGGTCTTTACTACGTAGGTCATCCCTGGGCACTGTGCAGCAAGACAGTCCACTGTCAAAGAGCAACGCTAGTACCTGTTGTGTAGGTCACGGGAACATCCTACATAGGTCATCCCTGGGCATTGCGCAGCAGGACAGTCCACTGTCACTGTCAAAGAGCAACGCTAGTACCTGTTGTGTAAGGTCCAGGGAAAATAGCTCAATACAGAGTACAGAAAAGTTTGAAGTATAATACTCGATGATTTAGCCAGATACGACCCCAAAATCTGCCAAAGCAAAAATGTTGTCTTTATTGTCTTCATTCTAAAGAAGGTGGTTTTGCAGCCGAAGGGCGTTAATCGAACATTCTACGCTAGTAAATGTAGTTTAACGCCGAGGCTCCAGTATTAAGCGTTTAAGAGGGGAACATGATACCTATCCCAATATATGCTCGCCCCAGGCCCTGTACCTAGGCAGTATACTAGATGATCAAATTACCCATATCATTTCGCATGGTATTCGCCTCGCTGGTCGATCACAAATTTACAGTAGAGTCTTCTAGTTAATTTCCCACCCTCCCATCCCTACAAGGTGGATGGCCCACCCCCTTCCCCTATTTAATTGGGTCGTTCTGGCCATTATACTCCCTCATTGGTTAAAAGATCGAAGTGATTTCATTTGTACACCCAGCAATCCCCCCTTATCATATACAGGGGTCTCTCATTTATTTACCCTCATATAAAATATGACAAAGTAAGTCGGTTAGGCGGTTAGGCCACCCAAGGGTGGCTCAAGCAATAATGTCCTATATTTTGCCTAAAAGATAGAATTTAATAGTCAACGTATTTTAGATTAGTTATGTTGTGCGTGGGGCGGTCAATATGATTTCGCTGGGCCGTCCCCCTTCTCGCACTCAATATCCGGGGTCTTTACTACGTAGGTCATCCCTGGGCACTGTGCAGCAGGACAGTCCACTGTCAAAGAGCAACGCTAGTACCTGTTGTGTAGGTCACGGGAACATCCTACATAGGTCATCCCTGGGCATTGCGCAGCAGGACAGTCCACTGTCACTGTCAAAGAGCAACGCTAGTACCTGTTGTGTAAGGTCCAGGGAAAATAGCTCAATACAGAGTACAGAAAAGTTTGAAGTATAATACTCGATGATTTAGCCAGATACGACCCCAAAATCTGCCAAAGCAAAAATGTTGTCTTTATTGTCTTCATTCTAAAGAAGGTGATTTTGCAGCCGAAGGGCGTTAAGCACTATATTAGTGCTGCAGCAACCTTTCTTGGCAACATTACTATAGACATTAGGTCTTATTTTAGCTTTACTGCATCAACAAACATCGATTGATTAAATGTTTATTTTCTCAAAGAAAACAAAATATAAACACAAAAAGTGTGGATTAACACGCTTTACTAGCGAAAATTCGTATTATAAAGAGTTTTGAGCTCATCCTTTTTCAAAACTTTAGTTCTGCCAGCTACTTCTTTTAGAGCACTATATTAGTGCTGCAGCAACCATTCTTGGCAACATTACTATAGACGTTAGGTCTTATTTTAGCTTTACTGCATCAACAAACATCGATTAATTAAATGTTTATTATCTCAAAGAAAACAAAATATAAACACAAAAAGTGTGGATTAACACGCTTTATTAGCGAAAATTCGTATTATAAAGAGTTTTGAGCTGATCTTTCTTTAAAACTTTAGTTCTGCCAGCTACTTCTTTTAGAGCACTATATTAGTGCTGCAGCAACCATTCTTGGCAACATTACTATTGACGTTAGGTCTTATTTTAGCTTTACTGCATCAACAAACATCGATTAATTAAATGTTTATTTTCTCAAAGAAAACAAACTATAAACAAAAAAAAGCGCACATTATTAGTTAAAATTCGTATTATAAAGAGTTTTGAGCTCATCTTTCTTTAAAACTTAAGTTCTGCCAGCTAATTCTGTTATAGCACTATATTAGTGCTACAGCAACCATTCTTGGAAACATTACTATTGACATTAGTTCTTTCTTCATTCTAATTTCAGCTTTACTGCATCAACAAACATTGGTTAATTAAATGTTTATTTTTTAAAAGAAAACAAAATATGATCGCAAAAAGTGTGGATTAACGCACTTTATTAGCTAAAATTCGTATTATAAAGAGTTTTGAGCTCATCTTTCTTTAAAACTTTAGTTCTGCCAGCTATTTCTTTTATAGCACTATATTAGTGCTACAGCAACCATTCTTGGAAACATTACTATAGACATTAGTACTTTCTTTAGTCTAATTTTAGCTTTACTGCATCAACAAACATCGGTTAATTAAATGTTTATTTTTTCAAAGAAAACAAAGTATAAACACAAAAAAGTGTGTATTAACGCACTTTATTAGCTAAAATTCGTATTATCAAGAGTTTTGAGCTCATCTTTCTTTAAAACTTTAGTTCTGCCAGCTATTTCTTTTATAGCACTATGTTAGTGCTGCAGCAACCATTCTTGGAAACATTACAATAGACATTATGTCTTATTTTAGCTTTACTGCATCAACAAACATCGATTAATTAAATGTTTATTTTTTCAAAGAAAATAAAATATAACCACAAAAAGTGTGGATTAACACACTTTATTAGCGAAAATTCGTATTATAAAGAGTTTGAGCTCATCTTTCTTTAAAACTTTAGTTCTGCCAGCTACTTCCTTTATAGCACTATATTAATGCTGCAGCAACCATTCATGGAAACATTACAATAGACATTAGTACCTTCTTTAGTCTAATTTTAGCTTGTCTGCATCAACAAACATCGGTTAATTAAATGTTTATTTTTTCAAAGAAAACAAAATATCAACACAAAAAGTGTGAATTAACGCACTTTATTAGCTACAATTCATATTAAAAAGAGTATTGAGCTCATCTTTCTTTAAAACGTTAGTTTTGCCAGCTATTTCTTTTATAGCACTATGTTAGTGCTGCAGCAACCATTCTTGGCAACATTACGATAGACGTTAGGTCTTATTTTAGCTTTACTGCATCAACAAACATCGATCAATGAAATGTTTATTTTCTAAAAGAAAACAAAATATAAAAACAAAAAGTGTGGATTAACACACTTTATTAGCGAAAATTCGTATTATAAAGAGTTTGAGCTCATCTTTCTTTAAAACTTTAGTTCTGCCAGCTACTTCTTTTATAGCACTATATTAGTGCTGCAGCAACCATTCTTGGAAACATTACAATAGACATTAGTACTTTCTTTTGTCTAATTTTAGCTTGTCTGCATCAACAAACATCGGTTAATTAAATGTTTATTTTTTCAAGGAAAACAAAATATAAACACAAAAAGTGTGGATTAACGCACTTTATTAGCTAAAATTCGTATTAAAAAGAGTTTTGAGCTCATCTTTTCTCAAAACTTTAATTCTGCCAACTACTTCTTCTAGAGCACTATATTAGTGCTGTAGCAACCATTCTTGGAAACATTACAATAGACATTAGTACTTTCTTTGGTCTGATTTTAGCTTTACTGCATCAACAAACATCGGTTAATTAAATGTTTATTTTTTCAAAGAAAACAGAATATAAACACAAAAAAGTGTGGATTAACGCACTTTATTAGCTACAATTCATATTAAAAAGAGTATTGAGCTCATCTTTCTTTAAAACTTTAGTTTTGCCTGCTATTTCTTTTATAGCACTATATTAGTGCTACAGCAACCATTCTTGGAAACATTACAATAGACATTAGTACTTTCTTCTGTCTAATTTTAGCTTGTCTGCATCAACAAACATCGGTTAATTAAATGTTTATTTGTTCAAAGAAAACAAAATATAAACCAACAAAAGTGTGGATTAACGCACTTTATTAGCTAAAATTCGTATTATGAAGAGTTTTGAGCTCATCTTTCTTTAAAACGTTAGTTCTGCCAGCTATTTCTTTTTCAGCACTATATTAGTGCTGCAGCAACCTTTCTTGGCAACATTACTATAGACATTAGGTCTTATTTTAGCTTTACTGCATCAACAAACATCGATTAATTAAATGTTTATTTTCTCAAAGAAAACAAAATATAAACACAAAAAGTGTGGATTAACACGCTTTACTAGCGAAAATTCGTATTATAAAGAGTTTTCAGCTCATCCTTTTTCAAAACTTTAGTTCTGCCAGCTACTTCTTTTAGAGCACTATATTAGTGCTGCAGCAACCATTCTTGGCAACATTACTATAGACGTTAGGTCTTATTTTAGCTTTACTGCATCAACAAACATCGATTAATTAAATGTTTATTTTCTCAAAGAAAACAAACTATAAACAAAAAAAAGCGCACATTATTAGTTAAAATTCGTATTATAAAGAGTTTTGAGCTCATCTTTCTTTAAAACTTAAGTTCTGCCAGCTAATTCTGTTATAGCACTATATTAGTGCTACAGCAACCATTCTTGGAAACATTACTATTGACATTAGTTCTTTCTTCATTCTAATTTCAGCTTTACTGCATCAACAAACATTGGTTAATTAAATGTTTATTTTTTAAAAGAAAACAAAATATGATCGCAAAAAGTGTGGATTAACGCACTTTATTAGCTAAAATTCGTATTATAAAGAGTTTTGAGCTCATCCTTTTTCAAAACTTTAGTTCTGCCAGCTATTTCTTTTATAGCACTATATTAGTGCTACAGCAACCATTCTTGGAAACATTACTATAGACATTAGTACTTTCTTTAGTCTAATTTTAGCTTTACTGCATCAACAAACATCGGTTAATTAAATGTTTATTTTTTCAAAGAAAACAATGTATAAACACAAAAAAGTGTGTATTAACGCACTTTATTAGCTAAAATTCGTATTATCAAGAGTTTTGAGCTCATCTTTCTTTAAAACTTTAGTTTTGCCAGCTATTTCTTTTATAGCACTATGTTAGTGCTGCAGCAACCATTCTTGGAAACATTACAATAGACATTATGTCTTATTTTAGCTTTACTGCATCAACAAACATCGATTAATTAAATGTTTATTTTTTCAAAGAAAATAAAATATAACCACAAAAAGTGTGGATTAACACACTTTATTAGCGAAAATTCGTATTATAAAGAGTTTGAGCTCATCTTTCTTTAAAACTTTAGTTCTGCCAGCTACTTCCTTTATAGCACTATATTAATGCTGCAGCAACCATTCTTGGAAGCATTACAATAGACATTAGTACCTTCTTTAGTCTAATTTTAGCTTGTCTGCATCAACAAACATCGGTTAATTAAATGTTTATTTTTTCAAAGAAAACAATGTATAAACACAAAAAAGTGTGTATTAACGCGCTTTATTAGCTAAAATTCGTATTATCAAGAGTTTTGAGCTCATCTTTCTTTAAAACTTTAGTTCTGCCAGCTATTTCTTTTATAGCACTATGTTAGTGCTGCAGCAACCATTCTTGGAAACATTACAATAGACATTATGTCTTATTTTAGCTTTACTGCATCAACAAACATCGATTAATTAAATGTTTATTTTTTCAAAGAAAATAAAATATAACCACAAAAAGTGTGGATTAACACACTTTATTAGCGAAAATTCGTATTATAAAGAGTTTGAGCTCATCTTTCTTTAAAACTTTAGTTCTGCCAGCTACTTCCTTTATAGCACTATATTAATGCTGCAGCAACCATTCTTGGAAACATTACAATAGACATTAGTACTTTCTTCTGTCTAATTTTAGCTTGTCTGCATCAACAAACATCGGTTAATTAAATGTTTATTTGTTCAAAGAAAACAAAATATAAACCAACAAAAGTGTGGATTAACGCACTTTATTAGCTAAAATTCGTATTATGAAGAGTTTTGAGCTCATCTTTCTTTAAAACGTTAGTTCTGCCAGCTATTTCTTTTTCAGCACTATATTAGTGCTGCAGCAACCTTTCTTGGCAACATTACTATAGACATTAGGTCTTATTTTAGCTTTACTGCATCAACAAACATCGATTAATTAAATGTTTATTTTCTCAAAGAAAACAAAATATAAACACAAAAAGTGTGGATTAACACGCTTTACTAGCGAAAATTCGTATTATAAAGAGTTTTCAGCTCATCCTTTTTCAAAACTTTAGTTCTGCCAGCTACTTCTTTTAGAGCACTATATTAGTGCTGCAGCAACCATTCTTGGCAACATTACTATAGACGTTAGGTCTTATTTTAGCTTTACTGCATCAACAAACATCGATTAATTAAATGTTTATTTTCTCAAAGAAAACAAACTATAAACAAAAAAAAGCGCACATTATTAGTTAAAATTCGTATTATAAAGAGTTTTGAGCTCATCTTTCTTTAAAACTTAAGTTCTGCCAGCTAATTCTGTTATAGCACTATATTAGTGCTACAGCAACCATTCTTGGAAACATTACTATTGACATTAGTTCTTTCTTCATTCTAATTTCAGCTTTACTGCATCAACAAACATTGGTTAATTAAATGTTTATTTTTTAAAAGAAAACAAAATATGATCGCAAAAAGTGTGGATTAACGCACTTTATTAGCTAAAATTCGTATTATAAAGAGTTTTGAGCTCATCCTTTTTCAAAACTTTAGTTCTGCCAGCTATTTCTTTTATAGCACTATATTAGTGCTACAGCAACCATTCTTGGAAACATTACTATAGACATTAGTACTTTCTTTAGTCTAATTTTAGCTTTACTGCATCAACAAACATCGGTTAATTAAATGTTTATTTTTTCAAAGAAAACAATGTATAAACACAAAAAAGTGTGTATTAACGCACTTTATTAGCTAAAATTCGTATTATCAAGAGTTTTGAGCTCATCTTTCTTTAAAACTTTAGTTTTGCCAGGTATTTCTTTTATAGCACTATGTTAGTGCTGCAGCAACCATTCTTGGAAACATTACAATAGACATTATGTCTTATTTTAGCTTTACTGCATCAACAAACATCGATTAATTAAATGTTTATTTTTTCAAAGAAAATAAAATATAACCACAAAAAGTGTGGATTAACACACTTTATTAGCGAAAATTCGTATTATAAAGAGTTTGAGCTCATCTTTCTTTAAAACTTTAGTTCTGCCAGCTACTTCCTTTATAGCACTATATTAATGCTGCAGCAACCATTCTTGGAAGCATTACAATAGACATTAGTACCTTCTTTAGTCTAATTTTAGCTTGTCTGCATCAACAAACATCGGTTAATTAAATGTTTATTTTTTCAAAGAAAACAATGTATAAACACAAAAAAGTGTGTATTAACGCGCTTTATTAGCTAAAATTCGTATTATCAAGAGTTTTGAGCTCATCTTTCTTTAAAACTTTAGTTCTGCCAGCTATTTCTTTTATAGCACTATGTTAGTGCTGCAGCAACCATTCTTGGAAACATTACAATAGACATTATGTCTTATTTTAGCTTTACTGCATCAACAAACATCGATTAATTAAATGTTTATTTTTTCAAAGAAAATAAAATATAACCACAAAAAGTGTGGATTAACACACTTTATTAGCGAAAATTCGTATTATAAAGAGTTTGAGCTCATCTTTCTTTAAAACTTTAGTTCTGCCAGCTACTTCCTTTATAGCACTATATTAATGCTGCAGCAACCATTCTTGGAAACATTACAATAGACATTAGTACTTTCTTCTGTCTAATTTTAGCTTGTCTGCATCAACAAACATCGGTTAATTAAATGTTTATTTGTTCAGAGAAAACAGAATATAAACCAACAAAAGTGTGGATTAACGCACTTTATTAGCTAAAATTCGTATTATGAAGAGTTTTGAGCTCATCTTTCTTTAAAACGTTAGTTCTGCCAGCTATTTCTTTTTCAGCACTATATTAGTGCTGCAGCAACCTTTCTTGGCAACATTACTATAGACATTAGGTCTTATTTTAGCTTTACTGCATCAACAAACATCGATTAATTAAATGTTTATTTTCTCAAAGAAAACAAAATATAAACACAAAAAGTGTGGATTAACACGCTTTACTAGCGAAAATTCGTATTATAAAGAGTTTTCAGCTCATCCTTTTTCAAAACTTTAGTTCTGCCAGCTACTTCTTTTAGAGCACTATATTAGTGCTGCAGCAACCATTCTTGGCAACATTACTATAGACGTTAGGTCTTATTTTAGCTTTACTGCATCAACAAACATCGATTAATTAAATGTTTATTTTCTCAAAGAAAACAAACTATAAACAAAAAAAAGCGCACATTATTAGTTAAAATTCGTATTATAAAGAGTTTTGAGCTCATCTTTCTTTAAAACTTAAGTTCTGCCAGCTAATTCTGTTATAGCACTATATTAGTGCTACAGCAACCATTCTTGGAAACATTACTATTGACATTAGTTCTTTCTTCATTCTAATTTCAGCTTTACTGCATCAACAAACATTGGTTAATTAAATGTTTATTTTTTAAAAGAAAACAAAATATGATCGCAAAAAGTGTGGATTAACGCACTTTATTAGCTAAAATTCGTATTATAAAAAGTTTTGAGCTCATCCTTTTTCAAAACTTTAGTTCTGCCAGCTATTTCTTTTATAGCACTATATTAGTGCTACAGCAACCATTCTTGGAAACATTACTATAGACATTAGTACTTTCTTTAGTCTAATTTTAGCTTTAATGCATCAACAAACATCGGTTAATTAAATGTTTATTTTCTCAAAGAAAACAATGTATAAACACAAAAAAGTGTGTATTAACGCACTTTATTAGCTAAAATTCGTATTATCAAGAGTTTTGAGCTCATCTTTCTTTAAAACTTTAGTTTTGCCAGCTATTTCTTTTATAGCACTATGTTAGTGCTGCAGCAACCATTCTTGGAAACATTACAATAGACATTATGTCTTATTTTAGCTTTACTGCATCAACAAACATCGATTAATTAAATGTTTATTTTTTCAAAGAAAATAAAATATAACCACAAAAAGTGTGGATTAACACACTTTATTAGCGAAAATTCGTATTATAAAGAGTTTGAGCTCATCTTTCTTTAAAACTTTAGTTCTGCCAGCTACTTCCTTTATAGCACTATATTAATGCTGCAGCAACCATTCTTGGAAGCATTACAATAGACATTAGTACCTTCTTTAGTCTAATTTTAGCTTGTCTGCATCAACAAACATCGGTTAATTAAATGTTTATTTTTTCAAAGAAAACAATGTATAAACACAAAAAAGTGTGTATTAACGCGCTTTATTAGCTAAAATTCGTATTATCAAGAGTTTTGAGCTCATCTTTCTTTAAAACTTTAGTTCTGCCAGCTATTTCTTTTATAGCACTATGTTAGTGCTGCAGCAACCATTCTTGGAAACATTACAATAGACATTATGTCTTATTTTAGCTTTACTGCATCAACAAACATCGATTAATTAAATGTTTATTTTTTCAAAGAAAATAAAATATAACCACAAAAAGTGTGGATTAACACACTTTATTAGCGAAAATTCGTATTATAAAGAGTTTGAGCTCATCTTTCTTTAAAACTTTAGTTCTGCCAGCTACTTCCTTTATAGCACTATATTAATGCTGCAGCAACCATTCTTGGAAACATTACAATAGACATTAGTACTTTCTTCTGTCTAATTTTAGCTTGTCTGCATCAACAAACATCGGTTAATTAAATGTTTATTTGTTCAAAGAAAACAGAATATAAACCAACAAAAGTGTGGATTAACGCACTTTATTAGCTAAAATTCGTATTATGAAGAGTTTTGAGCTCATCTTTCTTTAAAACGTTAGTTCTGCCAGCTATTTCTTTTTCAGCACCATATTAGTGCTGCAGCAACCTTTCTTGGCAACATTACTATAGACATTAGGTCTTATTTTAGCTTTACTGCATCAACAAACATCGATTAATTAAATGTTTATTTTCTCAAAGAAAACAAAATATAAACACAAAAAGTGTGGATTAACACGCTTTACTAGCGAAAATTCGTATTATAAAGAGTTTTCAGCTCATCCTTTTTCAAAACTTTAGTTCTGCCAGCTACTTCTTTTAGAGCACTATAGTAGTGCTGCAGCAACCATTCTTGGCAACATTACTATAGACGTTAGGTCTTATTTTAGCTTTACTGCATCAACAAACATCGATTAATTAAATGTTTATTTTCTCAAAGAAAACAAACTATAAACAAAAAAAAGCGCACATTATTAGTTAAAATTCGTATTATAAAGAGTTTTGAGCTCATCTTTCTTTAAAACTTAAGTTCTGCCAGCTAATTCTGTTATAGCACTATATTAGTGCTACAGCAACCATTCTTGGAAACATTACTATTGACATTAGTTCTTTCTTCATTCTAATTTCAGCTTTACTGCATCAACAAACATTGGTTAATTAAATGTTTATTTTTTAAAAGAAAAAAAATTATGAGCGCAAAAAGTGTGGATTAACGCACTTTATTAGCTAAAATTCGTATTATCAAGAGTTTTGAGCTCATCTTTCTTTAAAACTTTAGTTTTGCCAGCTATTTCTTTTATAGCACTATGTTAGTGCTGCAGCAACCATTCTTGGAAACATTACAATAGACATTATGTCTTATTTTAGCTTTACTGCATCAACAAACATCGATTAATTAAATGTTTATTTTTTCAAAGAAAATAAAATATAACCACAAAAAGTGTGGATTAACACACTTTATTAGCGAAAATTCGTATTATAAAGAGTTTGAGCTCATCTTTCTTTAAAACTTTAGTTCTGCCAGCTACTTCCTTTATAGCACTATATTAATGCTGCAGCAACCATTCTTGGAAGCATTACAATAGACATTAGTACCTTCTTTAGTCTAATTTTAGCTTGTCTGCATCAACAAACATCGGTTAATTAAATGTTTATTTTTTCAAAGAAAACAATGTATAAACACAAAAAAGTGTGTATTAACGCGCTTTATTAGCTAAAATTCGTATTATCAAGAGTTTTGAGCTCATCTTTCTTTAAAACTTTAGTTCTGCCAGCTATTTCTTTTATAGCACTATGTTAGTGCTGCAGCAACCATTCTTGGAAACATTACAATAGACATTATGTCTTATTTTAGCTTTACTGCATCAACAAACATCGATTAATTAAATGTTTATTTTTTCAAAGAAAATAAAATATAACCACAAAAGTGTGGATTAACACACTTTATTAGCGAAAATTCGTATTATAAAGAGTTTGAGCTCATCTTTCTTTAAAACTTTAGTTGTGCCAGCTACTTCCTTTATAGCACTATATTAATGCTGCAGCAACCATTCTTGGAAACATTACAATAGACATTAGTACCTTCTTTAGTCTAATTTTAGCTTGTCTGCATCAACAAACATCGGTTAATTAAATGTTTATTTTTTCAAAGAAAACAAAATATCAACACAAAAAGTGTGAATTAACGCACTTTATTAGCTACAATTCATATTAAAAAGAGTATTGAGCTCATCTTTCTTTAAAACGTTAGTTTTGCCAGCTATTTCTTTTATAGCACTATATTAGTGCTACAGCAACCATTCTTGGAAACATTACAATTGACATTGGTACATTCTTTAGTCTAATTTTACCTTGTCTGCATCAACAAACACCCGTTAATTAGATATTTGTTTTTCAAAGAAAACAAAATATAAACACAAAAAAGTGTGGATTAACGCATTTTATTAGCTAAAATTCGTATTATAAAGAGTTTTGAGCTCATCTTTCTTTAAAACTTTAGTTCTGCCAGCTATTTCTTTTATAGCACTATATTAGTGCTGCAGCAACCATTCTTGGAAACATTACTATAGACATTAGTTCTTATTTTAGCTTTACTGCATCAACAAACATCGATTAATTAAATGTTTATTTTTTCAAAGAAAATAAAATATAACCACAAAAAGTGTGGATTAACACACTTTATTAGCGAAAATTCGTATTATAAAGAGTTTGAGCTCATCTTTCTTTAAAACTTTAGTTCTGCCAGCTACTTCCTTTATAGCACTATATTAATGCTGCAGCAACCATTCTTGGAAACATTACAATAGACATTAGTACCTTCTTTAGTCTAATTTTAGCTTGTCTGCATCAACAAACATCGGTTAATTAAATGTTTATTTTTTCAAAGAAAACAAAATATCAACACAAAAAGTGTGAATTAACGCACTTTATTAGCTACAATTCATATTAAAAAGAGTATTGAGCTCATCTTTCTTTAAAACGTTAGTTTTGCCAGCTATTTCTTTTATAGCACTATATTAGTGCTACAGCAACCATTCTTGGAAACATTACAATTGACATTGGTACATTCTTTAGTCTAATTTTACCTTGTCTGCATCAACAAACATCGGTTAATTAGATATTTATTTTTTCAAAGAAAACAAAATATAAGCACACAAAAGTGTGGATTAACGCACTTTATTAGCTAAAATTCGTATTATAAAGAGTTTTGAGCTCATCTTTCTTTAAAACTTTAGTTCTGCCAGCTATTTCTTTTATAGTACTATATTAGTGTTGCAGCAACCATTCTTGGCAACATTACTATAGACGTTAGGTCTTATTTTAGCTTTACTGCATCAACAAACATCGATTAATGAAATGTTTATTTTCTAAAAGAAAACAAAATATAACCACAAAAAGTGTGGATTAACACACTTTATTAGCGAAAATTCGTATTATAAAGAGTTTGAGCTCATCTTTCTTTAAAACTTTAGTTCTGCCAGCTACTTCTTTTATAGCACTATATTAGTGCTGAAGCAACCATTCATGGAAACATTACAATAGACATTATTACTTTCTTTAGTCTAATTTTAGCTTGTCTGCATCAACAAACATCGGTTAATTAAATGTTTATTTTTTCAAAGAAAACAAAATATCAACACAAAAAGTGTAGATTAACGCACTTTATTAGCTAAAATTCGTATTATAAAGAGTTTTGAGCTCATCTTTCTTTAAAACTTTAGTTCTGCCAGCTACTTCTTTTATAGTGCTATATTAGTGCTGCAGAAACCATTCTTGGCAACATTACTATAGACATTAGGTCTTATTTTAGCTTTACTGCATCAACAAACATCGATTATTTAAATGTTTATTATCTAAAAAAAAGAAAAAATATAAACACAAAAAGTGTGGATTAACGCACTTTGTTAGCTAAAATTCGTATTAAAAAGAGTTTTGAGCTCATCTTTTTTCAAAACTTTAGATCTGCCAGCTACTTCTTTTAGAGCACTATATTAGTGCTGCAGCAACCATTCTTGGCAACATTACGATAGACGTTAGGTCTTATTTTGGCTTTACTGCATCAACAAACATCGATTAATTAAATGTTTATTTTCTCAAAGAAAACAAAATATAAACACAAAAAGTGTGGATTAACACGCTTTATTAGCGAAAATTCGTATTATAAAGAGTTTTGAGCTCATCCTTTTTCAAAACTTTAGTTCTGCCAGCTATTTCTTTTATAGTACTATATTAGTGTTGCAGCAACCATTCTTGGCAACATTACTATAGACGTTAGGTCTTATTTTAGCTTTACTGCATCAACAAACATCGATCAATGAAATGTTTATTTTCTAAAAGAAAACAAAATATAAAAACAAAAAGTGTGGATTAACGCACTTTATTAGCTAAAATTCGTATTAAAAAGAGTTTTGAGCTCATCTTTTCTCAAAACTTTAATTCTGCCAACTACTTCTTCTAGAGCACTATATTAGTGCTGTAGCAACCATTCTTGGAAACATTACAATAGACATTAGTACCTTCTTTAGTCTAATTTTAGCTTGTCTGCATCAACAAACATCGGTTAATTAAATGTTTATTTTTTCAAAGAAAACAATGTATAAACACAAAAAAGTGTGTATTAACGCGCTTTATTAGCTAAAATTCGTATTATCAAGAGTTTTGAGCTCATCTTTCTTTAAAACTTTAGTTTTGCCAGCTATTTCTTTTATAGCACTATGTTAGTGCTGCAGCAACCATTCTTGGAAACATTACAATAGACATTATGTCTTATTTTAGCTTTACTGCATCAACAAACATCGATTAATTAAATGTTTATTTTTTCAAAGAAAATAAAATATAACCACAAAAAGTGTGGATTAACACACTTTATTAGCGAAAATTCGTATTATAAAGAGTTTGAGCTCATCTTTCTTTAAAACTTTAGTTCTGCCAGCTACTTCCTTTATAGCACTATATTAATGCTGCAGCAACCATTCTTGGAAACATTACAATAGACATTAGTACCTTCTTTAGTCTAATTTTAGCTTGTCTGCATCAACAAACATCGGTTAATTAAATGTTTATTTTTTCAAAGAAAACAAAATATCAACACAAAAAGTGTGAATTAACGCACTTTATTAGCTACAATTCATATTAAAAAGAGTATTGAGTACATCTTTCTTTAAAACGTTAGTTTTGCCAGCTATTTCTTTTATAGCACTATATTAGTGCTACAGCAACCATTCTTGGAAACATTACAATTGACATTGGTACATTCTTTAGTCTAATTTTACCTTGTCTGCATCAACAAACATCCGTTAATTAGATATTTGTTTTTTCAAAGAAAACAAAATATAAGCACACAAAAGTGTGGATTAACGCACTTTATTAGCTAAAATTCGTATTATAAAGAGTTTTGAGCTCATCTTTCTTTAAAACTTTAGTTCTGCCAGCTATTTCTTTTATAGCACTATGTTAGTGCTGCAGCAACCATTCTTGGAAACATTACAATAGACATTATGTCTTATTTTAGCTTTACTGCATCAACAAACATCGATTAATTAAATGTTTATTTTTTCAAAGAAAATAAAATATAACCACAAAAAGTGTGGATTAACACACTTTATTAGCGAAAATTCGTATTATAAAGAGTTTGAGCTCATCTTTCTTTAAAACTTTAATTCTGCCAGCTACTTCCTTTATAGCACTATATTAATGCTGCAGCAACCATTCTTGGAAACATTACAATAGACATTAGTACCTTCTTCAGTCTAATTTTAGCTTATCTGTATCAACAAACATCGGTTAATTAAATGTTTATTTTTTCAAAGAAAACAAAATATAAACACAAAAAGTAGGGATTAACGCACTTTATTAGCTACAATTCATATTAAAAAGAGTATTGAGCTCATCTTTCTTTAAAACGTTAGTTTTGCCAGCTATTTCTTTTATAGCACTATATTAGTGCTACAGCAACCATTCTTGGAAACATTACAATTGACATTGGTACATTCTTTAGTCTAATTTTACCTTGTCTGCATCAACAAACATCGGTTAATTAGATATTTATTTTTTCAAAGAAAACAAAATATAAGCACACAAAAGTGTGGATTAACGCACTTTATTAGCTAAAATTCGTATTATAAAGAGTTTTGAGCTCATCTTTCTTTAAAACTTTAGTTCTGCCAGCTATTTCTTTTATAGTACTATATTAGTGTTGCAGCAACCATTCTTGGCAACATTACGTTAGGTTGACGTTAGGTCTTATTTTAGCTTTACTGCATCAACAAACATCGATTAATGAAATGTTTATTTTCTAAAAGAAAACAAAATATAACCACAAAAAGTGTGGATTAACACACTTTATTAGCGAAAATTCGTATTATAAAGAGTTTGAGCTCATCTTTCTTTAAAACTTTAGTTCTGCCAGCTACTTCTTTTATAGCACTATATTAGTGCTGAAGCAACCATTCATGGAAACATTACAATAGACATTATTACTTTCTTTAGTCTAATTTTAGCTTGTCTGCATCAACAAACATCGGTTAATTAAATGTTTATTTTTTCAAAGAAAACAAAATATCAACACAAAAAGTGTAGATTAACGCACTTTATTAGCTAAAATTCGTATTATAAAGAGTTTTGAGCTCATCTTTCTTTAAAACTTTAGTTCTGCCAGCTATTTCTTTTATAGTGCTATATTAGTGCTGCAGAAACCATTCTTGGCAACATTACTATAGACATTAGGTCTTATTTTAGCTTTACTGCATCAACAAACATCGATTATTTAAATGTTTATTATCTAAAAAAAAGAAAAAATATAAACACAAAAAGTGTGGATTAACGCACTTTGTTAGCTAAAATTCGTAATAAAAAGAGTTTTGAGCTCATCTTTTCTCAAAACTTTAATTCTGCCAACTACTTCTTCTAGAGCACTATATTAGTGCTGTAGCAACCATTCTTGGAAACATTACAATAGACATTAGTACTTTCTTTGGTCTGATTTTAGCTTTACTGCATCAACAAACATCGGTTAATTAAATGTTTATTTTTTCAAAGAAAACAGAATATAAACACAAAAAAGTGTGGATTAACGCACTTTATTAGCTACAATTCATATTAAAAAGAGTATTGAGCTCGTCTTTCTTTAAAACTTTAGTTTTGCCTGCTATTTCTTTTATAGCACTATATTAGTGCTACAGCAACCATTCTTGGAAACATTACAATAGACATTAGTACTTTCTTCTGTCTAATTTTAGCTTGTCTGCATCAACAAACATCGGTTAATTAAATGTTTATTTCTTCAAAGAAAACAAAATATAAACCAACAAAAGTGTGGATTAACGCACTTTATTAGCTAAAATTCGTATTATGAAGAGTTTTGAGCTCATTTTTTTTATTAAAACGTTAGTTCTGCCAGCTATTTCTTTTTCAGCACTATATTAGTGCTGCAGCAACCTTTCTTGGCAACATTACTATAGACATTAGGTCTTATTTTAGCTTTACTGCATCAACAAACATCGATTAATTAAATGTTTATTTTCTCAAAGAAAACAAAATATAAACACAAAAAGTGTGGATTAACACGCTTTACTAGCGAAAATTCGTATTATAAAGAGTTTTGAGCTCATCCTTTTTCAAAACTTTAGTTCTGCCAGCTACTTCTTTTAGAGCACTATATTAGTGCTGCAGCAACCATTCTTGGAAACATTACTATAGACATTAGGTCTTATTTTAGCTTTACTGCATCAACAAACATCGATTAATTAAATGTTTATTTTCTCAAAGAAAACAAACTATAAACAAAAAAAAGCCCACATTATTAGTTAAAATTCGTATTATAAAGAGTTTTGAGCTCATCTTTCTTTAAAACTTAAGTTCTGCCAGCTAATTCTGTTATAGCACTATATTAGTGCTACAGCAACCATCCTTGAAAACATTACTATTGACATTAGTTCTTTCTTCATTTTAATTTCAGCTTTACTGCATCAACAAACATTGGTTAATTAAATGTTTATTTTTTAAAAGAAAACAAAATATGATCGCAAAAAGTGTGGATTAACGCACTTTATTAGCTAAAATTCGTATTATAAAGAGTTTTGAGCTCATCTTTCTTTAAAACTTTAGTTCTGCCAGCTATTTCTTTTATAGCACTATATTAGTGCTACAGCAACCATTCTTGGAAACATTACTATAGACATTAGTACTTTCTTTAGTCTAATTTTAGCTTTACTGCATCAACAAACATCGGTTAATTAAATGTTTATTTTTTCAAAGAAAACAAAATATAAAAACAAAAAAGTGTGGATTAACGCACTTTATTAGCTAAAATTCGTATTATCAAGAGTTTTGAGCTCATCTTTCTTTAAAACTTTAGTTCTGCCAGCTATTTCTTTTATAGCACTATGTTAGTGCTGCAGCAACCATTCTTGGAAACATTACAATAGACATTATGTCTTATTTTAGCTTTACTGCATCAACAAACATCGATTAATTAAATGTTTATTTTTTCAAAGAAAATAAAATATAACCACAAAAAGTGTGGATTAACACACTTTATTAGCGAAAATTCGTATTATAAAGAGTTTGAGCTCATCTTTCTTTAAAACTTTAGTTCTGCCAGCTACTTCCTTTATACCACTATATTAATGCTGCAGCAACCATTCTTGGAAACATTACAAAAGACATTAGTACCTTCTTTAGTCTAATTTTAGCTTGTCTGCATCAACAAACATCGGTTAATTAAATGTTTATTTTTTCAAAGAAAACAATGTATAAACACAAAAAAGTGTGTATTAACGCACTTTATTAGCTAAAATTCGTATTATCAAGAGTTTTGAGCTCATCTTTCTTTAAAACTTTAGTTCTGCCAGCTATTTCTTTTATGGCACTATGTTCGTGCTGCAGCAACCATTCTTGGAAACATTACAATAGACATTATGTCTTATTTTAGCTTTACTGCATCAACAAACATCGATTAATTAAATGTTTATTTTTTCAAAGAAAATAAAATATAACCACAAAAAGTGTGGATTAACACACTTTATTAGCGAAAATTCGTATTATAAAGAGTTTGAGCTCATCTTTCTTTAAAACTTTAGTTCTGCCAGCTACTTCCTTTATAGCACTATATTAATGCTGCAGCAACCATTCTTGGAAACATTACAATAGACATTAGTACCTTCTTTAGTCTAATTTTAGCTTGTCTGCATCAACAAACATCGGTTAATTAAATGTTTATTTTTTCAAAGAAAACAAAATATCAACACAAAAAGTGTGAATTAACGCACTTTATTAGCTACAATTCATATTAAAAAGAGTATTGAGCTCATCTTTCTTTAAAATGTTAGTTTTGCCAGCTATTTCTTTTATAGCACTATATTAGTGCTACAGCAACCATTCTTGGAAACATTACAATTGACATTGGTACATTCTTTAGTCTAATTTTACCTTGTCTGCATCAACAAACATCGGTTAATTAGATATTTGTTTTTTCAAAGAAAACAAAATATAAGCACACAAAAGTGTGGATTAACGCACTTTATTAGCTAAAATTCGTATTATAAAGAGTTTTGAGCTCATCTTTCTTTAAAACTTTAGTTCTGCCAGCTATTTCTTTTATAGTACTATATTAGTGTTGCAGCAACCATTCTTGGCAACATTACTATAGACGTTAGGTCTTATTTTAGCTTTACTGCATCAACAAACATCGATTAATGAAATGTTTATTTTCTAAAAGAAAACAAAATATAACCACAAAAAGTGTGGATTAACACACTTTATTAGCGAAAATTCGTATTATAAAGAGTTTGAGCTCATCTTTCTTTAAAACTTTAGTTCTGCCAGCTACTTCTTTTATAGCACTATATTAGTGCTGAAGCAACCATTCATGGAAACATTACAATAGACATTATTACTTTCTTTAGTCTAATTTTAGCTTGTCTGCATCAACAAACATCGGTTAATTAAATGTTTATTTTTTCAAAGAAAACAGAATATAAACACAAAAAAGTGTGGATTAACGCACTTTATTAGCTACAATTCATATTAAAAAGAGTATTGAGCTCATCTTTCTTTAAAACTTTAGTTTTGCCAGCTATTTCTTTTATAGCACTATATTAGTGCTACAGCAACCATTCTTGGAAACATTACAATAGACATTAGTACTTTCTTCTGTCTAATTTTAGCTTGTCTGCATCAACAAACATCGGTTAATTAAATGTTTATTTTTTCAAAGAAAACAAAATATAAACCAACAAAAGTGTGGATTAACGCACTTTATTGGCTAAAATTCGTATTATGAAGAGTTTTGAGCTCATCTTTCTTTAAAACTTTAGTTCTGCCAGCTATTTCTTTTTCAGCACTATATTAGTGCTGCAGCAACCTTTCTTGGCAACATTACTATAGACATTAGGTCTTATTTTAGCTTTACTGCATCAACAAACATCGATTAATTAAATGTTTATTTTCTCAAAGAAAACAAAATATAAACACAAAAAGTGTGGATTAACACGCTTTGCTAGCGAAAATTCGTATTATAAAGAGTTTTGAGCTCATCCTTTTTCAAAACTTTAGTTCTGCCAGCTACTTCTTTTAGAGCACTATATTAGTGCTGCAGCAACCATTCTTGGCAACATTACTATAGACGTTAGGTCTTATTTTAGCTTTACTGCATCAACAAACATCGATTAATTAAATGTTTATTTTCTCAAAGAAAACAAAATATAAACACAAAAAGTGTGGATTAACACGCTTTATTAGCGAAAATTCGTATTATAAAGAGTTTTGAGCTGATCTTTCTTTAAAACTTTAGTTCTGCCAGCTACTTCTTTTAGAGCACTATATTAGTGCTTTAGCAACCATTCTTGGCAACATTACTATTGACGTTAGGTCTTATTTTAGCTTTACTGCATCAACAAACATCGATTAATTAAATGTTTATTTTCTCAAAGAAAACAAACTATAAACAAAAACACGCACATTATTAGTTAAAATTCGTATTATAAAGAGTTTTGAGCTCATCTTTCTTTAAAACTTAAGTTCTGCCAGCTAATTCTGTTATAGCACTATATTAGTGCTACAGCAACCATTCTTGGAAACATTACTATTGACATTAGTTCTTTCTTCATTCTAATTTCAGCTTTACTGCATCAACAAACATTGGTTAATTAAATGTTTATTTTTTAAAAGAAAACAAAATATGATCGCAAAAAGTGTGGATTAACGCACTTTATTAGCTAAAATTCGTATTATAAAGAGTTTTGAGCTCATCTTTCTTTAACACTTTAGTTCTGCCAGCTATTTCTTTTATAGCACTATGTTAGTGCTACAGCAACCATTCTTGGAAACATTACTATAGACATTAGTACTTTCTTTAGTCTAATTTTAGCTTTACTGCATCAACAAACATCGGTTAATTAAATGTTTATTTTTTCAAAGAAAACAATGTATAAACACAAAAAAGTGTGTATTAACGCACTTTATTAGCTAAAATTCGTATTATCAAGAGTTTTGAGCTCATTTTTCTTTAAAACTTTAGTTCTGCCAGCTATTTCTTTTATAGCACTATGTTAGTGCTACAGCAACCATTCTTGGACACATTACAATAGACATTATGTCTTATTTTAGCTTTACTGCATCAACAAACATCGATTAATTAAATGT
The DNA here is from genome assembly GCA_039566865.1 of Aurelia coerulea. Classification (NCBI taxonomy): domain Eukaryota; kingdom Metazoa; phylum Cnidaria; class Scyphozoa; order Semaeostomeae; family Ulmaridae; genus Aurelia; species Aurelia coerulea. The sequence continues at coordinate 34,645,068 of CM076943.1, forward strand.
TTATTTTTTCAAAGAAAATAAAATATAACCACAAAAAGTGTGGATTAACACACTTTATTATCGAAAATTCGTATTATAAAGAGTTTGAGCTCATCTTTCTTTAAAACTTTAGTTCTGCCAGCTACTTCCTTTATAGCACTATATTAATGCTGCAGCAACCATTCTTGGAAACATTACAATAGACATTAGTACCTTCTTTAGTCTAATTTTAGCTTGTCTGCATCAACAAACATCGGTTAATTAAATGTTTATTTTTTCAAAGAAAACAAAATATCAACACAAAAAGTGTGAATTAACGCACTTTATTAGCTACAATTCATATTAAAAAGAGTATTGAGCTCATCTTTCTTTAAAATGTTAGTTTTGCCAGCTATTTCTTTTATAGCACTATATTAGTGCTACAGCAACCATTCTTGGAAACATTACAATTGACATTGGTACATTCTTTAGTCTAATTTTACCTTGTCTGCATCAACAAACATCGGTTAATTAGATATTTGTTTTTTCAAAGAAAACAAAATATAAGCACACAAAAGTGTGGATTAACGCACTTTATTAGCTAAAATTCGTATTATAAAGAGTTTTGAGCTCATCTTTCTTTAAAACTTTAGTTCTGCCAGCTATTTCTTTTATAGTACTATATTAGTGTTGCAGCAACCATTCTTGGCAACATTACTATAGACGTTAGGTCTTATTTTAGCTTTACTGCATCAACAAACATCGATTAATGAAATGTTTATTTTCTAAAAGAAAACAAAATATAACCACAAAAAGTGTGGATTAACACACTTTATTAGCGAAAATTCGTACTATAAAGAGTTTGAGCTCATCTTTCTTTAAAACTTTAGTTCTGCCAGCTACTTCTTTTATAGCACTATATTAGTGCTGAAGCAACCATTCATGGAAACATTACAATAGACATTATTACTTTCTTTAGTCTAATTTTAGCTTGTCTGCATCAACAAACATCGGTTAATTAAATGTTTATTTTTTAAAAGAAAACAAAATATCAACACAAAAAGTGTGGATTAACGCACTTTATTAGCTAAAATTCGTATTATAAAGAGTTTTGAGCTCATCTTTCTTTAAAACTTTAGTTCTGCCAGCTATTTCTTTTATAGTGCTATATTAGTGCTGCAGAAACCATTCTTGGCAACATTACTATAGACATTAGGTCTTATTTTAGCTTTACTGCATCAACAAACATCGATTATTTAAATGTTTATTATCTAAAAAAAAAACAAAATATAAACACAAAAAGTGTGGATTAACGCACTTTGTTAGCTAAAATTCGTATTAAAAAGAGTTTTGAGCTCATCTTTTTTCAAAACTTTAGATCTGCCAGCTACTTCTTTTAGAGCACTATATTAGTGCTGCAGCAACCATTCTTGGCAACATTACGATAGACGTTAGGTCTTATTTTGGCTTTACTGCATCAACAAACATCGATTAATTAAATGTTTATTTTCTCAAAGAAAACAAAATATAAACACAAAAAGTGTGGATTAACACGCTTTATTAGCGAAAATTCGTATTATAAAGAGTTTTGAGCTGATCTTTCTTTAAAACTTTAGTTCTGCCAGCTACTTCTTTTAGAGCACTATATTAGTGCTGCAGCAACCATTCTTGGCAACATTACTTATGACGTTAGGTCTTATTTTAGCTTTACTGCATCAACAAACATCGATTAATTAAATGTTTATTTTCTCAAAGAAAACAAACTATAAACAAAAAAAAGCGCACATTATTAGTTAAAATTCGTATTATAAAGAGTTTTGAGCTCATCTTTCTTTAAAACTTAAGTTCTGCCAGCTAATTCTGTTATAGCACTATATTAGTGCTACAGCAACCATTCTTGGAAACATTACTATTGACATTAGTTCTTTCTTCATTCTAATTTCAGCTTTACTGAATCAACAAACATTGGTTAATTAAATGTTTATTTTTTAAAAGAAAACAAAATATGATCGCAAAAAGTGTGGATTAACGCACTTTATTAGCTAAAATTCGTATTATAAAGAGTTTTGAGCTCATCTTTCTTTAAAACTTTAGTTCTGCCAGCTATTTCTTTTATAGCACTATATTAGTGCTACAGCAACCATTCTTGGAAACATTACTATAGACATTAGTACTTTCTTTAGTCTAATTTTAGCTTTACTGCATCAACAAACATCGGTTAATTAAATGTTTATTTTTTCAAAGAAAACAAAGTATAAACACAAAAAAGTGTGTATTAACGCACTTTATTAGCTAAAATTCGTATTATCAAGAGTTTTGAGCTCATCTTTCTTTAAAACTTTAGTTCTGCCAGCTATTTCTTTTATAGCACTATGTTAGTGCTGCAGCAACCATTCTTGGAAACATTACAATAGACATTATGTCTTATTTTAGCTTTACTGCATCAACAAACATCGATTAATTAAATGTTTATTTTTTCAAAGAAAATAAAATATAACCACAAAAAGTGTGGATTAACACACTTTATTAGCGAAAATTCGTATTATAAAGAGTTTGAGCTCATCTTTCTTTAAAACTTTAGTTCTGCCAGCTACTTCCTTTATAGCACTATATTAATGCTGCAGCAACCATTCTTGGAAACATTACAATAGACATTAGTACCTTCTTTAGTCTAATTTTAGCTTGTCTGCATCAACAAACATCGGTTAATTAAATGTTTATTTTTTCAAAGAAAACAAAATATCAACACAAAAAGTGTGAATTAACGCACTTTATTAGCTACAATTCATATTAAAAAGAGTATTGAGCTCATCTTTCTTTAAAACGTTAGTTTTGCCAGCTATTTCTTTTATAGCACTATATTAATGCTGCAGCAACCATTCTTGGAAACATTACAATAGACATTAGTACCTTCTTTAGTCTAATTTTAGCTTGTCTGCATCAACAAACATCGGTTAATTAAATGTTTATTTTTTCAAAGAAAACAAAATATAAGCACACAAAAGTGTGGATTAACGCACTTTATTAGCTAAAATTCGTATTATAAAGAGTTTTGAGCTCATCTTTCTTTAAAACTTTAGTTCTGCCAGCTATTTCTTTTATAGTACTATATTAGTGTTGCAGCAACCATTCTTGGCAACATTACTATAGACGTTTGGTCTTATTTTAGCTTTACTGCATCAACAAACATCGATTAATGAAATGTTTATTTTCTAAAAGAAAACAAAATATAACCACAAAAAGTGTGGATTAACACACTTTATTAGCGAAAATTCGTATTATAAAGAGTTTGAGCTCATCTTTCTTTAAAACTTTAGTTCTGCCAGCTACTTCTTTTATAGCACTATATTAGTGCTGAAGCAACCATTCATGGAAACATTACAATAGACATTATTACTTTCTTTAGTCTAATTTTAGCTTGTGTGCATCAACAAACATCGGTTAATTAAATGTTTATTTTTTCAAAGAAAACAAAATATCAACACAAAAAGTGTGGATTAACGCACTTTATTAGCTAAAATTCGTATTATAAAGAGTTTTGAGCTCATCTTTCTTTAAAACTTTAGTTCTGCCAGCTATTTCTTTTATAGTGCTATATTAGTGCTGCAGAAACCATTCTTGGCAACATTACTATAGACATTAGGTCTTATTTTAGCTTTACTGCATCAACAAACATCGATTATTTAAATGTTTATTATCTAAAAAAAAAACAAAATATAAACACAAAAAGTGTGGATTAACGAACTTTGTTAGCTAAAATTCGTATTAAAAAGAGTTTTGAGCTCATCTTTTTTCAAAACTTTAGATCTGCCAGCTACTTCTTTTAGAGCACTATATTAGTGCTGCAGCAACCATTCTTGGCAACATTACGATAGACGTTAGGTCTTATTTTGGCTTTACTGCATCAACAAACATCGATTAATTAAATGTTCATTTTATCAAAGAAAACAAAATATAAACACAAAAAGTGTGGATTAACACGCTTTATTAGCGAAAATTCGTATTATAAAGAGTTTTGAGCTCATCCTTTTTCAAAACTTTAGTTCTGCCAGCTATTTCTTTTATAGTACTATATTAGTGTTGCAGCAACCATTCTTGGCAACAATACTATAGACGTTAGGTCTTATTTTAGCTTTACTGCATCAACAAACATCGATTAATGAAATGTTTATTTTCTAAAAGAAAACAAAATATAACCACAAAAAGTGTGGATTAACACACTTTATTAGCGAAAATTCGTATTATAAAGAGTTTGAGCTCATCTTTCTTTAAAACTTTAGTTCTGCCAGCTACTTCTTTTATAGCACTATATTAGTGCTGAAGCAACCATTCATGGAAACATTACAATAGACATTATTACTTTCTTTAGTCTAATTTTAGCTTGTCTGCATCAACAAACATCGGTTTATTAAATGTTTATTTTTTCAAAGAAAACAAAATATCAACACAAAAAGTGTGGATTAACGCACTTTATTAGCTAAAATTCGTATTATAAAGAGTTTTGAGCTCATCTTTCTTTAAAACTTTAGTTCTGCCAGCTATTTCTTTTATAGCACTATATTAGTGCTGCAGCAACCATTCTTGGCAACATTACTATAGACGTTAGGTCTTATTTTAGCTTAACTGCATCAACAAACATCTATTAATTAAATGTTTATTTTCTAAAAGAAAACAAAATATAAAAACAAAAAGTGTGGATTAACGCACTTTATTAGCTAAAATTCGTATTAAAAAGAGTTTTGAGCTCATCTTTTCTCAAAACTTTAATTCTGCCAACTACTTCTTCTAGAGCACTATATTAGTGCTGTAGCAACCATTCTTGGAAACATTACTATAGACATTAGTACTTTCTTTGGTCTGATTTTAGCTTTACTGCATCAACAAACATCGGTTAATTAAATGTTTATTTTTTCAAAGAAAACAGAATATAAACACAAAAAAGTGTGGATTAACGCACTTTATTAGCTACAATTCATATTAAAAGAGTATTGAGCTCATCTTTCTTTAAAACTTTAGTTTTGCCAGCTATTTCTTTTATAGCACTATATTAGTGCTACAGCAACCATTCTTGGAAACATTACAATAGACATTAGTACTTTCTTCTGTCTAATTTTAGCTTGTCTGCATCAACAAACATCGGTTAATTAAATGTTTATTTTTTCAAAGAAAACAAAATATAAACCAACAAAAGTGTGGATTAACACACTTTATTAGCGAAAATTCGTATTATAAAGAGTTTGAGCTCATCTTTCTTTAAAACTTTAGTTCTGCCAGCTACTTCTTTTATAGCACTATATTAGTGCTGAAGCAACCATTCATGGAAACATTACAATAGACATTATTACTTTCTTTAGTCTAATTTTAGCTTGTCTGCATCAACAAACATCGATTAATTAAATGTTTATTTTCTCAAAGAAAACAAACTATAAACAAAAAAAAGCGCATATTATTAGTTAAAATTCGTATTATAAAGAGTTTTGAGCTCATCTTTCTTTAAAACTTAAGTTCTGCCAGCTAATTCTGTTATAGCACTATATTAGTGCTACAGCAACCATTCTTGGAAACATTACTATTGACATTAGTTCTTTCTTCATTCTAATTTCAGCTTTACTGCATCAACAAACATTGGTTAATTAAATGTTTATTTTTTAAAAGAAAACAAAATATGATCGCAAAAAGTGTGGATTAACGCACTTTATTAGTCAAAATTCGTATTATAAAGAGTTTTGAGCTCATCTTTCTTTAACACTTTAGTTCTGCCAGCGATTTCTTTTATAGCACTATATTAGTGCTACAGCAACCATTCTTGGAAACATTACTATAGACATTAGTACTTTCTTTAGTCTAATTTTAGCTTTACTGCATCAACAAACATCGGTTAATTAAATGTTTATTTTTTCAAAGAAAACAATGTATAAACACAAAAAAGTGTGTATTAACGCACTTTATTAGCTAAAATTCGTATTATCAAGAGTTTTGAGCTCATTTTTCTTTAAAACTTTAGTTCTGCCAGCTATTTCTTTTATAGCACTATGTTAGTGCTGCAGCAACCATTCTTGGAAACATTACAATAGACATTATGTCTTATTTTAGCTTTACTGCATCAACAAACATCGATTAATTAAATGTTTATTTTTTCAAAGAAAATAAAATATAACCACAAAAAGTGTGGATTAACACACTTTATTATCGAAAATTCGTATTATAAAGAGTTTGAGCTCATCTTTCTTTAAAACTTTAGTTCTGCCAGCTACTTCCTTTATAGCACTATATTAATGCTGCAGCAACCATTCTTGGAAACATTACAATAGACATTAGTACCTTCTTTAGTCTAATTTTAGCTTGTCTGCATCAACAAACATCGGTTAATTAAATGTTTATTTTTTCAAAGAAAACAAAATATCAACACAAAAAGTGTGAATTAACGCACTTTATTAGCTACAATTCATATTAAAAAGAGTATTGAGCTCATCTTTCTTTAAAACGTTAGTTTTGCCAGCTATTTCTTTTATAGCACTATATTAGTGCTACAGCAACCATTCTTGGAAACATTACAATTGACATTGGTACATTCTTTAGTCTAATTTTACCTTGTCTGCATCAACAAACATCGGTTAATTAGATATTTGTTTTTTCAAAGAAAACAAAATATAAGCACACAAAAGTGTGGATTAACGCACTTTATTAGCTAAAATTCGTATTATAAAGAGTTTTGAGCTCATCTTTCTTTAAAACTTTAGTTCTGCCAGCTATTTCTTTTATAGTACTATATTAGTGTTGCAGCAACCATTCTTGGCAACATTACTATAGACGTTAGGTCTTATTTTAGCTTTACTGCATCAACAAACATCGATTAATGAAATGTTTATTTTCTAAAAGAAAACAAAATATAACCACAAAAAGTGTGGATTAACACACTTTATTAGCGAAAATTCGTATTATAAAGAGTTTGAGCTCATCTTTCTTTAAAACTTTAGTTCTGCCAGCTACTTCTTTTATAGCACTATATTAGTGCTGAAGCAACCATTCATGGAAACATTACAATAGACATTATTACTTTCTTTAGTCTAATTTTAGCTTGTCTGCATCAACAAACATCGGTTAATTAAATGTTTATTTTTTCAAAGAAAACAAAATATCAACACAAAAAGTGTGGATTAACGCACTTTATTAGCTAAAATTCGTATTATAAAGAGTTTTGAGCTCATCTTTCTTTAAAACTTTAGTTCTGCCAGCTATTTCTTTTATAGTGCTATATTAGTGCTGCAGAAACCATTCTTGGCAACATTACTATAGACATTAGGTCTTATTTTAGCTTTACTGCATCAACAAACATCGATTATTTAAATGTTTATTATCTAAAAAAAAACAAATTATAAACACAAAAAGTGTGGATTAACGCACTTTGTTAGCTAAAATTCGTATTAAAAAGAGTTTTGAGCTCATCTTTTTTCAAAACTTTAGATCTGCCAGCTACTTCTTTTAGAGCACTATATTAGTGCTGCAGCAACCATTCTTGGCAACATTACTATAGACGTTAGGTCTTATTTTGGCTTTACTGCATCAACAAACATCGATTAATTAAATGTTTATTTTCTCAAAGAAAACAAAATATAAACACAAAAAGTGTGGATTAACACGCTTTATTAGCGAAAATTCGTATTATAAAGAGTTTTGAGCTCATCCTTTTTCAAAACTTTAGTTCTTCCAGCTACTTCTTTTAGAGCACTATATTAGTGCTGCAGCAACCATTCTTGGCAACATTACTATAGACGTTAGGACTTATTTTAGCTTTACTGCATCAACAAACATTGATTAATTAAATGTTTATTTTCTCAAAGAAAAAAATATAAACACAAAAAGTGTGGATTAACACGCTTTATTAGCGAAAATTCGTATTATTGCAAACATTTACGCCTCAGAGTAAATGTGGTTTAACTATAAGGGTTAGCACAGTTGTTTCCTTCCCCCCTCTCGGTCCCTTCTCTCCCTGTCACGCATTTCATACTACCCAGCATGCATCATGCTGCGAGTCCTCCTCGTGCATCAAGACTCGATCAAAAACGAATTTCAAGGCGAAGCTGCAGAAGAATTTCGATGATTATTCAATCAAATGCAAAAATAACGACAAGTTCAGCGAATAGATCTTCTATCAGTACCTTGTGGTCACTGATGTAAAAGAAAAGTCGACCATTTTGAAGGTTACCATCGAAAGATGAAGGATTGCTGTCTGCAGCAGAGCGCGCCACAGTTGGCCTAAGGAATTTGTATGAACCTTGCCCAACACCAATTCAAATTGCGTTCGCTTCAGTCCAGCGTAGCACCACCATAACGCCTTATGCCTCATCTGCAAGAAGTCGCTGTAACCGAACATTGATTCGAGGTGGAAAATTGTTCTATTTCAACCCGAAAGGTTAACAATGCAGCACAAGGATCAATTGAAGTTCTTCTTCCCGACACAAACACTAATAGAAGTCACAAGATACCACAAACAAAACCGTTCCTTACGAACGAGCAAAAAGGAGTAAAGAAAGAGAAAGGAAAGTCAGGTCTGTCAACAGCAGAACTAAAACTGGTAACAATGTCAATCATCTGACAGACAACAGTAAAAATGAAATCAAAATAGAGAAAAGCAACAAATAGTATTTTGAACTGAAGCAATTCTCTTCGTTATTGGCTGGCAGCCAAACTCTTCAATCCTTGGTTGGCAGGTTGGATCAAACTGCATCAAGCATCACCTATCCTCTTTGCGGCTGGTGGCATTATCCACATGTAAAGATTCACAGTTACAGCCAGGTGACGTATTTCAAATTTCTCTCCGCAGTTACAGCCAATTTTCTTAAAGAGAATCAACGGGGATAAAAGCACGGCGCGGAAGGAGTCTGCGCATTCTATTATTAGCCTATTGTATTTGATTTGTCAAGACGTTAATGGATATTGTTTATCCAGAGGAATAATTACGTGCGTAGGAGTTTCCTTGTCCTATTTATAGACTGCCTCTACTTAGCTCCGTTGATTCACTTTGAGTTGCCTATCCATTTAAAACAAAGAACTAAACAATACAGCAAAACAACAGCAAAACTGTCACACACTTCTTGCTGCCCAATAACCTTGGCACAAGTAACATCCAGCACACAAACTCCACTACTCCCTTTTTGTGCCAACGGCTCAAAGAACAAGAAATTCGCGAGCCAACATGAGCCAGCATTCAACCACCCATCAATCAAGGGCCAGGAGGGTTTTCAAAGGCCAGCGCGCGATGGGCTACACCAACATTGCTGTGTCCCCTAATATCCACATTGAGTGAGGGTCATATCTGGAAATCTGCAAAACTCGTCAGTCACCCGAGCAGTTTATTCACCTTGGGACAGGTAACACCCAGCACAAAAACCCCATCACCCCCTGTTTTTGTGCCAATGGCCCAAGGGACTATAAATTCACAAACATGACCCAGCATTCAACTACCCTATAAATTTTTCAAGAAGGCCTAATTACTGTGGGCTGCACAAATGTTGCTGTGTGACCTAATATCCACATATGTCATAATCATAGGGTGTGTCATGTCTGCAAAAATTTGGAAAAAGCCAACGAACTCCTCCCCCCCCCCCCCTTTTTGCGTCCTTCTGTGCATGGCATGTATAAGCTCTGTTCTGCGTCGCAGGCGTTTGCCTATGAATATGCACTCATATAATAACCCCTCATTGTTGTTGCACGCCGAAGTGGCACTTACACACCCAAAATCAAGGCAAAAAAAAAAAACAAAAACAACAGGGTTTTTCGAAAACTACAACCATTCTGGAGGATTCCGTTCATTCAAAGTTGTTCCTTATTGTAGCTACTAACTTATTTCTTTTCAGGGTTTCAAATTATTTGATTTAACTGTTGTTTTTGTTTTTTACAGGAACTACCAGATTTCTTTCCATAGATTAAAGCGTCTTTGTTGTGCCTCTGTTCTGCGTCGCAGGCATCTGCCCATGAATCGTTTGCGCTCATATAATAACCCCCCATTCTTGTTGCACGCTGGAGTGGCACTTATACACCCAAAAACAAAAACAAAACAAAAACAACAGGGTATTCAAGAACTACAACCATCCTGGAGAATTCCGTTCATTCAAAGTTGTTCCTTATTGTAGCTACTAACTTATTTCTTTCCTTTCAGGGTTTCAAATTATTTGATTTAACTGTTGTTGTTGTTTCTTACGGGGACTACCAGCTTTCTTTCCACAGATTAAAGCGTCTTTGTTGTGTTTATGGGTTCATTGCAATGAGTCTGTTATTCATTACTATCAAGATTTCTATTAGCATAAAAGGACTACCTCCTCCACATAAGGGGGAATGCTGCTTTGTGCTTCCCTGGTCTACTCCCTCCTTCCAGATCAGCAAAGGTGCCCTTGTCATTTGTGGTCTTAACTGGTCTCAAATCATAAATAATGTAGGCCTCATTCTACCCCCCAGGGTGCTTTCCCTGCAGAGGGGTCACCGGTCCATCCGCGTTTTTTATGAAGTGCCCACCTTACATGCATGCCAGGGTTTTGCTAAGGACAATGTCCATATTGTTTAGCCTCTGTCAGACTTGTACTGTACATTGAAGGTCTTTTAGGCGCACGTCATACAATTCAGTCTGGGTATGCTGATCTGTGACAGCCATTCAGGGACGTAGGAAGCATCTCAAACTTGGAGGGGCACGACACTTCAAGGGCACTTATTTTATTAAGCTAAAGGGGCACTTCCTGAAAATAGAAAGGGCATTTCTTTGTTTATTCCAAAATCTTGGGGGGGCACGTGTGCCCAGTGCCCCCCCGGTTCCTACGTCTCTGCAGCCATTAGCACTGTTACCAACATCAACGCGCTACAAATTTGAATTGTCCAAAAGCCAGGATTCCACCACCTTTCCAGGGGTATCCATTAAGTCTTGTGTCATCAAGGGATAAAAGCAAAACACATCAAACTCAAACAAACAAACAAACAAACCAAAGGCAAGCAGTCAAGCAAAACCAGACAAACAAACAAAACACAAACATACCAAAACAAACAAGCAAAACCACACAAACAAGACAAACACTAACATACCAAAACAAACAAGCAAAACCATACAAAACGAAACAAAACAAAAACAAAAACAAAACAAAAAACAAAACAAAACTAAAACCAAAAAAAACAAAAACAAAAACAAAAAAACAAAAAACAAACGAACAAGAAACAAAGCAACAAAAAATCAAAGGAAGCAAAACATACAAACAAGCCAAACAAAAACATACCAAAACAAACAAACAAAACAAACAAAAGGAACAAAACACAAACGAACAAGACACAAATCACAAGTAGTTACAAAAAACAAAGCAAGCAAAACATACAAACAAGCCAAAACAAAACAAAACATAGGAAAACAAAACACAGACATCAAAACTGTGCCAGTGTCACAATAGGCACTTGTAACAGTTGGTCAATATGTATGTCTAAACAACCCAACTTACCCATTGTCTCAGGAAATTATGCATTACAAGGGCACTGGACAAATATACTATCAGTGTCAGCTAATTACCATGTATCAACAATTTTCTCCCTGATTCTCTTTCTCCTTGACAGATAAGCAAGTTTCATGGACTTACACCTGGAGCAGAATCAGGGACCTTTCCCCTATGGAGCTAGAAGCTTTGCAGTCACAATAACAGTTTTCCCACAAAGGGCATACCAGCAAGTGACGAATGTAAAGTGCTGCCTTTGTTACCAGCAGATTAAAGTCCATTCTCATGAAGGTCAGAACACTCAGCAGCAGCCAGTCCCAAAGCCAAACAAGTACTCTTTATGTGTCATGTAGATTTCGGTCGGGCAGTATGGCAACCCTGGTTATGTGGTTACGATCAGTGGGGTCCGTATTTTGGCGATATTTTGGCGGTAAGGGCCACCCCATTCTGGGTGGCCTTAGGGTTTGACATTATCTTAAGTCTCAGGGACTGACCTACTCCCCAAGGGGGGACGGCAGCATTGCATTTTGCTGGCCTACTCCCTCCTTGCAGGGCGGCACTACAAACCGCAGTTACCAAATTGTATAATCGCTTGTTTAGTTAAATGATACGACCCCACAGATCGCCAACCCAGTGTGTTTTTTCTCTCCAAGCTCTGAGTATCCCGCAGGAGTTAATGCAAACATTTACGCCTCAGAGTAAATGTGGTTTAACTACAAGGGTTAGCACAGTTGTTTCCTTCCCCCCTCTCGGTCCCTTCTCCCCCTGTCACGCATCTCATACTTCCCAGCATGCATCATGCTGCGAGTCCTCCTCGTGCATCAAGACTCGATCAAAAACGAATTTCCCCTCCCTCCCTCCCCTTTTCTATACTCTTAAATCCATTGAACAGTAAGAGGCTCTTTCATTCTTCAGGTTCCCCATCCCCATTGTACTGAAACTTCAGCAAAGGGTTGCCAAACTCAGCCACTCTTATGTTGTCATCAAATGTATTTTGTAGCACAGTAAGGGCCACCCCATTCTGGGTGGCATTAGGGTTGATATTATCTTAAGCTTGAGGGACAGCCTTGCCTACTCCCCAAGGAGGATAGCAGCAGTGCATTGTGCTGACCTACTCCCTTCTTGCAGGATGGCAGAACAAAGTAACACAGATGACAAGAATTGGTCTATTACCCAATTGGGGATGGGAGAATCGCCTTTGCTGACCTAGTTTTTTCTTGCAGGATGACAGAATTAAGTGACACAAATGACAAGAAAAAAGAAAACAAAAACAAAACAAAAAATTCCGAAGGGGGACGGCAGCATCGATTGCTGGCCTACTCTCTCTTTGCACTATGGCAGAACAAACCGCAATCCATTGAACATTTTATGGGTCGTATCATTGTAAGGGGCTGCTAAACTCGAACATTTTTTTGTTTTTCATTTAATATATGTATCGTAGCGCGGTAAGGGCCACCCCATTGTGGGTGGCCTTAGGGTTTGACATTATCTTAAGTCTCAGGGACTGACCTACTCCCCAAGGGGGGACGGCAGCATTGCATTTTGCTGGCCTACTCCCTCCTTGCAGGACGGCACTACAAACTGCAGTTACCAAATTGTATAATCGCTTGTTTAGTTAAATGATACGACCCCACAGATCGCCAACCCAGTGTGTTTTTTCTCTCCAAGCTCTGAGTATCCCGCAGGAGTTAAAAAGAGTTTTGAGCTGATCTTTCTTTAAAACTTTAATTCTGCCAGCTACTTCTTTTATAACACTATATTAGTGCTGCAGCAACCATTCTTGGAAACATTACTATAGACGTTAGGTCTTATTTTAGCTTTACTGCATCAACAAACATCGATTAATTAAATGTTTACTTTCTAAAAGAAAACAAAATATAAACACAAAAAAGTGTGGATTAACGCACTTTATTAGTTAAAATTCGTATTATAAAGAGTTTTGAGCTCATCTTTCTTTAAAACTTTAGTTCTGCCAGCTATTTCTTTTATAGCACTATGTTAGTGCTGCAGGAACCATTTTTGGAAACATTACTATAGACATTAGGTCTTATTTTAGCTTTACTGCATCAACATACATCGATTAATTAAATGTTTATTTTCTAAAAGAAAACAAAATATAAACACAAAAAAGTGTGGATTAACGCACTTTATTAGTTAAAATTCGTATCATAAAGAGTTTTGAGCTCATGTTTCTTTTAAACTTTAGTTCTGCCAGCTATTTCTTTTATAGCACTATGTTAGTGCTGCAGGAACCATTCTTGGAAACATTACTATAGACATTAGGTCTTATTTTAGCTTTACTGCATCAACAAACATCGGTTAATTAAATGTTTATTTTTTCAAAGAAAACCATGTATAAACACAAAAAGGTGTGTATTAACGCACTTTATTAGCTAAAATTCGTATTATAAAGAGTTTTGAGCTCATCTTTCTTTAAAACTTTAGTTCTGCCAGCTATTTCTTTTATAGCACTCTGTTAGTGCTGCACCAACCATTCTTGGAAACATTACAATAGACATTAGGTCTTATTTTAGCTTTACTGCATCAACAAACATCGATTAATTAAATGTTTCTTTTTTCAAAGAAAATAAAATATAACCACAAAAAGTGTGGATTAACACACTTTATTAGCGAAAATTCGTATTATAAAGAGTTTGAGCTCATCTTTCTTTAAAACTTTAGTTCTGCCAGCTACTTCTTTTATAGCACTATATTAGTGCTGCAGCAACCATTCTTGGAAACATTACAATAGACATTAGTACTTTCTTTTGTCTAATTTTAGCTTGTCTGCATCAACAAACATCGGTTAATTAGATGTTTATTTTTTCAAGGAAAACAAAATATCAACACAAAAAGTGTGAATTAACGCACTTTATTAGCTAAAATTTGTATTATAAAGAGTATTGAGCTCATCTTTCTTTAAAACTTTAGTTCTGCCAGCTATTTCTTTTATAGTACTATATTAGTGCTGCAGAAACCATTCTTGGCAACATTACTATAGACATTAGGTCTTATTTTAGCTTTACTGCATCAACAAACATCGATTATTTAAATGTTTATTATCTTAAAAAAAAACAAAATATAAACACAAAAAGTGTGGATTAACGCACTTTATTAGCTAAAATTCGTATTATAAAGAATTTTGAGCTCATCTTTCTTTAAAACTTTAGTTCTGCCAGCTATTTCTTTTATAGTACTATATTAGTGTTGCAGCAACCATTCTTGGCAACATTACTATAGACGTTAGGTCTTATTTTGCTTTACTGCATCAACAAACATCGATTAATACACCCCTTTACGTTAGTAAAGGGATGTTAACGCCAAGGCGGACATTATGATTTTCTAGCTCCCCCTCGTGCCCATGCCTCCATCCTGTCACAAAGCGTGCTCTCCCTCTCAAGAAGTCTACCGTTCAGAAGCTAAATTCAAGTTACAAGGTTTCTTTCAAGTTGAGCAATTCTCCAGCCGTGTCATCTTATTTCCACTTGATAAAGTTGTCGACCAGAACAAAGTCCATGGCAAGAACTGTGAACTTGAAGAGAGGATTTACTGGCATGTGATAAACTAATATTCAAAGGCGAAGCGTTCGGATATGGCCTAAGAACGGAGAAGGGAAGTAATCGTGTCTTCATAATTGCATCGTAGCAGACTATTTAGTGAGTGTATCCACAAGGTGCAAGAAGAAAATAAGACGGAATCAAATCTAAAGTTTGCTTGGAGTATTCTGCTAGCATGTATTTGTGGCAGAAAAGGTCAGTTGCACGAGCAAAGTTTCACCAAGTTGTAGCTCACAATTTGAAGCTCAATCACAAGCCAACAGGTCCTGTAGCTTCACTCCCAGGCAACAAGCAGACAAGGAGTGGTATTCCAGACCACAGATACTTTCAACTGTAGCTGCCCACCATCTTATACACAGGGGAATTGGATGGCATTGCAGTTTATTGTCTTGCTGTGCTGGTAGTCTGCATTTCATTATCGAATTGGGGAAAACAAGACAAGATACAAAATGTTGCGAATCACTAACATTCAATGGAGCTGAAAGCAAGTTAGAACATCCAAACATTAGATCCATTTATCAAGCAGAAAGACGAAAATACAGACAGCAGCTGATCAGGTGCTAATTACTGGTAGTTTGGATCATTGTCAGTACAGCATGCCGATGGTAAAGAACATATGTAACTTGTTATGAGTGGGGCAGTTCTCACTGTTGGTTTTATTTATCCAAGGGGAACCCCCCATGGTCCATGGTTTCGAACTGTTTCATTGAAAAGAGTTGTTTGTAATATCCAAGGGAAAACCTATCCTTGGATCATGGTTGAGATGAGAATGGGCATGAAAATGTATGTGAGATAACCGAAAAATGAAATTGAAATGAGTTGCATTGTGATATCCAAGGGTTCACCACGGTTGAGATGAAAATGGCCATGAAATTATATGCGAAATAACCGACAAAATAAAATTAAAAATAGTTGTGCTGTGATATGAAAATATATGCAAAATAACCGAAAAATGAAATTGAAAAGAGTTGTGTTGTTAGATATCCAAGGGGAAACCTATCCTTGGACCACGGTTGAGATGAAAATGGTCAGGAAAATATGTGCGATATAACCGTAAAATGAAATTGAAAAGAGTTGTGTTGTGATATGAAAATATATGCGAAATAACCGAAAAATGAAATTGAAATGATTTGTGTTGTTAGTTATCCAAGGGGAAACCTATCCTTGGACCACGGTTGAGATGAAAATGGTCATGGAAATATATGCGATATAACAAAAAAAATGCAATTGAAAAGAGTTGTGTTGTGATATGAAAATATATGCGAAATAACCGAAAATGAAATTAAAAAGAATTGTGTTGTTAGATATCCAAGGGGAAACCTATCCTTGGACCACGGTTGAGATGAAAATGGTCATGGAAATATATGCGATATAACTGAAAAATGAAATTGAAAAGACTTGTGTTGTGATATGAAAATATATGCGAAATAACCGAAAAATGAAATTGAAATGAGTTGTGTTGTTAGATATCCAAGGGGAAACCTATCCTTGGACCACGGTTGTGATGAAAATGGTCATGGAAATATATGCGATATAACCGAAAAATGAAATTGAAAATAGTTGTGTTGTGATATGAAAATATATGCGATATAACCGAAAAATGAAATTGAAAAGAGTTGTGTTGTGATATGAAAATATATGCGAAATAACCGAAAAATGACATTGAAATGAGTTGTATTGTTAGATATCCAAAGGGGAAACCTATCCTTGGACCACGGTTGAGATGAAAATGGTCATGAAAATATATGCGAAATAACCGAAAAATGAAATTGAAATGAGTTGTATTGTTAGATATCCAAAGGGAAACCTATCCTTGGACCACGGTTGAGATGAAAACGGTCATAAAAATATATGCGATATAACGGAAAAATGAAATTGAAAAGAGTTGTGTTGTGATATGAAAATATATGCGAAATAACCGAAAAATGAAATTGAAATGAGTTGTGTTGTTAGATATCCAAGGGGAAACCTATCCTTGGACCACGGTTGAGATGAAAATGGTCATGGAAATATATGCGATATAACCGAAAATTGAAATTGAAAATAGTTGTGTTGTGATATGAAAATATATGCGAAATAACCGAAAAATGAAATTAAAAAGAGTTCTGTTGTGATATGAAAATATATGCGAAATAACCGAAAAATGAAATTGAAATGAGTTGTGTTGTTAGATATCCAAGGGGAAACCTATCCTTGGATCACAGTTAAGATGGAAATGAACTTAAAAATAGACGTGAAATAAATGAAATGTAAAGAGGTCTTTTTAGATATCCAAGGGGAAATATATCCGTAAAGTTGTGTTCTTAGGTATCCATAAGGAAACCCATCTTTGGTTCACGGTTTCCGGGGGTAAGCCCATCCTCAGTTCACAGTTTAGAATTGGTTTGTTAGATGAAACCTAATAATTCCCTTGGATCATGGTATGGGTATTGAGTGGTGTTCCTAGGTATCCAAGGGGAAACCCATCTTTGGTTCACAGTTTCCTAGGGTAAGCCCATCTTCAGTTCACAGTTTAGAGTTGGTTTGTTAAATATCCAAGGGCAAACCTAAGCATTGTATGGTATAATATCCAAGTGGAAGCCTATCTTTGGTTCACGGTTTCCAGGTTGGATTATTGTTGGGGTTGTTTTTTCATGCAAACCGTTTCTGAATTAGCCAAATTACTTTCCTCTAAAGTACCAGTATTCACGGAACCGCCAATGCTCTAACCTTGCTGCTTGTGTCAGGTATCCAGGTCCCATGAACAACTTTCTCCTCTCTGCTAACATGAGGGCGGCAACAGTAAGACAAAGACCACCATAGCGGCACCCTGAACAGAAACTGTAGTGTCACAAGAGTCTACAACCTATAATGGAGCCAACAAACAACCATACAAGTAGAAATTCTGATGCGGCAAATCATTCCTCGTAATGCATTGGATCATTGGTCAAATTACACTTGTCACCAATACTTAGAATTCCCTTATCAGCACAGCAGTGTTCAGGGACCCCAACCAGTGGGCCAGTTCCTTGCGGAAATGGTGGGGCGTTGGTCCGATCAAGGGCTCAGTGTGGTAGCTTGGGCGTACTTTGGCAGTTAGGCCGCTCTATGTAGCGCGGCGGTTCTGTTTATTGTTGTTCCTTATATATTATATGTTTACAGAATGCAAGAATGTATCAGAAGTTGAAAGAGTTAAAGGAAATGAATGTGTGAGAAGTGATATTTCTTACAGTATTTTACATTTGGCAAACTGTTGTTTCGTTCATGTTTCAGAAAGTTGATAGAGTTAATGGAAATGAATGTGTGAGAAATGATATTTCCTACAGTATTTCACATTTTGGCAAACTGTTGTTTCGTTCATGTTTCAGAAAGTTGAAAGAGCTTATGGAAATGTATGTGTGAGAAGTGATATTTTATTGTAGTATTTTACATTTGGAAATCTGTTGTTCTCCAAAGATACGACCCCAATAAGCTGCCACACTTTCCGTTGTGTTTTCTTCAATGTCCTTCTGCCGGAGCGCGTTTCTTTGTTTGAAAAGATCCAATATGGCCGTCTCTGTTCCAGTGATTCCCGCCGCGGGGCGTTAATGAAATGTTTATTTTCTAAAAGAAAACAAAATATAACCACAAAAAGTGTGGATTAACACACTTTATTAGCGAAAATTCGTGTTATAAAGAGTTTGAGCTCATCTTTCTTTAAAACTTTAGTTCTGCCAGCTACTTCTTTTATAGCACTATATTAATGCTGAAGCAACCATTCTTGGAAACATTACAATAGACATTAGTACTTTCTTTAGTCTAATTTTAGCTTGTCTGCATCAACAAACATTGGTTAATTAAATGTTTATTTTTTAAAAGAAAACAAAATATCAACACAAAAAGTGTGAATTAACGCACTTTATTAGCTACAATTCATATTGAAAAGAGTATTGAGCTCATCTTTCTTTAAAACTTTAGTTTTGCCAGCTATTTCTTTTATAGCACTATATTAGTGCTACAGCAACCATTCTTGGAAACATTACAATTTACATTGGTACATTCTTTAGTCTAATTTTAGCTTGTCTGCATCAACAAACATCGGTTAATTAAATGTTTATTTTTTCAAAGAAAACAAAATATAAGCACACAAAAGTGTGGATTAACGCACTTTATTAGCTAAAATTTGTATTATAAAGAGTTTTGAGCTCATCTTTCTTTAAAACTTTAGTTCTGCCAGCTATTTCTTTTATAGTACTATATTAGTGCTGCAGAAACCATTCTTGGCAACATTACTATAGACATTAGGTCTTATTTTAGCTTTACTGCATCAACAAACATCGATTATTTAAATGTTTATTATCTAAAAAAAAACAAAATATAAAAAACAAAAAGTGTGGATTAACGCACTTTATTAGCTAAAATTCATATTAAAAAGAGTTTTGAGCTCATCTTTTTTCAAAACTTTAGATCTGCCAGCTACTTCTTTTAGAGCACTATATTAGTGTTGCAGCAACCATTCTTGGCAACATTACTATAGACGTTAGGTCTTATTTTGGCTTTACTGCATCAACAAACATCGATTAATTAAATGTTTATTT
The DNA here is from genome assembly GCA_039566865.1 of Aurelia coerulea. Classification (NCBI taxonomy): domain Eukaryota; kingdom Metazoa; phylum Cnidaria; class Scyphozoa; order Semaeostomeae; family Ulmaridae; genus Aurelia; species Aurelia coerulea. Next base: position 34,664,604 of record CM076943.1, read on the forward strand.
TCTCAAAGAAAACAAAATATAAACACAAAAAGTGTGGATTAACACGCTTTATTAGCGAAAATTCGTATTATAAAGAGTTTTGAGCTCATCCTTTTTCAAAACTTTAGTTCTGCCAGCTACTTCTTTTAGAGCACTATATTAGTGCTGCATCAGCCATTCTTGGCAACATTACTATAGACGTTAGGACTTATTTTAGCTTTACTGCATCAAACAAACATCGATTAATTGAATGTTTATTTTCTCAAAGAAAAAAAATATAAACACAATAAGTGTGGATTAACACGCTTTATTAGCGAAAATTCGTATTATAAAGAGTTTTGAGCTGATCTTTCTTTAAAACTTTAATTCTGCCAGCTACTTCTTTTATAACACTATATTAGTGCTGCAGCAACCATTCTTGGAAACATTACTATAGACATTTGTTCTTTCTTTTATCTAATTTCAGCTTTACTGCATCAACAAACATAGGTTAATTAAATGTTTATTTTTTCAAAGAAAACAAAATATAAACACAAAAAGTGCGGATTAACGCACTTTATTAGCTAGAATTCGTATTATAAAGAGTTTTGAGCTCATCTTTCTTTAAAACTTTAGTTCTCCCAGCCATTTCTTTTATAGCACTGTTATAGTGCTACAGCAACCATTCTTGGAAACATTACTATAGACATTAGTACTTTCTTTAGTCTATTTTAGCTTTACTGCATCAACAAACATCGGTTAATTAAATGTTAATTTTTTCAAAGAAAACAAACTATAAACACAAAAAAGTGTGGATTAACGCACATTAAAAGCTACAATTAATATTAAAAAGAGTATTGAGCTCATCTTTCTTTAAAACTTTAGTTCTGCCAGCTATTTTTTTTATAGCACTATATTAGTGCTGCAGCAACCATTCTTGGCAACATTACTATAGACATTAGGTCTTATTTTAGCTTTACTGCATCAACAAACATCGATTAATTAAATGTTTATTTTCTAAAAGAAAACAAAATATAAACACAAAAAAGTGTGGATTAACGCACTTTATTAGTTAAAATTCGTATTATAAAGAGTTTTGAGCTCATCTTTCTTTAAAATTTTAGTTCTGCCAGCTATTTATTTTATAGCACTATGTTAGTGCTGCAGGAACCATTTTTGGAAACATTACTATAGACATTAGGTCTTATTTTAGCTTTACTGCATCAACATACATCGATTAATTAAATGTTTATTTTCTAAAAGAAAACAAAATATAAACACAAAAAAGTGTGGATTAACGCACTTTATTAGTTAAAATTCGTATTATAAAGAGTTTTGAGCTCATCTTTAGTTCTGCCAGGTACTTATTTTATAGCACTATATTAGTGCTGCAGCAACCACTCTTGGAAACATTACTATAGACATTAGTTCTTTCTTTAGTCTAATTTCAGCTTAACTGCATCAACAAACATAGGTTAATTAAATGTTTATTTTTTCAAAGAAAACAAAGTATAAACACAAAAAAGTGTGGATTAACGCACTTTATTAGCGAAAATTCGTATGATAAAGAGTTTGAGCTCATCTTTCTTCAAAATTTTAGTTCTGCCAGCTATTTTTATTATAGCACTATATTAATGCTGCAGCAACCATTCTTGGAAACATTACTATAGACATCGGCGTAGGGGAAGATAAAATTTGTGGGGGCTGCCCGACAAAAAATCAATTTTTTGAGAAAATTTTGCCCGACTTGAGGCGGATTTCTGCCCGATTATGGCTGATTTTTGCAAATTTTTCTGACGTTGGGGGGGCTACAGCCCCCCCTAGCCCCCTATCTCCTACGCCTATGACTATAGACATTAGTTTTTTCTTCAGTCTAATTATAGCTTTACTGCATCAACAAACATCGATAAATTAAATGTTTATTTTCTCAAAGAAAACAAAATATAAACACAAAAAGTGTGGATTAATACGCTATATTAGCGAAAATTCGTATTATAAAGAGTTTTGAGCTGATCTTTCTTTAAAACTTTTATTCTCCCAGCTATTTCTTTTATAGCACTATTTTAGTGCTACAGCAACCATTCTTGGAAACATTACTATAGACATTAGTTCTTTCTTTAGTCTAATTTCAGCTTTACTGCATCAACAAACATAGGTTAATTAAATGTTTATTTTTTCAAAGAAAACAAAGTATAAACACAAAAAAGTGTGGATTAACGCACTTTATTAGCGAAAATTCGTATTATAAAGAGTTTGAGCTCATCTTTCTTTGAAATTTTAGTTTTGCCAGATACTTCTTTGATAGCACTACATTAGTGCTGCAGCAACCATTCTTGGAAACATTACTATAGACATTAGTTCTTTCTTTGATCTAATTTCAGCTTCACTGCATCAACAAACATAGGTTAATTAAATGTTTATTTTCTCAAAGAAAACAAAATATAAACACAAAAAGTGCAGATTAACGCACTTTATTAGCTAAAATTCGTATTATAAAGAGTTTTGAGCTCATCTTTCTTTAAAACTTTATTTCTCCCAGCTATTTCTTTTATAGCACTATTTTAGTGCTACAGCAACCATTCTTGGAAACATTACTATAGACATTAGTTCTTTCTTTAGTCTAATTTCAGCTTTACTGCATCAACAAACATCGGTTAATTAAATGTTTATTTTTTCAAAAAAAACAAAGTATAAACACACAAAAGTATGGATTAACGCACTTTATTAGCTAAAATTCGTATCATAAAGAGTTTTGAGCTCATCTTTCTTAAAAACTTTAGTTCTGCCAGCTACTTCTTTGATAGCACGATATTAGTGCTGCAGCAACCATTCTTGGAAACATCACTATAGACATTAGTTCTTTCCTTAGCGCTTCGTACGCTTCTTTAACGCTTCTTTATTCAGCTTTACTGCATCAACAAACATAGGTTAATTAAATGTTTATTTTCTCAAAGAAAACAAAATATAAACACAAAAAAGTGTGGATTAACGCACTTTATTAGCTAGAATACGTATTGTAAAGAGTTTTGAGCTAATCTTTCTTTAAAACTTTAGTTCTGCTAGCTAATTCTTTTATAGCACTATATTAGTGCTACAGCAACCATTCTTGGAAACATTACTATAGACATTAGTACTTTCTTTAGTCTAATTTTAGCTTTACTGCATCAACAAACATCGGTTAATTAAATGTTTATTTTCTCAAAGAAAACAAAACATAAACACAAATAGTGTGGATAAACGCACTTTATTAGCTAAAACTCGTATTATAAAGAGTTTTGAGCTCATCTTTTTCAAAACTTTTGTTCTGCCAGCTACTTCTTGGAAACCTTACTATAGACAATAGTTTTTTCTCTAGACTAATTTCAGTTTTACTGCATCAACAAACATCGGTTAATTAAATGTTTATTTTTTCAAAGAAAACAAAATATAACCACAAAAAGTGTGGATTAACGCACTTTATTAGCGAAAATTCGTATTATAAAGAGTTTGAGCTCATCTTTCTTTAAAACTTTAGTTCTGCCTGCTACTTCTTTTATTACACTATATTTGTGCTGCAGCAACCATTCTTGGAAACATTACTATAGACATTAGGTGTTATTTTAGATTTACTGCATCAACAAACATCGATTAATTAAATGTTATTTTTTCAAAGAAAACAAAATATAACCCCAAAAAGTGTGGATTAACGCACTTTATTAGCGAAAATTCATATTATAAAGAGTTTGAGCTCAACTTTAGTTCTGCCAGGTACTTCTTTTATAGCACTATATTAGTGCTGCCGCAACCATTCTTGGAAACATTACTATAGACATTAGTTCTTTCTTTAGTCTAATTTCAGCTTAACTGCATCAACAAACATAGGTTAATTAAATGTTTATTTTTTCAAAGAAAACAAAGTATAAACACAAAAAAGTGTGGATTAACGCACTTTATTAGCGAAAATTCGTATGATAAAGAGTTTGAGCTCATCTTTCTTTAAAACTTTAGTTCTGCCAGCTATTTTTATTATAGCACTATATTAGTGCTGCAGCAACCATTCTTGGCAACATTACTATAGACGTTAGGTCTTATTTTAGCTTTACTGCATCAACAAACATCGATTAATGAAATGCTTATTTTCTAAAAGAAAACAAAATATAAACACAAAAAGTGTGTATTAACGCAGTTTATTAGCTAAAACTCGTATTATAAAGAGTTTTGAGCTCATCTTTTTTCAAAACTTTAGTTCTGCCAGCTACTTCTTGGAAATATTACTATAGACAATAGTTTTTTCTTTAGACTAATTTCAGTTTTACTGCATCAACAAACATCGGTTAATTAAATGTTCATTTTCTCAAAGAAAACAAAATATAAACACAAAAAGTGCGGATTAACGCACTTTATTAGCTAAAATTCGTATTATAAAGAGTTTTGAGCTCATCTTTCTTTTCAACTTTAGTTCTGCCAGCTACTTCTTTGATATCACTATATTAGTGCTGCAGCAACCATTCTTGGAAGCATTACTATGGACAATAGTTCTTTCTTCAGTCTAATTTCAGCTTTACTGCATCAACAAACATAGGTTAATTAAATGTTTATTTTCTCAAAGAAAACAAAATATTAACACAAAAAGTGTGGATTAACGTACTTTATTAGCTAGAATACGTATTATAAAGAGATTTGAGCTAATCTTTCTTTAAAACTTTAGTTCTGCCAGCTACTTCTTTTAGAGCACTATATTAGTGCTGCAGCAACCATTCTTGGCAACATTACTATAGACGTTAGGTCTTATTTTAACTTTACTGCATCAACAAACATCGATTAACGAAATGTTTATTTTCTAAAAGAAAACAAAATATAAACACAAAAAGTGCGGATTAAAACGCTTTATTAGCGAAAATTCGTATTATAAAGAGTTTTGAGCTGATCTTTCTTTAAAACTTTAATTCTGCCAACTTCTTCTTTTATAGCACTATATTAGTGCTGCAGCAACCATTCTTGGAAACATTACGATAGACATTAGTTCTTTCTTTGGTCTACTTTCAGCTTTACTGCATCAACAAACATAGGTTAATTAAATGTTTATTTTCTGAAAGAAAACAAAATATCAACACAAATAGTGTGGATTAACACACTTTATTAGCGAAAATTCGTATTATAAAGAGTTTGAGCTCATCTTTATTTAAAACTTTAGTTCTGCCATCTACTTCTTGTATAGCACTATATTAGTGCTGCAGCAACCATTCTTGGAAACATTACTATAGACATTAGGTCTTATTTTAGATTTAGTGCATCATCAAACATCGATTAATTAAATGTTTATTTTTTCAAAGAAAACAAAATATAACCACAAAAAGTGTGGATTACCGCACTTTAATAGCGAAAATTCGTATTATAAAGAGTTTGAGCTCATCTTTCTTTAAAACTTTAGTTCTGCCAGCTACTTCTTTTATAGCACTATATTAGTGCTGCAGCAACCATTCTTGGAAACATTACTATAGACATTAGGTATTATTTAAGATTTACTGCATCCACAAACATCGATTAATTAAATGTTTATTTTTTCAAAGGAAACAAATTTTAACCACAAAAAGTGTGGATTAACGCACTTTATTAGCAAAAATTCGTATTATAAAGAGTTTGAGTTAAAATCTTTCTTTACAAACTTTAGCTCTGCCAGCTATTTTTTTATAGCACTATATTAGTGCTACAGCAACCATTCTTGGCAACATTACTATAGACGTTAAGTCTTATTTTAGCTTTACTGCATCAACATACTTCGATTAATTAAATTTTTATTATCTAAAAAAAAGCAAAATATAAACACAAAAAGTGTGGATTAACGTTCTTTATTAGCTAAAATTCGTATTAAAAAGAGTTTTGAGCTCATCTTTTTTCAAAACTTTAGTTCTGCCAGCTACTTCTTTTAGAGCACTATATTAGTGCTGCAGCAACCATTCTTGGCAACATTACTATAGACGTTAGGTCTTATTTTAGCTTTAGTGCATCAAAAAACATCGATTAATTAAATGTTTGTTTTCTCAAAGAAAACAAAATAAAAACACAAAAAGTGTGGATTAATGCACTTTATTAGCTAAATTTCGTATCATAAAGAGATTTGAGCTCATCTTTCTTTAACACTTTAGTCCTGCCAGCTACTTCTTTTATAGCACTATATTAGTACTGCAGGAACCATTCTTGGAAACATTACTATAGACATTAGGTCTTATTTTAGCTTTACTTTATCAATACACATCGATCCATTAAATAGTTATTTTCTCAAAGAAATCAAAATATAGCCACAAAAAATGCGCATTAACGCACTTTATTAGTTAAAATTGGTATTATAAAGAATTTTGAGCTCATCTTTTTTCAAAACTTTAGTTCTGCCAGCTATTTCTTTTATAGCACTATGTTAGTGCTGCAGAAACCATTCTTGGAAACATTACAATAGACATTAGTACTTTCTTTAGTCTAATTTTAGCTTTACTGCATCAACAAACATCGGTTAATTAAATGTTTATTTTCTCAAAGAAAACAAAACATAAACACAAATAGTGTGGATAAACGCACTTTATTAGCTAAAACTCGTATTATAAAGAGTTTTGAGCTCATCTTTTTTCAAAACTTTTGTTCTGCCAGCTACTTCTTGGAAACCTTACTATAGACAATAGTTTTTTCTCTAGACTAATTTCAGTTTTACTGCATCAACAAACATCGGTTAATTAAATGTTTATTTTTTCAAAGAAAACAAAATATAACCACAAAAAGTGTGGATTAACGCACTTTATTAGCGAAAATTCGTATTATAAAGAGTTTGAGCTCATCTTTCTTTAAAACTTTAGTTCTGCCTGCTACTTCTTTTATTACACTATATTTGTGCTGCAGCAACCATTCTTGGAAACATTACTATAGACATTAGGTGTTATTTTAGATTTACTTTATCAATACACATCGATCCATTAAATAGTTATTTTCTCGAAGAAAACAAAATATTAACACAAAAAAGTGTGGATTAACGTACTTTATTAGCTAGAATACGTATTATAAAGAGTTTTGAGCTAATCTTTCTTTAAAACTTTAGTTCTGCTTCCTAATTCTTTAAAAGCACTATATTAGTGCTACAGCAACCATTCTTGGAAACATTACAATAGACATTAGTACTTTCTTTAGTCTAATTTTAGCTTTACTGCATCAACAAACATCGGTTAATTAAATGTTTATTTTCTCAAAGAAAACAAAACATAAACACAAATAGTGTGGATAAACGCACTTTATTAGCTAAAACTCGTATTATAAAGAGTTTTGAGCTCATCTTTTTCAAAACTTTTGTTCTGCCAGCTACTTCTTGGAAACCTTACTATAGACAATAGTTTTTTCTCTAGACTAATTTCAGTTTTACTGCATCAACAAACATCGGTTAATTAAATGTTTATTTTTTCAAAGAAAACAAAATATAACCACAAAAAGTGTGGATTAACGCACTTTATTAGCGAAAATTCGTATTGAAAAGGGTTGGAGCTCATCTTTCTTTAAAACTTTAGTTCTGCCTGCTACTTCTTTTATTACACTATATTTGTGCTGCAGCAACCATTCTTGGAAACATTACTATAGACATTAGGTGTTATTTTAGATTTACTGCATCAACAAACATCGATTAATTAAATGTTATTTTTTCAAAGAAAACAAAATATAACCCCAAAAAGTGTGGATTAACGCACTTTATTAGCGAAAATTCATATTATAAAGAGTTTGAGCTCAACTTTAGTTCTGCCAGGTACTTCTTTTATAGCACTATATTAGTGCTGCCGCAACCATTCTTGGAAACATTACTATAGACATTAGTTCTTTCTTTACTCTAATTTCAGCTTAACTGCATCAACAAACATAGGTTAATTAAATGTTTATTTTTTCAAAGAAAACAAAGTATAAACACAAAAAAGTGTGGATTAACGCACTTTATTAGCGAAAATTCGTATGATAAAGAGTTTGAGCTCATCTTTCTTTAAAACTTTAGTTCTGCCAGCTATTTTTATTATAGCACTATATTAGTGCTGCAGCAACCATTCTTGGCAACATTACTATAGACGTTAGGTCTTATTTTAGCTTTACTGCATCAACAAACATCGATTAATGAAATGCTTATTTTCTAAAAGAAAACAAAATATAAACACAAAAAGTGTGTATTAACGCAGTTTATTAGCTAAAACTCGTATTATAAAGAGTTTTGAGCTCATCTTTTTTCAAAACTTTAGTTCTGCCAGCTACTTCTTGGAAATATTACTATAGACAATAGTTTTTTCTTTAGACTAATTTCAGTTTTACTGCATCAACAAACATCGGTTAATTAAATGTTCATTTTCTCAAAGAAAACAAAATATAAACACAAAAAGTGCGGATTAACGCACTTTATTAGCTAAAATTCGTATTATAAAGAGTTTTGAGCTCATCTTTCTTTTCAACTTTAGTTCTGCCAGCTACTTCTTTGATATCACTATATTAGTGCTGCAGCAACCATTCTTGGAAGCATTACTATGGACAATAGTTCTTTCTTCAGTCTAATTTCAGCTTTACTGCATCAACAAACATAGGTTAATTAAATGTTTATTTTCTCAAAGAAAACAAAATATTAACACAAAAAGTGTGGATTAACGTACTTTATTAGCTAGAATACGTATTATAAAGAGATTTGAGCTAATCTTTCTTTAAAACTTTAGTTCTGCCAGCTACTTCTTTTAGAGCACTATATTAGTGCTGCAGCAACCATTCTTGGCAACATTACTATAGACGTTAGGTCTTATTTTAACTTTACTGCATCAACAAACAACGATTAACGAAATGTTTATTTTCTAAAAGAAAACAAAATATAAACACAAAAAGTGCGGATTAAAACGCTTTATTAGCGAAAATTCATATTATAAAGAGTTTTGAGCTGATCTTTCTTTAAAACTTTAATTCTGCCAACTACTTCTTTTATAGCACTATATTAGTGCTGCAGCAACCATTCTTGGAAACATTACGATAGACATTAGTTCTTTCTTTAGTCTAATTTTAGCTTTACTGCATCAACAAACATCGGTTGATTAAATGCTTATTTTCTCAAAGAAAACAAAATATCAACACAAATAGTGTGGATTAACACACTTTATTAGCGAAAATTCGTATTATAAAGAGTTTGAGCTCAACTTTATTTAAAACTTTAGTTCTGCCATCTACTTCTTGTATAGCACTATATTAGTGCTGCAGCAACCATTCTTGGAAACATTACTATAGACATTAGGTCTTATTTTAGATTTAGTGCATCAACAAACATCGATTAATTAAATGTTTATTTTTTCAAAGAAAACAAAATATAACCACAAAAAGTGTGGATTACCGCACTTTAATAGCGAAAATTCGTATTATAAATAGTTTGAGCTCATCTTTCTTTAAAACTTTAGTTCTGCCTGCTACTTCTTTTATTACACTATATTTGTGCTGCAGCAACCATTCTTGGAAACATTACTATAGACATTAGGTGTTATTTTAGATTTAGTGCATCAACAAACATCGATTAATTAAATGTTATTTTTTCAAAGAAAACAAAATATAACCCCAAAAAGTGTGGATTAACGCACTTTATTAGCGAAAATTCATATTATAAAGAGTTTGAGCTCAACTTTAGTTCTGCCAGGTACTTCTTTTAAAGCACTATATTAGTGCTGCTGCAACCATTCTTGGAAACATTACTATAGACATTAGTTCTTTCTTTAGTCTAATTTCAGCTTAACTGCATCAACAAACATAGGTTAATTAAATGTTTATTTTTTCAAAGAAAACAAAGTATAAACACAAAAAAGTGTGGATTAACGCACTTTATTAGCGAAAATTCGTATGATAAAGAGTTTGAGCTCATCTTTCTTTAAAACTTTAGTTCTGCCAGCTATTTTTATTATAGCACTATATTAGTGCTGCAGCAACCATTCTTGGCAACATTACTATAGACGTTAGGTCTTATTTTAGCTTTACTGCATCAACAAACATCGATTAATGAAATGCTTATTTTCTAAAAGAAAACAAAATATAAACACAAAAAGTGTGTATTAACGCACTTTATTAGCTAAAACTCGTATTATAAAGAGTTTTGAGCTCATCTTTTTTCAAAACTTTAGTTCTGCCAGCTACTTCTTGGAAATATTACTATAGACAATAGTTTTTTCTTTAGACTAATTTCAGTTTTACTGCATCAACAAACATCGGTTAATTAAATGTTTATTTTTTCAAAAAAAACAAAATATAACCACAAAAAGTGTGGATTAACGCACTTTATTAGCGAAAATTCGTATTGAAAAGGGTTGGAGCTCATCTTTCTTTAAAACTTTAGTTCTGCCTGCTACTTCTTTTATTACACTATATTTGTGCTGCAGCAACCATTCTTGGAAACATTACTATAGACATTAGGTGTTATTTTAGATTTACTGCATCAACAAACATCGATTAATTAAATGTTATTTTTTCAAGGAAAACAAAATATAACCCCAAAAAGTGTGGATTAACGCACTTTATTAGCGAAAATTAATATTATAAAGAGTTTGAGCTCAACTTTAGTTCTGCCAGGTACTTCTTTTATAGCACTATATTAGTGCTGCCGCAACCATTCTTGGAAACATTACTATAGACATTAGTTCTTTCTTTAGTCTAATTTCAGCTTTACTGCATCAACAAACATAGGTTAATTAAATGTTTATTTTTTCAAAGAAAACAAAATATAAACACAAAAAGTGCGGATTAAAACGCTTTATTAGCGAAAATTCATATTATAAAGAGTTTTGAGCTGATCTTTCTTTAAAACTTTAATTCTGCCAACTACTTCTTTTATAGCACTATATTAGTGCTGCAGCAACCATTCTTGGAAACATTACGATAGACATTAGTTCTTTCTTTGGTCTAATTTCAGCTTTACTGCATCAACAAACATAGGTTAATTAAATGTTTATTTTCTGAAAGAAAACAAAATATCAACACAAATAGTGTGGATTAACACACTTTATTAGCGAAAATTCGTATTATAAAGAGTTTGAGCTCATCTTTATTTAAAACTTTAGTTCTGCCATCTACTTCTTGTATAGCACTATATTAGTGCTGCAGCAACCATTCTTGGAAACATTACTATAGACATTAGGTCTTATTTTAGATTTAGTGCATCAACAAACATCGATTAATTAAATGTTTATTTTTTCAAAGGAAACAAATTATAACCACAAAAAGTGTGGATTAACGCACTTTATTAGCAAAAATTCGTATTATAAAGAGTTTGAGTTAAAATCTTTCTTTACAAACTTTAGCTCTGCCAGCTATTTTTTTATAGCACTATATTAGTGCTACAGCAACCATTCTTGGCAACATTACTATAGACGTTAAGTCTTATTTTAGCTTTACTGCATCAACAAACTTCGATTAATTAAATTTTTATTATCTAAAAAAAAGCAAAATATAAACACAAAAAGTGTGGATTAACGTTCTTTATTAGCTAAAATTCGCATTAAAAAGAGTTTTGAGCTCATCTTTTTTCAAAACTTTAGTTCTGCCAGCTACTTCTTTTAGAGCACTATATTAGTGCTGCAGCAACCATTCTTGGCAACATTACTATAGACGTTAGGTCTTATTTTAGCTTTAGTGTATCAAAAAACATCGATTAATTAAATGTTTGTTTTCTCAAAGAAAACAAAATAAAAACACAAAAAGTGTGGATTAATGCACTTTATTAGCTAAATTTCGTATCATAAAGAGATTTGAGCTCATCTTTCTTTAACACTTTAGTCCTGCCAGCTACTTCTTTTATAGCACTATATTAGTACTGCAGGAACCATTCTTGGAAACATTACTATAGACATTAGGTTTTATTTTAGCTTTACTTTATCAATACACATCGATCCATTAAATAGTTATTTTCTCAAAGAAATCAAAATATAGCCACAAAAAATGCGCATTAACGCACTTTATTAGCTAAAATTCGTATCATAAAGAGTTTTGAGCTCATCTTTCTTAAAAACTTTAGTTCTGCCAGCTATTTCTTTTATAGCACTATGTTAGTGCTGCAGAAACCATTCTTGGAAACATTACTATAGACATTATGTCTTATTTTAGCTTTACTGCATCAACAAACATCGATTAATTAAATGTTTATTTTTTCAAGGAAAACAAAATATAACCACAAATAATGTGGATTAACGCACTTTATTAGCGAAAATTCGTATTATAAAGAGTTTGAGCTCATCTTTCTTTTCAACTTTAGTTCTGCCAGCTACTTCTTTGATAGCACGATATTAGTGCTGCAGCAACCATTCTTGGAAACATTACTATAGACATTAGTTCTTTCCTTAGTTTCTTTCTTTATTCAGCTTTACTGCATCAACAAACATAGGTTAATTTAATGTTTATTTTCTCGAAGAAAACAAAATATTAACACAAAAAAGTGTGGATTAACGTACTTTATTAGCTAGAATACGTATTATAAAGAGATTTGAGCTAATCTTTCTTTAAAACTATAGTTCTGCCAGCTACTTCTTTTAGAGCACTATATTAGTGCTGCAGCAACCATTCTTGGCAACATTACTATAGACGTTAGGTCTTATTTTAACTTTACTGCATCAAAAAACATCGATTAACGAAATGTTTATTTTCTAAAAGAAAACAAAATATAAACACAAAAAGTGCGGATTAAAACGCTTTATTAGCGAAAATTCGTATTATAAAGAGTTTTGAGCTGATCTTTCTTTAAAACTTTAATTCTGCCAACTACTTCTTTTATAGCACTATATTAGTGCTGCAGCAACCATTCTTGGAAACATTACGATAGACATTAGTTCTTTCTTTGGTCTAATTTCAGCTTTACTGCATCAACAAACATAGGTTAATTAAATGTTTATTTTCTGAAAGAAAACAAAATATCAACACAAATAGTGTTGATTAACACACTTTATTAGCGAAAATTCGTATTATAAAGAGTTTGAGCTCAACTTTATTTAAAACTTTAGTTCTGCCATCTACTTCTTGTATAGCACTATATTAGTGCTGCAGCAACCATTCTTGGAAACATTACTATACACATTAGGTCTTATTTTAGATTTAGTGCATCAACAAACATCGATTAATTAAATGTTTATTTTTTCAAAGAAAACAAAATATAACCACAAAAAGTGTGGATTACCGCACTTTAATAGCGAAAATTCGTATTATAAAGAGTTTGAGCTCATCTTTCTTTAAAACTTTAGTTCTGCCAGCTACCTCTTTTATAGCACTATATTAGTGCTGCAGCAACCATTCTTGGAAACATTACTATAGACATTAGGTATTATTTAAGATTTACTGCATCCACAAACATCGATTAATTAAATGTTTATTTTTTCAAAGGAAACAAATTATAACCACAAAAAGTGTGGATTAACGCACTTTATTAGCAAAAATTCGTATTATAAAGAGTTTGAGTTAAAATCTTTCTTTACAAACTTTAGCTCTGCCAGCTATTTTTTTATAGCACTATATTAGTGCTACAGCAACCATTCTTGGCAACATTACTATAGACGTTAAGTCTTATTTTAGCTTTACTGCATCAACATACTTCGATTAATTAAATTTTTATTATCTAAAAAAAAAGCAAAATATAAACACAAAAAGTGTGGATTAACGTTCTTTATTAGCTAAAATTCGTATTAAAAAGAGTTTTGAGCTCATCTTTTTTCAAAACTTTAGTTCTGCCAGCTACTTCTTTTAGAGCACTATATTAGTGCTGCAGCAACCATTCTTGGCAACATTACTATAGACGTTAGGTCTTATTTTAGCTTTAGTGCATCAAAAAACATCGATTAATTAAATGTTTGTTTTCTCAAAGAAAACAAAATAAAAACACAAAAAGTGTGGATTAACGCACTTTATTAGCTAAATTTCGTATCATAAAGAGATTTGAGCTCATCTTTCTTTAACACTTTAGTCCTGCCAGCTACTTCTTTTATAGCACTATATTAGTACTGCAGGAACCATTCTTGGAAACATTACTATAGACATTAGGTCTTATTTTAGCTTTACTTTATCAATACACATCGATCCATTAAATAGTTATTTTCTCAAAGAAATCAAAATATAGCCACAAAAAATGCGCATTAACGCACTTTATTAGTTAAAATTGGTATTATAAAGAATTTTGAGCTCATCTATATTTAAAACTTTAGTTCTCGTAGCTATTTCCTTTATAGCACTGTATTGGTGCAGCAGCAATCATTCTTGGAAACATCACTATAGACATCAAGTCTTATTTCAGCTTTACTGCATCAACAAACATCGATTAATTAAATGTTTATTTTCTCAAAGATAACATAATGAAAACACAAAAAGTTTGGATTAACGCACTTTATTAGCTTAAATTCGTATTATAAAGAAGTTTGAGCTCATATTTCTTTAAAACTTTAGTTCTGCCAGCTACTTCTTTTATAAAGAGTTTTGAGCTCATCTTTCTTTAAAACTTTAGTTCTGCTAGCTACTTCTTTTATGGCACTATATTAGTGCTTCAGCAACCATTCTTGGAAACATTGCTATAGACATTATTTCTTTCTTTAGTCTAATTTCAACTATACTGCATCAACAAACATAGGTGAATTAAATGTTTATTTTCTCAAAGAAAACAAAATATAACCACAAAAAGTGCGGATTAACGCACTTTATTAGCTAAAATTCGTATTATAAAGAGTTTTGAGCTCATCTTTCTTTAAAACTTGAGTTCTGCCAGCTACTTCTTTTATAGCACTATATTAATGCTGCAGCAACCATTCTTGGAAACATTACTATAGACATTAGTACGTTCTTTAGTCTAATTTTAGCTTTACTGCATCAACAAACATCGGTTGATTAAATGCTTATTTTCTCAAAGAAAACAAAATATAAACACAAAAAGTGTGGTTTAACGTACTTTAGAAGCTACAATTTATATTATAAACAGTTTTGCACTCATCTTTCTTTAAAACTTTAGTTCTGCCAGCTACCTCTATTAAAGCACTATATTAGTGCTGCAGGAAGCATTCTTTGAAACATTACTATAGACATTCGGTCTTATTTTAGCTATACTGCATCAATAAACATCGATTAATTAAATGTTTATTTTCTCAAAGAAAACAAAATAAAACCCAAAAAGTGTGGTTTAACGTACTTTAGTAACTACAATTTATATTATAAACAGTTTTGCACACATCTTTCTTTAGAACTTCAGTTCTGCCAGCTACTTCTATTAAAGCACTATATTAGTGCTGCAGGAACCATTCTTTGAAACATTACTATAGACATTAGGTCTTATTTTATCTTTACTGCATCAACAAAAATCGATTAATTAAATGTTTATTTTCTCAAGGAAAAAAATATATAACCACAAAAAGTGTGGATTAACGCACTTTATTAGCTAAAATTCGTATTATAAAGAATTTTGAGCTCATCTTTCTTTAAAACTTTAGTTCTGCCAGCTACTTCTATTAAAGCACTATATTAGTGCTGCAGGAACCCTTCTTTGAAACATTACTATAGACATTAGGTCTTATTTCAGCTTTACTGCATCAACAAACATCGATTAATTAAATGTTTTTTTTCTCAAGGAAAACAAAATAAAACACAAAAAGTGTGGATTAACCTACTTTATTAGCTATAATTCGTATTATAAAGAGTTTTGAGCTCATATTTATTTAAAACTTTAGATCTGCTAGCTACTTCTTTTATAGCACTATATTGGTGCAGCAGCAACCATTCTCTGAAATCTCAATATAGACATTAAGTCTTATTTCAGCTTTACTGCATCAACAAACATCGATTAATTAAATGTTTATTTTCTCAAGGAAAACAAAATATAACCACAAAAAGTGTGGATTAACGCACTTTATTAGTTAAAATTGGTATTATAAATAGTTTTGAGCTCATCTTTCTTTAAAACTTTAGTTCTGCTAGCTACTTCTTTTATAGCACTATCTTAGTGCAGCAGCAACCATTCTTAGAAACATTACTATCGACATTAGTTCTTTCTTAAGTCTAATTTCAGCTTTACTGCATCAACAAACATAGGTTAATTAATTGTTTATTTTCTCAAAGAAAACAAAATATAAGCACAAAAAGTGCGGATTAACACACTTTATTAGCTAAAACTCGTATCATAAAGAGATTTGAGCTTATCTTTCTTTAAAACTTTAGTTCTGCCAGCTACTTCTTCTATAGCACTATATTAGTGCTGCAGCAACCATTCTTGGAAACATTACTATAGACATTAGGTCTTATTTTAGCTTTACTGCATCAATACACATCGATTAATTAAATGTTTATTTTCTCAAAGAAATCAAAATAAAAACAAAAAAAGTGTGGATTATCGCACTTTATTAGCTATAATTCGTATTATAAAGAAGTTTGAGCTCATATTTCTTTAAAACTTTAGTTCTGCCAGCTACTTCTTTTATGGCACTATATTAGTGCTGCAGCAACCATTCTTGGAAACATTACTATAGACATTATTTCTTTCTTTAGTCTAACTTCAGCTTTACTGCATCAACAAACATCGGTTAATTAGATGTTTATTTTCTCAAGGAAAACAAAATATAAATACAAAAATTGCGGATTAACGCACTTTCATAGCTAAAATTCGTATTATAAAGAATTTTGAGCTCATCTTTCTTTAAAACTTTAGTTTTGCCAGCTACTTCTTTTATAGCACTATATTAGTGCTGCAGGAACCATCCTTGGAAACATTACGATAGACATTAGGTCTTAACTTAGCTTTACTGCATCAACAAACATCGATTAATTAAATGTTTATTTTCTCAAATTAGACAAAATATCACCACAAAAAGTTTGGATTAACGCACTTTATTAGTTAAAATTGGTATTATAAAGAGTTTTGAGCTCATCTTTCTTTAAAACTTTAGTTCTGCCAGCTACTTCTTTTATAGCACTATATTAGTGCTGCAGCAACCATTCTTGGAAACATTACTATCGACATTAGTTCTTTCTCTAGTCTAATTTCAGCTTTACTGCATCAACAAACATAGGTTAATTAAATGTTTATTTTCTCAAAGAAAACAAAATATAAACACAAAAAGTGCGCATTAACGCACTTTATTAGCTAAAAGTCGTATTATAAAGTGATTTGAGCTCATCTTTCTTTAAAACTTTAGTTCTGCAAGCTACTTCTTTTATAGCACTATGTTAGTGCTGCAGGAACCATTCTTTGAAACATTACTATAGACATTAGGTCTTATTTTAGCTTTTCTGCATCAACAAACATAGGTTAATTTAATGTTTATTTTCTCAAAGAAAACAAAATATAACCACAAAAAGTGTGGATTAACGCACTTTATTAGTTAAAATTGGTATTATAAAGAGTTTTGAGCTCATCTTTCTTTAAAACTTTAGTTCTCGTAGCTATTTCCTTTATAGCACTGTATTGGTGCAGCAGCAATCATTCTTGGAAACATCACTATAGACATCAAGTCTTATTTCAGCTTTACTGCATCAACAAACATCGATTAATTAAATGTTTATTTTCTCAAAGATAACATAATGAAAACACAAAAAGTTTGGATTAACGCACTTTATTAGCTTAAATTCGTATTATAAAGAAGTTTGAGCTCATATTTCTTTAAAACTTTAGTTCTGCCAGCTACTTCTTTTATAAAGAGTTTTGAGCTCATCTTTCTTTAAAACTTTAGTTCTGCTAGCTACTTCTTTTATGGCACTATATTAGTGCTTCAGCAACCATTCTTGGAAACATTGCTATAGACATTATTTCTTTCTTTAGTCTAATTTCAACTATACTGCATCAAAAAACATAGGTGAATTAAATGTTTATTTTCTCAAAGAAAACAAAATATAACCACAAAAAGTGCGGATTAACGCACTTTATTAGCTAAAATTCGTATTATAAAGAGTTTTGAGCTCATCTTTCTTTAAAACTTGAGTTCTGCCAGCTACTTCTTTTATAGCACTATATTAATGCTGCAGCAACCATTCTTGGAAACATTACTATAGACATTAGTACGTTCTTTAGTCTAATTTTAGCTTTACTGCATCAACAAACATCGGTTGATTAAATGCTTATTTTCTCAAAGAAAACAAAATATAAACACAAAAAGTGTGGTTTAACGTACTTTAGAAGCTACAATTTATATTATAAACAGTTTTGCACTCATCTTTCTTTAAAACTTTAGTTCTGCCAGCTACTTCTATTAAAGCACTATATTAGTGCTGCAGGAAGCATTCTTTGAAACATTACTATAGACATTCGGTCTTATTTTAGCTATACTGCATCAATAAAGATCGATTAATTAAATGTTTATTTTCTCAAAGAAAACAAAATAAAACCCAAAAAGTGTGGTTTAACGTACTTTAGTAACTACAATTTATATTATAAAAAGTTTTGCACTCATCTTTCTTTAGAACTTCAGTTCTGCCAGCTACTTCTATTAAAGCACTATATTAGTGCTGCAGGAACCATTCTTTGAAACATTACTATAGACATTAGGTCTTATTTTATCTTTACTGCATCAACAAAAATCGATTAATTAAATGTTTATTTTCTCAAGGAAAAAAAAATATAACCACAAAAAGTGTGGATTAACGCACTTTATTAGCTAAAATTCGTATTATAAAGAATTTTGAGCTCATCTTTCTTTAAAACTTTAGTTCTGCCAGCTACTTCTATTAAAGCACTATATTAGTGCTGCAGGAACCATTCTTTGAAACATTACTATAGACATTAGGTCTTATTTCAGCTTTACTGCATCAACAAACATCGATTAATTAAATGTTTTTTTTCTCAAGGAAAACAAAATAAAACACAAAAAGTGTGGATTAACCTACTTTATTAGCTATAATTCGTATTATAAAGAGTTTTGAGCTCATATTTATTTAAAACTTTAGATCTGCTAGCTACTTCTTTTATAGCACTATATTGGTGCAGCAGCAACCATTCTTGGAAATCTCACTATAGACATTAAGTCTTATTTCAGCTTTACTGCATCAACAAACATCGATTAATTAAATGTTTATTTTCTCAAGGAAAACAAAATATAACCACAAAAAGTGTGGATTAACGCACTTTATTAGTTAAAATTGGTATTATAAAGAGATTTGAGCTCATCTTTCTTTAAAGCTTTAGTTCTGCCAGCTACTTCTTTTATAGCACTATATTAGTGCAGCAGGAACCATTCTTGGAAACATTACTGTAGACATTAAGTCTTATTTTAGCTTTACTGCATCAATACACATCGATTAATTAAATGTTTATTTTCTCAAAGAAATCAAAATATAACCACAAAAAGTGCGCATTAACGCACTTTATTAGTTAAATTTGGTATTATAAAGAATTTTGAGCTAATCTTTCTTTAAAGCTTTAGTTCTGCCAGCTACTTCTTTTATAGCACTATATTAGTGCAGCAGGAACCATTCTTGGAAACATTACTATAGACATTAAGTCTTATTTTAGCTTTACTGCATCAATACACATCGATTAATTAAATGTTTATTTTCTCAAAGACATCAAAATATAACCACAAAAAGTGCGCATTAACGCACTTTATTAGTTAAAATTGGTATTATAAAGAGTTTTGAGATCATCTTTCTTTAAAACTTTTGTTTTGCCAGCTACTTCTTTTATAGCACTATATTAATGCTGCAGCAACCATTCTTGGAAACATTACTATAGACATTAGTACGTTCTTTAGTCTAATTTTAGCTTTACTGCATCAACAAACATCGGTTGATTAAATGCTTATTTTCTCAAAGAAAACAAAATGTAAACACAAAAAGTGCGCATTAACGCACTTTATTAGCTAAAAGTCGTATTATAAAGTGATTTGAGCTCATCTTTCTTTAAAACTTTAGTTCTGCAAGCTACTTCTTTTATAGCACTATGTTAGTGCTGCAGGAACCATTCTTTGAAACATTACTATAGACATTAGGTCTTATTTTAGCTTTTCTGCATCAACAAACATAGGTTAATTTAATGTTTATTTTCTCAAAGAAAACAAAACATAACCACAAAAAGTGTGGATTAACGCATTTTATTAGTTAAAATTGGTATTATAAAGAGTTTTGATCTCATCTTTCTTTAAAACTTTAGATCTGCTAGCTACTTCTTTTATAGCACTATATTAGTGCAGCAGCAACCATTCTTGGAAACATCACTATAGACATCAAGTCTTATTTCAGCTTTAATGCATCAACAAACATCCATTAATTATATGTTTATTTTCTCAGAGATAACAAAATATAAATACAAATAGTGTGGATTAACGCACTTTATTAGCTAAAATTCGTATTATAAAGAAGTTTGAGCTCATCTTTCTTTAAAACTTTAGTTCTGCCAGCTACTTCTTTTAAAGCACTATATTAGTGCTGCAGCAACCATTCTTGGAAACATTACTATCGACATTAGCTCTTTCTTAAGTCTAATTTCAGCTTTACTGCATCAACAAACATAGGTTAATTAATTGTTTATTTTCTCAAAGAAAACAAAATATAAACCCAAAAAGTGCAGATTAACGCACTATATTAGCTAAAATTCGTATCATAAAGAGATTTGAGCTCATCTTTCTTTAAAGCTTTGGTTCTGCCAGCTACTTCTTTTATAGCACTATATTAGTGCAGCAGGAACCATTCTTGGAAACATTACTATAGACATTAAGTCTTATTTTAGCTTTACAGCATCAATACACATCGATTAATTAAATGTTTATTTTCTCAAAGAAATCAAAATATAACCACAAAAAGTGCGCATTAACGCACTTTATTAGTTAAATTTGGTATTATAAAGAGTTTTGAGCTAATCTTTCTTTAAAGCTTTAGTTCTGCCAGCTACTTCTTTTATAGCACTATATTAGTGCAGCAGGAACCATTCTTGGAAACATTACTATAGACATTAAGTCTTATTTTAGCTTTACAGCATCAATACACATCGATTAATTAAATGTTTATTTTCTCAAAGAAATCAAAATATAACCACAAAAAGTGCGCATTAACGCACTTTATTAGTTAAATTTGGTATTATAAAGAGTTTTGAGCTAATCTTTATTTAAAACTTTAGTTCTGCTAGCTACTTCTTTTAAAGCACTATGTTAGTGCTGCAGCAACTATTCTTGGAAACATTGCTATAGACATTAGTTCTTTCTTCAGTCTAATTTTAGCTCTACTGCATCAACAAACATCGGTTAATTAAATGTTTATTTTCTAAAAGAAAACAAAATATAACCACAAAAAGTGTGGATTAACGCACTTTATTAGCTACAATTCATATTACAAAGAGTTTTGAGATCATCTTTCTTTAAAACTTTTGTTTTGCCAGCTACTTCTTTTATAGCACTATATTAATGCTGCAGCAACCATTCTTGGAAACATTACTATAGACATTAGTACGTTCTTTAGTCTAATTTTAGCTTTACTGCATCAACAAACATCGGTTGATTAAATGCTTATTTTCTCAAAGAAAACAAAATATAAACACAAAAAGTGTGGTTTAACGTACTTTAGAAGCTACAATTTATATTATAAACAGTTTTGCACTCATCTTTCTTTAAAACTTTAGTTCTGCCAGCTACTTCTATTAAAGCACTATATTAGTGCTGCAGGAAGCATTCTTTGAAACATTACTATAGACATTCGGTCTTATTTTAGCTATACTGCATCAATAAAGATCGATTAATTAAATGTTTATTTTCTCAAAGAAAACAAAATAAAACCCAAAAAGTGTGGTTTAACGTACTTTAGTAACTACAATTTATATTATAAACAGTTTTGCACTAATCTTTCTTTAGAACTTCAGTTCTGCCAGCTACTTCTATTAAAGCACTATATTAGTGCTGCAGGAACCATTCTTTGAAACATTACTATAGACATTAGGTCTTATTTTATCTTTACTGCATCAACAAAAATCGATTAATTAAATGTTTATTTTCTCAAGGAAAAAAATATATAACCACAAAAAGTGTGGATTAACGCACTTTATTAGCTAAAATTCGTATTATAAAGAATTTTGAGCTCATCTTTCTTTAAAACTTTAGTTCTGCCAGCTACTTCTATTAAAGCACTATATTAGTGCTGCAGGAACCATTCTTTGAAACATTACTATAGACATTAGGTCTTATTTTATCTTTACTGCATCAACAAAAATCGATTAATTAAATGTTTATTTTCTCAACGAAAACAAAATAAAACACAAAAAGTGTGGATTAACATACTTTATTAGCTATGATTCGTATTATAAAGAGTTTTGAGCTCATATTTATTTAAAACTTTAGTTCTGCTAGCTACTTCTTTTATAGCACTATATTGGTGCAGCAGCAACCATTCTTGGAAACCTCACTATAGACATTAAGTCTTATTTCAGCTTTACTGCATCAACAAACATCGATTAATTAAATGTTTTTTTTCTCAAGGAAAACAAAATAAAACACAAAAAGTGTGGATTAACCTACTTTATTAGCTATAATTCGTATTATAAAGAGTTTTGAGCTCATATTTATTTAAAACTTTAGATCTGCTAGCTACTTCTTTTATAGCACTATATTGGTGCAGCAGCAACCATTCTTGGAAATCTCACTATAGACATTAAGTCTTATTTCAGCTTTACTGCATCAACAAACATCGATTAATTAAATGTTTATTTTCTCAAGGAAAACAAAATATAACCACAAAAAGTGTGGATTAACGCACTTTATTAGTTAAAATTGGTATTATAAATAGTTTTGAGCTCATCTTTCTTTAAAACTTTAGTTCTGCTAGCTACTTCTTTTATAGCACTATCTTAGTGCAGCAGCAACCATTCTTAGAAACATTACTATCGACATTAGTTCTTTCTTAAGTCTAATTTCAGCTTTACTGCATCAACAAACATAGGTTAATTAATTGTTTATTTTCTCAAAGAAAACAAAATATAAACACAAAAAGTGCGGATTAACACACTTTATTAGCTAAAACTCGTATCATAAAGAGATTTGAGCTTATCTTTCTTTAAAACTTTAGTTCTGCCAGCTACTTCTTCTATAGCACTATATTAGTGCTGCAGCAACCATTCTTGGAAACATTACTATAGACATTAGGTCTTATTTTAGCTTTACTGCATCAATACACATCGATTAATTAAATGTTTATTTTCTCAAAGAAATCAAAATAAAAACAAAAAAAGTGTGGATTATCGCACTTTATTAGCTATAATTCGTATTATAAAGAAGTTTGAGCTCATATTTCTTTAAAACTTTAGTTCTGCCAGCTACTTCTTTTATGGCACTATATTAGTGCTGCAGCAACCATTCTTGGAAACATCACTATAGACATCAAGTCTTATTTCAACTTTAATGCATCAACAAACATCCATTAATTACATGTTTATTTTCTCAGAGATAACAAAATATAAATACAAATAGTGTGGATTAACGCACTTTATTAGCTAAAATTCGTATTATAAAGAAGTTTGAGCTCATCTTTCTTTAAAACTTTAGTTCTGCCAGCTATATTTTTTAAAGCACTATATTAGTGCTGCAGCAACCATTCTTGGAAACATTACTATCGACATTAGTTCTTTCTTAAGTCTAATTTCAGCTTTACTGCATCAACAAACATAGGTTAATTAATTGTTTATTTTCTCAAAGAAAACAAAATATAAACCCAAAGTTCTGCCAGCTACTTCTTTTATAGCACTATATTATTGCTGCAGGAACCATTCTTTGAAACATTACTATAGACATTAGCTCATTCTTTAGTCTAATTTAAGCTTTACAGCATCAACAAACATAGGTTAATTAAATGTTTATTTTCTCAAAGAAAACAAAATATAACCACAAAAAGTGCGCATTAACGCACTCTATTAGTTAAATTTGGTATTATAAAGAGTTTTGAGCTAATCTTTATTTAAAACTTTAGTTCTGCTAGCTACTTCTTTTATAGCACTATATTGGCGTAGCAGCAACCATTCTTGGAAAAATCACTATAGACAGTAAGTCTTATTTCAGCTTTACTGCATCAACAAACATCGATTAATTAAATGTTTATTTTCTCAAAGAAAACAAAATATAAACACAAAAAGTGCGGATTAACGCACTTTATTAGCTAAAATTCGTATTATAAAGAATTTTGAGCTCATCTTTCTTTAAAACTTTAGTTCTGCCAGCTACTTCTTTGATAGCACTATATTATTGCTGTGGGAACCATTCTTGGAAACATTACTATACACATTAGGTCTTATTTTAGCTTTACTGCATCAACAAACATCGATTAAATAAATGTTTATTTTCTCAAAGAAAACAAAATATAACCACAAAAAGTGTGGATTAACGCATTTTATTAATTAAAATTGGTATTATAAAGAGTTTTTAACTCATCTTTCTTTAAAACTTTAGTTCTGCTAGCTACTTCTTTTATAGCACTATATTAGTGCAGCAGCAACCATTCTTGGAAACATCACTATAGACATTAAGTCTTATTTTAGCTTTACTGCATCAACAAACATCGCTTAATTAAATGTTTATTTTCTCAAAGAAAACAAAATATAAACATAAAAAGTGCGTATTAACGCACTTTATTAGCTAAAATTCGTATTATAAAGAGATTTGAGCTCATCTTTCTTTAAAACTTTAGTTCTGCCAGCTACTTCTTTTATAGCACTATATTAGTGCTGAAGGAACCATTCTTGGAAACATTACTATAGACATTAGGTCTTATATTAGCTTTACAACATTAAAAAACATCGATTAATTAAATGTTTATTGTCTCAAAGAAAACAAAATATAACCACAAAAAGTGTGGATTAACCTACTTTATTAGCTATAATTCGTATTATAAAGAGTTTTGAGCTCATATTTATTTAAAACTTTAGATCTGCCAGCTACTTCTTTTATAGCACTATATTGGTGCAGCAGCAACCATTCTTGGAAATCTCACTATAGACATTAAGTTTTATTTCAGCTTTACTGCATCAACAAACATCGATTAATTAAATGTTTATTGTCTCAAAGAAAACAAAATATAACCACAAAAAGTGTGGATTAACGCACTTTATTAGTTAAAATTGGCATTATAAAGAGTTTTGAGCTCATCTTTCTTTAAAACTTTAGTTCTGCCAGCTACTTCTTTTATGGCACTATATTAGTGCTGCAGCAACCATTCTTAGAAACATTACTATTGACATTAGTTCTTTCCTTTAGTCTAATTTCAGCTTTACTGCATCAACAAACATAGGTTAATTAATTGTTTATTTTCTCAAAGAAAACAAAATATAAACACAAAAAGTGCGGATTAACACACTTTATTAGCTAAAACTCGTATCATAAAGAGATTTGAGCTTATCTTTCTTTAAAACTTTAGTTCTGCCAGCTACTTCTTCTATAGCACTATATTAGTGCTGCAGCAACCATTCTTGGAAACATTACTATAGACATTAGGTCTTATTTTAGCTTTACTGCATCAATACTTATCGATTAATTAAATGTTTATTTTCTCAAAGAAATCAAAATAAAAACAAAAAAAGTGTGGATTATCGCACTTTATTAGCTATAATTCGTATTATAAAGAAGTTTGAGCTCATATTTCTTTAAAACTTTAGTTCTGCCAGCTACTTCTTTTAAAGCACTACATTAGTGCTGCAGCAACCATTCTTGGAAACATTACTATCGACATTAGTTCTTTCTTAAGTCTAATTTCAGCTTTACTGCATCAACAAACATAGGTTAATTAATTGTTTATTTTCTCAAAGAAAACAAAATATAAACCCAAAGTTCTGCCAGCTACTTCTTTTATAGCACTATATTATTGCTGCAGGAACCATTCTTTGAAACATTACTATCGACATTAGCTCTTTCTTTAGTCTAATTTAAGCTTTTCTGCATCAACAAACATAGGTTAATTAAATGTTTATTTTCTCAAAGAAAACAAAATATAACCACAAAAAGTGCGCATTAACGCACTCTATTAGTTAAATTTGGTATTATAAAGAGTTTTGAGCTAATCTTTATTTAAAACTTTAGTTCTGCTAGCTACTTCTTTTATAGCACTATATTGGTGTAGCAGCAACCATTCTTGGAAAAATCACTATAGACATTAAGTCTTATTTCAGCTTTACTGCATCAACAAACATCGATTAATTAAATGTTTATTTTCTCAAAGAAAACAAAATATAAACACAAAAAGTGCGGATTAACGCACTTTATTAGCTAAAATTCGTATTATAAAAAGTTTTGAGCTCATCTTTCTTTAAAACTTTAGTTCTGCCAGCTACTTCTTTGATAGCACTATATTATTGCTGTGGGAACCATTCTTGGAAACATTACTATACACATTAGGTCTTATTTTAGCTTTACTGCATCAACAAACATCGATTAACTAAATGTTTATTTTCTCAAAGAAAACAAAATATAACCACAAAAAGTGTGGATTAACGCATTTTATTAATTAAAATTGGTATTATAAAGAGTTTTTAACTCATCTTTCTTTAAAACTTTAGTTCTGCTAGCTACTTCTTTTATAGCACTATATTAGTGCAGCAGCAACCATTCTTGGAAACATCACTATAGACATTAAGTCTTATTTTAGCTTTACTGCATCAACAAACATCGCTTAATTAAATGTTTATTTTCTCAAAGAAAACAAAATATAAACATAAAAAGTGCGTATTAACGCACTTTATTAGCTAAAATTCGTATTATAAAGAGATTTGAGCTCATCTTTCTTTAAAACTTTAGTTCTGCCAGCTACTTCTTTTATAGCACTATATTAGTGCTGAAGGAACCATTCTTGGAAACATTACTATAGACATCAGGTCTTATATTAGCTTTACAACATTAAAAAACATCGATTAATTAAATGTTTTTTTTCTCAAGGAAAACAAAATAAAACACAAAAAGTGTGGATTAACCTACTTTATTAGCTATAATTCGTATTATGAAGAGTTTTGAGCTCATATTTATTTAAAACTTAAGATCTGCTAGCTACTTCTTTTATAGCACTATATTGGTGCAGCAGCAACCATTCTTGGAAATCTCACTATAGACATTAAGTCTTATTTCAGCTTTACTGCATCAACAAACATCGATTAATTAAATGTTTATTTTCTCAAGGAAAACAAAATATAACCACAAAAAGTGTGGATTAACGCACTTTATTAGTTAAAATTGGTATTATAAAGAGTTTTGAGCTCATCTTTCTTTAAAACTTTAGTTCTGCTAGCTACTTCTTTTATAGCACTATCTTAGTGCAGCAGCAACCATTCTTAGAAACATTACTATCGACATTAGTTCTTTCTTAAGTCTAATTTCAGCTTTACTGCATCAACAAACATAGGTTAATTAATTGTTTATTTTCTCAAAGAAAACAAAATATAAGCACAAAAAGTGCGGATTAACACACTTTATTAGCTAAAACTCGTATCATAAAGAGATTTGAGCTTATCTTTCTTTAAAACTTTAGTTCTGCCAGCTACTTCTTCTATAGCACTATATTAGTGCTGCAGCAACCATTCTTGGAAACATTACTATAGACATTAGGTCTTATTTTAGCTTTACTGCATCAATACACATCGATTAATTAAATGTTTATTTTCTTAAAGAAATCAAAATAAAAACAAAAAAAGTGTGGATTATCGCACTTTATTAGCTATAATTCGTATTATAAAGAAGTTTGAGCTCATATTTCTTTAAAACTTTAGTTCTGCCAGCTACTTCTTTTATGGCACTATATTAGTGCTGCAGCAACCATTCTTTGAAACATTACTATAGACATTAGGTCTTATTTTAGCTTTTCTGCATCAACAAACATCCATTAATTATATGTTTATTTTCTCAGAGATAACAAAATATAAATACAAATAGTGTGGATTAACGCACTTTATTAGCTAAAATTCGTATTATAAAGAAGTTTGAGCTCATCTTTCTTTAAAACTTTAGTTCTGCCAGCTACTTCTTTTAAAGCACTATATTAGTGCTGCAGCAACCATTCTTGGAAACATTACTATCGACATTAGCTCTTTCTTAAGTCTAATTTCAGCTTTACTGCATCAACAAACATAGGTTAATTAAATGTTTATTTTCTCAAAGAAAACAAAATATAAACCCAAAGTTCTGCCAGCTACTTCTTTTATAGCACTATATTATTGCTGCAGCAACCATTCTTGGAAACATTACTATCGACATTAGCTCTTTCTTTAGTCTAATTTAAGCTTTACTGCATCAACAAACATAGGTTAATTAAATGTTTATTTTCTCTAAGAAAACAAAATATAACCACAAAAAGTGCGCATTAACTCACTCTATTAGTTAAATTTGGTATTATAAAGAGTTTTGAGCTAATCTTTATTTAAAACTTTAGTTCTGCTAGCTACTTCTTTTATAGCACTATATTGGTGTAGCAGCAACCATTCTTGGAAAAATCACTATAGACATTAAGTCTTATTTCAGCTTTACTGCATCAACAAACATCGATTAATTAAATGTTTATTTTCTCAAAGAAAACAAAATATAAACACAAAAAGTGTCGATTAACGCACTTTATTAGCTAAAATCCGTATTATAAAGAATTTTGAGCTCATCTTTCTTTAAAACTTTAGTTCTGCCAGCTACTTCTTTGATAGCACTATATTATTGCTGTGGGAACCATTCTTGGAAACATTACTATACACATTAGGTCTTATTTTAGCTTTACTGCATCAACAAACATCGATTAAATAAATGTTTATTTTCTCAAAGAAAACAAAATATAACCACAAAAAGTGTGGATTAACGCATTTTATTAGTTAAAATTGGTATTATAAAGAGTTTTTAACTCATCTTTCTTTAAAACTTTAGTTCTGCTAGTTACTTCTTTTATAGCACTATATTAGTGCAGCAGCAACCATTCTTGGAAACATCACTATAGACATTAAGTCTTATTTTAGCTTTACAACATTAAAAAACATCGATTAATTAAATGTTTTTTTTCTCAAGGAAAACAAAATAAAACACAAAAAGTGTGGATTAACCTACTTTATTAGCTATAATTCGTATTATAAAGAGTTTTGAGCTCATATTTATTTAAAACTTTAGATCTGCTAGCTACTTCTTTTATAGCACTATATTGGTGCAGCAGCAACCATTCTTGGAAATCTCACTATAGACATTAAGTCTTATTTCAGCTTTACTGCATCAACAAACATCGATTAATTAAATGTTTATTTTCTCAAGGAAAACAAAATATAACCACAAAAAGTGTGGATTAACGCACTTTATTAGTTAAAATTGGTATTATAAAGAGTTTTGAGCTCATCTTTCTTTAAAACTTTAGTTCTGCTAGCTACTTCTTTTATAGCACTATCTTAGTGCAGCAGCAACCATTCTTAGAAACATTACTATCGACATTAGTTCTTTCTTAAGTCTAATTTCAGCTTTACTGCATCAACAAACATAGGTTAATTAATTGTTTATTTTCTCAAAGAAAACAAAATATAAACCCAAAAAGTGCGGATTAGCGCACTTTATTAGCTAAAAATCGTATTATAAAGAGATTTGAGCTCATATTTCTTTAAAACTTTAGTTCTGCCTGCTACTTCTTTTATAGCACTAGATTAGTGCTGCAGGAACCATTCTTGGAAACATTACTATAGACATTAGGTCTTACTTTAGCTTTACTGCATCAACAAACATCGATTTATTAAATGTTTATTTTCTCAAAGAAAACAAAATATAAACACAAAAAGTGTGGATTAACGCACTTTATTAGCTAAAATTCGTATCATAAAGAGTTTTGAGCTCATCTTTCTTTAAAACTTTAGTTCTGCCAGCTACTTCTTTTATAGCACTATATTAATGCTGCAGCAACCATTCTTGGAAACATTACTATAGACATTAGTTCTTTCTTTAGTCTAATTTCAGCTTTACTGCATCAACAAACATAGGTTAATTAAATGTTTAATTTCTAAAAGAAAAAATATAAACACAAAAAGTGCGGATTAACGCACTTTATTAGTTAAAGTTGGTATTGTAAAGAGTTTTGAGCTCTTCTTTCTTTAAAACTTTAGTTCTGCCTGCTACTTCTTTTATAGCACTATATTAGTGCTGCTGGAACCATTCTTGGAAACATTACTATAGACATTAGGTCTTATTTTAGCTTTACTGCATCAACATACATCGATTAATTAAATGTTTATTTTCTCAAAGAAAACAAAATATAAAAACAAAAAGTGTGGATTAACGCACTTTATTAGCTAAAATTCGCATTATAAAGAGATTTGAGGTCATCTTTCTTTAAAACTTTAGTTCTGCCAGCTACTTCCTTTATAGCACTGTATTAGTGCTGCAGGAACCATTCTTGGAAACATTACTATAGACATTAGGTCTTATTTTAGCTTTACTGCATCAACAAACATCGATTAATTAAATGTTTATTTTCTCAAAGAAAACAAAATATAAATCAAAAAGTGCGGATTAACGCACTTTATTAGTTAAAATAGGTATTGTAAAGAGTTTTGAGCTCATCTTTCTTTAAAACTTTAGTTCTGCCATATACTTCCTTTACAGCACTATATTAGTGCTGCAGGAACCATTCTTGGAAACATTACTATAGACATTAGGTCTTATTTTAGCTTTACTGCATCAACAAACATCGATTAATTAAATGTTTATTTTCTCAAAGAAACATTACTGCAAAACGATTTATTAAATGTTTAGTTTCTCAAAGAAAACAAAATATAACCACAAAAAGTGTAGATTAACGCACTTTATTAGCTAAAATTCGTATCATAAAGAGTTTTGAGCTAATCTTTCTTTAAAACTTTAGTTCTGCTAGCTACTTCTTTATAGCACTATATTAATGCTGCAGCAACCATTCTTGGAAACATTACTATAGACATTAGTTCTTTCTTTAGTCTAATTTCAGCTTTACTGCATCAACAAACATAGGTTAATTAAATGTTTAATTTCTAAAAGAAAAAATATAAACACAAAAAGTGCGGATTAACGCACTTTACTAGTTAAAGTTGGTATTGTAAAGAGTTTTGAGCTCTTCTTTCTTTAAAACTTTAGTTCTGCCTGCTACTTCTTTTATAGCACTATATTAGTGCTGCTGGAACCATTCTTGGAAACATTACTATAGACATTAGGTCTTATTTTAGCTTTACTGCATCAACATACATCGATTAATTAAATGTTTATTTTCTCAAAGAAAACAAAATATAAAAACAAAAAGTGCGGATTAACGCACTTTATTAGCTAAAATTCGTATTATAAAGAGATTTGAGCTCATCTTTCTTTAAAACTTTAGTTCTGCCATATACTTCCTTTATAGCACTATATTAGTGCTGCAGGAACCATTCTTGGAAACATTACTATAGACATTAGGTCTTATTTTAGCTTTACTGCATCAACAAACATCGATTAATTAAATGTTTATTTTCTCAAAGAAAACAAAATTTAACAACAAAAAGTGTGGATTAACGCACTTTATTAGATAAAA
Source organism: Aurelia coerulea (assembly GCA_039566865.1). Taxonomy (NCBI): domain Eukaryota; kingdom Metazoa; phylum Cnidaria; class Scyphozoa; order Semaeostomeae; family Ulmaridae; genus Aurelia; species Aurelia coerulea. The sequence continues at coordinate 34,696,005 of CM076943.1, forward strand.
TTGGTATTATAAAGAGTTTTGAGCTCATCTTTCTTTAAAACTTTAGTTCTGCCAGCTACTTCTTTTATGGCACTATATTAGTGCTGCAGCAACCATTCTTAGAAACATTACTATACACATTAGGTCTTATTTTAGCTTTACTGCATCAACAAACATCGATTAAATAAATGTTTATTTTCTCAAAGAAAACAAAATATAACCACAAAAAGTGTGGATTAACGCATTTTATTAGATAAAATTGGTATTATAAAGAGTTTTTAGCTCATCTTTCTTTAAAACTTTAGTTCTGCTAGCTACTTCTTTTATAGCACTATATTGGTGTAGCAGCAACCATTCTTGGAAACATCACTATAGACATTAAGTCTTATTTTAGCTTTACTGCATCAACAAACATCGCTTAATTAAATGTTTATTTTCTCAAAGAAAACAAAATATAACCACAAAAAGTGCGCATTAACGCACTTTATGAGTTAAATTTGGTATTAAAAAGAATTTTGAGCTAATCTTTTCTTAAAACTTTAGTTCTGCTAGCTACTTCTTTTATAGCACTATATTAGTGCAGCAGCAACCATTCTTGGATACATTACTATAGACATTAGGTCTTATTTTAGCTTTACTGCATCAACAAACATCGGTTAATTAAATGTTTATTTTCTCAAAGAAAACAAAATATAAACGCAAAAAGTGCTTGACTAACGCACTTTATTAGCTAAAATTCGTATTATAAAGAGATTTGAGCTCATCTTTCTTTAAAACTTTAGTTCTGCCAGCTACATCTTTTATAGCACTATATTAGTGCTGCAGGAACCATTCTTGGAAACATTACTATAGACATTAGGTCTTATTTTAGCTTTACTGCATCAACAAACATCGATTAATTAAATGTTTATTTTCGCAAAGAAAACAAAATTTAACAACAAAAAGTGTGGATTAACGCACTTTATTAGTTAAAATTGGTATTATAAAGAGTTTTGAGCTAATCTTTCTTTAAAACTTTAGTTCTGCCTGCTACTTCTTTTATAGCACTATATTAGTGCTGCTGGAACCATTCTTGGAAACATTACTATAGACATTAGGTCTTATTTTAGCTTTACTGCATCAACAAACATCGGTTAATTAAATGTTTATTTTCTCAAAGAAAACAAAATATAAACACAAAAAGTGCGGATTAACACACTTTATTAGTTAAAATTGGTATTGTAAAGAGTTTTGAGCTCATCTTTCTTTAAAACTTTAGTTCTGCCTGCTACTTGTTTTATCGCACTATATTAGTGCTGCTGGACCCATTTTTGGTAACATTACTATAGACATTAGGTCTTATTTTAGCTTTACTGCATCAACAAACATCGATTAATTAAATGTTTATTTTCTCAAAGAAAACAAAATATAAACACAAAAAGTGCGGATTAACGCACTTTATTAGCTAAAATTCGTATTATAAAGAGATTTGAGCTCATCTTCTTTAAAACTTTAGTTCTGCCAGCTACTTCTTTCATAGCACTATATTAATGCTGCAGCAAACATTCTTAGAAACATTACTATAGACATTAGTTCTTTCTTTAGTCTAATTCCAGCTTGAATGCATCAACAAACATAGGTTAATTAAATGTTTATTTTCTCAAAGAACACAAAATACAAACACAAAAAGTGCGGATTATTGCACTTTATTAGTTACAATTTGTATTATAAAGTGATTTGAGCTCATCTTTCTTTAAAACTTTAGTTCTGCAAGCTACTTCCTTTATAGCACTATATTAGTGCTGCAGGAACCATTCTTGGAAACATTACTATAGACATTAGGTCTTATTTTAGCTTTACTGCATCAACAAAAATCGATTAATCAAATGTTTATTTTCTCAAAAAAAACAAAATATAAACACAAAAAGTGCGGATTAACGCACTTTATTAGTTAAAATTGGTATTGTAAAGAGTTTTGAGCTCATCTTTCTTTAAAACTTTAGTTCTGCCTGCTACTTCTTTTATCGTACTATTTTAGTGCTGCTTGAACCATTCTTGGAAACATTACTATAGACATTAGTTCTTTCTTTAGTCTAATTCCAGCTTGAATGCATCAACAAACATAGGTTAATTAAATGTTTATTTTCTCAAAGAACACAAAATACAAACACAAAAAGTGCGGATTAACGCACTTTATTAGCTAAAATTCGTATTATAAAGAGATTTGAGCTCATCTTTCTTTAAAACCTTAGTTCTGCCAGCTACTTCTTTTATAGCACTATACTAGTGCTGCAGAAACCATTCTTGGAAACATTACTATAGACATTAGGTCTTATTTTAGCTTTACTGCATGAACAAACATCGGTTACTTAAATGTTTATTTTCTCAAAGAACATAAAATATCAACACAAAAAGTGTGGATTAACGCACTTTATTAGTTACAATTTGTATTATAAAGAGATTTGAGCTCATCTTTCTCAAAAAATTTAGTTCTGCCTGCTACTTCTTTTATCGTACTATTTTAGTGCTGCTTGAACCATTCTTGGAAACATTACTATAGACATTAGTTCTTATTTTAGCTTTACTGCATCAACAAACATCGGTTAATTAAATGTTTATTTTCTCAAAGAAAACAAAATATAAACACAAAAAGTGCGGATTAACACACTTTATTAGTTAAAATTGGTATTGTAAAGAGTTTTTAGCTCATCTTTCTTTAAAACTTTAGTTCTGCCTGCTACTTCTTTTATCGCACTATATTAGTGCTGCTGGACCCATTCTTGGAAACATTACTATAGACATTAGGTCTTATTTTAGCTTTACTGCATCAACAAACATCGATTAATTAAATGTTTATTTTCTCAAAGAAAACAAAATATAAACACAAAAAGTGCGGATTAACGCACTTTATTAGCTAAAATTCGTATTATAAAGAGATTTGAGCTCATCTTCTTTAAAACTTTAGTTCTGCCAGCTACTTCTTTCATAGCACTATATTAGTGCTGCAGCAAACATTCTTAGAAACATTACTATAGACATTAGTTCTTTCTTTAGTCTAATTCCAGCTTGAATGCATCAACAAACATAGGTTAATTAAATGTTTATTTTCTCAAAGAACACAAAATACAAACACAAAAAGTGCGGATTAACGCACTTTATTAGCTAAAATTCGTATTATAAAGAGATTTGAGCTCATCTTTCTTTAAAACCTTTGTTCTGCCAGCTACTTCCTTTATAGCACTATATTAGTGCGGCAGGAACCATTCTTGGAAACATTACTATAGACATTAGGTCTTATTTTAGCTTTACTGCATCAACAAACATCGGTTAATTAAATGTTTATTTTCTCAAAGAAAACAAAATATAAACGCAAAAAGTGCTTGATTAACGCACTTTATTAGCTAAAATTCGTATTATAAAGAGATTTGAGCTCATCTTTCTTTAAAACTTTAGTTGTGCCAGCTACATCTTTTATAGCACTATATTAGTGCTGCAGGAACCATTCTTGGAAACATTACTATAGACATTAGGTCTTATTTTAGCTTTACTGCATCAACAAACATCGATTAATTAAATGTTTATTTTCGCAAAGAAAACAAAATATAAAAACAAAAAGTGCGGATTAACGCACTTTATTAGTTAAAATTGGTATTATAAAGAGTTTTGAGCTCATCTTTCTTTAAAACTTTAGTTCTGCCTGCTACTTCTTTTATAGCACTATATTAGTGCTGCTCGAACCATTCTTGGAAACATTACTATAGACATTAGATCTTATTTTAGCTTTACTGCATCAACAAACATCGGTTAATTAAATGTTTATTTTCTCAAAGAAAACAAAATATAAACACAAAAAGTGCGGATTAACACACTTTATTAGTTAAAATTGGTATTGTAAAGAGTTTTGAGCTCATCTTTCTTTAAAACTTTAGTTCTGCCTGCTACTTGTTTTATCGCACTATATTAGTGCTGCTGGACCCATTTTTGGTAACATTACTATAGACATTAGGTCTTATTTTAGCTTTACTGCATCAACAAACATCGATTAATTAAATGTTTATTTTCTCAAAGAAAACAAAATATAAACACAAAAAGTGCGGATTAACGCACTTTATTAGCTAAAATTCGTATTATAAAGAGATTTGAGCTCATCTTCTTTAAAACTTTAGTTCTGCCAGCTACTTCTTTCATAGCACTATATTAGTGCTGCAGCAAACATTCTTAGAAACATTACTATAGACATTAGTTCTTTCTTTAGTCTAATTCCAGCTTGAATGCATCAACAAACATAGGTTAATTAAATGTTTATTTTCTCAAAGAACACAAAATACAAACACAAAAAGTGCGGATTAACGCACTTTATTAGCTAAAATTCGTATTATAAAGAGATTTGAGCTCATATTTCTTTAACACTTTAGTTCTGCCAGCTATTTCCTTTATAGCACTATATTAGTGCTGCAGGAACAATTCTTGGAAACATTACTATAGACATTAGGTCTTATTTTAGCTTTACTGCATCAACAAACATCGGTTAATTAAATGTTTATTTTCTCAAAGAAAACAAAATATAAACGCAAAAAGTGCTTGATTAACGCACTTTATTAGTTAAAATTGGTATTGTAAAGAGTTTTGAGCTCATCTTTCTTTAAAACTTTAGTTCTGCCTGCTACTTCTTTTATAGCACTATAATAGTGCTGCTGGAACCATTCTTGGAAACTTTACTATAGACATTAGGTCTTATTTTAGCTTTACCGCATCAACAAACATCGGTTAATTAAATGTTTATTTTCTTAAAGAAAAGAGAATATAAACACAAAAAGTGCGGATTAACGCACTTTATTAGTTAAAATTGGTATTGTAAAGAGTTTTGAGCTCATCTTTCTTTAAAACTTTAGTTCTGCCTGCTACTTCTTTTATAGCACTATATTAGTGCTGCTGGAACCATTCTTGGAAACATTACTATAGACATTAGGTCTTATTTTAGCTTTACTGCATCAACAAACATCGGTTAATTAAATGTTTATTTTCTCAAAGAAAACAAAATATAAACACAAAAAGTGCGGATTAACACACTTTATTAGTTAAAATTGGTATTGTAAAGAGTTTTGAGCTCATCTTTCTTTAAAACTTTAGTTCTGCCTGCTACTTCTTTTGTCGCACTATATTAGCGCTGCTGGAACCATTCTTGGAAACATTACTATAGACATTAGTTCTTTCTTTAGTCTAATTCCAGCTTTACTGCATCAACAAACATAGGTTAATTAAATGTTTATTTTCGCAAAGAACACAAAATACAAACACAAAAAGTGCGGATTATTGCACTTTATTAGTTACAATTTGTATTATAAAGAGATTTGAGCTCATCTTTCTTTAAAACTTTAGTTCTGCCAGCTACTTCTTTATAGCACTATATTAGTGCTGCAGCAACCATTCTTGGAAACATTGCTATAGACATTAGTTCTTTCTTCAGTCTAATTTTAGCTTTACTGCATCAACAAACATCGATTTATTAAGTGTTTATTTTCTCAAAGAAAACAAAATATAAACACAATTAAGTGTGGATTAACGCACTTTATTAGCTAAAAATCGTATCATAAAGAGTTTTGAGCTCATCCTTCTTTAAAACTTTAAGAAGCTACTTCATTTATAGCACAATATTAGTGCTGCATCAACCATTCTTGGAAACATTACTAGAGACATTAACTCTTATTTCAGCTTTACTGCATCAACAAACATCGATTTATTAAGTGTTTATTTTCTCAAAGAAAACAAAATATAAACACAAAAAGTGCGAATTAACGCACTTTATTAGCTAAAATTTGTATTATAAAGAGTTTTGAGCTCATCTTTCTTTAAAAATTTAGTACTGCCAGCTAATTCTTTTATTGCACTATATTAGTGCTACAACAACTATTCTTGGAAACATTACTATCGATATTAGTTCTTTCTTTAGTCTAATTTCAGCTTTACTGCATCAACAAACATAGGTTAATTAAATTTTTATTTCCTCAAAGAAAACAAAATATAATAAGAAAAAGTGCGGATTAACGCACTTTATTAGCTACAATTCATATTATAAAGAGTATTGCGCTCATCGTTCTTTAAAACTTTAGTTCTGCCATAGTGCTGCAGCAACCATTCTTGGAAACATTACTATAGACATTAGGTCTTATTTTAGCTTTACTGCATCAACAAACATCGATTAATTAAATGTTTATTTTCTCAAAGAAAACAAAATATAAACACAAAAAGTGCGGATTAACGCACTTTATTAGCTAAAATTCGTATTATAAAGAGTTTTGAGCTCATCTTCTTTAAAACTTTAGTTCTGCCAGCTACTTCTTTTAGAGCACTATATTAGTGCTGCAGCAAACATTCTTAGAAACATTACTATAGACATTAGTTCTTTCTTTAGTCTAATTCCAGCTTGAATGCATCAACAAACATAGGTTAATTAAATGTTTATTTTCTCAAAGAACACAAAATACAAACACAAAAAGTGCGGATTAACGCACTTTATTAGCTAAAATTCGTATTATAAAGAGATTTGAGCTCATCTTTCTTTAAAACCTTTGTTCTGCCAGCTACTTCTTTTATAGCACTATATTAGTGCGGCAGGAACCATTCTTGGAAACATTACTATAGACATTAGGTCTTATTTTAGCTTTACTGCATCAACAAACATCGGTTAATTAAATGTTTATTTTCTCAAAGAAAACAAAATATAAACGCAAAAAGTGCTTGATTAACGCACTTTATTAGCTAAAATTCGTATTATAAAGAGATTTGAGCTCATCTTTCTTTAAAACTTTAGTTCTGCCAGCTACTTCCTTTATAGCACTATATTAGTGCTGCAGGAACCATTCTTGGAAACATTACTATAGACATTAGGTCTTATTTTAGCTTTACTGCATCAACAAACATCGATTAATTAAATGTTTATTTTCGCAAAGAAAACAAAATATAAAAACAAAAAGTGCGGATTAACGCACTTTATTAGTTAAAATTGGTATTATAAAGAGTTTTGAGCTCATCTTTCTTTAAAACTTTAGTTCTGCCTGCTACTTCTTTTATAGCACTATATTAGTGCTGCTCGAACCATTCTTGGAAACATTACTATAGACATTAGGTCTTATTTTAGCTTTACTGCATCAACAAACATCGGTTAATTAAATGTTTATTTTCTCAAAGAAAACAAAATATAAACACAAAAAGTGCGGATTAACACACTTTATTAGTTAAAATTGGTATTGTAAAGAGTTTTGAGCTCATCTTTCTTTAAAACTTTAGTTCTGCCTGCTACTTGTTTTATCGCACTATATTAGTGCTGCTGGACCCATTTTTGGTAACATTACTATAGACATTAGGTCTTATTTTAGCTTTACTGCATCAACAAACATCGATTAATTAAATGTTTATTTTCTCAAAGAAAACAAAATATAAACACAAAAAGTGCGGATTAACGCACTTTATTAGCTAAAATTCGTATTATAAAGAGATTTGAGCTCATCTTCTTTAAAACTTTAGTTCTGCCAGCTACTTCTTTCATAGCACTATATTAGTGCTGCAGCAAACATTCTTAGAAACATTACTATAGACATTAGTTCTTTCTTTAGTCTAATTCCAGCTTGAATGCATCAACAAACATAGGTTAATTAAATGTTTATTTTCTCAAAGAACACAAAATACAAACACAAAAAGTGCGGATTAACGCACTTTATTAGCTAAAATTCGTATTATAAAGAGATTTGAGCTCATATTTCTTTAACACTTTAGTTCTGCCAGCTATTTCCTTTATAGCACTATATTAGTGCTGCAGGAACAATTCTTGGAAACATTACTATAGACATTAGGTCTTATTTTAGCTTTACTGCATCAACAAACATCGGTTAATTAAATGTTTATTTTCTCAAAGAAAACAAAATATAAACGCAAAAAGTGCTTGATTAACGCACTTTATTAGTTAAAATTGGTATTGTAAAGAGTTTTGAGCTCATCTTTCTTTAAAACTTTAGTTCTGCCTGCTACTTCTTTTATAGCACTATAATAGTGCTGCTGGAACCATTCTTGGAAACTTTACTATAGACATTAGGTCTTATTTTAGCTTTACCGCATCAACAAACATCGGTTAATTAAATGTTTATTTTCTTAAAGAAAAGAGAATATAAACACAAAAAGTGCGGATTAACGCACTTTATTAGTTAAAATTGGTATTGTAAAGAGTTTTGAGCTCATCTTTCTTTAAAACTTTAGTTCTGCCTGCTACTTCTTTTATAGCACTATATTAGTGCTGCTGGAACCATTCTTGGAAACATTACTATAGACATTAGGTCTTATTTTAGCTTTACTGCATCAACAAACATCGGTTAATTAAATGTTTATTTTCTCAAAGAAAACAAAATATAAACACAAAAAGTGCAGATTAACACACTTTATTAGTTAAAATTGGTATTGTAAAGAGTTTTGAGCTCATCTTTCTTTAAAACTTTAGTTCTGCCTGCTACTTCTTTTATCGCACTATATTAGCGCTGCTGGAACCATTCTTGGGAACATTACTATAGACATTAGTTCTTTCTTTAGTCTAATTCCAGCTTTACTGCATCAACAAACATAGGTTAATTAAATGTTTATTTTCTCAAAGAACACAAAATACAAACACAAAAAGTGCGGATTATTGCACTTTATTAGTTACAATTTGTATTATAAAGAGATTTGAGCTCATCTTTCTTTAAAACTTTAGTTCTGCGAGCTACTTCCTTTATAGCACTATATTAGTGCTGCAGGAACCATTCTTGGAAACATTACTATAGACATTAGGTCTTATTTTAGCTTTACTGCATCAACAAAAATCGATTAATCAAATGTTTATTTTCTCAAAAAAAACAAAATATAAACACAAAAAGTGCGGATTAACGCACTTTATTAGTTAAAATTGGTATTGTAAAGAGTTTTGAGCTCATCTTTCTTTAAAACTTTAGTTCTGCCTGCTACTTCTTTTATCGTACTATTTTAGTGCTGCTTGAACCATTCTTGGAAACATTACTTTAGACATTAGTTCTTTCTTTAGTCTAATTCCAGCTTGAATGCATCAACAAACATAGGTTAATTAAATGTTTATTTTCTCAAAGAACACAAAATACAAACACAAAAAGTGCGGATTAACGCACTTTATTAGCTAAAATTCGTATTATAAAGAGATTTGAGCTCATCTTTCTTTAAAACCTTAGTTCTGCCAGCTACTTCCTTTATAGCACTATATTAGTGCTGCAGGAACCATTCTTGGAAACATTACTATAGACATTAGGTCTTATTTTAGCTTTACTGCATCAACAAACATCGGTTAATTAAATGTTTATTTTCTCAAAGAAAACAAAATATAAACGCAAAAAGTGCTTGATTAACGCACTTTATTAGCTAAAATTCGTATTATAAAGAGATTTGAGCTCATCTTTCTTTAAAACTTTAGTTCTGCCAGCTACTTCCTTTATAGCACAATATTAGTGCTGCAGGAACCATTCTTGGAAACATTACTATAGACATTAGGTCTTATTTTAGCTTTACTGCATCAACAAACATCGATTAATTAAATGTTTATTTTCGCAAAAAAAACAAAATATAAAAACAAAAAGTGCGGATTAACGCACTTTATTAGTTAAAATTGGTATTATAAAGAGTTTTGAGCTCATCTTTCTTTAAAACTTTAGTTCTGCCTGCTACTTCTTTTATAGCACTATATTAGTGCTGCTCGAACCATTCTTGGAAACATTACTATAGACATTAGATCTTATTTTAGCTTTACTGCATCAACAAACATCGGTTAATTAAATGTTTATTTTCTCAAAGAAAACAAAATATAAACACAAAAAGTGCGGATTAACACACTTTATTAGTTAAAATTGGTATTGTAAAGAGTTTTGAGCTCATCTTTCTTTAAAACTTTAGTTCTGCCTGCTACTTCTTTTATCGTACTATTTTAGTGCTGCTTGAACCATTCTTGGAAACATTACTATAGACATTAGGTCTTATTTTAGCTTTACTGCATCAACAAACATCGATTAATTAAATGTTTTATTTCTCAAAGAAAACAAATATAAAAACAAAAAGTGCGGATTAACTCACTTTATTAGCTAAAATTCGTATTATAAAGAGATTTGAGCTCATATTTCTTTAAAACTTTAGTTCTGCCAGCTATTTCCTTTATAGCACTATATTAGTGCTGCAGGAACAATTCTTGGAAACATTACTATAGACATTAGATCTTATTTTAGCTTTACTGCATCAACAAACATCGGTTAATTAAATGTTTATTTTCTCAAAGAAAACAAAATATAAACACAAAAAGTGCGGATTAACACACTTTATTAGTTAAAATTGGTATTGTAAAGAGTTTTGAGGTCATCTTTCTTTAAAACTTTAGTTCTGCCTGCTACTTGTTTTATCGCACTATATTAGTGCTGCTGGACCCATTTTTGGTAACATTACTATAGACATTAGGTCTTATTTTAGCTTTACTGCATCAACAAACATCGATTAATTAAATGTTTATTTTCTCAAAGAAAACAAAATATAAACACAAAAAGTGCGGATTAACGCACTTTATTAGCTAAAATTCGTATTATAAAGAGATTTGAGCTCATCTTCTTTAAAACTTTAGTTCTGCCAGCTACTTCTTTCATAGCACTATATTAGTGCTGCAGCAAACATTCTTAGAAACATTACTATAGACATTAGTTCTTTCTTTAGTCTAATTCCAGCTTGAATGCATCAACAAACATAGGTTAATTAAATGTTTATTTTCTCAAAGAACACAAAATACAAACACAAAAAGTGCGGATTAACGCACTTTATTAGCTAAAATTCGTATTATAAAGAGATTTGAGCTCATATTTCTTTAAAACTTTAGTTCTGCCAGCTATTTCCTTTATAGCACTATATTAGTGCTGCAGGAACAATTCTTGGAAACATTACTATAGACATTAGGTCTTATTTTAGCTTTACTGCATCAACAAACATCGGTTAATTAAATGTTTATTTTCTCAAAGAAAACAAAATATAAACGCAAAAAGTGCTTGATTAACGCACTTTATTAGTTAAAATTGGTATTGTAAAGAGTTTTGAGCTCATCTTTCTTTAAAACTTTAGTTCTGCCTGCTACTTCTTTTATAGCACTATAATAGTGCTGCTGGAACCATTCTTGGAAACTTTACTATAGACATTAGGTCTTATTTTAGCTTTACCGCATCAACAAACATCGGTTAATTAAATGTTTATTTTCTTAAAGAAAAGAGAATATAAACACAAAAAGTGCGGATTAACGCACTTTATTAGTTAAAATTGGTATTGTAAAGAGTTTTGAGCTCATCTTTCTTTAAAACTTTAGTTCTGCCTGCTACTTCTTTTATAGCACTATATTAGTGCTGCTGGAACCATTCTTGGAAACATTACTATAGACATTAGGTCTTATTTTAGCTTTACTGCATCAACAAACATCGGTTAATTAAATGTTTATTTTCTCAAAGAAAACAAAATATAAACACAAAAAGTGCGGATTAACACACTTTATTAGTTAAAATTGGTATTGTAAAGAGTTTTGAGCTCATCTTTCTTTAAAACTTTAGTTCTGCCTGCTACTTCTTTTGTCGCACTATATTAGCGCTGCTGGAACCATTCTTGGAAACATTACTATAGACATTAGTTCTTTCTTTAGTCTAATTCCAGCTTTACTGCATCAACAAACATAGGTTAATTAAATGTTTATTTTCTCAAAGAACACAAAATACAAACACAAAAAGTGCGGATTATTGCACTTTATTAGTTACAATTTGTATTATAAAGAGATTTGAGCTCATCTTTCTTTAAAACTTTAGTTCTGCGAGCTACTTCCTTTATAGCACTATATTAGTGCTGCAGGAACCATTATTGGAAACATTACTATAGACATTAGGTCTTATTTTAGCTTTACTGCATCAACAAAAATCGATTAATCAAATGTTTATTTTCTCAAAAAAAACAAAATATAAACACAAAAAGTGCGGATTAACGCACTTTATTAGTTAAAATTGGTATTGTAAAGAGTTTTGAGCTCATCTTTCTTTAAAACTTTAGTTCTGCCTGCTACTTCTTTTATCGTACTATTTTAGTGCTACAGCAACCATTCTTGAAAACATTACTATAGACATTAGTTCTTTCTTTAGTCTAATTCCAGCTTGAATGCATCAACAAACATAGGTTAATTAAATGTTTATTTTCTCAAAGAACACAAAATACAAACACAAAAAGTGCGGATTAACGCACTTTATTAGCTAAAATTCGTATTATAAAGAGATTTGAGCTCATCTTTCTTTAAAACCTTAGTTCTGCCAGCTACTTCCTTTATAGCACTATATTAGTGCTGCAGGAACCATTCTTGGAAACATTACTATAGACATTAGGTCTTATTTTAGCTTTACTGCATCAACAAACATCGGTTAATTAAATGTTTATTTTCTCAAAGAAAACAAAATATAAACGCAAAAAGTGCTTGATTAACGCACTTTATTAGCTAAAATTCGTATTATAAAGAGATTTGAGCTCATCTTTCTTTAAAACTTTAGTTCTGCCAGCTACTTCCTTTATAGCACAATATTAGTGCTGCAGGAACCATTCTTGGAAACATTACTATAGACATTAGGTCTTATTTTAGCTTTACTGCATCAACAAACATCGATTAATTAAATGTTTATTTTCGCAAAAAAAACAAAATATAAAAACAAAAAGTGCGGATTAACGCACTTTATTAGTTAAAATTGGTATTATAAAGAGTTTTGAGCTCATCTTTCTTTAAAACTTTAGTTCTGCCTGCTACTTCTTTTATAGCACTATATTAGTGCTGCTCGAACCATTCTTGGAAACATTACTATAGACATTAGATCTTATTTTAGCTTTACTGCATCAACAAACATCGGTTAATTAAATGTTTATTTTCTCAAAGAAAACAAAATATAAACACAAAAAGTGCGGATTAACACACTTTATTAGTTAAAATTGGTATTGTAAAGAGTTTTGAGCTCATCTTTCTTTAAAACTTTAGTTCTGCCTGCTACTTCTTTTATCGTACTATTTTAGTGCTGCTTGAACCATTCTTGGAAACATTACTATAGACATTAGGTCTTATTTTAGCTTTACTGCATCAACAAACATCGATTAATTAAATGTTTATTTTCTCAAAGAAAACAAATATAAAAACAAAAAGTGCGGATTAACTCACTTTATTAGCTAAAATTCGTATTATAAAGAGATTTGAGCTCATATTTCTTTAAAACTTTAGTTCTGCCAGCTATTTCCTTTATAGCACTATATTAGTGCTGCAGGAACAATTCTTGGAAACATTACTATAGACATTAGGTCTTATTTTAGCTTTACTGCATCAACAAACATCGGTTAATTAAATGTTTATTTTCTCAAAGAAAACAAAATATAAACGCAAAAAGTGCTTGATTAACGCACTTTATTAGTTAAAATTGGTATTGTAAAGAGTTTTGAGCTCATCTTTCTTTAAAACTTTAGTTCTGCCTGCTACTTCTTTTATAGCACTATAATAGTGCTGCTGGAACCATTCTTGGAAACTTTACTATAGACATTAGGTCTTATTTTAGCTTTACCGCATCAACAAACATCGGTTAATTAAATGTTTATTTTCTTAAAGAAAAGAGAATATAAACACAAAAAGTGCGGATTAACGCACTTTATTAGTTAAAATTGGTATTGTAAAGAGTTTTGAGCTCATCTTTCTTTAAAACTTTAGTTCTGCATGCTACTTCTTTTATAGCACTATATTAGTGCTGCTAGAACCATTCTTGGAAACATTACTATAGACATTAGGTCTTATTTTAGCTTTACTGCATCAAGAAACATCGGTTAATTAAATGTTTATTTTCTCAAAGAAAACAAAATATAAACACAAAAAGTGCGGATTAACACACTTTATTAGTTAAAATTGGTATTGTAAAGAGTTTTGAGCTCGTCTTTCTTTAAAACTTTAGTTCTGCCTGCTACTTCTTTTATCGCACTATATTAGCGCTGCTAGAACCATTCTTGGGAACATTACTATAGACATTAGTTCTTTCTTTAGTCTAATTCCAGCTTTACTGCATCAACAAACATAGGTTAATTAAATGTTTATTTTCTCAAAGAACACAAAATACAAACACAAAAAGTGCGGATTAATGCACTTTATTAGTTACAATTTGTATTATAAAGAGATTTGAGCTCATCTTTCTTTAAAACTTTAGTTCTGCGAGCTACTTCCTTTATAGCACTATATTAGTGCTGCAGGAACCATTCTTGGAAACATTACTATAGACATTAGGTCTTATTTTAGCTTTACTGCATCAACAAAAATCGATTAATCAAATGTTTATTTTCTCAAAAAAAACAAAATATAAACACAAAAAGTGCGGATTAACGCACTTTATTAGTTAAAATTGGTATTGTAAAGAGTTTTGAGCTCATCTTTCTTTAAAACTTTAGTTCTGCCTGCTACTTCTTTTATCGTACTATTTTAGTGCTGCTTGAACCATTCTTGGAAACATTACTTTAGACATTAGTTCTTTCTTTAGTCTAATTCCAGCTTGAATGCATCAACAAACATAGGTTAATTAAATGTTTATTTTCTCAAAGAACACAAAATACAAACACAAAAAGTGCGGATTAACGCACTTTATTAGCTAAAATTCGTATTATAAAGAGATTTGAGCTCATCTTTCTTTAAAACCTTAGTTCTGCCAGCTACTTCCTTTATAGCACTATATTAGTGCTGCAGGAACCATTCTTGGAAACATTACTATAGACATTAGGTCTTATTTTAGCTTTACTGCATCAACAAACATCGGTTAATTAAATGTTTATTTTCTCAAAGAAAACAAAATATAAACGCAAAAAGTGCTTGATTAACGCACTTTATTAGCTAAAATTCGTATTATAAAGAGATTTGAGCTCATCTTTCTTTAAAACTTTAGTTCTGCCAGCTACTTCCTTTATAGCACAATATTAGTGCTGCAGGAACCATTCTTGGAAACATTACTATAGACATTAGGTCTTATTTTAGCTTTACTGCATCAACAAACATCGATTAATTAAATGTTTATTTTCGCAAAAAAAACAAAATATAAAAACAAAAAGTGCGGATTAACGCACTTTATTAGTTAAAATTGGTATTATAAAGAGTTTTGAGCTCATCTTTCTTTAAAACTTTAGTTCTGCCTGCTACTTCTTTTATAGCACTATATTAGTGCTGCTCGAACCATTCTTGGAAACATTACTATAGACATTAGATCTTATTTTAGCTTTACTGCATCAACAAACATCGGTTAATTAAATGTTTATTTTCTCAAAGAAAACAAAATATAAACACAAAAAGTGCGGATTAACACACTTTATTAGTTAAAATTGGTATTGTAAAGAGTTTTGAGCTCATCTTTCTTTAAAACTTTAGTTCTGCCTGCTACTTCTTTTATCGTACTATTTTAGTGCTGCTTGAACCATTCTTGGAAACATTACTATAGACATTAGGTCTTATTTTAGCTTTACTGCATCAACAAACATCGATTAATTAAATGTTTATTTTCTCAAAGAAAACAAAATATAAACACAAAAAGTGCGGATTAACGCACTTTATTAGCTAAAATTCGTATTATAAAGAGATTTGAGCTCATCTTCTTTAAAACTTTAGTTCTGCCAGCTACTTCTTTCATAGCACTATATTAGTGCTGCAGCAAACATTCTTAGAAACATTACTATAGACATTAATTCTTTCTTTAGTCTAATTCCAGCTTGAATGCATCAACAAACATAGGTTAATTAAATGTTTATTTTCTCAAAGAACACAAAATACAAAGACAAAAAGTGTGGATTAACACACTTTATTAGTTAAAATTGGTATTGTAAAGAGTTTTGAGCTCATCTTTCTTTAAAACTTTAGTTCTGCCAGCTACTTCTTTCATAGCACTATATTAGTGCTGCTCGAACCATTCTTGGAAACATTACTATAGACATTAGGTCTTATTTTAGCTTTACTGCATCAACAAACATCGGTTAATTAAATGTTTATTTTCTCAAAGAAAACAAAATATAAACACAAAAAGTGCGGATTAACACACTTTATTAGTTAAAATTGGTATTGTAAAGAGTTTTGAGCTCATCTTTCTTTAAGACTTTAATTCTGCATGCTACTTCTTTTATAGCACTAGATTAGTGCTGCTAGAACCATTCTTGGAAACATTACTATAGACATTAGGTCTTATTTTAGCTTTACTGCATCAAGAAACATCGGTTAATTAAATGTTTATTTTCTCAAAGAAAACAAAATATAAACACAAAAAGTGCAGATTAACACACTTTATTAGTTAAAATTGGTATTGTAAAGAGTTTTGAGCTCGTCTTTCTTTAAAACTTTAGTTCTGCCTGCTACTTCTTTTATCGCACTATATTAGCGCTGCTAGAACCATTCTTGGGAACATTACTATAGACATTAGTTCTTTCTTTAGTCTAATTCCAGCTTTACTGCATCAACAAACATAGGTTAATTAAATGTTTATTTTCTCAAAGAACACAAAATACAAACACAAAAAGTGCGGATTAATGCACTTTATTAGTTACAATTTGTATTATAAAGAGATTTGAGCTCATCTTTCTTTAAAACTTTAGTTCTGCGAGCTACTTCCTTTATAGCACTATATTAGTGCTGCAGGAACCATTCTTGGAAACATTACTATAGACATTAGGTCTTATTTTAGCTTTACTGCATCAACAAAAATCGATTAATCAAATGTTTATTTTCTCAAAAAAAACAAAATATAAACACAAAAAGTGCGGATTAACGCACTTTATTAGTTAAAATTGGTATTGTAAAGAGTTTTGAGCTCATCTTTCTTTAAAACTTTAGTTCTGCCTGCTACTTCTTTTATCGTACTATTTTAGTGCTGCTTGAACCATTCTTGGAAACATTACTTTAGACATTAGTTCTTTCTTTAGTCTAATTCCAGCTTGAATGCATCAACAAACATAGGTTAATTAAATGTTTATTTTCTCAAAGAACACAAAATACAAACACAAAAAGTGCGGATTAACGCACTTTATTAGCTAAAATTCGTATTATAAAGAGATTTGAGCTCATCTTTCTTTAAAACCTTAGTTCTGCCAGCTACTTCCTTTATAGCACTATATTAGTGCTGCAGGAACCATTCTTGGAAACATTACTATAGACATTAGGTCTTATTTTAGCTTTACTGCATCAACAAACATCGGTTAATTAAATGTTTATTTTCTCAAAGAAAACAAAATATAAACGCAAAAAGTGCTTGATTAACGCACTTTATTAGCTAAAATTCGTATTATAAAGAGATTTGAGCTCATCTTTCTTTAAAACTTTAGTTCTGCCAGCTACTTCCTTTATAGCACAATATTAGTGCTGCAGGAACCATTCTTGGAAACATTACTATAGACATTAGGTCTTATTTTAGCTTTACTGCATCAACAAACATCGATTAATTAAATGTTTATTTTCGCAAAAAAAACAAAATATAAAAACAAAAAGTGCGGATTAACGCACTTTATTAGTTAAAATTGGTATTATAAAGAGTTTTGAGCTCATCTTTCTTTAAAACTTTAGTTCTGCCTGCTACTTCTTTTATAGCACTATATTAGTGCTGCTCGAACCATTCTTGGAAACATTACTATAGACATTAGATCTTATTTTAGCTTTACTGCATCAACAAACATCGGTTAATTAAATGTTTATTTTCTCAAAGAAAACAAAATATAAACACAAAAAGTGCGGATTAACACACTTTATTAGTTAAAATTGGTATTGTAAAGAGTTTTGAGCTCATCTTTCTTTAAAACTTTAGTTCTGCCTGCTACTTCTTTTATCGTACTATTTTAGTGCTGCTTGAACCATTCTTGGAAACATTACTATAGACATTAGGTCTTATTTTAGCTTTACTGCATCAACAAACATCGATTAATTAAATGTTTATTTTCTCAAAGAAAACAAAATATAAACACAAAAAGTGCGGATTAACGCACTTTATTAGCTAAAATTCGTATTATAAAGAGATTTGAGCTCATCTTCTTTAAAACTTTAGTTCTGCCAGCTACTTCTTTCATAGCACTATATTAGTGCTGCAGCAAACATTCTTAGAAACATTACTATAGACATTAGTTCTTTCTTTAGTCTAATTCCAGCTTGAATGCATCAACAAACATAGGTTAATTAAATGTTTATTTTCTCAAAGAACACAAAATACAAAGACAAAAAGTGTGGATTAACACACTTTATTAGCGAAAATTCGTATTATAAAGAGTTTGAGCTCATCTTTCTTTAAAACTTTAGTTCTGCCTGCTACTTCTTTTATCGCACTATATTAGTGCTGCTGGACCCATTCTTGGAAACATTACTATAGACATTAGGTCTTATTTTAGCTTTACTGCATCAACAAACATCGATTAATTAAATGTTTATTTTCTCAAAGAAAACAAAATATAAACACAAAAAGTGCGGATTAACGCACTTTATTAGCTAAAATTCGTATTATAAAGAGATTTGAGCTCATCTTCTTTAAAACTTTAGTTCTGCCAGCTACTTCTTTCATAGCACTATATTAGTGCTGCAGCAAACATTCTTAGAAACATTACTATAGACATTAGTTCTTTCTTTAGTCTAATTCCAGCTTGAATGCATCAACAAACATAGGTTAATTAAATGTTTATTTTCTCAAAGAACACAAAATACAAACACAAAAAGTGCGGATTAACGCACTTTATTAGCTAAAATTCGTATTATAAAGAGATTTGAGCTCATCTTTCTTTAAAACTTTAGTTCTGCCAGCTATTTCTTTTATAGCACTATATTAGTGCTGCAGGAACCATTCTTGGAAACATTACTATAGACATTAGGTCTTATTTTAGCTTTACTGCATCAACAAAAATCGATTAATCAAATGTTTATTTTCTCAAAAAAAAACAAATAATAAAAACAAAAAGTGCGGATTAACGCACTTTATTAGTTAAAATTGGCATTGTAAAGAGTTTTGAGCTCATCTTTTTTTAAAACTTTAGTTCTGCCTGCTACTTCTTTTATCGTACTATTTTAGTGCTGCTTGAACCATGCTTGGAAACATTACTATAGACATTAGGTCTTATTTTAGCTTTACTGCATCAACAAACATCGATTAATTAAATGTTTATTTTCGCAAAGAAAACAAAATATAAAAACAAAAAGTGCGGATTAACGCACTTTATTAGTTGAAATTGGTATTATAAAGAGTTTTGAGCTCATCTTTCTTTAAAACTTTAGTTCTGCCTGCTACTTCTTTTATAGCACTATATTAGTGCTGCTCGAACCATTCTTGGAAACATTACTATAGACATTAGGTCTTATTTTAGCTTTACTGCATCAACAAACATCGGTTAATTAAATGTTTATTTTCTCAAAGAAAACAAAATATAAAC
Organism: Aurelia coerulea; assembly: GCA_039566865.1. Classification (NCBI taxonomy): domain Eukaryota; kingdom Metazoa; phylum Cnidaria; class Scyphozoa; order Semaeostomeae; family Ulmaridae; genus Aurelia; species Aurelia coerulea. The sequence goes on from CM076943.1 coordinate 34,715,448, forward strand.
ACAAAAAGTGCGGATTAACACACTTTATTAGTTAAAATTGGTATTGTAAAGAGTTTTGAGCTCATCTTTCTTTAAAACTTTAGTTCTGCCTGCTACTTCTTTTATCGCACTATATTAGTGCTGATGGAACCATTCTTAGAAACATTAATAGTATTGTTAGTGTAATAGTAATAGTATAATAGTAATAGTAATGTTAATGTAATAGACATTAGGTCTTATTTTAGCTTTACTGCATCAACAAACATCGGTTAATTAAATGTTTGTTTTCTCAAAGAAAACAAAATATAAACAAAAAAAGTGCGGATTAACGCACTTTATTAGCTAAATTTCGTATTATAAAGAGATTTGAGCTCATCTTCTTTAAAACTTTAGTTCTGCCAGCTACTTCTTTCATAGCACTATATTAGTGCTGCAGCAAACATTCTTAGAAACATTACTATAGACATTAGTTCTTTCTTTAGTCTAATTCCAGCTTGAATGCATCAACAAACATAGGTTAATTAAATGTTTATTTTCTCAAAGAACACAAAATACAAACACAAAAAGTGCGGATTAACGCACTTTATTAGCTAAAATTCGTATTATAAAGAGATTTGAGCTCATCTTTCTTTAAAACTTTAGTTCTGCCAGCTACTTCCTTTATAGCACTATATTAGTGCTGCAGGAACCATTCTAGGAAACATTACTATAGACATTAGGTCTTATTTTAGCTTTACTGCATCAACAAACATCGATTAATTAAATGTTTATTTTCGCAAAGAAAACAAAATATAAAAACAAAAAGTGCGGATTAACGCACTTTATTAGTTAAAATTGGTATTATAAAGAGTTTTGAGCTCATCTTTCTTTAAAACTTTAGTTCTGCCTGCTACTTCTTTTATAGCACTATATTATTGCTGCTCGAACCATTCTTGGAAACATTACTATAGACATTAGATCTTATTTTAGCTTTACTGCATCAACAAACATCGGTTAATTAAATGTTTATTTTCTCAAAGAAAACAAAATATAAACACAAAAAGTGCGGATTAACACACTTTATTAGTTAAAATTGGTATTGTAAAGAGTTTTGAGCTCATCTTTCTTTAAAACTTTAGTTCTGCCTGCTACTTCTTTTATCGCACTATATTAGTGCTGCTGGACCCATTCTTGGAAACATTACTATAGACATTAGGTCTTATTTTAGCTTTACTGCATCAACAAACATCGATTAATTAAATGTTTATTTTCTCAAAGAAAACAAAATATAAACACAAAAAGTGCGGATTAACGCACTTTATTAGCTAAAATTCGTATTATAAAGAGATTTGAGCTCATCTTCTTTAAAACTTTAGTTCTGCCAGCTACTTCTTTCATAGCACTATATTAGTGCTGCAGCAAACATTCTTAGAAACATTACTATAGACATTAGTTCTTTCTTTAGTCTAATTCCAGCTTGAATGCATCAACAAACATAGGTTAATTAAATGTTTATTTTCTCAAAGAACACAAAATACAAACACAAAAAGTGCGGATTAACGCACTTTATTAGCTAAAATTCGTATTATAAAGAGATTTGAGCTCATCTTTCTTTAAAACTTTAGTTCTGCCAGCTACTTCCTTTATAGCACTATATTAGTGCTGCAGGAACCATTCTTGGAAACATTACTATAGACATTAGGTCTTATTTTAGCTTTACTGCATCAACAAACATCGGTTAATTAAATGTTTATTTTCTCAAAGAAAACAAAATATAAACGCAAAAAGTGCTTGATTAACGCACTTTATTAGTTAATATTGGTATTGTAAAGAGTTTTGAGCTCATCTTTCTTTAAAACTTTAGTTCTGCCTGCTACTTCTTTTATAGCACTATAATAGTGCTGCTGGAACCATTCTTGGAAACTTTACTATAGACATTAGGTCTTATTTTAGCTTTACCGCATCAACAAACATCGGTTAATTAAATGTTTATTTTCTTAAAGAAAAGAGAATATAAACACAAAAAGTGCGGATTAACGCACTTTATTAGTTAAAATTGGTATTGTAAAGAGTTTTGAGCTCATCTTTCTTTAAAACTTTAGTTCTGCCTGCTACTTCTTTTATAGCACTATATTAGTGCTGCTGGAACCATTCTTGGAAACATTACTATAGACATTAGGTATTATTTTAGCTACATCGATTAATTAAATGTTTATTTTCTCAAAGAAAACAAATATAAAAACAAAAAGTGCGGATTAACTCACTTTATTAGCTAAAATTCGTATTATAAAGAGATTTGAGCTCATCTTTCTTTAAAACTTTAGTTCTGCCAGCTACTTCTTTCATAGCACTATATTAGTGCTGCTCGAACCATTCTTGGAAACATTACTATAGACATTAGGTCTTATTTTAGCTTTACTGCATCAACAAACATCGGTTAATTAAATGTTTATTTTCTCAAAGAAAACAAAATATAAACACAAAAAGTGCGGATTAACACACTTTATTAGTTAAAATTGGTATTGTAAAGAGTTTTGAGCTCATCTTTCTTTAAAACTTTAGTTCTGCCTGCTACTTCTTTTGTCGCACTATATTAGCGCTGCTGGAACCATTCTTGGAAACATTACTATAGACATTAGTTCTTTCTTTAGTCTAATTCCAGCTTTACTGCATCAACAAACATAGGTTAATTAAATGTTTATTTTCGCAAAGAACACAAAATACAAACACAAAAAGTGCGGATTAATGCACTTTATTAGTTACAATTTGTATTATAAAGAGATTTGAGCTCATCTTTCTTTAAAACTTTAGTTCTGCGAGCTACTTCCTTTATAGCACTATATTAGTGCTGCAGGAACCATTCTTGGAAACATTACTATAGACATTATGTCTTATTTTAGCTTTACTGCATCAACAAAAATCGATTAATCAAATGTTTATTTTCTCAAAAAAAACAAAATATAAACACAAAAAGTGCGGATTAACGCACTTTATTAGTTAAAATTGGTATTGTAAAGAGTTTTGAGCTCATCTTTCTTTAAAACTTTAGTTCTGCCTGCTACTTCTTTTATCGTACTATTTTAGTGCTGCTTGAACCATTCTTGGAAACATTACTATAGACATTAGGTCTTATTTTAGCTTTACTGCATCAACAAACATCGATTAATTAAATGTTTATTTTCGCAAAGAAAACAAAATATAAAAACAAAAAGTGCGGATTAACGCACTTTATTAGTTAAAATTGGTATTATAAAGAGTTTTGAGCTCATCTTTCTTTAAAACTTTAGTTCTGCCTGCTACTTCTTTTATAGCACTATATTATTGCTGCTCGAACCATTCTTGGAAACATTACTATAGACATTAGATCTTATTTTAGCTTTACTGCATCAACAAACATCGGTTAATTAAATGTTTATTTTCTCAAAGAAAACAAAATATAAACACAAAAAGTGCTTGATTAACGCATTTTATTAGTTAAAATTGGTATTGTAAAGAGTTTTTAGCTCATCTTTTCTTAAAACTTTAGTTCTGCCTGCTACTTCTTTTATAGCACTATAATAGTGCTGCTGGAACCATTCTTGGAAACTTTACTATAGACATTAGGTCTTATTTTAGCTTTACCGCATCAACAAACATCGGTTAATTAAATGTTTATTTTCTTAAAGAAAAGAGAATATAAACACAAAAAGTGCGGATTAACGCACTTTATTAGTTAAAATTGGTATTGTAAAGAGTTTTGAGCTCATCTTTCTTTAAAACTTTAGTTCTGCCTGCTACTTCTTTTATAGCACTATATTAGTGCTGCTGGAACCATTCTTGGAAACATTACTATAGACATTAGGTATTATTTTAGCTACATCGATTAATTAAATGTTTATTTTCTCAAAGAAAACAAATATAAAAACAAAAAGTGCGGATTAACTCACTTTATTAGCTAAAATTCGTATTATAAAGAGATTTGAGCTCATCTTTCTTTAAAACTTTAGTTCTGCCAGCTACTTCTTTCATAGCACTATATTAGTGCTGCTCGAACCATTCTTGGAAACATTACTATAGACATTAGGTCTTATTTTAGCTTTACTGCATCAACAAACATCGGTTAATTAAATGTTTATTTTCTCAAAGAAAACAAAATATAAACACAAAAAGTGCGGATTAACACACTTTATTAGTTAAAATTGGTATTGTAAAGAGTTTTGAGCTCATCTTTCTTTAAAACTTTAGTTCTGCCTGCTACTTCTTTTGTCGCACTATATTAGCGCTGCTGGAACCATTCTTGGAAACATTACTATAGACATTAGTTCTTTCTTTAGTCTAATTCCAGCTTTACTGCATCAACAAACATAGGTTAATTAAATGTTTATTTTCGCAAAGAACACAAAATACAAACACAAAAAGTGCGGATTAATGCACTTTATTAGTTACAATTTGTATTATAAAGAGATTTGAGCTCATCTTTCTTTAAAACTTTAGTTCTGCGAGCTACTTCCTTTATAGCACTATATTAGTGCTGCAGGAACCATTCTTGGAAACATTACTATAGACATTAGGTCTTATTTTAGCTTTACTGCATCAACAAAAATCGATTAATCAAATGTTTATTTTCTCAAAAAAAACAAAATATAAACACAAAAAGTGCGGATTAACGCACTTTATTAGTTAAAATTGGTATTGTAAAGAGTTTTGAGCTCATCTTTCTTTAAAACTTTAGTTCTGCCTGCTACTTCTTTAATCGTACTATTTTAGTGCTGCTTGAACCATTCTTGGAAACATTACTATAGACATTAGCTCTTATTTTAGCTTTACTGCATCAACAAACATCGATTAATTAAATGTTTATTTTCGCAAAGAAAACAAAATATAAAAACAAAAAGTGCGGATTAACGCACTTTATTAGTTAAAATTGGTATTATAAAGAGTTTTGAGCTCATCTTTCTTTAAAACTTTAGTTCTGCCTGCTACTTCTTTTATAGCACTATATTATTGCTGCTCGAACCATTCTTGGAAACATTACTATAGACATTGGATCTTATTTTAGCTTTACTTAATCAACAAACATCGGTTAATTAAATGTTTATTTTCTCAAAGAAAACAAAATATAAACGCAAAAAGTGCTTGATTAACGCATTTTATTAGTTAAAATTGGTATTGTAAAGAGTTTTTAGCTCATCTTTCTTTAAAACTTTAGTTCTGCCTGCTACTTCTTTTATAGCACTATAATAGTGCTGCTGGAACCATTCTTGGAAACTTTACTACAGACATTAGGTCTTATTTTAGCTTTACCGCATCAACAAACATCGGTTAATTAAATGTTTATTTTCTTAAAGAAAAGAGAATATAAACACAAAAAGTGCGGATTAACGCACTTTATTAGTTAAAATTGGTATTGTAAAGAGTTTTGAGCTCATCTTTCTTTAAAACTTTAGTTCTGCCTGCTACTTCTTTTATCGCACTATATTAGCGCTGCTGGAACCATTCTTGGAAACATTACTATAGACATTAGGTCTTATTTTAGCTTACTGCATCAACAAACATCGATTAATTAAATGTTTATTTTCTCAAAGAAAACAAAATATAAACGCAAAAAGTGCGGATTAACGCACTTTATTAGCTAAAATTCGTATTATAAAGAGATTTGAGCTCATCTTCTTTAAAACGTTAGTTCTGCCAGCTACTTCTTTCATAGCACTATATTAGTGCTGCAGCAAACATTCTTAGAAACATTACTATAGACATTAGTTCTTTCTTTAGTCTAATTCCAGCTTGAATGCATCAACAAACATAGGTTAATTAAATGTTTATTTTCTCAAAGAACACAAAATACAAACACAAAAAGTGCGGATTAACGCACTTTATTAGCTAAAATTCGTATTATAAAGAGATTTGAGCTCATCTTTCTTTAAAACTTTAGTTCTGCCAGCTACTTCTTTTATAGCACTATATTAGTGCTACAGGAACCATTCTTGGAAACATTACTATAGACATTAGGTCTTATTTTAGCTTTACTGCATCAACAAACATCGGTTAATTAAATGTTTATTTTCTCAAAGAAAACAAAATATAAACACAAAAAGTGCGGATTAACACACTTTATTAGTTAAAATTGGTATTGTAAAGAGTTTTGAGCTCATCTTTCTTTAAAACTTTAGTTCTGCCTGCTACTTCTTTTATCGCACTATATTAGCGCTGCTGGAACCATTCTTGGGAACATTACTATAGACATTAGTTCTTTCTTTAGTCTAATTCCAGCTTTACTGCATCAACAAACATAGGTTAATTAAATGTTTATTTTCTCAAAGAACACAAAATACAAACACAAAAAGTGCGGATTAATGCACTTTATTAGTTACAATTTGTATTATAAAGAGATTTGAGCTCATCTTTCTTTAAAACTTTAGTTCTGCGAGCTACTTCCTTTATAGCACTATATTAGTGCTGCAGGAACCATTCTTGGAAACATTACTATAGACATTAGGTCTTATTTTAGCTTTACTGCATCAACAAAAATCGATTAATCAAATGTTTATTTTCTCAAAAAAAACAAAATATAAACACAAAAAGTGCGGATTAACGCACTTTATTAGTTAAAATTGGTATTGTAAAGAGTTTTGAGCTCATCTTTCTTTAAAACTTTAGTTCTGCCTGCTACTTCTTTTATCGTACTATTTTAGTGCTGCTTGAACCATTCTTGGAAACATTACTATAGACATTAGGTCTTATTTTAGCTTTACTGCATCAACAAACATCGATTAATTAAATGTTTATTTTCGCAAAGAAAACAAAATATAAAAACAAAAAGTGCGGATTAACGCACTTTATTAGCTAAAATTCGTATTATAAAGAGATTTGAGCTCATCTTCTTTAAAACTTTAGTTCTGCCAGCTACTTCTTTCATAGCACTATATTAGTGCTGCAGCAAACATTCTTAGAAACATTACTATAGACGTTAGTTCTTTCTTTAGTCTAATTCCAGCTTGAATGCATCAACAAACATAGGTTAATTAAATGTTTATTTTCTCAAAGAACACAAAATACAAACACAAAAAGTGCGGATTAACGCACTTTATTAGCTAAAATTCGTATTATAAAGAGTTTTGAGCTCATCTTTTTTTTAAACTTTAGTTCTGCCAGCTACTTCTTTTATAGCACTATATTAGTGCTGCAGCAACCATTCTTGGAAACATTACTATAGACATTAGGTCTTATTTTAGCTTTACTGCATCAACAAACATCGGTTAATTAAATGTTTATTTTCTCAAAGAAAACAAAATATAAACGCAAAAAGTGCTTGATTAACGCACTTTATTAGTTAAAATTGGTATTGTAAAGAGTTTTGAGCTCATCTTTCTTTAAAACTTTAGTTCTGCCTGCTACTTCTTTTATAGCACTATAATAGTGCTGCTGGAACCATTCTTGGAAACTTTACTATAGACATTAGGTCTTATTTTAGCTTTACCGCATCAACAAACATCGGTTAATTAAATGTTTATTTTCTTAAAGAAAAGAGAATATAAACACAAAAAGTGCGGATTAACACACTTTATTAGTTAAAATTGGTATTGTAAAGAGTTTTGAGCTCATCTTTCTTTAAAACTTTAGTTCTGCCTGCTACTTCTTTTGTCGCACTATATTAGCGCTGCTGGAACCATTCTTGGAAACATTACTATAGACATTAGTTCTTTCTTTAGTCTAATTCCAGCTTTACTGCATCAACAAACATAGGTTAATTAAATGTTTATTTTCGCAAAGAACACAAAATACAAACACAAAAAGTGCGGATTAACGCACTTTATTAGTTACAATTTGTATTATAAAGAGATTTTTGCTCATCTTTCTTTAAAACTTTAGTTCTGCGAGCTACTTCTTTCATCGCACTATATTAGTGCTGCTGGAACCATTCTTGGAAACATTACTATAGACATTAAGTCTTATTTTAGCTTTACTGCATCAACAAACATAGGTTAATTAAATGTTTATTTTCTCAAAGAAAACAATATATATACACAAAAAGTGTGGATTAACGCACTTTATTAGATAAAATTCGTATTATAAAGAGATTTGAGCTCATCTTTCTTTAAAACTTTAGTTCTGCCAGCTACTTCTTTCATAGCACTATATTAGTGCTGCTCGAACCATTCTTGGAAACATTACTATAGACATTAGGTCTTATTTTAGCTTACTGCATCAACAAACATCGATTAATTAAATGTTTATTTTCTCAAAAAAAAACAAAATATAAACACAAAAAGTGCGGATTAACGCACTTTATTAATTAAAATTGTTTTTGTAAAGAGTTTTGAGCTAATCTTTCTTTAAAACTTTAGTTCTGCCTGCTACTTCTTTTATCGCACTATATTAGTGCTGCTGGAACCATTCTTGGAAGCATTACTATAGACATTAGGTCTTATTTTAGCTTTACTGCATCAACAAACATAGGTTAATTAAATGTTTATTTTCTCAAAGAAAACAAAATATAAAAACAAAAAGTGCGGATTAACGCACTTTATTAGCTAAAATTCGTATTATAAAGAGATTTGAGCTCATCTTTCTTTAAAACTTTAGTTCTGCCTGCTACTTCTTTTATCGCACTATATTAGTGCTGCTGGAACCATTCTTCGAAACATTACTATAGACATTAGGTCTTATTTTAGCTTTACTGCATCAACAAACATCGATTAATTAAATGTTTATTTTCGCAAAGAAAACAAAATATAAAAACAAAAAGTGCGGATTAACGCACTTTATTAGTTAAAATTGGTATTATAAAGAGATTTGGGCTCATCTTCTTTAAAACTTTAGTTCTGCCAGCTACTTCTTTCATAGCACTATATTAGTGCTGCAGCAAACATTCTTAGAAACATTACTATAGACATTAGTTCTTTCTTTAGTCTAATTCCAGCTTGAATGCATCAACAAACATAGGTTAATTAAATGTTTATTTTCTCAAAGAACACAAGATACAAACACAAAAAGTGCGGATTAACGCACTTTATTAGCTAAAATTCGTATTATAAAGAGATTTGAGCTCATCTTTCTTTAAAACTTTAGTTCTGCCAGCTACTTCCTTTATAGCACTATATTAGTGCTGCAGGAACCATTCTTGGAAACATTACTATAGACATTAGGTCTTATTTTAGCTTTACTGCATCAACAAAAATCGATTAATCAAATGTTTATTTTCTCAAAAAAAACAAAATATAAACACAAAAAGTGCGGATTAACGCACTTTATTAGTTAAAATTGGTATTGTAAAGAGTTTTGAGCTCATCTTTCTTTAAAACTTTAGTTCTGCCTGCTACTTCTTTTATCGTACTATTTTAGTGCTGCTTGAACCATTCTTGGAAACATTACTATAGACATTAGGTCTTATTTTAGCTTTACTGCATCAACAAACATCGATTAATTAAATGTTTATTTTCTCAAAGTAAGCAAAATTAAACACAAAAAGTGCGGATTAACACACTTTATTAGTTAAAATTGGTATTGTAAAGAGTTTTGAGCTCATCTTTCTTTAAAACTTTAGTTCTGCCTGCTACTTCTTTTATCGCACTATATTAGTGCTGCTGGACCCATTCTTGGAAACATTACTATAGACATTAGGTCTTATTTTAGCTTTACTGCATCAACAAACATCGATTAATTAAATGTTTATTTTCTCAAAGAAAACAAAATATAAACACAAAAAGTGCGGATTAACGCACTTTATTAGCTAAAATTCGTATTATAAAGAGATTTGAGCTCATCTTCTTTAAAACTTTAGTTCTGCCAGCTACTTCTTTCATAGCACTATATTAGTGCTGCAGCAAACATTCTTAGAAACATTACTATAGACATTAGTTCTTTCTTTAGTCTAATTCCAGCTTGAATGCATCAACAAACATAGGTTAATTAAATGTTTATTTTCTCAAAGAACACAAAATACAAACACAAAAAGTGCGGATTAACGCACTTTATTAGCTAAAATTCGTATTATAAAGAGATTTGAGCTCATCTTTCTTTAAAACTTTAGTTCTGCCAGCTACTTCCTTTATAGCACTATATTAGTGCTGCAGGAACCATTCTTGGAAACATTACTATAGACATTAGGTCTTATTTTAGCTTTACTGCATCAACAAACATCGGTTAATTAAATGTTTATTTTCTCAAAGAAAACAAAATATAAACGCAAAAAGTGCTTGATTAACGCACTTTATTAGTTAAAATTGGTATTGTAAAGAGTTTTGAGCTCATCTTTCTTTAAAACTTTAGTTCTGCCTGCTACTTCTTTTATAGCACTATAATAGTGCTGCTGGAACCATTCTTGGAAACTTTACTATAGACATTAGGTCTTATTTTAGCTTTACCGCATCAACAAACATCGGTTAATTAAATGTTTATTTTCTTAAAGAAAAGAGAATATAAACACAAAAAGTGCGGATTAACACACTTTATTAGTTAAAATTGGTATTGTAAAGAGTTTTGAGCTCATCTTTCGTTAAAACTTTAGTTCTGCCTGCTACTTCTTTTGTCGCACTATATTAGCGCTGCTGGAACCATTCTTGGAAACATTACTATAGACATTAGTTCTTTCTTTAGTCTAATTCCAGCTTTACTGCATCAACAAACATAGGTTAATTAAATGTTTATTTTCGCAAAGAACACAAAATACAAACACAAAAAGTGCGGATTAACGCACTTTATTAGTTACAATTTGTATTATAAAGAGATTTTTGCTCATCTTTCTTTAAAACTTTAGTTCTGCGAGCTACTTCTTTCATCGCACTATATTAGTGCTGCTGGAACCATTCTTGGAAACATTACTATAGACATTAAGTCTTATTTTAGCTTTACTGCATCAACAAACATAGGTTAATTAAATGTTTATTTTCTCAAAGAAAACAATATATATACACAAAAAGTGTGGATTAACGCACTTTATTAGATAAAATTCGTATTATAAAGAGATTTGAGCTCATCTTTCTTTAAAACTTTAGTTCTGCCAGCTACTTCTTTCATAGCACTATATTAGTGCTGCTCGAACCATTCTTGGAAACATTACTATAGACATTAGGTCTTATTTTAGCTTACTGCATCAACAAACATCGATTAATTAAATGTTTATTTTCTCAAAAAAAAACAAAATATAAACACAAAAAGTGCGGATTAACGCACTTTATTAATTAAAATTGTTTTTGTAAAGAGTTTTGAGCTAATCTTTCTTTAAAACTTTAGTTCTGCCTGCTACTTCTTTTATCGCACTATATTAGTGCTGCTGGAACCATTCTTGGAAGCATTACTATAGACATTAGGTCTTATTTTAGCTTTACTGCATCAACAAACATAGGTTAATTAAATGTTTATTTTCTCAAAGAAAACAAAATATAAAAACAAAAAGTGCGGATTAACGCACTTTATTAGCTAAAATTCGTATTATAAAGAGATTTGAGCTCATCTTTCTTTAAAACTTTAGTTCTGCCTGCTACTTCTTTTATCGCACTATATTAGTGCTGCTGGAACCATTCTTCGAAACATTACTATAGACATTAGGTCTTATTTTAGCTTTACTGCATCAACAAACATCGATTAATTAAATGTTTATTTTCGCAAAGAAAACAAAATATAAAAACAAAAAGTGCGGATTAACGCACTTTATTAGTTAAAATTGGTATTATAAAGAGATTTGGGCTCATCTTCTTTAAAACTTTAGTTCTGCCAGCTACTTCTTTCATAGCACTATATTAGTGCTGCAGCAAACATTCTTAGAAACATTACTATAGACATTAGTTCTTTCTTTAGTCTAATTCCAGCTTGAATGCATCAACAAACATAGGTTAATTAAATGTTTATTTTCTCAAAGAACACAAGATACAAACACAAAAAGTGCGGATTAACGCACTTTATTAGCTAAAATTCGTATTATAAAGAGATTTGAGCTCATCTTTCTTTAAAACTTTAGTTCTGCCAGCTACTTCCTTTATAGCACTATATTAGTGCTGCAGGAACCATTCTTGGAAACATTACTATAGACATTAGGTCTTATTTTAGCTTTACTGCATCAACAAAAATCGATTAATCAAATGTTTATTTTCTCAAAAAAAACAAAATATAAACACAAAAAGTGCGGATTAACGCACTTTATTAGTTAAAATTGGTATTGTAAAGAGTTTTGAGCTCATCTTTCTTTAAAACTTTAGTTCTGCCTGCTACTTCTTTTATCGTACTATTTTAGTGCTGCTTGAACCATTCTTGGAAACATTACTATAGACATTAGGTCTTATTTTAGCTTTACTGCATCAACAAACATCGATTAATTAAATGTTTATTTTCTCAAAGTAAGCAAAATTAAACACAAAAAGTGCGGATTAACACACTTTATTAGTTAAAATTGGTATTGTAAAGAGTTTTGAGCTCATCTTTCTTTAAAACTTTAGTTCTGCCTGCTACTTCTTTTATCGCACTATATTAGTGCTGCTGGACCCATTCTTGGAAACATTACTATAGACATTAGGTCTTATTTTAGCTTTACTGCATCAACAAACATCGATTAATTAAATGTTTATTTTCTCAAAGAAAACAAAATATAAACACAAAAAGTGCGGATTAACGCACTTTATTAGCTAAAATTCGTATTATAAAGAGATTTGAGCTCATCTTCTTTAAAACTTTAGTTCTGCCAGCTACTTCTTTCATAGCACTATATTAGTGCTGCAGCAAACATTCTTAGAAACATTACTATAGACATTAGTTCTTTCTTTAGTCTAATTCCAGCTTGAATGCATCAACAAACATAGGTTAATTAAATGTTTATTTTCTCAAAGAACACAAAATACAAACACAAAAAGTGCGGATTAACGCACTTTATTAGCTAAAATTCGTATTATAAAGAGATTTGAGCTCATCTTTCTTTAAAACTTTAGTTCTGCCAGCTACTTCCTTTATAGCACTATATTAGTGCTGCAGGAACCATTCTTGGAAACATTACTATAGACATTAGGTCTTATTTTAGCTTTACTGCATCAACAAACATCGGTTAATTAAATGTTTATTTTCTCAAAGAAAACAAAATATAAACGCAAAAAGTGCTTGATTAACGCACTTTATTAGTTAAAATTGGTATTGTAAAGAGTTTTGAGCTCATCTTTCTTTAAAACTTTAGTTCTGCCTGCTACTTCTTTTATAGCACTATAATAGTGCTGCTGGAACCATTCTTGGAAACTTTACTATAGACATTAGGTCTTATTTTAGCTTTACCGCATCAACAAACATCGGTTAATTAAATGTTTATTTTCTTGAAGAAAAGAGAATATAAACACAAAAAGTGCGGATTAACGCACTTTATTAGTTAAAATTGGTATTGTAAAGAGTTTTGAGCTCATCTTTTGTTAAAACTTTAGTTCTGCCTGCTACTTCTTTTGTCGCACTATATTAGCGCTGCTGGAACCATTCTTGGAAACATTACTATAGACATTAGTTCTTTCTTTAGTCTAATTCCAGCTTTACTGCATCAACAAACATAGGTTAATTAAATGTTTATTTTCGCAAAGAACACAAAATACAAACACAAAAAGTGCGGATTAACGCACTTTATTAGTTACAATTTGTATTATAAAGAGATTTGAGCTCATCTTTCTTTAAAACTTTAGTTCTGCGAGCTACTTCTTTCATCGCACTATATTAGTGCTGCTGGAACCATTCTTGGAAACATTACTATAGACATTAAGTCTTATTTTAGCCTTACTGCATCAACAAACATAGGTTAATTAAATGTTTATTTTCTCAAAGAAAACAAAATATATACACAAAAAGTGTGGATTAACGCACTTTATTAGATAAAATTCGTATTATAAAGAGATTTGAGCTCATCTTTCTTTAAAACTTTAGTTCTGCCAGCTACTTCTTTCATAGCACTATATTAGTGCTGCTCGAACCATTCTTGGAAACATTACTATAGACATTAGGTCTTATTTTAGCTTTACTGCATCAACAAACATCGGTTAATTAAATGTTTATTTTCTCAAAGAAAACAAAATATAAACACAAAAAGTGCGGATTAACGCACTTTATTAATTAAAATTGTTTTTGTAAAGAGTTTTGAGCTAATCTTTCTTTAAAACTTTAGTTCTGCCTGCTACTTCTTTTATCGCACTATATTAGTGCTGCTGGAACCATTCTTGGAAGCATTACTATAGACATTAGGTCTTATTTTAGCTTTACTGCATCAACAAACATAGGTTAATTAAATGTTTATTTTCTCAAAGAAAACAAAATATAAAAACAAAAAGTGCGGATTAACGCACTTTATTAGCTAAAATTCGTATTATAAAGAGATTTGAGCTCATCTTTCTTTAAAACTTTAGTTCTGCCTGCTACTTCTTTTATCGCACTATATTAGTGCTGCTGGAACCATTCTTGGAAACATTACTATAGACATTAGGTCTTATTTTAGCTTTACTGCATCAACAAACATCGATTAATTAAATGTTTATTTTCGCAAAGAAAACAAAATATAAAAACAAAAAGTGCGGATTAACGCACTTTATTAGTTAAAATTGGTATTATAAAGAGTTTTGAGCTCATCTTTCTTTAAAACTTTAGTTCTGCCTGCTACTTCTTTTATCGCACTATATTAGTGCCGCTGGAACCATTCTTGGAAGCATTACTATAGACATTAGGTCTTATTTTAGCTTTACTGCATCAACAAACATCGATTAATTAAATGTTTATTTCCTCAAAGAAAACAAAATATAAATACAAAAAGTGCGGATTAACGCACTTTATTAGCTAAAATTTCTTATTATAGAGAGATTTGAGCTCATCTTTCTTTAAAACTTTAGTTCTGCCTGCTACTTCTTTTATCGCACTATATTAATGCTGCTGGAACCATTCTTGGAAGCATTACTATAGACATTAGGTCTTATTTTAGCTTTACTGCATCAACAAACATCGATTAATTAAATGTTTATTTTTGCAAAGAAAACAAAATATAAAAACAAAAAGTGCGGATTAACGCACTTTATTAGCTAAAATTCGTAATATAAAGAGATTTGAGCTCATCTTTCTTTAAAACTTTAGTTCTGCCAGCTCCTTCTTTTATAGCAATATATTAGTGCTGCAGCAACCATTCTTGAAAACATTACTATCGACATTAGTTCTTTCTTTAGTCTAATTTCAGCTTTACTGCATCAACAAACATAAATTAATTAAATGTTTTTTTTCTCAAAGAAAACAAAATATAAAAACAAAAAAGTGCGGATTAACGCACTTTATTAGCTAAAATTCGTATTATAAAGAGATTTGAGCTCATCTTTCTTTAAAACTTTAGTTCTGCCTGCTACTTCTTTTATAGCACTATATTTTTTGCTGCTCGAACCATTCTTGGAAACATTACTATAGACATTAGGTCTTATTTTAGCTTTACTGCATCAACAAACATCGGTTAATTAAATGTTTATTTTCTCAAAGAAAACAAAATATAAACACAAAAATTGCGGATTAACGCACTTTATTAGTTAAAATTGGTATTGTAAAGAGTTTTGAGCTAATCTTTCTTTAAAACTTTAGTTCTGCCTGCTACTTCTTTTATCGCACTATATTAGTGCTGCTGGAACCATTCTTGGAAGCATTACTATAGACATTAGGTCTTATTTTAGCTTTACTGCATCAACAAACATCGATTAATTAAATGTTTATTTTCGCAAAGAAAACAAAATATAAAAACAAAAAGTGCGGATTAACGCACTTTATTTGCTAAAATTCGTAATATAAAGAGATTTGAGCTCATCTTTCTTTAAAACTTTAGTTCTGCCAGCTACTTCTTTTATAGCACTATATTAGTGCTGCAGCAACCATTCTTGAAAACATTACTATGGACATTAGTTCTTTCTTTAGTCTAATTTCAGCTTTACTGCATCAACAAACATAGGTTAATTAAATGTTTATTTTCTCAAAGAAAACAAAATATAAACACAAAAAGTGCGGATTAACGCACTTTATTAGCTAAAATTCGTATTATAAAGAGATTTGAGCTCATCTTTCTTTAAAACTTTAGTTCTGCCTGCTACTTCTTTTAACGCACTATATTAGTGCTGCTGGAACCATTCTTGGAAACATTACTATAGACATTAGGTCTTATTTTAGCTTTACTGCATCAAGAAACATCGATTAATTAAATATTTATTTTCGCAAAGAAAACAAAATATAAAAACAAAGAGTGCGGATTAACGCACTTTATTAGTTAAAATTGGTATTATAAAGAGTTTTGAGCTCATCTTTCTTTAAAACTTTAGTTCTGCCTTCTACTTCTTTTATAGCACTATATTAGTGCTGCTCGAACCATTCTTGGAAACATTACTATAGACATTAGGTCTTCTTTTAGCTTTACTGCATCAACAAACATCGGTTAATTAAATGTTTATTTTCTCAATGAAAACAAAATATAAACACAAAAAGTGCGGATTAACGCACTTTATTAGCTAAAATTCGTATTATAAAGAGATTTGAGCTCATCTTTCTTTAAAACTTTAGTTCTGCCAGCTACTTCTTTTATAGCACTATATTAGTGCTGCAGCAACCATTCTTGGAAACATTACTATAGACATTAGTTCTTTCTTTAGTCTAATTTCAGCTTTACTGCATCAACAAACATAGGTTAATTAAATGTTTATTTTCGCAAAGAAAACAAAATATAAAAACAAAAAGTGCGGATTAACGCACTTTATTAGTTAAAATTGGTATTATAAAGAGTTTTGAGCTCATCTTTCTTTAAAACTTTAGTTCTGCCTGCTACTTCTTTTATCGCACTATATTAGTGCTGCTGGAACCATTCTTGGAAGCATTACTATAGACATTAGGTCTTATTTTAGCTTTACTGCATCAACAAACATCGATTAATTAAATGTTTATTTTCTCAAAGAAAACAAAATATAAAAACAAAAAGTGCGGATTAACGCACTTTATTAATTAAAATTGTTTTTGTAAAGAGTTTTGAGCTAATCTTTCTTTAAAACTTTAGTTCTGCCTGCTACTTCTTTTATCGCACTATATTAGTGCTGCTGGAACCATTCTTGGAAGCATTACTATAGACATTAGGTCTTATTTTAGCTTTACTGCATCAACAAACATAGGTTAATTAAATGTTTATTTTCTCAAAGAAAACAAAATATAAAAACAAAAAGTGCGGATTAACGCACTTTATTAGCTAAAATTCGTATTATAAAGAGATTTGAGCTCATCTTTCTTTAAAACTTTAGTTCTGCCTGCTACTTCTTTTATCGCACTATATTAGTGCTGCTGGAACCATTCTTGGAAACATTACTATAGACATTAGGTCTTATTTTAGCTTTACTGCATCAACAAACATCGATTAATTAAATGTTTATTTTCGCAAAGAAAACAAAATATAAAAACAAAAAGTGCGGATTAACGCACTTTATTAGTTAAAATTGGTATTATAAAGAGTTTTGAGCTCATCTTTCTTTAAAACTTTAGTTCTGCCTGCTACTTCTTTTATCGCACTATATTAGTGCCGCTGGAACCATTCTTGGAAGCATTACTATAGACATTAGGTCTTATTTTAGCTTTACTGCATCAACAAACATCGATTAATTAAATGTTTATTTTCTCAAAGAAAACAAAATATAAATACAAAAAGTGCGGATTAACGCACTTTATTAGCTAAAATTTCTTATTATAGAGAGATTTGAGCTCATCTTTCTTTAAAACTTTAGTTCTGCCTGCTACTTCTTTTATCGCACTATATTAATGCTGCTGGAACCATTCTTGGAAGCATTACTATAGACATTAGGTCTTATTTTAGCTTTACTGCATCAACAAACATCGATTAATTAAATGTTTATTTTCGCAAAGAAAACAAAATATAAAAACAAAAAGTGCGGATTAACGCACTTTATTAGCTAAAATTCGTAATATAAAGAGCTCATCTTTCTTTAAAACTTTAGTTCTGCCAGCTCCTTCTTTTATAGCACTATATTAGTGCTACAGCAACCATTCTTGAAAACATTACTATCGACATTAGTTCTTTCTTTAGTCTAATTTCAGCTTTACTGCATCAACAAACATAAATTAATTAAATGTTTTTTTTCTCAAAGAAAACAAAATATAAAAACAAAAAAGTGCGGATTAACGCACTTTATTAGTTAAAATTGGTATTATAAAGAGTTTTGAGCTCATCTTTCTTTAAAACTTTAGTTCTGCCTGCTACTTCTTTTATAGCACTATATTATTGCTGCTCGAACCATTCTTGGAAACATTACTATAGACATTAGGTCTTATTTTAGCTTTACTGCATCAACAAACATCGGTTAATTAAATGTTTATTTTCTCAAAGAAAACAAAATATAAACACAAAAAGTGCGGATTAACGCACTTTATTAGTTAAAATTGTTTTTGTAAAGAGTTTTGAGCTAATCTTTCTTTAAAACTTTAGTTCTGCCTGCTACTTCTTTTATCGCACTATATTAGTGCTGCTGGAACCATTCTTGGAAGCATTACTATAGACATTAGGTCTTATTTTAGCTTTACTGCATCAACAAACATAGGTTAATTAAATGTTTATTTTCGCAAAGAAAACAAAATATAAAAACAAAAAGTGCGGATTAACGCACTTTATTTGCTAAAATTCGTAATATAAAGAGATTTGAGCTCATCTTTCTTTAAAACTTTAGTTCTGCCAGCTACTTCTTTTATAGCACTATATTAGTGCTGCAGCAACCATTCTTGAAAACATTACTATGGACATTAGTTCTTTCTTTAGTCTAATTTCAGCTTTACTGCATCAACAAACATAGGTTAATTAAATGTTTATTTTCTCAAAGAAAACAAAATATAAAAACAAAAAGTGCGGATTAACGCACTTTATTAGCTAAAATTCGTATTATAAAGAGATTTGAGCTCATCTTTCTTTAAAACTTTAGTTCTGCCTGCTACTTCTTTTAACGCACTATATTAGTGCTGCTGGAACCATTCTTGGAAACATTACTATAGACATTAGGTCTTATTTTAGCTTTACTGCATCAAGAAACATCGATTAATTAAATATTTATTTTCGCAAAGAAAACAAAATATAAAAACAAAGAGTGCGGATTAACGCACTTTATTAGTTAAAATTGGTATTATAAAGAGTTTTGAGCTCATCTTTCTTTAAAACTTTAGTTCTGCCTTCTACTTCTTTTATAGCACTATATTAGTGCTGCTCGAACCATTCTTGGAAACATTACTATAGACATTAGGTCTTCTTTTAGCTTTACTGCATCAACAAACATCGGTTGATTAAATGTTTATTTTCTCAATGAAAACAAAATATAAACACAAAAAGTGCGGATTAACGCACTTTATTAGCTAAAATTCGTATTATAAAGAGATTTGAGCTCATCTTTCTTTAAAACTTTAGTTCTGCCAGCTACTTCTTTTATAGCACTATATTAGTGCTGCAGCAACCATTCTTGGAAACATTACTTTAGACATTAGTTCTTTCTTTAGTCTAATTTCAGCTTTACTGCATCAACAAACATAGGTTAATTAAATGTTTATTTTCGCAAAGAAAACAAAATATAAAAACAAAAAGTGCGGATTAACGCACTTTATTAGTTAAAATTGGTATTATAAAGAGTTTTGAGCTCATCTTTCTTTAAAACTTTAGTTCTGCCTGCTACTTCTTTTATCGCACTATATTAGTGCTGCTGGAACCATTCTTGGAAGCATTACTATAGACATTAGGTCTTATTTTAGCTTTACTGCATCAACAAACATCGATTAATTAAATGTTTATTTTCTCAAAGAAAACAAAATATAAATACAAAAAGTGCGGATTAACGCACTTTATTAGCTAAAATTTCTTATTATAGAGAGATTTGAGCTCATCTTTCTTTAAAACTTTAGTTCTGCCTGCTACTTCTTTTATCGCACTATATTAATGCTGCTGGAACCATTCTTGGAAGCATTACTATAGACATTAGGTCTTATTTTAGCTTTACTGCATCAACAAACATCGATTAATTAAATGTTTATTTTCGCAAAGAAAACAAAATATAAAAACAAAAAGTGCGGATTAACGCACTTTATTAGCTAAAATTCGTAATATAAAGAGATTTGAGCTCATCTTTCTTTAAAACTTTAGTTCTGCCAGCTACTTCTTTTATAGCACTATATTAGTGCTACAGCAACCATTCTTGAAAACATTACTATCGACCTTAGTTCTTTCTTTAGTCTAATTTCATCTTTACTGCATCAACAAACATAGGTTAATTAAATGTTTTTTTTCTCAAAGAAAACAAAATATAAACAGAAAAATTGCGGATTAACGCACTTTATTAGTTAAAATTGGTATTGTAAAGAGTTTTGAGCTAATCTTTCTTTAAAACTTTAGTTCTGCCTGCTACTTCTTTTATCGCACTATATTAGTACTGCTGGAACCATTCTTGGAAGCATTACTATAGACATTAGGTCTTATTTTAGCTTTACTGCATCAACAAACATCGATTAATTAAATGTTTATTTTCGCAAAGAAAACAAAATATAAAAACAAAAAGTGCGGATTAACGCACTTTATTTGCTAAAATTCGTAATATAAAGAGATTTTAGCTCATCTTTCTTTAAAACTTTAGTTCTGCCAGCTACTTCTTTTATAGAAATATATTAGTGCTGCAGCAACCATTCTTGAAAACATTACTATCGACATTAGTTCTTTCTTTAGTCTAATTTCAGCTTTACTGCATCAACAAACATAGGTTAATTAAATGTTTTTTTTCTCAAAGAAAACAAAATATAAAAACAAAAAGTGCGGATTTACGCACTTTATTAGCTAAAATTCGTATTATAAAGAGATTTGAGCTCATCTTTCTTTAAAACTTTAGTTCTGCCTGCTACTTCTTTTATCGCACTATATTAGTGCTGCTGGAACCATTCTTGGAAGCATTACTATAGACATTAGGTCTTATTTTAGCTTTACTGCATCAACAAACATCGATTAATTAAATATTTATTTTCGCAAAGAAAACAAAATATAAAAACAAAGAGTGCGGATTAACGCACTTTATTAGTTAAAATTGCTATTATAAAGAGTTTTGAGCTCATCTTTCTTTAAAACTTTAGTTCTGCCTTCTACTTCTTTTATAGCACTATATTAGTGCTGCTCGAACCATTCTTGGAAACATTACTATAGACATTAGGTCTTATTTTAGCTTTACTGCATCAACAAACATCGGTTAATTAAATGTTTATTTTCTCAAAGAAAACAAAATATAAACACAAAAAGTGCGGATTAACGCACTTTATTAGCTAAAATTCGTATTATAAAGAGATTTGAGCTCATCTTTCTTTAAAACTTTAGTTCTGCCAGCTACTTCTTTTATAGCACTATATTAGTGCTGCAGCAACCATTCTTGGAAACATTACTATAGACATTAGTTCTTTCTTTAGTCTAATTTCAGCTTTACTGCATCAACAAACATAGGTTAATTAAATGTTTATTTTCTCAAAGAAAACAAAATATAAACACAAAAAGAGCGGTTTAGCGAACTTTATTAGCTAAAATTCGTATTATAAAGAGTTTTGAGCTCATCTTTCTTTAAAACTTTAGTTCTGCCAGCTACTTCTTTTATAGCTCTATATTAGTGCTGCAGGAACCATTCTTGGAAACATTACTATAAGGTCTTATTTTAGCTTTACTGCATCAACAAACATCGATTAAATATATCTTTATTTTCTCAAAGAAAACAAAATATAACCGCAAAAAGTGTGAATTAACGCACTTTCTTAGTTAAAATTGGTATTATAAAGAGTTTTGAGCTCATCTTTCTTTAAAACTTTAGTCGTGCCAGCTACTTCTTTTATAGCACTATATTAGTGCTGCAGCAACCATTCTTGAAAACTTTACTATCGACATTAGTTCTTTCTTTAGTCTAATTTCAGCTTTACTGCATCAACAAACATAGGTTAATTAAATGTTTATTTTCTCAAAGAAAACAAAATATAAGCACAAAAAGAGCGGTTTAGCGAACTTTATTAGCTAAAATTCGTATTATAAAGAGTTTTGAGCTCATCTTTCTTTAAAACCTTAGTTCTGCCAGCTACTTCCTTTATAGCACTATATTAGTGCTGCAGCAACCATTCTTGGAAACATTACAATAGACATAAGTTCTTTCTATAGTCTAATTTCAGCTTTACTGCATCAATAAACATCGGTTAATTAAATGTTTATTTTCGCAAAGAAAACAAAATATAAACACAAAAAGTGCGGATTAACGCTTTTTATTAGCTAAAGTTCGTATTATAAAGAGATTTGAGCTAATCTTTCTTTAAAACTTTAGTTCTGCAAGCTACTTCTTTTATAGCACTATATTAGTGCTGCAGGAACCATTCTTGGAAACATTACTATAGACATTAAGGTCTTATTTTAGCTTTACTGCATCAACAAACATCGATTAAATATATGTTTATTTTCTCAAAGAAAACAAAATATAACCGCAAAAAGTGTGGATTAACGCACTTTATTAGTTAAAATTGGTATTATAAAGAGTTTTGAGCTCATCTTTCTTTAAAACTTTAGTTGTGCCATCTACTTCTTTTATAGCACTATATTAGTGCTGCACGAACCATTCTTGGAAACATTACTATAGACATTCACGGCAAGGAAAGACTTCGTTTCGACACAATTTTTTCACAGGAAACTATAGGGAAAGGTGCCGATTCCAAAGGTGTCGCCAGTCAGAAATGTAGTAAAATCTGAGATTTCCGATTTTGGAAACTGAAGGGAAAGGGACATTTCCTTTTCTCCTAATTTCCAGAG
Source organism: Aurelia coerulea (assembly GCA_039566865.1). Classification (NCBI taxonomy): domain Eukaryota; kingdom Metazoa; phylum Cnidaria; class Scyphozoa; order Semaeostomeae; family Ulmaridae; genus Aurelia; species Aurelia coerulea. Next base: position 34,738,189 of record CM076943.1, read on the forward strand.
CGGTAAATTTGACAATTTTGGCGTTGTTAATCGTGAAGTGTAAAAACGAAACTGTAGAGAAACGCAATGTGTCTGAAGGGAAATCAATACGAAATTCGAAAGAAACTTTTTGCGATATAGATGCACTGGTAGTGTAGTCGTTGGAAACTTAGGTGAAACGCCAGGTTCTTTTTGGAAATATTTTGCAGAAATGATATAATTTCCATGGAAATTTGAAGTCTTTAGTGGCCAAATTGATAAATTCATTCACACAAATCCCGGCGCAAAGACCTTATGTGTACAGTTATAGCAACTGTTTGGGCATTATTTCGGGTGCGAATTATGTCATTTACTTATTTTGAGATCTTACTAAGCAGTTTGGGAGCCCTTTAGACAAAACAAGATGAACTCTACACTTCCGGCATAAAAAGTATAAGAAACACATAAGAAACTTTTGCAAGAGAAATGGTCCAAAAATTTAAGAAACTGCCTACCATCACCGGACCTTAGTTTCTTATAAAAAAAATGAGTGTATATGTGAAATTTACCATACCGAAATAATGCCAAGATAAAATAAGGAACTAGTTCCTTATTTTATCTTGATAATACCAAATGTGAGATACTACGAATAGATAGCTAGAAAGCAACTACACCTACAGCTAGAAACAATTTATTTACTACGGTAAGGCATAACCTAAGATATTTACAGAGTTTAAAGAAGTTCTCACAGGAGGGGTAAATATAGTGAATTTCTTCTCAAATCGATTGTACGAATGCTCCTGCATACATCAATAGTTCGGTCTATGTAAAGTCAAACCCCACAATATGTTTTCATATAAGATTTCATATATTTCCATGACCATTTTCATCTCAACCGTGGTCCAAGGATAGGTTTCCCCTTGGATATCTAACAACGCAACTCATTTCAATTTCATTTTTCGGTTATTTCGCATATATTTTCATATCACAACACAACTCTTTTCAATTTCATTTTTCGGTTATATCGCATATATTTTCGTGACCATTTTCATCTCAACCGTGGTCCAAGGATAGGTTTCCCCTTGGATATCTAACAACACAACTCATTTCAATTTCATTTTTCGGTTATTTCGCATATATTTTCATATCACAACACAACTCTTTTCAATTTCATTTTTCGGTTATATCGCATATATTTCCATGACCATTTTCATCTCAACCGTGGTCCAAGGATAGGTTTCCCCTTGGATAGCTAACAACACAACTCATTTCAATTTCATTTTTCGGTTATTTCGCATATATTTTCATATCACAACACAACTCTTTTCAATTGCATTTTTTTTGGTTATATCGCATATATTTCCATTACCATTTTCATCTCAACCGTGGTCCAAGGATAGGGTTCCCCTTGGATAACTAACAACACAACTCATTTCAATTTCATTTTTCGGTTATTTCGCATATATTTTCATATCACAACACAACTCTTTTCAATTTCATTTTACGGTTATATCGCACATATTTTCCTGACCATTTTCATCTCAACCGTGGTCCAAGGATAGGTTTCCCCTTGGATATCTAACAACACAACTCTTTTCAATTTCATTTTTCGGTTATTTTGCATATATTTTCATATCACAGCACAACTATTTTTAATTTTATTTTTTCGGTTATTTCGCATATAATTTCATGGCCATTTTCATCTCAACCGTGGTGAACCCTTGGATATCACAATACAACTCATTTCAATTTCATTTTTCGGTTATCTCACATATATTTTCATGCCCATTCTCATCTCAACCATGATCCAAGGATAGGTTTTCCCTTGGATATTACAAACAACTCTTTTCAATGAAACAGTTCGAAACCATGGACCATGGGGGGTTCCCCTTGGATAAATAAAACCAACAGTGAGAACTGCCCCACTCATAACAAGTTACATATGTTCTTTACCATCGGCATGCTGTACTGACAATGATCCAAACTACCAGTAATTAGCACCTGATCAGCTGCTGTCTGTATTTCCTTCTTTCTGCTTGATAAATGGATCTAATGTTTGGTTGTTCTAACTTGCTTTCAGCTCCATTGAATGTTAGTGATTCGCAACATTTTGTATCTTGTCTTGTTTTCCCCAATTCGATAATGAAATGCAGACTACCAGCACAGCAAGACAATAAACTGCAATGCCATCCAATTCCCCTGTGGGCAGCTACAGTTGAAAGTATCTGTGGTCTGGAATACCACTCCTTGTCTGCTTGTTGCCTGGGAGTGAAGCTACAGGACCTGTTGGCTTGTGATTGAGCTTCAAATTGTGAGCTACAACTTGGTGAAACTTTGCTCGTGCAACTGACCTTTTCTGCCACAAATACATGCTAGCAGAATACTCCAAGCAAACTTTAGATTTGATTCAGTCTTATTTTCTTCTTGTACCTTGTAGATACACTCACTAAATAGTCTGCTACGACGCAATTATGAAGACACGATTACTTCCCTTCTCCGTTCTTAGGCCATATCCGAACGCTTCGCCTTTGAATATTAGTTTATCACATGCCAGTAAATCCTCTCTTCAAGTTCACAGTTCTTGCAATGGACTTTGTTCTGGTCGACAACTTTATCAAGTGGAAATAAGATGACACGGCTGGAGAATTGCTCAACTTGAAAGAAACCTTGTAACTTGAATTTAGCTTCTGAACGGAAGACTTCTAGAGAGGGAGAGCACGCTTTGTGACAGGATGGAGGCATGGGCACGAGGGGGGGGGCTAGAAAATCATAATGTCCGCCTTGGCGTTAACATCCCTTTACTAACGTAAAGGGGTGTATTAACGCACTTTATTAGCTAAAATTCGTATTTTAAAGAGGTTTGAGTTAATCTTTCTTTAAAACTTTAGTTCTGCCAGCTACTTCTTTTAAAGCACTATATTAGTGCTGCAGCAACCATTCTTGGAAGCATTACTATATACATTAGGTCTTTCTTTAGTCTAATTTCAGCTTTATTGCATCAACAAACATAGGTGAATTAAATATTTATTTTCTCAAAGAAAACAAAATATTAAAAGAAAATGTGCGGATTAACGCACTTTATTAGCTAAAATTCGCATTATAAACAGATTTGAGCTCATCTTTCTTTAAAACTTTAGTTCTGCCAGCTACTTCTTTTATAGCACTATATTAGTGCTGCAGCAACCATTCTTGGAATTAATACTATCGACAATAGTTCTTTCTTTAGTCTAATTTCAGCTTAACTGCATCAACAAACATAGGTTGATTAAATGTTTATTTTCTCAAAGAAAACAAAATATAAACACAAAAAGTGCGTATTAACGCACTTTATTAGCTAAAATTCGTATAATCAACAGATTTGAGCTCATCTTTCTTTAAAACTTTAGTTCTGCCAGCTACTTCCTTTATAGCACTATATTAGTGCTGCAACAATCATTCTTGGAAATATTACTATAGACATTAGGTCTTATTATAGCTTTACTGCATCAACAAACATCGATTAATTAAATGTTTATTTTCTCAAAGAAAACAAAATATAAACACAAAAAAATTTTGATTAACGCACTTTATTAGCTAAAATTCGCATTATAAACATATTTGAGCTCATCTTTCTTTAAAACTTTAGTTCTGCCAGCTACTTCTTTTATAGCACTATATTTGTGCTGCAGCAACCATTCTTGGAAGCATTACTTTAGACATTAGTTCTTTCTTTAGTCTAATTTCAGCTTTACTGCATCAACAAACATAGGTTGATTAAATGTTTATTTTCTCAAAGAAAACAAAATATAAACACAAAAAGTGCGGATTAACGCACTTTATTAGCTAAAATTCGCATTATAAACAGATTTGAGCTCATCTTTCTTTAAAACTTTAGTTCTGCCAGCTACTTCTTTTATAGCACTATATTAGTGCTGCAGCAACCATTCTTGGAATTAATACTATCGACAATAGTTCTTTCTTTAGTCTAATTTCAGCTTAACTGCATCAACAAACATAGGTTGATTAAATGTTTATTTTCTCAAAGAAAACAAAATAAAAACACAAAAAGTGCGGATTAACGCACTTTATTAGCTAAAATTCGCATTATAAACAGATTTGAGCTCATCTTTCTTTAAAACTTTAGTTCTGCCAGCTACTTCTTTTATAGCACTATATTAGTGCTGCAGCAACCATTCTTGGAATTAATACTATCGACAATAGTTCTTTCTTTAGTCTAATTTCAGCTTAACTGCATCAACAAACATAGGTTGATTAAATGTTTATTTTCTCAAAGAAAACAAAATATAAACACAAAAAGTGCGGATTAACGCACTTTATTAGCTAAAATTCGCATTATAAACAGATTTGAGCTCATCTTTCTTTAAAACTTTAGTTCTGCCAGCTACTTCTTTTATAGCACTATATTAGTGCTGCAGCAACCATTCTTGGAATTAATACTATCGACAATAGTTCTTTCTTTAGTCTAATTTCAGCTTAACTGCATCAACAAACATAGGTTGATTAAATGTTTATTTTCTCAAAGAAAACAAAATATAAACACAAAAAGTGCGGATTAACGCACTTTATTAGCTAAAATTCGCATTATAAACAGATTTGAGCTCATCTTTCTTTAAAACTTTAGTTCTGCCAGCTACTTCTTTTATAGCACTATATTTGTGCTGCAGCAACCATTCTTGGAATTAATACTATCGACATTAGTTCCTTCTTTTGTCTAATTTCAGCTTTACTACATCAACAAACATAGCTTAATTAAATGTTTATTTTCTCAAAGAAAACAAAATATAAACACAAAAAGTGCGGATTATAGCACTATATTAGTGCTGCAACAATCATTCTTGGAAATATTACTATAGACATTAGGTCTTATTATAGCTTTACTGCATCAACAGACATCGATTAATTAAATGTTTATTTTCTCAAAGAAAACAAAATATAAACACAAAAAGTAAGGATTAACGCACTTTATTAGCTAAAATTCGAATTATAAACAGATTTGAGCTCATCTTTCTTTAAAACTTTAGTTCTGCAAGCTACTTCTTTTATAGCACTATATTAGTGCTGCAGCAACCATTCTTGGAATTAATACTATCGACAATAGTTCTTTCTTTAGTCTAATTTCAGCTTAACTGCATCAACAAACATAGGTTGGTTAAATGTTTATTTTCTCAAAGAAAACAAAATATAAACACAAAAAGTGCGGATTAACGCACTTTATTAGCTAAAATTCGCATTATAAACAGATTTGAGCTCATCTTTCTTTAAAACTTTAGTTCTGCCAGCTACTTCTTTTATAGCACTATATTAGTGCTGCAGCAACCATTCTTGGAATTAATACTATCGACAATAGTTCTTTCTTTAGTCTAATTTCAGCTTAACTGCATCAACAAACATAGGTTGATTAAATGTTTATTTTCTCAAAGAAAACAAAATATAAACACAAAAAGTGCGTATTAACGCACTTTATTAGCTAAAATTCGTATAATCAACAGATTTGAGCTCATCTTTCTTTAAAACTTTAGTTCTGCCAGCTACTTCTTTTATAGCACTATATTAGTGCTGCAGCAATCATTCTTGGAAATATTACTATAGACATTAGGTCTTATTATAGCTTTACTGCATCAACAAACATCGATTAATTAAATGTTTATTTTCTCAAAGAAAACAAAATATAAACACAAAAAAGTGTTGATTAACGCACTTTATTAGCTAAAATTCGCATTATAAACAGATTTGAGCTCATCTTTCTTTAAAACTTTAGTTCTGCCAGCTACTTCTTTTATAGCACTATATTTGTGCTGCAGCAACCATTCTTGGAATTAATACTATCGACATTAGTTCCTTCTTTTGTCTAATTTCAGCTTTACTACATCAACAAACATAGCTTAATTAAATGTTTATTTTCTCAAAGAAAACAAAATATAAACACAAAAAGTGCGGATTATAGCACTATATTAGTGCTGCAACAATCATTCTTGGAAATATTACTATAGACATTAGGTCTTATTATAGCTTTACTGCATCAACAGACATCGATTAATTAAATGTTTATTTTCTCAAAGAAAACAAAATATAAACACAAAAAGTGCGGATTAACGCACTTTATTAGCTAAAATTCGCATTATAAACAGATTTGAGCTCATCCTTCTTTAAAACTTTAGTTCTGCAAGCTACTTCTTTTATAGCACTATATTAGTGCTGCAGCAACCATTCTTGGAAACATTACTTTAGACATTAGTTCTTTCTTTAGTCTAATTTCAGCTTTACTGCATCAACAAACATAGGTTGATTAAATGTTTATTTTCTCAAAGAAAACAAAATATAAACACAAAAAAGTGTTTATTAACGCACTTTATTAGCTAAAATTCGTATTATAAACAGATTTGAGCTCATCTTTCTTTAAAACTTTAGTTCTGCCAGCTACTTCTTTTATAGCACTATATTAGTGCTGCAGCAACCATTCTTGGAATTAATACTATCGACATTAGTTCCTTCTTTTGTCTAATTTCAGCTTTACTACATCAACGAACATAGCTTAATTAAATGTTTATTTTCTCAAAGAAAACAAAATATAAACACAAAAAGTGCGGATTAACGCACTTTATTAGCTAAAATTCGCATTATAAACAGATTTGAGCTCATCTTTCTTTAAAACTTTAGTTCTGCAAGCTACTTCTTTTATAGCACTATATTAGTGCTGCAGCAACCATTCTTGGAAACATTACTTTAGACATTAGTTCTTTCTTTAGTCTAATTTCAGCTTTACTGCATCAACAAACATAAGTTGATTAAATGTTTATTTTCTCAAAGAAAACAAAAAATAAACACAAAAAGTGTGGATTAACGCACTTTATTAGCTAAAATTCGCATTATAAACAGATTTGAGCTCATCTTTCTTTAAAACTTTAGTTCTGCAAGCTACTTCTTTTATAGCACTATATTAGTGCTGCAGCAACCATTCTTGGAAACATTACTTTAGACATTAGTTCTTTCTTTATTCTAATTTCAGCTTTACTGCATCAACAAACATAGGTTGATTAAATGTTTATTTTCTCAAAGAAAACAAAATATAAACACAAAAAGTGTGGATTAACGCACTTTATTAGCTAAAATTCGCATTATAAACAGATTTGAGCTCATCTTTCTTTAAAACTTTAGTTCTGCAAGCTACTTCTTTTATAGCTTTATATTAGTGCTGCAGCAACCATTCTTGGAAACATTACTTTAGACATTAGTTCTTTCTTTAGTCTAATTTCAGCTTTACTGCATCAACAAACATAGGTTGATTAAATGTTTATTTTCTCAAAGAAAACAAAATATAAACACAAAAAGTGCGGATTAACGCACTTTATTAGCTAAAATTCGCATTATAAACAGATTTGAGCTCATCTTTCTTTAAAACCTTAGTTCTGCCAGCTACTTCCTTTATAGCACTATATTTGTGCAGCAGCAACCATTCTTGGAATTTATACTATCGACAATAGTTCTTTCTTTAGTCTAATTTCAGCTTTACTGCATCAACAAACATCGATTAATTAAATGTTTATTTTCTCAAAGAAAACAAAATACAACCACAAAAAGTGTGGATTAACGCACTTTATTAGTTAAAATTGGTATTATAAAGAGTTTTGAGCTCATCTTTCTTTAAAACTTTAGTTCTGCAAGCTACTTCTTTTATAGCACTATATTAGTGCTGCAGCAACCATTCTTGGAAACATTACTTAAGACATTAGTTCTTTCTTTAGTCTAATTTCAGCTTTACTGCATCAACAAACATCGATTAATTAAATTAATATTTTCTCAAAGTAATCAAAATATAACCATAAAGTGTGGATTAACGCACTTTATTAGCTAAAATTCGTATTATAAAGAGTTTTGAGCTCATCTTTCTTTAAAACTCTAGTTCTGCCAGCTACTTCTTTTATAGCACTATATTAGTGCTACAACAACCATTCCTCGAAACATTACTATAGACATTAGGTCTTGTTTTAGATTTACTGCATCAACAAACATCGATTAATTAAATGTTTATTTTTTGAAAGAAAACAAAATATAAACTCAAAAAAGTGTGGATTAACGCATTTTATTAGCTAAATTTTGTATTATAAAGAGTTTTTAGCTCATCTTTCTTTGAAATTTTAGTTTTGCCAGATACTTCTTTTATAGCACTATATTAGTGCTACAACAACCATTCTTTGAAACATTTCTATAGACATTAGGTTTTGTTTTAGATTTACTGCATCAACAAACATCGATTAATTAAATGTTTATTTTGTCAAAAAAAGCAAAATATAAACACAAATAGTGCAGATTAATGCACTTTATTAGCTGAAATTCGTATTTTAAAGAGGTTTGAGTTAATCTTTCTTTAAAACTTTAGTTCTGCCAGCTACTTCTTTTAAAGCACTATATTAGTGCTGCAGCAACCATTCTTGGAAACATTACTATATACATTAGGTCTTTCTTTAGTCTAATTTCAGCTTTATTGCATCAACAAACATAGGTGAATTAAATATTTATTTTCTCAAAGAAAACAAAATATTAAAAGAAAATGTGCGGATTAACGCACTTTATTAGCTAAAATTCGTATTATAAAGAGATTTGAGCTCATCTTTCTTGAAAACTTTAGTTCTGCCAGCTACTTCTTTTATAGCACTATATTAGTGCTGCAGCAACCATTCTTGGAATTAATACTATCGACAATAATTCTTTCTTTAGTCTAATTTCAGCTTTACTGCATCAACAAACATAGGTTAATTAAATGTTTATTTTCTCAAAGAAAACAAAATATAAACACAAAAAGTGCGGATTAATGCACTTTATTAGCTAAAATTCGTATAATCAACAGATTTGAGCTCATCTTTCTTTAAAACTTTAGTTCTGCCAGCTACTTCCTTTATAGCACTATATTAGTGCTGCAACAATCATTCTTGGAAATATTACTATAGACATTAGGTCTTATTATAGCTTTACTGCATCAACAAACATCGATTAATTAAATGTTTATTTTCTCAAAGAAAACAAAATATAAACACAAAAAAATTTTGATTAACGCACTTTATTAGCTAAAATTCGCATTATAAACATATTTGAGCTCATCTTTCTTTAAAACTTTAGTTCTGCCAGCTACTTCTTTTATAGCACTATATTAGTGCTGCAGCAACCATTCTTGGAATTAATACTATCGACAATAGTTCTTTCTTTAGTCTAATTTCAGCTTAACTGCATCAACAAACATAGGTTGATTAAATGTTTATTTTCTCAAAGAAAACAAAATATAAACACAAAAAGTGCGGATTATAGCACTATATTAGTGCTGCAACAATCATTCTTGGAAATTTTACTTTAGACATTAGGTCTTATTATAGCTTTACTGCATCAACAGACATCGATTAATTAAATGTTTATTTTCTCAAAGAAAACAAAATATAAACACAAAAAGTGCGGATTAACGCACTTTGTTAGCTAAAATTCGCATTATAAACAGATTTGAGCTCATCCTTCTTTAAAACTTTAGTTCTGCAAGCTACTTCTTTTATAGCACTATATTAGTGCTGCAGCAACCATTCTTGGAATTAATACTATCGACAATAGCTCTTTCTTTAGTCTAATTTCAGCTTTACTGCATCAACAAACATAGGTTGATTAAATGTTTATTTTCTCAAAGAAAACAAAATATAAACACAAAAAGTGCGGATTAACGCACTTTATTAGCTAAAATTCGCATTATAAACAGATTTGAGCTCATCTTTCTTTAAAACTTTAGTTCTGCAAGCTACTTCTTTTATAGCACTATATTAGTGCTGCAGCAACCATTCTTGGAAACATTACTTTAGACATTAGTTCTTTCTTTAGTCTAATTTCAGCTTTACTGCATCAACAAACATAGGTTGATTAAATGTTTATTTTCTCAAAGAAAACAAAATATAAATACAAAAAGTGCGGATTAACGCACTTTATTAGCTAAAATTCGCATTATAAACAGATTTGAGCTCATCTTTCTTTAAAACTTTAGTTCTGCAAGCTACTTCTTTTATAGCACTATATTAGTGCTGCAGCAACCATTCTTGGAAACATTACTTTAGACATTAGTTCTTTCTTTAGTCTAATTTCAGCTTTACTGCATCAACAAACATAGGTTGATTAAATGTTTATTTTCTCAAAGAAAACAAAATATAAACACAAAAAGTGCGGATTAACGCACTTTATTAGCTAAAATTCGCATTATAAACAGATTTGAGCTCATCTTTCTTTAAAACCTTAGTTCTGCCAGCTACTTCTTTTATAGCACTATATTAGTGCTGCAGCAACCATTCTTGGAATTAATACTATCGACAATAGTTCTTTCTTTAGTCTAATTTCAGCTTTACTGCATCAACAAACAACGGTTAATTAAATGTTTATTTTCTCAAAGAAAACAAATATAAACACAAAAAGTGCGGATTAACGCACTTTATTAGCTAAAATTCGTATAATCAACAGATTTGAGCTCATCTTTCTTTAAAACTTTAGTTCTGCAAGCTACTTCTTTTATAGCACTATATTAGTGCTGCAGCAACCATTCTTGGAAACATTACTTAAGACATTAGTTCTTTCTTTAGTCTAATTTCAGCTTTACTGCATCAACAAACATCGATTAATTAAATTATTATTTTCTCAAAGTAATCAAAATATAACCATAAAGTGTGGATTAACGCACTTTATTAGCTAAAATTCGTATTATAAAGAGTTTTGAGCTCATCTTTCTTTAAAACTTTAGTTCTGCCAGCTACTTCTTTTATAGCACTATATTAGTGCTGCAACAACCATTATTAGAAACATTACTATAGACATTAGGTCTTGTTTTAGATTTACTGCATCAACAAACATCGATTAATTAAATGTTTATTTTCTCAAAGAAAGCAAATTATAACCACAAAAAGGGTGGATTAACGCACTTTATTAGCTAAAATTTGTATTATAAAGAGTTTTGAGCTCATCTTTCTTTAAAACTTTAGTTCTGCCAGCTACTTCTTTTATAGCACTATATAAGTGCTGCAGCAACCATTCTTAGAATCATTACTATAGACATTAGGTCTTATTTTAGCTTTACTGCATCAAAAAAAATCGATTAATTAAATGTTTATTTTCTCAAAGAAAACAAAATACAACCACAAAAAGTGTGGATTAACGCACTTTATTAGTTAAAATTGGTATTATAAAGAGTTTTGAGCTCATCTTTCTTTAAAACTTTAGTTCTGCAAGCTACTTCTTTTATAGCACTATATTAGTGCTGCAGCAACCATTCTTGGAAACATTACTTAAGACATTAGTTCTTTCTTTAGTCTAATTTCAGCTTTACTGCATCAACAAACATCGATTAATTAAATTATTATTTTCTCAAAGTAATCAAAATATAACCATAAAGTGTGGATTAACGCACTTTATTAGCTAAAATTCGTATTATAAAGAGTTTTGAGCTCATCTTTCTTTAAAACTCTAGTTCTGCCAGCTACTTCTTTTATAGCACTATATTAGTGCTACAACAACCATTCCTCGAAACATTACTATAGACATTAGGTCTTGTTTTAGATTTACTGCATCAACAAACATCGATTAATTAAATGTTTATTTTTTGAAAGAAAACAAAATATAAACTCAAAAAAGTGTGGATTAACGCATTTTATTAGCTAAATTTTGTATTATAAAGAGTTTTTAGCTCATCTTTCTTTGAAATTTTAGTTTTGCCAGATACTTCTTTTATAGCACTATATTAGTGCTACAACAACCATTCTTTGAAACATTTCTATAGACATTAGGTTTTGTTTTAGATTTACTGCATCAACAAACATCGATTAATTAAATGTTTACTTTGTCAAAAAAAAAGCAAAATATAAACACAAATAGTGCAGATTAATGCACTTTATTAGCTAAAATTCGTATTATAAAGAGATTTGAGCTCATCTTTCTTTAAAACTTTAGTTCTGCCAGCTACTTCTTTTATAGCACTATATTAGTGCTGCAGCAACCATTCTTGGAAACATTACTATAGACATTAGTTCTTTCTTTAGTCTAATTTCAGCTTTACTGCATCAACAAACATAGGTTAATTAAATGTTTATTTTCTCAAAGAAAACAAAATATAAGCACAAAAAGAGCGGTTTAGCGAACTTTATTAGCTAAAATTCGTATTATAAATTGTTTTGAGCTCATCTTTCTTTAAAACCTTAGTTCTGCCAGCTACTTCCTTTATAGCACTATATTAGTGCTACAACAACCATTCTTTGAAACATTTCTATAGACATTAGGTTTTGTTTTAGATATACTGCATCAACAAACATCGATTAATTAAATGTTTACTTTGTCAAAAAAAAAGCAAAATATAAACACAAATAGTGCAGATTAATGCACTTTATTAGCTAAAATTCGTATTATAAAGAGATTTGAGCTCATCTTTCTTTAAAACTTTAGTTCTGCCAACTACTTCTTTTATAGCACTATATTAGTGCTGCAGCAACCATTCTTGGAAACATTACTATAGACATTAGTATTTTATTTAGACTAATTCTAGCTTTACTGCATCAACAATCATCGGTTAATTAAATGTTTATTTTCTCAAAGAAAACAAAATATAAACGCAAAAACGTGTGGATTAACGCACTTTATTAGCTAAAATTCGTATTTTAAAGAGATTTGAGCTCATCTTTCTTTAAAACTTTAGTTCTGCCAGCTACGTCCTTTATAGCTCTATGCTAGTGCTGCAGGAACCATTCTTGGAAACATTAATATAGACATTAGGTCTTATTTTAGCTTTACTGCATCAACAAACTTCGATTAATTAAATGTTTATTTTCTCAAAGAAAACAAAATATAACCACAAAAAGTGTGGATTAACGCACTTTATTAGCTAAAATTTGTAATATAAAGAGTTTTGAGCTCATCTTTCTTTAAAACTTTAGTTCTGCCAGCTACTTCGTTTATAGCACTATATTAGTGCTGCAGCAACCATTCTTGGAAACATTACTTTAGACATTAGTTCTTTCTTTAGTCTAATTTCAGCTTTACTGCATCAACAAACATAGGTTAATTAAATGTTTATTTTCTCAAAGAAAACAAAATATAAACACAAAAAGAGCGGTTTAGCGAACTTTATTAGCTAAAATTCGTATTATAAAGAGTTTTGAGCTCATCTTTCTTTAAAACCTTAGTTCTGCCAGCTACTTCCTTTATAGCACTATATTAGTGCTACAACAACCATTCTTTGAAACATTTCTATAGACATTAGGTTTTGTTTTAGATATACTGCATCAACAAACATCGATTAATTAAATGTTTACTTTGTCAAAAAAAAAGCAAAATATAAACACAAATAGTGCAGATTAATGCACTTTATTAGCTAAAATTCGTATTATAAAGAGATTTGAGCTCATCTTTCTTTAAAACTTTAGTTCTGCCAGCTACTTCTTTTAAAGCACTATATTTGTGCTGCAGCAACCATTCTTGTAAACATTACTATAGACATTAGTATTTTCTTTAGACTAATTTTAGCTTTACTGCATCAACAATCATCGGTTAATTAAATGTTTATTTTCTCAAAGAAAACAAAATATAAACGCAAAAACGTGTGAATTAACGCACTTTATTAGATAAAATTCGTATTTTAAAGAGATTTGAGCTCATCTTTCTTTAAAACTTTAGTTCTGCCAGCTACTTCTTTTATAGCACTATATTAGTGCTGCAGCAACCATTCTTGGAAACATTACTATAGACATTAGTATTTTCTTTAGACTAATTCTAGCTTTACTGCATCAACAATCATCGGTTAATTAAATGTTTATTTTCTCAAAGAAAACAAAATATAAACGCAAAAACGTGTGGATTAACGCACTTTATTAGCTAAAATTCGTATTTTAAAGAGATTTGAGCTCATCTTTCTTTAAAACTTTAGTTCTGCCAGCTACGTCCTTTATAGCTCTATGCTAGTGCTGCAGGAACCATTCTTGGAAACATTAATATAGACATTAGGTCTTATTTTAGCTTTACTGCATCAACAAACTTCGATTAATTAAATGTTTATTTTCTCAAAGAAAACAAAATATAACCACAAAAAGTGTGGATTAACGCACTTTATTAGCTAAAATTTGTAATATAAAGAGTTTTGAGCTCATCTTTCTTTAAAACTTTAGTTCCTCCAGCTACTTCGTTTATAGCACTATATTAGTGCTGCAGCAACCATTCTTGGAAACATTACTTTAGACATTAGTTCTTTCTTTAGTCTAATTTCAGCTTTACTGCATCAACAAACATAGGTTAATTAAATGTTTATTTTCTCAAAGAAAACAAAATATAAGCACAAAAAGAGCGGTTTAGCGAACTTTATTAGCTACAATTCGTATTATAAAGAGTTTTGAGCTCATCTTTCTTTAAAACCTTAGTTCTGCCAGCTACTTCCTTTATAGCACTATATTAGTGCTACAACAACCATTCTTTGATACATTTCTATAGACATTAGGTTTTGTTTTAGATTTACTGCATCAACAAACATCGATTAATTAAATGTTTATTTTGTCAAAAAAAGCAAAATATAAACACAAATAGTGCAGATTAATGCACTTTATTAGCTAAAATTCGTATTATAAAGAGTTTTGAGTTCATGTTTCTTTAAAACTTTAGTTCTGCCAGCTACTTCTTTTATAGCACTATATTAGTGCTGCAGCAACCATTCTTGGAAACATTACTTTAGACATTAGTTCTTTCTTTAGTCTAATTTCAGCTTTACTGCATCAACAAACATAGGTTAATTAAATGTTTATTTTCTCAAAGAAAACAAAATATAAACACAAAAAGTGCAGATTAACGCACTTTATTAGCTGAAATTCGTATTATAAAGAGATTTGAGCTCATCTTTCTTTAAAACTTTGGTTCTGCCAGCTACTTCTTTTATAGCACTATATTAGTGCTGCAAAAAACAATTCTTGGAATTAATACTATCGACAGTAGTTCTTTCTTTAGTCTAATTTCAGCTTTACTGCATCAACAAACATAGGTTAATTAAATGTTTATTTTCTCAAAGAGAACAAAATATAAACACAAAAAGTGCGGATTAACGCACTGTATTTGCTAAAATTTGTATTATCAAGAGATTTGAGCTCATCTTTCTTTAAAACTTTAGTTCTGCCAGCTACTTCTTTTATAGCACTATATTAGTGCTACAACAACCATTCTTTGAAACATTTCTATAGACATTAGGTTTTGTTTTAGATTTACTGCATCAACAAACATCGATTAATTAAATGTTTACTTTGTCAAAAAAAAAGCAAAATATAAACACAAATAGTGCAGATTAATGCACTTTATTAGCTAAAATTCGTATTATAAAGAGATTTGAGCTCATCTTTCTTTAAAACTTTAGTTCTGCCAGCTACTTCTTTTATAGCACTATATTTGTGCTGCAGCAACCATTCTTGTAAACATTACTATAGACATTAGTATTTTCTTTAGACTAATTCTAGCTTTACTGCATCAACAATCATCGGTTAATTAAATGTTTATTTTCTCAAAGAAAACAAAATATCAACGCAAAAACGTGTGGATTAATGCAATTATTAGATAAAATTCGTATTTTAAAGAGATTTGAGCTCATCTTTCTTTAAAACTTTAGTTCTGCCAGCTACTTCTTTTATAGCACTATATTAGTGCTGCAGCAACCATTCTTGGAAACATTACTATAGACATTAGTATTTTCTTTAGACTAATTCTAGCTTTACTGCATCAACAATCATCGGTTAATTAAATGTTTATTTTCTCAAAGAAAACAAAATATAAACGCAAAAACGTGTGGATTAACGCACTTTATTAGCTAAAATTCGTATTTTAAAGAGATTTGAGCTCATGTTTCTTTAAAACTTTAGTTCTGCCTGCTACGTCCTTTATAGCTCTATGCTAGTGCTGCAGGAACCATTCTTGGAAACATTAATATAGACATTAGGTCTTATTTTAGCTTTACTGCATCAACAAACTTCGATTAATTAAATGTTTATTTTCTCAAAGAAAACAAAATATAACCACAAAAAGTGTGGATTAACGCACTTTATTAGCTAAAATTTGTAATATGAAGAGTTTTGAGCTCATCTTTCTTTAAAACTTTGGTTCTGCCAGCTACTTCTTTTATAGCACTATATTAGTGCTGCAAAAAACAATTCTTGGAATTAATACTATCGACAGTAGTTCTTTCTTTAGTCTAATTTCAGCTTTACTGCATCAACAAACATAGGTTAATTAAATGTTTATTTTCTCAAAGAGAACAAAATATAAACACAAAAAGTGCGGATTAACGCACTGTATTTGCTAAAATTTGTATTATCAAGAGATTTGAGCTCATCTTTCTTTAAAACTTTAGTTCTGCCAGCTACTTCTTTTATAGCACTATATTAGTGCTACAACAACCATTCTTTGAAACATTTCTATAGACATTAGGTTTTGTTTTAGATTTACTGCATCAACAAACATCGATTAATTAAATGTTTACTTTGTCAAAAAAAAAGCAAAATATAAACACAAATAGTGCAGATTAATGCACTTTATTAGCTAAAATTCGTATTATAAAGAGATTTGAGCTCATCTTTCTTTAAAACTTTAGTTCTGCCAGCTACTTCTTTTATAGCACTATATTTGTGCTGCAGCAACCATTCTTGTAAACATTACTATAGACATTAGTATTTTCTTTAGACTAATTCTAGCTTTACTGCATCAACAATCATCGGTTAATTAAATGTTTATTTTCTCAAAGAAAACAAAATATCAACGCAAAAACGTGTGGATTAACGCACTTTATTAGATAAAATTCGTATTTTAAAGAGATTTGAGCTCATCTTTCTTTAAAACTTTAGTTCTGCCAGCTACTTCTTTTATAGCACTATATTAGTGCTGCAGCAACCATTCTTGGAAACATTACTATAGACATTAGTATTTTCTTTAGACTAATTCTAGCTTTACTGCATCAACAATCATCGGTTAATTAAATGTTTATTTTCTCAAAGAAAACAAAATATAAACACAAAAACGTGTGGATTAACGCACTTTATTAGCTAAAATTCGTATTTTAAAGAGATTTGAGCTCATCTTTCTTTAAAACTTTAGTTCTGCCAGCTACGTCCTTTATAGCTCTATGCTAGTGCTGCAGGAACCATTCTTGGAAACATTAATATAGACATTAGGTCTTATTTTAGCTTTACTGCATCAACAAACTTCGATTAATTAAATGTTTATTTTCTCAAAGAAAACAAAATATAACCACAAAAAGTGTGGATTAACGCACTTTATTAGCTAAAATTTGTAATATAAAGAGTTTTGAGCTCATCTTTCTTTAAAACTTTAGTTCTGCCAGCTACTTCGTTTATAGCACTATATTAGTGCTGCAGCAACCATTTTTGGAAACATTACTTTAGACAGTAGTTCTTTCTTTAGTCTAATTTCAGCTTTACTGCATCAACAAACATAGGTTAATTAAATGTTTATTTTCTCAAAGAAAACAAAATATAAACACAAAAAGTGCAGATTAACGCACTTTATTAGCTGAAATTCGTATTATAAAGAGATTTGAGCTCATCTTTCTTTAAAACTTTGGTTCTGCCAGCTACTTCTTTTATAGCACTATATTAGTGCTGCAAAAAACAATTCTTGGAATTAATACTATCGACAGTAGTTCTTTCTTTAGTCTAATTTCAGCTTTACTGCATCAACAAACATAGGTTAATTAAATGTTTATTTTCTCAAAGAGAACAAAATATAAACACAAAAAGTGCGGATTAACGCACTGTATTTGCTAAAATTTGTATTATCAAGAGATTTGAGCTCATCTTTCTTTAAAACTTTAGTTCTGCCAGCTACTTCTTTTATAGCACTATATTAGTGCTGCAGCAACCATTCTTGGAAACATTACTTTAGACATTAGTTCTTTCTTTAGTCTAATTTCAGCTTTACTGCATCAACAAACATAGGTTGATTAAATGTTTATTTTCTCAAAGAAAACAAAATATAAACACAAAAAGTGCGGATTAACGCACTTTATTAGCTAAAATTCGCATTATAAAAAGATTTGAGCTCATCTTTCTTTAAAACTTTAGTTCTGCCAGCTACTTCTTTTATAGCACTAAATTAGTGCTGCAGCAACCATTCTTGGAATTAATACTATCGACAATAGTTCTTTCTTTAGTCTAATTTCAGCTTTACTGCATCAACAAACATAGGTTAATTAAATGTTTATTTTCTCAAAGAAAACAAAATATAAACACAAAAAGTGCGGATTAACGCACTTTATTAGCGAAAATTCGTATAATCAACAGATTTGAGCTCATCTTTCTTTAAAACTTTAGTTCTGCCAGCTACTTCTTTTATAGCACTATATTAGTGTTGCAGCAATCATTCTTGGAAATATTACTATAGACATTAGGTCTTATTATAGCTTTACTGCATCAACAAACATCGATTAATTAAATGTTTATTTTCTCAAAGAAAACAAAATATCAACACAAAAAAGTGTTGATTAACGCACTTTATTAGCTAAAATTCGCATTATAAACAGATTTGAGCTCATCTTTCTTTAAAACTTTAGTTCTGCCAGCTACTTCTTTTATAGCACTATATTTGTGCTGCAGCAACCATTCTTGGAAACATTATATAAGACATTAGTTCTTTCTTTAGTCAAATTTCAGCTTTACTGCATCAACAAACATAGGTTGATTAAATGTTTATTTTCTCAAAGAAAACAAAATATAAACACAAAAAGTGCTTATTAACGCACTTTATTAGCTAAAATTCGCATTATAAACAGATTTGAGCTCATCTTTCTTTAAAACTTTAGTTCTGCCAGCTACTTCTTTTATAGCACTATATTAGTGCTGCAGCAACCATTCTTGGAAACATTACTTTAGACATTAGTTCTTTCTTTAGTCTAATTTCAGCTTTACTGCATCAACAAACATAGGTTGATTAAATGTTTATTTTCTCAAAGAAAACAAAATATAAACACAAAAAGTGCGGATTAACGCACTTTATTAGCTAAAATTCGCATTATAAACAGATTTGAGCTCATCTTTCTTTAAAACTTTAGTTCTGCAAGCTACTTCTTTTATAGCACTATATTAGTGCTGCAGCAACCATTCTTGGAAACATTACTTTAGACCTTAGTTCTTTCTTTAGTCTAATTTCAGCTTTACTGCATCAACAAACATAGGTTGATTAAATGTTTATTTTCTCAAAGAAAACAAAATATAAACACAAAAAGTGCGGATTAACGCACTTTATTAGCTAAAATTCGCATTATAAACAGATTTGAGCTCATCTTTCTTTAAAACTTTAGTTCTGCCAGCTACTTCTTTTATAGCACTATATTAGTGCTGCAGCAACCATTCTTGGAATTAATACTATCGACAATAGTTCTTTCTTTAGTCTAATTTCAGCTTTACTGCATCAACAAACATAGGTTGATTAAATGTTTATTTTCTCAAAGAAAACAAAATATAAACACAAAAAAATCGGATTAACGCACTTTATTAGCTAAAATTCGTATAATCAACAGATTTGAGCTCATCTTTCTTTAAAACTTTAGTTCTGCCAGCTACTTCTTTTATAGCACTATATTAGTGCTGCAGCAATCATTCTTGGAAATTTTATTAAAGACATTAGGTCTTATTATAGCTTTACTGCATCAACAAATATCGATTAATTAAATGTTTATTTTCTCAAAGAAAACAAAATACAAACACAAATAGTGTGGATTAACGCACTTTATTAGGTAAAATTTGTATTATAAAAAGAGATTTGAGCTCATCTTTCTTTAAAACTTTAGTTCTGCCAGCTATTTCTTTTATAGCACTTTATTAGTGCTGCAGCAACCATTCTTGGAAACATTACTTTAGACATTAGTTCTTTCTTTAGTCTAATTTCAGCTTTACTGCATCAACAAACATAGGTTGATTAAATGTTTATTTTCTCAAAGAAAACAAAATATAAACACAAAAAGTGCGGATTAACGCACTTTATTGGCTAAAATTCTCATTATGAATAGATTTGAGCTCATCTTTCTTTAAAAACTTTAGTTCTGCCAGCTACTTCTTTTACTGCACTATATTTGTGCTGCAGCAACCATTCTTGGAATTAATACTATCGACAATAGTTCTTTCTTTAGTCTCATTTTAGCTTTACTGCATCAACAAACTTCGATTAATTAAATGTTTATTTTCTCAAAGAAAACAAAATATAAACACAAAAAGTGCGCATTAACGCACTTTATTAGCTAAAAATCGTAATATAAACAGATTTGAACTCATCTTTCTTTAAAACTTTAGTTCTGCAAGCTACTTCTTTTATAGCACTTTATTAGTGCTGCAGCAACCATTCTTGGAAACATTACTATAGACATTAGTTCTTTTTTTAGTCTAATTTTAGCTTTACTGCATCAACAATTTTCGATTAATTAAATGTTTATTTTCTCAAAGAAAACAAAATATAAACACAAAAAGTGCAGATGAACGCTTTTTATTAGCTAAAATTCGTATTATAAAGAGATTTGAGCTCATCTTTCTTTAAAACTTTAATTCTGCCAGCTACTTCCTTTATAGCACTATATTTGTGCAGCAGCAACCATTCTTGGAATTTATACTATCGACAATAGTTCTTTCTTTAGTCTAATTTCAGCTTTACTGCATCAACAAACATAGGTTAATTAAATGTTTATTTTCTCAAAGAAAACAAAATATAAACACAAATAGTGGGGATTAACGCACTTTATTAGCTAACATTCGTATTATAAACAGATTTGAGCTCATCTTTCTTTAAAACTTTAGTTCTGCCAGCCACTTCTTTTATAGCACTTTATTAGTGCTGCAGCAACCATTCTTGGAAACATTACTTTAGACATTAGTTCTTTCTTTATTCTAATTTCAGCTTTACTGCATCAACAAACATAGGTTGATTAAATGTTTTTTTTCTCAAAGAAAACAAAATATAAACACAAAAAGTGCGGATTAACACATTTTAGTAGCTAAAATTCTCATTATAAAGAGATTTGAGCTTATCTTTCTTTAAAACTTTAGTTCTGCCTGCTACTTCTTTTATAGCACTATATTAGTGCTGCAGCAACCATTCTTGGAATTAATACTATCGACAATAGTTCTTTCTTTAGTCTAAATTCAGCTTTACTGCATTAACAAACATAGGTTAATTAAATGTTTATTTTCTCAAAGAAAACAAAATATAAACACAAAAAAGTGTTGATTAACGCACTTTATTAGCTACAATTCGCATTATAAACAGATTTGAGCTCATCTTTCTTTAAAACTTTAGTTCTGCCAGCTACTTCTTTTATAGCACTATATTTGTGCTGCAGCAACCATTCTTGGAAACATTACTTTAGACATTAGTTCTTTCTTTAGTCTAATTTCAGCTTTACTGCATCAACAAACATAGGTTGATTAAATGTTTATTTTCTCAAAGAAAACAAAATATAAACACAAAAAGTGCGGATTAACGCACTTTATTAGCTAAAATTCTCATTATGAAGAGATTTGAGCTCATCTTTCTTTAAAACTTTAGTTTTGCCAGCTACTTCTTTTATAGCACTATATTAGTGCTGCAGCAACCATACTTGGAATTAATACTATCGACAATAGCTCTTTCTTTAGTCTAATTTCAGCTTTACTGCAGCAACAAACATCGATTAATTAAATGTTTATTTTCTCAAAGAAAACAAAATAAAAACACAAAAAAGTGTTGATTGACGCACTTTATTAGCTAAAATTCGCATTATAAACAGATTTGAGCTCATCTTTCTTTAAAACTTTAGTTCTGCCAGCTACTTCTTTTATAGCACTATATTAGTGCTGCAGTAACCATTCTTGGAATTAATACTATCGACAATAGTTCTTTCTTTAGTCTAATTTCAGCTTTACTGCATCAACAAACATAGGTTAATTAAATGTTTATTTTCTCAAAGAAAACAAAATATAAACACAAAAAGTGCGGATTAACGCACTTTATTAGCTAAAATTCGTATAATCAACAGATTTGAGCTCATCTTTCTTTAAAACTTTAGTTCTGCCAGCTACTTCTTTTATAGCACTATATTAGTGCTGCAGCAATCATTCTTGGAAATTTTATTAAAGACATTAGGTCTTATTATAGCTTTACTGCATCAACAAATATCGATTAATTAAATGTTTATTTTCTCAAAGAAAACAAAATACAAACACAAATAGTGTGGATTAACGCACTTTATTAGGTAAAATTTGTATTATAAAAAGAGATTTGAGCTCATCTTTCTTTAAAACTTTAGTTCTGCCAGCTATTTCTTTTATAGCACTTTATTAGTGCTGCAGCAACCATTCTTGGAAATATTACTTTAGACATTAGTTCTTTCTTTAGTCTAATTTCAGCTTTACTGCATCAACAAACATAGGTTGATTAAATGTTTATTTTCTCAAAGAAAACAAAATATAAACACAAAAAGTGCGGATTAACGCACTTTATTAGCTAAAATTCTCATTATGAATAGATTTGAGCTCATCTTTCTTTAAAAACTTTAGTTCTGCCAGCTACTTCTTTTACTGCACTATATTTGTGCTGCAGCAACCATTCTTGGAATTAATACTATCGACAATAGTTCTTTCTTTAGTCTCATTTTAGCTTTACTGCATCAACAAACTTCGATTAATTAAATGTTTATTTTCTCAAAGAAAACAAAATATAAACACAAAAAGTGCGGATTAACGCACTTTATTAGCTAAAATTCTCATTATGAAGAGATTTGTGCTCATCTTTCTTTAAAACTTTAGTTCTGCCAGCTACTTCTTTTATAGCACTATATTAGTGCTGCAGCAACCATACTTGGAATTAATTCTATCGACAATAGCTCTTTCTTTAGTCTAATTTCAGCTTTACTGCAGCAACAAACATCGATTAATTAAATGTTTATTTTCTCAAAGAAAACAAAATAAAAACACAAAAAAGTGTTGATTAACGATCTTTATTAGCTAAAATTCGCATTATAAACAGATTTGAGCTCATCTTTCTTTAAAACTTTAGTTCTGCCAGCTACTTCTTTTATAGCACTAAATTAGTGCTGCAGCAATCATTCTTGGAAATTTTATTAAAGACATTAGGTCTTATTATAGCTTTACTGCATCAACAAATATCGATTAATTAAATGTTTATTTTCTCAAAGAAAACAAAATACAAACACAAATAGTGTGGATTAACGCACTTTATTAGGTAAAATTTGTATTATAAAAAGAGATTTGAGCTCATCTTTCTTTAAAACTTTAGTTCTGCCAGCTATTTCTTTTATAGCACTTTATTAGTGCTGCAGCAACCATTCTTGGAAACATTACTATAGACATTAGTTCTTTTTTTAGTCTAATTTTAGCTTTACTGCATCAACAATTTTCGATTAATTAAATGTTTATTTTCTCAAAGAAAACAAAATATAAACACAAAAAGTGCAGATTAACGCACTTTATTAGCTAAAATTCGTAATATAAACAGATTTGAACTCATCTTTCTTTAAAACTTTAGTTCTGCAAGCTACTTCTTTTATAGCACTTTATTAGTGCTGCAGCAACCATTCTTGGAAACATTACTATAGACATTAGTTCTTTTTTTAGTCTAATTTTAGCTTTACTGCATCAACAATTTTCGATTAATTAAATGTTTATTTTCTCAAAGAAAACAAAATATAAACACAAAAAGTGCAGATTAACGCACTTTATTAGCTAAAATTCGTATTATAAAGAGATTTGAGCTCATCTTTATTTAAAACTTTAGTTCTGCCAGCTACTTCCTTTATAGCACTATATTAGTGCTGCAGCAACCATTCTTGGAATTTATACTATCGACAATAGTTCTTTCTTTAGTCTAATTTCAGCTTTACTGCATCAACAAACATAGGTTAATTAAATGTTTATTTTCTCAAAGAAAACAAAATATAAACACAAAAAGTGGGGATTAACGCACTTTATTAGCTAAAATTCGTATTATAAAGAGATTTGAGCTCATCTTTCTTTAAAACTTTAGTTCTGCCAGCTACTTCTTTTATAGCACTATATTAGTGCTGCAGCAACCATTCTTGGAAACATTACTATAGACATTAGTTCTTTCTTTATTCTAATTTCAGCTTTACTGCATCAACAAACATAGGTTGATTAAATGTTTTTTTTTCTCAAAGAAAACAAAATATAAACACAAAAAGTGCGGATTAACACATTTTATTAGCTAAAATTCTCATTATATAGGGATTTGAGCTTATCTTTCTTTAAAACTTTAGTTCTGCCTGCTACTTCTCTTATAGCACTATATTAGTGCTGCAGCAACCATACTTGGAATTAATACTATCGACAATAGCTCTTTCTTTAGTCTAATTTCAGCTTTACTGCAGCAACAAACATCGATTAATTAAATGTTTATTTTCTCAAAGAAAACAAAATAAAAACACAAAAAAGTCGAGCAGTTACGTCAGTAACTGTGGTTAACGCAGCAGGCACAATGTTTTGTCAAAGTCAATCATGCATTTCTTCCTGACTCATGATTCGTCGTGTCGTTGAGCTGGATTCATATCCTAGCCTAAGAGTTCCTACTAAAGACCATTTTCCAAGACCAAGATGATATCTGAAGGTATAATTTCGTATCAGAATAATGGCTCATGAAACAAGGATCCTTTTGAAGATCACTTTATCTCGTTGTGCAGCCATGCTGGCATGAAAGAGATCGCAGTTTGTGGTTTCTTTCTTGACTCGCCCTCTGCGGCCTAGGTCATTTGCATCACATGCACAGTATCGATGAAGGACAGTGTGCTATCCAGCATTCACTCCTGCTTCCACTCAATGCATTTTATCAACCAGAACTGCTGTTTAAATACCTGGAGTACGTTGTTGTCTCTAGTGGACTATAAAACCGAAGCTGCAAGAAGTCTTTCCAATATCTTCTGGCGCCATTCACCCGGCTTGTCACTGACTGGCTTGTCGACTGCAAATTGAAATAGGCGTTCCATTGTTTGTTCACCACTCAGTACAAATGTCGAGAAAATACAGCAGAACCCTCAAGAAGAAAATCGAGGAATGACAGCATTTGGAAGGCAGTTCTTACTCCTTAAGAAAATTCACATAAATTACTCTTCAATATCTGCGTCATCAAAATCCTGTGGAAGTTTAAAAATAAAGCCAGATGAAGTCTACCCAGCAACCAGTCGAAAGCAGTGCCAACATGAGTAAGACATGGATACAGTTCCTGAGTAAATTAACCCTGTGCCTTAGCACTCATCATTGCTGCTCTCAGCTATCACCACATTAACAATACTGTATGGTAGAATGGTATTAAATGTATACAAGTGGCAACATGGGTCTTATTATGGCTGGTGTACTCAGATCAACTTCTCCAAGTCAAACGCTTGTCAGTTGAATATTGGTGTTATTTCTGGGGTAATTCATGCAAAGTAGAGATCTCAAATAAGATGAAGATTTGGAAATATAAAGGTAATGCATTACATGCCAAATAATCAAGTGTCTTTTCAGCTACTGAAGCTCGGCATTTGTAAGTTTGAAATGAGAGCCACAACAAGGGCCTACATTTCTTCCCTTTAGCAGTCAGTTGGTTTAAAGATGGTACACCGTTTAGTCACGGTTGATCATCAATAGTATTAATAAGGACATACATTTCACAAAGCCAAGATGAAGTGCTAATGCCCTGCTTAATTGGAAATTTTTTATGATTGCAAAGTCAGGAGTTTCTTGTAGAAGAGAGCAAACAAAGAAGTTCATTCCCCCTTCAAGCTATACTTATTACAGTGTGTTTTCAATACCAATTAAAACGTCTGGTTATGCTTGCAATGAGTCATGTTCGTCAGTTATTATCCTGCCATTCATTTACAATTATGTATTGTTTTATTTACAATGGATAACAAAAGCAGCCAGACATGATGGCAAGTTCCCTTTATATACACTGTTTTTTCTAGGTTTATGGCCATGTTACATTCACTTAGCCTATATAGTATTAGCGAAAAATACATTTTAATTGCTGCATTGAAATTTATTTGTCCTGTTTGTTTGTCATCAACACAGCAACCAGCTCTTTGTGGTTGATTAATATGATGGCATTTGAAAATGGAAGAACAACAAACTTACTGTAGACATCATGAGGTATCCCAGGGATTTCAACTTTCTCGTGTTTTAGTTGTTTCAATGCCATATTCAAGAACTGTCAGTTGGCTCACTGTACAACAAGTTCACCTTATCAGCTGCACAAGACCCCAATGCAGAATGTCTCAGAATTATGTGCAGTAAGAAACCATAACATCTTCCAGCACATTCGCAATTTGAAAGCAAACCCTCCTTATTTGTAACCCCAACTTATTCTCGCCAGTATGTCACTTTCACAACCTTGAATCTGATTTGCTCTCAGAGAAGCACAAGAAATATGTTATGTGACACACAACAATGATTAATTTTTGTCATCTTTGACATTTTGACAATCCACCCCCCCCCCCCCTTTTATCTACCCCACCCTCATTTGTTTTTCTTGCAGATACAGTATACTTCCAACAATTCTGCGAAGTCTCAGGCAATACATAAGATTGAATACTTCTTAAGGATCTATTGATCTATCTTATACTATTAATGTACAATCAACCAAATATATTGTTATTTTGCACAGGTTTGTTAATGGTTAGCTACGATAATTTTGATCCACAGTGGGTATATCGATGTTTAAGCCTGCACTAGATGTATGAATAATATATTCAAGTTTATAGATTACAAACGACGAAGCAATAACAGAAGTACGAAAGGGGCTCCAATATACAAGGTGTCTTACACCCCAGCCCCTATTCATCAATCCCCACCCCGCTCTCTATCTTGTTATCTGCAGGTTCACACAAAAGGAATTCATCATGTACTTGGTCAGTAGTGTATCATCGGGCACAAAGAAGAATAGAAAACTTCAAGATGTGCAACCCAAATATCCAGCCCCTCCACC
Organism: Aurelia coerulea; assembly: GCA_039566865.1. Classification (NCBI taxonomy): domain Eukaryota; kingdom Metazoa; phylum Cnidaria; class Scyphozoa; order Semaeostomeae; family Ulmaridae; genus Aurelia; species Aurelia coerulea. Next base: position 34,765,144 of record CM076943.1, read on the forward strand.
CTCTTCCTTGCAGGTAAAGTAGGTTCACAACTTCAACGCCTGAACGTTACTGGCTAACAACTAGAATTTAATTCCTTGCAAGAAAAGTAGTTCAAGAGCAAAGGAAAAGAATATAAATCTTGCAGTTCAATTCTCCCCAAGTCACCACCCCCTCCTCTTTAGGCATCTTTGTGTGTTTGTCTATTTGTAGGTCCAACAGTCAACCAGCTCTATGCAAAGCCTTTCCGGCAACAAAAAAAAAAAAAATACAGACGTAATTGCCGTAAAATGTTCACAACAAAATGTTACAGAAGTACAACAGAATGAAATTGTTATCATATAGGAAGATCAGCTAAATCAGCCTCACACCTGTACCACAATCAAAGCATATCGATATACACACCTGTTTTGTCCCACTCTTCTCTAATTTATTCTTTGTTGCAGCTAACGTCCCTCGATTAAAGCCGAAAGTTGTTCTTAGACCAGCATATGCTCGCCTTTCTTCTCCTTTCAACAGGTCGACTGAGTTGCAAGATACACATAGCTCAAAAGGAGGACCATATACAACCGCCTGTGTCAGTCATTCCATGAAAGATCCAACGATGAAAAGAGACTTTACAAAGACATACCATATACATGAGGTACTTTTTAGTTATCAGGTGAAAGTATCAAAGAAAATGTGGCCAAGAGGTTAATAATTTTGTGAAATGAAAAGGTTAGGGAAAGTCTTGTGATTAATAGTAAAAAACAAATAAAACAAACAAAAACAAAGATTTAAAGCATAATCTGAAAGAATATAAAGAAAACTCAATATGTTCCCACCCAAAAAAGGGGGACAAGGAAACAAAGCATCTCCTTACCATAAAAACAAAGAGGGCCAATTACACTTAGTGATTCCACTTAGCAAATCTAGCTCACCTCTTCCAAATATGAAACAAAGTTGCTCACAATTGGGAGATAACAAGTTTATGCTCTCAACCAAAAAGAGAAATGGATGTATAAAAATGGTTAATGAACCATATAATAGAATATAGCAAAACTCAAGCTCTCCACCCAGAAATTCACTTAAAACATGTTCAGGCAAATACTGCATCACAAACATGTAACAAGAACATTGCAACATTACAGGTTGTTATAGGATTGGTGCCACAATGAAGCAGCCGTGACAGAACTGCATACCACCTTATCGTGGTGTTTGAATTGCTGGTCCAGTGTTGAGCTTACCGCATTAAATACGGAAACCTACTGTGAAATAATTAATGGATCTCGTACAAGGTCCATGTCCACCCCAATGGCTGGCAGCCCCAGGAGATAATCAATTGCATGTGGTAGACTTGGGCGAACTTTGGCGGTCATGGCCACCTTCAGGTGGCACTTAAATTATTTACGGAATCCCAGATTGGATTCAGTACTCAAACCAATGGTTCTGTTCCGCCCATTACCGACCCCTTTCACTCTGCAACCAAGAAGTGTTGCAACGTTAGGGCCTCCGGTATAAGTGTCCGCTCGGTAAAAGTGTCCGCTCGGTATAAGTGTCCGCCCGTTACCGACCCCTTTCACTCTGCAACCAAGAAGTGTTGCAACGTTAGGGCCTCCGGTATAAAGTGTCCGCCCGTTACCGACCCCTTTCACTCTGCAACCAAGAAGTGTTGCAACGTTAGGGCCTCCGGTATAAAGTGTCCGCCCATTACCGACCCCTTTCACTCTGCAACCAGGAAGTGTTGCAACGTTAGGGCCTCCGGTAAAAGTTACATATGTATTTACCATATTATGATCACTTTCGTTCATGAATAGTTTCGTTTGTTTCCTGAAAGTTTACAATGATATTTCGTTCATCGTTCATCAATAGTTTCGTTTGTTTGCTGAAAGTTTACAATGATATTTCGTGAAAGATACAACCCCAAGTACTGCCACATGCCTCGTATTCCTTAGTGTTCTCTATTGTGCCGCACGGGGTTAATGTTGATTAACGCACTTTATTAGCTAAAATTCGCATTATAAACAGATTTGAGCTCATCTTTCTTTAAAACTTTAGTTCTGCCAGCTACTTCTTTTATAGCACTATATTAGTGCTGCAGCAACCATTCTTGGAATTAATACTATCGACAATAGTTCTTTCTTTAGTCTAATTTCAGCTTTACTGCATCAACAAACATAGGTTAATTAAATGTTTATTTTCTCAAAGAAAACAAAATATAAACACAAAAAGTGCGGATTAACGCACTTTATTAGCTAAAATTCGTATAATCAACAGATTTGAGCTCATCTTTCTTTAAAACTTTAGTTCTGCCAGCTACTTCTTTTATAGCACTATATTAGTGCTGCAGCAATCATTCTTGGAAATTTTATTAAAGACATTAGGTCTTATTATAGCTTTACTGCATCAACAAATATCGATTAATTAAATGTTTATTTTCTCAAAGAAAACAAAATACAAACACAAATAGTGTGGATTAACGCACTTTATTAGGTAAAATTTGTATTATAAAAAGAGATTTGAGCTCATCTTTCTTTAAAACTTTAGTTCTGCCAGCTATTTCTTTTATAGCACTTTATTAGTGCTGCAGCAACCATTCTTGGAAACATTACTTTAGACATTAGTTCTTTCTTTAGTCTAATTTCAGCTTTACTGCATCAACAAACATAGGTTGATTAAATGTTTATTTTCTCAAAGAAAACAAAATATAAACACAAAAAGTGCGGATTAACGCACTTTATTAGCTAAAATTCTCATTATGAATAGATTTGAGCTCATCTTTCTTTAAAAACTTTAGTTCTGCCAGCTACTTCTTTTACTGCACTATATTTGTGCTGCAGCAACCATTCTTGGAATTAGTACTATCGACAATAGTTCTTTCTTTAGTCTCATTTTAGCTTTACTGCATCAACAAACTTCGATTAATTAAATGTTTATTTTCTCAAAGAAAACAAAATATAAACACAAAAAGTGCGCATTAACGCACTTTATTAGCTAAAATTCTCATTATGAAGAGATTTGAGCTCATCTTTCTTTAAAACTTTAGTTCTGCCAGCTACTTCTTTTATAGCACTATATTAGTGCTGCAGCAACCATACTTGGAATTAATACTATCGACAATAGCTCTTTCTTTAGTCTAATTTCAGCTTTACTGCAGCAACAAACATCGATTAATTAAATGTTTATTTTCTCAAAGAAAACAAAATAAAAACACAAAAAAGTGTTGATTAACGATCTTTATTAGCTAAAATTCGCATTATAAACAGATTTGAGCTCATCTTTCTTTAAAACTTTAGTTCTGCCAGCTACTTCTTTTATGGCACTATATTTGTGCTGCAGCAACCATTCTTGGAAACATTACTTTAGACATTAGTTCTTTCTTTAGTCTAATTTCAGCTTTACTGCATCAACAAACATAGGTTGATTAAATGTTTATTTTCTCAAAGAAAACAAAATATAAACACAAAAAGTGTGGATTAACGCACTTTATTAGCTAAAATTCGCATTATAAACAGATTTGAGCTCATCTTTCTTTAAAACTTTAGTTCTGCCAGCTACTTCTTTTATAGCACTATATTAGTGCTGCAGCAACCATTCTTGGAATTAATACTATCGACATTAGTTCCTTCTTTTGTCTAATTTCAGCTTAACTGCATCAACAAACATAGGTTGATTAAATGTTTATTTTCTCAAAGAAAACAAAATATAAACACAAAAAGTGCGGATTATAGCACTATATTAGTGCTGCAACAATCATTCTTGGAAATTTTACTTTAGACATTAGGTCTTATTATAGCTTTACTGCATCAACAGACATCGATTAATTAAATGTTTATTTTCTCAAAGAAAACAAAATATAAACACAAATAGTGTGGATTAACGCACTTTATTAGGTAAAATTTGTATTATAAAAAGAGATTTCAGCTCATCTTTCTTTAAAACTTTAGTTCTGCCAGCTATTTCTTTTATAGCACTTTATTAGTGCTGCAGCAACCATTCTTGGAAATATTACTTTAGACATTAGTTCTTTCTTTAGTCTAATTTCAGCTTTACTGCATCAACAAACATAGGTTGATTAAATGTTTATTTTCTCAAAGAAAACAAAATATAAACACAAAAAGTGCGGATTAACGCACTTTATTAGCTAAAATTCTCATTATGAATAGATTTGAGCTCATCTTTCTTTAAAAACTTTAGTTCTGCCAGCTACTTCTTTTACTGCACTATATTTGTGCTGCAGCAACCATTCTTGGAATTAATACTATCGACAATAGTTCTTTCTTTAGTCTCATTTTAGCTTTACTGCATCAACAAACTTCGATTAATTAAATGTTTATTTTCTCAAAGAAAACAAAATATAAACACAAAAAGTGCGGATTAACGCACTTTATTAGCTAAAATTCTCATTATGAAGAGATTTGTGCTCATCTTTCTTTAAAACTTTAGTTCTGCCTGCTACTTCTTTTATAGCACTATATTAGTGCTGCAGCAACCATACTTGGAATTAATACTATCGACAATAGCTCTTTCTTTAGTCTAATTTCAGCTTTACTGCAGCAACAAACATCGATTAATTAAATGTTTATTTTCTCAAAGAAAACAAAATAAAAACACAAAAAAGTGTTGATTAACGATCTTTATTAGCTAAAATTCGCATTATAAACAGATTTGAGCTCATCTTTCTTTAAAACTTTAGTTCTGCCAGCTACTTCTTTTATGGCACTATATTTGTGCTGCAGCAACCATTCTTGGAAACATTACTTTAGACATTAGTTCTTTCTTTAGTCTAATTTCAGCTTTACTGCATCAACAAACATAGGTTGATTAAATGTTTATTTTCTCAAAGAAAACAAAATATAAACACAAAAAGTGCGGATTAACGCACTTTATTAGCTAAAATTCGCATTATAAACAGATTTGAGCTCATCTTTCTTTAAAACTTTAGTTCTGCAAGCTACTTCTTTTATAGCACTATATTAGTGCTGCAGCAACCATTCTTGGAAACATTACTTTAGACCTTAGTTCTTTCTTTAGTCTAATTTCAGCTTTACTGCATCAACAAACATAGGTTGATTAAATGTTTATTTTCTCAAAGAAAACAAAATATAAACACAAAAAGTGCGGATTAACGCACTTTATTAGCTAAAATTCGCATTATAAACAGATTTGAGCTCATCTTTCTTTAAAACTTTAGTTCTGCCAGCTACTTCTTTTATAGCACTATATTAGTGCTGCAGCAATCATTCTTGGAAATTTTATTAAAGACATTAGGTCTTATTATAGCTTTACTGCATCAACAAATATCGATTAATTAAATGTTTATTTTCTCAAAGAAAACAAAATACAAACACAAATAGTGTGGATTAACGCACTTTATTAGGTAAAATTTGTATTATAAAAAGAGATTTGAGCTCATCTTTCTTTAAAACTTTAGTTCTGCCAGCTATTTCTTTTATAGCTTTTTATTAGTGCTGCAGCAACCATTCTTGGAAACATTACTATAGACATTAGTTCTTTTTTTAGTCTAATTTTAGCTTTACTGCATCAACAATTTTCGATTAATTAAATGTTTATTTTCTCAAAGAAAACAAAATATAAACACAAAAAGTGCAGATTAACGCACTTTATTAGCTAAAATTCGTAATATAAACAGATTTGAACTCATCTTTCTTTAAAACTTTAGTTCTGCAAGCTACTTCTTTTATAGCACTTTATTAGTGCTGCAGCAACCATTCTTGGAAACATTACTATAGACATTAGTTCTTTTTTTAGTCTAATTTTAGCTTTACTGCATCAACAATTTTCGATTAATTAAATGTTTATTTTCTCAAAGAAAACAAAATATAAACACAAAAAGTGCAGATTAACGCACTTTATTAGCTAAAATTCGTATTATAAAGAGATTTGAGCTCATCTTTCTTTAAAACTTTAATTCTGCCAGCTACTTCCTTTATAGCACTATATTAGTGCTGCAGCAACCATTCTTGGAATTTATACTATCGACAATAGTTCTTTCTTTAGTCTAATTTCAGCTTTACTGCATCAACAAACATAGGTTAATTAAATGTTTATTTTCTCAAAGAAAACAAAATATAAACACAAAAAGTGGGGATTAACGCACTTTATTAGCTAAAATTCGTATTATAAACAGATTTGAGCTCATCTTTCTTTAAAACTTTAGTTCTGCCAGCTACTTCTTTTATAGCACTATATTAGTGCTGCAGCAACCATTCTTGGAAACATTACTTTAGACATTAGTTCTTTCTTTATTCTAATTTCAGCTTTACTGCATCAACAAACATAGGTTGATTAAATGTTTTTTTTTTCAAAGAAAACAAAATATAAACACAAAAAGTGCGGATTAACACATTTTATTAGCTAAAATTCTCATTATAAAGGGATTTGAGCTTATCTTTCTTTAAAACTTTAGTTCTGCCTGCTACTTCTTTTATAGCACTATATTAGTGCTGCAGCAACCATACTTGGAATTAATACTATCGACAATAGCTCTTTCTTTAGTCTAATTTCAGCTTTACTGCAGCAGCAAACATCGATTAATTAAATGTTTATTTTCTCAAAGAAAACAAAATAAAAACACAAAAAAGTCGAGCAGTTACGTCAGTAACTGTGGTTAACGCAGCAGGCACAATGTTTTGTCAAAGTCAATCATGCATTTCTTCCTGACTCATGATTCGTCGTGTCGTTGAGCTGGATTCATATCCTAGCCTAAGAGTTCCTACTAAAGACCATTTTCCAAGACCAAGATGATATCTGAAGGTATAATTTCGTATCAGAATAATGGCTCATGAAACAAGGATCCTTTTGAAGATCACTTTATCTCGTTGTGCAGCCATGCTGGCATGAAAGAGATCGCAGTTTGTGGTTTCTTTCTTGACTCGCCCTCTGCGGCCTAGGTCATTTGCATCACATGCACAGTATCGATGAAGGACAGTGTGCTATCCAGCATTCACTCCTGCTTCCACTCAATGCATTTTATCAACCAGAACTGCTGTTTAAATACCTGGAGTACGTTGTTGTCTCTAGTGGACTATAAAACCGAAGCTGCAAGAAGTCTTTCCAATATCTTCTGGCGCCATTCACCCGGCTTGTCACTGACTGGCTTGTCGACTGCAAATTGAAATAGGCGTTCCATTGTTTGTTCACCACTCAGTACAAATGTCGAGAAAATACAGCAGAACCCTCAAGAAGAAAATCGAGGAATGACAGCATTTGGAAGGCAGTTCTTACTCCTTAAGAAAATTCACATAAATTACTCTTCAATATCTGCGTCATCAAAATCCTGTGGAAGTTTAAAAATAAAGCCAGATGAAGTCTACCCAGCAACCAGTCGAAAGCAGTGCCAACATGAGTAAGACATGGATACAGTTCCTGAGTAAATTAACCCTGTGCCTTAGCACTCATCATTGCTGCTCTCAGCTATCACCACATTAACAATACTGTATGGTAGAATGGTATTAAATGTATACAAGTGGCAACATGGGTCTTATTATGGCTGGTGTACTCAGATCAACTTCTCCAAGTCAAACGCTTGTCAGTTGAATATTGGTGTTATTTCTGGGGTAATTCATGCAAAGTAGAGATCTCAAATAAGATGAAGATTTGGAAATATAAAGGTAATGCATTACATGCCAAATAATCAAGTGTCTTTTCAGCTACTGAAGCTCGGCATTTGTAAGTTTGAAATGAGAGCCACAACAAGGGCCTACATTTCTTCCCTTTAGCAGTCAGTTGGTTTAAAGATGGTACACCGTTTAGTCACGGTTGATCATCAATAGTATTAATAAGGACATACATTTCACAAAGCCAAGATGAAGTGCTAATGCCCTGCTTAATTGGAAATTTTTTATGATTGCAAAGTCAGGAGTTTCTTGTAGAAGAGAGCAAACAAAGAAGTTCATTCCCCCTTCAAGCTATACTTATTACAGTGTGTTTTCAATACCAATTAAAACGTCTGGTTATGCTTGCAATGAGTCATGTTCGTCAGTTATTATCCTGCCATTCATTTACAATTATGTATTGTTTTATTTACAATGGATAACAAAAGCAGCCAGACATGATGGCAAGTTCCCTTTATATACACTGTTTTTTCTAGGTTTATGGCCATGTTACATTCACTTAGCCTATATAGTATTAGCGAAAAATACATTTTAATTGCTGCATTGAAATTTATTTGTCCTGTTTGTTTGTCATCAACACAGCAACCAGCTCTTTGTGGTTGATTAATATGATGGCATTTGAAAATGGAAGAACAACAAACTTACTGTAGACATCATGAGGTATCCCAGGGATTTCAACTTTCTCGTGTTTTAGTTGTTTCAATGCCATATTCAAGAACTGTCAGTTGGCTCACTGTACAACAAGTTCACCTTATCAGCTGCACAAGACCCCAATGCAGAATGTCTCAGAATTATGTGCAGTAAGAAACCATAACATCTTCCAGCACATTCGCAATTTGAAAGCAAACCCTCCTTATTTGTAACCCCAACTTATTCTCGCCAGTATGTCACTTTCACAACCTTGAATCTGATTTGCTCTCAGAGAAGCACAAGAAATATGTTATGTGACACACAACAATGATTAATTTTTGTCATCTTTGACATTTTGACAATCCACCCCCCCCCCCCTTTTATCTACCCCACCCTCATTTGTTTTTCTTGCAGATACAGTATACTTCCAACAATTCTGCGAAGTCTCAGGCAATACATAAGATTGAATACTTCTTAAGGATCTATTGATCTATCTTATACTATTAATGTACAATCAACCAAATATATTGTTATTTTGCACAGGTTTGTTAATGGTTAGCTACGATAATTTTGATCCACAGTGGGTATATCGATGTTTAAGCCTGCACTAGATGTATGAATAATATATTCAAGTTTATAGATTACAAACGACGAAGCAATAACAGAAGTACGAAAGGGGCTCCAATATACAAGGTGTCTTACACCCCAGCCCCTATTCATCAATCCCCACCCCGCTCTCTATCTTGTTATCTGCAGGTTCACACAAAAGGAATTCATCATGTACTTGGTCAGTAGTGTATCATCGGGCACAAAGAAGAATAGAAAACTTCAAGATGTGCAACCCAAATATCCAGCCCCTCCACCCTCTTCCTTGCAGGTAAAGTAGGTTCACAACTTCAACGCCTGAACGTTACTGGCTAACAACTAGAATTTAATTCCTTGCAAGAAAAGTAGTTCAAGAGCAAAGGAAAAGAATATAAATCTTGCAGTTCAATTCTCCCCAAGTCACCACCCCCTCCTCTTTAGGCATCTTTGTGTGTTTGTCTATTTGTAGGTCCAACAGTCAACCAGCTCTATGCAAAGCCTTTCCGGCAACAAAAAAAAAAAAATACAGACGTAATTGCCGTAAAATGTTCACAACAAAATGTTACAGAAGTACAACAGAATGAAATTGTTATCATATAGGAAGATCAGCTAAATCAGCCTCACACCTGTACCACAATCAAAGCATATCGATATACACACCTGTTTTGTCCCACTCTTCTCTAATTTATTCTTTGTTGCAGCTAACGTCCCTCGATTAAAGCCAAAAGTTGTTCTTAGACCAGCATATGCTCGCCTTTCTTCTCCTTTCAACAGGTCGACTGAGTTGCAAGATACACATAGCTCAAAAGGAGGACCATATACAACCGCCTGTGTCAGTCATTCCATGAAAGATCCAACGATGAAAAGAGACTTTACAAAGACATACCATATACATGAGGTACTTTTTAGTTATCAGGTGAAAGTATCAAAGAAAATGTGGCCAAGAGGTTAATAATTTTGTGAAATGAAAAGGTTAGGGAAAGTCTTGTGATTAATAGTAAAAAACAAATAAAACAAACAAAAACAAAGATTTAAAGCATAATCTGAAAGAATATAAAGAAAACTCAATATGTTCCCACCCAAAAAAGGGGGACAAGGAAACAAAGCATCTCCTTACCATAAAAACAAAGAGGGCCAATTACACTTAGTGATTCCACTTAGCAAATCTAGCTCACCTCTTCCAAATATGAAACAAAGTTGCTCACAATTGGGAGATAACAAGTTTATGCTCTCAACCAAAAAGAGAAATGGATGTATAAAAATGGTTAATGAACCATATAATAGAATATAGCAAAACTCAAGCTCTCCACCCAGAAATTCACTTAAAACATGTTCAGGCAAATACTGTATCACAAACATGTAACAAGAACATTGCAACATTACAGGTTGTTATAGGATTGGTGCCACAATGAAGCAGCCGTGACAGAACTGCATACCACCTTATCGTGGTGTTTGAATTGCTGGTCCAGTGTTGAGCTTACCGCATTAAATACGGAAACCTACTGTGAAATAATTAATGGATCTCGTACAAGGTCCATGTCCACCCCAATGGCTGGCAGCCCCAGGAGATAATCAATTGCATGTGGTAGACTTGGGCGAACTTTGGCGGTCATGGCCACCTTCAGGTGGCACTTAAATTATTTACGGAATCCCAGATTGGATTCAGTACTCAAACCAATGGTTCTGTTCCGCCCATTACCGACCCCTTTCACTCTGCAACCAAGAAGTGTTGCAACGTTAGGGCCTCCGGTATAAGTGTCCGCTCGGTAAAAGTGTCCGCTCGGTATAAGTGTCCGCCCGTTACCGACCCCTTTCACTCTGCAACCAAGAAGTGTTGCAACGTTAGGGCCTCCGGTATAAAGTGTCCGCCCGTTACCGACCCCTTTCACTCTGCAACCAAGAAGTGTTGCAACGTTAGGGCCTCCGGTATAAAGTGTCCGCCCATTACCGACCCCTTTCACTCTGCAACCAGGAAGTGTTGCAACGTTAGGGCCTCCGGTAAAAGTTACATATGTATTTACCATATTATGATCACTTTCGTTCATGAATAGTTTCGTTTGTTTCCTGAAAGTTTACAATGATATTTCGTTCATCGTTCATCAATAGTTTCGTTTGTTTGCTGAAAGTTTACAATGATATTTCGTGAAAGATACAACCCCAAGTACTGCCACATGCCTCGTATTCCTTAGTGTTCTCTATTGTGCCGCACGGGGTTAATGTTGATTAACGCACTTTATTAGCTAAAATTCGCATTATAAACAGATTTGAGCTCATCTTTCTTTAAAACTTTAGTTCTGCCAGCTACTTCTTTTATAGCACTATATTAGTGCTGCAGCAACCATTCTTGGAATTAATACTATCGACAATAGTTCTTTCTTTAGTCTAATTTCAGCTTTACTGCATCAACAAACATAGGTTAATTAAATGTTTATTTTCTCAAAGAAAACAAAATATAAACACAAAAAGTGCGGATTAACGCACTTTATTAGCTAAAATTCGTATAATCAACAGATTTGAGCTCATCTTTCTTTAAAACTTTAGTTCTGCCAGCTACTTCTTTTATAGCACTATATTAGTGCTGCAGCAATCATTCTTGGAAATTTTATTAAAGACATTAGGTCTTATTATAGCTTTACTGCATCAACAAATATCGATTAATTAAATGTTTATTTTCTCAAAGAAAACAAAATACAAACACAAATAGTGTGGATTAACGCACTTTATTAGGTAAAATTTGTATTATAAAAAGAGATTTGAGCTCATCTTTCTTTAAAACTTTAGTTCTGCCAGCTATTTCTTTTATAGCACTTTATTAGTGCTGCAGCAACCATTCTTGGAAACATTACTTTAGACATTAGTTCTTTCTTTAGTCTAATTTCAGCTTTACTGCATCAACAAACATAGGTTGATTAAATCTTTATTTTCTCAAAGAAAACAAAATATAAACACAAAAAGTGCGGATTAACGCACTTTATTAGCTAAAATTCTCATTATGAATAGATTTGAGCTCATCTTTCTTTAAAAACTTTAGTTCTGCCAGCTACTTCTTTTACTGCACTATATTTGTGCTGCAGCAACCAATCTTGGAATTAATACTATCGACAATAGTTCTTTCTTTAGTCTCATTTTAGCTTTACTGCATCAACAAACTTCGATTAATTAAATGTTTATTTTCTCAAAGATAACAAAATATAAACACAAAAAGTGCGCATTAACGCACTTTATTAGCTAAAAATCGTAATATAAACAGATTTAAACTCATCTTTCTTTAAAACTTTAGTTCTGCAAGCTACTTCTTTTATAGCACTTTATTAGTGCTGCAGCAACCATTCTTGGAAACATTACTATAGACATTAGTTCTTTTTTTAGTCTAATTTTAGCTTTACTGCATCAACAAACTTCGATTAATTAAATATTTATTTTCTCAAAGAAAACAAAATATAAACAAAAAAAGTGCAGATTAACGCACTTTATTAGCTAAAATTCGTATTATAAATAGATTTGAGCTCATCTTTCTTTAAAACTTTAATTCTGCCAGCTACTTCCTTTATAGCACTATATTAGTGCTGCAGCAACCATTCTTGGAATTTATACTATCGACAATAGTTCTTTCTTTAGTCTAATTTCAGCTTTACTGCATCAACAAACATAGGTTAATTAAATGTTTATTTTCTCAAAGAAAACAAAATATAAACACAAATAGTGGGGATTAACGCACTTTATTAGCTAACATTCGTATTATAAACAGATTTGAGCTCATCTTTCTTTAAAACTTTAGTTCTGCCAGCTACTTCTTTTATAGCACTATATTAGTGCTGCAGCAACCATTCTTGGAAACATTACTTTAGACATTAGTTCTTTCTTTATTCTAATTTCAGCTTTACTGCATCAACAAACATAGGTTGATTAAATGTTTTTTTTCTCAAAGAAAACAAAATATAAACACAAAAAGTGCGGATTAACACATTTTAGTAGCTAAAATTCTCATTATAAAGGGATTTGAGCTTATCTTTCTTTAAAACTTTAGTTCTGCCAGCTACTTCTTTTATAGCACTATTTTAGTGCTGCAGCAACCATTCTTGGAATTAATACTATCGACAATAGTTCTTTCTTTAGTCTAAATTCAGCTTTACTGCATTAACAAACATAGGTTAATTAAATGTTTATTTTCTCAAAGAAAACAAAATATAAACACAAAAAAGTGTTGATTAACGCACTTTATTAGCTACAATTCGCATTATAAACAGATTTGAGCTCATCTTTCTTTAAAACTTTAGTTCTGCCAGCTACTTCTTTTATAGCACTATATTTGTGCTGCAGCAACCATTCTTGGAAACATTACTTTAGACATTAGTTCTTTCTTTAGTCTAATTTCAGGCTTTACTGCATCAACAAACATAGGTTGATTAAATGTTTATTTTCTCAAAGAAAACAAAATATAAACACAAAAAGTGCGGATTAACGCACTTTATTAGCTAAAATTCGCATTATAAACAGATTTGAGCTCATCTTTCTTTAAAACTTTAGTTCTGCAAGCTACTTCTTTTATAGCACTATATTAGTGCTGCAGCAACCATTCTTGGAAACATTACTTTAGACCTTAGTTCTTTCTTTAGTCTAATTTCAGCTTTACTGCATTACCAAACATAGGTTGATTAAATGTTTATTTTCTCAAAGAAAACAAAATATAAACACAAAAAGTGCGGATTAACGCACTTTATTAGCTAAAATTCGCATTATAAACAGATTTGAGCTCATCTTTCTTTAAAACTTTAGTTCTGCCAGCTACTTCTTTTATAGCACTATATTAGTGCTGCAGCAACCATTCTTGGAATTAATACTATCGACAATAGTTCTTTCTTTAGTCTAATTTCAGCTTTACTGCATCAACAAACATAGGTTAATTAAATGTTTATTTTCTCAAAGAAAACAAAATATAAACACAAAAAGTGCGGATTAACGCACTTTATTAGCTAAAAATCGTAATATAAACAGATTTGAACTCATCTTTCTTTAAAACTTTAGTTCTGCCAGCTACTTCTTTTATAGCACTATATTAGTGCTGCAGCAACCATTCTTGGAAATTTTATTAAAGACATTAGGTCTTATTATAGCTTTACTGCATCAACAAATATCGATTAATTAAATGTTTATTTTCTCAAAGAAAACAAAATACAAACACAAATAGTGTGGATTAACGCACTTTATTAGGTAAAATTTGTATTATAAAAAGAGATTTGAGCTGATCTTTCTTTAAAACTTTAGTTCTGCAAGCTACTTCTTTTATAGCACTATATTAGTGCTGCAGCAACCATTCTTGGAAACATTACTTTAGACCTTAGTTCTTTCTTTAGTCTAATTTCAGCTTTACTGCATTACCAAACATAGGTTGATTAAATGTTTATTTTCTCAAAGAAAACAAAATATAAACACAAAAAGTGCGGATTAACGCACTTTTTTAGCTAAAATTCTCATTATGAATAGATTTGAGCTCATCTTTCTTTAAAAACTTTAGTTCTGCCAGCTACTTCTTTTACTGCACTATATTAGTGCTGCAGCAACCATTCTTGGAATTAATACTATCGACAATAGTTCTTTCTTTAGTCTAAATTCAGCTTTACTGCATTAACAAACATAGGTTAATTAAATGTTTATTTTCTCAAAGAAAACAAAATATAAACACAAAAAAGTGTTGATTAACGCACTTTATTAGCTACAATTCGCATTATAAACAGATTTGAGCTCATCTTTCTTTAAAACTTTAGTTCTGCCAGCTACTTCTTTTATAGCACTATATTTGTGCTGCAGCAACCATTCTTGGAAACATTACTTTAGACATTAGTTCTTTCTTTAGTCTAATTTCAGCTTTACTGCATCAACAAACATAGGTTGATTAAATGTTTATTTTCTCAAAGAAAACAAAATATAAACACAAAAAGTGCGGATTAACGCACTTGATTAGCTAAAATTCTCATTATGAAGAGATTTGAGCTCATCTTTCTTTAAAACTTTAGTTCTGCCTGCTACTTCCGTTATAGCACTATATTAGTGCTGCAGCAACCATTCTTGGAATTAATACTATCGACAATAGCTCTTTCTTTAGTCTAATTTCAGCTTTACTGCAGCAACAAACATCGATTAATTAAATGTTTATTTTCTCAAAGAAAACAAAATATAAACACAAAAAAGTGTTGATTAACGCACTTTATTAGCTAAAATTCGCATTATAAACAGATTTGAGCTCATCTTTCTTTAAAACTTTAGTTCTGCCAGTTACTTCTTTTATGGCACTATATTTGTGCTGCAGCAACCATTCTTGGAAACATTACTTTAGACATTAGTTCTTTCTTTAGTCTAATTTCAGCTTTACTTCATCAACAAACATAGGTTGATTAAATGTTTATTTTCTCAAAGAAAACAAAATATAAACACAAAAAGTGCGGATTAACGCACTTTTTTAGCTAAAATTCTCATTATGAATAGATTTGAGCTCATCTTTCTTTAAAAACTTTAGTTCTGCCAGCTACTTCTTTTACTGCACTATATTTGTGCTGCAGCAACCATTCTTGGAATTAATACTATCGACAATAGTTCTTTCTTTAGTCTCATTTTAGCTTTACTGCATCAACAAACTTCGATTAATTAAATGTTTATTTTCTCAAAGAAAACAAAATATAAACACAAAAAGTGCGCATTAACGCACTTTATTAGCTAAAAATCGTAATATAAACAGATTTGAACTCATCTTTCTTTAAAACTTTAGTTCTGCAAGCTACTTCTTTTATAGCACTTTATTAGTGCTGCAGCAACCATTCTTGGAAACATTACTATAGACATTAGTTCTTTTTTTAGTCTAATTTTAGCTTTACTGCATCAACAAACTTCGATTAATTAAATGTTTATTTTCTCAAAGAAAACAAAATATAAACACAAAAAGTGCAGATTAACGCACTTTATTAGCTAAAATTCGTATTATAAAGAGATTTGAGCTCATCTTTCTTTAAAACTTTAATTCTGCCAGCTACTTCCTTTATAGCACTATATTAGTGCTGCAGCAACCATTCTTGGAATTTATACTATCGACAATAGTTCTTTCTTTAGTCTAATTTCAGCTTTACTGCATCAACAAACATAGGTTAATTAAATGTTTATTTTCTCAAAGAAAACAAAATATAAACACAAAAAGTGGGGATTAACGCACTTTATTAGCTAAAATTCGTATTATAAACAGATTTGAGCTCATCTTTCTTTAAAACTTTAGTTCTGCCAGCTACTTCTTTTATAGCACTATATTCTGCTATTATTCTGCTATAGTGCTGCAGCAACCATTCTTTGAAACATTACTTTAGACATTAGTTCTTTCTTTATTCTAATTTCAGCTTTACTGCATCAACAAACATAGGTTGATTAAATGTTTTTTTTCTCAAAGAAAACAAAATATAAACACAAAAAGTGCGGATTAACACATTTTATTAGCTAAAATTCTCATTATAAAGGGATTTGAGCTTATCTTTCTTTAAAACTTTAGTTCTGCCTGCTACTTCTTTTATAGCACTATATTAGTGCTGCAGCAACCATTCTTGGAATTAATACTATCGACAATAGTTCTTTTTTTAGTCTAATTTTAGCTTTACTGCATCAACAAACATAGGTTAATTAAATGTTTATTTTCTCAAAGAAAACAAAATATAAACACAAAAAAGTGTTGATTAACGCACTTTATTAGCTACAATTCGCATTATAAACAGATTTGAGCTCATCTTTCTTTAAAACTTTAGTTCTGCCAGCTACTTCTTTTATAGCACTATATTTGTGCTGCAGCAACCATTCTTGGAAACATTACTATAGACATTAGTTCTTTCTTTAGTCTAATTTCAGCTTTACTGCATCAACAAACATAGGTTGATTAAATGTTTATTTTCTCAAAGAAAACAAAATATAAACACAAAAAGTGCGGATTAACGCACTTTTTTAGCTAAAATTCGCATTATGAACAGATTTGAGCTCATCTTTCTTTAAAACTTTAGTTCTGCCAGCTACTTCTTTTACTGCACTATATTTGTGCTGCAGCAACCATTCTTGGAATTAATACTATCGACAATAGTTCTTTCTTTAGTCTCATTTTAGCTTTACTGCATCAACAAACTTCGATTAATTAAATGTTTATTTTCTCAAAGAAAACAAAATATAAACACAAAAAGTGCGCATTAACGCACTTTATTAGCTAAAAATCGTAATATAAACAGATTTGAACTCATCTTTCTTTAAAACTTTAGTTCTGCAAGCTACTTCTTTTATAGCACTTTATTAGTGCTGCAGCAACCATTCTTGGAAACATTACTATAGACATTAGTTCTTTTTTTAGTCTAATTTTAGCTTTACTGCATCAACAAACTTCGATTAATTAAATGTTTATTTTCTCAAAGAAAACAAAATATAAACACAAAAAGTGCAGATTAACGCACTTTATTAGCTAAAATTCGTATTATAAAGAGATTTGAGCTCATCTTTCTTTAAAACTTTAATTCTGCCAGCTACTTCCTTTATAGCACTATATTAGTGCTGCAGCAACCATTCTTGGAATTTATACTATCGACAATAGTTCTTTCTTTAGTCTAATTTCAGCTTTACTGCATCAACAAACATAGGTTAATTAAATGTTTATTTTCTCAAAGAAAACAAAATATAAACACAAAAAGTGGGGATTAACGCACTTTATTAGCTAAAATTCGTATTATAAACAGATTTGAGCTCATCTTTCTTTAAAACTTTAGTTCTGCCAGCTACTTCTTTTATAGCACTATATTCTGCTATTATTCTGCTATAGTGCTGCAGCAACCATTCTTTGAAACATTACTTTAGACATTAGTTCTTTCTTTATTCTAATTTCAGCTTTACTGCATCAACAAACATAGGTTGATTAAATGTTTTTTTTCTCAAAGAAAACAAAATATAAACACAAAAAGTGCGGATTAACACATTTTATTAGCTAAAATTCTCATTATAAAGGGATTTGAGCTTATCTTTCTTTAAAACTTTAGTTCTGCCTGCTACTTCTTTTATAGCACTATATTAGTGCTGCAGCAACCATTCTTGGAATTAATACTATCGACAATAGTTCTTTCTTTAGTCTAAATTCAGCTTTACTGCATTAACAAACATAGGTTAATTAAATGTTTATTTTCTCAAAGAAAACAAAATATAAACACAAAAAAGTGTTGATTAACGCACTTTATTAGCTACAATTCGCATTATAAACAGATTTGAGCTCATCTTTCTTTAAAACTTTAGTTCTGCCAGCTACTTCTTTTATAGCACTATATTTGTGCTGCAGCAACCATTCTTGGAAACATTACTTTAGACATTAGTTCTTTCTTTAGTCTAATTTCAGCTTTACTGCATCAACAAACATAGGTTGATTAAATGTTTATTTTCTCAAAGAAAACAAAATATAAACACAAAAAGTGCGGATTAACGCACTTGATTAGCTAAAATTCTCATTATGAAGAGATTTGAGCTCATCTTTCTTTAAAACTTTAGTTCTGCCAGCTACTTCTTTTATAGCACTATATTAGTGCTGCAGCAAATATTCTTGGAAACATTACTATCGACATTAGTTCTTTCTACAGTCTAATTTCAGCTTTAATGCACCAACAAAAATAGGTTAATTAATTGTTTATTTTCTCATAGAAAACAAAATATAAACACAAAAAGTGCGCTTTAACCCACTTTATTAGCTAAAATTCGTATTATAAACAGATTTGAGCTCATCTTTCTTTAAAACTTTAGTTCTGCCAGCTACTTCTTTTAAAGCACTATATTTTTGCTGCAGGAACCATTCTTTGAATCATTACTATAGAAATAAGTTCCTTCTTTAGTCTAATTTCAGCTTTACTGCATCCACAAACATCGGTTTATTATGTTATTATGATTTTACATTAAATGTTTATTTTCTCAGAGAAAACAAAATACAAACACAAATAGTGTGGATTAACGCACTTTATTAGGTAAAATTCGTATTATAAAAAGAGATTTGAGCTCATCTTTCTTTAAAACTTTAGTTCTGCCAGCTATTTCTTTTATAGCACTTTATTAGTGCTGCAGCAACCATTCTTGGAAACATTACTTTAGACATTAGTTCTTTCTTTAGTCTAATTTCAGCTTTACTGCATCAACAAACATAGGTTGATTAAATGTTTATTTTCTCAAAGAAAACAAAATATAAACACAAAAAGTGCGGATTAACGCACTTTATTAGCTAAAATTGTCATTATGAAGAGATTTGAGCTCATCTTTCTTTAAAACTTTAGTTCTGCCAGCTACTTCTTTTATTGCACTATATTTGTGCTGCAGCAACCATTCTTGGAATTAATACTATCGACAATAGTTCTTTCTTTAGTCTCATTTCAGCTTTACTGCATCAACAAACTTCGATTAATTAAATGTTTATTTTCTCAAAGAAAACAAAATATAAACACAAAAAGTGCGCATTAAGGTGGATACCTGGTATTAGGATATGGAAAATCAAAATTTTTACTGTTTTCTAGTTTTGGTAGTTTCTAAAAGCAAATTTAATGCAGAATCAGATTATTGACTTAGTTAATGCCTTTTCGGTGTTATTTCTTGCTTATAATGTAAAATAGCATGAGCACTCTTTGAAAAACTCCTTGGTAACACCTTAGCAACGGAAGAAGTTGCCCAAATGAAATGAACAAAATTACTTTGATCATATTTCGTATCCCTATGATGGCTAGAAGACTATTTGGTTGGTTTACCTGTGCCTATTGGCCAGCCTTGTATTGAAAAGGAGGCACTAAGTAAATGCTTTCCCGACTGTTTAGACTTTTCATCATGTACAGTTCATCCGATCTCGAAGAACATTTCGTAAAGTATTTATGACATGGGAATTGCCAAGAACAAGCGAAAGAGAGTGAGAGTTTCGAAGAAACTGCAATGGAATTTCAAAGGAAACCAACATGTTAATTTCCATGTAAAGAACAGCATCCAAGTAGGCCAAGAAGAAGCTCTAACAACCCAACAAGGGAGGAGAGTGGCCTAAACCAGAAAAGGCCTAACGTTGAGCCTGCCTCATTTTGTACACCAAAGCGACTAAAAGAAGGGTTTGAGACTGACAAGAAGCCGAATTTTAACTTTTTAATGAGCTTCAAGATCTTCAAGAACATCTTTGAACAGCTTTTGTTCCTTCCCCAAATTGCTGCTGTCTTGAAACAATTTCCGTTGACACACACAGTGAAAGGATATTGTATTGAGCATGTGTTGAAACTTTAACCTCAATTTTCTCAAAACCAACTTTTTCATCATTTAAATTTTTTTGAACAATCATAACTTTGGACCAACTCAATCAATTTACATCCAGTTTTCAGTTTTAGATCCCTGTGCAAGTGGAGAAGGTCACTTCACCAGAAAATTTCAAAGTTTATATTTAGAATGATTACCTATTATCGAAAATCAATGATGCACGACCATGAAATATCAATAATTCCACAATCTAGAGATTTTTTTTCAAGAATTCAGCAGTTTTCTTGGATTTTTCTGGTGGGGTGCCCTACAGCTACCTTTTGTGCTCATTTCTATTTGAGAATTCCTTTCAAAGGTCCTGTTGAATTTGCAGGGTTTCCGTTCAAAGAGAACAACAATTTTTTCCTAATTATGCAAATTAATACATGATTAATTATGCAAATTAGAAAAAAATTTCATTAATTAACTCAACTTTCCAAGGGCTTTCTAATGATGCATAAAGATAAAGAACAGCATCCCCAGGGAAGAATTTCATTCTAATACCAGGTATCCACCTTAACGCACTTTATTAGCTAAAAATCGTATTATAAACAGATTTGAACTCATCTTTCTTTAAAACTTTAGTTCTGCAAGCTACTTCTTTTATAGCACTTTATTAGTGCTGCAGCAACCATTCTTGGAAATAATACTATCGACAATAGTTCTTTCTTTAGTCTAATTTCAGCTTTACTGCATCAACAAACATCGATTAATTAAATGTTTATTTTCTCAAAGAAAACAAAATATAAACACAAAAAAGTGTTGATTAACGCACTTTATTAGCTAAAACTCGCATTATAAACAGATTTGAGCTCATCTTTCTTTAAAACTTTAATTCTGCCAGCTACTTCCTTTATAGCACTATATTAGTGCTGCAGCAACCATTCTTGGAATTTATACTATCGACAATAGTTCTTTCTTTAGTCTAATTTCAGCTTTACTGCATCAACAAACATAGGTTAATTAAATATTGATTTTCTCAAAGAAAACAAAATATAAACACAAAAAGTGTGGATTAACGCACTTTTTTAGCTAAAATTCTTGTTATAAAGAGATTTGACCTCATCTTTCTTTAAAACTTTAGTTCTGCCAGCTACTTCTTCTATAGCACTATATTAGTGCTGCAGCAACCATTCTTGGAAATAATACTATCGACACTAGCTCTTTCTTTAGTCTAATTTCAGCTTTACTGCATCAACAAACTTCGATTAATTAAATGTTTATTTTCTCAAAGAAAACAAAATATAAACACAAAAAGTGCGCATTAAGGTGGATACCTGGTATTAGAATATGGAAAATCAAAATTTTTACTGTTTTCTAGTTTTGGTAGTTTCTAAAAGCAAATTTAATGCAGAATCAGATTATTGACTTAGTTAATGCCTTTTCGGTGTTATTTCTTGCTTATAATGTAAAATAGCATGAGCACTCTTTGAAAAACTCCTTGGTAACACCTTAGCAACGGAAGAAGTTGCCCAAATGAAATGAACAAAATTACTTTGATCATATTTCATATCCCTATGATGGCTAGAAGACTATTTGGTTGGTTTACCTGTGCCTATTGGCCAGCCTTGTATTGAAAAGGAGGCACTAAGTAAATGCTTTCCCGACTGTTTAGACTTTTCATCATGTACAGTTCATCCGATCTCGAAGAACATTTCGTAAAGTATTTATGACATGGGAATTGCCAAGAACAAGCGAAAGAGAGTGAGAGTTTCGAAGAAACTGCAATGGAAATTCAAAGGAAACCAACATGTTAATTTCCATGTAAAGAACAGCATCCAAGTAGGCCAAGAAGAAGCTCTAACAACCCAACAAGGGAGGAGAGTGGCCTAAACCAGAAAAGGCCTAACGTTGAGCCTGCCTCATTTTGTACACCAAAGCGACTAAAAGAAGGGTTTGAGACTGACAAGAAGCCGAATTTTAACTTTTTAATGAGCTTCAAGATCTTCAAGAACATCTTTGAACAGCTTTTGTTCCTTCCCCAAATTGCTGCTGTCTTGAAACAATTTCCGTTGACACACACAGTGAAAGGATATTGTATTGAGCATGTGTTGAAACTTTAACCTCAATTTTCTCAAAACCAACTTTTTCATCATTTAAATTTTTTTGAACAATCATAACTTTGGACCAACTCAATCAATTTACATCCAGTTTTCAGTTTTAGATCCCTGTGCAAGTGGAGAAGGTCACTTCACCAGAAAATTTCAAAGTTTATATTTAGAATGATTACCTATTATCGAAAATCAATGATGCACGACCATGAAATATCAATAATTCCACAATCTAGAGATTTTTTTTCAAGAATTCAGCAGTTTTCTTGGATTTTTCTGGTGGGGTGCCCTACAGCTACCTTTTGTGCTCATTTCTATTTGAGAATTCCTTTCAAAGGTCCTGTTGAATTTGCAGGGTTTCCGTTCAAAGAGAACAACAATTTTTTCCTAATTATGCAAATTAATACATGATTAATTATGCAAATTAGAAAAAAATTTCATTAATTAACTCAACTTTCCAAGGGCTTTCTAATGATGCATAAAGATAAAGAACAGCATCCCCAGGGAAGAATTTCATTCTAATACCAGGTATCCACCTTAACGCACTTTATTAGCTAAAAATCGTATTATAAACAGATTTGAACTCATCTTTCTTTAAAACTTTAGTTCTGCAAGCTACTTCTTTTATAGCACTTTATTAGTGCTGCAGCAACCATTCTTGGAAATAATACTATCGACAATAGTTCTTTCTTTAGTCTAATTTCAGCTTTACTGCATCAACAAACATCGATTAATTAAATGTTTATTTTCTCAAAGAAAACAAAATATAAACACAAAAAAGTGTTGATTAACGCACTTTATTAGCTAAAACTCGCATTATAAACAGATTTGAGCTCATCTTTCTTTAAAACTTTAATTCTGCCAGCTACTTCCTTTATAGCACTATATTAGTGCTGCAGCAACCATTCTTGGAATTTATACTATCGACAATAGTTCTTTCTTTAGTCTAATTTCAGCTTTACTGCATCAACAAACATAGGTTAATTAAATATTGATTTTCTCAAAGAAAACAAAATATAAACACAAAAAGTGGGGATTAACGCACTTTATTAGCTAAAATTCTCATTATGAAGAGATTTGACCTCATCTTTCTTTAAAACTTTAGTTCTGCCAGCTACTTCTTTTATAGCACTATATTAGTGCTGCAGCAACCATTCTTGGAAATAATACTATCGACACTAGCTCTTTCTTTAGTCTAATTTCAGCTTTACTGCATCAACAAACTTCGATTAATTAAATGTTTATTTTCTCAAAGAAAACAAAATATAAACACAAAAAGTGCGCATTAAGGTGGATACCTGGTATTAGAATATGGAAAATCAAAATTTTTACTGTTTTCTAGTTTTGGTAGTTTCTAAAAGCAAATTTAATGCAGAATCAGATTATTGACTTAGTTAATGCCTTTTCGGTGTTATTTCTTGCTTATAATGTAAAATAGCATGAGCACTCTTTGAAAAACTCCTTGGTAACACCTTAGCAACGGAAGAAGTTGCCCAAATGAAATGAACAAAATTACTTTGATCATATTTCATATCCCTATGATGGCTAGAAGACTATTTGGTTGGTTTACCTGTGCCTATTGGCCAGCCTTGTATTGAAAAGGAGGCACTAAGTAAATGCTTTCCCGACTGTTTAGACTTTTCATCATGTACAGTTCATCCGATCTCGAAGAACATTTCGTAAAGTATTTATGACATGGGAATTGCCAAGAACAAGCGAAAGAGAGTGAGAGTTTCGAAGAAACTGCAATGGAAATTCAAAGGAAACCAACATGTTAATTTCCATGTAAAGAACAGCATCCAAGTAGGCCAAGAAGAAGCTCTAACAACCCAACAAGGGAGGAGAGTGGCCTAAACCAGAAAAGGCCTAACGTTGAGCCTGCCTCATTTTGTACACCAAAGCGACTAAAAGAAGGGTTTGAGACTGACAAGAAGCCGAATTTTAACTTTTTAATGAGCTTCAAGATCTTCAAGAACATCTTTGAACAGCTTTTGTTCCTTCCCCAAATTGCTGCTGTCTTGAAACAATTTCCGTTGACACACACAGTGAAAGGATATTGTATTGAGCATGTGTTGAAACTTTAACCTCAATTTTCTCAAAACCAACTTTTTCATCATTTAAATTTTTTTGAACAATCATAACTTTGGACCAACTCAATCAATTTACATCCAGTTTTCAGTTTTAGATCCCTGTGCAAGTGGAGAAGGTCACTTCACCAGAAAATTTCAAAGTTTATAATTAGAATGATTACCTATTATCGAAAATCAATGATGCACGACCATGAAATATCAATAATTCCACAATCTAGAGATTTTTTTTCAAGAATTCAGCAGTTTTCTTGGATTTTTCTGGTGGGGTGCCCTACAGCTACCTTTTGTGCTCATTTCTATTTGAGAATTCCTTTCAAAGGTCCTGTTGAATTTGCAGGGTTTCCGTTCAAAGAGAACAACAATTTTTTCCTAATTATGCAAATTAATACATGATTAATTATGCAAATTAGAAAAAAATTTCATTAATTAACTCAACTTTCCAAGGGCTTTCTAATGATGCATAAAGATAAAGAACAGCATCCCCAGGGAAGAATTTCATTCTAATACCAGGTATCCACCTTAACGCACTTTATTAGCTAAAAATCGTATTATAAACAGATTTGAACTCATCTTTCTTTAAAACTTTAGTTCTGCAAGCTACTTCTTTTATAGCACTTTATTAGTGCTGCAGCAACCATTCTTGGAAATAATACTATCGACAATAGTTCTTTCTTTAGTCTAATTTCAGCTTTACTGCATCAACAAACATCGATTAATTAAATGTTTATTTTCTCAAAGAAAACAAAATATAAACACAAAAAGTGTTGATTAACGCACTTTATTAGCTAAAACTCGCATTATAAACAGATTTGAGCTCATCTTTCTTTAAAACTTTAATTCTGCCAGCTACTTCCTTTATAGCACTATATTAGTGCTGCAGCAACCATTCTTGGAATTTATACTATCGACAATAGTTCTTTCTTTAGTCTAATTTCAGCTTTACTGCATCAACAAACATAGGTTAATTAAATATTGATTTTCTCAAAGAAAACAAAATATAAACACAAAAAGTGGGGATTAACGCACTTTATTAGCTAAAATTCTCATTATGAAGAGATTTGACCTCATCTTTCTTTAAAACTTTAGTTCTGCCAGCTACTTCTTTTATAGCACTATATTAGTGCTGCAGCAACCATTCTTGGAATTAATACTATGGACAATAGTTCTTTCTTTAGTCTAATTTCAGCTTTACTGCATCAACAAACATCGGTTAATTAAATGTTTATTTTCTCAAAGAAAACAAAATATAAACACAAAAAGTGTTGATTAACGCACTTTATTAGCTAAAATTCGTATTATAAAGAGATTTGAGCTCATCTTTCTTTAAAACTTTAGTTCTGCCAGCTACTTCTTTTAAAGCACTATATTAGTGCTGCAGCAACCATTCTTGGAAACATTACTTTAGACATTAGTTCTTTCTTTATTCTAATTTCAGCTTTACTGCATCAACAAACATAGGTTGATTAAATGTTTTTTTTCTCAAAGAAAACAAAATATAAACACAAACAGTGCGGATTAACGCATTTTATTAGCTAAAATTCTCATTATAAAGAGGTTTGAGCTTATCTTTCTTTAAAACTTTAGTTCTGCCTGCTACTTCTTTTATAGCACTATATTAGTGCTGCAGCAACCATTCTTGGAATTAATACTATGGACAATAGTTCTTTCTTTAGTCTAAATTCAGCTTTACTGCATCAACAAACATCGATTAATTAAATGTTTATTTTCTCAAAGAAAACAAAATATAAACACAAAAAAGTGTTGATTAACGCACTTTATTAGCTAAAGTTCGTATTATAAACAGATTTGAGCTCATCTTTCTTTAAAACTTTAGTTCTGCCAGCTACTTCTTTTATGGCACTATATTTGTGCTGCAGCAACCATTCTTGGAAACATTACTATAGACATTAGTCCCTTCTTTAGTCTAATTTCAGCTCTACTGCATCAACAAACATAGGTTGATTAAATGTTTATTTTCTCAAAGAAAACAAAATATAAACACTAAAAGTGCGGATTAACGCACTTTTTTAGCTAAAATTCTCATTATGAAGAGATTTGAGCTCATTTTTCTTTAAAACTTTAGTTCTGCCAGCTACTTCTTTTATAGCACTATATTAGTGCTGCAGCAACCATTCTTGGAATTAATACTATCGACAATAGCTCTTTCTTTAGTCTAATTTCAGCTTTACTGCATCAACAAACATAGGTTAATTAATTGTTTATTTTCTCAAAGAAAACAAAATATAAACACAAAAAGTGCGCTTCAACGCACTTTATTAGCTAAAATTCGTATTATAAACAGATTTGAGCTCATCTTTCTTTAAAACTTTAGTTCTGCCAGCTACTTCTTTTATGGCACTATATTTGTGCAGCAGCAACCATTCATGGAAACATTACTTTAGACATTAGTTCTTTCTTTAGTCTAATTTCAGCTTTACTGCATCAACAAACATAGGTTGGTTAAATGTTTATTTACTCAAAGAAAACAAAATATAAACACAAAAAGTGCGGATTAACGCATTTTATTAGCTAAAATTCTCATTATAAAGAGGTTTGAGCTTATCTTTCTTTAAAACTTTAGTTCTGCCAGCTACTTCCTTTATAGCACTATATTAGTGCTGCAGCAACCATTCTTGGAATTTATACTATCGACAATAGTTCTTTCTTTAGTCTAATTTCAGCTTTACTGCATCAACAAACATAGGTTAATTAAATGATTATTTTCTCAAAGAAAAAAAATATAAACACAAAAAGTGGGGATTAACGCACTTTATTAGCTAAAATTCGCATTATAAACAGATTTGAGCTCATCTTTCTTTAAAACTTTAGTTCTGCCAGCTACTTCTTTTATGGCACTATATTTGTGCTGCAGCAACCATTCTTGGAAACATTACTTTAGACATTAGTTCTTTCTTTAGTCTAATTTCAGCTTTACTGCATCAACAAACATAGGTTGATTAAATGTTTATTTTCTCAAAGAAAACAAAATATAAACACAAAAAGTGCGGATTAACGTACTTTTTTAGCTAAAATTCTCATTATGAAGAGATTTGAGCTCATTTTTCTTTAAAACTTTAGTTCTGCCAGCTACTTCTTTTATAGCACTATATTAGTGCTACAGCAACCATTCTTGGAATTAATACTATCGACAATAGCTCTTTCTTTAGTCTAATTTCAGCTTTACTGCATCAACAAACATAGGTTAATTAATTGTTTATTTTCTCAAAGAAAACAAAATATAAACACAAAAAGTGCGCTTTAACGCACTTTATTAGCTAAAATTCGTATTATAAGCAGATTTGAGCTCATCTTTCTTTAAAACTTTAGTTCTGCCAGCTACTTCTTTTATGGCACTATATTTGTGCTGCAGCAACCATTCTTGGAAACATTACTTTAGACATTAGTTCTTTCTTTATTCTAATTTCAGCTTTACTGCATCAACAAACATAGGTTGATTAAATGTTTTTTTTCTCAAAGAAAACAAAATATAAACACAAACAGTGTTGATTAACGCACTTTATTAGCTAAAGTTCGTATTATAAACAGATTTGAGCTCATCTTTCTTTAAAACTTTAGTCCTGCCAGCTACTTCTTTTATAGCACTTTATTAGTGCTGCAGCAACCATTCTTGGAAACATTACTATAGACATTAGCTCTTTCTTTAGTCTAATTTCAGCTTTACTGCATCAACAAACATAGGTTAATTAATTGTTTATTTTCTCAAAGAAAACAAAATATAAACACAAAAAGTGTGGGTGGATTAACGCACTTTATTAGGTAAAATTCGTATTATAAAAAGAGATTTGAGCTCATCTTTCTTTAAAACTTTAGTTCTGCCAGCTATTTCTTTTATAGCACTTTATTAGTGCTGCAGCAACCATTCTTGGAAACATTACTTTAGACATTAGTTCTTTCTTTAGTCTAATTTCAGCTTTCCTGCATCAACAAACATAGGTTGATTAAATGTTTATTTTCTCAAAGAAAACAAAATATAAACACAAAAAGTGCGGATTAACGCACTTTATTAGCTAAAATTGTCATTATGAAGAGATTTGAGCTCATCTTTCTTTAAAACTTTAGTTCTGCCAGCTACTTCTTTTATTGCACTATATTTGTGCTGCAGCAACCATTCTTGGAATTAATACTATCGACAATAGTTCTTTCTTTAGTCTCATTTCAGCTTTACTGCATCAACAAACTTCGATTAATTAAATGTTTATTTTCTCAAAGAAAACAAAATATAAACACAAAAAGTGCGCATTAAGGTGGATACCTGGTATTAGAATATGGAAAATCAAAATTTTTACTGTTTTCTAGTTTTGGTAGTTTCTAAAAGCAAATTTAATGCAGAATCAGATTATTGACTTAGTTAATGCCTTTTCGGTGTTATTTCTTGCTTATAATGTAAAATAGCATGAGCACTCTTTGAAAAACTCCTTGGTAACACCTTAGCAACGGAAGAAGTTGCCCAAATGAAATGAACAAAATTACTTTGATCATATTTCGTATCCCTATGATGGCTAGAAGACTATTTGGTTGGTTTACCTGTGCCTATTGGCCAGCCTTGTATTGAAAAGGAGGCACTAAGTAAATGCTTTCCCGACTGTTTAGACTTTTCATCATGTACAGTTCATCCGATCTCGAAGAACATTTCGTAAAGTATTTATGACATGGGAATTGCCAAGAACAAGCGAAAGAGAGTGAGAGTTTCGAAGAAACTGCAATGGAAATTCAAAGGAAACCAACATGTTAGTTTCCATGTAAAGAACAGCATCCAAGTAGGCCAAGAAGAAGCTCTAACAACCCAACAAGGGAGGAGAGTGGCCTAAACCAGAAAAGGCCTAACGTTGAGCCTGTCTCATTTTGTACACCAAAGCGACTAAAAGAAGGGTTTGAGACTGACAAGAAGCCGAATTTTAACTTTTTAATGAGCTTCAAGATCTTCAAGAACATCTTTGAACAGCTTTTGTTCCTTCCCCAAATTGCTGCTGTCTTGAAACAATTTCCGTTGACACGCACAGTGAAAGGATATTGTATTGAGCATGTGTTGAAACTTTAACCTCAATTTTCTCAAAACCAACTTTTTCATCATTTAAATTTTTTTGAACAATCATAACTTTGGACCAACTCAATCAATTTACATCCAGTTTTCAGTTTTAGATCCCTGTGCAAGTGGAGAAGGTCACTTCACCAGAAAATTTCAAAGTTTATAATTAGAATGATTACCTATTATCGAAAATCAATGATGCACGACCATGAAATATCAATAATTCCACAATCTAGAGATTTTTTTTCAAGAATTCAGCAGTTTTCTTGGATTTTTCTGGTGGGGTGCCCTACAGCTACCTTTTGTGCTCATTTCTATTTGAGAATTCCTTTCAAAGGTCCTGTTGAATTTGCAGGGTTTCCGTTCAAAGAGAACAACAATTTTTTCCTAATTATGCAAATTAATACATGATTAATTATGCAAATTAGAAAAAAATTTCATTAATTAACTCAACTTTCCAAGGGCTTTCTAATGATGCATAAAGATAAAGAACAGCATCCCCAGGGAAGAATTTCATTCTAATACCAGGTATCCACCTTAACGCACTTTATTAGCTAAAAATCGTATTATAAACAGATTTGAACTCATCTTTCTATAAAACTTTAGTTCTGCAAGCTACTTCTTTTATAGCACTTTATTAGTGCTGCAGCAACCATTCTTGGAAACATTACTATAGACATTAGTTCTTTTTTTAGTCTAATTTTAGCTTTACTGCATCAACAAACTTCGATTAATTAAATGTTTATTTTCTCAAAGAAAACAAAATATAAACACAAAAAGTGCAGATTAACGCACTTTATTAGCTAAAATTCGTATTATAAACAGATTTGAGCTCATCTTTCTTTAAAACTTTAATTCTGCCAGCTACTTCCTTTATAGCACTATATTAGTGCTGCAGCAACCATTCTTGGAATTTATACTATCGAAAATAGTTCTTTCTTTAGTCTAATTTCAGCTTTACTGCATCAACAAACATAGGTTAATTAAATATTGATTTTCTCAAAGAAAACAAAATATAAACACAAAAAGTGGGGATTAACGCACTTTATTAGCTAAAATTCGTATTATAAACAGATTTGAGCTCATCTTTCTTTAAAACTTTAATTCTGCCAGCTACTTCCTTTATAGCACTATATTAGTGCTGCAGCAACCATTCTTGGAATTTATACTATCGACAATAGTTCTTTCTTTAGTCTAATTTCAGCTTTACTGCATCAACAAATATAGGTTGATTAAATGTTTATTTTCTCAAAGAAAACAAAATATAAACACAAAAAGTGCGGATTAACGCACTTTTTTAGCTAAAATTCTCATTATGAAGAGATTTGAGCTCATTTTTCTTTAAAACTTTAGTTCTGCCAGCTTCTTCTTTTATAGCACTATATTAGTGCTGCAGCAACCATTCTTGGAATTAATACTATCGACAACAGCTCTTTCTTTAGTCTAATTTCAGCTTTACTGCATCAACAAACATAGGTTAATTAATTGTTTATTTTCTCAAAGAAAACAAAATATAAACACAAAAAGTGCGCTTTAACGCACTTTATTAGCTAAAATTCGTATTATAAACAGATTTGAGCTCATCTTTCTTTAAAACTTTAGTTCTGCCAGCTAGTTCTTTTATGGCACTATATTTGTGCTGCAGCAACCATTCTTGGAAACATTACTTTAGACATTAGTTCTTTCTTTAGTCTAATTTCAGCTTTCCTGCATCAACAAACATAGGTTGATTAAATGTTTATTTTCTCAAAGAAAACAAAATATAAACACAAAAAGTGCGGATTAACGCACTTTATTAGCTAAAATTGTCATTATGAAGAGATTTGAGCTCATCTTTCTTTAAAACTTTAGTTCTGCCAGCTACTTCTTTTATTGCACTATATTTGTGCTGCAGCAACCATTCTTGGAATTAATACTATCGACAATAGTTCTTTCTTTAGTCTCATTTCAGCTTTACTGCATCAACAAACTTCGATTAATTAAATGTTTATTTTCTCAAAGAAAACAAAATATAAACACAAAAAGTGCGCATTAAGGTGGATACCTGGTATTAGAATATGGAAAATCAAAACTTTTACTGTTTTCTAGTTTTGGTAGTTTCTAAAAGCAAATTTAATGCAGAATCAGATTATTGACTTAGTTAATGCCTTTTCGGTGTTATTTCTTGCTTATAATGTAAAATAGCATGAGCACTCTTTGAAAAACTCCTTGGTAACACCTTAGCAACGGAAGAAGTTGCCCAAATGAAATGAACAAAATTACTTTGATCATATTTCGTATCCCTATGATGGCTAGAAGACTATTTGGTTGGTTTACCTGTGCCTATTGGCCAGCCTTGTATTGAAAAGGAGGCACTAAGTAAATGCTTTCCCGACTGTTTAGACTACATTTCGTAAAGTATTTATGACATGGGAATTGCCAAGAACAAGCGAAAGAGAGTGAGAGTTTCGAAGAAACTGCAATGGAAATTCAAAGGAAACCAACATGTTAATTTCCATGTAAAGAACAGCATCCAAGTAGGCCAAGAAGAAGCTCTAACAACCCAACAAGGGAGGAGAGTGGCCTAAACCAGAAAAGGCCTAACGTTGAGCCTGCCTCATTTTGTACACCAAAGCGACTAAAAGAAGGGTTTGAGACTGACAAGAAGCCGAATTTTAACTTTTTAATGAGCTTCAAGATCTTCAAGAACATCTTTGAACAGCTTTTGTTCCTTCCCCAAATTGCTGCTGTCTTGAAACAATTTCCGTTGACACGCACAGTGAAAGGATATTGTATTGAGCATGTGTTGAAACTTTAACCTCAATTTTCTCAAAACCAACTTTTTCATCATTTAAATTTTTTTGAACAATCATAACTTTGGACCAACTCAATCAATTTACATCCAGTTTTCAGTTTTAGATCCCTGTGCAAGTGGAGAAGGTCACTTCACCAGAAAATTTCAAAGTTTATAATTAGAATGATTACCTATTATCGAAAATCAATGATGCACGACCATGAAATATCAATAATTCCACAATCTAGAGATTTTTTTTCAAGAATTCAGCAGTTTTCTTGGATTTTTCTGGTGGGGTGCCCTACAGCTACCTTTTGTGCTCATTTCTATTTGAGAATTCATTTCAAAGGTCCTGTTGAATTTGCAGGGTTTCCGTTCAAAGAGAACAACAATTTTTTCCTAATTATGCAAATTAATACATGATTAATTATGCAAATTAGAAAAAAATTTCATTAATTAACTCAACTTTCCAAGGGCTTTCTAATGATGCATAAAGATAAAGAACAGCATCCCCAGGGAAGAATTTCATTCTAATACCAGGTATCCACCTTAACGCACTTTATTAGCTAAAAATCGTATTATAAACAGATTTGAACTCATCTTTCTTTAAAACTTTAGTTCTGCAAGCTACTTCTTTTATAGCACTTTATTAGTGCTGCAGCAACCATTCTTGGAAACATTACTATAGACATTAGTTCTTTTTTTAGTCTAATTTTAGCTTTACTGCATCAACAAACTTCGATTAATTAAATGTTTATTTTCTCAAAGAAAACAAAATATAAACACAAAAAGTGCAGATTAACGCACTTTATTAGCTAAAATTCGTATTATAAAGAGATTTGAGCTCATCTTTCTTTAAAACTTTAATTCTGCCAGCTACTTCCTTTATAGCACTATATTAGTGCTGCAGCAACCATTCTTGGAATTTATACTATCGACAATAGTTCTTTCTTTAGTCTAATTTCAGCTTTACTGCATCAACAAACATAGGTTAATTAAATATTGATTTTCTCAAAGAAAACAAAATATAAACACAAAAAGTGCGGATTAACGCACTTTATTAGCTAAAATTCGTATTATAAACAGATTTGAGCTCATCTTTCTTTAAAACTTTAATTCTGCCAGCTACTTCCTTTATAGCACTATATTAGTGCTGCAGCAACCATTCTTGGAATTTATACTATCGACAATAGTTCTTTCTTTAGTCTAATTTCAGCTTTACTGCATCAACAAACATCGATTAATTAAATGTTTATTTTCTCAAAGAAAACAAAATATAAACACAAAAAAGTGTTGATTAACGCACTTTATTAGCTAAAACTCGCATTATAAACAGATTTGAGCTCATCTTTCTTTAAAACTTTAGTTCTGCCAGCTACTTCTTTTATGGCACTATATTTGTGCTGCAGCAACCATTCTTGGAAACATTACTTTAGACATTAGTTCTTTCTTTAGTCTAATTTCAGCTTTACTGCATCAACAAACATAGGTTGATTAAATGTTTATTTACTCAAAGAAAACAAAATATAAACACAAAAAGTGCGGATTAACGCATTTTATTAGCTAAAATTCTCATTATAAAGAGGTTTGAGCTTATCTTTCTTTAAAACTTTAGTTCTGCCAGCTACTTCCTTTATAGCACTATATTAGTGCTGCAGCAACCATTCTTGGAATTTATACTATCGACAATAGTTCTTTCTTTAGTCTAATTTCAGCTTTACTGCATCAACAAACATAGGTTAATTAAATGTTTATTTTCTCAAAGAAAACAAAATATAAACACAAAAAGTGCGGATTAACGCACTTTTTTAGCTAAAATTCTCATTATGAAGAGATTTGAGCTCATTTTTCTTTAAAACTTTAGTTCTGCCAGCTACTTCTTTTATAGCACTATATTAGTGCTGCAGCAACCATTCTTGGAATTAATACTATCGACAATAGCTCTTTCTTTAGTCTAATTTCAGCTTTACTGCATCAACAAACATAGGTTAATTAATTGTTTATTTTCTCAAAGAAAACAAAATATAAACACAAAGAGTGCGCTTTATTGCACTTTATTAGCTAAAATTCGTATTATAAACAGATTTGAGCTCATCTTTCTTTAAAACTTTAGTTCTGCCAGCTACTTCTTTTATGGCACTATATTTGTGCTGCAGCAACCATTCTTGGAAACATTACTTTAGACATTAGTTCTTTCTTTAGTCTAATTTCAGCTTTACTGCATCAACAAACATAGGTTGATTAAATGTTTATTTTCTCAAAGAAAACAAAATATAAACACAAAAAGTGCGGATTAACGCACTTTATTAGCTAAAATTCTCATTATGAAGAGATTTGAGCTCATTTTTCTTTAAAACTTTAGTTCTGCCAGCTGTTTCCTTTATGGCACTATATT
Source organism: Aurelia coerulea (assembly GCA_039566865.1). Taxonomy (NCBI): domain Eukaryota; kingdom Metazoa; phylum Cnidaria; class Scyphozoa; order Semaeostomeae; family Ulmaridae; genus Aurelia; species Aurelia coerulea. The sequence goes on from CM076943.1 coordinate 34,799,606, forward strand.
TGTGCTGCAGCAACCATTCTTGGAAACATTACTTAAGACATTAGTTCTTTCTTTAGTCTAATTTCAGCTTTACTGCATCAACAAACATAGGTTAATTAAATGTTTATTTTCTCAAAGAAAACAAAATATAAACACAAAAAGTGCGGATTAACGCACTTTAGCTGCTAAAATTCGTATTATAAAGAGATTTGAGCTCATCTTTCTTTAAAACTTTAGTTCTGCCAGCTACTTCTTTTAAAGCACTATATTTGTGCTGCAGCAACCATTCTTGGAAACATTACTTTAGACATTAGTTCTTTCTTTATTCTAATTTCAGCTTTACTGCATCAACAAACATAGGTTGATTAAATGTTTTTTTTCTCAAAGAAAACAAAATATAAACACGAACAGTGCGGATTAACGCATTTTATTAGCTAAAATTCTCATTATAAAGAGGTTTGAGCTTATCTTTCTTTAAAACTTTAGTTCTGCCAGCTACTTCTTTTATAGCACTATATTAGTGCTGCAGCAACCATTCTTGGAATTAATACTATGGACAATAGTTCTTTCTTTAGTCTAAATTCAGCTTTACTGCATCAACAAACATCGATTAATTAAATGTTTATTTTCTCAAAGAAAACAAAATATAAACACAAAAAAGTGTTGATTAACGCACTTTATTAGCTAAAGTTCGTATCAACGCCGGGCGGCCGCCAAACAGACTGAACGATAGAGAAAACAACCTTCATCCTTGGCAGCTTTTGGGGTCATATCTGGCATATAATACAACCTGTATTAAATCACATACTCTTAAGTGATATACTTCTAAAGTCCGATACTTCTTTCTTCATACTTGTTAATACGGCATTCTTTTAACATCTGCCTGATACTTTTCAATTGCCTTTTCTTGAGCCAGATTCTTCTAGAGACTCATATTTCTTGAGACTCATGCAACTAAATCTCAAAGTCTAATCCTCATACTTTTTCAACTATTTCTTCTCATACAACTAAATCTTAGATAAAAGCCGCAAACGTGCGGCCAGACCGCCTACCATCTCTTATTATTTCAAATTCCAGTCCCTTCAGGGACTATTTAATCACATACAACTAAATCTCATACTTTTTCAAAGTCTCATCTTTTCAGAGACTTTTTTAATCTCATACATCTAAAGACGCAAACATTTTAAGACTCATACGTTTTAAGTCTCATACGTTCTTAAGTCTCATACATTCATGAGCCTCATCTTTCCAGAGGCTCATATTTCTTAAGACTCATACATTCTTAAGTCTCATACATTCTTAAGTCTCATACTTTTTCAATTTCATTTCAAAGTCTCATCTTTTGAGAGACTATTTAATCTCATACGTTCTTAAATTTCATACGTTCTTAAGTCTCATACATTCATGAGCCTCATCTTTCCAGAGGCTCATATTTCTTAAGACTCATACATTCTTAGTCTCATCTTTCCAGAGACTATTTAATCTCATACGATCTTAAGCTTCATACGTTCTTAAGTCTCATACATTCATGAGCCTCATCTTTCCAGAGGCTCATATTTCTTAAGACTCATACATTCTTAAGTCTCATACTTTTTCAATTTCATTTCAAAGTCTCATCTTTCCAGAGACTATTTAATCTCATACGTTCTTAAGTCTCATACGTTCTTAAGTCTCATACATTCATGAGCCTCATCTTTCCAGAGGCTCATATTTCTTAAGACTCATACATTCTTAAGTCTCATACATTCTTAAGTCTCATACATTCTTAAGTCTCATACTTTTTCAATTTCAAACTTTTTCAATTTCAAACTTTCTTAAGCCTCATCTTTCCAGAGGCTCGTATTTCTTAAGTCTCATACATTCTTAAGTCTCATACTATTTCAATTTCAAATTTTCTTGAGCCTCATCTTTCCAGAGGCTCATATTTCTTAAGACTCATACATTCTTAAGTCTCATACATTCTTAAGTCTCATACTTTTTCAATTTCAAACTTTTTCAATTTCAAACTTTCTTAAGCCTCATCTTTCCAGAGGCTCGTAGTTCTTAAGTCTCATACTTTCTTAAGTCTCATACTTTCTTAAGACTCATACTTTTTCAATTTCATTTCAAAGTCTCATCTTACCAGAGACTATTTAATCTCATACATCTTAAGTCTCATACGTCTACACTAGGGTGCACTTTTGGGGAAGACAGGCAAGGCCTGAGCAGACCCGTGCACCAGATAAGATCTGTGATAAGTGAACAAATTATGAGTGGGTTAGGAGATAATACCGACAAAAGCCGCAAATGTGTGGCCAGACCAACTTAGATTATGTACAACTATGGACTTAAACCAGAGATATGACCCGGATCTAGTGGAAAAAAGTACTGCTTGAGGGAGGTGGGAGGGCGACAAATCTTGATCTACCAAACCCAACGAAGCAGAGTTGACAGGAATAATCACGATGCTAGATACAGGCGTTGGCAATGCCACGAGGTGAGACCTGGGACTAGCTGACCATCCAGGAGGTTTGGGGATGAGATTAATGGGTTTGGCGGCCTTGGCGTTAAGCTCAATTTACGAGCGTAGAATTTTCGATTAACGCCGGGCGGCCGCCAAACAGACTGAACGATAGAGAAAACAACCTTCATCCTTGGCAGCTTTTGGGGTCATATCTGGCATATAATACAACCTGTATTAAATCACATACTCTTAAGTGATATACTTCTAAAGTCCGATACTTCTTTCTTCATACTTGTTAATACGGCATTCTTTTAACATCTGCCTGATACTTTTCAATTGCCTTTTCTTGAGCCAGATTCTTCTAGAGACTCATATTTCTTGAGACTCATGCAACTAAATCTCAAAGTCTAATCCTCATACTTTTTCAACTATTTCTTCTCATACAACTAAATCTTAGATAAAAGCCGCAAACGTGCGGCCAGACCGCCAAAGTAACCGCCAAAGTAACCCCAAAGCCACCAGGATGAACTTATATGGCCGTAACATAAACTCCTGACTTTTGTATTCTCGTACAACCAAGCTCATTGCGCATATGATGAATGACTTCTGCTTTAACTGACAACATACTTTTATCTACCTCAATCAAATTCTCCAAGCAGCTCTGCGTACATTCACTTTCATTAAGTCCCATTTTGTGAAGAATGCTGTTGAACAATCTGAGGCATTTCTTAGTGGTTCTGAGCTGTCTTGCATCATACAACTTTGGATACCTGTTGGAAGACAATCAAGAGCGAGCACATTGGCTGTTCTAACAATAGCTGAGGGTTTAAATACAATGAGCTACACCAGGGAGCAACTAAAGGGTGCAATTGTAGGAATTTGTATGATATGCTGCGACTTGCGCAACTGCTGAGGAGAGGAAGGGTTCCACTTTGGAAAATACTGTACTAAACAATCTGCTGTAGTATGTGTTTTGTTGCTGTGGTTCTTGTTGTTGATAAATGTACATCTTATACTAAACCCCTGATGATTTTGACCTAGTGACATTTCCTGCACTGAAGTCAGAATAGGTGTTGATGCTCAAAAAGGTGTGAATAAAGCATTGCACAAAGGCCCTGTGTAAAAAAGCTGTGAGATTACTGTACCTGCAAGGACACAACATAAAGGATGGGGAAAAGGGGGTGGGGGGGGGGGGGGGTTGGTAAACCGGGATCGTGCGTTGATCAACATAGAGCAGGGGTCATCCTATTATCTCTGTGCAGTATTTTTAGGCCCACAGGACAGTTATATTGAGCCTAACATCTAATACTGCATATCAAGTGACAAACTTTCTTTTCCTGCAAAGATAACAAGTTGCCCAAGTGTACGCCCACAAGGTACACTGGGTAGGATGATGCGGGATTAATGCACCTGCAAGAAAAATGAAGGAAAGGAGGGGGGGCAAAGGGGGTGATGGGCTGGTTAGTCTGTATTGATCTACATTGAACAGTTATCAGCCTCTACTTGAAAAGTTGGAAGAACATATGTCCTACTCCTAACCACTAAACTGGGAAAGTTGTTCACCTCCTGGCATTCTGAGTGAAGCCAAATGCTTGTACAAAGTACAACCAGTGTAATTGGTATGACAGCCAATGATATAGACTTTAAAATTCCATTGCGTAGACCATGGGACAGCTGGATGGGCAACACCTGGAATATTTGTGTTACAACCATAGGCCACGGGGGTAGATATGCTGTAAGCAATTCCACTCCATTAATGTGGTAAAAATTCAAAGAGCAACTTTGATGCTGACGGATCTGCCTGACATTACAGCAAATTTCAATTCTTGCAAGGTTATTGCATACCACATAAATCAGAGAAGGCTAGAAGTGACCTACTAATAGAGGAAAGGAATTTCTACAGGGAAGCCGTGCAGTAAATATATATAAAAAGGGGTGTTTGTAAATGAAGTGCGGATAATTGAAGACTGATACCTTGCTTGTTTGCAATGCTGCCAATTGGCCTTGGGTGACCAGCAGCTGACTAAAGATGACCCTTTTTGCTTTGCTTTTCTTTGAGGTCTATAGCTGTGCTCAGGACATAAAGATTGTAAACTGTGGCAACATCAGAGTATAATATAATTGTTCCTTGTTTCAACAACCTGCAAGTTCTGGTACCATCTTTCTTGTTTGCTCAATAAAGCACTTGATATGGCAGCTTTCAATACCTTCATTTCCACCATTGCTACCCTCCCCCAGTTGATTCTTAATATAGTTGATGCTGTATAGTCAATGGTAATTAAGGCTCATTACTGGGATATGATAATCGGTTGAGATGCAGTAGTTTGTGAATCTGAAGAAAGCCTCGCCCGAGCAGCAATTTCCTTCTCGTTGCTGCTAATTTGGCGCCATGCCTGACGCTGGATTGATGAGCTGGATTGATGAGCTGGATTCGATGACAGCTTTTCATGCCTGCCTTATACACCAGTAGTTATCTGCAACCGCAGTTCCAGTAATGAAAGTGTTATTTCTGAGATAAAGCCAAACCCGTGAAGGATAACAACGTGAACGTATTAATTGGGCTTGGTTATTGCGATACTGGGTAGGCCGTTGGGCGAGTCAAGTAAACAACAGCTTTGCACATCTCTTTGCTCTTTCCTGTCAAAATGGCTGCTCAAAACAATATCATTGATATTCCACTGCCACCTTGTTGCACGGATACTTCAACTCTAACATAAGAATACTGCAGCAGTCAGATTCACAAAATAATCGACAAATCTTGATCTACCAAACCCAACGAAGCAGAGTTGACAGGAATAATCACGATGCTAGATACAGGCGTTGGCAATGCCACGAGGTGAGACCTGGGACTAGCTGACCATCCAGGAGGTTTGGGGATGAGATTAATGGGTTTGGCGGCCTTGGCGTTAAGCTCAATTTACGAGCGTAGAATTTTCGATTATAAACAGATTTGAGCTCATCTTTCTTTAAAACTTTAGTTCTGCCAGCTACTTCTTTTATAGCACTTTATTTGTGCTGCAGCAACCATTCTTGGAAACATTACTATAGACATTAGTCCCTTCTTTAGTCTAATTTCAGCTCTACTGCATCAACAAACATAGGTTGATTAAATGTTTATTTTCTCAAAGAAAACAAAATATAAACACTAAAAGTGCGGATTAACGCACTTTTTTAGCTAAAATTCTCATTATGAAGAGATTTGAGCTCATTTTTCTTTAAAACTTTAGTTCTGCCAGCTACTTCTTTTATAGCACTATATTAGTGCTGCAGCAACCATTCTTGGAATTAATACTATCGACAATAGCTCTTTCTTTAGTCTAATTTCAGCTTTACTGCATCAACAAACATAGGTTAATTAATTGTTTATTTTCTCAAAGAAAACAAAATATAAACACAAAAAGTGCGCTTTAACGCACTTTATTAGCTAAAATTCGTATTATAAACAGATTTGAGCTCATCTTTCTTTAAAACTTTAGTTCTGCCAGCTACTTCTTTTATGGCACTATATTTGTGCTGCAGCAACCATTCTTGGAAACATTACTTTAGACATTAGTTCTTTCTTTAGTCTAATTTCAGCTTTACTGCATCAACAAACATAGGTTGATTAAATGTTTATTTACTCAAAGAAAACAAAATATAAACACAAAAAGTGCGGATTAACGCATTTTATTAGCTAAAATTCTCATTATAAAGAGGTTTGAGCTTATCTTTCTTTAAAACTTTAGTTCTGCCAGCTACTTCCTTTATAGCACTATATTAGTGCTGCAGCAACCATTCTTGGAATTTATACTATCGACAATAGTTCTTTCTTTAGTCTAATTTCAGCTTTACTGCATCAACAAACATAGGTTAATTAAATGTTTATTTTCTCAAAGAAAAAAAATATAAACACAAAAAGTGGGGATTAACGCACTTTATTAGCTAAAATTCGCATTATAAACAGATTTGAGCTCATCTTTCTTTAAAACTTTAGTTCTGCCAGCTACTTCTTTTATGGCACTATATTTGTGCTGCAGCAACCATTCTTGGAAACATTACTTTAGACATTAGTTCTTTCTTTAGTCTAATTTCAGCTTTACTGCATCAACAAACATAGGTTGATTAAATGTTTATTTTCTCAAAGAAAACAAAATATAAACACAAAAAGTGCGGATTAACGCACTTTTTTAGCTAAAATTCTCATTATGAAGAGATTTGAGCTCATTTTTCTTTAAAACTTTAGTTCTGCCAGCTACTTCTTTTATAGCACTATATTAGTGCTGCAGCAACCATTCTTGGAATTAATACTATCGACAATAGCTCTTTCTTTAGTCTAATTTCAGCTTTACTGCATCAACAAACATAGGTTAATTAATTGTTTATTTTCTCAAAGAAAACAAAATATAAACACAAAAAGTGAGCTTTAGCGCACTTTATTAGCTAAAATTCGTATTATAAACAGATTTGAGCTCATCTTTCTTTAAAACTTTAGTTCTGCCAGCTACTTCCTTTATGGCACTATATTTGTGCTGCAGCAACCATTCTTGGAAACATTACTTTAGACATTAGTTCTTTCTTTAGTCTAATTTCAGCTTTACTGCATCAACAAACATAGGTTGATTAAATGTTTATTTTCTCAAAGAAAACAAAATATAAACACAAGAAGTGCGGATTAACGCACTTTATTAGCTAAAATTCTCATTATGAAGAGATTTGAGCTCATTTTTCTTTAAAACTTTAGTTCTGCCAGCTGTTTCCTTTATGGCACTATATTTGTGCTGCAGCAACCATTCTTGGAAACATTACTTAAGACATTAGTTCTTTCTTTAGTCTAATTTCAGCTTTACTGCATCAACAAACATAGGTTGATTAAATGTTTATTTTCTCAAAGAAAACAAAATATAAACACAAAAAGTGCGGATTAACGCACTTTATTAGCTAAAATTCTCATTATGAAGAGATTTGAGCTCATTTTTCTTTAAAACTTTAGTTCTGCCAGCTACTTCCGTTATAGCACTATATTAGTGCTGCAGCAACCATTCTTGGAATTTATACTATCGACAATAGTTCTTTCTTTAGTCTAATTTCAGCTTTACTGCATCAACAAACATAGGTTAATTAAATGTTTATTTTCTCAAAGAAAACAAAATATAAACACAAAAAGTGGGGATTAACGCACTTTATTAGCTAAAATTCGTATTATAAACAGATTTGAGCTTATCTTTCTTTAAAACTTTAGTTCTGCCAGCTACTTCTTTTATAGCACTATATTAGTGCTGCAGCAACCATTCTTGGAATTAATACTATCGACAATAGTTCTTTCTTTAGTCTAAATTCAGCTTTACTGCATTAACAAACATAGGTTAATTAAATGTTTATTTTCTAAAAGAAAACAAAATATAAACACAAAAAGTTTTGATTAACGCACTTTATTAGCTACAATTCGCATTATAAACAGATTTGAGCTCATCTTTCTTTAAAACTTTAGTTCTGCCAGCTACTTCTTTTATAGCACTATATTTGTGCTGCAGCAACCATTCTTGGAATTAATACTATCGACAATAGTTCTTTCTTTAGTCTAATTTCAGCTTTACTGCATCAACAAACATAGGTTAATTAAATGTTTATTTTCTCAAAGAAAACAAAATATAAACACTAAAAGTGCGGAATAACGCACTTTATTAGCTAAAATTCTCATTATGAAGAGATTTGAGCTCATCTTTCTTTAAAACTTTAGTTCTGCCAGCTACTTCTTTTATAGCACTATATTATTGCTGCAGCAACCATTCTTGGAATTAATACTATCGACAATAGCTCTTTCTTTAGTCTAATTTCAGCTTTACTGCATCAACAAACATAGGTTGATTGAATGTTTATTTACTCAAAGAAAACAAAATATAATCACAAAAAGTGCGGATTAACGCATTTTATTAGCTAAAATTCTCATTATAAAGAGGTTTGAGCTTATCTTTCTTTAAAACTTTAGTTCTGCCAGCTACTTCCTTTATAGCACTATATTAGTGCTGCAGCAACCATTCTTGGAATTTATACTATCGACAATAGTTCTTTCTTTAGTCTAATTTCAGCTTTACTGCATCAACAAACATAGGTTAATTGAATGTTTATTTTCTCAAAGAAAAAAAATATAAACACAAAAAGTGGGGATTAACGCACTTTATTAGCTAAAATTCGCATTATAAACAGATTTGAGCTCATCTTTCTTTAAAACTTTAGTTCTGCCAGCTACTTCTTTTATGGCACTATATTTGTGCTGCAGCAACCATTCTTGGAAACATTACTTTAGACATTAGTTCTTTCTTTAGTCTAATTTCAGCTTTACTGCATCAACAAACATAGGTTGATTAATTGTTTATTTTCTCAAAGAAAACAAAATATAAACACAAAGAGTGCGCTTTAACGCACTTTATTAGCTAAAATTCGTATTATAAACAGATTTGAGCTCATCTTTCTTTAAAACTTTAGTTCTGCCAGCTACTTCTTTTATAGCACTATATTAGTGCTGCAGCAACCATTCTTGGAATTAATACTATCGACAATAGTTCTTTCTTTAGTCTAAATTCAGCTTTACTGCATTAACAAACATAGGTTAATTAAATGTTTATTTTCTCAAAGAAAACAAAATATAAACACAAAAAGTGCGGATTAACGCACTTTTTTAGCTAAAATTCTCATTATGAAGAGATTTGAGCTCATTTTTCTTTAAAACTTTAGTTCTGCCAGCTACTTCTTTTATAGCACTATATTAGTGCTGCAGCAACCATTCTTGGAATTAATACTATCGACAATAGCTCTTTCTTTAGTCTAATTTCAGCTTTACTGCATCAACAAACATAGGTTAATTAATTGTTTATTTTCTCAAAGAAAACAAAATATAAACACAAAAAGTGCGCTTTAACGCACTTTATTAGCTAAAATTCGTATTATAAACAGATTTGAGCTCATCTTTCTTTAAAACTTTAGTTCTGCCAGCTACTTCTTTTATGGCACTATATTTGTGCTGCAGCAACCATTCTTGGAAACATTACTTTAGACATTAGTTCTTTCTTTAGTCTAATTTCAGCTTTACTGCATCAACAAACATAGGTTGATTAAATGTTTATTTTCTCAAAGAAAACAAAATATAAACACAAAAAGTGCGGATTAACGCACTTTATTAGCTAAAATTCTCATTATGAAGAGATTTGAGCTCATTTTTCTTTAAAACTTTAGTTCTGCCAGCTACTTCCGTTATAGCACTATATTAGTGCTGCAGCAACCATTCTTGGAATTTATACTATCGACAATAGTTCTTTCTTTAGTCTAATTTCAGCTTTACTGCATCAACAAACATAGGTTAATTAAATGTTTATTTTCTCAAAGAAAACAAAATATAAACACAAAAAGTGGGGATTAACGCACTTTATTAGCTAAAATTCGTATTATAAACAGATTTGAGCTCATCTTTCTTTAAAACTTTAGTTCTGCCAGCTACTTCTTTTATAGCACTATATTAGTGCTGCAGCAACCATTCTTGGAATTAATACTATCGACAATAGTTCTTTCTTTAGTCTAAATTCAGCTTTACTGCATTAACAAACATAGGTTAATTAAATGTTTATTTTCTCAAAGAAAACAAAATATAATTACAAAAAGTGTTGATTAACGCACTTTATTAGCTACAATTCGCATTATAAACAGATTTGAGCTCATCTTTCTTTAAAACTTTAGTTCTGCCAGCTACTTCTTTTATGGCACTATATTTTTGCTGCAGCAACCATTCTTGGAATTAATACTATCGACAATAGCTCTTTCTTTAGTCTAATTTCAGCTTTACTGCATCAACAAACATAGGTTAATTAATTGTTTATTTTCTCAAAGAAAACAAAATATAAACACAAAAAGTGCGCTTTAACGCACTTTATTAGCTAAAATTCGTATTATAAACAGATTTGAGCTCATCTTTCTTTAAAACTTTAGTTCTGCCAGCTACTTCTTTTATGGCACTATATTTGTGCTGCAGCAACCATTCTTGGAAACATTACTATAGACATTAGTTCTTTCTTTAGTCTAATTTCAGCTTTACTGCATCAACAAACATAGGTTAATTAAATGTTTATTTTCTCAAAGAAAACAAAATATAAACACAAAAAGTGTGGATTAACGCACTTTATTAGCTAAAATTCGTATTATAAAGAGATTTGAGCTCATCTTTCTTTAAAACTTTAGTTCTGCCAGCTACTTCTTTTATAGCACTATATTAGTGCTGCAGCAACCATTCTTGGAATTAATACTATCGACAATAGTTCTTTCTTTAGTCTAAATTCAGCTTTACTGCATTAACAAACATAGGTTAATTAAATGTTTATTTTCTAAAAGAAAACAAAATATAAACACAAAAAGTTTTGATTAACGCACTTTATTAGCTACAATTCGCATTATAAACAGATTTGAGCTCATCTTTCTTTAAAACTTTAGTTCTGCCAGCTACTTCTTTTATAGCACTATATTTGTGCTGCAGCAACCATTCTTGGAATTAATACTATCGACAATAGTTCTTTCTTTAGTCTAATTTCAGCTTTACTGCATCAACAAACATAGGTTAATTAAATGTTTATTTTCTCAAAGAAAACAAAATATAAACACTAAAAGTGCGGAATAACGCACTTTATTAGCTAAAATTCTCATTATGAAGAGATTTGAGCTCATCTTTCTTTAAAACTTTAGTTCTGCCAGCTACTTCTTTTATAGCACTATATTATTGCTGCAGCAACCATTCTTGGAATTAATACTATCGACAATAGCTCTTTCTTTAGTCTAATTTCAGCTTTACTGCATCAACAAACATAGGTTGATTGAATGTTTATTTACTCAAAGAAAACAAAATATAATCACAAAAAGTGCGGATTAACGCATTTTATTAGCTAAAATTCTCATTATAAAGAGGTTTGAGCTTATCTTTCTTTAAAACTTTAGTTCTGCCAGCTACTTCCTTTATAGCACTATATTAGTGCTGCAGCAACCATTCTTGGAATTTATACTATCGACAATAGTTCTTTCTTTAGTCTAATTTCAGCTTTACTGCATCAACAAACATAGGTTAATTGAATGTTTATTTTCTCAAAGAAAAAAAATATAAACACAAAAAGTGGGGATTAACGCACTTTATTAGCTAAAATTCGCATTATAAACAGATTTGAGCTCATCTTTCTTTAAAACTTTAGTTCTGCCAGCTACTTCTTTTATGGCACTATATTTGTGCTGCAGCAACCATTCTTGGAAACATTACTTTAGACATTAGTTCTTTCTTTAGTCTAATTTCAGCTTTACTGCATCAACAAACATAGGTTGATTAATTGTTTATTTTCTCAAAGAAAACAAAATATAAACACAAAGAGTGCGCTTTAACGCACTTTATTAGCTAAAATTCGTATTATAAACAGATTTGAGCTCATCTTTCTTTAAAACTTTAGTTCTGCCAGCTACTTCTTTTATAGCACTATATTAGTGCTGCAGCAACCATTCTTGGAATTAATACTATCGACAATAGTTCTTTCTTTAGTCTAAATTCAGCTTTACTGCATTAACAAACATAGGTTAATTAAATGTTTATTTTCTCAAAGAAAACAAAATATAAACACAAAAAGTGCGGATTAACGCACTTTTTTAGCTAAAATTCTCATTATGAAGAGATTTGAGCTCATTTTTCTTTAAAACTTTAGTTCTGCCAGCTACTTCTTTTATAGCACTATATTAGTGCTGCAGCAACCATTCTTGGAATTAATACTATCGACAATAGCTCTTTCTTTAGTCTAATTTCAGCTTTACTGCATCAACAAACATAGGTTAATTAATTGTTTATTTTCTCAAAGAAAACAAAATATAAACACAAAAAGTGCGCTTTAACGCACTTTATTAGCTAAAATTCGTATTATAAACAGATTTGAGCTCATCTTTCTTTAAAACTTTAGTTCTGCCAGCTACTTCTTTTATGGCACTATATTTGTGCTGCAGCAACCATTCTTGGAAACATTACTTTAGACATTAGTTCTTTCTTTAGTCTAATTTCAGCTTTACTGCATCAACAAACATAGGTTGATTAAATGTTTATTTTCTCAAAGAAAACAAAATATAAACACAAAAAGTGCGGATTAACGCACTTTATTAGCTAAAATTCTCATTATGAAGAGATTTGAGCTCATTTTTCTTTAAAACTTTAGTTCTGCCAGCTACTTCCGTTATAGCACTATATTAGTGCTGCAGCAACCATTCTTGGAATTTATACTATCGACAATAGTTCTTTCTTTAGTCTAATTTCAGCTTTACTGCATCAACAAACATAGGTTAATTAAATGTTTATTTTCTCAAAGAAAACAAAATATAAACACAAAAAGTGGGGATTAACGCACTTTATTAGCTAAAATTCGTATTATAAACAGATTTGAGCTCATCTTTCTTTAAAACTTTAGTTCTGCCAGCTACTTCTTTTATAGCACTATATTAGTGCTGCAGCAACCATTCTTGGAATTAATACTATCGACAATAGTTCTTTCTTTAGTCTAAATTCAGCTTTACTGCATTAACAAACATAGGTTAATTAAATGTTTATTTTCTCAAAGAAAACAAAATATAATTACAAAAAGTGTTGATTAACGCACTTTATTAGCTACAATTCGCATTATAAACAGATTTGAGCTCATCTTTCTTTAAAACTTTAGTTCTGCCAGCTACTTCTTTTATGGCACTATATTTTTGCTGCAGCAACCATTCTTGGAATTAATACTATCGACAATAGCTCTTTCTTTAGTCTAATTTCAGCTTTACTGCATCAACAAACATAGGTTAATTAATTGTTTATTTTCTCAAAGAAAACAAAATATAAACACAAAAAGTGCGCTTTAACGCACTTTATTAGCTAAAATTCGTATTATAAACAGATTTGAGCTCATCTTTCTTTAAAACTTTAGTTCTGCCAGCTACTTCTTTTATGGCACTATATTTGTGCTGCAGCAACCATTCTTGGAAACATTACTTTAGACATTAGTTCTTTCTTTAGTCTAATTTCAGCTTTACTGCATCAACAAACATAGGTTGATTAAATGTTTATTTTCTCAAAGAAAACAAAATATAAACACAAAAAGTGCGGATTAACGCACTTTATTAGCTAAAATTCTCATTATGAAGAGATTTGAGCTCATTTTTCTTTAAAACTTTAGTTCTGCCAGCTACTTCCGTTATAGCACTATATTAGTGCTGCAGCAACCATTCTTGGAATTTATACTATCGACAATAGTTCTTTCTTTAGTCTAATTTCAGCTTTACTGCATCAACAAACATAGGTTAATTAAATGTTTATTTTCTCAAAGAAAACAAAATATAAACACAAAAAGTGGGGATTAACGCACTTTATTAGCTAAAATTCGTATTATAAACAGATTTGAGCTCATCTTTCTTTAAAACTTTAGTTCTGCCAGCTACTTCTTTTATAGCACTATATTAGTGATGCAGCAACCATTCTTGGAATTAATACTATCGACAATAGTTCTTTCTTTAGTCTAAATTCAGCTTTACTGCATTAACAAACATAGGTTAATTAAATGTTTATTTTCTCAAAGAAAACAAAATATAATTACAAAAAGTGTTGATTAACGCACTTTATTAGCTACAATTCGCATTATAAACAGATTTGAGCTCATCTTTCTTTAAAACTTTAGTTCTGCCAGCTACTTCTTTTATGGCACTATATTTTTGCTGCAGCAACCATTCTTGGAATTAATACTATCGACAATAGCTCTTTCTTTAGTCTAATTTCAGCTTTACTGCATCATCAAACATAGGTTAATTAATTGTTTATTTTCTCAAAGAAAACAAAATATAAACACAAAAAGTGCGCTTTAACGCACTTTATTAGCTAAAATTCGTATTATAAACAGATTTGAGCTCATCTTTCTTTTAAACTTTAGTTCTGCCAGCTACTTCTTTTATGGCACTATATTTGTGCTGCAGCAACCATTCTTGGAAACATTACTTTAGACATTAGTTCTTTCTTTAGTCTAATTTCAGCTTTACTGCATCAACAAACATAGGTTGATTAAATGTTTATTTTCTCAAAGAAAACAAAATATAAACACAAAAAGTGCGGATTAACGCACTTTATTAGCTAAAATTCTCATTATGAAGAGATTTGAGCTCATTTTTCTTTAAAACTTTAGTTCTGCCAGCTACTTCCGTTATAGCACTATATTAGTGCTGCAGCAACCATTCTTGGAATTTATACTATCGACAATAGTTCGTTCTTTAATCTAATTTCAGCTTTACTGCATCAACAAACATAGGTTAATTAAATGTTTATTTTCTCAAAGAAAACAAAATATAAACACAAAAAGTGGGGATTAACGCACTTTATTAGCTAAAATTCGTATTATAAACAGATTTGAGCTTATCTTTCTTTAAAACTTTAGTTCTGCCAGCTACTTCTTTTATAGCACTATATTAGTGCTGCAGCAACCATTCTTGGAATTAATACTATCGACAATAGTTCTTTCTTTAGTCTAAATTCAGCTTTACTGCATTAACAAACATAGGTTAATTAAATGTTTATTTTCTCAAAGAAAACAAAATATAAACACAAAAAGTGTTGATTAACGCACTTTATTAGCTACAATTCGCATTATAAACAGATTTGAGCTCATCTTTCTTTAAAACTTTAGTTCTGCCAGCTACTTCTTTTATAGCACTATATTTGTGCTGCAGCAACCATTCTTGGAATTAATACTATCGACAATAGTTCTTTCTTTAGTCTAATTTCAGCTTTACTGCATCAACAAACATAGGTTAATTAAATGTTTATTTTCTCAAAGAAAACAAAATATAAACACTAAAAGTGCGGAATAACGCACTTTATTAGCTAAAATTCTCATTATGAAGAGATTTGAGCTCATCTTTCTTTAAAACTTTAGTTCTGCCAGCTACTTCTTTTATAGACCTATATTAGTGCTGCAGCAACCATTCTTGGAATTAATACTATCGACAATAGCTCTTTCTTTAGTCTAATTTCAGCTTTACTGCATCAACAAACATCGATTAATTAAATGTTTATTTTCTCAAAGAAAAAAAAATATAAACACAAAAAAGTGTGGATTAACTCACTTTATTAGCTAAAATTCGTATTATAAAGAGTTTTGAGCTCATCTTTCTTTAAAACTTTAGTTCTGCCAGCTACTTCTTTTATAGCACTATATTAGTGCTGCAGCAACCATTCTTGGAATTAATACTATCGACAATAGCTCTTTCTTTAGTCTAATTTCAGCTTTACTGCATCAACAAACATCGATTAATTAATTGTTTATTTTCTCAAAGAAAACAAAATATAAACACAAAAAGTGCGCATTAACGCACTTTATTAGCTAAAATTCGTATTATAAAGAGTTTTGAGCTCATCTTTCTTTAAAACTTTAGTTCTGCCCGCTATTTCTCTTATAGCACTTTATTACTGCTGCAGCAACCATTCTTGGAAACATTACTATAGACATTAGTTCATTCTTTAGTCTAATTTCAGCTTTACTGCATCAACAAACATAGGTTAATTAAATGTTTATTTTCTCAAAGAAAACAAAATATAAACACAAAAAGTGCGGATTAACGCACTTTATTAGCTAAAATTCTCATTATGAAGAGATTTGAGCTCATCTTTCTTTAAAACTTTAGTTCTGCCAGCTACTTCTTTTATAGCACTATATTAGTGCTACAGCAACCATTCTTGGAATTAATACTATCGACAATAGCTCTTTCTTTAGTCTGATTTCAGCTTTACTGCATCAACAAACATCGATTAATTAAATGTTTATTTTCTCAAAGAAAACAAAATATAAACACAAAAAAGTGTTGATTAACGCACTTTATTAGCTAAAGTTCGTATTATAAACAGATTTGAGCTCATCTTTCTTTAAAACTTTAGTTCTGCCAGCTACTTCTTTTATAGCACTATATTTGTGCTGCAGCAACCATTCTTGGAAACATTACTATAGACATTAGTTCTTTCTTTAGTCTAATTTTAGCTTTACTGCATCAACAAACATCGATTAATTAAATGTTTTTTTTCTCAAAGAAAACAAAATATAACCACCAAAAGTGTGGATTAACGCATTTTATTAGCTAAAATTCGTATTATAAAGAGTTTTGAGCTCATCTTCCTTTAAAACTTTAGTTCTACCAGCTACTTCTTTTATAGCACTTTATTAGTGCTGCAGCAACAATTCTTGGAAACATTACTTTAGACATTAGTTCTTTCTTTAGTCTAATTTCAGCTTTACTGCACCAACAAACATAGGTTAATAAAATGTTTATTTTCTCAAAGAAAACAAAATATAAACACAAAAAGTGCGGATTAGCGCACTTTATTAGCTAAAATTCGTATTATAAAGAGATTTGAGCTCATCTTTCTTTAAAACTTTAGTTCTGCCAGCTACTTCTTTTATAGCACTTTATTAGTGCTGCAGCAACCATTCTTGGAATTAATACTATCGACAATAGTTCTTTCTTTGGTCTAATTTCAGCTTTACTGCATCAACAAACATAGGTTAATTAAATGTTTATTTTCTCAAAGAAAACAAAATATATACACAAAAAGTGTGGATTAACGCACTTTATTAGATAAAATTCGTATTATAAAAAGAGATTTGAGCTCATCTTTCTTTAAAACTTTAGTTCTGCCAGCTACTTCTTTTATAGCACTATATTAGTGCTGCAGGAACCATTCTTGGAAACATTACTATAGAAATTAGTACTTTCATTAGTCTAATTTCAGCTTTACTGCATCCACAAACATCGGTTAATTAAATGTTTATTTTCTCAAAGAAAGCAAAGTATAGACACAAAAAGTATGGATTAACGGACTTTATTAGCTAAAATTC
Source organism: Aurelia coerulea (assembly GCA_039566865.1). Lineage (NCBI taxonomy): Eukaryota > Metazoa > Cnidaria > Scyphozoa > Semaeostomeae > Ulmaridae > Aurelia > Aurelia coerulea. Next base: position 34,816,916 of record CM076943.1, read on the forward strand.
GTAATATAAATGGTTTTGAGCTCATAATTCTTTAAAATTTTAGTTCTGCCAGCTACTTCTTTTATAGAACTATATTAGTGCTGCAGCAACCATTCTTGGAAACATTACTATAGACATTAGTCCCTTCTTTAGTCTAATTTCAGCTCTACTGCATCAACAAACATAGGTTGATTAAATGTTTATTTTCTCAAAGAAAACAAAATATAAACACAAAAAGTGCGGATTAACGCACTTTATTAGCTAAAATTCTCATTATGAAGAGATAACATCGGTTTATTATGATATTATGTATTTATACTAAATGTTCATTTTCTAAAAGAAATCAAAATATAACCACAAAAAGTAAGGATTAACGCACTTTATTAGCTAAATTCGTATCATCAAGAGTTTTGAGCTCATCTTTCTTTAAAGCTTTAGTTCTGCCAAATACTTCCTTTATTGCACTATATAAGTGCTGCAGCAATCATTGTTGGAATTATTACTATAGACATTAGGTCTTATTTTAGCTTTACTGCATCAACAAACATCGATTAATTAAATGTTTATTTTCTCAAAGAAAACAAAATACAACCACAAAAAGTGTGGATTAACGCACTTTATTAGTTAAAATTGGTATTATAAAGAGTTTTGAGCTCATCTTTCTTTAAAAATTTAGTTCTGCCAGCTACTTCTTTAAATTACTATATTAGTGCTGCAGCAACCATTCTTGGAAACATTACTATAGACATTAGTTCTTTCTTTAGTCTAATTTCAGCTTTACTTCATCAACAAACATCGGTTAATTGAATGTTTATTTTCTCAGAGAAAACAAAATATAAACACAAAAAATGTAGATTAACGCACTTTATTAGCTAGAATTCGTATTATGAAGAGTTTTGAGCTAATCTTTCTTTAAAACTTTAGTTCTGCCAGATACTTCTTTTATAGCACTATATTAGTACTGCAGCAACCATTCTTGGAAACATTACTATAGACATTAAGTCTTATTTCAGCTTTACTGCATCATCAAACATCGATTAATTAAAAGTTTATTTTCTCAAAGAAAACAAAATATAAACACAAAAAGTGTGGATTACCGCACTTTATTAGCTAAAATTCGTATTTTAAAGAGGTTTGAGCTCATCTTTCTTTAAAACTTTAGTACTGCCAGCTAATTCTTTTATTGCACTATATTAGTGCTACAACAACTATTCTTGGAAACATTACTATCGACATTAGTTCTTTCTTTAGTCTAATTTCAGCTTTACTGCATCAACAAACATAGGTTAATTAAATGTTTATTTTCTCAAAGAAAACAATATATAAAAACAAAAAGTGCGGATTAACGCACTTTATTAGCTAAAATACGTATTATAAAGAGATTTGAGCTCATCTTTCTTTAAAACTTTAGTTCGTCCAGCTACTTCTTGTATAGCACTATATTAGTGCTGCAGCAACCATTCTTGGAAACATTACTATCGACATTAGGTCTTATTATAGCTTTACTGCATCAACAAGCATCGATTAATTAAATGTTTATTTTCTCAACTAAAACAAAATATAAACACAAAAAGTGTTGATTAACGCACTTTATTAGCTAAAATTCGTATTATAAAGAGTTTTGAGCTCATCTTTCTTTAAAACTTTAGTTCTGCTAGCTACTTCTTTTATAGCACTATATTAGTGCAGCAGCAACCATTCTTGGAAACATTACTATAGACATTAAGTCTTCTTTCAGCTTTACTGCATCAACAAACATCGATTAATTAAATGTTTATTCTCTCAAAGAAAACAAAATATAAACACAAAAAATGTGGATTAACGCACTTTATTAGTTAAAATTCGTATTATGAAGAGTTTTGAGCTAATCTTTCTTTAAAACTTTAGTTCTGCCAGCTACTTCTTTTATAGCACTATATTAGTGCTGCAGCAACCATTCTTGGAAACATTACTATAGACCTTAGTACTTTCTTTAGACTATTTTTAGCTTTACTGCATCAACAAACATCGGTTAATTGCATGTTTATTTTTTGAAAAAAAAACAAAATATAAACACAAAAAAGTGTGGTTTAACCCATTCTATTAGCTAAAATTAGTATTAAAAAGAGTTTTTAGCTCATCTTTCTTTTAAATTTTAGTTCTGCCAGCTACTTCTTTTATAGAACTATATTAGTGCTGCAGCAACCATTCTTGGAAATAATACTATAGACATTAGGTCTCATTTTAGCTTTACTGCATCAACAAACATCGATTAGCTTTACTGCATAAACAATCATCCATTAATTATATGTTTATTTTATCAAAGAAAACACAATATAAATACAAAAGGTGTGGATTAACTCACTTTATTAGCTAAAATTCGTATTATAAATGTTTTTGAGCTCATCTTTCTTTGAAATTTTAGTTCTGCCAGCTACTTCTTTTATAGCACTATATTAGTGCTACAACAACCATTCTTCGAAACATTACTATAGACATTAGTATTTTCTTTAGTCTAATTTTAGCTTTACTGCATCAACAAACATCGGTTAATTAAATGTTTATTTTCTCAAAGAAAACAAAATATAAACACAAAATAGTGTTGATTAACGCTTTTTATTAGCTAAAATTCGTATTATAAAGAGATTTGAGCTCATCTTTCTTTAAAACTTTAGTTCTGCCAGCTACTTCTTTTATAGCACTTTATTAGTGCTGCAGCAACCATTCTTGGAATTAATACTATCGACAATAGTTCTTTTTTTGGTCTAATTTCAGCTTTACTGCATCAACAAACTTAGGTTAATTAAATGTTTATTTTCTCAAAGAAAACAAAATATATACACAAAAAGTGTGGATTAACGCACTTTATTAGATAAAATTCGTATTATAAAAAGAGATTTGAGCTCATCTTTCTTTAAAACTTTAGTTCTGCCAGCTACTTCTTTTATAGCACTATATTAGTGCTGCAGGAACCATTCTTGGAAACATTACTATAGAAATTAGTACTTTCATTAGTCTAATTTCAGCTTTACTGCATCCACAAACATCGGTTAATTAAATGTTTATTTTCTCAAAGAAAGCAAAGTATAAACACAAAAAGTATGGATTAACGGACTTTATTAGCTAAAATTCGTATTATAAATGGTTTTGAGCTCATAATTCTTTAAAATTTTAGTTCTGCCAGCTACTTCTTTTATAGAACTATATTAGTGCTGCAGCAACCATCCTTGGAAACATTACTATAGACATTATTTCTTTCTTTAGTCTTATATCAGCTTTACTGCATCAACAAACATCGGTTTATTATGATATTATGTATTTATACTAAATGTTCATTTTCTAAAAGAAATCAAAATATAACCACAAAAAGTAAGGATTAACGCACTTTATTAGCTAAATTCGTATCATCAAGAGTTTTGAGCTCATCTTTCTTTAAAACTTTAGTTCTGCCAAATACTTCCTTTATTGCACTATATAAGTGCTGCAGCAATCATTGTTGGAATTATTACTATAGACATTAGGTCTTATTTTAGCTTTACTGCATCAACAAACATCGATTAATTAAATGTTTATTTTCTCAAAGAAAACAAAATACAACCACAAAAAGTGTGGATTAACGCACTTTATTAGTTAAAATTGGTATTATAAAGAGTTTTGAGCTCATCTTTCTTTAAAAATTTAGTTCTGCCAGCTACTTCTTTAAATTACTATATTAGTGCTGCAGCAACCATTCTTGGAAACATTACTATAGACATTAGTTCTTTATTTAGTCTAATTTCAGCTTTACTTCATCAACAAACATCGGTTAATTGAATGTTTATTTTCTCAGAGAAAACAAAATATAAACACAAAAAATGTAGATTAACGCACTTTATTAGCTAGAATTCGTATTATGAAGAGTTTTGAGCTAATCTTTCTTTAAAACTTTAGTTCTGCCAGATACTTCTTTTATAGCACTATATTAGTACTGCAGCAACCATTCTTGGAAACATTACTATAGACATTAAGTCTTATTTCAGCTTTACTGCATCATCAAACATCGATTAATTAAAAGTTTATTTTCTCAAAGAAAACAAAATATAAACACAAAAAGTGTGGATTACCGCACTTTATTAGCTAAAATTCGTATTTTAAAGAGGTTTGAGCTCATCTTTCTTTAAAACTTTAGTACTGCCAGCTAATTCTTTTATTGCACTATATTAGTGCTACAACAACTATTCTTGGAAACATTAATATCGACATTAGTTCTTTCTTTAGTCTAATTTCAGCTTTACTGCATCAACAAACATAGGTTAATTAAATGTTTATTTTCTCAAAGAAAAAAATATATACAAACAAAAAGTGCGGATTAACGCACTTTATTAGCTAAAATACGTATTATAAAGAGATTTGAGCTCATCTTTCTTTAAAACTTTAGTTCGTCCAGCTACTTCTTGTATAGCACTATATTAGTGCTGCAGCAACCATTCTTGGAAACATTACTATCGACATTAGGTCTTATTATAGCTTTACTGCATCAACAAGCATGGATTAATTAAATGTTTATTTTCTCAACTAAAACAAAATATAAACACTAAAAAAGTGTTGATTAACGCACTTTATTAGCTAAAATTCGTATTATAAAGAGTTTTGAGCTCATCTTTCTTTAAAACTTTAGTTCTGCTAGCTACTTCTTTTATAGCACTATATTAGTGCAGCAGCAACCATTCTTGGAAACATTACTATAGACATTAAGTCTTCTTTCAGCTTTACTGCATCAACAAACATCGATTAATTAAATGTTTATTTTCTCAAAGAAAACAAAATATAACCACAAAAAAGTGTGGATTAACGCACTTTATTAGTTAAAATTGGTATTATAAAGAGTTTTGAGCTCATCTTGATTTAAAACTTTATTTCTGCCAGCTACTCCTTTTATAGCGCTATGTTAGTGCTGCAGCAACCATTCTTGGAAACAATACAAGAGACATTAGTTTTTTCTTTAGTCTAATTTTAGCTTTACTGCATCAACAAACATCGATTAATTAAATGTTTATTTTCTCAAAGAAAACAAAATATAAACACAAAAAAGTGTGGATTAACGCACTTTATTAGCAAAAATTCGTATTATAAAGAGTTTTGAGCTCATCTTCATTAAAACTTTAGTTCTGCTAGGTACTTCTTTATGGCACTATGTTAGTGCTGCAGCAACCATTCTTGGAAACATTGCTATAGACATTAGTATTTTCTTTAGTCTAATTTCATTTTTACTGCATCAACAAACATCGATGAAATAAATGTTTATTTTCTCAAAGAAAACAAAATATAACCACAAAAAGTGCGGATTAACGCACTTTATTGGCTAAAATTTGTATTATAAAGAGTTTTGAGCTCATCTTTCTTTAAAACTTTAGTTCTGACAGCTAATTCTTTTATTGCACTATATTATTGCTACAGCAACCATTCTTGGAAATATTACTATAGACATTAGGTCTTATTTTAGCTTTACTGCATCAACAAACATCGTTTAATTAAATGTTTATTTTCTCAAAGAAAACAAAATACAAACACAAAAGGTGTGGATTACCGCACTTTATTAGCTAAAATTCGTATTTTAAAGAGGTTTGAGCTCATCTTTCTTTAAAACTTTAGTACTGCCAGCTAATTCTTTTATTGCACTATATTAGTGCTACAACAACTATTCTTGGAAACATTACTATAGACATTAGTTCTTTCTTTAGTCTAATTTCAGCTTTACTGCATCAACAAACATAGGTTAATTAAATGTTTATTTTCTCAAAGAAAAAAAGATATAAAAACAAAAAGTGCGGATTAACGCACTTTATTAGCTAAAATACGTATTATAAAGAGATTTGAGCTCATCTTTCTTTAAAACTTTAGTTCGTCCAGCTACTTCTTGTATAGCACTATATTAGTGCTGCAGCAACCATTCTTGGAAACATTACTATCGACATTAGGTCTTATTATAGCTTTACTGCATCAACAAGCATCGATTAATTAAATGTTTATTTTCTCAACTAAAACAAAATATAAACACTAAAAAAATGTGGATTAACGCACTTTATTAGTTAAAATTCGTATTATAAAGAGTTTTGAGCTCATCTTTCTTTAAAACTTTAGTTCTGCCAGCTACTTCTTTTATAGCACTATATTAGTGCTGCAGCAACCATTCTTGGAAACATTACTATAGACATTAGGTCTTATTTTAGCTTTACTGCATCAACAAACATCGATTAATTAAATGTTTATTTTCTCAAAGAAAACAAAATATAACCACAAAAAAGTGTGGATTAACGCACTTTATTAGTTAAAATTGGTATTATAAAGAGTTTTGAGCTCATCTTGATTTAAAACTTTATTTCTGCCAGCTACTCCTTTTATAGCGCTATGTTAGTGCTGCAGCAACCATTCTTGGAAACAATACAAGAGACATTAGTTTTTTCTTTAGTCTAATTTTAGCTTTACTGCATCAACAAACATCGGTTTATTAAATGTTAATTTTTTGAAAGAAAACAATATATAAACACAAAAAAGTGTGGATTAACGCACTTTATTAGCAAAAATTCGTATTATAAAGAGTTTTGAGCTCATCTTCATTAAAACTTTAGTTCTGCTAGGTACTTCTTTATGGCACTATGTTAGTGCTGCAGCAACCATTCTTGGAAACATTGCTATAGACATTAGTATTTTCTTTAGTCTAATTTCATTTTTACTGCATCAACAAACATCGATGAAATAAATGTTTATTTTCTCAAAGAAAACAAAATATAACCACAAAAAGTGCGGATTAACGCACTTTATTGGCTAAAATTTGTATTATAAAGAGTTTTGAGCTCATCTTTCTTTAAAACTTTAGTTCTGACAGCTAATTCTTTTATTGCACTATATTATTGCTACAGCAACCATTCTTGGAAATATTACTATAGACATTAGGTCTTATTTTAGCTTTACTGCATCAACAAACATCGTTTAATTAAATGTTTATTTTCTCAAAGAAAACAAAATACAAACACAAAAAAGTGTGGATTAACGCACTTTATTAGCAAAAATTCGTATTATAAAGAGTTTTGAGCTCATCTTCATTAAAACTTTAGTTCTGCTAGGTACTTCTTTATAGCACTATGTTAGTGCTGCAGCAACCATTCTTGGAAACAATACTATAGACATTAGTACTTTCTTTAGTCTAATTTTAGCTTTACTGCATCAACAAACATCGGTTTATTAAATGTTTATTTTTTGAAAGAAAACAAAATATAAACACAAAAAAGTGTGGATTAACGCACTTTATTAGCAAAAATTCGTATTATAAAGAGTTTTGAGCTCATCTTCATTAAAACTTTAGTTCTGCTAGGTAGTTCTTTATAGCACTATGTTAGTGCTGCAGCAACCATTCTTGGAAACATTGCTATAGACATTAGTATTTTCTTTAGTCTAATTTCATTTTTACTGCATCAACAAACATCGATGAATTAAATGTTTATTTTCTCAAAGAAAACAAAATAGAACCACAAAAAGTGCGGATTAACGCACTTTATTTGCTAAAATTTGTATTATAAAGAGTTTTGAGCTCATCTTTCTTTAAAACTTTAGTTCTGACAGCTAATTCTTTTATTGCACTATATTATTGCTACAGCAACCATTCTTGGAAACATTACTATAGACATTAGGTCTCATTTTAGCTTTACTGCATCAACAAACATCGATTAGCTTTACTGCATAAACAATCATCCATTAATTATATGTTTATTTTATCAAAGAAAACAAATTATAAATACAAAAGGTGTGGATTCACTCACTTTATTAGCTAAAATTCGTATTATAAAGGTTTTTGAGCGCATCTTTCTTTGAAATTTTAGTTCTGCCAGCTACTTCTTTTATAGCACTATATTAGTGCTACAACAACCATTCTTCGAAACATTACTATAGACATTAGTATTTTCTTTAGTCTAATTTTAGCTTTACTGCATCAACAAAAATCGGTTAAGTAAATGTTTATTTTTTGAAAGAAAACAGAATATAAACACAAAAAAGTGTAGATTAACGCATTTTATTAGCTAAAATTTGTATTATAAAGAGTTTTTAGCTCATCTTTCTTTTAAATTTTAGTTCTGCCAGCTACTTCTTTTATAGCACTATATTAGTGCTACAACAACCATTCTTCGAAACATTACTATAGACATTAGTATTTTCTTTAGTCTAATTTTAGCTTTACTGCATCAACAAACATCGGTTAATTAAATGTTTATTTTCTCAAAGAAAACAAAATATAAACACAAAATAGTGTTGATTAACGCACTTTATTAGCTAAAATTCGTATTATAAAGAGGTTTGAGCTCATCTTTCTTTAAAACTTTAGTTCTGCCAGCTACTTCTTTTATAGCACTATATTAGTGCTGTAGGAACCATTCTTGGAAATATTACTATAGACATTAGGTCTTATTATAGCCTTACTGCATCAACAAACATCGATTAATTAAATGTTTATTTTCTCAAAGAAAACAAAATATAAACACAAAATAGTGTTGATTAACGCACTTTATTAGCAAAAATTCATTATATAAAGAGTTTTGAGCTCATCCTTCTTTAAAACTTTAAGAAGCTACTTCCTTTATAGCACGATATTAGTGCTGCAGCAACCATTCTTGGAAACATTACTAGAGACATTAAGTCTTATTTCAGCTTTACTGCGTCAACAAACATCGATTAATTAAATGTTTATTTTCTCAAAGAAAACAAATTATAAACACAAAAAAATGTAGATTAACGCACTTTATTAGCTAAAATTCGCATTATATAAAGAGTTTTGAGCTCATCCTTCTTTAAAACTTTAAGAAGCTACTTCCTTTATAGCACGATATTAGTGCTGCAGCAACCATTCTTGGAAACATTACTAGAGACATTAAGTCTTATTTCAGCTTTACTGCGTCAACAAACATCGATTAATTAAATGTTTATTTTCTCAAAGAAAACAAATTATAACCACAAAAAAGTGTGGATTAACGCACTTTATTAGTTAAAATTGGTATTATAAAGAGTTTTGAGCTCATCTTGATTTAAAACTTTATTTCTGCCAGCTACTCCTTTTATAGCGCTATGTTAGTGCTAGAGCAACCATTCTTGGAAACAATACTATAGACATTAGTACTTTCTTTAGTCTAATTTTAGCTTTACTGCATCAACAAACATCGGTTTATTAAATGTTTATTTTTTGAAAGAAAACAAAATATAAACACAAAAAAGTGTGGATTAACGCACTTTATTAGCCAAAATTCGTATTATAAAGAGTTTTGAGCTCATCTTCATTAAAACTTTAGTTCTACTAGGTACTTCTTTATAGCACTATGTTAGTGCTGCAGCAACAATTCTTGGAAACATTGCTATAGACATTAGTATTTTCTTTAGTCTAATTTCATTTTTACTGCATCAACAAACATCGATGAATTAAATGTTTATTTTCTCAAAGAAAACAAAATATAACAACAAAAAGTGCGGATTAACGCACTTTATTGGCTAAAATTTGTATTATAAAGAGTTTTGAGCTCATCTTTCTTTAAAACTTTAGTTCTGACAGCTAATTCTTTTATTGCACTATATTAGTGCTACAGCAAATATTCTTGGAAACATTACTATCGACATTAGTTCTTTCTACAGTCTAATTTCAGCTTTAATGCACCAACAAAAATAGGTTAATTAAATGTTTTTTTTTCTCAAAGAAAACAATATATAAAAACAAAAAGTGCGGATTATTGCACTTTATTAGCTAAAATTCGTATTAAAAAGAGATTTGAGCTCATCTTTCTTTAAAACTTTAGTTCTGCCAGCTACTTCTTTTATAGCACTATATTAGTGCTGTAAGAACCATTCTTGGAAATATTACTATAGACATTAGGTCTTATTATAGCCTTACTGCATCAACAAACATCGATTAATTAAATGTTTATTTTCTCAAAGAAAACAAAATATAAACACAAAATAGTGTTGATTAACGCACTTTATTAGCAAAAATTCATTATATAAAGAGTTTTGAGCTCATCTTTCTTTAAAACTTTAAGAAGCTTCTTCCTTTATTGCACGATATTAGTGCTGCAGCAACCATTCTTGGAAACATTACTAGAGACATTAAGTCTTATTTCAGCTTTACTGCATCAACAAACTTCGATTAATTAAATGTTTATTTTCTCAAAGAAAACAAATTATAAACACAAAAAAATGTGGATTAACGCACTTTATTAGCTAAAATTCGTATTATAAAGAGATTTGAGCTCATATTTCTTTAAAACTTTAGTTCTGCCAGCTACTTCTTTTATTGCACTTTATTAGTGCTGCCGCAACCATTCTTGGAAACATTACTATAGACATTAGGTCTTATTTTAGCTTTACTGCATCAACAAACATCGATTAATTAAATGTTTATTTTCTCAAAGAAAACAAAATATAACCACAAAAAATGAGGACTAATGCACTTTATTGGCTAAAATTTGCATTATGAAGAGATTTGAGCTCATCTTCATTAAAACTTTAGTTCTGCTAGGTACTTCTTTATAGCACTATGTTAGTGCTGCAGCAACCATTCTTGGAAACATTGCTATAGACATTAGTTCTTTCTTCAGTCTAATTTTAGCTTTACTGCATCAACAAACATCGGTTATTTAAATGTTTAATTTTTCAAAGAAAACAAAATATAAACACAAAAAAGTGTGGATTAACGCACTTTATTTGCTAAAATTCGTATTATAAAGAGTTTTGAGCTCATCTTTCTTTAAAACTTTAGTTCTGCCTGCTAATTCTTTTATTGCACTATAATAGTGCTACAACAACTATTCTTGGAAACAATACTATCGACATTAGTTCTTTCTACAGTCTAATTTCAGCTTTAATGCATCAACAAAAATAGGTTAATCAAATGTTTATTTTCTCAAAGAAAACAATATATAAAAACAAAAAGTGCGGATTAACGCACTTTATTGGCTAAATTTTGTATTATAAAGAGATATGAGCTCATCTTCATTAAAACTTTAGTTCTGCTAGGTACTTCTTTATAGCACTATGTTAGTGCTGCAGCAACCATTCTTTGAAACATTAGGTCTTATTTTAGCTTTACTGCATCATTAAACATCGATTAATTAAATGTTTATTTTCTCAAAGAAAACAAAATATAACCACAAAAAGTGCGGATTAACGCAATTTATTAGCTAAAATTTGTAATATAAAGAGATATGAGCTCATCTTCTTTAAAACTTTAGTTCTGCCAGCTACTTCTTTTATAGCACTTTATTAGTGCTGCAGCAACCATTCTTGGAAACATTACTATAGAAATTAGGTCTTATTTTAACTTTACTGCATCAACAAACATCGATTAATTAAATGTTTATTTTCTCAAAGAAAACAAAATATAACCACAAAAAGTGTTGATTAACGCACTTTATTAGTTAAAATTGGTATTATAAAGAGTTTCGAGCTCATCTTGATTTAAAACTTTATTTCTACCAGCTACTCCTTTTATAGCACTATGTTAGTGCTGCAGCAACCATTCTTGGAAACATTGCTATAGACATTAGTATTTTCTTTAGTCTAATTTCATTTTTACTGCATCAACAAACATCGATGAATTAAATGTTTATTTTCTCAAAGAAAACAAAATATAACCTCAAAAAGTGCAGATTAACGCACTTTATTGGCTAAATTTTGTATTATAAAGAGATTTGAGCTCATCTTCATTAAAACTTTAGTTCTGCTAGGTACTTCTTTATAGCACTATGTTAGTGCTGCAGCAACCATTCTTTGAAACATTAGGTCTTATTTTAGCTTTACTGCATCATTAAACATCGATTAATTAAATGTTTATTTTCTCAAAGAAAACAAAATATAACCACAAAAAATGTGGATTAACGCACTTTATTAGTTAAAATTGGTATTATAAAGAGTTTTGAGCTCATCTTGATCTAAAACTTTAGTTCTGCCAGCTACTTCTTTTATAGCACTATATTAGTGCTGCAGCAACCATTCTTGGAAACATTACTATAGACATTAGTACTTTCTTTAGTCTAATTTTAGCTTTACTGCATCAACAAACATCGGTTAATTAAATGTTTATTTTTTCAAAGAAAACAAAATATAAACACAAAAAAGTGTGGATTAACGCACTTTATTAGCTAAAATTCGTATTATAAAGAGTTTTGAGCTCATCTTTATTTAAAACTTTAGTTCTGCCAGCTAATACTTTAATAGCACTTTATTAGTGCTGCAGCAACCATTCTTTGAAACATTAGGTCTTATTTTAGCTTTACTGCATCATTAAACATCGATTAATTAAATGTTTATTTTCTCAAAGAAAACAAAGTATAACCACAAAAAGTGCGGATTAATGCAATTTATTAGCTAAAATTTGTAATATAAAGAGATATGAGCTCATCTTCTTTAAAACTTTAGTTCTGCCAGCTACTTCTTTAATAGCACTTTATTAGTGCTGCAGCAACCATTCTTCGAAACATTACTATAGACATTAGTACTTTCTTTAGTCTAATTTTAGCTTTACTGCATCAACAAACATCGGTTAATTAAATGTTTATTTTTTGAAAGAAAACAAAATATAAACACAAAAAAAGTGTTGATTAACGCACTTTATTAGCTAAAATTCGTATTATAAAGAGTTTTGAGCTCATCTTTATTTAAAACTTTAGTTTTGCCAGCTACTACTTTAATAGCACTTTATTAGTGCTGCAGCAACCATTCTTTGAAACATTAGGTCTTATTTTAGCTTTACTGCATCATTAAACATCGATGAATTAAATGTTTATTTTTTGAAAGAAAACAAAATATAACCTCAAAAAGTGCAGATTAACGCACTTTATTGGCTAAATTTTGTATTATAAAGAGATTTGAGCTCATCTTCATTAAAACTTTAGTTCTGCTAGGTACTTCTTTATAGCACTATGTTAGTGCTGCAGCAACCATTCTTTGAAACATTAGGTCTTATTTTAGCTTTACTGCATCATTAAACATCGATTAATTAAATGTTTATTTTCTCAAAGAAAACAAAATATAACCACAAAAAGTGCGGATTAACGCACTTTATTAGCTAAAATTCGTATTATAAAGAGACTTGAGCTCATCTTCATTAAAACTTTAGTTCTGCTAGGTACTTCTTTATAGCACTATGTTAGTGCTGCAGCAACCATTCTTTGAAACATTAGGTCTTATTTTAGCTTTACTGCATCATTAAACATCGATTAATTAAATGTTTATTTTCTCAAAGAAAACAAAATATAACCACAAAAAATGTGGATTAACGCACTTTATTAGTTAAAATTGGTATTATAAAGAGTTTTGAGCTCATCTTGATCTAAAACTTTAGTTCTGCCAGCTACTTCTTTTATAGCACTATATTAGTGCTGCAGCAACCATTCTTGGAAACATTACTATAGACATTAGTACTTTCTTTAGTCTAATTTTAGCTTTACTGCATCAACAAACATCGGTTAATTAAATGTTTATTTTCTCAAAGAAAACAAAATATAAACACAAAAAAGTGTGGATTAACGCACTTTTTTAGCTAAAATTCGTATTATAAAGAGTTTTGAGCTCATCTTTATTTAAAACTTTAGTTCTGCCAGCTACTACTTTAATAGCACTTTATTAGTGCTGCAGCAACCATTCTTTGAAACATTAGGTCTTATTTTAGCTTTACTACATCATTAAACATCGATTAATTAAATGTTTATTTTCTCAAAGAAAACAAAATATAACCACAAAAAGTGCGGATTAATGCAATTTATTAGCTAAAATTTGTAATATAAAGAGATATGAGCTCATCTTCTTTAAAACTTTAGTTCTGCCAGCTACTTCTTTATTTGCACTTTATTAGTGCTGCAGCAACCATTCTTCGAAACATTACTATAGACATTAGTACTTTCTTTAGTCTAATTTTAGCTTTACTGCATCAACAAACATCGGTTAATTAAATGTTTATTTTTTGAAAGAAAACAAAATATAAACACAAAAAAAGTGTTGATTAACGCACTTTATTAGCTAAGATTCGTATTATAAAGAGTTTTGAGCTCATCTTTATTTAAAACTTTAGTTCTGCCAGCTACTACTTTAATAGCACTTTATTAGTGCTGCAGCAACCATTCTTTGAAACATTAGGTCTTATTTTAGCTTTACTGCATCATTAAACATCGATGAATTAAATGTTTATTTTTTGAAAGAAAACAAAATATAACCTCAAAAAGTGCAGATTAACGCACTTTATTGGCTAAATTTTGTATTATAAAGAGACTTGAGCTCATCTTCATTAAAACTTTAGTTCTGCTAGGTACTTCTTTATAGCACTATGTTAGTGCTGCAGCAACCATTCTTTGAAACATTAGGTCTTATTTTAGCTTTACTGCATCATTAAACATCGATTAATTAAATGTTTATTTTCTCAAAGAAAACAAAATATAACCACAAAAAGTGCGGATTAACGCACTTTATTAGTTAAAATTGGTATTGTAAAGAGTTTTGAGCTCATCTTGATCTAAAACTTTATTTCTGCCAGCTACTCCTTTTATAGCACTATCTTAGTGCCGCAGCAACCATTCTTGGAAACATTACAATATACATTAGTACTTTCTTTAGTCTAATTCCAGCTTGAATGCATCAACAAACATAGGTTAATTAAATGTTTATTTTTTGAAAGAAAACAAAATATAAACACAAAAAAGTGTGGATTAACGCACTTTATTAGCTAAAATTCGTATTATAAAGAGTTTTGAGCTCATCTTTATTTAAAACTTTAGTTCTGCCAGCTACTACTTTAATAGCACTTTATTAGTGCTGCAGCAACCATTCTTTGAAACATTAGGTCTTATTTTAGCTTTACTGCATCATTAAACATCGATTAATTAAATGTTTATTTTCTCAAAGAAAACAAAATATAACCACAAAAAGTGCGGACTAACGCAATTTATTAGCTGAAATTTGTAATATAAAGAGATATGAGCTCATCTTCTTTAAAACTTTAGTTCTGCCAGCTACTTCTTTAATAGCACTTTATTAGTGCTGCAGCAACCATTCTTCGAAACATTACTATAGACATTAGTACTTTCTTTAGTCTAATTTTAGCTTTACTGCATCTACAAACATCGGTTAATTAAATGTTTATTTTTTGAAAGAAAACAAAATATAAACACAAAATAGTGTTGATTAACGCACTTTATTAGCTAAAATTCGTATTATAAAGAGATTTGAGCTCATCTTTCTTTAAAACTTTAGTTCTGCCAGCTACTTCTTTTATAGCACTATAATAGTGCTGTAGGAACCATTCTTGGAAATATTACTATAGACATTAGGTCTTATTATAGCCTTACTGCATCAACAAACATCGATTAATTAAATGTTTATTTTCTAAAAGAAAACAAAATATAACCACAAAAAGTGTGGGTGGATTAACGCACTTTATTAGCAAAAATTCATTATATAAAGAGTTTTGAGCTCATCCTTCTTTAAAACTTTAAGAAGCTACTTCCTTTATAGCACGATATTAGTGCTGCAGCAACCATTCTTGGAAACATTACTATAGACATTAGGTCTTATTTTAGCTTTACTGCATCAACAAACATCGATTAATTAAATGTTTATTTTCTCAAAGAAAACAAAATATAAACACAAAAAGTGTGGATTAACGCACTTTATTAGTTAAAATTGGTATTATAAAGAGTTTTGAGCTCATCTTGATTTAAAACTTTAGTTCTTTCAGCTACTTCTTTTATAGCACTATATTAGTGCTGCAGCAACCATTCTTGGAAACATTACTATAGACATTAGTAATTTCTTTAGTCTAATTTCATTTTTACTGCATAAACAAACATCGATTAATTAAATGTTTATTTTCTCAAAGAAAACAAAATATAACCACAAAAAGTGTGGATTAACGCACTTTTTTTAGTTAAAATTGGTATTATAAATGGTTTTGAGCTCATCTTGATTTAAAACTTTATTTCTGCCAGCTACTCCTTTTATAGCACTATCTTAGTGCCGCAGCAACCATTCTTGGAAACATTACAATAGACATTAGTACTTTCTTTAGTCTAATTTTAGCTTTACTGCATCAACAAACATCGGTTTATTAAATGTTTATTTTTTGAAAGAAAACAAAATATAAACACAAAAAATTGTGGATTAACGCACTTTATTAGCTAAAATTCGTATTATAAAGAGATTTGAGCTCATATTTCTTTAAAACTTTAGTTCTGCCAGCTACTTCTTTTATAGCACTTTATTAGTGCTGCAGCAACCATTCTTGGAAACATTACTATAGACATTAGGTCTTATTTTAGCTTTACTGCATCAACAAACATCGATTAATTAAATGTTTATTTTCTCAAAGAAAACAAAATATAACCACAAAAAGTGTGGGTGGATTAACGCACTTTATTAGTTAAAATTGGTATTATAAAGAGTTTTAAGCTCATCTTGATTTAAAACTTTATTTCTGCCAGCTACTCCTTTTATAGCACTATCGTAGTGCTGCAGCAACCATTTTTGGAAACATTACTATAGAGATTAGTACTTTCTTTAGTCTAATTTTAGCTTTACTGCATCAACAAACATCGGTTTATTAAATGTTTATTTTTTGAAAGAAAACAAAATATAAACACAAAAAATTGTGGATTAATGCACTTTATTAGCTAAAATTCGTAATATAAAGAGATTTGAGCTCATCTTTCTTTAAAACTTTATTTCTGACAGCTAATTCTTTTATAGCACTTTATTAGTGCTACAGCAACCATTCTTGGAAACATTACTATAGACATTAGTATTTTCTTTAGTCTAATTTCATTTTTACTGCATCAACAAACATGGATGAATTAAATGTTTATTTTCTCAAAGAAAACAAAATATAACCACAAAAAGTGCGGACTAATGCACTTTATTGGCTAAAATTTGCATTATGAGGAGATTTGAGCTCATCTTCATTAAAACTTTAGTTCTGCTAGGTACTTCTTTATAGCACTATGTTAGTGCTGCAGCAACTATTCTTGGAAACATTGCTATAGACATTAGTTCTTTCTTCAGTCTAATTTTAGCTTTACTGCATCAACAAACATCGGTTATTTAAATGTTTAATTTTTCAAAGAAAACAAAATATAAACACAAAAAAGTGTGGATTAACGCACTTTATTTGCTAAAATTCGTATTATAAAGAGTTTTGAGCTCATCTTTCTTTAAAACTTTAGTTCTGCCAGCTAATTCTTTTATTGCACTATAATAGTGCTACAACAACTATTCTTGGAAACAATACTATCGACATTAGTTCTTTCTACAGTCTAATTTCAGCTTTATTGCATCAACAAAAATAGGTTAATCAAATGTTTATTTTCTCAAAGAAAACAATATATAAAAACAAAAAGTGCGGATTAACGCACTTTATTAGCTAAAATTCGTATTATAAAGAGATTTGAGCTCATAATTCTTTAAAACTTTACTTCTGCCAGCTACTTCTTTTATAGCACTTTATTAGTGCTGCAGCAACCATTCTTGGAAACATTACTATAGACATTAGGTCTTATTTTAGCTTTACTGCATCAACAAACATCGATTAATTAAATGTTTATTTTCTAAAAGAAAACAAAATATAACCACAAAAAGTGTGGGTGGATTAACGCACTTTATTAGTTAAAATTGGTATTATAAAGAGTTTTGAGCTCATCTTGATTTAAAACTTTATTTCTGCCAGCTACTCCTTTTATAGCACTATCTTAGTGCTGCAGCAACCATTTTTGGAAACATTACTATAGAGATTAGTACTTTCTTTAGTCTAATTTTAGCTTTACTGCATCAACAAACATCGGTTTATTAAATGTTTATTTTCTCAAAGAAAACAAAATATAACCACAAAAAGTGCGGATTAACGCACTTTATTGGCTAAAATTTGTATTATAAACAGATTTGAGCTCATCTTTCTTTAAAACTCTAGTTCTGACAATTAATTCTTTTATTGCACTATATTAGTGCTACAACAAATATTCTTTGAAACCTTACTATCGACATTAGTTCTTTCTACAGTCTAATTTCAGCTTTAATGCACCAACAAAAATAGGTTAATTAAATGTTTATTTTCTCAAAGAAAACAATATATAAAAACAAAAAGTGCGGATTATTGCACTTTATTAGCTAAAATTCGTATTAAAAAGAGATTTGAGCTCATCTTTCTTTAAAACTTTTATTCTGCCAGCTACTTCTTTTATTGCACTTTATTAATGCTGCAGCAACCATTCTTGGAAACATTACTATAGACATTAAGTCTTATTTTAGCTTTACTGCATCAACAAACATCGATTAATTAAATGTTTATTTTCTCAAAGAAAACAAAATATGACCACAAAAAGTGTGGATTAACGCACTTTTTTTAGTTAAAATTTGTATTATAAAGAGTTTTGAGCTCAACTTTCTTTAAAACTCTAGTTCTGCCAGCTACTCCTTTTATAGCACTATCTTAGTGCCGCAGCAACCATTCTTGGAAACATTACAATAGACATTAGTACTTTCTTTAGTCTAATTTTAGCTTTACTGCATCAACAAACATCGGTTTATTAAATGTTTATTTTTTGAAAGAAAACAAAATATTAACACAAAAAATTGTGGATTAACGCACTTTATTAGCTAAAATTCGTATTATAAAGAGTTTTGAGCTCATCTTTCTTTAAAGCTTTAGTTCTGACAGCTAATTCTTTTATAGCACTTTATTAGTGCTACAGCAACCATTCTTGGAAACATTACTATAGACATTAGTATTTTCTTTAGTCTAATTTCATTTTTACTGCATCAACAAACATGGATGAATTAAATGTGTATTTTCTCAAAGAAAACAAAATATAACCACAGAAAGTGCGGACTAATGCACTTTATTGGCTAAAATTTGCATTATGAGGAGATTTGAGCTCATCTTCATTAAAACTTTAGTTCTGCTAGGTACTTCTTTATAGCACTATGTTTGTGCTGCAGCAACTATTCTTGGAAACATTGCTATAGACATTAGTTCTTTCTTCAGTCTAATTTTAGCTTTACTGCATCAACAAACATCGGTTATTTAAATGTTTAATTTTTCAAAGAAAACAAAATATAAACACACAAAAGTGTGGATTAACGCACTTTATTTGCTAAAATTCCTATTATAAAGAGTTTTGAGCTCATCTTTCTTTAAAACTTTAGTTCTGCCAGCTAATTCTTTTATTGCACTATAATAGTGCTACAACAACTATTCTTGGAAACAATACTATCGACATTAGTTCTTTCTACAGTCTAATTTCAGCTTTATTGCATCAACAAAAATAGGTTAATCAAATGTTTATTTTCTGAAAGAAAACAATATATAAAAACAAAAAGTGCGGATTAACGCACTTTATTAGCTAAAATTCGTATTATAAAGAGATTTGAGCTCATAATTCTTTAAAACTTTACTTCTGCCAGCTACTTCTTTTATAGCACTTTATTAGTGCTGCAGCAACCATTCTTGGAAACATTACTATAGACATTAGGTCTTATTTTAGCTTTACTGCATCAACAAACATCGATTAAATAAATGTTTATTTTCTAAAAGAAAACAAAATATAACCACAAAAAGTGTGGGTGGATTAACGCACTTTATTAGTTAAAATTGGTATTATAAAGAGTTTTAAGCTCATCTTGATTTAAAACTTTATTTCTGCCAGCTACTCCTTTTATAGCACTATCGTAGTGCTGCAGCAACCATTTTTGGAAACATTACTATAGAGATTAGTACTTTCTTTAGTCTAATTTTAGCTTTACTGCATCAACAAACATCGGTTTATTAAATGTTTATTTTTTGAAAGAAAACAAAATATAAACACAAAAAATTGTGGATTAACGCACTTTATTAGCTAAAATTCGTAATATAAAGAGATTTGAGCTCATCTTTCTTTAAAACTTTATTTCTGACAGCTAATTCTTTTATAGCACTTTATTAGTGCTACAGCAACCATTCTTGGAAACATTACTATAGACATTAGTATTTTCTTTAGTCTAATTTCATTTTTACTGCATCAACAAACATGGATGAATTAAATGTTTATTTTCTCAAAGAAAACAAAATATAACCACAAAAAGTGCGGACTAATGCACTTTATTGGCTAAAATTTGCATTATGAAGAGATTTGAGCTCATCTTCATTAAAACTTTAGTTCTGCTAGGTACTTCTTTATAGCACTATGTTAGTGCAGCAGCAACTATTCTTGGAAACATTGCTATAGACATTAGTTCTTTCTTCAGTCTAATTTTAGCTTTACTGCATCAACAAACATCGGTTATTTAAATGTTTAATTTTTCAAAGAAAACAAAATATAAACACACAAAAGTGTGGATTAACGCACTTTATTTGCTAAAATTCCTATTATAAAGAGTTTTGAGCTCATCTTTCTTTAAAACTTTAGTTCTGCCAGCTAATTCTTTTATTGCACTATAATAGTGCTACAACAACTATTCTTGGAAACAATACTATCGACATTAGTTCTTTCTACAGTCTAATTTCAGCTTTATTGCATCAACAAAAATAGGTTAATCAAATGTTTATTTTCTCAAAGAAAACAATATATAAAAACAAAAAGTGCGGATTAACGCACTTTATTAGCTAAAATTCGTATTATAAAGAGATTTGAGCTCATAATTCTTTAAAACTTTACTTCTGCCAGCTACTTCTTTTATAGCACTTTATTAGTGCTGCAGCAACCATTCTTGGAAACATTACTATAGACATTAGGTCTTATTTTAGCTTTACTGCATCAACAAACATCGATTAATTAAATGTTTATTTTCTAAAAGAAAACAAAATATAACCACAAAAAGTGTGGGTGGATTAACGCACTTTATTAGTTAAAATTGGTATTATAAAGAGTTTTGAGCTCATCTTGATTTAAAACTTTATTTCTGCCAGCTACTCCTTTTATAGCACTATCTTAGTGCTGCAGCAACCATTTTTGGAAACATTACTATAGAGATTAGTACTTTCTTTAGTCTAATTTTAGCTTTACTGCATCAACAAACATCGGCTTATTAAATGTTTATTTTCTCAAAGAAAACAAAATATAACCACAAAAAGTGCGGATTAACGCACTTTATTGGCTAAAATTTGTATTATAAACAGATTTGAGCTCATCTTTCTTTAAAACTCTAGTTCTGACAATTAATTCTTTTATTGCACTATATTAGTGCTACAACAAATATTCTTTGAAACATTACTATCGACATTAGTTCTTTCTACAGTCTAATTTCAGCTTTAATGCACCAACAAAAATAGGTTAATTAAATGTTTATTTTCTCAAAGAAAACAATATATAAAAACAAAAAGTGCGGATTATTGCACTTTATTAGCTAAAATTCGTATTAAAAAGAGACTTGAGCTCATCTTTCTTTAAAACTTTAGTTCTGCCAGCTACTTCTTTTATTGCACTTTATTAATGCTGCAGCAACCATTCTTGGAAACATTACTATAGACATTAAGTCTTATTTTAGCTTTACTGCATCAACAAACATCGATTAATTAAATGTTTATTTTCTCAAAGAAAACAAAATATAAACACAAAAAATTGTGGATTAACGCACTTTATTAGCTAAAATTCGTATTATAAAGAGTTTTGAGCTCATCTTTCTTTAAAACTTTAGTTCTGACAGCTAATTCTTTTATAGCACTTTATTAGTGCTACAGCAACCATTCTTGGAAACATTACTATAGACATTAGTATTTTCTTTAGTCTAATTTCATTTTTACTGCATCAACAACCATGGATGAATTAAATGTTTATTTTCTCAAAGAAAACAAAATATAACCACAAAAAGTGTGGGTGGATTAACGCACTTTATTAGTTAAAATTGGTATTATAAAGAGTTTTAAGCTCATCTTGATTTAAAACTTTATTTCTGCCAGCTACTCCTTTTATAGCACTATCGTAGTGCTGCAGCAACCATTTTTGGAAACATTGCTATAGACATTAGTTCTTTCTTCAGTCTAATTTTAGCTTTACTGCATCAACAAACATCGGTTATTTAAATGTTTAATTTTTCAAAGAAAACAAAATATAAACACACAAAAGTGTGGATTAACGCACTTTATTTGCTAAAATTCCTATTATAAAGAGTTTTGAGCTCATCTTTCTTTAAAACTTTAGTTCTGCCAGCTACTTCTTTTATAGCACTATAATAGTGCTGTAGGAACCATTCTTGGAAATATTACTATAGACATTAGGTCTTATTATAGCCTTACTGCATCAACAAACATCGATTAATTAAATGTTTATTTTCTAAAAGAAAACAAAATATAACCACAAAAAGTGTGGGTGGATTAACGCACTTTATTAGCAAAAATTCATTATATAAAGAGTTTTGAGCTCATCCTTCTTTAAAACTTTAAGAAGCTACTTCCTTTATAGCACGATATTAGTGCTGCAGCAACCATTCTTGGAAACATTACTATAGACATTAGGTCTTATTTTAGCTTTACTGCATCAACAAACATCGATTATTTAAATGTTTATTTTCTCAAAGAAAACAAAATATAACCACAAAAAGTGTGGATTAACGCACTTTATTAGTTAAAATTGGTATTATAAAGAGTTTTGAGCTCATCTTGATTTAAAACTTTAGTTCTTTCAGCTACTTCTTTTATAGCACTATATTAGTGCTGCAGCAACCATTCTTGGAAACATTACTATAGACATTAGTAATTTCTTTAGTCTAATTTCATTTTTACTGCATAAACAAACATCGATTAATTAAATGTTTATTTTCTCAAAGAAAACAAAATATAACCACAAAAAGTGTGGATTAACGCACTTTTTTTAGTTAAAATTGGTATTATAAATGGTTTTGAGCTCATCTTGATTTAAAACTTTATTTCTGCCAGCTACTCCTTTTATAGCACTATCTTAGTGCCGCAGCAACCATTCTTGGAAACATTACAATAGACATTAGTACTTTCTTTAGTCTAATTTTAGCTTTACTGCATCAACAAACATCGGTTTATTAAATGT
Organism: Aurelia coerulea; assembly: GCA_039566865.1. Taxonomy (NCBI): domain Eukaryota; kingdom Metazoa; phylum Cnidaria; class Scyphozoa; order Semaeostomeae; family Ulmaridae; genus Aurelia; species Aurelia coerulea. Next base: position 34,839,898 of record CM076943.1, read on the forward strand.
TTATTTTTTGAAAGAAAACAAAATATAAACACAAAAAATTGTGGATTAACGCACTTTATTAGCTAAAATTCGTATTATAAAGAGTTTTGAGCTCATCTTTCTTTAAAACTTTAGTTCTGACAGCTAATTCTTTTATAGCACTTTATTAGTGCTACAGCAACCATTCTTGGAAACATTACTATAGACATTAGTATTTTCTTTAGTCTAATTTCATTTTTACTGCATCAACAAACATGGATGAATTAAATGTTTATTTTCTCAAAGAAAACAAAATATAACCACAAAAAGTGCGGACTAATGCACTTTATTGGCTAAAATTTGCATTATGAAGAGATTTGAGCTCATCTTCATTAAAACTTTAGTTCTGCTAGGTACTTCTTTATAGCACTATGTTAGTGCTGCAGCAACTATTCTTGGAAACATTGCTATAGACATTAGTTCTTTCTTCAGTCTAATTTTAGCTTTACTGCATCAACAAACATCGGTTATTTAAATGTTTAATTTTTCAAAGAAAACAAAATATAAACACACAAAAGTGTGGATTAACGCACTTTATTTGCTAAAATTCCTATTATAAAGAGTTTTGAGCTCATCTTTCTTTAAAACTTTAGTTCTGCCAGCTAATTCTTTTATTGCACTATAATAGTGCTACAACAACTATTCTTGGAAACAATACTATCGACATTAGTTCTTTCTACAGTCTAATTTCAGCTTTATTGCATCAACAAAAATAGGTTAATCAAATGTTTATTTTCTCAAAGAAAACAATATATAAAAACAAAAAGTGCGGATTAACGCACTTTATTAGCTAAAATTCGTATTATAAAGAGATTTGAGCTCATAATTCTTTAAAACTTTACTTCTGCCAGCTACTTCTTTTATAGCACTTTATTAGTGCTGCAGCAACCATTCTTGGAAACATTACTATAGACATTAGGTCTTATTTTAGCTTTACTGCATCAACAAACATCGATTAATTAAATGTTTATTTTCTAAAAGAAAACAAAATATAACCACAAAAAGTGTGGGTGGATTGACGCACTTTATTAGTTAAAATTGGTATTATAAAGAGTTTTAAGCTCATCTTGATTTAAAACTTTATTTCTGCCAGCTACTCCTTTTATAGCACTATCGTAGTGCTGCAGCAACCATTTTTGGAAACATTACTATAGAGATTAGTACTTTCTTTAGTCTAATTTTAGCTTTACTGCATCAACAAACATCGGTTTATTAAATGTTTATTTTTTGAAAGAAAACAAAATATAAACACAAAAAATTGTGGATTAACGCACTTTATTAGCTAAAATTCGTAATATAAAGAGATTTGAGCTCATCTTTCTTTAAAACTTTAGTTCTGACAGCTAATTCTTTTATAGCACTTTATTAGTGCTACAGCAACCATTCTTGGAAACATTACTATAGACATTAGTATTTTCTTTAGTCTAATTTCATTTTTACTGCATCAACGAACATGGATGAATTAAATGTTTATTTTCTCAAAGAAAACAAAATATAACCACAAAAAGTGCGGACTAATGCACTTTATTGGCTAAAATTTGCATTATGAAGAGATTTGAGCTCATCTTCATTAAAACTTTAGTTCTGCTAGGTACTTCTTTATAGCACTATGTTAGTGCAGCAGCAACTATTCTTGGAAACATTGCTATAGACATTAGTTCTTTCTTCAGTCTAATTTTAGCTTTACTGCATCAACAAACATCGGTTATTTAAATGTTTAATTTTTCAAAGAAAACAAAATATAAACACACAAAAGTGTGGATTAACGCACTTTATTTGCTAAAATTCCTATTATAAAGAGTTTTGAGCTCATCTTTCTTTAAAACTTTAGTTCTGCCAGCTAATTCTTTTATTGCACTATAATAGTGCTACAACAACTATTCTTGGAAACAATACTATCGACATTAGTTCTTTCTACAGTCTAATTTCAGCTTTATTGCATCAACAAAAATAGGTTAATCAAATGTTTATTTTCTCAAAGAAAACAATATATAAAAACAAAAAGTGCGGATTAACGCACTTTATTAGCTAAAATTCGTATTATAAAGAGATTTGAGCTCATAATTCTTTAAAACTTTACTTCTGCCAGCTACTTCTTTTATAGCACTTTATTAGTGCTGCAGCAACCATTCTTGGAAACATTACTATAGACATTAGGTCTTATTTTAGCTTTACTGCATCAACAAACATCGATTAATTAAATGTTTATTTTCTAAAAGAAAACAAAATATAACCACAAAAAGTGTGGGTGGATTAACGCACTTTATTAGTTAAAATTGGTATTATAAAGAGTTTTGAGCTCATCTTGATTTAAAACTTTATTTCTGCCAGCTACTCCTTTTATAGCACTATCTTAGTGCTGCAGCAACCATTTTTGGAAACATTACTATAGAGATTAGTACTTTCTTTAGTCTAATTTTAGCTTTACTGCATCAACAAACATCGGTTTATTAAATGTTTATTTTCTCAAAGAAAACAAAATATAACCACAAAAAGTGCGGATTAACGCACTTTTATGGCTAAACTTTGTATTATAAAGAGTTTTGAGCTCATCTTTCTTTAAAACTCTAGTTCTGACAATTAATTCTTTTATTGCACTATATTAGTGCTACAACAAATATTCTTGGAAACATTACTATCGACATTAGTTCTTTCTACAGTCTAATTTCAGCTTTAATGCACCAACAAAAATAGGTTAATTAAATGTTTATTTTCTCAAAGAAAACAATATATAAAAACAAAAAGTGCGGATTATTGCACTTTATTAGCTAAAATTCGTATTAAAAAGAGATTTGAGCTCATCTTTCTTTAAAACTTTAGTTCTGCCAGCTACTTCTTCTATTGCACTTTATTAATGCTGCAGCAACCATTCTTGGAAACATTACTATAGACATTAAGTCTTATTTTAGCTTTACTGCATCAACAAACATCGATTAATTAAATGTTTATTTTCTCAAAGAAAACAAAATATGACCACAAAAAGTGTGGATTAACGCACTTTTTTTAGTTAAAATTTGTATTATAAAGAGTTTTGAGCTCAACTTTCTTTAAAACTCTAGTTCTGCCAGCTACTCCTTTTATAGCACTATCTTAGTGCCGCAGCAACCATTCTTGGAAACATTACAATAGACATTAGTACTTTCTTTAGTCTAATTTTAGCTTTACTGCATCAACAAACATCGGTTTATTAAATGTTTATTTTTTGAAAGAAAACAAAATATTAACACAAAAAATTGTGGATTAACGCACTTTATTAGCTAAAATTCGTATTATAAAGAGTTTTGAGCTCATCTTTCTTTAAAACTTTAGTTCTGACAGCTAATTCTTTTATAGCACTTTATTAGTGCTACAGCAACCATTCTTGGAAACATTACTATAGACATTAGTATTTTCTTTAGTCTAATTTCATTTTTACTGCATCAACAAACATGGATGAATTAAATGTTTATTTTCTCAAAGAAAACAAAATATAACCACAAAAAGTGCGGACTAATGCACTTTATTGGCTAAAATTTGCATTATGAGGAGATTTGAGCTCATCTTCATTAAAACTTTAGTTCTGCTAGGTACTTCTTTATAGCACTATGTTAGTGCTGCAGCAACTATTCTTGGAAACATTGCTATAGACATTAGTTCTTTCTTCAGTCTAATTTTAGCTTTACTGCATCAACAAACATCGGTTATTTAAATGTTTAATTTTTCAAAGAAAACAAAATATAAACACAAAAAAGTGTGGATTAACGCACTTTATTTGCTAAAATTCGTATTATAAAGAGATTTGAGCTCATAATTCTTTAAAACTTTACTTCTGCCAGCTACTTCTTTTATAGCACTTTATTAGTGCTGCAGCAACCATTCTTGGAAACATTACTATAGACATTAGGTCTTATTTTAGCTTTACTGCATCAACAAACATCGATTAAATAAATGTTTATTTTCTAAAAGAAAACAAAATATAACCACAAAAAGTGTGGGTGGATTAACGCACTTTATTAGTTAAAATTGGTATTATAAAGAGTTTTAAGCTCATCTTGATTTAAAACTTTATTTCTGCCAGCTACTCCTTTTATAGCACTATCGTAGTGCTGCAGAAACCATTTTTGGAAACATTACTATAGAGATTAGTACTTTCTTTAGTCTAATTTTAGCTTTACTGCATCAACAAACATCGGTTTATTAAATGTTTATTTTTTGAAAGAAAACAAAATATAAACACAAAAAATTGTGGATTAACGCACTTTATTAGCTAAAATTCGTAATATAAAGAGATTTGAGCTCATCTTTCTTTAAAACTTTAGTTCTGACAGCTAATTCTTTTATAGCACTTTATTAGTGCTACAGCAACCATTCTTGGAAACATTACTATAGACATTAGTATTTTCTTTAGTCTAATTTCATTTTTACTGCATCAACAAACATGGATGAATTAAATGTTTATTTTCTCAAAGAAAACAAAATATAACCACAAAAAGTGCGGACTAATGCACTTTATTGGCTAAAATTTGCATTATGAAGAGATTTGAGCTCATCTTCATTAAAACTTTAGTTCTGCTAGGTACTTCTTTATAGCACTATGTTAGTGCTGCAGCAACTATTCTTGGAAACATTGCTATAGACATTAGTTCTTTCTTCAGTCTAATTTTAGCTTTACTGCATCAACAAACATCGGTTATTTAAATGTTTAATTTTTCAAAGAAAACAAAATATAAACACACAAAAGTGTGGATTAACGCACTTTATTTGCTAAAATTCCTATTATAAAGAGTTTTGAGCTCATCTTTCTTTAAAACTTTAGTTCTGCCAGCTAATTCTTTTATTGCACTATAATAGTGCTACAACAACTATTCTTGGAAACAATACTATCGACATTAGTTCTTTCTACAGTCTAATTTCAGCTTTATTGCATCAACAAAAATAGGTTAATCAAATGTTTATTTTCTCAAAGAAAACAATATATAAAAACAAAAAGTGCGGATTAACGCGCTTTATTAGCTAAAATTCGTATTATAAAGAGATTTGAGCTCATAATTCTTTAAAACTTTACTTCTGCCAGCTACTTCTTTTATAGCACTTTATTAGTGCTGCAGCAACCATTCTTGGAAACATTACTATAGACATTAGGTCTTATTTTAGCTTTACTGCATCAACAAACATCGATTAATTAAATGTTTATTTTCTAAAAGAAAACAAAATATAACCGCAAAAAGTGTGGGTGGATTAACGCACTTTTTTTAGTTAAAATTTGTATTATAAAGAGTTTTGAGCTCAACTTTCTTTAAAACTCTAGTTCTGCCAGCTACTCCTTTTATAGCACTATCTTAGTGCCGCAGCAACCATTCTTGGAAACATTACAATAGACATTAGTACTTTCTTTAGTCTAATTTTAGCTTTACTGCATCAATAAACATCGGTTTATTAAATGTTTATTTTTTGAAAGAAAACAAAATATTAACACAAAAAAGTGTGGATTAACGCACTTTATTAGCTAAAATTCGTATTATAAAGAGTTTTGAGCTCATCTTTCTTTAAAGCTTTAGTTCTGACAGCTAATTCTTTTATAGCACTTTATTAGTGCTACAGCAACCATTCTTGGAAACATTACTATAGACATTAGTATTTTCTTTAGTCTAATTTCATTTTTACTGCATCAACAAACATGGATGAATTAAATGTTTATTTTCTCAAAGAAAACAAAATATAACCACAAAAAGTGCGGACTAATGCACTTTATTGGCTAAAATTTGCATTATGAGGAGATTTGAGCTCATCTTCATTAAAACTTTAGTTCTGCTAGGTACTTCTTTATAGCACTATGTTAGTGCTGCAGCAACTATTCTTGGAAACATTGCTATAGACATTAGTTCTTTCTTCAGTCTAATTTTAGCTTTACTGCATCAACAAACATCGGTTATTTAAATGTTTAATTTTTCAAAGAAAACAAAATATAAACACAAAAAAGTGTGGATTAACGCACTTTATTTGCTAAAATTCGTATTATAAAGAGATTTGAGCTCATAATTCTTTAAAACTTTACTTCTGCCAGCTACTTCTTTTATAGCACTTTATTAGTGCTGCAGCAACCATTCTTGGAAACATTACTATAGACATTAGGTCTTATTTTAGCTTTACTGCATCAACAAACATCGATTAAATAAATGTTTATTTTCTAAAAGAAAACAAAATATAACCACAAAAAGTGTGGGTGGATTAACGCACTTTATTAGTTAAAATTGGTATTATAAAGAGTTTTAAGCTCATCTTGATTTAAAACTTTATTTCTGCCAGCTACTCCTTTTATAGCACTATCGTAGTGCTGCAGCAACCATTTTTGGAAACATTACTATAGAGATTAGTACTTTCTTTAGTCTAATTTTAGCTTTACTGCATCAACAAACATCGGTTTATTAAATGTTTATTTTTTGAAAGAAAACAAAATATAAACACAAAAAATTGTGGATTAACGCACTTTATTAGCTAAAATTCGTAATATAAAGAGATTTGAGCTCATCTTTCTTTAAAACTTTAGTTCTGACAGCTAATTCTTTTATAGCACTTTATTAGTGCTACAGCAACCATTCTTGGAAACATTACTATAGACATTAGTATTTTCTTTAGTCTAATTTCATTTTTACTGCATCAACAAACATGGATGAATTAAATGTTTATTTTCTCAAAGAAAACAAAATATAACCACAAAAAGTGCGGACTAATGCACTTTATTGGCTAAAATTTGCATTATGAAGAGATTTGAGCTCATCTTCATTAAAACTTTAGTTCTGCTAGGTACTTCTTTATAGCACTATGTTAGTGCAGCAGCAACTATTCTTGGAAACATTGCTATAGACATTAGTTCTTTCTTCAGTCTAATTTTAGCTTTACTGCATCAACAAACATCGGTTATTTAAATGTTTAATTTTTCAAAGAAAACAAAATATAAACACACAAAAGTGTGGATTAACGCACTTTATTTGCTAAAATTCCTATTATAAAGAGTTTTGAGCTCATCTTTCTTTAAAACTTTAGTTCTGCCAGCTAATTCTTTTATTGCACTATAATAGTGCTACAACAACTATTCTTGGAAACAATACTATCGACATTAGTTCTTTCTACAGTCTAATTTCAGCTTTATTGCATCAACAAAAATAGGTTAATCAAATGTTTATTTTCTCAAAGAAAACAATATATAAACACAAAAAGTGTGGTTTAACGCACTTTATTAGCTAAAATTCGTATTATAAAGAGATTTGAGCTCATAATCCTTTAAAACTTTAGTTCTGCCAGCTACTTCTTTTATAGCACTATATTAGTGCTGCAGCAACCATTCTTGGAAATATTACTATAGACATTAGTACTTTCTTTAGTCTAATTTTAGCTTTACTGCATCAACAAACATCGGTTTATTAAATGTTTATTTTTTGAAAGAGAACAAAATATAACCACAAAAAGTGTGGGTGGATTAACGCACTTTATTAGTTAAAATTGGTATTATAAAGAGTTTTGAGCTCATCTTGATTTAAAACTTTATTTCTGCCAGCTACTCCTTTTATAGCACTGTCTTAGTGCTGCAGCAACCATTCTTGGAAACATTACTATAGACATTAGTACTTTCTTTAGTCTAATTTTAGCTTTACTGCATCAACAAACATCAGTTTTTTTAAGTGTTTATTTTCTCAAAGAAAACAAAATATAACCACAAAAAGTGCGGATTAACGCACTTTATTGGCTAAAATTTGTATTATAAAGAGTTTTGAGCTCATCTTTCTTTAAAACTTTAGTTCTGACAGCTAATTCTTTTATTGCACTATATTAGTGCTACAACAAATATTCTTGGAAACATTACTATCGACATTAGTTCTTTCTACAGTCTAATTTCAGCTTTAATGCACCAACAAAAATAGGTTAATTAAATGTTTATTTTCTCAAAGAAAACAATATATAAAAACAAAAAGTGCGGATTATTGCACTTTATTAGCTAAAATTCGTATTAAAAAGAGATTTGAGCTCATCTTTCTTTAAAACTTTAGTTCTGCCAGCTACTTCTTTTATAGCACTATATTAGTGCTGTAGGAACCATTCTTGGAAATATTACTATAGACATTAGGTCTTATTATAGCCTTACTGCATCAACAAACATCGATTAATTAAATGTTTATTTTCTCAAAGAAAACAAAATATAAACACAAAATAGTGTTGATTAACGCACTTTATTTGCTAAAATTCGTATTAAAAAGAGATTTGAGCTCATCTTTCTTTAAAACTTTAGTTCTGCCAGCTACTTCTTTTGTAGCACTTTATTAGTGCTGCAGCAACCATTCTTGGAAACATTACTATAGACATTAGGTCTTATTTTAACTTTACTGCATCAACAAACATCGAATAATTAAATGTTTATTTTCTCAAAGAAAACAAAATATAACCACAAAAAGTGTTGATTAACGCACTTTATTAGTTAAAATTGGTATTATAAAGAGTTTCGAGCTCATCTTGATTTAAAACTTTATTTCTACCAGCTACTCCTTTTATAGCACTATCTTAGTGCTGCAGCAACCATTTTTGGAAACATTGCTATAGACATTAGTATTTTCTTTAGTCTAATTTCATTTTTACTGCATCAACAAACATCGATGAATTAAATGTTTATTTTCTCAAAGAAAACAAAATATAACCACAAAAAGTGCGGATCAACGCACTTTATTGGCTAAATTTTGTATTATAAAGAGATTTGAGCTCATCTTCATTAAAACTTTAGTTCTGCTAGGTACTTCTTTATAGCACTATGTTAGTGCTGCAGCAACCATTCTTGGAAACATTGCTATAGACATTAGTTCTTTCTTCAGTCTAATTTTAGCATTACTGCATCAATAAACATCGGTTATTTAAATGTTTAATTTTTCAAAGAAAACAAAATATAAACACAAAAAAGTGTGGATTAACGCACTTTATTTGCTAAAATTCGTATTATAAAGAGTTTTGAGCTCATCTTTCTTTAAAACTTTAGTTCTGCCAGCTAATTCTTTTATTGCACTATAATAGTGCTACAACAACTATTCTTGGAAACAATACTATCGACATTAGTTCTTTTTACAGTCTAATTTCAGCTTTATTGCATCAACAAAAATAGGTTAATCAAATGTTTATTTTCTGAAAGAAAACAATATATAAAAACAAAAAGTGCGGATTAACGCACTTTATTAGCTAAAATTCGTATTATAAAGAGATTTGAGCTCATAATTCTTTAAAACTTTACTTCTGCCAGCTACTTCTTTTATAGCACTTTATTAGTGCTGCAGCAACCATTCTTGGAAACATTACTATAGACATTAGGTCTTATTTTAGCTTTACTGCATCAACAAACATCGATTAATTAAATGTTTATTTTCTAAAAGAAAACAAAATATAACCACAAAAAGTGTGGGTGGATTAACGCACTTTATTAGTTAAAATTGGTATTATAAAGAGTTTTGAGCTCATCTTGATTTAAAACTTTATTTCTGCCAGCTACTCCTTTTATAGCACTATCTTAGTGCTGCAGCAACCATTTTTGGAAACATTACTATAGAGATTAGTACTTTCTTTAGTCTAATTTTAGCTTTACTGCATCAACAAACATCGGTTTATTAAATGTTTATTTTCTCAAAGAAAACAAAATATAACCACAAAAAGTGCGGATTAACGCACTTTATTGGCTAAAATTTGTATTATAAAGAGTTTTGAGCTCATCTTTCTTTAAAACTCTAGTTCTGACAGCTAATTCTTTTATTGCACTATATTAGTGCTACAACAAATATTCTTGGAAACATTACTATCGACATTAGTTCTTTCTACAGTCTAATTTCAGCTTTAATGCACCAACAAAAATAGGTTAATTAAATGTTTATTTTCTCAAAGAAAACAATATATAAAAACAAAAAGTGCGGATTATTGCACTTTATTAGCTAAAATTCGTATTAAAAAGATATTTGAGCTCATCTTTCTTTAAAACTTTAGTTCTGCCAGCTACTTCTTTTATTGCACTTTATTAATGCTGCAGCAACCATTTTTGGAAACATTACTATAGACATTAGGTCTTATGTTAGCTTTACTGCATCAACAAACATCGATTAATTAAATGTTTATTTTCTCAAAGAAAACAAAATATAACCACAAAAAGTGTGGATTAACGCACTTTTTTTAGTTAAAATTGGTATTATAAATGGTTTTGAGCTCATCTTTCTTTAAAACTTTATTTCTGCCAGCTACTCCTTTTATAGCACTATCTTAGTGCCGCAGCAACCATTCTTGGAAACATTACAATAGACATTAGTACTTTCTTTAGTCTAATTTTAGCTTTACTGCATCAACAAACATCGGTTTATTAAATGTTTATTTTTTGAAAGAAAACAAAATATAAACACAAAAAAGTGTTGATTAACGCACTTTATTAGCTAAAATTCGTATTAAAAAGAGATTTGAGCTCATCTTTCTTTAAAACTTTAGTTCTGCCAGCTACTTCTTTTATAGCACTATATTAGTGCTGTAGGAACCATTCTTGGAAATATTACTATAGACATTAGGTCTTATTATAGCCTTACTGCATCAACAAACATCGATTAATTAAATGTTTATTTTCTCAAAGAAAACAAAATATAAACACAAAATAGTGTTGATTAACGCACTTTTTTTAGTTAAAATTGGTATTATAAATGGTTTTGAGCTCATCTTGATTTAAAACTTTATTTCTGCCAGCTACTCCTTTTATAGCACTATCTTAGTGCCGCAGCAACCATTCTTGGAAACATTACAATAGACATTAGTACTTTCTTTAGTCTAATTTTAGCTTTACTGCATCAACAAACATCGGTTTATTAAATGTTTATTTTTTGAAAGAAAACAAAATATAAACACAAAAAAGTGTGGATTAACGCACTTTATTAGCTAAAATTCGTATTATAAAGAGATTTGAGCTCATATTTCTTTAAAACTTTAGTTCTGCCAGCTACTTCTTTTATAGCACTTTATTAGTGCTGCAGCAACCATTCTTGGAAACATTACTATAGACATTAGGTCTTATTTTAACTTTACTGCATCAACAAACATCGATTAATTAAATGTTTATTTTCTCAAAGAAAACAAAATATAACCACAAAAAGTGTTGATTAACGCACTTTATTAGTTAAAATTGGTATTATAAAGAGTTTCGAGCTCATCTTGATTTAAAACTTTATTTCTACCAGCTACTCCTTTTATAGCACTATCTTAGTGCTGCAGCAACCATTTTTGGAAACATTACTATAGAGATTAGTACTTTCTTTAGTCTAATTTTAGCTTTACTGCATCAACAAACATCGGTTTATTAAATGTTTATTTTTTTAAAGAAAACAAAATATAAACACAAAAAAGTGTGGATTAACGCACTTTATTAGCTAAAATTCGTATTATAAAGAGTTTTGAGCTCATCTTCATTAAAACTTTAGTTCTGCTAGGTACTTCTTTATAGCACTATGTTAGTGCTGCAGCAACCATTCTTGGAAACATTGCTATAGACATTAGTATTTTCTTTAGTCTAATTTCATTTTTACTGCATCAACAAACATCGATGAATTAAATGTTTATTTTCTCAAAGAAAACAAAATATAACCACAAAAAGTGCGGATCAACGAGCATAGCCTCCAAATCTTTTCTTTTGTCCAAAGTTCCCCTGGGACGCTGACTCATCCTCTGATCAGATTGCGTTTTCTCCTAAGATTGACCAATCAGGTGCCGTCATTTCATCACTTCCGCGTTTCGCAGCTAGATTTAGGCCATTTTGGGTACCCCCAATGAAAAAATATTGCACGCTCGAATAAATCGAATTTTTTGAACATTTCAACAGGAAAAGGATGCTTATACATAGGACCACAAGTGTTCATGTAACCCACTTGCCATCACCTAAGATTGAAAAATTACGGCGATTTGAATGTTTGTCTTTGGTATTTTTTCAAACAGGTAGCGGCATCCTGCTCACCCTCCCCCCAAAAATTAGTTTTTTAGCAAAGTTATCAATAATATACATATTTCCATGAATGATTCTTCCGAAATTTCCAAAATTTTCGCTTTACTTCGTCTTGACTTGCGAATTTGCGACACCTCCAAACTCCGTCCTTCTTCCCTGGATGACAACTTATGCCTCTCTCTGGTCTGGACCCAACATAACAGGAAAAGGCGGGAAAAGAGATCTTTAACGGTGGCGGTGTCGTCATGTTTTTGTTGGTAAAATAATTTATCGTCTCGAACGTTTCCTCAAAATGGGGAAAGGAAAAGAATAATCTCGTTTAAATTCAATGCATGCTGACTGGAAGAGCTCGACAACAGTTTTATTATTAAATATGAAAGAGCATCTTGGACTGGCAACATCTTCTCCAAAGCATTCACATTATTGAAAGAAAGGCACCATGAACAAATTTTTGCATTGACTGCCTGATGATATGTCTCGACAAGAGAGAATATACAAGAATTTTGCCAACTAAAATCAAAAGTCTACCTCTGTATCAAAAGGTTTGTTGGAGTTGTAAAAACAAAATAAATTTCAGAGACAACAATTACCAACAGTTGCATCACACACATGTATTCTTTTTGTAAGATAAGAAGCTGCTTTTAAGAAAGGCAGCCCTCAGATCGCCAAATATTAAGAAACTTACTTTTTTGTAACAAACTAAGAATTTGGGTCAGTACTGAAAGCTCCTTAAAAGAATTTCAGTACTCTGAGTTTGTTAGAGGTTCCATAACAATCTTCATGTTCCTTCCCTCGTGAACATTTCAAAACAAGGTTTTTGAAGCCTCTCCAATGCTAAGCATTACAGAAAACAAGTGAAAATAAAGTAAAAATATGTCAAGGGTTTCCTTAATCTTTATAAAAATAGATGGTTTCCTAAGTTATATTTTCCCTGTTTTGCAATTTTTTGGCGATCTGAGAGTTGACTTGTTTACCCTTTCTTATCAAAAATACGTGTATTGGGAAAATACAGGTTAAGAAACTATTTATCATGATAGAAGAAATACTTGGGATATTTTTACTTTATTTTCACTTGGTTATTGTATCATGTTGCTCCGAAGGGGCTCGGGAGATACTTGAGTAAAGTCTAAACATTGGAAAGGCTTCAAAAACATTGTCTCGAAATGTTTACGAGGCACAGCATAGGAATCATTCGTCGTACATAGCCGATTGCTCCTGGCCCATGGTCGAAACCGCCAAAGCCTCATTTTGACGGACCAATCAGACGGCTAAATAGCGAGGGAGACAAAAGAAACATGTGAAGATTTTCCTGAATTTTACCTACCTTCATAAAACGCAACCAGGACAAAAAATTGCTTGAGATTTCCCGAATTTTTCTAAAGCAATCTACCCTCCAGATGTTTGGGAGTAAAAGTTTGGATGCCGGTAAAATATCTTCAGGATTGGCGGAGTTATTGCCTTTCCAATAGACAAAATCGGCGAAGGCTTGTCGAGACCTGTTTACGCCACTTCAAGTCAGGTGATAAAGCCTCTTGATAAAACCTCTTTTGAATTTTATAAGTTATTTCGCAACGAGCAAGCAAACTTTTGCCATGAATGTAAACAGTAGTACAATACAGAAACTTCCCCAGAGTATTGCCACATGACTTGAAATGCGCGAACAAGACTTTGTAGACTTTTTCAATTCGCATAGAAACCGTTGGGGCATTGAATCTTCAATAAAAGAAAATTTATCGAAAGACAATAGCAAGAACAATTGAAAACACAGATTATGGCGTTTTCGGGTCGTTCTTACAACAATCACTATTGTTATTACTATTGTCTCCCGGCCAGAATCTCTATTGTTCAAGGTTCAGTGCCTTGTCGATTTGTTTTTGGCCATAACTCCACCAATCCTGGAGATATTTTAACCGGCATCCAAACTTTAACTCCCAAACATCTGGAGAGTAGATTGCTTTAAAAAAATTCGGGAAATTTCAAGCAGTTTTTTGTCCTGGTTGCGTTTTATAAAGGTAGGTAAAATTTCGGAAAATCTTCACGGGTTTCTTTTGTCTCCCTCGCTTTTTAGCCGTCTGATTGGTCAGTGAAAATGAGGCTTTGGCGGTTTCGACCATGGGCCACGAGCAATTGGCTATGTACGACAAATGATTCCTATGCTACGGGGCACAGGTAGTAAACATGAGGATTGTTATATGTCTGAACATTGGAAAGGCTTCAAAAACCTTTGTTTTGAAATGTTCACGGGGGCACAGCACAGGTAAACTTTGAGTAGCTACTCAAAATCTGATAATTTAAGAAACATTTATTACTTTCTCCATTGGTCCAAATTTTCATTTTCTTATAAACTCGTGCACTAACTTTTACAACAAACTTATCTCTGAGATTAGACCTGTTTAATTTGACCCCAGTTCTTCCCGGGGTAAAAGTTTCTCCTAGATTTCTTAATTTTTACAAAATTGAATTTTACAATTTCACACAGCACAGGCGGCTTCTTTCTTGTAAAAATTGAGCGAAAATCGTTGTCAAAATCGTTATTTGATAAGAATGTAAAAATTTGAAATGCGCTCACTCTCACTGCAAGACAAAGTAGAAGGAAAACTTACTTCATCGTGATCTTGATCGTTCCTGATGCAATGCCGTCGTCTTCTTTGAGAACTGTTTGCAATGCTGTCAGTTTGGTTTCACTCACACTACATCCCAAGCGCGGGAATTAAAGACATTGGCAGTTATTTCGATACTTTGCTTCAACTCCAATGGTAATCGACGATCTTCTTATAGATTTGTGAAGAAACGTTTGAGACGATAAATGATTTTACCAACAAAAACATGACGACACCGCCACCGTTAAAGATTTCTTTTCCCGCCTTTTCCTGTTATGTTGGGTCCAGACCAGAGAGAGGCATAAGTTATCATTCAGGGAAGAAGGACAGAGTTTGGAGGTGTCTCAAATTCGCAAGTCAAGATGAAGTAAAGCGCAAATTTTGAAAATTTCGGAAGAATTATTCATGGAAATATGTATATTATTGATAATTTTGCTAAAAAACTAATTTTGGGGGGGAGGGTGAGCAGGATGCCGCTACCTGTTTGAAAAAAATACCAAAGACAAACATTCAAATCGCCGTAATTTTTCGATCTTAGGTGATGGCAAGGGGGTTACATGAACACTTGTGGTCCTGTATATAAGCATCCTTTTCCTGTTGAAATTTTCAAAAAATTCGAATTATTCGAGCGTGCAATATTTTTTTATTGGGGGTACTCAAAATGGCCTAAATCTAGCTGCGAAACGCGGAAGTAATGAAATGACGGCACCTGATTGGTCAATCTTAGGAGAAAACGCAATTTGATCAGAGGATAAGTCAGCGTCCCAGGGGAACTTCGGACAAAAGAAAAGATTTGGAGGCTATGCTGGATCAACGCACTTTATTGGCTAAATTTTGTATTATAAAGAGATTTGAGCTCATCTTCATTAAAACTTTAGTTCTGCTAGGTACTTCTTTATAGCACTATGTTAGTGCTGCAGCAACTATTCTTGGAAACATTGCTATAGACATTAGTTCTTTCTTCAGTCTAATTTTAGCTTTACTGCATCAACAAACATCGGTTTATTAAATGTTTATTTTCTCAAAGAAAACAAAATATAACCACAAAAAGTGCGGATTAACGCACTTTATTGGCTAAAATTTGTATTATAAAGAGTTTTGAGCTCATCTTTCTTTAAAACTCTAGTTCTGACAGCTAATTCTTTTATTGCACTATATTAGTGCTACAACAAATATTCTTGGAAACATTACTATCGACATTAGTTCTTTCTACAGTCTAATTTCAGCTTTAATGCACCAACAAAAATAGGTTAATTAAATGTTTATTTTCTCAAAGAAAACAATATATAAAAACAAAAAGTGCGGATTATTGCACTTTATTAGCTAAAATTCGTATTAAAAAGAGATTTGAGCTCATCTTTCTTTAAAACTTTAGTTCTGCCAGCTACTTCTTTTATTGCACTTTATTAATGCTGCAGCAACCATTCTTGGAAACATTACTATAGAAATTAGGTCTTATTTTAGCTTTACTGCATCAACAAACATCGATTAATTAAATGTTTATTTTCTCAAAGAAAACAAATTATAACCACAAAAAGTGTGGATTAACGCACTTTTTTTAGTTAAAATTGGTATTATAAATGGTTTTGAGCTCATCTTTCTTTAAAACTTTATTTCTGCCAGCTACTCCTTTTATAGCACTATCTTAGTGCCGCAGCAACCATTCTTGGAAACATTACAATAGACATTAGTACTTTCTTTAGTCTAATTTTAGCTTTACTGCATCAACAAACATCGGTTTATTAAATGTTTATTTTTTGAAAGAAAACAAAATATAAACACAAAAAATTGTGGATTAACGCACTTTATTAGCTAAAATTCGTATTATAAAGAGTTTTGAGCTCATCTTTCTTTAAAACTTTAGTTCTGACAGCTAATTCTTTTATAGCACTTTATTAGTGCTACAGCAACCATTCTTGGAAACATTACTATAGACATTAGTATTTTCTTTAGTCTAATTTCATTTTTACTGCATCAACAACCATGGATGAATTAAATGTTTATTTTCTCAAAGAAAACAAAATATAACCACAAAAAGTGCGGACTAATGCACTTTATTGGCTAAAATTTGCATTATGAGGAGATTTGAGCTCATCTTCATTAAAACTTTAGTTCTGCCAGCTAATTCTTTTATTGCACTATAATAGTGCTACAACAACTATTCTTGGAAACAATACTATCGACATTAGTTCTTTCTACAGTCTAATTTCAGCTTTAATGCATCAACAAAAATAGGTTAATCAAATGTTTATTTTCTCAAAGAAAACAATATATAAAAACAAAAAGTGAGGATTAACGCACTTTATTAGCTTAAATTCGTATTATAAAGAGATTTGAGCTCATATTTCTTTAAAACTTTAGTTCTGCCAGCTACTTCTTTTATAGCACTTTATTAGTGCTGCAGCAACCATTCTTGGAAACATTACTATAGACATTAGGTCTTATTTTAGCTTTACTGCATCAACAAACATCGATTAATTAAATGTTTATTTTCTCAAAGAAAACAAAATATAACCACAAAAAGTGTGGGTGGATTAACGCACTTTATTAGTTAAAATTGGTATTATAAAGAGTTTTGAGCTCATCTTGATTTAAAACTTTATTTCTGCCAGCTACTCCTTTTATAGCACTATCTTAGTGCTGCAGCAACCATTCTTGGAAACATTACTATAGACATTAGTACTTTCTTTAGTCTAATTTTAGCTTTACTGCATCAACAAACATCGGTTTATTAAATGTTTATTTTTTGAAAGAGAACAAAATATAACCACAAAAAGTGTGGGTGGATTAACGCACTTTATTAGTTAAAATTGGTATTATAAAGAGTTTTGAGCTCATCTTGATTTAAAACTTTATTTCTGCCAGCTACTCCTTTTATAGCACTATCTTAGTGCTGCAGCAACCATTCTTGGAAACATTACTATAGACATTAGTACTTTCTTTAGTCTAATTTTAGCTTTACTGCATCAACAAACATCGGTTTTTTTAAGTGTTTATTTTCTCAAAGAAAACAAAATATAACCACAAAAAGTGCGGATTAACGCACTTTATTGGCTAAAATTTGTATTATAAAGAGTTTTGAGCTCATCTTTCTTTAAAACTTTAGTTCTGACAGCTAATTCTTTTATTGCACTATATTAGTGCTACAACAAATATTCTTGGAAACATTACTATCGACATTAGTTCTTTCTACAGTCTAATTTCAGCTTTAATGCACCAATAAACATCGGTTATTTAAATGTTTAATTTTTCAAAGAAAACAAAATATAAACACAAAAAAGTGTGGATTAACGCACTTTATTAGCTAAAATTCGTATTATAAAGAGTTTTGAGCTCATCTTCATTAAAACTTTAGTTCTGCTAGGTACTTCTTTATAGCACTATGTTAGTGCTGCAGCAACCATTCTTGGAAACATTGCTATAGACATTAGTATTTTCTTTAGTCTAATTTCATTTTTACTGCATCAACAAACATCGATGAATTAAATGTTTATTTTCTCAAAGAAAACAAAATATAACCACAAAAAGTGCGGATCAACGCACTTTATTGGCTAAATTTTGTATTATAAAGAGATTTGAGCTCATCTTCATTAAAACTTTAGTTCTGCTAGGTACTTCTTTATAGCACTATGTTAGTGCTGCAGCAACCATTCTTGGAAACATTGCTATAGACATTAGTTCTTTCTTCAGTCTAATTTTAGCATTACTGCATCAATAAACATCGGTTATTTAAATGTTTAATTTTTCAAAGAAAACAAAATATAAACACAAAAAAGTATGGATTAACGCACTTTATTAGCTAAAATTCGTATTATAAAGAGATTTGAGCTCATCTTTCTTTAAAACTTTAGTTCTGCCAGCTACTACTTTAATAGCACTTTATTAGTGCTGCAGCAACCATTCTTTGAAACATTTCTATAGACATTAGGTCTTATTTTAGCTTTACTGCATCATTAAACATCGATTAATTAAATGTTTATTTTCTCAAAGAAAACAAAATATAACCACAAAAAGTGCGGATTAACGCAATTCATTAGCTAAAATTTGTATTATAAAGAGATATGAGCTCATCTTCTTTAAAACTTTAGTTCTGCCAGCTACTTCTTTAATAGCACTTTATTAGTGCTGCAGCAACCATTCTTCGAAACATTACTATAGACATTAGTACTTTCTTTAGTCTAATTTTAGCTTTACTGCATCAACAAACATCGGTTAATTAAATGTTTATTTTTTTAAAGAAAACAAAATATAAACACAAAAAAGTGTGGATTAACGCACTTTATTAGCTAAAATTCGTATTATAAAGAGTTTTGAGCTCATCTTTATTTAAAACTTTAGTTCTGCCAGCTACTACTTTAATAGCACTTTATTAGTGCTGCAGCAACCATTCTTTGAAACATTAGGTCTTATTTTAGCTTTACTGCATCATTAAACATCGATTAATTAAATGTTTATTTTCTCAAAGAAAACAAAATATAACCACAAAAAGTGCGGATTAACGCAATTTATTAGCTAAAATTTGTATTATAAAGAGATATGAGCTCATCTTCTTTAAAACTTTAGTTCTGCCAGCTACTTCTTTAATAGCACTTTATTAGTGCTGCAGCAACCATTCTTGGAAACATTACTATAGACATTAGTTCTTTCTTTAGTCTATTTTTAGCTTTACTGCATCAACAAACATAGGTTAATTAAATGTTTATTTTCTCAAAGAAGACAAAATATAAACACAAAAAGTGCTGATTAACGCACTTTATTAGCTAAAATTCGTATTATAAAGAGATTTGAGCTCATCTTTTTTTAAAACTTTAGTTCTGCCAGGTACTTCTTTATAGCACTATATTAGTGCTGCATGATACATTCTTGGAAATATTACTATAGACATTAGGTCTTATTATAGCCTTACTGCATCAACAAACATCGATTAATTAAATGTTTATTTTCTCAAAGAAAACAAAATATAAACACAAAATAGTGTTGATTAACGCACTTTATTAGCAAAAATTCATTATATAAAGAGTTTTGAGCTCATTCTTCTTTAAAACTTTAAGAAGCTACTTCCTTTATTGCACGATATTAGTGCTGCAGCAACCATTCTTGGAAACATTACTAGAGACATTAAGTCTTATTTCAGCTTTACTGCATCAACAAACTTCGATTAATTAAATGTTTATTTTCTCAAAGAAAACAAATTATAAACACAAAAAAATGTGGATTAACGCACTTTATTAGCTAAAATTCGTATTATAAAGAGATTTGAGCTCATATTTCTTTAAAACTTTAGTTCTGCCAGCTACTTCTTTTATTGCACTTTATTAGTGCTGCAGCAACCATTCTTGGAAACATTACTATAGACATTAGGTCTTATTTTAGCTTTACTGCATCAACAAACATCGATTAATTAAATGTTTATTTTCTCAAAGAAAACAAAATATAACCACAAAAAGTGTGGGTGGATTAACGCACTTTTTTTAGTTAAAATTGGTATTATAAATGGTTTTGAGCTCATCTTGATTTAAAACTTTATTTCTGCCAGCTACTCCTTTTATAGCACTATCTTAGTGCCGCAGCAACCATTCTTGGAAACATTACAATAGACATTAGTACTTTCTTTAGTCTAATTTTAGCTTTACTGCATCAACAAACATTGGTTTATTAAATGTTTATTTTTTGAAAGAAAACAAAATATAAACACAAAAAATTGTGGATTAACGCACTTTATTAGCTAAAATTCGTATTATAAAGAGTTTTGAGCTCATCTTTCTTTAAAACTTTAGTTCTGACAGCTAATTCTTTTATAGCACTTTATTAGTGCTACAGCAACCATTCTTGGAAACATTACTATAGACATTAGTATTTTCTTTAGTCTAATTTCATTTTTACTGCATCAACAAACATGGATGAATTAAATGTTTATTTTCTCAAAGAAAACAAAATATAACCACAAAAAGTGCGGACTAATGCACTTTATTGGCTAAAATTTGCATTATGAAGAGATTTGAGCTCATCTTCATTAAAACTTTAGTTCTGCTAGGTACTTCTTTATAGCACTATGTTAGTGCTGCAGCCACTATTTTTGGAAACATTGCTATAGACATTAGTTCTTTCTTCAGTCTAATTTTAGCTTTACTGCATCAACAAACATCGGTTATTTAAATGTTTAATTTTTCAAAGAAAACAAAATATAAACACAAAAAAGTGTGGATTAACGCACTTTATTTGCTAAAATTTGTATTATAAAGAGTTTTGAGCTCATCTTTCTTTAAAACTTTAGTTCTGACAGCTAATTCTTTTATTGCACTATATTAGTGCTACAACAAATATTCTTGGAAACATTACTATCGACATTAGTTCTTTCTACAGTCTAATTTCAGCTTTAATGCACCAACAAAAATAGGTTAATTAAATGCTTATTTTCTCAAAGAAAACAATACATAAAAACAAAAAGTGCGGATTATTGCACTTTATTAGCTAAAATTCGTATTAAAAAGAGATTTGAGCTCATCTTTCTTTAAAACTTTAGTTCTGCCAGCTACTTCTTTTATAGCACTATATTAGTGCTGTAGGAACCATTCTTGGAAATATTACTATAGACATTAGGTCTTATTATAGCCTTACTGCATCAACAAACATCGATTAATTAAATGTTTATTTTCTCAAAGAAAACAAAATATAAACACAAAATAGTGTTGATTAACGCACTTTATTAGCAACAAGTCATTATATAAAGAGTTTTGAGCTCATCCTTCTTTAAAACTTTAAGAAGCTACTTCCTTTATTGCACGATATTAGTGCTGCAGCAACCATTCTTGGAAACATTAATAGAGACATTAAGTCTTATTTCAGCTTTACTGCATCAACAAACTTCGATTAATTAAATGTTTATTTTCTCAAAGAAAACAAATTATAAACACAAAAAAATGTGGATTAACGCACTTTATTAGCTAAAATTCGTATTATTAAGAGATTTGAGCTCATATTTCTTTAAAACTTTAGTTCTGCCAGCTACTTCTTTTATTGCACTTTATTAGTGCTGCAGCAACCATTCTTGGAAACATTACTATAGACATTAGGTCTTATTTTAGCTTTACTGCATCAACAAACATCGATTAATTAAATGTTTATTTTCTCAAAGAAAACAAAATATAACCACAAAAAGTGTGGATTAAAGCACTTTTTTTAGTTAAAATTGGTATTATAAATGGTTTTGAGCTCATCTTTATTTAAAACTTTATTTCTGCCAGCTACTCCTTTTATAGCACTATCTTAGTGCCGCAGCAACCATTCTTGGAAACATTACAATAGACATTAGTACTTTCTTTAGTCTAATTCTAGCTTTACTGCATCAACAAACATCGGTTTATTAAATGTTTATTTTTTGAAAGAAAACAAAATATAAACACAAAAAATTGTGGATTAACGCACTTTATTAGCTAAAATTCGTATTATAAAGAGTTTTGAGCTCATCTTTCTTTAAAACTTTAGTTCTGACAGCTAATTCTTTTATAGCACTTTATTAGTGCTACAGCAACCATTCTTGGAAACATTACTATAGACATTAGTATTTTCTTTAGTCTAATTTCATTTTTACTGCATCAACAAACATGGATGAATTAAATGTTTATTTTCTCAAAGAAAACAAAATATAACCACAAAAAGTGCGGACTAATGCACTTTATTGGCTAAAATTTGCATTATGAAGAGATTTGAGCTCATCTTCATTAAAACTTTAGTTCTGCTAGGTACTTCTTTATAGCACTATGTTAGTGCTGCAGCAACTATTCTTGGAAACATTGCTATAGACATTAGTTCTTTCTTCAGTCTAATTTTAGCTTTACTGCATCAACAAACATCGGTTATTTAAATGTTTAATTTTTCAAAGAAAACAAAATATAAACACAAAAAAGTGTGGATTAACGCACTTTATTTGCTAAAATTCGTATTATAAAGAGTTTTGAGCTCATCTTTCTTTAAAACTTTAGTTCTGCCAGCTAATTCTTTTATTGCACTATAATAGTGCTACAACAACTATTCTTGGAAACAATACTATCGACATTAGTTCTTTCTACAGTCTCATTTCAGCTTTAATGCATCAACAAAAGTAGGTTAATCAAATGTTTATTTTCTCAAAGAAAACAATATATAAAAACAAAAAGTGCGGATTAACGCACTTTATTAGCTAAAATTCCTATTATAAAGAGATTTGAGCTCATATTTCTTTAAAACTTTAGTTCTGCCAGCTACTTCTTTTATAGCACTTTATTAGTGCTGCAGCAACCATTCTTGGAAACATTACTATAGACATTAGGTCTTATTTTAGCTTTACTGCATCAACAAACATCGATTAATTAAATGTTTATTTTCTCAAAGAAAACAAAATATAACCACAAAAAGTGTGGGTGGATTAACGCACTTTATTAGTAAAAATTGGTATTATAAAGAGTTTTGAGCTCATCTTGATTTAAAACTTTATTTCTGCCAGCAACTCCTTATATAGCACTATCTTGGTGCTGCAGCAAACATTCTTGGAAACATTACTATAGACATTAGTACTTTCTTTAGTCTAATTTTAGCTTTACTGCATCAACAAACATCGGTTAATTAAATGTTTATTTTTTGAAAGAGAACAAAATATAAAGACAAAAAAGTGTGGATTAACGCACTTTATTAGCTAAAATTCGTATTATAAAGAGAGTTGAGCTCATATTTCTTTAAAACTTTAGTTCTGCCAGCTACTTCTTTTATAGCACTTTATTAGTGCTGCAGCAACCATTCTTGGAAACATTACTATAGACATTAGGTCTTAATTTAACTTTACTGCATCAACAAACATCGATTAATTAAATGTTTATTTTCTCAAAGAAAACAAAATATAACCACAAAAAGTGTGGGTTGATTAACGCACTTTATTAGTTAAAATTGGTATTATAAAGAGTTTCGAGCTCATCTTGATTTAAAACTTTATTTCTACCAGCTACTCCTTTTAAAGCACTATCTTAGTGCTGCAGCAACCATTTTTGGAAACATTACTATAGAGATTAGTACTTTCTTTAGTCTAATTTTAGCTTTACTGCATCAACAAACATCGGTTTATTAAATGTTTATTTTTTTAAAGAAAACAAAATATAAACACAAAAAAGTGTGGATTAACGCACTTTATTAGCTAAAATTCGTATTATAAAGAGTTTTGAGCTCATCTTCATTAAAACTTTAGTTCTGCTAGGTACTTCTTTATAGCACTATGTTAGTGCTGCAGCAACCATTCTTGGAAACATTGCTATAGACATTAGTATTTTCTTTAGTCTAATTTCATTTTTACTGCATCAACAAACATCGATGAATTAAATGTTTATTTTCTCAAAGAAAACAAAATATAACCACAAAA
This sequence comes from Aurelia coerulea, assembly GCA_039566865.1. Lineage (NCBI taxonomy): Eukaryota > Metazoa > Cnidaria > Scyphozoa > Semaeostomeae > Ulmaridae > Aurelia > Aurelia coerulea. The sequence goes on from CM076943.1 coordinate 34,863,872, forward strand.
AGTGCGGATCAACGCACTTTATTGGCTAAATTTTGTATTATAAAGAGATTTGAGCTCATCTTCATTAAAACTTTAGTTCTGCTAGGTACTTCTTTATAGCACTATGTTAGTGCTGCAGCAACCATTCTTGGAAACATTGCTATAGACATTAGTTCTTTCTTCAGTCTAATTTTAGCATTACTGCATCAATAAACATCGGTTATTTAAATGTTTAATTTTTCAAAGAAAACAAAATATAAACACAAAAAAGTATGGATTAACGCATTTTATTTGCTAAAATTCGTATTATATAGAGTTTTGAGCTCATCTTTCTTTAAAACTTTAGTTCTGCCAGCTACTACTTTAATAGCACTTTATTAGTGCTGCAGCAACCATTCTTCGAAACATTACTATAGACATTAGTACTTTCTTTAGTCTAATTTTAGCTTTACTGCATCAACAAACATCGGTTAATTAAATGTTTATTTTTTGAAAGAAAACAAAATATAAACACAAAAAAGTGTGGATTAACGCACTTTATTAGCTAAAATTCGTATTATAAAGAGTTTTGAGCTCATCTTTATTTAAAACTTTAGTTCTGCCAGCTACTACTTTAATAGCACTTTATTAGTGCTGCAGCAACCATTCTTTGAAACATTAGGTCTTATTTTAGCTTTACTGCATCATTAAACATCGATTAATTAAATGTTTATTTTCTCAAAGAAAACAAAATATAACCACAAAAAGTGCGGATTAACGCAATTTATTAGCTAAAATTTGTATTATAAAGAGATATGAGCTCATCTTCTTTAAAACTTTAGTTCTGCCAGCTACTTCTTTAATAGCACTTTATTAGTGCTGCAGCAACCATTCTTGGAAACATTACTATAGACATTAGTATTTTCTTTAGTCTAATTTCATTTTTACTGCATCAAGAAACATCGATGAGTTAAATGTTTATTTTCTCAAAGAAAACAAAATATAACCACGAAAAGTGCGGATTAACGCACTTTATTTGCTAAAATTTGTATTATAAAGAGATTTGAGCTCATCTTCATTAAAACTTTAGTTCTGCCAGGTACTTCTTTATAGCACTATGTTAGTGCTGCAGCAACCATTCTTGGAAACATTGCTATTGACATTAGTTCTTTCTTCAGTCTAATTTTAGCTTTACTGCATCAACAAACATCGGTTATTTAAATGTTTCATTTTTCAAAGAAAACAAAATATAACCACAAAAAGTGTGGGTGGATTAACGCACTTTATTAGTTAAAATTGGTATTATAAAGAGTTTTGAGCTCATCTTGATTTAAAACTTTATTTCTGCCAGCTACTCCTTTTATAGCACTATGTTAGTGCTGCAGCAACCATTCTTGGAAACATTACTATAGACATTAGTACTTTCTTTAGTCTAATTTTAGCTTTACTGCATCAACAAACATCAGTTTATTAAATGTTTATTTTTTGAAAGAAAACAAAATATAAACACAAAAAAGTGTGGATTAACGCACTTTATTAGCTAAACTTCGTATTATAAAGAGATTTGTGCTCATATTTCTTTAAAACTTTAGTTCTGCCAGCTACTTCTTTTATAGCACTTTATTAGTGCTGCAGAAACCATTCTTGGAAACATTACTATAGACATTAGGTCTTATTTTAGCTTTACTGCATCAACAAACATCGATATATTAAATGTTTATTTTCTCAAAGAAAACAAAATATAACCACAAAAAGTGTTGATTAGCGCAATTTATTAGTTAAACTTGGTATTATAAAGAGTTTCGAGCTCATCTTGATTTAAAACTTTATTTCTGCTAGCTACACCTTTTATAGCACTATCTTAGTGCTGCAGCAACCATTCTTGGAAACATTACTATAGACATTAGTACTTTCTTTAGTCTAATTTTAGTTTTACTGCATCAACAAACATCGGTTTATTAAATGTTTATTTTTTGAAAGAAAACAAAATATAAACACAATAAAATGTGGATTAACGCATGTTATTAGCTAAAATTCGTATTATAAAGAGTTTTGAGCTCATCTTCATTAAAACTTTAGTTCTGCTAGGTACTTCTTTATAGCACTATGTTAGTGCTGCAGCAACCATTCTTGGAAATATTACTATCGACATTAGTTCTTTCTCTGGTCTAATTTCATTTTTACTGCATCAACAAACATCGATGAATTAAATGTTTATTCTCTCAAAGAAAACAAAATATAAACACAAAAAAGTGTGGATTAACGCACTTTATTAGCTAAAAGACGTATTATAAAGAGTTTTGAGCTCATCTTCATTAAAACTTTAGTTCTGCTAGTTACTTCTTTATAGCACTATGTTAGTGCTGCAGCAACCATTCTTGGAAACATTGCTATAGACATTAGTTCTTTCTACAGTCTAATTTTAGCTTTACTGCATCAACAAACATCGATTAATTAAATGTTTATTTTCTCAAAGAAAACAAAATATAAACACAAAAAAGTATGGATTAACGCATTTTATTTGCTAAAATTCGTATTATATAGAGTTTTGAGCTCATCTTTCTTTAAAACTTTAGTTCTGCCAGCTACTACTTTAATAGCACTTTATTAGTGCTGCAGCAACCATTCTTTGAAACATTTCTATAGACATTAGGTCTTATTTTAGCTTTACTGCATCATTAAACATCGATTAATTAAATGTTTATTTTCTCAAAGAAAACAAAATATAACCACAAAAAGTGTGGATCAACGCACTTTATTAGTTAAAATTGGTATTATAAAGAGTTTTGAGCTAATCTTGATTTAAAACTTTAGTTCTGGCAGGTACTTCTTTATAGCACTATGTAAGTGCTGCAGCAACCATTCTTCGAAACATTACTATAGACATTAGTACTTTCTTTAGTCTAATTTTAGCTTTACTGCATCAACAAACATCGGTTAATTAAATGTTTATTTTCTCAAAGAAAACAAAATATAACCACAATAAGTGTGGATTAACGCACTTTATTGGCTAAAATTTGTATTATAAAGAGATTTGCGCTCATCTTCATTTAAACTTTTGTGTATGCAGTAAAGCTAAAGTAAGACCTAATATCTATAGTAATGTTTCCAAGAATTGTTGCTGCAGCACTAATATAGTGCTATAAAAGAAGTAGCTGGCAGAACTAAAGTTTTAAATCAAGTTGAGCTCAAAACTCTTTATAATACGAATTTTAGCTAATAAAGTGCGTTAATCCACACTTTTTTGTGTTTATATTTTGTTTTCTTTGAGAAAATAAACATTAAATAAATCGATGTTTGTTGATGCAGTAAAGCTGAAATAAGAGTTAATGTCTCTAGTAATGTTTCCAAGAATGGTTGCTGCAGCACTAATATCGTGCTATAAAGGAAGTAGCTTCTTAAAGTTTTAAAGAAGGATGAGCTCAAAACTCTTTATATAATGAATTTTTGCTAATAAAGTGCGTTAATCAACACTATTTTGTGTTTCTATTTTGTTTTCTTTGAGAAAATAAACATTTAATTAATCGATGTTTGTTGATGCAGTAAAGCTATAATAAGACCTAATGTCTATAGTAATATTTCCAAGAATGGTTCCTGCAGAACTAATATAGTGCTATAAAAGAAGCAGCTGGTAGAACTAAAGTTTTAAAGAAAGATGAGCTCAAATCTCTTTAGAATACGAATTTTAGCTATTAAAGTGCGTTAATCCGCACTTTTTGTTTTTATATATTGTTTTCTTTGAGAAAATAAACATTTAATTAACCGATGTTTGTTGATGCAGTAAAGCTGAAATTAGACTAAAGAAAGAACTAATGTCGATAGTAATGTTTCCAAGAATAGTTGTTGTAGCACTAATATAGTGCAATAAAAGAATTAGCTGGCAGTACTTAAGTTTTAAAGAAAGATGAGCTCAAAACTGTTTATAATACGAATTTTAGCTAATAATGTGCACTAATCCGCACTTTTTGTGTTTATATTTTGTTTTCTTTGAGAAAATAAACATTTAATTAACCGATGTTTGTTGATGCAGTAAAGCTAAAATTAGACTAAAGAAAGAACTAATGTCTATAGTAATGTTTCCAAGAATGGTTGCTGCAGCACTAATATAGTGCTACTAAAGAAGTAGCTGGCATAACTAAAGTTTTAAAAAAGATGAGCTCAAAACTCTTTATAATACTAATTTTAGCTAATAAAGTGCGTTAATCCACACTTTTTGTGTTTATATTTTGTTTTCTTTGAGAAAATAAACATTTAATTAATCGATGTTTGTTGATGCATTAAAGCTAAAATAAGACCTAATGTCTATAGTAATGTTTCCAAGAATGGTTGCTGGAGCACTAATATAGTGCTATAAAAGAAGTAGCTGGCAGAACTAAAGTTTTAAAGAAAGATGAGCTCAAAACTCTTTATAATACGAATTTTAGCTAATAAAAAGCGTTAATCCACACTTTTTTGTGTTTATATTTTGTTTTCTTTGAGAAAATAAACATTTAATTAATCGATGTTTGTTGATGCATTAAAGCTAAAATAAGACCTAATGTCTATAGTAATGTTTCCAAGAATGGTTGCTGCAGCACTAATATAGTGCTATAAAAGAAGTAGCTGGCAGGACTAAAGTTTTAAAGAAATATGAGCTCAAATCTCTTTATAATACGAATTTTAGCTAATAAAAAGCGTTAATCCACATCTTTTTGTGTTTATATTTTGTTTTCTTTGAGAAAATAAACATTTAATTAATCGATGTTTGTTGATGCAGTAAAGCTGAAATAAGACTTAATGTCTCTAGTAATGTTTCCAAGAATGGTTGCTGCAGCACTAATATCGTGCGTTAAAGGAAGTAGCTTCTTAAAGTTTTAAAGAAGGATGAGCTCAAAACTCTTTATATAATGAATTTTTGCTAATAAAGTGCGTTAATCAACACTATTTAGTGTTTATATTTTGTTTTCTTTGAGAAAATAAACATTTAATTAACCTATGCTTGTTGATGCAGTAAAGCTAAAGTAAGACCTAATGTCTATAGTAATGTTTCCAAGAATACTTGCTGCAGCACTAATATAGTGCTATAAAAGAAGTAGCTGGCAGAACTAAAGTTTTAAAGAAAGATGAGCTCAAATCTCTTTATAATATGAATTTTAGCTAATAAAGTGCGTTAATCCGCACTTTTTGTGTTTATATTTTGTTTTCTTTGAGAAAATAAACATTTAATTAACCTATGTTTGTTGATGCAGTAAAGCTAAAAATAGACTAAAGAAAGAACTAATGTCTATATTAATGTTTCCAAGAATGGTTCCTACAGCACTAATATAGTGCTATAAAAGAAGTAGCTGGCAGAACTAAAGTTTTAAATCAAGATGAGCTCAAAGCTCTTTATAATACCAATTTTAACTAATAAAGTGCGTTAATCCACACTTTTTGTGGTTATATTTTGTTTTCTTTGAGAAAGTAAACATTTAATTAACCTATGTTTGTTGATGCAGTAAAGCTAAAAATAGACGAAAGAAAGAACTAATGTCTATAGTAATGTTTCCAAGAATGGTTGCTGCAGCACTAATGTAGTGCTATGAAAGAAGTAGCTGGCAGAACTAAAGTTTTTAAGAAAGATTAGCTCAAACTGTTTATTATACAAATTTTAGCTAATAAAGTGCGCTAATCCACACTTTTTGTGTTTACATTTTGTTTTCTTTGAGAAAATAAACATTTAATTAACCTATGTTTGTTGATGCAGTAAAGCTAAAAATAGACTAAAGAAAGAACTAATGTCTATAGTAATGTTTCCAAGAATGGTTGCTGCAGCACTAATATAGTGCTATCAAGAAGTAGCTGGCAGAACTAAAGTTTTAAAGAAGATGAGCTCAATTCTCTTATAATACAAATTTTAGCTAATAAAGTGCGTTAATCCGCACTTTTTGTGGATATATTTTGTTTTCTTTGAGAAAATAAGCATTTAATTCATCGATGTTTGTTGATGCAGTGAAGCTAAAATAAGACTAAAGAAAGAAATATTGTCTATAGTAATGTTTCCAAGAATGGTTACTGCAGCACTTATATAGTGCTATAAAAGAAGTAGCTGGCAGAACTAAAGTTTTAAAGAAAGATGAACTCAAGACTCTTTATAATACGAATTTTAGCTAATAAAGTGGTTAATCCACACTTTTTTTGTGTTTAAATTTTGTTTTCTTTGAAAAATTAAACATTTAAATAACCGATGTTTGTTGATGCAGTAAAGCTAAAAATGGACTGAAGAAAGAACTAATGTCTATAGCAATGTTTCCAAGAATGGTTGCTGCAGCACTAACATATAGTGCTATAAAGAAGTACCTGGCAGAACGAAAGTTTTAATGAAGATGAGCTCAAATCTCTTCATAATGCAAATTTTAGCCAATAAAGTGCATTAATCCGCACTTTTTGTGGTTATATTTTGTTTTCTTTAAGAAAATAGCCATTTAATTCATCGATGTTTGTTGATGCAGTAAAAATGAAATTAGACTAAAAAAAATACAAATGTCTATAATAATGCTTCCAAGAATGGTTGCTGTAGCACTAATATAGTGCAATAAAAGAATTAGCTGGCAGAACTAAAGTTTTAAATCAAGATGAGCTCAAAGCTCTTTATAATACCAATTTTAACTAATAAAGTGCGTTAATCCACGTCTTTTTGTGTTTATATTTTTTTTCTTTGAGAAAATAAACATTTAATTAATCGATGTTTGTCTGATGCAGTAAAGCTGAAATAACACTTAATGTCTCTAATAATGTTTCCAAGAATGGTTGCTGCAGCACTAATATCTTGCTATAAAGGAAGTAGCTTCTTAAAGTTTTAAAGAAAGATGAGCTCAAAACTCTTTATATAATGAATTTTTGCTAATAAAGTGCGTTAATCCACACTTTTTTGTGTTTATATTTTGTTTTCTTTCAAAAAATAAACATTTAATAGACCGATGTTTGTTGATGCAGTAAAGCTAAAATAAGACTAAAGAAAGAAATATTGTCTATAGTAATGTTTCCAAGAATGGTTACTGCAGCACTTATATAGTGCTATAAAAGAAGTAGCTGCCAGAACTAAAGTTTTAATGAAAGATGAACTCAAGACTCTTTATAATACCAATTTTAACTAATAAAGTGCGTTAATCAACACTTTTTGTGGTTATATTTTGTTTTGTTTGAGAAAATAAACATTTAATAAATCGATGTTTGTTGATTCAGTAAAGCTAAAATAAGACCTAATGTCTATAGTAATGTTTCCAAGAATTGTTGCTGCAGCACTAATATAGTGCTATAAAAGAAGTAGCTGGCAGAACTAAAGTTTTAAAGAAAGATGAGATCAAATCCCTTTATAATACGAATTTTAGCTAATAAAGTGCGTTAATCCGCAATTTTTGTGTTTCTATTTTGTTTTTTTTGAGAAAATAAACATTTAATTAATCGATGTTTGTTGATGCAGTAAAGCTATAATAAGACCTAATGTCTATAGTAATATTTCCAAGAATGTATCATGCAGCACTAATATAGTGCTATAAAAGAAGTACCTGGCAGAACTAAAGTTTTAAAAAAAGATGAGCTCAAATCTCTTTATAATACGAATTTTAGCTAATAAAGTGCGTTAATCCGCACTTTTTGTGTTTATATTTTGTCTTCTTTGAGAAAATAAACATTTAATTAACCTATGTTTGTTGATGCAGTAAAGCTAAAAATAGACTAAAGAAAGAACTAATGTCTATAGTAATGTTTCCAAGAATGGTTGCTGCAGCACTAATATAGTGCTATAAAGAAGTAGCTGGCAGAACTAAAGTTTTAAAGATGATGAGCTCAAATCTCTTTATAATACAAATTTTAGCTAATAAAGTGCGTTAATCCGCACTTTTTGTGGTTATATTTTGTTTTCTTTGAGAAAATAAGCATTTAATTCATCGATGTTTGTTGATGCAGTGAAGCTAACATAAGACTAAAGAAAGAAATAATGTCTATAGTAATGTTTCCAAGAATGGTTGCTGCAGCACTAATATAGTGCTATAAAAGAAGTAGCTGGCAGAACTAAAGTTTTAAAGAAGATGAGCTCAAATCTCTTATAATACAAATTTTAGCTAATAAAGTGCGTTTATCCGCACTTTTTGTGGTTATATTTTGTTTTCTTTGAGAAAATAAGCATTTAATTCATCGATGTTTGTTGATGCAGTGAAGCTAAAATAAGACTAAAGAAAGAAATATTGTCTATAGTAATGTTTCCAAGAATGGTTACTGCAGCACTTATATAGTGCTATAAAAGAAGTAGCTGGCAGAACTAAAGTTTTAAAGAAAGATGAACTCAAAACTCTTTATAATACGAATTTTAGCAATTAAAGTGGTTAATCCACACTTTTTTGTGTTTAAATTTTGTTTTCTTTGAAAAATTAAACATTTAAATAACCGATGTTTGTTGATGCAGTAAAGCTTAAATTAGACTGAAGAAAGAACTAATGTCTATAGCAATGTTTCCAAGAATGGTTGCTGCAGCACTAACATAGTGCTATAAAGAAGTACCTGGCAGAACTAAAGTTTTAATGAAGATGAGCTCAAATCTCTTTATAATACAAATTGTAGCTAATAAAGTGCGTTAATCCGCACTTTTTGTGGTTATATTTTGCTTTCTTTAAGAAAATAGCCATTTAATTCATCGATGTTTGTTGATGCAGTAAAAATGAAATTAGACTAAAAAAAATACAAATGTCTATAGTAATGCTTCCAAGAATGGTTGCTGTAGCACTAATATAGTGCTATAAAAGAATTAGCTGGCAGAACTAAAGTTTTAAATCAAGATGAGCTCAAAGCTCTTTATAATACCAATTTTAACTAATAAAGTGCGTTAATCCACGTCTTTTTGTCTTTATATTTTTTTTCTTTGAGAAAATAAACATTTAATTAATCGATGTTTGTTTGATGCAGTAAAGCTGCAATAACACTTAATGTCTCTAGTAATGTTTCCAAGAATGGTTGCTGCAGCACTAATATCTTGCTATAAAGGAAGTAGCTGGCAGAACTAAAGTTTTAAAGAAAGATGAGCTCAAATCTCTTTATAATACGAATTTTAGCTAATAAAGTGCGTTAATCCGCACTTTTTGTGTTTCTATTTTGTTTTTTTTGAGAAAATAAACATTTAATTAATCGATGTTTGTTGATGCAGTAAAGCTATAATAAGACCTAATGTCTATAGTAATATTTCCAAGAATGTATCATGCAGCACTAATATAGTGCTATAAAGAAGTAGCTGGCAGAACTAAAGTTTTAAAGAAGATGAGCTCAAATCTCTTTATAATACAAATTTTAGCTAATAAAGTGCGTTAATCCGCACTTTTTGTGGTTATATTTTGTTTTCTTTGAGAAAATAAGCATTTAATTCATCGATGTTTGTTGATGCAGTGAAGCTAACATAAGACTAAAGAAAGAAATAATGTCTATAGTAATGTTTCCAAGAATGGTTGCTGCAGCACTAATATAGTGCTATAAAAGAAGTAGCTGGCAGAACTAAAGTTTTAAAGAAAGATGAACTCAAAACTCTTTATAATACGAATTTTAGCTAATAAAGTGCGTTAATCCACACTTTTTTGTGTTTATATTTTGTTTTCTTTGAATAATTAAACATTTAAATAACCGATGTTTGTTGATGCAGTAAAGCTAAAATTAGACTGAAGAAAGAACTAATGTCTATAGCAATGTTTCCAAGAATGGTTGCTGCAGCACTAACATAGTGCTATAAAGAAGTACCTGAAAGAACTAAAGTTTTAATGAAGATGAGCTCAAATCTCTTTATAATACAAATTTTAGCTAATAAAGTGCGTGAATCCGCACTTTTTCTGGTTATATCTTGTTTTCTTTGAGAAAATAAACATTTAATTCATCGATGTTTGTTGATGCAGTAAAAATGAAATAAGACTAAAGAAAATAAAAATGTCTATAGTAATGCTTCCAAGAATGGTTGCTGTAGCACTAATATAGTGCTATAAAAGAATTAGCTGTCAGAACTAAATTTTTAAAGAAAGATGAGCTCAAAACTCTTTATAATATGAATTTTAGCTAATAAAGGGCATTAATCCACACTTTTTTGTGTTTATATTTTGTTTTCTTTCAAAAAATAAACATTTAATTAACCGATGTTTGTTGATGCAGTAAAGCTAAAATTAGACTAAAGAAAGTACTAATGTCTATAGTAATGTTTCTAAGAATGGTTGCTGCAGCACTAATATAGTGCTATAAAAGAAGTAGCTGGCAGAACTAAAGTTTTAAAGAAAGATGAGCTCAAATCTCTTTATAACACGAACTTTAACTAATAAAGTGCGTTAATCCACAGTTTTTGTGGTTATATTTTGTTTTCTTTGAGAAAATAAACATTTAATTAATCGATGTTTGTTGATGCAGTAAAGCTAAAATAAGACCTAATGTCTATAGTAATGCTTCCAAGAATGTTTGCTGCAGCACTAATATAGTGCTATAAAAGAAGTAGCTGGCAGAACTAAAGTTTTAAATCAAGATGAGCTCGAAGCTCTTTATAATACCAATTTTAACTAATAAAGTGTGTTAATCCACACTTTTTGTGGTTATATTTTGTTTTCTTTGAGAAAATAAACATTTAATTAATCGATGTTTGTTGATGCAGTAAAGCTAAAATAAGACCTAATGTCTATAGTAATGTTTCCAAGAATGTTTGCTGCAGCACTAATAAAGTGCTATAAAGGAAGTAGCTGGCAGGACTAAAGTTTTAAAGAAATATGACCTCAAATCTCTTTATAATACGAATTTTAGCTAATAAAGTGCGTTAATCCACATCTTTTTGTGTTTATCTTTTGTTTTCCTTGAGAAAATGAACAATTAATTAACCGATAATTGTTGATGCAGTAGAGCTGAAATAAGACTTAATGTCTATAGTAATGTTTCCAAGAATAGTTGCTGCAGCACTAATATCGTGCTATAAAGGAAGAAGCTTCTTAAAGTTTTAAAGAAATATGAGCTCAAATCTCTTTATAATACGAATTTTAGCTAATAAAGTGCGTTAATCCACACTTTTTGTGGTTATATTTTGTTTTCTTTGAGAAAATAAACATTTAATTAATCGATGTTTGTTGATGCAGTAAAGCTATAATAAGAACTAATGTCTATAGTAATGTTTCCAAGAATGGTTGCTGCAGCACTAATATAGTGCTATAAAGAAGTAGCTGGCAGAACTAAAGTTTTAAAGAAGATGAGCTCAAATCTCTTTATAATACAAATTTTAGCTAATAAAGTGCGTTAATCCGCACTTTTTGTGGTTATATTTTGTTTTCTTTGAGAAAATAAGCATTTAATTCATCGATGTTTGTTGATGCAGTGAAGCTAGAATAAGACTAAAGAAAGAAATAATGTCTATAGTAATGTTTCCAAGAATGGTTGCTGCAGCACTAATATAGTGCTATAAAAGAAGTAGCTGGCAGAACTAAAGTTTTAAAGAAAGATGAACTCAAAACACTTTATAACACGAATTTTAGCCAATTAAGTGGTTAATCCACACTTTTTTGTGTTTATATTTTGTTTTCTTTGAAAAATTAAACATTTAAATAACCGATGTTTGTCGATGCAGTAAAGCTAAAATTAGACTGAAGAAAGAACTAATGTCTATAGCAATGTTTCCAAGAATGGTTGCTGCAGCACTAACATAGTGCAATAAAGAAGTACCTGGCAGAACTAAAGTTTTAATGAAGATGAGCTCAAATCTCTTTATAATACAAATTTTAGCTAATAAAGTGCGTTAATCCGCACTTTTTGTGGTTATATTTTGTTTTCTTTGAGAAAATAAACAGTTAATTCATCGATGTTTGTTGATGCAGTAAAAATGAAATTAGACTAAAGAAAAGACAAATGTCTATAGTAATGCTTCCAAGAATGGTTGCTGTAGCACTAATATAGTGCTATAAAAGAATTAGCTGGCAGAACTAAAGTTTTAAAGAAAGATGAGCTCAAAACTCTTTATAATACGAATTTTAGCTAATAAAGTGCGTTAATCCACACTTTTTTGTGTTTATATTTTGTTTTCTTTGAAAAAATAAACATTTAATTAACCGATGTTTGTTGATGCAGTAAAGCTAAAATTAGACTAAAGAAAGTACTAATGTCTATAGTAATGTTTCCAAGAATGGTTGCTGCAGCACTAATAAAGTGTTATAAGAGAAATAGCTGGCAGAACTAAAGTTTTAAAGAAATATGAGCTCAAATTTCTTTATAATACGAATTTTAGCTAATGAAGTGCATTAATCCACACTTTTTGTGTTTATATTTTGTTTTCTTTGAAAAAAAATAAACATTTAATTAATCGATGTTTGTTGATGCAGTAAAGCTGAAATAAGACTTAATGTCTCTAGTAATGTTTCCAAGAATGGTTGCTGCAGCACTAATATCGTGCTATAAAGGAAGTAGCTTCTTAAAGTTTTAAAGAAGGATGAGCTCAAAACTCTTTATATAATGAATTTTTGCTAATAAAGTGCGTTAATCAACACTATTTTGTGCTTATATTTTGTTTTTTTTTTGAGAAAATAAACATTTAATTAATCGATGTTTGTTGATGCAGTAAAGCTATAATAAGACCTAATGTCTATAGTAATATTTCAAAGAATGTATCCTGCAGCACTAATATAGTGCTATAAAAGAAGTAGCTGGCAGAACTAAAGTTTTAAGGAAAGATGAGCTCAAATCTCTTATAATACGAATTTTAGCTAATAAAGTGCGTTAATCCGCACTTTTTTTGTTTATATTTTGTCTTCTTTTAGAAAATAAACATTTAATTAACCTATGTTTGTTGATGCAGTAAAGCTAAAAATAGACTAAAGAAGGAACTAATGTCTATAGTAATGTTTCCAAGAATGGTTGCTGCAGCACTAATATAGTGCTATAAAGAAGTAGCTGGCAGAACTTAAGTTTTAAAGAAGATGAGCTGAAATCTCTTTATAATAAAAAATTTTAGCTAATAAAGTGCGTTAATCCGCACTTTTTTTGGTTAAATTTTGTTTTCTTTGAGAAAATAAGCATTTAAGTGATCGATGTTTGTTGATGAAGTAAAAATGAAATTAGAATAAAGAAAATACAAATGTCTATAGTAATGCTTCCAAGAATGGTTGCTGTAGCACTAATATAGTGCTATAAAAGAATTAGCTGTCAGAACTAAAGTTGAGAAGAAAGATGAGCTCAAAACTCTTTATAAGTTTTCTTTGAAAAATTAAACATTTAAATAACCGATGTTTATTGATGCAGTAAAGCTAAAATTAGACTGAAGAAAGAACTAATGTCTATAGCAATGTTTCCAAGAATGGTTGCTGCAGCACTAACATAGTGCTATAAAGAAGTACGTGGCAGAACTAAAGTTTTAATGAAGATGAGCTCAAATCTCTTTAAAATACAAATTTTAGCCAATAAAGTGCGTTAATCTGCACTTTTTGTGGTTATATTTTGTTTTCTTTGAGAAAATAAACATTTAATTCATCGATGTTTTTTGATGCAGTAAATTTTAGCAATACAAATTTTAGCTCATCTTCATTAAAACTTTAGTTCTGCCAGGTACTTCTTTATAGCACTATGTTAGTGCTGCAACAACCATTCTTGGAAACATTGCTATAGACATTAGTTCTTTCTTCAGTCTAATTTTAGCTTTACTGCATCAACAAACATCCGTTATTTAAATGTTTAATTTTTCAAAGAAAACAAAATATAAACACAAAAAAGTGTGGATTAACGCACTTTATTAGCTAAAATTCGTATTATAAAGAGTTTTGAGCTCATCTTTCTTTAAAACTTTAGTTCTGACAGCTAATTCTTTTATAGCACTATATAAGTGCTACAGCAAACATTCTTGGAAACATTACTACAGACATAAGTATTTTCTTTAGTCTAATTTCATTTTTACTGCATCAACAAACATCGATGAATTAAATGTTTATTTTCTCAAAGAAAACAAAATATAACCACAAAAAGTGCGGATTAACGCATTTTATGAGCTAAAATTTGCATTATAAAGAGATTTGAGCTCATCTTCTTTAAAACTTTGGTTCTGCCAGCTAATTCTTTTATAGCACTATATTAGTGCTGCAGCAACCATTCTTGGAAACATTACTATAGACATTAGTATTTTCTTTAGTCTAATTTCATTTTTACTGCATCAACAAACATCGATTAATTAAATGTTTATTTTCTCAAAGAAAACAAAATATAACCACAAAAAGTGCGGATTAACGCACTTTATTAGCTAAAATTTGTATTATAGAGAGATTTGAGCTCATCTTCTTTAAAACTTTAGTTCTGCCAGCTAATTCTTTTATATCACTATATAAGTGCTGCAGCAACCATTCTTGGAAACATTACTATAGACATTATTTCTTTCTTTAGCCTTATTTTAGCTTCACTGCATCAACAAACATCGATGAATTAAATGTTTATTTTCTCAAAGAAAACAACATATAACCACAAAAAGTGCGGATTAACGCACTTTATTGGCTAAAATTTGTATTATAAAGAGATTTGAGCTCATCTTCTTTAAAAGTTTAGTTCTGCCAGCTACTTCTTTATAGCACTATATTAGTGCTGCAACAACCATTCTTGGAGACATTGCTATTGACATTAGTTCTTTCTTCAGTCTAATTTTAGCTTTACTGCATCAACAAACATCGGTTAATTAAATGTTTATTTTTTAAAAGAAAACAAAATATAAACACAAAAAAAGAGTGGATTAACGCATTTTATTAGCTAAAATTCCTATTATAAAGAGATTTGAGCTCATCTTTCTTTAAAAGTTTAGTACTGCCAGCTAATTCTTTTATTGCACTATTTTAATGCTACAACAACTATTCTTGGAAACATTACTATCGACATTAGTATTTTCTTTAGTCTAATTTCATTTTTACTGCATCAACAAACATCGATTAATTAAATGTTTATTTTCTCAAAGAAAACAAAATATAACCACAAAAAGTGCGGATTAACGCACTTTATTAGCTAAAATTTGTATTATAGAGAGATTTGAGCTCATCTTCTTTAAAACTTTAGTTCTGCCAGCTAATTCTTTTATATCACTATATAAGTGCTGCAGCAACCATTCTTGGAAACATTACTATCGACATTATTTCTTTCTTTAGCCTTATTTTATCTTCACTGCATCAACAAACATCGATGAATTAAATGTTTATTATCTCAAAGAAAACAACATATAACCACAAAAAGTGCGGATTAACGCACTTTATTGGCTAAAATTTGTATTATAAAGAGATTTGAGCTCATCTTCTTTAAAAGTTTAGTTCTGCCAGCTACTTCTTTATAGCACTATATTAGTGCTGCAACAACCATTCTTGGAAACATTGCTATAGACATTAGTTCTTTCTTCAGTCTAATTTTAGCTTTACTGCATCAACAAACATCCGTTATTTAAATGTTTAATTTTTCAAAGAAAACAAAATATAAACACAAAAAAGAGTGGATTAACGCATTTTATTAGCTAAAATTCCTATTATAAAGAGATTTGAGCTCATCTTTCTTTAAAAGTTTAGTACTGCCAGCTAATTCTTTTATTGCACTATTTTAATGCTACAACAACTATTCTTGGAAACATTACTATCGACATTAGTAATTTCTTTAGTCTAATTTCATTTTTACTGCATCAACAAACATCGATTAATTAAATGTTTATTTTCTCAAAGAAAACAAAATATAACCACAAAAAGTGCGGATTAACGCACTTTATTAGCTAAAATTTGTATTATAGAGAGATTTGAGCTCATCTTCTTTAAAACTTTAGTTCTGCCAGCTAATTCTTTTATATCACTATATAAGTGCTGCAGCAACCATTCTTGGAAACATTACTATCGACATTATTTCTTTCTTTAGCCTTATTTTATCTTCACTGCATCAACAAACATCGATGAATTAAATGTTTATTATCTCAAAGAAAACAACATATAACCACAAAAAGTGCGGATTAACGCACTTTATTGGCTAAAATTTGTATTATAATGAGATTTGAGCTCATCTTCTTTAAAAGTTTAGTTCTGCCAGCTACTTCTTTATAGCACAATATTACTGCTGCAACAACCATTCTTGGAAACATTGCTATAGACATTGTTTCTTTAGTCTAATTTTAGCTTTACTGCATCAACAAACATCCGTTATTTAAATGTTTAATTTTTCAAAGAAAACAAAATATAAACACAAAAAGTGTGGATTAACGCACTTTATTAGCTAAAATTCGTATTATAAAGAGTTTTGAGCTCATCTTTCTTTAAAACTTTAGTTCTGACAGCTAATTCTTTTATAGCACTATATAAGTGCTACAGCAAACATTCTTGGAAACATTACTACAGACATTAGTATTTTCTTTAGTCTAATTTCATTTTTACTGCATCAACAAACATCGATGAATTAAATGTTTATTTTCTCAAAGAAAACAATACATAAAAACAAAAAGTGCGGATTAACGCACTTTATTAGCTAAAATTCCTATTATAATGAGATTTGAGCTCATCTTTCTTTAAAACTTTAGTTCTGCCAGCTACTTCTTTTATAGCACTATATTAGTGCTGTAGGAACCATCCTTGGAAACATTAATATAGACATTAGGTCTTATGATAGCTTTACTGCATCAACAAACATCCTTTAATTAAATGTTTATTTTCTCAAAGAAAACAAAATATAACCACAAAAAGTGTGGATTAACGCACTTTATTAGCTAAAAATCGTATTATAAACAGTTTTGAGCTCATCTTTCTTTAAAACTGTAAGAAGCTACTTCCTTTATAACACGATATTAGTGCTGCAGCAACCATTCTTGGAAACATTACTAGAGACATTAAGTCTTATTTCAGCTTTACTGCATCAACAAACATAGGTTAATTAAATGTTTATTTTCTCAAAGAAAACAATATATAAAAACAAAAAGTGCGGATTAACGCACTTTATTAGCTAAAATTCCTATTATAAAGAGATTTGAGCTCATATTTCTTTAAAACTTTAGTCCTGCCAGCTACTTCTTTTATAGCACTTTATTAGTGCTGCAGCAACCATTCTTGGAAACATTACTATAGACATTAGGTCTTATTTTAGCTTTACTGCATCAACAAACATCGATTAATTAAATGTTTATTTTCTCAAAGAAAAAAAATATAACCACAAAAACTGTGGATTAATGCACTTTATTAGCTAAAATTCGTATTATAAAGAGATTTGAGTTCATATTTCTTTAAAACTTTAGTCCTGCCACCTACTTCTTTTATAGCACTTTATTAGTGCTGCAGCAAACATTCTTGGAAACATTACTATAGACATTAGGTCTTATTTTAGCTTTACTGCATCAACAAACATCGATTAATTAAATGTTTATTTTCTCAAAGAAAACAAAATATAACCACACAAAGTGTGGATTAACGCACTTTATTAGTTAAAATTGGTATTATAAAGAGCTTTGAGCTCATCTTGATTTAAAACTTTAGTTCTGCCAGCTACTTCTTTTATAGCACTATATTAGTGCTGCAGCAACCATTCTTGGAAACATTACTATAGACATTAGTACTTTCTTTAGTCTAATTTTAGCTTTACTGCATCAACAAACATCGGTTAATTAAATGTTTATTTTTTGAAAGAAAACAAAATATAAACACAAAAAAGTGTGGATTAATGCACTTTGTTAGCTAAAACTCGTATTATAAAGAGTTTTGAGCTCATCTTTCTTTAAAACTTTAGTTCTGACAGCTACTTCTTTATAGCACTATATTAGTGCTGCAGCAACCATTCTTGGAAACATTACTATAGACATTAGTTCTTTCTTTAGTCTATTTTTAGCTTTACTGCATCAACAAACATAGGTTAATTAAATGTTTATTTTCTCAAAGAAGACAAAATATAAACACAAAAAGTGCTGATTAACGCACTTTATTAGCTAAAATTCGTATTATAAAGAGATTTGAGCTCATCTTTCCTTAAAACTTTAGTTCTGCCAGCTACTTCTTTTATAGCACTATATTAGTGCTGCAGGATACATTCTTGGAAATATTACTATAGACATTAGGTCTTATTATAGCTTTACTGCATCAACAAACATCGATTAATTAAATGTTTATTTTCTCAAAAAAAAAATAAATATAAACACAAAATAGTGTTGATTAACGCACTTTATTAGCTAAAATTCATTATATAAAGAGTTTTGAGCTCATCCTTCTTTAAAACTTTAAGAAGCTACTTCCTTTATAGCACGATATTAGTGCTGCAGCAACCATTCTTGGAAACATTACTAGAGACATTAAGTCTTATTTCAGCTTTACTGCATCAACAAACATCGATTAATTAAATGTTTATTTTCTCAAAGAAAACAAAATATAAACACAAAAAGTGTGGTTTAGCGCACTTCATTAGCTAAATTTCGTATTATAAAGAGATTTGAGCTCATATTTCTTTAAAACTTTAGTCCTGCCAGCTAATTCTTTCATAGCACTTTATTAGTGCTGCAGCAACCATTCTTGGAAACATTACTATAGACATTAGGTCTTATTTTAGCTTTACTGCATCAACAAACATCGATTATTTAAATGTTTATTTTCTCAAAGAAAACAAAATATAACCACAAAAAGTGTGGATTAACGCACTTTATTAGTTAAAATTGGTATTATAAAGAGTTTTGAGCTCATCTTGATTTAAAACTTTAGTTCTTTCAGCTACTTCTTTATAGCACTATATTAGTGCTGCAGCAACCATTCTTGGAAACATTACTATAGACATTAGTAATTTCTTTAGTCTAATTTCATTTTTACTGCATCAACAAACATCGATTAATTAAATGTTTATTTTCTCAAAGAAAACAAAATATAACCACAAAAAGTGCGGATTAACGCACTTTATTAGCTAAAATTTGTATTATAGAGAGATTTGAGCTCATCTTCTTTAAAACTTTAGTTCTGCCAGCTAATTCTTTTATATCACTATATAAGTGCTGCAGCAACCATTCTTGGAAACATTACAATCGACATTATTTCTTTCTTTAGCCTTATTTTATCTTCACTGCATCAACAAACATCGATGAATTAAATGTTTATTATCTCAAAGAAAACAACATATAACCACAAAAAGTGCGGATTAACGCACTTTATTGGCTAAAATTTGTATTATAATGAGATTTGAGCTCATCTTCTTTAAAAGTTTAGTTCTGCCAGCTACTTCTTTATAGCACTATATTAGTGCTGCAACAACCATTCTTGGAAACATTGCTATAGACATTAGATCTTTCTTCAGTCTAATTTTAGCTTTACTGCATCAACAAACATCCGTTATTTAAATGTTTAATTTTTCAAAGAAAACAAAATATAAACACAAAAAGTGTGGATTAACGCACTTTATTAGCTAAAATTCCTATTATAAAGAGTTTTGAGCTCATCTTTCTTTAAAACTTTAGTTCTGACAGCTAATTCTTTTATAGCACTATATAAGTGCTACAGCAAACATTCTTGGAAACATTACTACAGACATTAGTATTTTCTTTAGTCTAATTTCATTTTTACTGCATCAACAAACATCGATGAATTAAATGTTTATTTTCTCAAAGAAAACAAAATATAACCACAAAAAGTGCGGATTAACGCATTTTATGAGCTAAAATTTGCATTATAAAGAGATTTGAGCTCATCTTCTTTAAAACTTTGGTTCTGCCAGCTAATTCTTTTATAGCACTATATTAGTGCTGCAGCAACCATTCTTGGAAACATTACAATAGACATTAGTTCTTTCTTTAGCCTTATTTTTGCTTCACTGCATCAACAAACATCGATGAATTATATGTTTATTTTCTCAAAGAAAACAAAATATAACCACAAAAAGTGCGGATTAACGCACTTTATTAGCTAAAATTTGTATTATAAAGAGATTTGAGCTCATCTTCTTTAAAACTTTAGTTCTGCCAGCTAATTCTTTTGTATCACTATATAAGTGCTGCAGCAACCATTCTTGGAAACATTACTATAGACATTATTTCTTTCTTTAGCCTTATTTTAGCTTCACTGCATCAACAAACATCGATGAATTAAATGTTTATTTTCTCAAAAAAAACAACATATAACCACAAAAAGTGCGGATTAACGCACTTTATTGGCTAAAATTTGTATTATAAAGAGATTTGAGCTCATCTTCTTTAAAAGTTTAGTTCTGCCAGCTACTTCTTTATAGCACTATATTAGTGCTGCAGCAACCATTCTTGGAAACATTACTATAGACAATGGTACTTTCTTTAGTCTAATTTTAGCTTTACTGCATCAACAAACATCGGTTAATTAAATGTTTATTTTTTAAAAGAAAACAAAATATAAACACAAAAAAGTGTGGATTAACGCATTTTATTAGCTAAAATTCCTATTATAAAGAGATTTGAGCTCATCTTTCTTTAAAAGTTTAATACTGCCAGCTAATTCTTTTATTGCACTATTTTAATGCTACAACAACTATTCTTGGAAACATTACTATCGACATTTGTTCTTTCTTCAGTCTAATTTCAGCTTTACTGCATCAACAAACATAGGTTAATTTAATGTTTATTTTTTAAAAGAAAACAAAATATAAACACAAAAAAGTGTGGATTAACGCACTTTATTGGCTAAAATTTGTATTATAAAGAGTTTTGAGCTCATCATTCTTTAAAAGTTTAGTACTGCCAGCTAATTCTTTTATTGCACTATTTTAATGCTACAACAACTATTCTTGGAAACATTACTATCGACATTAGTTCTTTCTTCAGTCTAATTTCAGCTTTACTGCATCAACACACATAGGTTAATTAAATGTTTATTTTCTCAAAGAAAACAATATATAAAAACAAAAAGTGCGGATTAACGCACTTTATTAGCTAAAATTCCTATTATAAAGAGATTTGAGCTCATCTTTCTTTAAAACTTTAGTTCTGCCAGCTAATTCTTTTATAGCACTATATTAGTGCTGCAGCAACCATTCTTGGAAACATTATTATAGACATTATTTCTTTCTTTAGTCTTATTTTAGCTTTACTGCATCAACAAACATAGGTTAATTAAATGTTTATTTTCTCAAAGAAAACAAAATATAAACACAAAAAGTGCGGATTAACGCACTTTATTAGCTAAAATTCGTATTATAAAGAGTTTTGAGCTCATCATTCTTTAAAACTTTAGTACTGCCAGCTAATTCTTTTATTGCACTATATTAATGCTACAACAACTATTCTTGGAAACATTACTATCGACATTAGTTCTTTCTTCAGTCTAATTTCAGCTTTACTGCATCAACAAACATAGGTTAATTAAATGTTTATTTTCTCAAAGAAAACAATACATAAAAACAAAAAGTGCGGATTAACGCACTTTATTAGCTAAAATTCCTATTATAAAGAGATTTGAGCTCATCTTTCTTTAAAACTTTAGTTCTGCCAGCTACTTCTTTTATAGCACTATATTAGTGCTGTAGGAACCATCCTTGGAAACATTAATATAGACATTAGGTCTTATTATAGCTTTACTGCATCAACAAACATCGATTAATTAAATGTTTATTTTCTCAAAGAAAACAAAATATAACCACAAAAAGTGTGGATTAACGCACTTTATTAGCTAAAAATCGTATTATAAACAGATTTGAACTCATCTTTCTTTAAAACTTTAGTTCTGCAAGCTACTTCTTTTATAGCACGTTATTAGTGCTGCAGCAACCATTCTTGGAAACATTAATATAGACATTAGGTCTTATTATAGCTTTACTGCATCAACAAACATCGATTAATTAAATGTTTATTTTCTCAAAGATAACAAAATATAACCACAAAAAGTGTGGATTAACACACTTTATTAGCAAAAATTCATTATATAAATAGTTTTGAGCTCATCTTTCTTTAAAACTGTAAGAAGCTACTTCCTTTATAACACGATATTAGTGCTGCAGCAACCATTCTTGGAAACATTACTAGAGACATTAAGTCTTATTTCAGCTTTACTGCATCAACAAACATAGGTTAATTAAATGTTTATTTTCTCAAAGAAAACAATATATAAAAACAAAAAGTGCGGATTAACGCACTTTATTAGCTAAAATTCCTATTATAAAGAGATTTGAGCTCATATTTCTTTAAAACTTTAGTCCTGCCAGCTACTTCTTTTATAGCACTATATTAGTGCTGCAGCAACCATTCTTGGAAACATTACTATAGACAATGGTACTTTCTTTAGTCTAATTTTAGCTTTACTGCATCAACAAACATAGGTTAATTAAATGTTTATTTTCTCAAAGAAAACAATATATAAAAACAAAAAGTGCGGATTAACGCACTTTATTGGCTAAAATTTGTATTATAAAGAGATTTGAGCTCATCTTCTTTAAAAGTTTAGTTCTGCCAGCTACTTCTTTATAGCACTATATTAGTGCTGCAGCAACCATTCTTGGAAACATTACTATAGACAATTGTACTTTCTTTAGTCTAATTTTAGCTTTACTGCATCAACAAACATCGGTTGATTAAATGTTTATTTTTTAAAAGAAAACAAAATATAAACACAAAAAAGTGTGGATTAACGCATTTTATTAGCTAAAATTCCTATTATAAAGAGATTTGAGCTCATCTTTCTTTAAAAGTTTAATACTGCCAGCTAATTCTTTTATTGCACTATTTTAATGCTACAACAACTATTCTTGGAAACATTACTATCGACATTTGTTCTTTCTTCAGTCTAATTTCAGCTTTACTGCATCAACAAACATAGGTTAATTTAATGTTTATTTTTTAAAAGAAAACAAAATATAAACACAAAAAAGTGTGGATTAACGCACTTTATTGGCTAAAATTTGTATTATAAAGAGTTTTGAGCTCATCATTCTTTAAAAGTTTAGTACTGCCAGCTAATTCTTTTATTGCACTATTTTAATGCTACAACAACTATTCTTGGAAACATTACTATCGACATTAGTTCTTTCTTCAGTCTAATTTCAGCTTTACTGCATCAACACACATAGGTTAATTAAATGTTTATTTTCTCAAAGAAAACAATATATAAAAACAAAAAGTGCGGATTAACGCACTTTATTAGCTAAAATTCCTATTATAAAGAGATTTGAGCTCATCTTTCTTTAAAACTTTAGTTCTGCCAGCTAATTCTTTTATAGCACTATATTAGTGCTGCAGCAACCATTCTTGGAAACATTATTATAGACATTATTTCTTTCTTTAGTCTTATTTTAGCTTTACTGCATCAACAAACATAGGTTAATTAAATGTTTATTTTCTCAAAGAAAACAAAATATAAACACAAAAAGTGCGGATTAACGCACTTTATTAGCTAAAATTCGTATTATAAAGAGTTTTGAGCTCATCATTCTTTAAAACTTTAGTACTGCCAGCTAATTCTTTTATTGCACTATATTAATGCTACAACAACTATTCTTGGAAACATTACTATCGACATTAGTTCTTTCTTCAGTCTAATTTCAGCTTTACTGCATCAACAAACATAGGTTAATTAAATGTTTATTTTCTCAAAGAAAACAATACATAAAAACAAAAAGTGCGGATTAACGCACTTTATTAGCTAAAATTCCTATTATAAAGAGATTTGAGCTCATCTTTCTTTAAAACTTTAGTTCTGCCAGCTACTTCTTTTATAGCACTATATTAGTGCTGTAGGAACCATCCTTGGAAACATTAATATAGACATTAGGTCTTATGATAGCTTTACTGCATCAACAAACATCCTTTAATTAAATGTTTATTTTCTCAAAGAAAACAAAATATAACCACAAAAACTGTGGATTAACGCACTTTATTAGCTAAAAATCGTATTATAAACAGATTTGAACTCATCTTTCTTTAAAACTTTAGTTCTGCAAGCTACTTCTTTTATAGCACGTTATTAGTGCTGCAGCAACCATTCTTGGAAACATTAATATAGACATTAGGTCTTATTATAGCTTTACTGCATCAACAAACATCGATTAATTAAATGTTTATTTTCTCAAAGATAACAAAATATAACCACAAAAAGTGTGGATTAACACACTTTATTAGCAAAAATTCATTATATAAATAGTTTTGAGCTCATCTTTCTTTAAAACTTTAAGAAGCTACTTCCTTTATAACACGATATTAGTGCTGCAGCAACCATTCTTGGAAACATTACTAGAGACATTATTTCTTTCTTTAGTCTTATTTCAGCTTTACTGCATCAACAAACATAGGTTAATTAAATGTTTATTTTCTCAAAGAAAACAATATATAAAAACAAAAAGTGCGGATTAACGCACTTTATTAGCTAAAATTCCTATTATAAAGAGATTTGAGCTCATATTTCTTTAAAACTTTAGTCCTGCCAGCTACTTCTTTTATAGCACTTTATTAGTGCTGCAGCAACCATTCTTGGAAACATTACTAGAGACATTAGGTCTTATTTTAGCTTTACTGCACCAACAAACATCGATTAATTAAATGTTTATTTTCTCAAAGAAAACAAAATATAACCACAAAAACTGTGGATTAATGCACTTTATTAGCTAAAATTCGTATTATAAAGAGATTTGAGTTCATATTTCTTTAAAACTTTAGTCCTGCCACCTACTTCTTTTATAGCACTTTATTAGTGCTGCAGCAAACATTCTTGGAAACATTACTATAGACATTAGGTCTTATTTTAGCTTTACTGCATCAACAAACATCGATTAATTAACTGTTTATTTTCTCAAAGAAAACAAAATATGACCACACAAAGTGTGGATTAACGCACTTTATTAGTTAAAATTGGTATTATAAAGAGATTTGAGCTCATCTTTCCTTAAAACTTTAGTTCTGCCAGCTACTTCCTTTATAGCACTATATTAGTGCTGCAGCAACCATTCTTGGAAACATTACTATAGACATTAGTACTTTCTTTAGTCTAATTTTAGCTTTACTGCATCAACAAACATCGGTTAATTAAATGTTTATTTTCTCAAAGAAAACGAAATATAAACACAAAAAAGTGTGGATTAATGCACTTTGTTAGCTAAAACTCGTATTATAAAGAGTTTTGAGCTCATCTTTCTTTAAAACTTTAGCTCTGACAGCTACTTCTTTATAGCACTATATTAGTGCTGCAGCAACCATTCTTGGAAACATTACTATAGACATTAGTTCTTTCTTTAGTCTATTTTTAGCTTTACTGCATCAACAAACATAGGTTAATTAAATGTTTATTTTCTCAAAGAAGACAAAATATAAACACAAAAAGTGCGGATTAACGCACTTTATTAGCTAAAATTCGTATTATAAAGAGATTTGAGCTCATCTTTCCTTAAAACTTTAGTTCTGCCAGCTACTTCTTTTATAGCACTATATTAGTGCTGCAGGATACATTCTTGGAAATATTACTATAGACATTAGGTCTTATTATAGCTTTACTGCATCAACAAACATCGATTAATTAAATGTTTATTTTCTCAAAAAAAAAATAAATATAAACACAAAATAGTGTTGATTAACGCACTTTATTAGCTAAAATTCATTATATAAAGAGTTTTGAGCTCATCCTTCTTTAAAACTTTAAGAAGCTACTTCCTTTATAGCACGATATTAGTGCTGCAGCAACCATTCTTGGAAACATTACTAGAGACATTAAGTCTTATTTCAGCTTTACTGCATCAACAAACATCGATTAATTAAATGTTTATTTTCTCAAAGAAAACAAAATATAAACACAAAAAGTGTGGATTAGCGCACTTCATTAGCTAAATTTCGTATTATAAAGAGATTTGAGCTCATATTTCTTTAAAACTTTAGTCCTGCCAGCTAATTCTTTCATAGCACTTTATTAGTGCTGCAGCAACCATTCTTGGAAACATTACTATAGACATTAGGTCTTATTTTAGCTTTACTGCATCAACAAACATCGATTATTTAAATGTTTATTTTCTCAAAGAAAACAAAATATAACCACAAAAAGTGTGGATTAACGCACTTTATTAGTTAAAATTGGTATTATAAAGAGTTTTGAGCTCATCTTGATTTAAAACTTTAGTTCTTTCAGCTACTTCTTTTATAGCACTATATTAGTGCTGCAGCAACCATTCTTGGAAACATTACTATAGACATTAGTACTTTCTTAAGTCTAATTTTAGCTTTACTGCATCAACAAACATCGGTTAATTAAATGTTTATTTTTTGAAAGAAAACAAAATATAAACACAAAAAAGTGTGGACTAACGCACTTTATTAGCTAAAATTCGTATTATAAAGAGTTTTGAGCTCATCTTTCTTTAAAACTTTAGTTCTGACAGCTACTTCTTTATAGCACTATATTAGTGCTGCAGCAACCATTCTTGGAAACATTAGCAAAGACCAGAAATATTTCTTATGCGCGCGCAGAAGGGACATGCATGGCTCCTGGAAACGAGGCGAAGTGATCACGTGACAATCACAACGGTGGAATGCAGAAATTGAATCAGCTGATGCTAGACTGGCTACACAATCTCTGTATGCTCCTTAGAACTGATTTGTCGCTAATACAGAGACTTGTTGCCAAACAGTGTCTGAAATCGGAATAACTTGATAGCCTCGTTTTCATAAGCGCTACATGCGTAAAACGCGGACCACGGAATTAGTATTTTGGTTGTTGTTGCTGCTGTGATCAGTAATCATCAAAATATGACTCAAGAAAACAACACATTGATACCAAGTTTCATTCATGTGAATTTGAAAGAATTTTAGACAGTTCATGACTCTGACAAAATTGAGCATGGACAGCGAACATAAATTTGAAATTTCAGAGGAGTTTCAGTTTCATATATATCTAAATTCACCACAGAGAGAATTATTTAAAGGAGGAGCTCTCTCAATAGGTAAACTAATCGAAGAGAGAGCCCCCCCCTATCAAAGTGACCAAAGATAAAGTGACCAAAGTTCAGAGTGACCAAAGATAAAGGAAGGAACCAAAGACTTGACAAGATTAGACATTTCATCATCATTATACATTATCATTAGCAATCAGTTAAGTGGTATCTGAAGGACTGAAGTACAAGGAATTTTCAAGGGAACTGTTTTTTATATTTGCTCCAAGTGATTTGCTACATCAGATAGACAAACTCTCTCCAAGAAAAGTGCCACCTAAATGCATACTGATGCGAGGTCTGATAATAATGAAGCAGATATCTTGCTTTAAACAAACCCCTATGAATTAAGAACATCAACATCAATGTGATAAAGTAACAAGTACTTGTTAAATCACAAGCAAAAAATTATATCACCCTTTCCTTTTCGTATGTGATCAAAACACGGGGTGGGGGGGGGGGGGGTTGGATCACATATGGAACTTATAAAGATTCTAAACTTCTAAAATATCTAAAGATTGTTTTATTTGGCAGATCAAATGCATTCAAACCAAAACAACTGTTAAGGTGATAAAGTACAACAGCCCAACATTGCCAAGTAACATGCTTGCAGTTAGATAATATTAGAAGTTCAAGGCCCCCGACGAGATCAGAAAAGTGGGGGGGGGGGCAGGCCAAACTTGATACAAAAAATTACCACAACACAATAACATGATGATGAGCTGCCTTTCAAAATGGCATGATTTGCAAACATGTGGGGGGCGTGGCCCCCCGGCCCCCGCGGCCCCCCGGTCCCCAAGTCATCGGAGGCCCTGAAATTGAAAAACGAAAAAATCACTAACCTGAACTTAGAGTAGGCCTACACTACACTGCAGTGTACTGACAGACAGACTGACACTCACTGCTGTCTTGAAAATGCCTCCCAAGTATCACAAAAGCATTACATTTTGCCATTTCCTGTTAGAGCACAAACAAATATCTCTTCCCAGTGCCCACTTCATCATGCCAAATGGCTAGCTAAATTCCTTCAGCTTCATTTGCTTCTGCTCTTCAGGTCGATCAAGCTGCGACGACAGCGCCGGTTGCCATTGCTTCTTCTTGAAAAACTCAGACCAAACGGGCCTCTACTTCAAAGGGAGGTTTTCCAGTAAAAATAAGTAAAGAGAGGAAAAGTTGATTGGCTACAAAAAATTTCTATTGTTTTAGCCGAAATGCTCCAATCAGATTACAATCCGGTTTTTCGTTCTGAAAATTCCGATTTGAGAAGACACTCTCTGGCAACTAGTCCCTCATTGAGCTGGCCATCAGCAACAACATCGAAATCGAGGGACTAGTGTAGCTAGTCTAAGCTGATGCTATAGCTAGCAGCTACTCTCCTCTGCCGGTTTGTTGCCTCAGCCGGTTATTTAGAAAAAAAAATAAAGGGGAAAAGGAAAGGAAAGCCTATCAAGCCTTATCAAGAGGCCTTCCTTCTTTTTCTTCCTTCGCAAAATTGCGGACCACAGAACCATGGACTACAGAACTACGGAACGGAACCAAAGAACCATAGACTTCGGAACTAGAAACCGGCGGAGGAGAGTATTACTGGATGAGCATGGTTTCGGGCAGGGGCGTCGTGGGTACCAATTGGCAGGGGGGGGGCACAACTTGCTGATTTTCCGACGAATGATGAGTCGAAACCAATGACGTCATCATGCGCATGCGCAGTTTGGTTACAAAGAATGATTTTCAAACACAGAGATAGCAAGACCCTGATCTGGTATTCAATCGAAGCAATAACACAGATTAGTTCGCTATAACTGTATGGGAATAGAGCGTGCCACAATGAGTGGCGTGGCTAGGGTAAATTGTAGGTTGGAGCATTGACATGGAAAATTTTTGGGGCGACGCCCTTTACTTTGGCTTAGAATGCATCTCCCAATATCATGCCTTGAAACCTTGATAGATTCGTGACTGTTCGCCTGTAAATAGGAGCGCGAGGAAAATTTTTGAAGAAACATCCTTTACTTTGGCTTAGAATGCATCTCCCAATATTATGCTAGCCTTTAGCGACAATGGAACCTTGATCGTTTTGTAACAGTTATCCTATGAATCAAAGCCCGAGGAAAATTTTTGAAGAAACATCCTTTAGTTTGGCTTAGAATGCATCTCCCAATATCATGCCTGCCATTAGCGACAAGGAAACCTTGAGAGCTTCGTGACAGTTCTCCTATAAATCGGAGCACGAGGAAAATTTTTGAAGAAGGATCCTTTACTTTGGCTTGGAATGCTTCTCCCAATATCATGCTTGCCATTAGCGATAAGGAAACCTGTGACAGTTCTCCTATAAATCGGAGCACGAGGAACATTTTTGAAGCAACATCCTTTACTTTGGCTTAAAATGCATAAAAAATCTTCTTGTTGCATGTAGTGCAATTGTACAATGATAAACAAGTAAATAAAGTAAAATATCACCTTGGTGCGAATTGAAAATACATCCCTTGATTCCATATTTACCAGTACTAAAATAGAAGATTTGACCTTTCTCGGAAAATTCTTACCCAACCTAGACCCAGCTATTTTCTCATCGGTTTTAAAGGAATCCCGAGTACCATATTTCGACAAACAAAGGCTCTGGCACCCAGGACATTTTTTTATATAACCTCCCTCAGACTGTCGAAAAATGCCCTCTTGTTAAAGGGGCATTCCTCGAAAATTAAATGCATGCAGAGATTCATTTTGTGATCCCGATCGAGAAACAGATTATGTCAGCCCTCGGAAATCGTTTTCCTTTCCTCGATCGCACTTCTCAAACGCGAGATATGGAAGGAAACATTTGACCAATTTTAATTTCAATACCCTACCATTTTATGCATCGTTCTCGGCGAACAAAGGTAGAATATTTTCGTTATTGTCTGTCGGTCGGTCATCGGCGGGTCTTGATAGGCTCGTTTCGCGTCGCTCGTTGAATTTAGTTTGAATGTTTTGTTGTAGTCATTCATTCATGTGTCCATGGTCGACTACGCGCAAGAGAATTGATCGGCTTTACCGAGAATTCTCGTTTTCTGTCTCGGATTCAAATTCCAGGATATGGCTGAGTTCTCGGGCTCTATTTTGAAAAACACCTGTTTCGTTTTTGGCCGGTTTGAGCTTTATTCAAGTTGGAGAAACATTGGAAAATGTTTATATTGATAAGCATGTTCGTTTTAAAAGCAAAAAACGCAGTTCACCGATATCCAGTTTTTTTCTGCGGAATGCCCCTTTAAAGATTCATTAGTAAATAGGGTCGTGAAAGTAGCTAGGCTTCAATTCATACAGATGAGAAATTTCGGAAAAATTTCCGAATTTCCGACGAAAATCCGAAATTTCCGACAAATATCCGAATCTCAGACGCTAGGGGGGGGGGGGCACGTGCCCCCCTGCCCCCCCCAGCCACGACGCTTCTGGTTTCGGGACATTTCGTTTGGTCTTATACCAAGTACTAGCCCAACGGCGCCAAATCTGCAAATTAGCTCAGAGCTTCAAGACTTCAAGAAGTTGAATAATGGTTCAATGCAGATTATGATATATCATTCATCTTGCGCAATAAGACCGCAGTTACACTACAAACGACTGTATCACTGTAGTTGGAGGCTCGGTTGGAGGGACATTATAGCCCCTGCCCCTGAGATCGATGTCTTCAAGGATTACCCACAATCACAATGGAAAAGAACACTTGATGGGCCTAAGTTTGGATGGCCCAGAGATGGAAGAGATATTGTCGAGCAAAAAGAGGCAGCATTACAACAGGGCACTAAAAGAAATGCACGAGCTTGTCAAGCTAGAAAGCTTAAGAATGCACTGGTCAAGATCTTGCTCCGATGAAGATCTAGAAACAGAGAGACGGCAAGACAATGAGATGGCAGGGGACGTTTCAGGTTAAACATTTTTCTTTGGTCACCATTGATGATGGCCTCAGGCTAAAAAAGCAAGTGAAAGGTGACCTACGTACTTAGCCTAAATGCGTAGGTGACCTTTCACTTGCTTTTCTTGGTAGGTTAAATGGCAGCCAGTCTACCCGGGCCCCCACAAAGACCAAGGCAACCCAAAATGCCCACCAACACTAATCACACACCATACCACACTGGAGCAACACAGCAGTGTTGTGGTGTACTGGCGCAACTCTGGTGTAATCTTCTGACTGTAACCGCAGCGCAGTGGCAAAGTTAGGGGTCTTGCTTGTCATGCTGAGCATGACCAAACATTTTCAAAATGAACATTTTTCAACCATAGCAAAATAGTTTTTCTTTCCCAAAAACACAGAGGTATTCTCAGTTTAATGACAATGATGTCAAGACTTTGTGCCAAAAAAGGTCTTTGTCAGAACTTTTCATTTATGGCTTACTTCCTGCGTACCTGTTTGGTGGATATTTAAAAAAAAACATACCTTTAAAGTCCTAGAGCTTAATGATAGAGGATTTTTAAGTTGTACAAGGTTGAAATTTGATATTGAGTGCAAAATTTGGTACAATTTCCATGTTTCATGGTATGTATCAGTCTTCGTCGTAAGAAAATAGTCATGTGTGTGGCAAACCACACGCATAATTTTGTCCATGCGTGCGATTCACACTCTCAATTCACTACGTGATTGGTTTCAAGATGGTAACAATTTCAGAAGCATACCAACATATACCACAGAACCTGGATAACTCAAACTTGGTTATTGTAAAATACCCCGTATCTTGGCAAATTCAGTATCCCTTTAGTTAGGACTAATATATAGCAAACGTGATAACTCAAACAGATCTCTGTCTCTCTTGAGAGTTCGAGTCGTTTATCACCTGCACTGATTATATGCATTGCAACAACTACAGCCAGGACTCCTGATCAAACTTGTATCCAAGATTAAAGTATTACATAGATGGTCTAAGGCACTGTTTCGACTCATCTGTTTTCGATAGTTTTGGTTTGTGTCCGTTTTTCTTCACCAAAAATCGTTCCTATCATATTCTTATTGTAACAAACATGGAACATTGGCATTAGACAAACATCTTCATGAATTCCGTTTTGATTCGTTGTTTGTGTTTCTATTTGAAAGATCGGTTCCTAATGCGTTTTGCTTTGAAACTGTTCCGTTTTTAAAACTTCCATGTTCAAAAGCTCCTTCTTTATCCTTCTTCGATCTTTGAAGAGATGTGTGAAGGGGTTTACCGGGAAAACGGTTTTAGACTTTATGATTCGGGATTTTGTAAAAAAGATGGTATTTGGGGTTTCCAGAAAAATAAGCTCACAATATATTATTGGGATTTTGTCATCTTCATAATGGGAACTTCAAGAAAGAAAACCCCGTAGAGGCGGTACCAACTGTGAAAAAGTTAGATGGACCAAGAAAGAATTTAACAAACAGCAAGTCAGGTATACTCTTGAGAAAACAAGGTACAGTAGACTTGGACAAACGTTGATTACGGCCATTTTTACTGCACTTGTGCTTAACAAGGAATGCCAGCCTAGAAAATAATGGGCTGAACATGTCCAAAGTCAACAGTCCATTCCCTGCCACCCCAACTGCTTTGTAGTGGAGATTTCTCTCCATCGTACTTTAACAACAGGAGATTTTTCTCCCATTTCAAAGGAAACTGAGCAGTAAAAACGGCAAAAAAGTTATAAAATTGTAACATCGATGGCATAAAACAGCTACCACGCAGTGCTCAATCATGAAAACCTAAAGCAGTTAGTCGGCAATGATTCTCTTACAACATCGGCTATGACTTCTCAAAGAGTTTCTTAGCACAATCATTGAAAGAAGAAACAGTTACAGGTGTCTGAGCGACAGAGGGGAGCTGCTGCTGCAAATCATCCTTTAATCAATTGAAAATAATATTGACTACCAACAAAAATCTTTTGATTTGCGTATGAAATTTTGAAAGCATGAAATCTTCTTTCGACCTTCATTGTCGAGATTTCTGCTAATATCGACAAAGATCTTGAAGCGAAAAATAACAGCACTCCTGTATTATTTTTTGCACTTTCCTGCTTATGTAACATGGACTTGGCACGTGCTTTGTGCTGCACAAACTTACAAACTTTAGAAAGGCGTTTCAGTACGTTGTTTACCTTCCTTCTCCAACTTGCAAGTCTTCCTAATTACCACGTTCTTTTTAATCCGTTAATGACTTGGGGTAATCTTTATCTACTTTAAGTTAATTTTGCAGGTAATCAATTGGAAAACCGGAAATCAGAATTCTCCAAGTTCTTGACCTCTTTGTACCTTACCACAGCATAGAACACAGTGGCAACAAGGAAGCAGATTAGCTACAGCGATAAAAATCGCACATAAAAGAAGATCGCGATAAGATATCTCTTTTCTAATTGTTCAACAAATAGGATAGGCTATCCTAAGAAAGCAAAAAATAATTGTCAAACATCTGACTCATGCGTGCGATAAATCGCTCGCATTATTAGCTCCATGTGTGTGCCAATGCGTGCCCGTGCGATCGCACGCATTAAAAGACGAAGACTGATGTATGTATATATTACGGAAGCCCATATGTGCCATACAAAGTTTATTTCAACGCATACAAACTTTATTGCGATGCATACAAAGTTTATTTGCATGCATACAAACTTTATCTCTACGCATACAAAGTTTATTACGATGCATACAAAGTTTATTTGCGTGCATACAAACTTTATCTCTACGCATACAAACTTTATTGCGATGCATACAAAGTTTATTTGCGTGCATACAAAGTTTATTTGCGTGAATACAAACTTTATTTCAACGCATACAAAGTTTATTTCAACGCATACAAAGTTTATTGCGATGCATACAAAGTTTATTGCGATGCATACAAAGTTTATTGCGATGCATACAAAGTTTATTTGCGTGCATGCAAACTTTATTTCAACGCATACAAAGTTTATTTCGACGCATACAAACTTTATTGCGATGCATACAAAGTTTATTGCGATGCATACCAAGTTTATTTCAACGCATACAAAGTTTATTTCGACGCATACAAACTTTATTGCGATGCATACAAATTTTATTGCGATGCATACAAACTTTATTTCAATGCATACAAAGTTTATTGCGATGCATACAAAGTTTATTTGCGTGCATACAAAGTTTATTTGCGTGAATACAAACTTTATTTCAACGCATACAAAGTTTATTTCGACGCATACAAACTTTATTGCGATGCATACAAAGTTTATTGTACCGAGCCCCATAGGGGCCATGCCAGTCGCATTTTTTACTGACAGCTACATGTTCTACTGCCACCTCTACTGCTAGTCGCAGTTTAAATTGCCACCTTTGATGTAAACTGCATTATTTACCGCTTAGTACATTTTTTAATGGCCACTTCACTGCCAGTCGCATTTTCTACTGCTACTTTTACTGCCAGTGGCATTTTCTACTGCCACTTCTACTGCCTGTTCTACTGCCAGTTACATTTTCTACTGCCACTTTTACTGCTAGTTCTACTGCCAGTCACACTTTTTACTGCCACTTTTACTGCCAGTTCTACTGCCAGTTCTACTGCCAGTCGCATTTTCTACTGCCACTTTTACTGCCAGCTCCATAAAGTCCCAGCCCCTTTTCTCGTTCTTCGCATGTGGCATGGAGCGGAAGATGGAGCGATCAGTTGATAATGGAAGAGAAATATGATTTCATCCCATTTTTGTAAATATTACTTGCGTACCTGCCCCTACCTGATCGCGATTAGTTAGCCTTAATGCAAAACCAAGACTGCAAGACCAAATACAACAGGGATGAGCTCATTGGGATATCACTAGAGAGAAATCCAAGTACTTCGGCTCAAACTTACAAACTGCAGCCTGCCAGATGGCACAATGGTCATTGTTAACATTTTGTTTGATATAATCATATAACATTTGTATGATATTTATATGAAATCAAACAGCCAGGTTTTATAAAATGAGGCTCTTAGTGGTGGGGTAATACTGTTTCGAAGCAATTCCTCTGACAATTCCTCTTACTTTCTTTGCAAAAATACGTGGTCAAGGAATATGGAATATTTCGGCCGCACAAAGTCAACAAAGTTTGGGCCAAAGTAGTTGGGTTTCATTCTAGTAATATCCCAATGAGTTCACTCCTGTTGTATTTGGTCCTACATTCTTGGTTTTGCATGAAGGCTAACTGATTACGATCAGGTAGGGGCAGGTAGGCTAGTAATAGTTACAAAAATGAGATTAAATCATATTTATCTTACCTTATCAACTGATCGCTCCATCTAGCTTCCGCTCTATGCTACATGCGAAGAACGAGAAAACAGGTTGGGACTTGATGCGGCTGGCAGTAAAAGTGGCAGTAGAAAATGCGACTGGCAGTAAAACTGGCAGTAAAAATGGCAATAGAAAATGCTACTGGCAGTAAAACTCGCAGTAAAAGTGGCAATAGAAAATGCGACTGGCAGTAAAACTGGCAGTAAAAGTGGCAGTAGAAGTGTCAGTAAAACTGCGGCTGGCTGTAAAGCGGGCATTAAAAAGTGTAATAAGCTGTAAAAAATGCAGTTGCGACAAAGGTGGCAATTTAAACTGTGACTGGCAGTAGAAGTGGCAGTAGAAAATGTAGCTGGCAGTAAAAAATGCGACTGGCATGGCCCCTATGGGGCTCGGTACAATAAACTTTGTATGCATCGCAATAAAGTTTGTATGCGTCAAAATAAACTTTGTATGCGTTGAAATAAAGTTTGTGTTCACGCAAATAAACTTTGTATGCACGCAAATAAACTTTGTATGCATCGCAATAAAGTTTGTATGCGTTGAAATAAAGTTTGTATGCATCGCAATAAACTTTGTATGCATCGCAATAAAGTTTGTATGCGTCGAAATAAACTTTGTATGCGTTGAAATAAACTTTGTATGCATCGCAATAAACTTTGTATGCATCGCAATAAACTTTGTATGCGTCGAAATAAACTTCGTATGCGTTGAAATAAAGTTTGCATGCACGCAAATAAACTTTGTATGCATCGCAATAAACTTTGTATGCATCGCAATAAACTTTGTATGCATCGCAATAAAGTTTGTATGCGTCGAAATAAACTTTGCATGCGTTGAAATAAAGTTTGTATTCACGCAAATAAACTTTGTATGCACGCAAATAAACTTTGTATGCACGCAAATAAACTTTGTATGCATCGCAATAAAGTTTGTATGCGTTGAAATAAAGTTTGTATGCATCGCAATAAACTTTGTATGCATCGCAATAAAGTTTGTATGCGTTGAAATAAACTTGGTATGCATCGCAATAAACTTTGTATGCATCGCAATAAAGTTTGTATGCGTCGAAATAAACTTTGTATGCGTTGAAATAAAGTTTGCATGCACGCAAATAAACTTTGTATGCATCGCAATAAACTTTGTATGCATCACAATAAACTTTGTATGCATCGCAATAAAGTTTGTATGCGTCGAAATAAACTTTGTATGCGTTGAAATAAAGTTTGTATTCACGCAAATAAACTTTGTATGCATGCAAATAAACTTTGTATGCATCGCAATAAAGTTTGTATGCGTAGAGATAAAGTTTGTATGCACGCAAATAAACTTTGTATGCATCGTAATAAACTTTGTATGCGTAGAGATAAAGTTTGTATGTACGCGAATAAACTTTGTATGCATCGCAATAAACTTTGTATGCATCGCAATAAACTTTGTATGCATCGCAATAAAGTTTGTATGCGTCGAAATAAACTTTGTATGCGTTGAAATAAAGTTTGTATTCACGCAAATAAACTTTGTATGCACGCAAATAAACTTTGTATGCATCGCAATAAAGTTTGTATGCGTAGAGATAAAGTTTGTATGCACGCAAATAAACTTTGTATGCATCGTAATAAACTTTGTATGCGTAGAGATAAAGTTTGTATGTACGCAAATAAACTTTGTATGCATCCCAATAAAGTTTGTATGCATTGAAATAAACTTTGTATGGCACATATGGGCTTCCGTAATATATGTATGTATGTATGTATGTATGTATGTTAAAATTTGCCACAAAAGTAAAGATTTACAAAGTTTAGAATATAATAAAATAGATACCATACGATTTACATAATACAGCGTTAATAAATACAAGTTAAAATCACCCCTAATTATAGTGGCAGGGATAGCATTAAATGGTTGAATTGATCTTATTTCCATAATGGTCCCCTTAAAGGTGGTTGCAAAAAATAATCAATAGATGTTAGTGTGTTAGATGTTAGTTTCAACTTAAGAACATCAGCCCTTCGATCAGGAGCATATCAACTGGTGGAATTTTAATACATTAGTACCATTTTGATGACATCCTCTTTGAACATGTCTGTTACAAATTAGATCAGCATGCATAAAAGCTATTTAACATGATATGAAGTGAATTCTGTGTTTGTCCCCATTTTTGTGACCTATGTTTTGCAAAATTAATGTCAGATTCAAAATGAGGAGATCCAAGGGAAATTTTTATCGTGCTCATTATGGATGCACTAACTTATAGGTAGCTTGAACGACAACTTTATTCTGCAGGCCAGCAGGTCAAATAATCTGCGGGTCAAACACGAAAGCAAACATGTGGGTCACCTGTAGGGCTAAGGGCTCAGTGGCCTCAGACACGGTATGAAAATTGCCGGCAATGTAGTTTTTACGTAAAGCACATCCTGTAAGCATAGGAATCATTCGTCGTACATAGCCGATTGCTCGTGGCCCATGGTAGAAACCGCCAAAGCCTCATTTTCACGGACCAATCAGACAGCTAAAAAGCGAGGGAGACAAAAGAAACCCGTGAAGATTTTCCTAAATTTTACCTACTTTCATAAATGCAACCAGGACAAAAAACTGCTTGAGGTTTCTCGAATTTTTTTAAAGCAATCTACTTTCCAGATGTTTGGGAGTAAAAGTTTGGATGCCGGTTAAATTATCTCCAGGATTGGTGGGGTTATGGCCACAAACAAACCGATAAGGCACTGAACCTTGAACAATAGAAATTCTGGCCGGGAGACAATAGTAATAGCAATACTGATTGTTGTAAGAATGACCCAAAAACGCCACAATCTGCGTTTTCAATTGTTCTTTGCTATTGTCTTTCGCTAAATTTTCATTTATTAAAGATTCAATGCCCCTACGCTTTCTATGTGAATTGAAAAAGTCTACAAAGGCTTGTTCGCGCATTTCAAGTTATGTGGCAGTACTCTAGGGAAGTTTCTGTATTGTACTACTTTTTACATTCATGGCAAAAGTTTGTGCGTTGCGAAATAACTCATAAAATTCAAAAGAGGTTTTATCAAGAGGCTTCGTCACCTGACTTGAAGTGGCGTAAACAGGTCTCGACAACCTTTGCCGATTTTGTCTATTGGAGAGGCAATAACTCCGCCAATCCTGAAGATATTTTAACCGGCATCCAAATTTGTACTCCCAAACATCTGGAGAGTAGATTGCTTTAGAAAAATTCGAGAAATCTCAAGCATTTTTTTGTCCTGGTTGCGTTTGATGAAGATAGGTAAAATTCAGGAAAATCTTCACGGGTTTCTTTTGTCTCCCTCGCTTTTTAGCCATCTGATTGGTCCGTGAAAATGAGGCTTTGGCGGTTTTAACCATGGGCCACGAGCAATCAGCTATGTACAACAAATGATTCCTATGCTCATCCTGTATAGTCCCGTTATGGGTTTGGATAACATACAGTATAAAGAACAAAAGGATTTTGCAGAATTTGTGTGGATTATCTTGAAAACAAGAGGATTTTGGTCAAAAGTGTAGGAGCTTTTTGGGAGAGAAATGGCCCTTGAAACCCAGGGGCATTTCATTCCCAAAAAGCTCCTACACTTTTGACCAAAATCCTTTTGTTGTCAAGAAATAACCATGAAAAATCCGTAATGATCCTTTTGTTTTGAAACAATCTCCTACGCTTTTTAAACGAATGAAATGACCCTGGCTTAAAACAAACTATCTCTCTGATATTTTTGGTTGATTTGATCGATAACAATGCTGTGTACGCCTGCCAGACTGACAACGTGATTCCTTGTCTTCATTCAACCTTTCCAATCTAATGGTCATATTTTTATTTCATCATCCAATTCAGTGCAGAAAACTGAGACTGAGATGTGATAAGTCTATTCGCCCACTGCATTCTTAGATGGGCTTTCTTGAGGGTTTGAACAGAAGGAAATTCTTTGGCACAAAGCATTTCAAATCTGAAATCTACCGTGGCTGATTTGGAAAATATGCCGCTATTTTCGAAAAACGCGGCAAAAATTACGGTGAAATGTGCGGCCGCATGTTATAAAACGCGGCCCCACATTGTAACATGCAGCCGCATGTTTTACCGTGATTTTAACCGAGTTTTTGTAAAATTGCGGCCGCACTTTTCAATGAAGAATTTGTCCCTCGTGGTCTGCATAGTACCTCAGAGAAGGTATTTCCTTGTGTTGTGCAATCAGTAATTTATAAAGTGCGTTCTATGGAGCTGTGCCTTTTTAAAGAAATATAAAAAGCCTGAGAGCAGACAGAAAGCATTTGTGAAAGGGAGGGAACCCCTGCCTGATGTTTGATGTTTGATGTCATTGCCTTGCTAAATTAACCGAGTACGTTTGTTCATTGTTTCCATAGATGGGGGACATATGCATATTTCTGCCTGGAAATCTCAAAGACGTCTGACAGAAATCATGGCGTTGTTTTCAAGAAATCTCTCAAGTCCTGCAGAAGTAATTTCTTCTCCAAGAAATTTTGCATCATACTGATTACTGAAGGTCCCAGTCGGCTACACCCGTCGGCTTTTACCTCTGCATTTGATTAGGATTATGAAGTTTATTACATTTCAAAATTTGCCCAAAGAACTGCGTGGTGTAGCGTTTCTGCAAGCAGTTTCAGATTACCGGCGGGAAACTGAAAATTGGATCGACAAAACTCGGCAAAATTGGCGGTAAAGTATGCGGCCACACATTGTAAAATGTGGCTGCACATTATATGATGCGGCCGCACTTTATAATGTGTTGCTGCACATTTCACCGCCATTTTTGCCGTATCTTATATGCCCCAACTTGATGAAATACCGACCTTGATGAAATACCGACCTACCAACTACAAACTATTAAGATTATATATGCGGCCACATCTTGCAACGTGCGGCCGCATGTTACAATGTGGGGCCGCGTTTTATAACGTGCAGCCGCACATTTCACCGCAATTTTTGCCGCGTTTTTCGAAAATAGCGGCATATTTTCCAAATCAGCCACGGTAGAAATCTGAAATCAATGCCACGAACGAACAAGGATGACATGAATGAAAGACGTTGAAACAAAAGCTTATGAAAACTGTCGTGATGGTCCATTGGTCCAAACAGATCAAAATCATCATAGGGATTGCCTTGACCATTTGGCAGTCTAACATACCAAACACAGCACATCAATTGTTGTATTGGGCCATTGGCCCTTCATGTTCGCTTTCGTGTTTGACCCGCAGATTACTTGACCTGCTGGCCTGCAGAATAATGTCGTCGTAGCTTGAATAATGTTCTGTTCTAATTCGGTTCATTTGTGCCATTATCGGTAACAAAGTTTTGAGAACTTGTGCAAGAATCAAAGACGCCTGATGATTGTACTTTGTACCAAACTTTGGGGCCAATTGGATAAACCATATTTGTGGCCATTTTGCAATGTGAGACTAGATGTTTTGTCCTACTTCAGGGCACTCATCCCAATTTTGTGACAAGGTTTTAGCATAGCTGTTGTGAGATATGAAATCAGCAAGACCAAATTTACTTTTTACAAATATAGTCCAAAAATTAGATGAATACTTCTTGTCAGGGGCGGCTGGGACCAAAAATAAATAGGTATTCAAATTGTAGGAAAAGGGCCCTCTCTCGAGAGGGGTGCAGGGCATGCCCCCACCCTGAAAAAATTGGTTTTAAGGTATTCTAAAACGTCGCAAAGAGCCTTTCATAAGTTGTTCGTGGAAAAGGTTTCTCTCCTGGAATCATTGTACAACAGAAAGTAGTAGCATATCACATGTCAAAAGTAGTTAAAGCCTACTAGTGAAGTCTTTTAAGTTTGAAAAAGACCAGGAAAATCCCTCGTGCTTCGGAAACCCACGACAGATGAACGAACAGAACAGGAGGAAGAGAAAGGGACTGGGGCTTTAAACCGCAAGGGTTAAAGTTATTATCAGATATCATGATGCAATCAAAACACGCGGAGACTTGCCGCCTCCGGAAAGCCACCAAAAAGGCAAGGTATTGAGATTTCGACCTGAATACAATGAGAGCCCCGTAAGGAGGATCTCCACCTTCTCAAAATCCTCCAAATACGATCTTGTCTGGATTCTGAAGCTCTCTGCTACATTCCTTAGTGGCATTCAACGTTTCATAAAGTAAATCTAAGAGAATTTGAACGTTTTTTCTTTCAAGATATTAGAAACTCGCACTCGCATGATCATGGACCCTTCAAACCGATAGCTATAAATTACACTGATGTGATGTACAAGGTTAAAAAACGTTGTTATTGGCCTTCTACCTTATCAATGGAAGCTGCTTGTGAGTGAGCTGATTTCTTTATTCCGATCGCAAATAAATGAAATTGAGAAAAACCCCAACTCTGACCCCAACGATACTTGCTACGAGTCGTTTCCTAAAACCCAATCCATCATACACAACGGACAGAGACGTAGGAACCGGGGGGGGGGCACTGGGGGCACGTGCCCCCCCAAGATTTTGCAATAAACAAAGAAGTGCCCTTTTTATTTTCAGGAAGTGCCCCTTTAGCTTAATGAAAAAAGTGCCCTTGAAGTGTCGTGCCCCCTCAAGTTTGAGATGCTTCCTACGTCCCTGACAACGGACATTGAAAGCGAAGACACAAGGGAACCTCCCCGTAGTATTCAGAATGAAAACTGAATATGTTCAGTTTAGAAACTCTTTGTTGTGAGGCCGAATGTTCAATGGCTGTCAACGTCACAGAGGGCGACGGAAACAAAGAGTTAGTATTCACGATGGCCTCTGAATACCTCGCGGCCAATAATCCCTGATATCAATAGCCTATCATATTCTCTTAGAAACAAATTCCTCAACGGATTAGCGAGCAATTATCCTCTTTCTTTGAGACAAAATGGAAAATAAATATAGTCAGTACGTCATTTCTGACATCATAAAAGGGTTCTTTCACCAAATTCAGCATCTACTCCACACATAGGGTTGTTGCAGGAAACTTATTTTCGAAGGTTAAAAATATTAAGAAATCTTTGCAAAAATATAGGTATTCAGTGAATACCTTGAATACCCCTCAGCGCCGCCCCTGCTTCTTGTTGATAATTAGGACAGCATTTTGTCCAATTGCAGTGCATTTGTGTCACTTTATTTGCGGAGTCTTAAAAACAGACTCCAAATCTGAAATCAATATGTCAAAGTTGTACTTTGTACCAAGTTTGGTACCAATTGGATCAACGTTATCTCAGATTCTTTTTTCCATGTGGGACAAGATATTTTGTCCCACTTTAGGGAACTTTTGCTACTTTCATGACAAGGTTTTTGCGAAGCTGTTATGAAACATGAAATCAGCCAGTCCAAAATGTGCTTTGCACCAAGTATGGTCCTAATTGGATGAAAATTGCTTCTTGGTGATAAGGAGAGTATTTTGTGCCATTTAGTTGTAATTGTACCACTTTTTTGACAAGTTTTTTTTCAAAATTGTTGCCAGATTTGAAATCAGCAGGTCTAAATTGTATTTAGCACTAAATTTGGAGCTAATTGAGAGAACTTCATTCTTGGTCATGTTTTCCGTGTAGGACCAATATTCTGTCCCACTTTTGGCACTACTGGTTCCATTTTTGTGTCAAGGCTTTAGCAAAGCCGTTATGAACCATGACATCAGCAAGTCCACAATATGCTTCGTACTTGTTCCAAATAGGATGAACAATATTTGTTGGTAATTTGGAGAGTATTTTATGCCTTTTAAATGCATTTGTGCCACTTTTGTGACACAATCTTCAAAACTGTTTCTAGATTTGAAATCAGCAGATTCAAATTTTACTTTGTACCGAATTTGGAGCCAATTGGATAACCCTTATTCTTTGTCGTTTGTCTGTATGGGACAAGACATTCTGACCCACTTTAGGGCACTTTTACTATGAGACATGACGCAAGAACATGATTTTCCTTTTACGCAAGAACAATCGTTGAATGGAACATGCTGCCACCAGAACTTAAAAGCCAGAAAACTCTGAGTTTGTTTAAATCAGCATTGAGACGACATTTAAAATTAGAATAATTTTTTTTCTTTGTACTTGCTATGAATGTTTGTTGCGGCATGTGGTAACTTGTCCGAAAAAAAAATTGAATCCATTAATCTATTGTTATTATTATTAATTTGTAATGTCAATGTTTAGCCGCATAGAGACTGATCACTCAACCTGCAAACATCATAATCAGGTAAATCATAGCTGTTTTCATTTCAAGTTTTGTTTCATAAGTTGTTTGCGGGTTTAGTGATCAGAACCTCATCAGTGTGATGCCCACTGTGGGCTTTACTGATTATGTTGATAGATAGATAGATAGATAGATAGATAGATAGATAGATAGATAGATAGATAGATAGATAGATAGATAGATAGATAGATGACATCAGCAAGTCCAAATTATACTTCGTACTTGGTCCAAATATGCCATTTAAATGCCTTTGTCCCATTTTTGTGACACAATGTTTAAAAATAGTCTCTAGATTTGAAATCAGCAGGTCCAAATTGTACTCTGTACCGATTTTGGAGCCAATCGAGTGACTTTCATTTTTTTGGGTCGTATTTTTTGTGTGGGGACCGATGGAGACACATACGAATAGCTACCGGGTGTCCCAAAAAATGTATACAGATTTGGTTGGCGAACTTTTTCAGCATTTATTCCTGACAAGAATCACAGTGCCTACGACTTCAGCTGAAATATTTTGTAAACCCCTACTTCCCCCCAAAGGAATGTTGTTTGTTTTCTCTCAGGACACTTGCTGCATGATACTTTCCAAGTTAGAGAAATCAGCAACATTGACTTGGGGTTATTGGGGATATTTGCTTTTCAGATCTACTTTTCTCCGTTTTGTCACCAGGGTTTTGGCGAGGATTGAAGTAAGACTCGATGTATCGTACGAAAATGTTTTGTTTCAATTCAGAGTTAGATTTTCGTATTAGCTGGAGTTTTTTCGATTTTAAAGCAAATATAACATTAAAAAGCTGGCTGTCGGAGAAACGTTAGTGAGGGCGTTCGTTTTGTCCCATTTCAGCTACTGTCCACTTGTTTTGATGTTCTATGATAGATCTTTGAATCATAGAATAAATCATATTCAAGAAAGGGCATTACGCATTGCATATAGAGACTACGAGAATGATTTTGGTTTTCTCCTGGAGCGATCTAAATCGGTGCCAATCCATGTAAGAAACATGCAGTTGCTCATGACTGAAATTTATTAAACAAAAGGCGGTCTGAATCCACCATTCATGAAG
The DNA here is from genome assembly GCA_039566865.1 of Aurelia coerulea. Taxonomy (NCBI): domain Eukaryota; kingdom Metazoa; phylum Cnidaria; class Scyphozoa; order Semaeostomeae; family Ulmaridae; genus Aurelia; species Aurelia coerulea. The sequence goes on from CM076943.1 coordinate 34,908,086, forward strand.
GCTATTTTCATGCAACGCAATATTAGGTACTGCCTAAGGCATGGCGATGACGCTCAACTGCCAAAAGTACGAACTACTTCCTTTGGAGTTGAGTCCATTACTTACCTTGGAAATAAACTGTAGCAGCATTTACCGCAAGAAATATAACAATCAAACAGCCTTCCTATTTTCAAAATACGAATTAGATACTGGAATGGTGGAAAATGCAACTGTAGGCTTTGCAAAGTATATATCCCGCAAGTTGGGTTTCTAACATGATCGATTTTAACCCTGATTTGCCTGTGATATATGTTAATAGTTTTATTGTAAATTATATATATTGTAAATAGTAGGCCTTAATTAGCTGTAATTTTGCTATTCATTTTCACTTTAGCCCACTTTAAATAGATATTTGATAATAATAATAATAATAATAATAAACGTGATAACTTTCAAAATGTTTAATTTTTATATCATCCAGCGCAATTTTTATCAAAATTAGCGCCCTCGTTGAGTTTTTTATTTATTGCAATTAATTTTTGGTATATCTGTTTTGGGAGGACGGTGCTGGAAAGGGGTTTTTTAAATATGATTTAAAAATATATTGACACTAGTAAACCTCGTTGTCATTAATAACTATTATAAATTCTCCGTTTAACTGTTTATCATGTTGTATCGATTGTTCACAAAGGAACAATAATGAAGATGCTCAAAAAGGTATTTTAAAGCCTGCCTATCAGAAAAATCACAGAAATATCGTCAAACTCCTGCAAAACTCAGTATCTTCTTAAAACTCCCATATAAAGAAACCGACCAGCGCCTATTAGTGTCGGTCCCCTGCAGCACAAGGGGCATATTTAAACAATTTGAAAAAGTAAAGGCCACGATACCAGCGTCGATTGTCGGATCCGAAGATGCTTGCGGTGACGAAAAAATGAATAAATTTAAAGGCAGAAGCACCGCAATACGACAAAAAACAACAGCAAATATGATTAATTTATTTTTTGCCAATATTTCGTCCTGCCATGCAGGACTTCTTCAGGGCTGTAATGTGACAGTTATAATAAAAATTTGAATATGTACGGCGATTTGAAAAGGAGAAATAACACGTGATTGGTTAGATATGATGGCTACGCAGAGGTTATATGGGTTAGGTTTATAACGGTTATGTAATGTATGTAGTAAAATGATGACGATGCTAATCAAAATAATAATGATAATAATAATGCTGATGGTGATAATAATAATAATGCTGATGGTGATAATAATAATAATATGATGATGATGATAATAATAATAACCGTTATAAATTGTTACCGTTATTTTACTACACATTACATAACCGTTATAAACCTAACCCATATAACCTCTGCGTAGCCATCATATCTAACCAATCACGTGTTATTTCTCCTTTTCAAATCGCTGTACATACTCAAATTTTTGTTATAACTGTCACATTACAGCCCTGAAGAAGTCCTGCATGGCAGGACGAAATATTGGCAAAAAATAAATTAATCATATTTGCTGTTGTTTTTTGTCGTATTGCGGTGTTTCTGCCTTTGAATTTATGCATATTTAAACCTTTGCACGAGTCAGATGTAGCCGTCTTTCAAGAAACAACGAACATCTGTGAACTCTGAATCGACCCACCCTCCTCCCTCAGTGGCAGTGCACGATAAGGGTACCACAACAGCGAAGTCTCCTTCGCACTCTCCATAACTTCAATGATGTGTTAAGGAGACTGAAAGTTCGGTGATAATATAGCACTCTTCACCCAAAAAGTAAGGTATGGCTCTATTCTTAATAACAAAAGAACACATTTTCATGGGATTTAACCAAACTTGGATTGCCAACATTTTGGACACTCTTGCTCATAACTACCTTCGTAGATGGTTAGAAATCCCTGCTTTGAGGCATTATCCATCATCATGTTGACAAAAAATCAGTTTGGTCTTGATATTCTTGATATTAGCACTAAATTCAAACGATGCCAAGTATGAGACAGTAGGGGAGACCGGGGTCAATTGTAACACTTTTTCGAAAATCAGCTATATGATCTAAATGATTAATTGTGCTCTTGAAGGTAGATTTTATTGCAGTTGCATCTCTTGGAAAGAAATTGACCTTCGTTTTAATAACGTGGAACCAAGTTTTGTGACGCTGTGATAGTTTTAAAATCAGTGGTCAAGTGTTACAATTGTAATGCATGGTAGGAGCAGTTGTTGCATATCTTTAAAATCATTAAGGATAATTACTGCATGACTCCGTCTGTTTCCCTGCAGAAAATTTAGCACCAGGTAGCAGATTATTCATTGTTTCAAAAAGACAAAAAGAAAAACGAGACGCTGTCTTTCTTTCTTTGTAAATTTTGATTCATCAGTTGAAAATGATTGAAGCGATTGGGAAAAAATAGTGTTTTGTTTGCAAATTTCAGCATTTAACTCTTTAAGGCCCTAGTAGCCCTTAGAACCGTTTTGCGCATGCATGATTTTCAAAATCATATTGCTCAAAAGTTATAGTTGATAACTGTACAAACCTATACATTTTCTGAATCCAAATTTAATGATGTTTCAGAAAATGGGGCCAAAAAATAAAAATGGGGTAACTGTAACAAATCTGAACCTGTTGAACAACAAGTGCCATTTTATTACCGCAGACAGGTCTAGAAAAGATTGAAGTGATATCTTTTATTCTACATTTAAATTTCATCATGGAAACCTATGAGCAAGAGTACTTGATGGTTTTGAATGGATTCAAATTTTGATATCAGAGCCCAAAACAGCATTTCAGATTTTTTTTCGAAAGACATGATTTTGGTGCAGATGTGGCATGAAATATTTTTTTCCAAAATAGATATAAAAAATCTAAACCATTCAAAACAATCAACTACAAAAGAAGGATAAATCCTGAAAATTTCATGTAATTATGTTACTCCTATCTGGAATTATCCTTTCTCAAGTCCAAAAATCTTCATTTTGAGTAATCGCATGTTTTATACAAAGACCCCAAAAAGAAGCAAATTTGCACTTCCACCACAAACAAATTACAATTTGTGAAGTAATTTTTCTGCAAATGGGTCTTTGATGGCATAAACATGACTTTAAAAGATCATACACCATATGTCTCTCCTTCAATTTCTCTAAATGCCTCTTTTATGAAGTTCCAAGATACTGATACTGCAGTACAACTCTTATACACTTCTCTTTTCTATCCTAGCCTTCCCTAACAGTTTGACTTTTTCTTTGTGTTTCTTTCAACCCTTGTGTTGGGACATCAGGACATCATCTTCTCACACATAACTTCTTTGGTAGAAATGTGTTATCTATGTGTATCAAGTTTCCACGTTGAAACACTTTCCGTAATGCCGTTGGTAAGGTAAGCCATCATTCTAACACCAATGAAACTGCTGCTCAGAATCTTGTTCTTGTGAAATTAAAGTCTCTTTCGTTCCCTCTTGTAAAATGCTGCTACAGGGCCTAAGAACTTTTGCCATAAACTCGTGGTTTGAATCCCTTCTTTTATCAACTTTATTCGCTACAAGGTCTTCTCCTGTTATTTCAAAAACCATCCTTGATTAACTGTTCATTTCCAATGCAGGGAAACTGCTGCTTCAATTCACTTTCTCTTGGTCCAAGAACTCTTGCTCAAAACAAACCAAAGCAAGCCAAGGAAGCCAAAGTAAAGTTTCCTGTGATCCTGTCTTGTCTCTCTGTAGCATCCGCAACAACAGTGAAGATCAAAACCGCTGACCAATGTGTCATTGGAATGAAATTGTGGGAAAAATTTGAACTTCTATTTTGACCGGGTAGTCACAGAGAAGCGCAGGGAAGATCACCCTGAGAAATTGTATAGGCCTGTATAGCGGAAATAGATGAAGGGATTTATTGCTCTGACCAGTCGATCTTAAAATGATTATATCTCTGAAAATATGGCAGGTAAAGCAAAACGAATTATTTCATTGAAAAGCTGACGAAATATCCTTTCATATATATTTTTTCCGATTTTTCGACCATTTTTTTATTTTTAAGGGCTACTAGGGCCTCCCTAATCCTACCGGGCTTTTTTTGATCTAACATAGCTGGAGGGTGGGGGGGGGGGGGGTGCTTTCCACCCCCCTCTATAGATAGCCGTAGACTAATGGGAAATCATTGAAGCTTGGCAAGGGCGTAGTCCTAACTATTCTTAGCCGATTGATAGTTTTGGGCGTGGCCACCTCATTAGGTGACGTCACTATGACGTCATAATGCTGGAAAATGTCAAAATATATGGTTTTCCGGCTTATTCGTTCTAAAAACGGAATAAAGGTAATCTGAATGACGTTTTCCATTCTTATTTGGCGTATTATTCATTTCCAATTCAAATATGATGCATATAGGTGTTCTTAGACTGTTATTTTGGAAGAAATTGACAAAAATTGATGACGTCATAACTAAAAACTGTGTTTTTCTGCCAAAAATTGATAATAATTGGCTCCAAATGCTTTTAAAGTATTGCATAACGCAATTCTATGCATTTTTAACAAAATCTGTTGGAAAAAACTTCAAAATTTGCCAAAATGACCCAAAATGGCGGCCCGAGTGACGTCATCATTTAAGAATGCTGACGTCAGCAAATGCCATTGTCATTGACAACAATAGAAAGCTAATTGTTTGCTGATTCTTTTAAAGTACAATAGTCAACATTTGGAACTAATTCTGGGAGTAAAAATATCAAAATCATTAATTTTTCCAATACCTTGCTCCAAATATGGTATTGTCACCTGTCACGTGACACCTATTATTCAAAAATTTAATTGTCAAAATGTAGCTAATAGATAATTAGTAATTGTCAGAGAGTTTGAGGCTCATAACTTTTGTCGTTAAAGAATGTTCTGCAAAAAACCGACGGGGGGGGGTGGATAACACCCCCCTGGTAGGATTAGGGTTAATACAACATGGATGCACATTGCTCGACCAGCTTGGAAATTGAGTCAAAATAAAGCCATCGGCCAGTCTCCACCGGGGCAATTGTAACAGCGTGGTACAATTGCCCCTGTCCTGGTCAGCTACCGTTATTTCCCATTTTCACATCTCATAAGCTGTGAAGCTTAAAAGTTTTAACGTAGTTTTGATCTTAAATAGATGTCCTGTCTGTGATGTGAAAATGAAATATTTAACTCAAGAGCAAAATCTTTCAGACACAAATTTACAATGGAAGCACGTTTTTACTTTAATGCTCAAAAACATTTTTTCCCCCGAAAATTTTGTAAACTTGGCTAAACATTGCTGAATCTCAAGTCGTATATAAAGGGGTAGAATGAGCATAGTGTTAGAATTGTCCCCGGTCTCTCCTACTTAAAAGATTCTTGCAATCAGGACATAAATCACTTAGCGGAAGTTTCCAGTGATAAGAGCAAGCACTATGACACTTTTGATAGTACAAAGAACGTCATTAAATCCATCAGAAATGACATAACCAACAAGATAAAAGAAAGTCTAACAACGAAAGTACTTGTGGTTCGTTATGTTTGGGACTCCATTTTAGCAAGTATAAAAACCGCTTGGACCTCAGTACAAAAGAGCTTCCCGAAAAGCATTTATAATTTTATAATCAGATACTTGAACAATACACTGCCAAATATGAGTAATATGTTTACATGGGATCACGAGAATAAGGCATGCCCGCTGTGCCACCACAACCAAACTCTGGGCCACGTGGTCGCAGGGTGCAAGAGTTCTCTTGACCAAGGAAGATACACATGGCTACATGACTCCGTCCTCAGTATCATCGCGAATACATTGTCTAGATTCTGCAAGAATATAAATGCGGATCCACAAGCCTTTGCATTCCAGTGCGTCGTAGCAGGAGCCCCGGTGGGGGGGGGGTACATGACTTGAGGATGGACGGGGGTCCGCCGCCCGGTTTTCAGAAAGCTACCCTCTAATTACCCAAACTTGCTTTTGATACCCACTTTTATGATGAATTTTGGGGGAAAATTGCCAATTTTAACCATTTTTTGCGAATCTCAGCGATCCCCCACCCTTGTTTATGGAAAATCTGCCGAAAAAGGACCCTTGTTTAGAGAATTTTGGGCCCAAAAGCCCACCCATACGGGCGGCACATACCCGTACCCTAAATATGTTATGAATCCCCCCCCCCCCCCGGGAGCAGGAGATCACGAAAGACCCAAGGTCGTTCTTGTTCTGCAGATAGTCATCAACATCCCAGAACTTACCATCGGTTTTGAAACAAATATGGGGGGGGGGGGGGGGGAACAGTAAAAGAAAATGCGACAAACACAAATCGTTAAAGTCAAATTATTGCCGAAGTATGATGACATTCGTTATTTCAATGTGTCCATGGGTGCTTACAGATTTATAAAGAAAGACAGCAGAAACTTGTTTGAACTTTTACGACCTTTAAACGTACCAGAGAATGAAACTCTGTTCCTTACCAAAGCAAATAAAAAATGTCCAATAAGATCATTCTAGTACATATTTTGTCGTAGAAATTAAGAATGGACATCCCCCGATACTTTAAATCTTTTACTGGTAGCATTTACGGACGTTATTATAGATCTTACTAATTGAACTGTGTGAGTATGCAACCAATGTCCAATATGGGGAATTGGCTGGATAGACTTAAGTTCTAGCTTTTCTTGTATTTTAAATTTTTATGAATGAAAGTTTCATTATTATTATGCACTGTTGGATAGTGGCAAACTACTTCCTTCGTTGGCTTCAGAAAAGTTGTGGGAATCCGACCGATCTTTCACTTCGTAATTTCAACTGCCTAGTTCAGTTCATTACCTCCACATGTTGACCATTTTTTTTATAAGTGTCAGCTTTTATTCTTTATCTAATGAATTGTATAATGATTGCAAATAGTACAGAATGCTACACTGCAATTTCTATTTCAGGTGTGTCATCAGAGAGACTTGACTACGAACAAACGACCCAAAGGGTGTACAAGACAAATGGGACAACAGTTCTTGTAAGGTTCACTTTTTTAAGATTATTATTTTGGGTAGAAGGTGAGAGTCTTATCTCAGGAACAAGATTGCTCCATTCAGAGAGGCAATGTTGGTAGAAACTAGGTAGATTGGTACTTTTAACACTTGCTTTTTTCTATAAGAAACTGCTGACTTAACTATTAGATTGCCAAAAAATCAAGAAACTCCAGTACTGGAAAAAGATAACTTAAAAAACAACAGGGTGTCCCAAAAACGTGTGCGCCGTTGAATGGCTACTGTGGAGGAGCCATAAATTCAAATTTCCCGTTTTTCTGATTTGTGAATGGAAGAGATTTCAACTTAGAGTTTGGCATCGACTTTGAAGACAAGTGGTTGCTGATTTATTGAGAAATAAAGTCAAAATCACTTGTTGCTTCTAAACCAGAGTATTTGATCTCCGTACTTAAAGACCCCATGAATGACCAGCATCCTTTGCGAGCCTTTGTTTTTGTTAACAACAGTTAATAGACTTATAGCAATGAGCCCCACTTTTCATCATCTAAGCGAGACTCACACAAAACTGTCAATATTGATAGCTACGATAATGTAATAAGTCACATTTTCAAACGACTGCCAAACGGTTATTGAATACGGTTATTCAATAAGCATCTTTTAACGTCCTGAACCTTTAATACAACCACAACGCAGCTGTTGTACTTGAGGTCCAGGACGTTAGAAGATGCTTGCAGGGTTTTCCATACCATGCAGGAAGGCCAAATCGCATGGCAGAATTGACGAAGAATTTCCTCTAGATCCTGACACAGCTCCAAGTAGACATCGAAGGAATAACTATGGGGCTTTGATTCTTGGTTCTTTTCGACAAAGAAGACCAACAGAGCAGCTTTAGTCAGTAAATTTTGGCCCTCAGCACAGTCTCACTTTCCTCTGCAGCGCGACCAAAAAGATGATGACGAGGAACAGTTCCTTCTATATTTATTCGCCATTTAATTTCTAGGTTTCAAATGCTCTACCTTGTTGAGTTGAAAGCTAATTTAGTTTCCGATGCCTGTTTGTCTGCAAATAAGCAAAATTTCGTCTCATTTTCACGGGTTTCCTCTTTCCTATTGTGGCCTAAACTCATTTCGTCCAATTTGCGTAACCCTGACTATCCAGAACGAAAATACATGCTTAAGTTAACTCTGCTTTCCGCTCTAGTGCACAGCGAGATGCCGTTTCGCAAAGCCACTCTCCTCAGAAAGCAGTTAATTTCTCCAATATTATTCGGTCAATCGAAAAGCGGTAAAAAGGATGTTGTTCTGTATAATCTGGGCAATCGAATGATGTATAAATCGCAATGTTTCCGTCAACCCTGGCATCGCAAATCCTTGCTCAAATCTTTTTGCTGATTTCAGAAAAGTGGATTTACCTCCAAAACTACTCGAAAAAGTTTCGATTTTTTTTCGCTCCATCTTTAGCTAAGTAGTTGATCTACAACTTTGCCAAGTCTGATTGAAAAAGCTAGGCTAGATTTCCTGCAATCGAATTTTACATTTCTGTTTACTTTTCGACATCGAAGGGGAAAAGCGTTGTTCAACAGTTTAGCCCATTCAGAACGATTTGAACGCCCGTAGAATGTTTTTGCAAAAAAATTAGTTCTTGATCTAAGATCTATGCTCATGTGAATGCTTACGAATGTCTCGAAAGACACCCAAAGCATGGTTTCGTGAAGTTGCAGGTAAAAATCAGTAGTTTTTAATCAATAGATGCAAATGATACTTTTACAAGCGCACTAAGGATGTCTTTTGAGACTTGCGGATGGTTCCCAAAAGATGACGTTCATTTGTTTGCCAATGGAAAAACTTCTGAAAGTTATTTCAAGCCTGAGCTTTTGCAAGCGTGCTTCATAGCATGGCAATCTGTTGACCAAGGTTTCTCCATTTTGCTGTCAAAAAGTAAACAGAAATACGAAATTCAATTGCAGGAAATCTAGCCTAGCTTTTTCAATCAGACTTGGCAAAGTTGTAGATCAACTACTTAGCTAAAGATGGAGCGAAAAAAAATCGAAACTTTTTCGAGTAGTTTTGGAGGTAAATCCACTTTTTTGAAATCAGCAAAAATTTGAGCAAGGATTTGCGAAGCCAGGGTTAACGGAAAGATTGCGATTTATAAATCTTTCGATTGCCCAGATTATACAGAACAACATCCTCTTTACTGCTTTTCGATAGGCCGAATAATATTGGAGAAATTAACTGCTTTCTGAGGAGAGTGGTTTTGCGAAACGTTATTTTGCTGTGCACTAGAGCGGAAAGCAGAGTTACCTTAAATCAATGGCACCTACCTTGTAGGAAGTATGTTTATTCCCAATACTGTAGAGTAATTGGTGTCCTGTGACCCAGTACAGAGAGTGTCCTAGAACCGTACCGTGACCCAGCAGTACACAGCGTCAGTCCTCTCAAGGTCAAGATGAGGTATGAATAACTTTGTGGTTTCAAATTCCGGTGTTTATGTAACACGAGATCAACTGTTATACGATCTGGCCACAGGGAATCAGACAGCTTGATTTTTGATTGGTCAACACTAACAGGCGCTAGAATTTAAAATCCCTGTAACTAGAAATACTTTCTTAAAGTATTTCTTATGATATACAAAGATTAACAGGACCGGGTCATAGGACACCAATTACTACGCGTACAGTACCGGGAATAAACACATTTCCTACAAGGTAGGCGCCCTTGCTTAAATGCATTGTTTATGGACTAAAGAAGCCACCGATATAATTTTCTGTCCAATCCCGTTATTGTAATTGAAAATTAAAACGGATTACGAACGTTGCTATTTTCTGAATACATAAATTAATGAAAATTATGGGGAAGAGCATTCGAAGGCCGTAAAAAGGATGTTGGTCAGTCATGGTTCTTACCGTATACTTTAAAGGGAATAGAAGCATATAAAAGTGGCTCCGAGCCACAAGACCTAAACTGTCAATCAAATTTAACCAATCACAACAAACTATCTACCATTGCACGTGATCATTTTCACTACAACCTGCAGGAGGCACGTAACGAGCGATCAGTAATGGCGGGGAAGAGTTGCTTCGTTGTTTCTCTATCCGCTAAGGGACAAAAACGGACAAGAAATGGAAAGAAATATTGCCTGTTCATTGACCACCTTGATGAAGCAGAGCCAGTGGCGTAACGGAGACACTTAGGACCCGTAGGAATTTAGTAAGATGGGGCCCTTATGTAAGAACCGTGAAGCAAAGTGAGCTCTACGGGGGGAGAGGGTGCGGGGTGGTTTGAAAAATTTTATACAAAGGAAAAACCAACATATTTAGTACATCTATATGCATTGCGTTTCAAATAGTTAAGTAGTTTATATGACAATATTCAAAGGCTTGGAGTCGGACGGTACTGCTGTGCTGTTTGTTGAAGATTACTTTGAAAACACAAAATATTACGAAAGAATATCCTCGATGGCAGGTTATTTCGCTTAAAAACTAAGTTTAAAGTTTCTGCGGATAATATTAGTGCAATAGGTGCAGTAAATTTAGTGCATTCTAAGTGCTCTCAACATATGCAAAAACTATCCATGTAAATAAACACAATATTTTTTAAACAGAATCTTAGTAAGCATAATGCAAAGTCACGGTATGTTATTAGGAGCTCTTGTTCACAAGCGATGATATTTCAGAAATAATATTTTGAGACAAATTATAGCGAATAAACAAAAACGCGAGAATGACTCCAGTGTTGTGTTAGCAAAACTGGTTAGTAAGGGTTTTTGGGATGGCCTTAGGCTAAGAAGCACACAATACGAAAACTTTGTTGGGGGCCCTTTTTGGTCGGGGGCCCCTAGTTCTTGAACTAAGGTGTCCTAAACTGCGTTACGCCACTGAGCAGAGCTTGCAGCTGCAGAGTTTGATGTCCTGAAGAAATCGAAGCGCTTTGAGTCCATTTACGATACGAACGATGGAATGAATTGCTGAAATGGATGTGTACAGGATAAACAAGCACATCTCATTGGGCCTGAACGTATCTTCAGACAAGGGAGTCTTCACTAAACCTAGCCTAACGGAATCTATGGACAAAGGGCTAGTGTTGTGGAAGAAATACTGATAAATAGTGAGCGTAGGGCCGGGTGTCCTAAAAAAATTTATACAGATTTGGTTGACTCTAGCGATGTGAATTTGGCTTTAATCAATGGCTAATTACTCTCAAATGTTCCTCGATAGTTACCTTGAACATAGATACCTCGTTTTTTGGTATTGGTGCTTTGAAAGCGGAAATATCAGTCTTGAAAGATCAAATTTACGTGCACTTGCAAACCAGAGCTTTGGCCTTTTGGCCTAAGCAAATTCCTGAAGCACATCGAAAATAAGAACTGAAATTACTGAAAAGTTAAAGGCATTGAATTATGGTAAATAGACCTACTTTGCCTTGTTTTATGTGACCCATGTGATATAGATCAATTATCACTCTTAACAAACTATAAGGACCTGCTATTGCACAATGCGTCTCATGTGATCAGTGTGATCAGTTTCATTTCACATGCACGTCAGCCAATCAGATGCGCTGTTGACAACCACGAGTCAGCGAATTCTGACAGATAGGGTATACTTTGCCGTCTTATGCTTATTTAATTCCTTTAAGAAACTTCTCAATGGGTGACTGGGGGTGACTTCTGGAAAACAGAACAACACAAGATCTAATATTGTTCAAATTTTATGCAGGCTATCGGTGATTTATACGCTGTGCCTTAAGAAATTGCTTAGGCCAAAAGGCTAAAGCTCTGGTTTGCAGGAGGAGGCACATTTGAGCTCAACCTCGTTCCCAGGGTGTTCTGACGTCATACGCTGGTCACGAAGCCGAAAGAACACCCTGGTACACTTGGCATCAATCTTGCCAAAATAAGGCAAGATTCGCCCCATTATGCATTTGCAGTTTGCTACGCAACGATAATCGACGAAAAATGGTCGTTGCTCTAGCGCTAATTCTGAAGTATATAAATTGAGAAATTAAAAACAAACACTTTGAGGACCCTATTTTAGCCCTTTTTAAAGTATTTAATCATTAATCCGGGGTTAGCAAGTGCATTTAGTAGGAAAACGAGCAGGATCCATTTGTGTGGAAAAAGGGCCTAAGTTGAAATTTTCGAGAATTTCCCCCACAGCTTTGAAAATAGAATGGCTCGTTATTCGGCGAATTTTAGAGATAAATTGGAGATTAAAAGTGGTTTAGTGAAAGAATACAGTTTTCCGTCGATTTTGACATGCCGCGGCCGTTTACTCCTCGCAAAACGGAGTTACGGTGTAAAATGGGGTAGGTCGAAATTATTCCCCATTTTTTGGGGGCGCGCGCTCCGCTTCTGGGGGCAATATTGAACCCCAAACTACGTTATTAGACTTGCAGACGAATGGTCTCTTGAAAACTTTTTTCTGTTTTGAAATCGTGCTTGTAACCATGGAGCATCGACTCCAAACGTAACCTCGGGTCGAAAAATCGCAACATCCATTTTTCAACCCCCTGTTATGACGTCATAATGACCCCAACATTTCCTGAAACTCCGAAATTCGGATGCGCCGTGGTCCATTACCCCTCTTAAACTCCTCACTTGCCCCATACACCCCATTGATTTTGTGAAATTACCGATTCAATAAGGCCATTTTTGAATGGGAGCCAGTTATAATCCGATTTTGCTATCGTTTTCGAATAGCCAATCAAATTGTCGAACGGCCGCTTATATCCCAGAGTAGAGGTAGAGCAACGAACTCACTCTGGGGACGAGATTGATTTGAGCTTTCAAGATTAACATGTCTGCTCTCAAAGTACCAAAATCAACAAAAGAGGTATCTATGTTGTTCAGGTAAACTATCGAGGAACATTTTTAGAGTGATTAGACGTTGATTGAAGCTAAATTCACAACGCTGGAGTCAGCTAAATCCGTATACATTTTTTTGGGACACCCGGTACACTTGATAAATTTAGACTGTACAGTTTTGTAATTAGGTTATTTTTTTGCACATGTAAAATTTTGCACAATGTAAAACGTTAACATGTTACTGATTGATTACCGTGTTTAAATAATTAAAAATGAACGAAAAAATGAATGAAAATGGAGCAATCCTAGCAGTTTGCAGTTTTCCGTTGAACAGGGAAAATTCCAGCCGACAATGGCAAATTAAAGAGCTGATTCAATGGTTCGGCTGGAATGCCCCTCACGTTATCAAGTGACATGTGTGTGTGTGTGTGTGTGTGTGTGTGTGTGTGTGTGTGTGTGTGTAGCATTATTTTAATTCGATTATATACACGTAGCTAACAATATATACACTATTTAATAATATATACAAGTTAACTAATCTAAATCGAATTTACATAACTAATAATAAAATAAAAACAAACTTTTTTTTTCTTACGTTTATAACTAAAACTCTAAACTGGTTGGCACTTGCAGGCACTACATTTGCAATTCGGACCATCCCATTGTTTTATTAAAGCCTTAAAACTTTTGAAATTTTCTGCTGATTTTATTTCGTTTGGCAAGCCATTCCAAATCTGTGGCCCGATAGACTTGAGACTTTTAGACCCAAATGTTGTTTGATTAGGTCTGAAATGGGCTAAATTATTTGGATTTCTTAACGAATAATTTGAAGAGCGTAATTCAAAAATTCTCTGCATAAATGGTGGATTCAAATGATTCAGAGTTTTGAATATTTCAATGCAAAGGAGTCTTTGGCGCGCAACCTGCATCGTGCATTTACTAGATTTTGAAAGCAAATCATTATATGAACTTGTATGATCGTTATAGAGAAACCTTAGGGCACGTTCTTGTAACTTTTCAATTTTCTGTAATGACTTGGAAGATGAGAAATACCACACCAAGGGGCAATAATCGAAATTTGAACATACAAAACTCTGAACTAGGATCTTTTTCTCTTTAAAGCCAATAAACATCTTTAACCTTTTAAGAACATTCAATTGTGATGCAGCTTTTTTGCAAAGATTAGAAATATGCGGGTCGAAATCAAGTTTATAATCCAAAGTGACTCCCAAAAGTTTGACAGTCTCCTCAGATTTGATCACATTACCGTTAATGTTAATTTGCTCTCCACTAGTGTTTGTTTGATTTTTTCTGAGCAATAAAGCATGGAATTTTTCAGGATTGGCAATCATTTCATTTTGCTCTAGCCAGGATAAAGCAATTCCTGTTTCCTTTTCCAAAATATTTACAAGATCAGGCATGCTTTTCGAAAAATAAGTAAGCGTATTGTCGTCAGCATAATTGTAGAGAGTTGCCTGTTTTATGAACAGAAATAAATCATTTATATAAAAATTAAAAAGGATTGGGCCCAGGACAGATCCTTGGGGTACACCAGATATCACCTCTTGAAAAGAACTGTACGTATTATTTATCCGTGCACTTTGTTTCCGTCGTTTGAGATAAGAGTAGGTGAGAACAAGCGCGTCTTCTTCGAATCCATATGCATGTAATTTTGCAATAAGCAAATCATGTGGAATGCAGTCAAAGGCTTTTGAAAGATCCATTAGGATAGCACCTACAAGATAGTCGTTGTCGAGGTTAGACCTCCAATCTTCTATCAGACGTATTAAGACATGTTGGGTGCCGTATGCTCGTCTATAGGCCGCAATGAAAACAGAAAGCGTGTTGTCTAGATGTTGAATCAATTGTTGCTTTAGGACTTTTTCGAATATCTTTGAAAAGGTATTAAGAACACTAACTGGGCGGAAATTCCTTTCTACTGTGCGATTTGGCTCACCCTTATCTAAAGGACAGACCGCCGCCTTTTTTGCATCATCTGGGAAACAAGAGTTGCGAATGCTATGGTTTATTGCCATGGTTAGTGCGACTGTGAGTTCGTTAGAAGCAAGAGATACAAGCTTCGGGGGTATTTGATCCTCACCAGTAGATTTTCTCCCATCTAGGGATTTTATAATTTCTTAACCTCTTGGTTGCTTATTTCATGAAAAGTGAAGGTGTTTAACGATTGTTCTGGGTTTTGAATGATAGCTAGGACGCTGTGGTGGTTCTTATATTTGTCGAGAATTAATCGAACAATTTGGCGGTCATCAATGATTCCTGTATCTTTAGCAAGGCTACTAGGCTTCTTGCCGCTAGATTTCTCTACTATATTTACATAATGATCATTGAAAATCTCTGTCAATTCCCGGTCATCTGTTATAACGGTATCATCTTTCACAAGAGAAATATCGCTACTCATAAGTCCCCCTTTATTTGAAAGAAAGGGTTTAACAAGATCCCAAAATTCTTTATTAGACAGTGTACCATTACTTGTTGCCTCTTTAAAATGGTTTTTCATAGCTTTCTTTCTTAGAGAAACACATTTATTACGCTGCTTTTTGAACTTATTTCTATTTTCTGTGGTAGGGTTTTTATTAAGTCTTTTTTTGAGCCTTGATCTAGTATATATTGCCTTTTGTAATTGTTGATTCATGAAAGGGGCAGTATTTCCTCTCTGAACCTTAGTTTTCAAAGGAGCATGTTTATCTACAAGTTTTCGGAAAGCTGATGAGAGATTTCTATAGGACAAATTCACATCGTTAACATCAGCTTTAAAGTTCGTATTTTTTACATCTTGCAAAAATTTTTCAGAGTCAAATTTCTTGTAGCTGCGGTATTTAACAATCTTTGGTTTCAGGCGAGGTATATGTATTTTCATCAAAGTTAAGACAAGACCATGAAAGTCACTGAGACCAGTTTCAAAAACAGAGGTACTTTGAAAACATCTGGGTTTATTCGTTAGCATAACGTCAATTGACGAACTATGATCTCTTGTGAAACATGTTTTATCCTTCACCAAATTTGACAATCCAAAAACATCACAGAAGGAAATAAACTTTATATATCCAGGGTGCTGCATATCATGAGTGTCAATGTTTATATCACCCATAATCAATACGTTGTCGTATTTGTCCAAAGCAGAGTTCAAGGAAAGAGATAGCTCTCTAAAAAATAGCTCTAGGTTGGCAGCATCTGGAGGTCGATAGATGCTAAATATAATCCACTTCTTTTTACAAACTGTCAGTTCAGAGCATATGATTTCGAGAGAAGGGCTTTCAAAAGTAGGGACTCTGTTGCAAATAACCCCTTTCCTAACAAATTGCATGATCCCCCCACCAAATTCATTCCTATCACGTCGAATTGGTTTTTGATAGTTGTTTATTAGAAAAGTCTCTGTTTTGAAATCTGAGTTTAGTTTTGTTTCCTCTATGACCAAAATATCAGGCAAGCACCTTTCCATGATCAATCTCAGATCAACTATTTTGTTTCGAAGACTATTTATGTTTAAAAATCCAATGAAAGGGTTATTTGAATTTTTTGTTCTCAGCTCGAAAATTTCCCTAATGTCAAAAGTCTCATTTTCGATACTTGCCAAAGACGAAGAGCTAACAGATTTAATGGAAGTCTCTAAAATTGGAGTTTCCGCAACCGAACTGCCTAATGAACCAAGAGTGTTAGGACACGGATATTTTAATTGCGTATTTATTTACCTTGTTTTGATCTTCGTCTTGTTTTCTTGTCTTGTTTCTTCTCTGTTCTGTTTCCTCTTGCTGATGTAAATGCCTCGTGTGATTTGAATATATCTTCCTTGTATTCCTGTGTCTTAGCGCGCCTTCGTAGAAGAAAGATTTTTAAACCACAATGCCATATTAGATACTAATATTTGGTATTTAACATGGCATTGTGGTTTAAAAATCTTTCTTCTACGAAGGCGCGCTAAGACACAGGAATACAAGGAAGATATATTCAAATAACACGAGGCATTTACATCATCAAGAGGAAACAGAACAGAGAAGAAACAAGACAAGAAAACAAGACGAAGATCAAAACAAGGTAAATAAATACGCAATTAAAATTTCCGTGTCCTAACACCCTTGAATGAACCAGTTAACGCATTACTCGAGTAGTCTAGTGATGGTCATTCATAATTTAAATACGATAAAAAATTTTCTGTCATAATGTTTGTCCCTTGAAAGTTCAAATGAAGGCCCCAATTATCTAAATGTTTACTAAGAATGTTGTTATGCATAACGAAATCTACTGGTAGCTCACCTAAATACCTCTCAAGTAAAATGTTCACCTTTGTTCTCTTTTCATCCAGTTCTTGTGAATCCGTTCTCATGATTAAACTGGATACAGCAACATGCTGCGTGCGCTTCTTTGCCTCCATTGCCAAATCCACGATCATATTTGCGACACTTTCAGGACTTTCGTTGCGCAAGTTATTTGTTCCACAATGTATAATGACCCCATCTGGGTTTGACATGATTTCAGGCTCCAAATAAAATTTCATCTTCTCAACTGTTGCTCCTGGGAAGGATTTTACAAGGACATGGTAATCTCTGGCTTCTTCGTTGATTTCTTTCCTTTTAATCTTTTTGGTCATCGAGTCTCCCACAATGATGAACTTGGGCTTTTGTATTCTGGCGGAGTATTTATCACGTTGAAAGTGTTGAATATTTCTGTTATGACCAGCTCGATTGCTTGTATTGGTTTCCATTCGTTTGTTATCAAATTCTGGGGCAGAGGGCATTGAATCCCCAATGACTGTGACAGTTGGCTTGTTGTATGTTCTTTGTTCAGGCAACTCACTCCTCAGTTTTGTTTGATCTCCTATTACCGATCTGAAACCATTGTGTTGGCTCTTAGGAACATTGCACTGTTGTTTTCCACTTTTGTTCGTTTGTCCACTGGTCGTATTTTGGGGCGCATTTTTGAATGTTTTCCTCGTTGCTTCTGCATAAGTGTGCTCTCCCGGGACAACGTTTCTCTTTCGTTCTTCCAAAATATTGTCTCCTGTGCATTCAAAAACACTAAATTGATTTCTTGTTTCTAAAGGTCTACTGGTTGTTGTTGTGAAATTGGATTTTCGAGCAGTTTCCTTGGGAAATTCCCATCCATAGTGTGGTTCGATGACGTCATGCTGTCTGCTTCTGTAAACTTCTGGACGCCACACATCTCGACTGTTTTGGTCTTGAAAACGAAAATCGGACACTGGATGTGGCGCCCCCTCCCTGGATTCCAAATAGGAATCGAAAATTTGTCTGTTCGTCATCTTTCTCTGAGGAAGTTTCGTCTTATCAAACATCACTTTCTCATTCTTTATAATTTCTTCACTATTAAGTCTGATATTTTCCTGCTTTAAATTTTTTTTTTTTTTTTTTATTTTTCTCTATAAGATTTTTATTTTCCTCCTCCAATTTTTCAACTTTAGCCAACAGCTTGGATATTTCTATCTTCAAACCTGTCTCTTCACTTTTAGAATTTTTTATTTCGTTTTTTCCCATTTCTTGTAATATTTGAGTGATCTGACCCTCAACTTTCTCTAATCGTTCTATTACTTCCGAAGAATATTTTTGTTGATCGTTTTCATTATTTTTAAAAGATACTGGCATTTGAGAGATACTTTTAGTGTCAGATAAACTATCCAAAGAACTGTCACATATACTTTCAGAACATGCAGAACTTTCAATATCAGTGATTTCACTCTCATGCCTTGATGCTTCGGCGAGCAAATCATTTCGATATTCTGATATTTTATCATCACTATCATTTCGACCAATTGAAGCAGAAGGATCTTCACCTGTTATCCGCAGGGATTCTTTACCACGATTCTTCAAGTCGAAAATCTTTCCAGAAGCCAGCATGTACTGTATTTGTGTTGCTATCGTACTTCGAGTTAGGCCCTTTGTTTTTTGCAACGCTTTGCAAATTGATTCTGTGAATGGGCGTTGTCTTGCTTTTAAAATCTTCCTTATTTCAGTAAAAACCATTTCCTCGATATCCTCCATTTCATACATGACTCCTGTCTCTGACATTACTTCGTCCAGAACAGGGAAACAATTTTCCTTGCACTGAGCTGTGTCGACCACCGTCGCCATCGCCATCTCTGAGCGAACAGGAATGTCATCAGGAATGTCATGGTGTACCGCGCCCTTGTCGAAAGCCATCTGCGATATGCAAATGTTATTTGGGGGAGTCTTCCAGAATCGAAATTGAATGCCCTCTAACGTCTGCAGGATAGAGCCCGTTCTATTATTGATAAGGCCAGACTAAAAGACAAGTGGTATCATAACTAGTTGACCGTTGAGCAACTAATGAAATTCGATCGATCAGTTATGACACAAAATAATGAACAGGCAATGTCCCGAAAGCCTTTGGGGCAAATATCATCGAAGGACGCAGCACTCCAACTACAGAACAAGGAATTGCAGGGACCTACAAATCCCAAGAAATAATCTTGAATATGTCAAGAAAGGCTTCCGCTATTTAGCTCTAAAAGCTTGGAACGATTATTCCCATCAATATTAGAGAGCTCTCTACACTTAATAGATTCAAAAAGCAATTAAAAAGTCTTTTTAAGAGCTGAAATCGAACGAAAACACGACTCCCTGGAAGAGCAGCTGCTATGTAGATAGGAAACTGTATATAACTTTAGCTTAACTGTGTATATAATGTATTAATGTAACTAGGGTATTTATTCTTTTATTTAGTCTGTAAGCTGAAGGGATTGTGTGTTTAAATGATTTAAAATGAAAATGAAAATGAAAAGGTGCTGGTCACGTTTTCTTCGGCTGAGCGTCTGGGCTGCTAGATGCTGCATTAATTTTGTTTTTCCTAATAACTAGCCTTATAAGTGGCATGAAACGAAGTTTGCCATCCCATTTAGTGAATTTCATATCAAGAGTGCCAAAGTATGCCACAGCCAAGTCATTTTTCATTTTCATTTCATAACATGTATACTCGTTATCACTAAATGTAGCGAAAACACAGAGCATGCTAATTGGTAGCCGAAATAGACTGAAAAGGATCAGTCAGTCTGAAAACCCGGAGCCTGCCTTAAAAATAGGTTCAATACGAATTATGGGGCAGAAGAGTTTTCCGTGCTTACCATAACAGAAAGCAGATTCACCCTAAATTTAGTAACATCTGCAGTAACAAAGCACTTATGGCGAATTCTTGTGAGTTTGGTCCAAAGTGATATTCTCTAGGGGACTTGGTAAGAGTTCCCAAGTTTATGAAAATAGCATTTGGCTAGATTTTAAAATCCAGACATGAAGTCCCTCCTTTTCAGGATGTAAAACAATGTATTTCAACGGCAATTGATTCAATACGAATTATGGGGCAGAAGAGTTTTCCGTGCTTACCATAACAGAAAGCAGATTCACCCTAAATTTAGTAACATCTGCAGTAACAAAGCACTTATGGCGAATTCTTGTGAGTTTGGTCCAAAGTGATATTCTCTAGGGGACTTGGTAAGAGTTCCCAAGTTTATGAAAATAGCATTTGGCTAGATTTTAAAATCCAGACATGAAGTCCCTCCTTTTCAGGATGTAAAACAATGTATTTCAACGGCATCCAATAGTCATAGTATAGGTTAGTGCAACATAACAATGATAATTGAAATAGTGGAGGTTGGGGTACAACACCCCCCGTGTAATTTGTGTCAAAATGCCATAAAAGGGTATTTTGGCCGAGAGATGATATCTCATAGATTTTGGCCCTTGGATTGGTTCACTTCATATCAATTTTGTGCTTTTTTACAGCATAGAGTCGACTATTATGTTGATGTTTTGAGAAAATTAGGCCCATTTCAGACATTACACCCTGGCCAAAAACGCTCAAATTTTTGAGAGGATTCCCCAAGCCCATTTTGTTCAGCACATTTTTCTGATATAGAAAACACCTTCAAAACAAGGTCTGCTGAAATTGGTCGTGGATTCCTAGTATTTTCCTCTACTACTTAGGTGCTAATGGCGTGTCGGTTTTGTTTTGTTCGTCTGCTATAAAAGTGGCCTGTTTTTATTGGTAATTTGTTCTTCGCACGAACCAAACTGACGAGAGTGCGACGAAACTAGTATTTGGTGATTTCACGTTTATCTTTTCAGCAGTTACTGGTGAGTTATTAACTTATTTCTTTCCTTTCAGGTTTTAAGGTTAATTCGGTTTTGTCTTGCAGAATTTAACAGTTTTTCTCTTGTTACAGGCTTATTTTGGTTTTGTTCCTTTTACAGGAGTTAATAGTCTTCTTTCTACTGATTTCGGTAATTTGGTCGCGTTTATGGGTTAAATATGATGAGTCCGTTACTTAAGGCTCTTTTTAGTAAAGTTATTTATAGTTGCGGAAATTAGAGAAGTTGCGGAAATTTTGTTTTCAAGTGGGAGGTACACGTCGAGAAATTGGTCAAATTTTCTAATTCAAGCTTTGAATTTCCAATAAATCCATTGTTTTGCTAACTTTCCAGACCTTTTTCGTGAGAACTGAGGGCAGTTGCCCCCTCAAACCCCTCAATTTCCGCCCCTAAGTACCTCTCCTGTTATCAAACTTATTAAAATCCACCAATCGATCAAGAATTGCGCTTCCAAGCTTCCTTTATTTAGATTTGAGATTTGAAGAAAGCAATATTAACCTTTCAGAGAAGACAAATCAACTAAAAAAAAGATGGCTGAAAGTTGTGCAAGTTTCTTTTTACCACGATAAAGCAAGTTTCTTTCACCCAATTTTTCAATACATTTTCAATAGATACATTTTCAATACAATTTTTCTAATGTTCTAAAAACTTCCCTCACCTCAACTTATGTACAGCCGCTCTTGTTCTCAGTATATGGTTTCGTCTTAGAATAGTTGAAAAACTTCAATTTTGGTCACGTTGGTTCTTGAGTCATTGGTAAGCGAATTATTTAGATTCAAAATATGTACTTGTGCAATGCATAATCACTGAAAGTCTTATTGCTGCATCTTATTCGTAGTGATTCTATCGATATTTCAACAAAGATCAATATTCTTCGACCAGATGAATTCAGCATCCATTTCAACTTTCGTGAGAGTAAAAGAACACTTGCCTCGAACAACCAATTTTGCATCAAGGGATTAGAAATGGCAGATTTGCATGAAGTGGGAAGATTTTGCATGCTCTGGAAACCAGTAATGATTTCATCCTCATCTGCAATAGCACTATAACGATTAAAATTTTCCAATTTGAAAACAGTGGCATAAGTAAAGTACTGTAAAGCCTGGTTCTCATTAGATCTCTGAAGTCGTTGAAATTGCTGGAACAATCATGCAAAATGACCAAAGACATCCAAACTGAATATAAACGGCAAAACAAACTCCTCAACAACCCTACCGACCCCAGTGACGGAGTTTTGTCGTTCACAAGTCTTTGGAGTCTTTTGAATAGTTCGTCTAACGACCACAGTGACTCAAGTGATTGCAAAAAGACCTACCGTGTACCAGGCTTAGTACAATTTTGGCAATTTGATTGATCCCTATGACCTTCAATACTTAAGAGAAGTCGCGCTGATAAACGATTAGTAATAATGGGTGATATCATTCTACTTATTCATCATGAATTTATCTTTTCAAGTACCCGATCAAGCGAGAAACTCTTTGAAGGGGAATGGGTCAGAGTTCCAAAGTTTCTAGAAATAGCAATTGGCTAGATTTTAAAGTCCAGACTTTTAGTCCCTCCTTTTCAGGGTGTAAAACAATATATTTCAAAACGGTATCTAATTGCCATAGTATAGGTTAGTTCATGGTAATGATAATTGAAATAGTGGATGTTGCAGTACAACAACCCCCGTGTCAATTGTGTCAAAAATACAATAAAAGGGTATTTTTTCCAAGGGATGATATCTTATAGGTGTAGGCCCTTAGATTGGTTCATTTTATATCAATTTTGTGCTTTTTTACAGCATAAAGTCGATTATTATACTGATGTTTTGAGAAAATTAGGCCCATTTCAGACATTACCCCCTTGCCAAAAACGCTCAAATTTTTGAGAGGGTCCCCCAAGCCCATTTTGTTCAGCACATTTTTCTGATATAGAAAACACCTTCAAAACAAGGTCTGCTGAAATTGGTCACGGATTCCTAGTATTTTCCTCTACTAAAGCCACTTGTTGGCTACACCCAATAGACACCCGCCAAAGATCAAAGCCTTTGGCGCAAATTAGAACAATTGCAACGTGAAAACAAACTCCTTCTGTCGGCAGAGGGAGGGATCCCGAAGTTTAACAAACACCGCTTCTAAAACATTGAGGTGGAAGGCAGACCTAGCCCTACCCAAATTCGGAAACAATCCTCGTTATAGTCGCTTCCACACTCATTACTGCTCAGTAAGTGAGTACCGATGGCAGAATCACTTTCTTGTTTAGCCGGACCAGCTTTGCATTTTCGTTTTGGTTGTCACCGACCGTTGCTTTTCTGCTTTTAAGAAAGCTGTCACGTGAAACACAAAGATATGTCGATTCTACGTTTTCTTTTTTTATTACTTTAGATTTGAAATAACACTGTAAATAGGGTTTATACAATCTTTTGGCATGTAGCATTGCGGACAACTCCACTCCGCATGAAACGCCAATCCAACACCACCACCCCAAGCGCGAGCAAAGCGAGCGACCCCCCGGAGGAGCACCGCCTGCGAGTCGTGTCGAGTCGTATGGCACGCGAAAATCACAAAAACCTGATAATCCTAGTTTATTACTGATAAACTAGGATTATCACTTTGATAAACTAGGTTTATCACGATAAACTGGGTTTATCAACTGATAAACTGAGATTATCAACATTTCTTCGATAAACTGGGTTTATCAAAGTGATAAACTAGGTTTATCAACCAAAAATTTGATAAACTAGGATTATCGAATTCTGTTGTTTATGAGATTATCTCGTACCTAGTGTTCGTAAACAAGACGCATTTTAAACGCGGGTGCGCGTTCATGTTTTTGGCGCTCAAACCAAATATGTGTGGAACACGGGCGGGGAGGGGGGGGGGGGGTTCATGGCTAAATTTTTGGAAGGGGTCCGCCGCGAGCATATTCAAAATGGTCCTGTTGGCTAGACCAATTTTTACGAAAATGGCACCCTTGACCATTCTCTGGACCAATACGCAACATTCAAATTTGTATCAAATATGACATAATGACCGTTCGCTAGACCAATATTGTCAAAAATGATACCCTTGGCTAGACCGTTGCTAGGCCGGAATTGCAACAATAAAAAACATGAACACGCACCCGCGTTTGAAGCGCGTCTTGTTTACGAACAATAGGTACGAGATAATGTCACAAACAACAGAATTCGATAAACTTAGTTTATCAGTTGATAATCCTAGTTTATCAAATTTTTTATTGATAAACCTAGTTTATCACTTTGATAAACCCAGTTTATCGAAGAAATGTTGATAATCTCAGTTTATCAGTTGATAAACCCAGTTTATCGTGATAAACCTAGTTTATCAAAGTGATAATCCTAGTTTATCAGTGATAAACTAGGATTATCGGGTTTTTGTGATTTTCGCGTGCCATAGAGTCGTGCAACGAAGGCAACGAAAAGTGAGTCGATAGGCCAAGTGGAAACGGATAAAGTTGATATTTTATGTCATTTTATATTCTTTAAACAGGGTTAAATACACAGTTATATACTGATTTCCAAATATCCCTGTGAAATAACAACAAAATAAATATCTCTAATTATGAAATTTACATGTAAGGATAACGATCAAAATAAAATTGGTATGTAAATGAGGAGTTTAACCGAAAAGATTACTTGCTGGTTTTATATGCAGCTTTGAATCGATTTAAGGTGGACGCTGTCTTGGCATAAGCGCTAAGGCTATTCCATAATCGTACTCCTCATGCATTGTAATTTACAGTTCAGCTAACAAATGTAGAGCTAGCAAGGGCAACATAGACCATGCCTCCTTGCAAGTAGTAAATCTGACGTCAGCAGCAAATTCTTCATTCAGATTTAAAATAAACTCGTACCACGTGAAGGTTTTCTATTGTTACTAAAATCCTCGATAGTCTGCATGAAACAATTTCTGTTGCTTTCTCGGGCGCGGCTAAAAACCGTGGTCTTTTTATTCAATCAATGAAATAATAATATCTATTAGTTATTCATGCAGGGTAAATACACGAAGATGCAGATGGTCTTAAATTTGTGGAAATTTGTCTTCAATATTGTTTTGAGTTTGAAACATAAACCGTGAAATCGTCAGTTGAGATATGATTATCCAGTCCAACTTTATACCGTACTACCGCACCACTACCGTCTTCTCTTTACTGTAAAATGAAAACAACCATCTCAGGAATTAGTCGCTCTTTGACAACAATGAACATAAAAGAAATTTAGAGATATTCAATTGCTTTGGATATCTTTATTGGATCACAAAATCAATTGTTTTTGATGATAAAGATAGAGCGGACCAAGGAATGTCACTATCCATCAAAAGTTATCTATTATATTACCTTGATTTTATAGGAACAGAACAGCAATGGAAGCCGCCAACAGACTCGAATATATAAAGAACTTTGGGAAATCAGCAGAGGACTACAAGTAAGTGCCCTTTTGAGGTAATAACCGGTGAGTCAATAAAAGCAAATTCCCGTTTGAAAGGCTACTGCTCCCTGGAAATCAAGGGAATGATATTGGCGCATATAGAGGGGTATCGCCCTTTTGGAGCGCTTTCGTAAGGAGAGCAGGTTTTCACAATATAAAACGAAATTTTTGAATAAAACTTACTATGAGTATGATCATCTACTCTTCCTCTCCCTTTTCTGTGAATCTTGTGACTAATTGTGATTTTAATTTGCCATAATATCAGTTTTAATGGCGAGAGGTCTGAGCGGCCTAATTTCAAAAGGTCGCCCTTTTGGCCCTAGGATAATTGTTAAAGGAGCCATAGCAACGCATCGTGATGGTTTCAAATTGCCTGACGAAAACAAGGCTCGAGCATGTGACATAGCACGAGCTCATACAGAACACAGGTGCACCATTAGGGCGATTTAGGCCCAAAAGAATACTCTGCTAATCGAGGCATGCGGTGGCAAGATCGCTTGCGTGATTTCAAGGATTCCTGTTGATTCGTCATCTCAAAGGTTGAAGCTTGATGTTAGACCATCCAATTTAGATCAGGGTTGCAATATTTGAACTCAAGCAGCGACAAGAGAAATGACCATGAAAAAAACAGATTGTAAAATAACATACTTTCGATTCTCCATCAGGTTAGTTCAACTTTATTTTCATTTCGTGAAGGAACAAAATGATATAACACAGCGAGGACAAGTCACGATGTTGGAAGTGGTATCAGCAAACTGTTTTCGCGCCCTTTTTGTGAAAAACTAGGCCGAGACTCTTTTTTCAGCGACTTTTGCAGTGCGATCAAATGTGTCAAGATTCGAGAGCGCTCCACAAGGGCGATACCCCTCTACCATGTAGCAATGGACACAATCAATTACTTTTAGAATTGTTTCTGGCTGAAATCGGTTACTCCGTTCAGATTTTACAAAAGCTTTTCTCCAGAAAATCTCTTCGTGAAACCTAAAGAAGACCTGCTCAAATCGCTTACCTTACAGAAATAACTTGAACACGATTTAGCACGTGCTATCCTCTTGGGAGGTTGGACAAGTTTCCCCCCTGGTATGAATAACTTATTCTGGGGGATTCCTTTCTCCCAAGAGGACAAAATACATGAATATTATTACATGAATATTATTGCAATATTATTGCTTTGATATTCAGGGAGCAGTGTTTTTTCTAACGGGGATTGTTTTATTGACCAGATAGACAGAAAAAGTTAGACAGACCAATTACGTTGCAAATTGATCACACCTGATTTGTTGATAACTTTTCGCATACTGTTTGTATAGGCTTGATGCTTGTCAAAATTTAGTTTGTTGAGTTGTTATCGTTGATAAGGTATTGCATATCGCGTATGCAATTCTGTCTAACTCCATTCATTGATGCAGGGCGTTAAGAGTTGAAATATTAATCTTGAAAATCCAAATTTGCCTCCGACTTTGCGCTGCGTTGTGGAATCTCCTCAATCATGGCGAAATACAGCAAGAAATATCGTGCTTAGAAACGCATTGTAATAGAAATCTGAAACTGAACTTCACAATTAGATTCACAACTTTAGTCATGCAGAGACATTGATTAGACAGCGTTATTGATTTAGCTTCAACAAAAACTTCAAATTACATTTGCCTAATAAAAGTTATTCATAAGCGAAATAATTACCTTGGGCTATATTCTAATCTTCATCACTTGAACCCTTGAATGACATGCTTTTTGCATCATCTCCCTAAAAATTATTATGAAACGAG
The DNA here is from genome assembly GCA_039566865.1 of Aurelia coerulea. Classification (NCBI taxonomy): domain Eukaryota; kingdom Metazoa; phylum Cnidaria; class Scyphozoa; order Semaeostomeae; family Ulmaridae; genus Aurelia; species Aurelia coerulea. The sequence continues at coordinate 34,935,140 of CM076943.1, forward strand.
CAATCATATATGCCCAAGGAAACTTAAAAATGCTCACTCGTGCTTGCTTGGCTCCGTGTACTTTTGTAAATGCATTTTGATTGCAACAAGATATTCCTTAGTGACTTTGTTCATTAATTTGTTTGTCAGTTTTCAGTTTTTATATCCTATTCACATGAGTATACCGATCCTTGTCTCAACAATTCTATGACTGAGGAGATTCCCCTGACCAGTGCGTTTTACAGTTTAGGCCAAAACGCAAAAGCTCTGGTTTGGTAGCCTGTGTGCAGACTCTGTTTCAGTTTCAGTTTCAGTTTTATATTTTAAATTCCACTACATACAATTTATAACCTAACTATACATACGAATAACTAAACTACAAAGATAATTGTTACAGAAAATAAACACAATGATACAGAAAATTAATACAATATACAAATACAAAGAGGGGCTAAATAAATAAATTGTATGCAGGGAATTACTTAGAGGAGGAGCTCTCTCAATAGGTAAACTAATCGAGGAGAGAGCCCCCCATATCCTAAGATACTATCAGGTGAAAATAGAAGTTGTGCATTTCCTATTTAAAAATTGATAGCAATTGTTCAGGTTTCAAATAGATTCATCGGTTGACCTTGTTTAGCAAGTAAATTTTTAGTTTTGTTTTGAATGATATTTTTGATGGAGCATTTCTGAGTTCTACAGGTAATGTGTTCCAAAGTTTAGCACCAAGATATCGAATTGACTTGAGACCATATTGAAGACTGTTTTTTCGAGACAAAAATAAATTACCCTGACTGGCCTGTCTAGTGGAGTGCTGATGAACAGATGAACTGAATAAGAAAAAGTCATGAAAGCAACTTGGTGAAGTTTTATTAACAGAATCAAAAACAAAAGTTAAGAGTCGGAGTTCAAAGAGCTCAGAAATTTTTAGGAGTTTGAGGTCAGTGAAGATTGGAAGAGATGGAGACATGCGAGGCTGAAATGAGATAGCTCTGACTGCTTTTTTCTGTAATTTGAAAATTGGATCAATGTATGATGCATATGTTTGACCCCCAAACAATAAGACCATATTGCAAGAAGGACAGAAACAAAGCATTATACAAGCAAAGTAGAACATCTAATGGAAGTAAGTTCCTAACTTTGAAAAACATTCCACATGTTCTTGCTAACTTTTTAGAGGGTTCACTGAGATGGAATTTCCAGCTTAGATGCTCATCCAGGAGGAGACCTAAGAACTTAACAAATTTCACTCTTTTAACATGTTTCTTGCCTATTTTGATATCAGAATCAGAAGGAACATTGACAGATGAAGAATGGAAGATAATATAGTTTGTCTTATCAATGTTTAATGATAATTTATTAGCATCAAGCCTGATGCTCTATGTTCAGAAACTCGAGTTGGATGATGAATGCAAGGCAGAAGGCTGTGTGAAAAAAAGTTATTAACAAAGTCACTTGTTGGTGAATGAGAAGCATAATCTAGAAGATTGACATTAAAATCACCCATTATAAACACCAGTTTGTTTGAAGATATTTTAGATAGAAGATTCTGAAAATGAGATGTAAGGTTATCAATAGCTGAACTTGGATGGCTGTAAACACAACAAATTAGGAAATTTTTGTCGTTTTTATTTTCAATCTCAACCCATACAGTTTCAAAATCATCTGTACAAGAATCTAAATCAGTCCTTGGATTGGAAGTAAGAGAGTCTTTAATGTACAAACCTACACCACCATTCTGAGTGAGTGACTGAGTCTTAAAAAATGTATAGCCAGGAATATCAACATTCGATGATAGGGGATTATCAATGGAATGCCATATTTCAGACACTCCAATCACATCTAGATTCAGATTAGTGTGGGCAGATAAAGAAACTAATTCATCATGATGAAGGGATAGGCTTCTTATATTAGTGTGAAGAATAGAGAAATCTCTAGAGGATGATGGTAAAGAAGAGAGTTCAGGTAAAGTGAAGTAGCGAGAATCAATATTCTGAGGCATTTGTTCATCAATATCATAATCACTAAGATTAGGCAAGTCCCTGAGGTTAGAAGTAATCTCAAATGAGGGGGCAGAGTCAATGAATGAGGGTACGTCAAAATCCTGAAGTGCTAAGAATTCATCATTTGCAAGAGAGCCAAATGGAAACATATCAATGGTGCATTTTTTACAAAACCATGAAACATCATCAGATTCTTTTTCAAGTTCTTTGTATTCTGAAGCAGAGGTACCATTGCATTTTATGTGGACATAAACATTGCAGTTATAACAAAAAATTGCCTTTTGGTTGGCAAGTATGTTTCTTTGACAAATGCCACAAGGATCTTTAGGGATTATTACCATTAGATTTCACTATTGAAAATGAATATTATGTAAACTGAAAACATGAACTAAAACACAATATCAATACCTGCAACAGCAGTAAACATTGAAAGTTAGTGGTCCTCAAGACTTTCAGTCTGATTGTCATTGAAAAATATTTCATTTTCACTTTCATCTTTAGATTCACTTGACTTGTTTCCAGATCCTTCATCTTGAATAGAGTTTCTTTGTCTACGATGATCTCCATTCTTGTTTGGACGAACAACAAGACGATCCATCACTAAGTATGCAATATGATTCTGTGCTCTGGCTCTTAACATTTCAGGTATCAGTTGAGCTCGCCTTTCTAGAACTCTATTTGAGAAGTCCTCTTTAAAGCTGATTCCTTTTTGCTTTTTCTTCTGTGCATCTTTGATCACTGCAGATTTTTGCTTCCAACTCTGCATTTTGGCCACAATTGGTCTAGGACCATCACTATTCTTTCTCTCAGCACCACCTCTCTGATTCCGTTTGTCGCCATTCATTGGCCCAACCATATGTGCTCTTTCAATGAGGATTTCATCTTTAATATCCAGCTTCTCGACAATGGCCTTTTCGACTTTGCTTTCACAGTCATCCCATGTTTCACCATGTTCCTCTGCAATCCCAAGAATCTTGATATTATTCCTTCTACTTTGGTTCTCGAGATAGTCACTTTTGGCTTCGAGGTCATCTAGGCCCTTGAAAACATCATTCAACGCCATAGACTGAGCAGCAGAATTGACTGCCATTTCAGAAACTTTTTGCTTATTCTCATCCACGTCTTTTTGGGTGAACTGAATACTGGCTTTGAGACAGTGGCGTCGTGGGAGCATGATTTTAGGGGGGCCAAGGGTCAGAATTTACCGACAAAGAGACATTTTTCCGACAAAAATTAAGTAGGAATATAACGTACCAAAAGTGGCAAAATGTCTCAGAACTTTTGTCAAATAAAAGTTCTATAATAGCGAAGAATTTTTCAAAGGGACACAGCAGTCCTGTTAAGGGGCGATTTTTGTTGGAGGTGAGGCTGTTGTCGAGACGTGATTGGTGTTGGAGGTGAGGCTGAAGCTAGATGCGCAAGGGAGGAGGAAAACTGGGGGTCCGGGGGCCTGCCCCCGGAAAAATTTTCTGTGACCACGCCCTTTAGATCGTTGCAAAACGCCCCTATTTTGAAGAATCTACTATTTATTTTTCATGGGAAATTTCGAAAAAAGGACCTCAAGAGCACTGGAAAATAGATCGTTTTCAAATTTTAGATAACAACGTGATAGCTTGATATAAATCTTCATTTCTATAAACATCCGTTTACAGAAACTGAAAGTAATCCCATCTTAGCAATCATTTCCATCTTCCTCAACAATATTCACTTGTGCAAATTCTGACGAGCAACTCATTGAAAGCTTAATGCACAAACCATAAATGTATGACATTTCTCAAGTATGAAACGTGCAAAATACATTGTAAATTTATCGTTTTTAGTCACCAAAATGTAGGTAAAGCGACCGAATTTTCCTTGGGAAATGTCCACGAATGTTTTGACCGAAAGCATTTGTCTGAAATTTATTCGTCCGAAACTTTTTGCGCCTAATGTATCTATTTTTCTAATAGAAAACACACTTTTCTTTCGATTGAAAAAGGATTTTTTGCAGAAAAACGAACGAAGGACCTAGTTTTTGCCGAAAAACCTACTTTTTCATCAAAAACTACGTTTTTGCGATCGAAAAAGTGATATTTCATGTACACATTTCGATTGCCATAAAGTAGCTGCGTAAGGAAAATGGATTACTTCAATTTTTTTCGATTTTTCCGACAAGAATGGAAAACTGACGAATTTTCCGACAACATTTTCACAGGGGGGGCCATGGCCCCCCCTGGCCCCCCCGGCCACGACGCCACTGCTTTGAGATCATTCACATCGTTCTTAAGTGCTTTCAAATCTTCCCTGAACTCATTCACCACCATCTCAATCATGGTCCGGTAGCTCTTGGCCTGGACATCCAACAGCTCCCTCACGTAGTCTTTGACAGAAATTGACTCATCCATATTGAAATTTGATAGCAATTCATCAATAAATACTCAGCATGATAACAGGAACAGAACTGAACAGTTTTTTTAAAATGTAAGTACAGTGATACACCGTTCAACTTGAAAAACTAGGCACACGTGGCGAATACACAACCTTCCGCCATTTTGTGATGCGCGAAAAAAGTGATTTCCTTTCATTTCGCAGACTTTCGTTGCGCAGACTCTACTGATTTCCTTTCATTTCAGAAAGGTTCTCCTCCAGTAGAGTCTGCGCAACAGCGACCAAATCCCTGTTTTCAGTTCACGAGAAACGAGGAACCTTTCCTGATTGGCCAAAGCATATCCCCTTTGTTTGATGGAGCGTCTGTGTCTTTGTTCGAGTCTGCTGATATTCAATTGGCGTATGCATGAACAAAGATAGCCATAGAAACCCTTTTGTGATAAATGTGTGTCGGTGTTTTGTCTACCCTATTTATAGGCAGCTCTATTGAATCAAATTCAATGAGTTAGTTTCTCAATCCTTGGAACCGCACGTGACCAAAAACAAGGATTTGGTCGCTCTCTGAAAAGAAATCAGTAGAGTCTGCTCGCAGGCTATGGTTTGGTGATGAATGCAAATTTGGACTTTCAAGATTAATATTCCAACTCTCGATGCACCAATATCAACAAAATGGGTATCGATCTTCAAGTTAACTATCGAAGAGTACTTTCAAACTTATTAGGCTTCGATTCGACTTAAATTCTCAAAGCTAGCCCCGATCAAATCTGTTACCTTTTTGTTGGACACCCGGTAGTGAGTCAATTATTCCAGTGGACTTTAGAATGCTATTTCCATAGCTCTGAGCTTTACTTTGAGATACCGCCACGATGTGATATTCTCAACTGAGAGGCAACGATTTTCTTGCAGAGTGAAAATGAAAGATTGAAGAAATGGGAAGCTGATCTGGAAGAGAAAACAGCTCACAGCAATTTGTTGAAGAAGCGTTTGAGAGAATATGAAAGTGCCCTGGATGAACTCATTGAATATGAGTCACAGAAACGCTGCAATGAATTTGAGAAGGTATTGTTATGGGGTTTGCTAACGAGTTGTTTGCTTTCTTACTATATACTGTACTATTAAAAGAAGCTACACTGCAATAATCTGAGCCAATCATTGTGAAAAAAGACATTTGGTCATCTACAATCGGTTGCAAAGTATTGAGTCATTCTAAAAAATAAGATTTTTTGGCACTCTCCTCTCTTTTGCAATGTTGAAATCTGTCTGGACTTGCCCAAGTTCTCTCGTAAAGGAGGTAGAGACGACTTGTTTAAAACAGCTCCTCATTAATTATTCATAAGACGTGTTGCACTTGCTTGACCCGATGTTTGTAATATTTTTTTCATTTATCATTCTTTAAAGTTGGTTATTTGCAAATAGTTATCAGCATAACAATATACCGGGTGTCCAAAAAAAAGCGCAACTGATTTGATCGGGACTAGCGACAAGAATTTAGGTCCAATCAATCCAAAATAATTTTTGATATAATCCTCGATAGCTAACTTGAAGATAAATACCTTGTTTATTGACATTGGTGCATGGAGAGTTGGAATATCAATCTTGAAAGTCCAAATTTGCTTCCTTCTCCAAACCAGAGGTTTCGGGTTTTGGCCGAACTGAAAACGTCTCGAGGAATCTCCTCATTGCATAGTGTAGTAGTGCGAGCATGCTAAGGCACACATGTTTAGGCATACATTTCAATTGAAATTTTAAAGCTAAAAATTGACAAACATAACAATGTCGAAGGGAAAATTCACAAAGGAATATATTTCTTCTGAAGAGCCGAGCACGAATGAGCAATTTTAAGGATCTTATCCATGGATAAGTTTTCCTTGGGTATATTTGATTTCTTGTTTTGTAATAATTCGAAGAAAGATTAAACAAAATGCATTTCATTAAAGTCATGAAGATTGCAAGGACTAATTAATTTTTCACACCCAAGCAAACTAGTTCGCGTATAACTTTATTTTATGAGACAGATGCAATGGTAACTTTTCGAAAATTTTGAAGCATAAAAAAGATGCTTTTTTTTCAGGACAAAATTGATGAATTTGATTGAATTTCTATTCAAATATTTTCCTCAGCATGAGGCTTTATTCTCTTATTTCACGGTCATTCAGGAGATTCCCCAAAATAGCGCGTTTGCAGTTTAGGCAAAACCCAAAAGCTCTGGTTTGGAGGTTCAGGCAAATTTTAACTTTGAAGATTAATATTCCCACTCTCCATGCGCCAATATCAACAAACAAGGTATCTATCTTCAAGTCAGCTATCGAGGACTTCATACCCAATAAAGTTCAAACGATTTGACCTCGCCAAGCACCATGGATAGCACAAACTGTTAAAGACTTTCTTAGGAAGAAAAATCGTGCCTATCAAAGCTTCACGAGGAACGGTCAACCAGAGGAAAAGCTTGAGGGAATACAGAAGATGATATCAGAAGGTTCAAGACTGATTGAGGATGCGAAACGAAATTATTTTCTCAAGGCAGGGAAAACTCTTGCAATCCCTGGGACTTCCAGGAAAACATATTGGTCCTTAATCAACGCTGTATTGAACAAGGTTAAAATCCCCATAATCCCTCCACTCCTTGAGAATGGGCTATTTATAACTGATTTCACTGAAAAGGCACAATTATTTAATGATTATTTCATACTTCAGTGTACGACGATTGACACGGGCAGTGAAATTCCACAACAATCTCCAGTAACTACTACTCTCATAAATGGCTTCGTAATCTCTGAAGAAAAGATACTGAAAATCATAAGAGCACTTAATCCGAATAAGGCACACGGATGGGATGAAATATCTGTCAGAATGATAAGATTAAGTGATGCTGCATTAGTTGCTCCACTAAAGATAATATTCACAAACTGTTTGAGGTGTGGTATATTTCTGGAAGTATGCAAACGTTGTGCCTGTTCATAAGAAGAATGAGAAAAACGTGAAAGGGAACTATCGTCCAATTTCTCTTCTTCCAGTCTTTGGGAAAATACTTGAAAAACTCATATACGATCCTTTATATTCACATCTAGTGTCATGTGAGCTTCTCAACCCTAATCAATCAGGTTTTCGTTCTAGTGACTCAACAGTCAACCAAATGATTTCCATAACGCATACAATCTTTAAAGCATTTGATTATAATCCTCCCCTTGATGTTCGCTCTTTGTATCTCGATATCTCTAAAGCATTTGATAGGGTATGGCACGATGGTCTGATATATAAACTAAAGCAATGCGGTGTCTCTGGACAATTACTTTTTATTCTTCAAAGCTTTCTTAAGGATAGAAAACAACGCACTATTTTGAACGGGCACTGTTCCACTTGGGGAGATGTCTCAGCCGGAGTACCACAAGGCTCTATTCTAGGGCCTTTGCTTTTCCTTGTGTACATAAATGATTTAACCGATGACTTGAAGTGTAATGTTAAGCTTTTTGCCGATGATACATCATTATCTACAGTGGTCCAAGATGCAATTGCAGCTGCGAATGACATGAACCATGACTTGGAGTTAATAAGACATTGGGCTCATGACTGGAGAATGTCATTTAACCCAGATCCGCAAAAGCAAGCTGTGGAATTAGTACTTTCAAAGAATAGAATCGAAGCTGAACATCCAGAAATTCGTTTTAATAACATGCCAGTGATGAGAGTAGATGAACATAAGCACTTAGGAATCATCCCGGATTGAAAATTGTCCCTTTCTGCTCATATCAAGCAAATCAGCTATTTCTAAAGCAAGAAAGGGTATTGGCTTGCTGAGACATCTCTCCAAATATTTGCCCAGGCATGCTCTATGTAAGACCCCATCTAGACTATGAGGATGTTATTTACCATAATCTGGCAAAAGTGTGTGATTTCAGTGGTATCATCACTGTACCAAGCCTATTGGAAAAATTGGAATCTGTACAGTATTCTGCTGCTCGGGCTATTTCGGGAACATGGAGAGGAACATCGCGAGATATGTTGTACACAGAGCTTGGCTGGGAATCACTAAATTGCCGAAGGTGGAGCAGACGCCTTACCTTGTTTTATAAGATCTTGAATAATCTCACCCCAGTGTACATGAAGGATCCACTTCCACCTCAACAACCGTTGCAATACTGTCTTCGCAATCAAGATATCATTGAGCGAATAAAGGCAAGAACAGAAAAATTCCAATGTAGCTTCTATCCTCGCTGCTTATCTGAATGGAATAAACTTGATCCTGAAATTAGACTTGCACAGTCGGTTGCTGTTTTTAAGAAAAAAATTCTCTCCATAATTCGACCTCCTGCAAAGCCCTTTTTTGGTATTCATGACCCAGTAGGTTTATCCCACCTTTGTCAGTTGAGGGTTGGTCTCAGCAAACTAAACTTTCACAAATTCAAGCATGATTTTAGGGATACAATAAACCCATTGTGCCCGTCGAACGATGGCATCGAGGATACGGAACACTTTTTGCTGCTCTGCCCTTCCTTTGAAGTACCACGAAGAGATCTTCTCACTGGAGTGTTAGCTCTTTTACAACCAAATGGATATATCAATGATTCAAATGAGGCTTTGGTGCACGTTTTATTGTATGGGGATAAGAGCCTTCCTAATGACCTCAATAAAAGCATACTTCTCTTAACCTTAAATTTTATCCATCAAACTGGTCGACTTGATTAGAAATTCTCAAACTACAGTACGAGTTCCACAACCACCATAACCGGTTTTGTAGCTTTATGTATTGTAGAGTAATTAGTGTAACTAGTCTTTTTTTTCATTGCGTGCAGCTTAGTTGTATGTAGTTTAATGTTGCGTGTCTTTATGTTTTGGCCATGGGGTAGTCATTGTCTTATGCTCCCCTTGGTGTCGTCCCTGTGGTGGTGTATAGTGATTTGATAAGTACAGTAGAAAGTAAGATTATTTTGTAACACAGCGAAGAAATGCAAAACGAGGCTAGGAACAAACCTTCCGCAAAAGAAAATTAATGGCGGACCGGTTTAGAGCCGGTGGATGCCAGTCTCTAGTTTTAGCACCCGATCACCGTGTTGGCGCCAAAATATGCGCCTGATTCAAATCAAAACAGTCTCATGAGAGGTTGGTGAAGCTGCCAGAGCAGAAGATCTCGAAAGATTTATCAAAGAAGCTTCAGGAAATGCATTAGTTGTTGTTACAAAAAAGGTGCAATTTTGTCCAACAACAGTGATTTATTCAAAGTGAAATAAAAGAAAAACTGGTCCTGGCCCTACGATCTAACTTGGTGGAACAAAACTTCAGGATACAACAAACATGATGGACAAGATAGGATATCTGGGAAAATTTGCAAACTGTTTGTAAATTCCTGTTACTTTGCTCAAGTCACAATATCTCTATTTTCCCGTAACAGTACCACTCCCTCGTCAAATTGGCATTACTCCATCAGTTTTTGGAATTAAAGGCTGAGAATAGTTTGAGAAAACAGTGGAAAGACCCTTGATTTGATTTTTGCTTTTGGATTGAATATTTTCCCTCCCGTTTAAAGTATTTATGGAAATATAGCAGATAAACATTTTTATGCCTGAAATTGCAGCCCCTCGACTGACCTCAGGGAAATTGTTGTGAAAACAAATCCACTCCTGGCCCTACGAAGAAACTTCGTAATTTTGAAATTAACATGTTGGTTAACATGGCAGTGTACTGCGATTATCTAGGAAAATTTGCAAAATGTGTTATTTTCGTTTTTGAAAAATTTCATTTCTGACGGTAATTTCTCACATAAACAATGGCCTATGGGCCTAGGCACTGCTGTGTTTTGAACAGATGCAAGTAGGTTTGCTTATGTCATCTTCAAATAAATTAAGAACAAGATGAAAGGGTGGAAACTGATTATCACTTCACATATTATGAATGAATATAAAGTTGACTGCTAATTATAAACAATTGTTTAACAAAAAGAAGTATTTTAATCAAAGCATTGACCCAATTGTTGTTCTTGGTTGAGCTTAAGTGCACAGCTGCAAACTTCAACTATTATATGCAGTACTTGTTCTTGAAATTTTCTTGTTTTCCTGTGCATTGAACAAAATTTATTTGAGAAGTAGAGGAAGAGGATGGCAAATAGATAATCATTTTATTTGATATATTTACATGCATATATTTTACCCTGTGGAATTTCCTTTATTTTGCATTATTTTTCATGAATGCATATTTGAAATGAGAAAGGAAGATCCTGCGTCCCTCTCTTGAGCACACCCTCCCTTTAAAGAAATGTCAGTACAGGATTTGGAAATCAGTCATGAAAGCATTTTTAGTGCTCAGCAGTTTTTAGAAAGAAGTAGAATTTCCAGTTGCACGATGATATCCCCATGTAAAATTTTGGGGGACTTGCATCTTCAACTGTACATCTTCAATATGGTTTGTTTCTTTGATTTACAGACAACAACAATGACCTGCTGCATTCTGTTGCCTGTGATTGCTGATTATAGTTGCTGTTTTGAGAACAGATTCTGGGAGTAGATTTTAGCAGTAAAACAATCTAAAATCATCACATTTTTCTCAGACTATTTTCTCTTTGTAAAAGTCACAAACCATTAGCTTTAATTACCAAGAAAAATTTATCAAAGTAGAGGGAGAGAGACAAGGAAGTATTTCTTTGAGAAAGGCAGCTTGTTATTTACACACTATCAGTGTAAAAAAGCGATACTTTGTGACTGTATTTTCTTGAATGAGCACCCTCCCTTTGCATGGCTGCCCTGTCCTCAGAATTAAGGGGTATATTAAGCCCCCCAGGGGGTCTACTGTGGTATATTAAGAATAGGGATACTCAAGTTACTTTTTGGGTCTAACATTTTGGCAAAGGTTATTTTTGGGTTGCAGTAGTCATTTGGAAAATTTTGTTTTGGGTCAATTTTTATGCCGGAAATTATTGTTTTGCATTGATTTTTTGTTACCCAGCCTTGAGCACCCATATTCTACTCATACCACAGCAGCAAAAATTAAGAGCAGCAAGAATATATTTGAATCTGAACTGAAGGGAGGGAAAGCGGACGTGCTCGCATAAACATGTTTCGTGTTCCTTCATTATTATCGTCGATGAAAAAATTGCGAAGTGTGTGCATTGAGAGGCCTGAAAAAAGTGCTTTGCTCAGTTCAGTTTCATTGCTTTGCAGTTATTTCTTCTTTGTTTGGACTAACAAGTGACCAAATTTGCATGTGGCCACCAGGACGTCCTTTCCAACTCAATCCAGCCTTTCACTATCTCATGAAAGAAGCACATCCATCCAGTATCAAAGTGCGTGTTGCGTTGTCCGCTTTAGGCCGCACCTTTCCGGTTTTGAAAGCCGACGCTGGACGGTCAGCCATTACGGCCTCGTTTTCGTTTTGCATTTCTTCGCTGTGTTTTATATTGTAATCACTTGAAATGAGTAGAAAAAAAGCTATCGAGGATTATATGAATAATTATTATGGATTGAAGAACCAAGATTGCGACGATAATCATTTTAAATTTCATTTCAAAGTCCAGAGAGCAGAGACAGAGACAAATTCAGTTTGACATTTCCATAAGATGTTGAGTTGACATTATTCGACGGATCCAGTGATAAAAAAAGATTAATTAATTGTAAGACTAAGCCATGTTTTTGTTTTACGTTTCGAAGCAAACGCTGTGCTTCATCTTCAGAATACAGATTTTCAAAAGCACGAGGCTATATTTATATGCATAGAGACAAACAACAAACTAAAGTGCGTAATTACAATTCCTACGTGAAAAGTAAAGAGGGGGGCAAGCCCAAAGGACAATAACTAAAATGAAACTAACGGAATGGAGGACTTTTTTTTTTTTTTTTTTTTACATTCCAATAAAAGCTTACAATACATATTACCAATACACACTACTTACAAAATACTCTACCCTACTACTTAAACAATGCCATTTGGAGCGAAAACACGTCTACCGCATGGCAACATAAAACAGAAAATACGAACATCATACTAAACATGACTACTGGAAACGAAAATAGCACATAAAGCTACACGTGACTACTACTACAGCTACTACTACTTACAAAAAAAGAAGGAAAATTACATTAAAATGGGGACGTGGTGGTTGTGTGACTTACGGCTGAGTTTTAAATTCCTAATCAAACCGACCAGTTTGATGGATAAAGCGGAGAGTTAGCAAAAGTATATCTTTATTGATAACATCAGTAAAATCTTTATCACCATACAATAAAATCTGTATTAGAAAATCGTTTGGAAGATTGGTATGTCCAAGTGGTCGTAATAAAGCAGAAACTCCAGCGAGAAGATCTCTACGTGGTACTTCAAATGAAGGGCAGAGCAACAAGAAGTGTTCCGTATCCTCAATGCCATCGTTTGTGGGACACATTGGGTTAATAGTATCTTTGAAATTGTGTTTGAATTTGTGAAAATTCAATTTACTGAGACCAACTCTTAGTTGGGTAAGATTCGATAGTCCTTTTGGGTCATGTATTCGAAAGACAGATTTTGGGAGAGGGACGAATCTTGGATAGCAGCTTTGTCTTAAAAGCAGCAATAGATGGTGCAAGTCTAATTTCTGGATCAAGCTTATTCCATTCAGATAAGCAATGAGGATAGAAGCTAGATCGAAATTTTTCTGTCCTTGCCCTTATTCGCCCGATGGCATCCTGCTTGCGAAGAGAGTAACGCGACTGCCGCAGTGGTGGTGTTGGATCCATAGTATATTCAGGAGTTGAATTATTTATGAACTTGTAGAATAGAATAAGGCGTCTGCTCCACCTACGGGAGCTCAACGAATCCCAGCCAAGCTCTGCATACAGCTTCTCTCTCGACGTACCCTTCCATGCTCCTGATACAGGAATGGAGGACTGCTGGGAATTAAGTGAAGGACAATCGCGTAAAATTAGTAGACTTTCATGAATGAGTAAATCAAAATCATTGTTAGCTCTGTCCAACACCAAGAAATCTTCTAACGACGCGGCATGACCTGATTGGTTGATGTGGTCCCAGATGGCAGAAGGACTTACTTTAATTTTCTGACCTGCTTTATTGATTCCCAAATGCTCTCTGCAGCGTGTAATTAAATTATGAGATGTTTTTCCAAAGTACGAGGCATTGCAGCCAGGACACTGAAACTTGTAAGCAACTGAGGAGCGTATGAGAGTTGGGAAGCGGTCTTTAAATGGAAAAAATGATTGAATGCGTTTTGGGGATCGGAAGATAACCTGAAGTTTAATACCTGGATAACATTGCTTAATTATTCTACATATTCTAGTTTTAATCTGCAAACTATACCTGCCTAGATATGGTATACAAAATAATAGAGCCGTTTTGGCTTCTTGAGGGGCATGGGGCCTAGGTGCGAATCTTTTATCCAGGAAGGATTTAATAATACGATCTGTCAGCGCCCTAGGGAAACAATTTTTAAATAAGATCTCCTTTATTCGGACAATTTCTTCGTGAAAGTTTTGATACGATGAGCAAATATGAAATGCTCGATAAACCAAAACACTAATCAAGTTGGCCTTGTATTTATCGGGAGAAAGGCTGGCGAAATCTGTGTAGAGGCCAGTGAATGTTTTTTTCCTGTACAAGCTAGTTGAAAAGTTTGTCCCTTCGTGGGTAACAAGGACATCCAAAAAGGCTAATGAGTTTTCCGACTCAATTTCAGTAGTGAAATTGATGTTAGGGTGCTGACGGTTAATATACTCTAAGAACATAGTAATATGGCCCCTGTCCCTAAATAAACAATAAGTATCATCTACATATCTGCGATACAGTACGGGTTTAAACTCAGAAGGGCAATTCGCTAAATAGCGTTGTTCGAGATGGCTCATGAATATGTTAGCAAGAGACGGTCCCAAAGGGGATCCCATTGCAACACCATCAATTTGATCAAAAAGTTGCCCATTAAAAACAAAATGATTTTCTTTGACAGCAAAGTTCAACAGTTTGCGAAACTGAGTGCGGTCCAACGAACAGTCCCTATATTGCAATATATCAATTTCGTTAAATACCAAGTCGGTACATAAACCTATAGTTTCTTCTAAAGGGATGTTCGTAAACAAACTAGAGACATCAAAACTGGCCATAACCAATGCCTCGTCCGAGCTAAATGCGGTGATTTCAGACACAAAAGAAAACGAATCCTTAACAACGTATTCATTAACCGTGTAAGGCTGTAAAATGGGAACAAAAAATTTTGCAAGCTTGTAGTTGTAAGTCCCTATAGCGGACAATATAGGCCTTGCTGGGCAGTTAGTCTTATGAATTTTGGGAAGCCCGTAGAGAACCCCTGGGGGTACTGCCAGAGGGGAAAATTTCTTTATAAATATCATCTGGAATTGAGTTTTGCTTCAATAATTTGTCCCTAAGAAACCGAATAAGTTTGTTTTCACGTTTCAGGCAAAGATCTAGCATTTCAATATCAAGTTTTTTAAATTTAGAGGCATCTGAGAGGAGGGATTCAACCTTATTAATATAATCTACACGGTTGAGAATAACCACCCCATTTCCTTTATCTGGTCTCAAAATTACAATGTTCTTATTTCTTGATAATTTCTTAAGAGCAGATACTTCTGCTTTGCTGATATTGAGAGGAAACTGCGCAGAATCATATCCGTAATACGCAGCCAGGGCGATACTTCTAAGCCTGGTCTTAACATAGTCAAAGTTGACATCATCCTTAGCAATGGGACGGTTTTTTAAACTTCTTGCCAATTTTTCAAAGGGCGTCAGAAAATCGCAATAGTCCAGTTTATCAGGACGTATACTAAACTTGAGACCCCGCGACAGCACTTTCTTCTCTATGGATTGATTGATTGGGCCTAAATTATGGATTGATTGGGCCTAAATTCTTGTCGCTAGTCCCGATCAAGTCAGTTGCATTTTTGGGACACCCGGTACATCAACCAATTGAAATTAACTACAACTAAAAATAATTACATAATATAAAGTTTAATACAGTGTCCTATTTGCAACATAATTTACAGCTGCAGTTTGCCCCCTTCCATGTTTTTATTTTCTTCTTGAAAGCTGCCACAACTTCACATATTTTTATATCATCACTTTTTGCATTCCAAAGGATGCTGCCTCTGAAGGTTACAGAGTGGAGTCAAAAAGTGTGAATTTTATTTGAGGCAATTTTACCAAATTTTTAATCCTCACATTGTATTCAACTTGCTTAGTGCTGAAAAAATCCCAAAGGTATGATGGATTCAGCGAATTCAGAGTTTTGAATACCTCTAACATTAGGTTTTGGAGATATTTGACGTGGATTGTTGCATCTGCCTCTCTCCGTAGACTCATATCAAACGATGGATCATAATCCTTATGGAGCACCCTTAGTGCGCGTTTATGTGTTCTATTAATCTCTTTGTTCGCAGCGTTAGGAGAGAGCATCCAAATTAAAGGGCAATAATTGAAATTTGCCAACACCGTTGTATTACATAGGAGTTTAGCTCGTGTATCATCAAGATAGTTCCTAAGTTTTGAGAAAGCACTAACTTTTTTGTTTACTTTACTGCACAGATCAACAATATGCTGGTCAAAATTAAGCTTAGAATCAATTGTTACTCCTAAGAATTTTACTTGTTGGCATTGATTGATGATCTGATCATGAATACTTAGACACATTTGCTGATCACTCTTTAGCCCTAGGAACACGAGCTGGAAATTTTCAGGGTTTGCTACCATCCCGTTTTCGGTGAACCATTGTAAAAGCGAGCTCAGATCATTGTCCAAGTTGTATATCACTTCATCAGGGGTCTTGCTCCTTGCGTAGATAGTATTTTCATCCGCAAAGTTGCAGATTTCTGATTCCAAGTCAATTAGGAACAGGTCATTGAAAAAATGTTGAACAGCATCGGTCCAAGGACCGATCCTTGCGTTACTCCTCTCTTGATGTTTGCACGGGGACTGTAGGAGGAGCCCACTTTAACAATATCCCGGTAGGAGGGGCAATTATCTCAACCCCGGAATACTGTCTTTGGTCAGCATAGGAGAAAAATGGCAAATATTGTTGTATTTGAAATGGCTTTTATTTTTGTGGCCAAAATTTTATTCATGATCAGTCTGTAGCTATTGTTAGACAATTTCGCCCTGCCAATTTACAAGATTTTCGAATCTCAATTTGTTGAAAAGAGGAACATCAAAGAAAGAGACAGAAGGAACACTGATGGCAGCTCAAGACCAGGCCTTAAGAACAAGTGAAATAAGGAGTAGAATCGACAAACAAGATTAATCACTTATGTGTAGGCTGTGTGGGAAAGAGAAGAGACCATCAGCTATTGTGCAAAACTTGCACTGAAGCAATATCGCTACTGGCGCTGTGACAGAGTTGCATTGGATATACATTGGACACTTCCATTGGTATGAACATGTCCCGGAAAGATTACTAGAAAATGGAAACGTACAGTTTGGGACTTGTTTATTCAGACGGATCACCACCGTTAACACAAAAACCTAACATAGTAACACATGAGAAAACCAACAGGGGATGCTACCGAGTGAATAAAAAACACCCCTGTTTGAAAGGCCATTTGTCCCTGAATATCAAAGCAATAACTTTGAAAACTGTCTTGTTTATTGGCAATATGTTCAATTAGGCTCAGTGATTTTCCCGGCTGTAATCGGTCATTCCTTCATGTGGATATGGGAGATTTTCTGGAGATGGTCCCTTCCAAAAACCTGCAAAAACGAGTAAGCACGACCAGCTAAATTTCCTTGGTCTTCCTTCCTAACAATGATCACACTTTCATATATTCATGCATTTGTCCTCTTAGGAGAATAGAGCATAAGTTCCAAATCTTTCACTCGGCGTTAAAAGGTGGGTGTAAAATTCAATGACCTATTTCTTCTGATTGAATGGCTTGAAAGAAACTTTAGATACTTATTTGTAATTCTACCGTTGGACTTTCCAGAAATTTTTGAATGGTTTTCGAAATCACAGCCTATCTTATATTTCAACTCATTTGAAGATGTGACGTCATCAAATTTCTAAATCATAAACTAGATGAGTGACAGACTTTTGCTTGATACCATATTGTAGGCATTCATAAACTATGGTTTTATTTGAAATTACTTCATGTTGCGTCAAAAACTTTAGAAATTACGACTGTTTTAAGTTGTTTTTGAAAATTTTCTTGAATTCTTGAAAGAAAAGAAAAACACTCTAGTTCTGAAAATATTGAAGATTTCTGAAAAGTCCAACGGTAAGTCATTCAGTTCAAAGAAATAGGTCACTGAGTTTTACACCAACCTTTTTAAAGATTTGGAACCTATGCTGGAGAATAGAATCCTTCTGAATAAGTTATTCACACCAGTGGGAAGACTTGTTCATCCGCCCAAAAGGATAGCAAATGCTAAAGCATGCCGAAGTCATTGCTGTAAGGCCCGTGTAAGACAGAAATGTCAGGAAATTTTGTTCGTGATTTTGGGCACGCTTTGAAGGTTTCTTGAAGAACTATTCTCGAGAAAATCCTTCTTAATTTCAGAACGGATTGGCCGATTTTAGTCATGTACCTTTTAAAGGAGATGCCCGGAAAGGGGGAGGGTGACTACCACACGTACCGGTACTCGATGTGCCATTTTTGGGGGTGCCTTTTTGCAGGCAGAAAATAAATGTCAGGGTGTGATTTTTGGAAAGATCACTAATAGACATAGATCTTGGATTTGTCATTTTAGAAGAATAACTCTTTAGGTCATTACATTGTATCTAATTTCATATACTTGGTTAAAATTTTTGAATTGGTGTCACAACTTTAGGTCATGTATTTTGAATGGTCTGTAAATTTTTGGGTGTGATTTTACATGTGACACCCCCTTCATCTGCCCATTGAAGTAACCCCCCTGATCTGCTGATATCATTGTCTTGATATCCAGGGAGCCATGGCCTTTCAAATGGGGATTGTTTTTATTGACTCAGCCGGTATATGCTAGTTTGATACAAGAGTAACGATGAAAAGCTTGAGAAGATTGAACGCTATCATGATTTGAGTAGAGAAATTAGTGAGATTTGGGACTGCGGACAAGTATTTGAGTTTCCAATCGTGATTAGATACATCGAGCAAGGATTGTAGCTCACGGGCAGCAAAGATAGAAGTAGAAGAAAAGATTGACATGATGCAGGTAGCTTGGGTGTTAGGAACGGCAAATGTTATCACGAACGTTCTAGATATCTAAGGTCAAGGGTATTGACTTGATATCTAGCTGCACAAACCCCCAATAGTATTAACATGGTTTCCAAAAAGCAATGATAATAATGATAATCGAGTTTTCTTTTGTCATAGACATTTGAAGAAAGGACTATGGAACTAACTGAGGACTGCAAAAGAACTAAATTGTCTTTCAAAGTAATGAAACAAGCAAATGAGACATTGAAGAAAAAGGTGTGTAGATCTCCATGGAATGTACCAGTCAAACAGAAACGGTCTCAACAAACACGATACACAGGGCCACATGCGTTAGCAACGAGCGAATATTAGATTATTGCTTATCTTAGATTTGGTGCTTTTTACACCTGTAATAAACGAACCAATAGACCATTCACATGATTACGTCATCACCAGTGCGGCGCGCAATGCATGCTGGCACTTGTAGTTAAACACCTGACCGAGTTAGTGTGTTTTGTATAGGAAGTGTATGAGAAGTCGTGTATTGCGTTGGAAATATCGAAGAAAAAGTTGAAAAATCAACTGCATTTACGGAAGAACATGTCCCCAGATGTTTCAGAAACTCAAGTCCTGGATTCAGTTTGACTACAGCGCAGACAAAGGAATTTTTAGGGGGAAGAGTTGACGAAAGTGTAGTGTGGCCTAATGAAAATATTGCGAGCGAAAAAGGAGGCAAGGAGGTGATTGTTTTCGGATGATTCACATGCCGCTTACTGAATCTATTCCCACTAAAAATTGGAGTCCTGAACTTTAATTCTATATTTAATAACTCTATCCATGTCGGAAAAAATTCTAAAAAAAAACAGAGACTGACGCAAACGTGAAAACACTGGACAGCGAGAAAGAATTTCGGAGATCACGGGTTTGGAACAGCACACTTCAAGCGTATAAATGATGCCAGAGTTAAAAAACAGCATTTTGTCTTTCTCAAAACTATAGAAAATTGAGAATTATAGTAAATTTTCGGATTTTCCTCCTTGCAGAAAGCAATATACTCAATTTTAGGTGCTTAATGTAACCCATTGCCGAAATGCAGCGATTTGACTTCAGTGATTTTTATCGCGTTCAGTACGTAAAAGGGGAAAGTTCTCCCTTCATACGATTGCCGTCGGAAGCCAAAAAGTTAATAACGTCAAACTCCCAATGGCTCCGTCTCTGCACAAGATAATAAACTCAAATTTTAGATTTTGGTCTAATTTTAGAGAAAGAGTACAGCCCTTTCTCTCCCCCTTTTCTGGCCTCCTCAAATCACTGGCAATGTTTACGTTAGGCCGCAATACATTTTCATTGACTTTCCTTGCGAATATTTCCCTCATCTCCGCTTCATCTGCACTTTAGTAGCACTTAAACCCCTGATTAGAGTTTCTAAAACATCTAGGGACATGCTGTTTGGAGAGTTTGGGTGATTTCTCAAATCATTGTTCGCTATTTCCAACGCAAAACACAACTTACCACATGCTCGCAATGTTTTCATTAGGCCACACTGCACTTTCGTCAACTCTTCCCCCTAAAAATTCCTTCGTCTGCGCTGTAGTCAAACTGAATGCAGGACTTGAGTTTCTGAAACATCTAGGGACATGTTCTACAGTAAATTTAGTTCATTTTTCGAATTTTTCTTCGATATTTCCAACGCAATACACAACTTCTCATACACTTCCTATACAAAACACACTAACTCAGCCAGGTGTTTAACTACAAGTGCCAGCATGCATTGAGCGCCGCACTGGCGATGACGTAATCATGGGAATGGTCTATTATGTTTTGAATATCATGTAAGACTTAGCAATGAATTATCTCGTAAAAAAAACTCACTTGGAGGCATCTCATGCAGGTACCTCATTCAATGTTGCACCATTTACAGTAATTAACAGCATATAAGAAACTGATTTCGTTGGATCAGGCTGTACAGTTTCTTATAAAAACGGACCCATTGACAGTATTTTCAATTTATATATTTTTTCATATCTAAATATAAATCAGTCTGTTTTGTTTCACAAGTTTTTTCCGAAATAAGAACTGATAAGAAATTGGAAATTATTCAGACTCGCAAGTTTCTTACATTTTGGTACATAAGTGTAAAAAGTCAGCTTGTAGTGTTTTATAAGTGAGTTTCGTCTGTGAGGGTTTTACTGTATATGGGTTTTCCGCCAAAAGTGTGAACTCAAAATGCAATGCTGACCCTGCATTTTACGAGATTCTCTAGAAAATTTTGTGTAAACATTGTAATGATTATGTCTCGTTCAATTCCTACCCTGACCATCCCCCCCCCCCCCCGGGACACCCCCGGGCATTTGCACGAATAATATTCCCGGCCCCCGGGCATTTGACCGTAGATTTTTCCCCGGCCCCCGGGCATTTGAATAGCATTTGACTAGAACAGGAGCTTTTGCTTATACAGTAACTGGGAATATGGCATTTTCTCATTGCCCGGCCCCCGGGCATTTGACCACCGATTTTTCCCCGGCCCCCGGGCATTTGAGCAAGGAATTTTTGTTGACCCCCGGGCTGCCCGGGGGGGGGATGGTCAGGGTAGGAATTGAACGAGACATTACTTTTGAGGAGTAAATTCTTTAAAGGAACCACTATCTTTTTAAATGTACAAACGTTGACTTTATGCTGAGTTGCTCCTAAAAGCCAGCACGGTGATAGCTGAGACAGCCATTCGAATCCAAAGTTTCGGAACACTCTTCGATTCCCGTTGTTCCTTCCAGTGGCTCAAAAAGATGTGGAAAAATATGAAATACAGAGAATAATATTATCCAATTTACAACAATGCTGCTCTACCAAGGGAGCTTGCTTGAATTTTCCCGATTCATAAGTGCTCTTTTGAAATACGCGACAGTTCGTTGATTGTTATTCTATCCAATTTATAACTGTGCGCACGCTCAAGATCTGTGCTGAAAATCATTTTGATTTCTAGTTAATCGTTTTGACATCTGCAAAAAGTGACTATTGCTATGAGTAGTTTGGTTGTTGACAAAATAAAGCAATTAAGAAAACCAATGTTGCCGAATTTCAAACAATCATAAACGTTTCTTAGTTATCCAGGCTAATACTGGATGAGTCTGTTTGTTTTTATGAATGGGACCAACTTTACCATCAAGATCTTTGGTTTTATATTCTGCAGAACGCACACATTGAAGAGCATAATCGCAAATTAGAAGAAAAAGTATCTTCGATGAGCAACAGGATTTCAAATCTTCAGGTAATGCTATTTCGATTCATTGTTGCCTGTTGAGATTGGGTGCAGTGAGAGTTCTCTGAACTGAATACATGGATTTTTATCATCTACAAGGTAACGAGAAAAGAGGGAAAGTGTTTTTTTAATTGGAGAAAATTCAACAATACTGCTCCATTCTCCAGGGTGTCCCAAAAAACGTGTGCGCTATTTGAATGGCTGCTGCAGGGCAGTCACACATCCAATTTGTCTGTTTGTAAGATTATTTTAACTTAATGGTTGACACCAAGTTTGAGTAGATCTGATCAGAAGTTATTGATTTGTGAAGCAAGAAAGTCAGCATCTGTGACTGCCTCAAAACCAGAGGATTCATTATTATGTTGAATTATGACAGAATTGTAACAGAATTTATTACAGAAATATAACAGAATTATGTTGAAATCAAAGAAACTGATTGAAAAAAACATACCTAGCCCCGTTTTCTATTGTTCATTAGTGAAACAGATAGTCATGAATTTGATTTTGCGATAACCAAGAATATTGAACATATCTAGGGTTGCTAGAGATGGTGATGTGCAACACAAGTGCTGCAGGCCATGACATGCGTCCATCCGTGCTTTTGCTTCTCAAGAGTGATGAAGTCGTTTAAGCCAACAATATTGCGCTCGGCAGGCTGCCTGGTCAATATTCCTGTGTTATATGGTCATTGATTACTCCTAAATGTGTTTCCTGGCATAAATGTAGAATTCGAGTCCATTTGATGCTAAAATTCAAGTTATAAGGTTAAGTGCAGAGATAAAATCCTCTGATTTTGAAACAACCAGTGATTTTGACTGTCTTTCTCAATAAATCAGCAACCACTTGTCAGATCTACTCAAACTCGGTGCCAAACTTTAAGTTAAAATCTCGTCTGTTCAAAAATTTGAAAAACGGGAAATTTGGATTTATGGCTCCCCCACAGTAGCCATTCAAAAGGCATACATGTTTTTTTGACACCCTGTAGGAAAACAGCTTTTTTGTTCCTAAATATAGCTTGTTCATTTGTACTGTGGAACAGCTGCAAAATTTTTAAAGCTAGTCGAGTTACCATACCGTGACATGGCACGGGTAACTGAACTAAGAATGAACTTTTATGGTTTTAGCCAATCATCTGGAAAACAAACTAACATTTTCTGCGTTAAAATTGGACGTCAGTGAAAAGT
Source organism: Aurelia coerulea (assembly GCA_039566865.1). Lineage (NCBI taxonomy): Eukaryota > Metazoa > Cnidaria > Scyphozoa > Semaeostomeae > Ulmaridae > Aurelia > Aurelia coerulea. The sequence goes on from CM076943.1 coordinate 34,958,019, forward strand.
CGTCATCCGTTGTTGTCCATGTGGGGTACGAAATTTTCTGCGTGCGCAGGAGAAAGTGATCTTTTGTCAAACAAAGGACATTCCATTATTTAGCTGTTGTTGACAATTCTTTGGAGGGATTTTTGGATGCAGCGCAAGCAGGTGTTGTGCGATCGTTGTTTCTGGGCATTGTCACTGGTCCTCGTGGTACCCTCTCTTCATCATCGTCGTCGTCGTCGTCGTCATCATCAATATCATTATCATCATCATCATCATCATCATCATCATCATCATCATCATCATCATCATCATCATCATCATCATCATCATCATCATCATCATCATCATCATCATCATCAACAACAACAACAACAACAACAACAACATCAACAACAACATCATCATCATCATCATCATCATCATCATCAACATCAACATCATCAACCTGCTTGCGCTGCTTGCACCTGTTGGGACCTGAAACTAGCTAAATCGTGACGTAGATCGAGTCACTGCAAACTTGAGTCAATTTGCATGACGTGACTGTATTGCACGAAGAAGCGTGTCGAGCACTGTTTGTGAGCATTGCCATGTAAAGTTTTGAAAGTTCACCACCGATAGCGGTTTCTGCGGGTGTTTGATAGAATAGTAACATTTTCCTTACATTCACAACCATGAAGGGCAATGCAGCACATCTTTGCAGTTTACATCAGAAACGAAGCTGTTGTCTTGGGAGGAAACGCTTCGCCATCATGCTGCCGGTCGTACGTAGGCCTAGTAGGCCCAACATGGCGCTTGTCTCAAGATGCCTTCTGGTGCTTGTAGTGTACGACCTTTTTTCGATGTTGGACGAGCATTTGGCAGGTAAAAATTAGAATCCAGAAGGAACAAGGAAGAGAGAGAATGGCTTGGACGACCTGGCAGACGTTTGACACGGTAAGTGAATAATTAGGGGCATTTGTTCTTTTATTATTACTATTTATTAACTTGACACAGCCTATTATCAATAGCGAATGAAATGAAAGGACAGAGATCGATTGCCTTACATTTACCAGCTGTATCCGACTACCAACAGCAATTTTCCAAGTTCCAAGATGGAATTTCGAATAGATTTTGACCATTAACTTTTGGAAGAGACTTCCTTCCTTATCATTGGGGGACATGAGCAACTACAAGGCCAGAAAGATGCTGCACGAATTTTTGAAAGATTCTCATTTTGCCCACAAATGATTTTGAAATTTTCAATTACCTGTTCTGCCCCTCTATGTTACATTGCTGTGACTACTGTGCTGTGTGAATCAAAATACAGGTACAGGTATCTTAGTTGCAAAGGGGCTAAAATCTTTCTGAAGTGATAACTGTGCTAGGTCTGGTCTTAGAAAGACAGACAAATCTGGCTTTCTAAATATCGTGCAGGTCAGTGGTGTAGCCCTGGGGGGGGGGGGGGAGGGGGCAGGTCAGGTCCCCCCACTTCTCTGAGGTCAGTGTTCCAATTTGTTCAAATCTGTTGAGAAAATGTCTAAGTGGAAAGGGTTTAGAGTCTAATAGAGAAATAAGAGTGTTTCCTGAGGATAAAAAGATGTTTCTTAAATTGAAAATGGCACAACCCAAAAAGATTCTCTAAGGCTACACCCCAAGAACCCTATCTATGTTTGTCCCCTCCATTTTATTTAGATGGTTATAATAATGATAATAATAATAATATATATACCTCTTCTCCATTTCGGAGCAATTACTACTTTAAAACTACTTTGCACAAGTGCAGTGAGAGTAGTAACACGAGTTTTTGACTGGTTTTGCTTTAGTTCAGAAAGCAAAATTGTTCCACACATTTGTTTATGTTACTTAGTAATTTTGGATTATTTCCCTGTATGCTACATATTCTTAGTAAATCGTTGTTTTGGAAATAGGAGCATTCCCACAGGTGCTCTAAATATTCCTCATGTTCTCCACACCTTCTGCATCAAGCGCTTTCATGTTTTCCTTTGTAATTTGTCTTTAATTCAGTCATGTTTAATTTTAGTTTTAGTAGTTTTGCACCTTCGTTGTGTTTAATATACCGTTTTAGACCAAATGAAAATTTTTTGATAAATCTCATTTTTGTTTTATTATTTTGACTCATATCATTTGCAATAGATCCTTTGGTTGTCAAGTTGCAAATTTGTTCTTCTGTTAGATCAATGTTAAGGTTTTTTAAATCTTCCATAATTTGATTATACCAGCAATCTACAAAGTTTAGTCGTTTTTGTTCTTCGTACACTTGTTTCACAAGTCTTGTTTCTTTCATATTTAGTATTTTATGCAGATATGTAAGCCTTTTTCCTTTATTCTATATTCCATTGGTTTGAGGCCACATTCATATAATAAGCCTTGGTATGGTGTTGAAATTGGGAGACCGTTGATTATAGTTAAAGCGTCCTTTTGTATGTTTTCAAGTTGTTTAAGTTGATTTTTAGAAATTTTTGACCACGTTTCGCACGCGTACAGTATTTTTGGTATTAATAAGCATTCTATGAGTCGTATGCTTATCTCCAAACTTTTCTCCTTAAATGACATTTGATTTACTAAGAATTTTATTTCATTAGTTACTGCTTTTGCAGAGTTTCGTCTGTTGCTCATGGTTTTGTCTAACAAATTTTTATTATCTTTTAAGTCCCCTAAATACTTATACGTTTCAACCTCTTTGATTATTTCATTATTTAATTTCAAGTTTATTTCAGTACTGTTATGTTTTGTTCTATCAAAATGCATGTGCAAAATTTCACTTTTCTCCAAATTAAAGTTTAACAAGTTTTTGTTTTGAAATTCTTCTGCAATATTAAGCATTTCTTGCATTTTTTCAATTGAAATCGATGCTAGTAATATATCATCCTGATACAATAACGGAGGAATTATCATGTTTCCAAAACGTATTCCTAATTTTTTTGTTATTATTGGCTGCATGCCTTTGTCAATGTGATTGGCACAGATTGGGGCTGCCAATATTGTTCCTTTTTTCAGGTTCTCATCAATTTCAACCTCCTTTGTCATCCCAGATGGGGTCTCAATTTGTATAAAACCTTTCTTGTTAAGTTCATAAATGCTCCTCAAGCATTTACCAATTATTCCACTTTTAAATAAGTCCAGTAAGCTTGACTTTAGAAAAAGTTTGTCAAATGCCTTCTCTAAATCAAGAAATGTAAACGTAATATTACACTTAATGTATTTATAATAGTCATTAATTGCCTCCCAAACAAATAAGTGGTCAAGTGTTGATCTACCTTTACGTCCTCCTGCAGCAGCTTCTGAAAAACTTTTTTTCAATATCTTGTGATATTCTATTTAAAATCAATTTTTCAAATATTTTGCTTATGCTCAAAGTTAGGAAAATGCCTCTCCAGTTTTTTAATTGTCTTCTGTTTCCTTTCTTTTTGTACAATGTTTTTATAATTAATTTCTTCTATTTGGTTGGTGTCTGCCCTTTTTTGAAGACAAGGTTTATTATTTTTAATATTGAGTTTTTAAATTCCTTCCCTGAATCTATAAATGATTCATTGCTTAATTTATCATGGCCAGGACATTTTTTCTTCTTCAAATTTTTAAGTACTTTGTCTAGTTCGAACATCTTAAAAGGGGCATCTGTGGGATAATAGCACTTATTCTGTCTTTTGATTAACTTAGTGAACAGATTTTTGACATTTTTTATGTGTTGCATATACTTTTCTCCAGGATTTCTATTTGTCATTAGTTTTTTAAAATAGTTTTCATGTTCCTTAATAATATCATGAACATTTGTTATTTCATTTCCATTATCATCTATTATTGAAGTAGGGACTTCAGTTTTATGACTTCCTAGTATGCTTTTTCTTAGTTTAAAGAACTCTGTACTATTTACCTTGAGTCGTTTTATTTTATTTAAATTAGCATCAAGCTTTTCACTGTTTTCCTTGTTATTTAGTTTTATTAGTTTTCTGTTTAGTAATTTGATCTTTATTTTCATTATATCAGTTTTAGCTTCATTGCATTCATTTACATATTTAGTTAATTGTTTTTTCAAGCATCTTTTTCTCATCTGCAACTGTTTATGTTCCTTACTCTTTGGTGAATATCCCTTTTGGCATTTTTTTACTTTCCTTTTAAAACATTTAGCCATTAAGTTGTTCACTTTCTCATCCCAGGTTTTATATATTTTATCAATATCCTTACTCCTAGATTCTAAAACTAGGTCTTCTGTACATTTCTTGAATTCTTGCAATGAATCATCTGTAAAGCTCCATTGAAAGGACTTCTTATCTTTTAAGTTAGTAGTTGATGAATTCCCTAATTTTAAGTTTAGATCAAGGATAATGGCATTATGATCTGATTCCTTAATAGAATTTCTTGATATTCTTTCCATTACAAAGTTTCTATCTTCATCTATTATCATATTTTGTATTTTATTGAAACATATTTGGTTAGTTATTGTATAATCTAAGACTGATTTCTTTTCAATATTGTCACTATCTGTTGTTGTTATTCGGGTCCATAAACCTTTACATTTTTTGCTGCTATTGAGTAGAACAAGTTTTCGTTTTTCTATCATTTTGTTAAGAATTTTACCACCGTTACTTCTTTTCGTATGATTCCCTTTAATTTTGTTTCCAATTTTACATTGAAGTCCCCAATTACCAAGAACGATTTGTTTTCATTTTTTGCTTTGATCGCATAATAATCAATGTTGTCCATGAAACTTTGAATATTTTCTTTTTTAACTCTTGATTCTTGTTTACCATATACAACACCCAGAATTAGATCCTTGGCTCCTATTTTAATATTTAGCCAGACTTGTTCTATTTCCTCATCTCCTATTTCAAATACAGTAATTCTATTTTTGAATGATTCTTTATAGGTTATCCATATGCCACCTCCTGTTTTGTTATTTCTTCTTAATTCTATTGGGTCACAAAATCCAGCCAGGTTACAGTTATCATATTTATTAAGTTTTGATTTATACATGTAATTGATGGGTGGAGGTTATCAACAATATCATTTAAACTTTCCATTTTAGACTTTAATCCATTAGCATTGGTATAATAAATCTTTAGGTTGTATTTTTCATACCTTTTTTCTCTGTTTGACCTCCTTCTCTTACTTTGTTTGCCCAAATGATTCGCTTTTACACAAGGTCTGGAGCCCATGAAACACGTGGGGTTACTGCACTTGTGCTTGCCCTGGTTGAGTGATCTCTTTTTTGAAAGCACTCAATGCATCAGCTATTTGTTGCTTAACTATCAGTTCAATATTGTTTATGTCCTGAACTTTCTGTTCTTCTCTCTTCTGTCTTTCTTCAAGTCTTGCCATGTTCATGTATGTGTTTCCTTGATTCCAGTTTTCTTGTGGTGTTTCGTCTCTTCTTGTCTGTGTTGTGTTTGCGTACTGGTATCTGTCATTCCATCTTTCTTGTGGTGCCTCTCTCCTTCCTTCTTTTGGTTGGTTTAAAGGTGGGTGTAGATACTTGCAATAGAAGTTTGCACATCTTCCATTCATGAACTGAAAACAATATCCCCTTTTCCTCCATTCATCTCTTTGATCTTTGGGTGATATATTGTGTGAAAATCTACACTGGTCTCCCCACTTGCAACTTCCTCTCATGATCTTTTCATATCTGCATTCTATACGCTGCTCTGATTTGGTGACATACCTAGCTTTTGTTGAACCATGAAGAGCATTTCCCAAGCTGATTTGGTGTTTTATCATCCTTTCCATTTCTTCATCCTTTTCCCTTTCTTTTGCACCTTCCTCTGAGCTGTTTCCTTCTTGATTCCTTCCCTTGTGTTCACTTTGTTTCTTTGGATTCTTTCTTTTTGCCTCTTCTTCTTGGACACTACTTATGCTTTCCTTTTCACTTTCTTCTATTTTATCGATAATATCTTCCAAATAATCTTTATCTTTCTTTGTTTCTCTGTAGGCCTTTCTAAAAATTTCTCTTTCTTCTTTTAATTCAATGATCTTTTATTTCCAACATCTCTGTTTTCTTTTCCAGCTCTTTTACTCTTTTCTTTAGTGCATTTCTTTCTTTGATCAAGTGTTTTTGTTTTTCTCCTTCTTCTTGATCATATTCTTCTTCATCATTTTCCCCATTGTTGGTCTGGTTTTCATTTCTTGGTTGCTTTTCACTTTCTTTGCCTTGCATTTTATTTCCTTTTGCTTCATCATTCATCTGTGAAGATTCCGCATTGGCTACCTCTCCGACATCTATTATTGTTAATTTCCCCTTACTCCTTGGATTTTCAGTAAGTTTGTTTGCGAATGATTCGGTTTTAGACTTTTTTAGGATCTTGCTGTAGCCTTTCCCTTTCATCTCCATCATTGCTTTCAAAACAGGCACTTCAAAATCAATCCAGTCATGTGCTGCATGACCAGCTAACACAATTGAATTCTTTTTGCCAGTCAAATGGAAAGTAATGGAAATAATCTTCAAATACTTATTGTCTTCTTTATGCCAATATATTTCCAGTCTCAGCAACTTCATTTGATCTATGTCAAATTTGCCATCTTTCTCTTTCGGGGGTTCCCCTTTGTCATCCTCCCAAATCACGAGGATAGACTCTCCTAAATTTGGCTCTACCGCCAAATGATCATAGTACCTGATGTTACATACTTCTATCCAAGCCTGCAAATCCTCTTTCGACTCCAGGGATACACACCCTCCACTCTGGTATGTCTTGAAATCTCCAGGCCCGATATTTTCTTTACTCGACGCTCCTTTCGTCAATCTCTGCTTCTTTTGCACTGGGTGCATCTCTTGTTCTTTTAGGCCCTTTCTAGGTTTTTGCGGCTTCAGCTAAACCTCGGCAGATTTTCCATGATAATTCGAGAATTAACTCCGTGAAACATCCAACAACGAAAGCAAAGTTCACTAATGATATCTACAAAGATCGTTTGTACTCAAAGTTCGTTTCCAAGCAAGCAAAATTTGCAAATTCCTGTACTCAATTTTCACGCTAACCGTCCGCGCTATCTCAAATCATCTCAAAAAGAATCCTACATGGTTGAAGAATCCTACCTTAATCTGCCTTTTCAGGGGCCTTCTACTAAGCATATTTAAAATTAATGGGTCTATTGGTTCAAAAGTTAGAATTGCAAAGTATGCTTGGTTAAATTTGGCATGTCCAATTCTTTTAACCCAAATAGATTTCCATAGGCACAAGATTATACATATTTTTTATAAGAAACCGCTTATAAGAAGCTCAGACCCTCACATTGTCAAAAAAATAAGAAATTCCAGTATGTTTTTCTTTATTCTCACTTGTTTCCTGTATCATATTTCTCTGTAGGTACTTGAGAGTAATATCTAAACATTGGAAACTAAGGCCTCATTCAAAACACCTTGTTTTGAGATGTTCAGGAAGGCACAGATCTAACAAGGGCAGATAATGTTTTGAATAGATCGGCGGGTTTGTTTACATTTTGTGAGATTAACCAATCACGCCACGTATTCTAACATCACGTGACGTACCGTGATTTTGCGGAAATTCAGAAGCTGTGGGGATGAATACAAAAATACCTTCCCCCCAAAAACTGGCGATGTGCAAATGGATTTTTGATAAATCAGAAATGTTTTCACATTTTCTGTTAGACCATAAGCTTGCCGAAAATTCTACCACTTCGGATTTTGATATTCAACTCAGATCGAGAGAAATCTACATTTGAATAACGCCCTAAAATCAAGGCAACGAATAATGTTTTAGGTGCAGCAGAAAAATATTCCTTGAAGGACTACTTCAGTCTGTTGCACAAAGGCAACAAATATTGATTCGTAGACCGCATTGAAGCTGTCTCCATGAAATTTTCGGTGTTGCATAAAATTCAAAAGGGGCAGTATCTTCCATGATACCGAGCACGGTACCATCTTCTGAAGCACCACAATCATATTCTAGAGTGCCAGAACTCGACAGAAAACCCCTTCCAATAATGTCACAAATAAAATGTAAATAACAAGATACTCACCAATTCTTCAATTGCTATGATGAACCAAAATCGGATAAATCCAAAAGTCCATAGGTTGCATGCGACACAAACGAATTTAACAAGAATAAACCCAATCGATGATTTCCACAAGTTTCCACAACTTCATTGCGCTACAGTGTTGATGAAATGTCTACGACATTCAAATTCTCAGCTGAAGTGGCGCACAACTGATCACGTCTGAAAAAGTAGCATTTGTTTGCACAAACAAGTCGATTTCTTATCCTTAGATAATGCTTTTTCAATTGATCGAGAGAAAAGTTGGGAAATTGACAACAGTTTAGATTTTGATGAAGGGGTCAGGTCAAATGAAATGTGAAACTCATTTATTCCCCTACACTTTCAGAATAAGAATTATCTAAGCATAAGAAATCGACTTGTTTATGCAAACAAATGCTATTCTTTCAGACATGATCAGTTTTGTGCCATTTCAGCGCAGAATTTGAATGTCTAAGACATTTCATCAACACTGTAGTGTAGCGAAAACTGTGCTGCTCAAACTTGTGGAAGTCATCGATTGGGTTTATTCTTGTTAAATTCGTTTGTGTCGCATGCAACCTATGGACTTTTGGATTTATCCGATTTTGGTTCATTATAGCAATTGAAGAATTGGTGAGTATCTTGTGATTTACATTTTATTTGTGACATTATTGGAAGGGGTTTCCTGTCGAGTTTTTGGCCCTTTAGAATGTGATTGTAATGCTTCAGAAGTTGGTACCGTGCTCGATATAATAGAAGATACTGCCCCTCTTGAATTTTATGCAACACGGAAAATTTCATGGAGGCAGGTCAAATGTGATCTACTAATCAATGCTTGTTGCCTTTGTGCAGCAGACTGAAGTAGTCCTTTCAAGGAATATCTGTCTGCTGCACCTGAAACGTTAGTCGTTGCCTTGATTTTAGGGCGTTATTCAAACATAGATTTCTGTCGATCTGAGTTGAATATCAAAATCCGAAGTGGTAGAATTTTCGGCAAGCTTATAGTGTAACAGAAAATATAAGAACCTTTCTGATTTGTCAAAGATCCATTTGCACATCGCCAGTTTTTGGGGGGAAGGTATTTTTGTATTCATCCCCACAGCTTCTGAATTTCCGCAAAATCACGGTACGTCACGTGATGTTAGAATACGTGGCATGATTGGTTAATCTCACAAAATGTAAACAAACCCGCCAATCTATTGAAAACATTATCTGCCCTTGTTCACAGATCTGATAATTTTAAGAGACTTTCAGTACTGGCCAAAATTCTTAGTTTCTTATAAAAGATACTGGGTGTCCCAAAAATGCAACAGATTTAGAAAACTATGACACAAGCTGTTTCAAAGTAATAATCACATTATAACTCTTATTTAAATCTGCAATGATTAGATCAAATTTTGATATATTTCTCAGAATTTTTGGTGACTTGGTGGCAGAGCTAAAAAGCAACAGAACTTCAGATTTGGTGTCAGGGCAAAACCAGAGATCAGTACCAGCATCAGTGCAAAGCATACTGCAAAATTAAAAGTGTGGCAATATCTGCAACTTCACAGTATTATGGACAAGCACAGCTTGATTATTAAGAAACTGTAACAAAGGGATTCCTTGCACAACTTGATTCATGAGTTATCCAGTCTTGAGGGAGATCAGTGTTCATTTATGATTGAAAGTATGACTAATACTGACCTAGTCATTTTAGAAAAAGTAAAGAACCATCATGGACACATAAGAAGCACAACCATGTTTGTACAGAAATCTTTAAGAAAGTGTCTGTTTGATGCTCAATGTGTTTGAGTGTTTGTCAGCAATGCCCAGGGATTGTCATGTTTTATGATTTGACATATTATAATCAACTATTGTTAATGCAGCAGCTCTGGTTTTGACCAAGGGGCAATTTTGAAGTTTGCTGATTTTTAACTTTACAACCAAGTGACCAAAAATACTGGAAAATAGATCAACATTTAATCTAATTACTGCAGATTTGAATAAAAATAATTGTTTGGTAATGAGTATGAAACAGTTTGCATTAGAATTTTTCAAATTTGTTGCATTTCTTTGGGGACACCTGGTACATGTATGTTGCAGAGTGCAGAGTGCCATGTAAACGAAGATTTACTCATTTAGCTATAGCTAAGCAAGAAGTGTCATCAACTGTTATAGATTGTTACTTAAATCTGACATTTATATTCAGGTACATGTGGCAAATGCAAAATTAATCTGCTTGAAGACTCAAGGGAATTGAAAACCTGCCTAGTGAAAAGAAGCAATTTGTGGATGGTGAAGTCACCAGTGAAGAAGCCAAAGTGTATACCTTGGGGCACCCCCTATTTACAAATTTTTACAAAACCATGTATAAAAACTAGCTTCAGCTGTATTCGTATGCAGCGGCAATGGACACTTAAACTGCTGGCTGATAAATTCAAAACATTGCAGTAAAACAAACTCTCAAAGTAGGGATCAAAGAAGAGACAGAAATATTGTGATATTAAAAGTGTATGAGATTACAATAAAATTGCTGTGTGACATTAAGGCAAAGATGCCCCCTTTTGATAGAAATGAAATAATTTTCTGTGATTCCAACAAGAAAGTATGAAAAAGAATACTTATAGTGTGGTACAGCATGCGGATATTATGTAGATCAGTGTTGTTGTTTCTTGTTTGTCTATCTCCTGTCTGAAACTGTGGTCCTTATGAACATTATATTCTAAATACTATGGTCACTTCCAAAAGAATTTTCTGAGTATGGTCAAGGTATCAAGGCCCCGGGGGGTACTCCCATACTTGACCTGATGGGATGTGCCGCTCAACAGGGTGTCCTTTTGCTGTAAAAATTAAGCGACAGGGTGTCATTTTCTAACAAAAATTATGCGACAGGGCATGATAATAGGTAAAGAAATTATGCAGCAGGGTATCACAAGCAAAAATTGCGTTCTACACTGTATTTGAGTGGCAAAATTTTTATGCGACAGGGGTATACTTTTGGCCTATTTTTTATGCAACAGGGTGAAGGGTGTGGAGAGGTTTTCAGCACACCCCCGTCACTTCCCTAGTCAATTACCCCTGCCCCCGGGATCAAGGCAAATGAAAAAGCATGGCAGCACAAGTTTAAGAGTAGTGATATAATTATATAATTTTTGGTTTTCTAATTTTTGGGTTTATCATAGAAAAGGATACATACTCTCTATCAGTATGAATATAAGCTACATTTGAAGAAAACTTATTGGATAATCTTTTGTGCATAGATGTAGGAGCTGGGTGGGGCACTGGGGGCACGTGCCCCAAAAATTTTGCAATGAGCAGATAAATGCCCTTTTTATTTTCAGGAAATGCCCCTTTAGCTTAATGAAAAAGTGCACTTGAGGTGTTGTGCCCCCCCCAAGTTTGAGATGCTTCCTTTCCTACGTCCCTACTTACACTCATTTTTTTTTATAAGAAACTAATGTCCGGGGCTGGTAGGCAGTTTCTTACATTTTTGGGCCATTTTGCTACCACAAGTTTCTTACGTGTTTCTTATATTTTTATTGGTGGAAGTTTAGAGTTGATTTTGTCTGGTCAAAAGGGTTCCCAAATTACTTAGTAAGTCTCTCAAAACGAGTAAACAACATGATTCGCACTCAAAATAATGTCCAAACAGTTGCTTTAACTGCACAATGTCAAAATATTTTTGAGTGTGATAGGAAAATTAAAACTGAAAATTGCAGAAGTTTCTTAGCGTTTTTCAATTCAGGTAGGGTTGTTTCTTAGCTTTCGAAAAATTGAGCCTACCGTTTCTTATAAGCGGTTTCTTATAAAAAAAAATGAGTGAATGTGGTTTGTTTTTCCAGAACTTTTCAGTCTTGATGCTACCCTCCCCTCCTTTGTTAAGCCATTATAAAAGATTACACGTATTTTTTCTTATAAGAAACTGCTTATGAGAAACTCAACTCTCAGATCGCCAACAAATTAAGAAACTCCAATACTGGGAAAATATGAGCTAAGAAACTATTTATTTTGATAAAGGAAATCCTCGACATGTTTTTACTTTACTTTCACTTGTTTCCTGTATCATATTACTCGTAAGGTACTTGAGTAATGTCTAAACATTGAAAAGGCTTAAAAAACTTTGTTTTGAAATGTTCACGAGGGAACAGGTAGTGGACATGAAGATTGTTATGGAACCTCTAAAAAACTCGTAAGAAACTCTGAGTACTCAAAATCTGATAATTTTAAGAAACTTCCAGTACTGGCCCAAATTCTTAGTGTCTTATAAAAAAATACGTGTAGATTGCAAACCTGTCATTAAAGGCCTATTATGGTTACTCCAACTCTATTCCAAAATACAATGGATGGAATGCAATTTTTTGCCTTTATTGTTTTTATTGAGAATGTGTGCTCTTAACGACCCACTTTTGAGTGAACTTCATTAAAACAGCTCTTCTAATAATTTACTTATCATCTATAACTGTTGATATTTTTGACAGTCTATCGTTTGACTTTTCATGGTTTCTTTCTCTTGCATGCAGTTGTGAACTTTCTTTAATATTGCTTCCTGCCTTGACTTGTTCAACGGCAACATACTCTGAAAATTAAAAGACAGAGTACAGTGTCTGGAATTCAAAATTTTTATCCTTTGTCAAAGACTAAAAATTAGAAACGAAAAATGACTGGCAGAGAAGTCGATTCGATGGTAGTTGGGACAACCAAATATTGTGTTGACCTTACCTTTCCTGCCACTGAGAACCATCGATCAGTAGTAGTTGCTTTTAGCCTCCAACCTTCGTTGTTCTGGAAGTCTCGTAAGGCAAGGCACTGCTCGAAATCATCGACATTAAATCCATTGAATTCTGTAAGAAAGTTTAGGCCGCCTAAATCAAGGCATGGTAGCCTAACGTTAGTTTGCCTTCCATTTCTCTTCCTTCAAACTCGTGGTTTCCTCTCTATGAATTTGACACCGGTCCTTCGATAATTTAAAGCCATCGCCTACCAACTCCAAATCATGCCATGCTGATTTATGACGACAATAATCAGCAAATCTTCTTGGTATTTTGAGTGTTTCACAACCCACCGTTTCACAACAGCTCGAAGAGTTCCTGTTTGTGCTCTCGTGTCGTTCGTAGGCCCGAACACAAAGCTCGACCTCTGACTCGATCTACGTCACGCTTCTCTTGGATCCAGGCTCTTTTTCTCACGCGGTTTTTTGGTAAAAATTTGAGTGAAAAACGGAGTTCAGGTTCCGAAATTCATTTCAAAATTTTGTTCGGAAAATCTAAACTGACATGCCGTAAATATTTAAAAGCGACGAAAAAAAGTTTTGACCGGATTTGTCCTTTAAGATTAATTCGGTTTTCTCTTACATGATTTGACAGTTTTTCTCTTGTTACAGGTTTACTTTGGTTGTTATTTCTTTTACAGGAGTTAACAGTTTTCTTTTTACTGATTTCCATGTCTTTGTTGCGTTTATGGGTTTAATTAGCCTGCGTGCAGACCCATTGTCCAAAGGAGGAAAGGGTCTGCGCAACTACGAGCCAAAGCTTGCCGGGCCTACTCGTAATTTATTCTGATGGCCTCGTAATAAGTCACTAAATATTACTTGATCCAATCCTCCCAATGTAGCATTTTCTATGGCTGTTGTATCTCTTTGTTTGGCCTTTTTTGCAAAGCATTGTTTGTTAGTCAAACGATTGTTTCAAAGACAGAAGATAGATTAATGAACATAAAGGCATGTTTTGACAAGTACTTTTGAATTCGTCACAGCAATGATTCAGCAATCTTACCTTTTGAAATAGTGTTCTAGAATTTTCAAAGGTCCTTGTTTTCTTCTTTTGTGTGATTGTTATCAGACAGAATAGGTTTCTCTTCCTCAGGGACAGATATTTGATATTTATCACAAAAGACGCAAGAGCGGACTGAAAACAAAACCATCATGTGAAACGCGATCTGAGCATGAGACTGTTTGCTATGTTGTTTCTCGAATATATTCTCAAATACAATTTCGTCAAAATCTTTTCTGTGGTGTGCCATTTTAATTTCAGTGCGACTAACCACTGGTATTTCCTGTAGTTGCATAATTACAATTACATGGTCTTTTGTGATATTGCATAAATTAAATTCCAGAAACCTAGAATGAGCGGCAAGCTTTGGCTCGTAGTTGCGCAGACCCTTTCCTCCTTTGGACAATGGGTCTGCGCGCAGGCTAGGGTTTAATATGATGAGTCCGTTATTTAAGAACGCTATATGAAAATTCGATCTATTATAACATCTAGCTTTTGACATAGATCCTTAACTTTGGACCTAGATTATATTAGATTTATATCTATAGATTAAAAGACGCATCTTTGAGATTGGTGTATTTGATAAATTTTCAGAATTTCAAAAGGGGCAAGGTTTTTTACTCATCTGGTAAATGACTAACAATAGGGCCTTGCGATACTCATATGTTCTTTTCCGTTGTCATAATACTCCCTTGTCATCCTATACTTCTTGACATGTTTGTATTGTTCATTTTGTTTGATTTCTCTCTTAGAGAAGGAACGAAATACTTCAGAAGCAACTAGACGAGAAGTCAATTGCAGAAAGTTCAAAAAATACAACAAAAGAAGGTAAGATAACTTCCGATGCAAATTTAATGGCTGTTGTGTTCCTTTCCGTTGGTTTTCATTTATGGGCTGGATTTCTGAAACATGTTTATGCTTTCTGGCTAGGTGTAGTCTTTGCATCAATGACTTCGACGTTCGAAATTCTTATTTGTCTGGATGTCTACTCCAGTCACTGCAATTAATAGTAGAGGAAAATACTAGGAATCCGTGACCAATATCTGCAGACCTTGTTTTGAGGGCGTTTTCTATATCAGAAAAATGTGCTGAACAAAATGGGCTTGGGGGACCCTTTCAAAAATTTGAGCGTTTTTGGCCAGGGGGTAGTGTCTGAAATGGGCCTAATTCTCTCAAAAAATGAGCATAATAATCGACTCTATGCTGTATAAGAGCACAAAATTGATATGAAATGAACCAATCCAAGGGCTTACACCTATAAGATATCATCCCTTATTATCATTGTCATTTTGCGCTAACCTATCCTATGGCAATTAGATACCGTTGAAATACGTTATTTTACACCCTGAAAAGGAGGGACTAAATGTCTGGACCTTAAAATCTAGCCAAGTGCTATTTTTAGAAACTCTGCTGCTCTGACTCATTCCCCTTCGAAGAGTTTCTCGCTTGATCGGGTACTTGTAAAGATAAATTCATAATTCATTCATTCAAATTCATTCAAGTTCAAATTCAAAAAGATTCATTCTACATTGTAATAATACCTCGTTGTACAGATCCCTTTGCTTTAACTAATAATGCGTAACACATTCAGTCTGAGATGTCATCACTAATATCTTTATCTTGGCAAACTTTTATTTGTCATGGATACTAGTGAGATTACGAAACTTGGATCATTTCTCATTCATCATTTTTATCATTTTTGATAGGGTTAATTAAAAAAAAATTTCTTTGTTTATGTTTCAGGTGATCATTCTGAAATTGAAAGCAGAAAGAGAGCAAAGCAGATACAAGTAGAGATTTACTTTTATTTCAGCCCGCTGGAGATACGATTTAACTAGATAAAGAACTAGCAATAACAATAGTCAGGGAGTGCTGCGTTCTGGGTTTACTCACAAAAATTGCAACTCCTCTGTATCCGTTTAATATTATGAGGATTTGTTCTCACAAACGACGTATATTTGCTGCCTTAACATTTGTTACAAGAAATTCTGTTATTCCCGTTCGGGAATCAATGATAGTTCAATTATCGTGACTGCAACGTATACCAGAACTTATCAAGGTTTATCAACTTGCTTCAGAGGCCTAATGTCTTGAAAAGCCATCCTGTTTTAACCAGACAACGGTATTAAGTTTCGACACTGATCCAAATACTAGTGTCAGTCTTTGACCGTTTGATTGTTAAGGCAAACACTGCTCATACTATTTCTGACCCACCAGGGCTACTTCATTTAATTGGAGCAATATCAAAGCTGCCTCAGGAAAATTGGGTTTCATTTTTGATAATTGTTTGTCCGCGTCACTTTGAATTCAACGCCAACGGTTATTGAATGCTTTATTTTAATCTTTGTTTGATAACTGTGTGACTTGGTGCAGTAGATGAATATTTTGCAAAGAAAATTTGAGCTGCAACTGAGCAAAGGCCGTATGAAGAGACTTCAATAGCATAGGCCCAATAATACTGCAATAAGCAGCTTTATGTGTAGAATATAAAACCAAGCCAAAATGATCCTTCGTTGTTGCAAAGTTGATTCTTCTCTTGGCTGTGCTTTTCAAGCGACAGAAATCCCTCGTTTTCTCAAACAGAAACTCAACCATTCCAAATGTTGGCTGGCACCGGCAGCCATTTATTTTCTATTTCGAAAACAAAGTGAGGTTGACATACCGGGTGTCCCAAAAAAAAGGTAACATATTTGATTGGGGCTAGCGATAAGAATTTAAGTTGAATCGACCCCTGATAAGTTTTGAAGTACTCTTAGATAGTTATCTTGAAGATTGATACCTTATTTGTTGATATTGGTGCATCAAGAGTTGGAATATTAATCTTGAAAGTCCAAATTTGCCTCCTACTCCAAACCAGAGCTTTTGGGGTTGGCCTAAGCTGTTAACTCGCTGTGCTGTGGAATCTCCTCAATCATAGCTAAGTACAA
Source organism: Aurelia coerulea (assembly GCA_039566865.1). Classification (NCBI taxonomy): domain Eukaryota; kingdom Metazoa; phylum Cnidaria; class Scyphozoa; order Semaeostomeae; family Ulmaridae; genus Aurelia; species Aurelia coerulea. Next base: position 34,974,637 of record CM076943.1, read on the forward strand.
ACAAGAAACCTCATGCTTAGGAACACATTTTAGTGGAAATCTGACTCTGAACTTTACAATCAGATTCAAGAATTTAGCCCTGAAGAGACCCCTTTCTTGATTCTACAAAAACTTTAAATTACACCTGCCTGAGAAAAGTTATTCATCAGCGAAATAAGTCCCGTAGGCTTTAACACATAGAATATCTTGCAATCTTCATTGCTTGAATGAAATGTTTTTTGCATCATCTCTCACAAAATTATTACGAAAGAAGCAATCGTATATCCCTAGGGGAATATAAAAATGCTCATTCGTGCTTGGCTTGGTGTACTTTTGTAAATGCATTTTGACTGGAGAAAAATATTCCTTGGTGACTATATTCATAAATCTATTTGCTAGTTTTCAGTTTTTTACGTTCTTTTCAAAAGGGTACCCAAAGGACTTATCCTTGTCCAATAATGTCTTCGACTGAGGAGATTCCCCTAACCAGCGCGTTAGCAGTTTAGGCCAAAACCCAAAAGCTCTGGTTTGTAGATGGACGCAAATTTTGGATTTCGAGATTAATATTTCAACTCTCGATGCGCCAATATCAACAAACAAGTTATCAATCTTCAAGTTAACTATTGAAGAGTACTTCAAAACTTATTTGGGATCGATTCGACTTAAATTCTCATCGCTAGCCCCCATCAAATCTGTTACCTTTTTTTTGGGACACCCGGTAGAATTGAGGGGAAAAGAGGATGTGTTAGTCATGCGCTGTTTGTCGTATCTCAAGGCTTGTAACCCTGCAAATTGTAGCTTTGCTAATTTGGATGGGGATTGTGTGGTTAAATGCGCCTTCTAAGATGAAGCCACAGCACACCCGTGCCTTGGTTTTAAGCATCGAATAACGACGAAACTGTTAGATGAAGCAAATTGCAAGGTGACAAGCTCTGCACTGTCACATGACGTGCTTTTAGATTCCTGGTTCCTTTTGAACAGCCGACGACACACACTCATTCAAAAATTCTGAAGTTGTTACAATTTTAAATGCTCTGGCCTCGTTCTGGTTCAGTTTATAGTTATTTTAGAATGGCTGCCTGGCTGCCACAGCTGCACTTGGGCTTTTGGAAAAGGTAGCATGACGGGTTCATGTCATTTTAAAAGAAAAGCAAAACCAGGAAGAATCGACAGAGAAGCAATCACGTACGTTTTTGTGTGATTTATATCAAGGACCATATCCTGTTGACCACAGGCAAATTTGTATGGAATGTACTTTGGCACTAAGGCTCTGTCTTCCCATGGCCGTTGAACTGAGTCGTGCTTTTTTCTAGATAGAGATCGATGCCTTCTTGGAGATTCTTGGTGTATGTTTGCATTGGATAGCTGAATCACAACTAAAGCCATCAGTTCAGTCATTAATTGTGAACAACTTATCAGAAAATGGCCAGAATGACGTCGTTACCGAAATGGCCAGCGAAAAAGCATTGAAGGTATGACTCATTTTACTCTCTTGCTCTTCACAATAATGATAATGTAACCCTATTGGTTTTCTTGTAATATTTGTGAATGTTGTGTGGTAGTTGCTTTTCTACAGGCAATTGCTTGTGATGTTGTTGTCGCCGTTTTGTTTGAAACCGGAAACTGTAGAAAAACTGTGCCCTGATACCTTTAACATGGCTGTTCAATAATGTTGCCATTCACATATGTTTGAAATTCGATAGAATTCCTTATAGTATAATCCCTTATACCAAATACAATGATGACGAAATAACAACAAGAAACACTAAGAGCTTTCACAAGACTCTTGTGCTGGTGGTAATCCACCCTTCCTACGCTAGCATCACTTATGAATGTCTGTTCTCCTGATGTTAAGTCTTATTTATACAGATTCATACTCAAAGATTTCTAAATACAGAGTCAATCAATGTCAGGGGCGGATCCAGATTACTGCGACTACTGCTGAAGCAGTAGTCAGATTGTCAGATCCTTGTATCTAGTTATTAAGGTGAACGCCTATTGTCAAAAGGGCACACCCTAGTATTTCGAATAACCTCACCTTGGCAGTTGTCAGAATTTTTTTCTGGATCTGCCCCTGAATGTTCTCTTTAGTGGTTACGGCGGAAACGTTATCTCCCACATTACAAGTATCAAATTTGAGTCATACAATAGTTACTGCTTGAATCATACACATATTATAATCTCTGAAATGAAATACCTTCTTTAGCCTTATTCTTGAAACGCGTGAAATTTCAAATGACACACGTGCAGCTCCTTAGATTAAGGTCCCGTTCACATTGCTCCGTTTGTCAGTATCCGTTTTTGTGGCATCCAAACTACCCGTTCACATTGCTCCGTTTTTGTACAAAGTAAGGCTTGAATTAGTTCTTAGTTTATAGCTATTGTTTTATATGTACAGGGTGTCTCAGAAAAATTGTTCGATGTTTGATTAAATGTTGAAAAATAACGATAAAAGGTACTGGCTCCTGGTTAGATATCCCTGTTCCTCAGATTTTTAATTAATTTTAGACGCCAAAATCTTGCAAATCCGCTAAGAATTCACGGAGTTACAAGCTTTTGAAGTTCAAATATGTGCGAAAGCTGAAACCAGACGCCCCTAACTGACTTGTTTTCCAAAAATACGTTCTAGAATCGAGGTAACAGAAGGCTGTCCAATGTTTTACCTCTCGTCGATATCAGAGCAAACCACAAAAGACTTCCAAAGTTATCTAATTCTTGTAACCGTTGCCAAAAATCTACTTAAGACTGCAAGTATTTGAAAACACGGAATGAAAACTTAATTAATGAGAGATGGTTCAATTCTAAATTGTGCTGAACAGGATTCCTCCAAGCATCCATAACCTTGATTCAATGTTATAGAAAGCTAGTTGATCGGAAGTGATTTTCAAATTCCATTTGATTTGCTTTGAATAACCGATATTCTACTTTCACTATATTTGCAATTTAGGGGCGTCTGGTTTCAGCTTTCGCACAACTTGAACTTCGAACGCTCGTAATTCCGTGAATATTTAGCCGATTTGCTAGTTTCTGGTGTCTAAAATTAATTCAAAATCTCAGCAATATGGTTATGTTAACAGGGAGCCCATTCATTATTTCGTTATTTTTTTATGTTTAATCAAACGTCGAACAATTTTTTTGGGACACCCTGTATAAATGTCTTGTATGTAAGTTAAAACGAAATACTAAATGAGTACAGGCATCACTGATTTACTTCAGACTTGTATATTTTTGATATGTTTATTGACGTCAGTCTCAACAGGAAAGCCAATGGGCGCTGTGAGCGCTTTTATGACAGGGAACTACCTCTGTCAACCTGCTACCTGAGACCGACTTTCTCGGCAGCATCTAAGGCTTTTAATACCGAGCTTTGTCATATTTGACGTCTTATTAATAGAAAAATTGCGCTTTGGCCTAGGCCTTTTTCGGCCGAATGTTTTGGAGCTATCACCGGAATTTTCTCGGTGTGCTATGCCTTTTTGGCATTAGAAAATGCTGCAATCAGAGTTGCTTGGCCAGGAACAATCATTGTTGTCCATCGTTTGGCCCTACAACATTAATTTCTGCCTGAACTCAAAATGTTTTATGTGCAAGGAAGTAAATAGGTTAAAACAAGAAAATACAGTGTCTTGTATGTACACTCCCGTCACGAAAGTATCCGGACGGCCGAAACAAAATGGCGTCGAATTTGACCGTTGGCCCTTCGACCCCCAAACGGTTCAGCCGTTATGCGGACATTTCAGGGAGTGGAAATAAACGATTTTACCCCCAAAATTTTGTTTATCGATCATGCAATCAAGGAAGAAATAAGGGATTGAAAAACAAAGCAAGTTAAACGTGTTTTGATAATAAAACATGAAATTAGCTGCGACGAGAAAATGTAATCGATAACAAAGGAGCCTCCCAACTTAGAACTGATATTTAAGATACTCTTCCAAATAATTCGTCCACTGGAATAGCATCACTTGGTGCAGAAAAGTCTGAAATTGGCAAATATGAAAGAAAATTCAAGTAAAATCCCGATATAATGAAGTTATAAATGAAAAAAGAAACAGTTGCTGCGATCGAGGTAACGTTTTGTAACAACAGAATTATTGCAATCAAACTCAAAACCAAATTGTTGCAAAGAAAATTCTTTAGGGACTGTATAATTTTGCTCAGATTGATTCCCCTATGTAAGATGTACAAAATGATACCAACTTTAGGCCAACCTTTGGCATTAATTATATTTTGAGGCTTTGATACAAATTTAAACTTACCTTGGCAAAGATGATATCTCAACCCCACAGTCCTGGGAGACTCAAATTTAATTTTGCCATTTTATAGCCAGGCGTCTTTTCGATGTCATTCACATGATTCCTAAACCTGCGATCTTTTCTGCTTCATTTGTCATAAAAAACGATCTTCTCCTGTCATGTAGCAGCCTCCAAGACTGGAAATTTGTTGAACATATTGTCTTGTTTTCGATTGCTTTTCCTTCTCACAGCTAAATTCATATTTTGCTATCAAAACACTTCATTTTGCTTTGTTTTTCGATTTTTCATTTCTTCCTTGATTGCGTGATCGATAAACAAAGTTTTGGCGGTAAAATAATTGGTTTCCAGTCCCTGAAATGGCCGCATAACGGCTGAACTGTTTTGGGGTCGAAGGGCTAACGGTCAAATTTGACGCCATTTTGTTTCAGCTGTCCGTATACTTTCGTGACGGGAGTGTATATACCGGGTGTCCCAAAAAACGCAACAGATTTGATCGCGACTAGCGACAAGAATTTAGGTCCAATAAATCCAAAGATAATTTCTGATATTATCCTCGATAGCTGACTTGAAGATACATACCTTTTTTGTTGATATTGTTGCATGGAGAGTTGGAATATTAATCTTGAAAGTGCAAATTTGCTTCCATCTCCAAAGCAGAGGTTTCGGGGTTTGGCCTACCTGAAAACATGCTTTATGAATCTCCTCAGTCATGATTTTACAAAGTGTAGTAGTGTGAGCATGCTAAGGCACACATGTTTAGGCACTTATTTCAATTGAAATTTGAAAGCTAAAAATTGATAAACATCACAATGCTGAAGGGAAAATTCACAAAGGAATATATTTCTTCAATCATAGTGCACCTGCAAAAGAGCCAAACACGAATGAGCATTTTCAAGGATCTTATCCATGGATAATTTTCCTTTGGGTATATTTGATTTGTTCTTTCGCAATAGTTCGAAGAAAGATTATACAAAATGCATTTCATTAAAGTCATAAAAATTGCAGGAATTAATTAATTGTTCACACCAAAACAAACTACTTTGCGGATTTCTTTCTTTTATGAGACGGATGCAATGCCAACTTTTCGAAACTTTCAAAGCATAAAAAAAGATGTCTTTTCTCGACAAAATTGATGAATTTGATTGAATTTCTTTTAAAATGTTTTCCTCAGAGTGAGGCCTTATTCTCCTATTTCAGGGTAATTCAGGAGATTCCCCAAAAATATCGTGTTTGCAGTTTAGGCTAGAAGCCACAAGCTCTGGTTTGAGGGTTCAGGCAAATTTGAACTTTCAAAATTAATATTCCAACTTTCCATGCCCCAATATCATCAAACAAGGTATCTATCTTCAAGTTAGCTATCGAGGATTATATGAAAAATCACTATGGATTGATTGGACCAAAATTCTTGTCGGTAGTCCTGATACTAATTTTAAATTCAGGAACTTTTGACATTTGTATTGCAGACCATAGCCTGATATATGCAACTTTGAAAATAAGGAAAGACAGGGTGCCCCCAAGATATCAAAAAGTTTCAAATATGTCAAAATGTGACTGGGCTGGTTTTAACGAATCACTTGAAGAAGTTCCTTGGCATGTTTGTGATATCTTTGATGACATTGATGATAGTGTTTGGGCATGGAACCAACTATATAAAAATGTGAGGAAAGACTTCATTAAAGAAAGGTGTGCTAAGGTGCGCTCAACAACATTACCATGGATGAATGGAGAAATCAGGAAAGAAATGAATAAACGATATAAAATTCTAAAGAAGTTAAAGACCACAAAAAGGGAGGCTGATTGGTTAGCCTACAAAAGCAAAAGGAATGAAGTAACAAACATGTTGCGGAAAGCAGAACAAAAACATTGGGAAGAAAGTTTGAATGATGCGCATAACAAGGGAGCAAAGAGCTTTTGGAAAGTTGTAAAGAAACTGAATGGCAAAGATGAAAAAGAACCCATTGGACCCATAGAAAATGATGAGGGGCAGGCAGTACTTGATGATAAAGTCAAAGCTGATATATTCAATGACTTTTTCACAAATATAGGATGTGATCTAGCCAGCAAATTTCCAGACACACAGTCAGATGATACAAGCTACATAGAAAACATTACACCAACAACCATGCAAATAACAACTGATGTAAAAACAAAACTGAAAGAAAGTGTTAGCAAACTGCAAATAGGGAAAGCTACAGGACTAGATGGGGTGACAGCAAAGGAAATAAAGAATACATCTAAAATTTTCATTGAATCCTTGGAAAGAATTTGCCTCAAAAGTGTACAGACGTGCAAGTATCCATCAGAATTTAAAAAAGCAAAACTAAAAGCTGCTTACAAAAAAGGAGGAAAACCCAAAAGAGAAAACTATAGACCATTGAGTATGCTGAGTACACCTGGCAAGCTAATGGAAAGCGTAATATGTTCAAGCTTAGATGATCATGCAGAAATAGTTCCAAACAACAATCAATGGGGTTTTAAGAAGCATTATTCAACTGAGCTTCTTCTGCTTTATCTAACAGAGCTATGGACTAAGTCGCTAGATGAGGGCCAGGCAGTAGGAGTAATCTTCATAGACTTTCGTAAAGCATTTGACACTGTTGATCATGTAATAATGGATAAAAAACTACAAAGTGCTGGAATAGCAGGGGATCTTGCGGAATGGATACACGATTACCTGCATTGCAGGAAGCAACAAACTCAAATTGGGGAGTCATTTTCAGATTTTCAACAAATTACATATGGCGTACCACAGGGCTCACTTCTAGGACCCAGACTGTTTAATATCTACACAAGAGATCTGCCTGGGGCCGTGAGATCTGGCCAAGTTCAAATGTATGCTGATGATACGACAGCCTATGTAATTCAGGACAGCGTGGATAACGTCTGCATAGCATTACAAAAGACTCTAGAAGAAATACAACAGTGGTGTAGAAAGCATAAACTGACAATCCACCCTGAAAAGACGAAAGTAATGATTTTGAACCGACAAAAGTTTACTGGCCCACTACCACAACTAACAGTCGAAGAGCAGAACATTGAGTATGCAAGTGAATGTGAATGTCTTGGAATCTTGATTGATAATAAGTTAAACTGGAAACCACAAGCAAAGAAGGTATCTAAAACATTTGGTGCAAAAGTGAAAAAGATCAGGACAATGAACTATCTCCCAAAGAAATTCTTAGAGGAAATATACTTTAAAACAATAATACCGGCAGTACTGTATACAATATTAGTCTGGGGAAATTGCTCCCCAAGCATGTGGAATGAAATTGAAAAGTACATGTATGTGCTGCAAAGACGACACATAAGATCGACAAACATATACCAGCAGAAAGGGTACTGGAAGTTGCAAAATGGGATTCTATATTTTATATGCACAAGAAGAGACTCATTTTGTATATGCACAAAGTCTATAATAATAAGACAGTAAACCAAGTCTCTGACCTTTTTGAGAAGAATCGAAACGGTTACATTCTGAGACAGAAAATGAACTTTAATATCCCAAGAGTCAAAACTGAAAATGCCAGAAATTCAACAAGATTGAGAGGACCAGTCATATGGAATTCACTTGATGACTCATGGAAGGATCTCAGTTACATGCAATTGAAGAAGAAAGCAATAATGGAGAAGAACACAATAAACCAGATTGATTTTAAAAAGGGAACATTTGTAAATAGGAATAGATCTAGTAACTTTTTATACCATTAACATTGTAAAATCTTGTACTTAGTTATGGACACAATGTTATTTAATTTTTGGACTTTTTAACTTATTTTCCGTTAAAGAATTTTAGATTACAGGTCCACATCAGCTGCACAGCTGCCATAGATTAACCTGTTTAATATTAAACTGTATAAAAGAAGGTCGGATGCAAAAAAGACAAGATATTTAGCACACTGAGGCCTTTCTGACTTGTGTCTTCATCAGAGTGTGACTTACAAAACTAAAGTGATTCTAAAGTTACGTTATGGGTATACATATACTGTGATTCAATTAACAGATGGATTAACAATTTCCTGAAAAAATGTTTTCTAAGTTTTCACTAATTAAGTGTTGCATGTCCGGCTTTTATCAACTTTTCTTCGTGGGAAAGTAACTGTCTAGGATCTTTCAACTGCATGAAAGCGGTGATTTTGAAAAAAGGTTCTTTCAAGTTCTTATTCTTGGCGCCACAGTCGAAAACGTGTTTGGGAAATATGCACGGTGAGATTCCTGTGCGTGATTCTGAAATATGGTTGTTCATACGTTGGCGTAAATTTGTTGTCTGACCAATGTATGTTGTTCTCCCTTTACATAAATTACACGAGAGAAAGTACACAACGTTTTTGCTTTTGCAAGTGACGTGACTTCTGATTGACCAGCTTGTTCCTTTTGATGTTATGAATGAATCTACTGGCTGGAGGTATAATCTGCAAAGTTTGCACTGTTTATTGTTACATAAAGTGATTCCTTGGGGGGCTGGGACACTTAGATGTTCTTTGGAATTAAATTTTGCAGATTATTAGTCATATTGCGTCATCTGACCTTGACTTCATCGAGATTTCGCCACCTGAAGATTTGAAAGGCAGGCCAATTATAGCCGGGCCAGTATCTCCAACTCAAAAACTTAGCGAGTTCCTGGACACTCTCTTAAAACCTATCGTCACGACATTAAAAACGTACATTAAAGATGATTGGGATTTTATTCGCAAGCTCCCGCAGGATTTTGAATCGAACTCTTCCCTTTACTCATATGACGTCGTAAGTCTTTATACGAGCATACCCCACGAACTTGGACTTGAAGCCATAAAATTTTGGATTACGAAAAAGCGCACCTTGATCCTGGATCGTTTCTCTGACGCTTTTATACTCGAATCCGTAAAATTTGTTCTTGTAAATAATAATTTTCTTTTCGATGATGTCGTGTACAAACAAGTAAAAGGAACTGCTATGGGTACAAAGTTCGCACCATCATATGCATGCCTTACCGTCGGATTTTTGGAAGAAACATTACTGTTTCCAGCTGTTCTACCAAAATATTTCAGCCATCAGATTTGTAAATACATAGAAACGAACTACTTCCGTTACATGGACGACGGTTTTATTGCTTTGCCTGAAGACCCGATTTTGTTACAACAAGCTTTAAACGAACTCAACCCGTCCATGAAATTCACCATGGAAAAGGGTAAAAAGAACGCAGATAATGTTGAATCGTTGAACTTCTTAGATATCAAAATACTTCTCCATAATGGAACAAGAATCAGCACCGACATCTTCTATAAACCAACTAACCCACACAAATACTTAAACTTTACAAGCGCCCATCCAAACCATATAAAAAACACCATTCCCTTCAATCTCGCTAAAAGAATCGTAGTTTTCGTCTCCGATCCCCTGCTCTTGGATTTTCGTTTACGTGAACTAGAACACTGGTTACTCGACTGTAATTACCCAACAAATTTGATAAAGCAAGCGTTCCATCGAGCAAAACTTCAAGGCCCAGCGCCAGAACCAACAAAGAAGGACATTATACCTCTCGTGACAACCTACTACCCAAGCCTGTCTTATAACAATGTTGTAAAGACCATATCAACACTGTTCAAACATTTTAAGGACCAAACAACGAAGCAAAAATTCATTAATTGCAAACCACTGTTAGCCCTCAAACAACCACCGAATATCACATCAATACTCACAACCGCAAAATTTTTTAATTCCAAAGAACATCTAAGTGTCCCAGCCCCCCAAGGAATCACTTTATGTAACAATAAACAGTGCAAACTTTGCAGATTATACCTCCAGCCAGTAGATTCATTCATAACATCAAAAGGAACAAGCTGGTCAATCAGAAGTCACGTCACTTGCAAAAGCAAAAACGTTGTGTACTTTCTCTCGTGTAATTTATGTAAAGGGAGAACAACATACATTGGTCAGACAACAAATTTACGCCAACGTATGAACAACCATATTTCAGAATCACGCACAGGAATCTCACCGTGCATATTTCCCAAACACGTTTTCGACTGTGGCGCCAAGAATAAGAACTTGAAAGAACCTTTTTTCAAAATCACCGCTTTCATGCAGTTGAAAGATCCTAGACAGTTACTTTCCCACGAAGAAAAGTTGATAAAAGCCGGACATGCAACACTTAATTAGTGAAACTTAGAAAACATTTTTTCAGGAAATTGTTAATCCATCTGTTAATTGAATCACAGTATATGTATACCCATAACGTAACTTTAGAATCACTTTAGTTTTGTAAGTCACACTCTGATGAAGACACAAGTCAGAAAGGCCTCAGTGTGCTAAATATCTTGTCTTTTTTGCATCCGACCTTCTTTTATACAGTTTATTCGTACAACTTTCTACCAATATATATATTTAATATAAAACATGTATGTATGTAAAACATGTATGTATGTATGATCAAATCCGTTGCGTTTTTTTTGGGACACCCGGTATATATATGTAGGCCTACTTTAAATAGATTGATAATAATAATGATAATAATAATAATAATAATAATAATAATAATAATAATAATAGTAATAATAATGATAATAATAATAATAATAATAATAATAATAATAATATACAAACTTTGGTAGTCTTAATTAGTGGCTTGAAGTAGCTTTTATAAAAGATAATAATAATAATAATAATAATAATAATAATAATAATAATAATAATAATAATAATAATAATAATAATAATATGAAAAACAAAACTGTTAAAAGCAAAACGTTTCGATTATAAAATCTTCATCAGTTGTTTACAACCACAGGACAGCCAAGTATTTATAGGACAAAATAACATTTACATAAAATCGTGATAAAATCCCCCCGAGGCCCCCCTTAAAAACAATGCCAAACAACACACCTAGACTATTTCAAGTTTTCTTAGCCAGCCAAAACTTCCAATTCAAATAAAAGTTCATAGAAAATTCCCTAATCCTTTAGTTCTCGACATCGGAATGGAAGCTCTGCGTATATAAAGTCTCAAGCAAACGAAGAAGCACGCCTCCCAACGACCCTCCTGGGATTTGCTTAAATTGCTAAATCCCTAGATGGCAAGACAGGGAATTCCACCCTGACACCACGTGCACACTGACACGAAATACGAAAGGAAGCATGCCCCCAAGATAAAGCCTAAGACTTATTCAAATGGAATGACTGTATTCAGGCGACCCCACAGGCGAACATATCCAATTCAACATCAGCCGCTCTTTCATTAAGACCGTTGGGTGCAAAGGTTCCCAATTTGTATTGCCAAAATAATTCTTTTCTACGAAGTGAGTAAACATCTGAAGCCCCATCAATGATTGTTATGCTGACCGAAAAAGCACCCTGATGGCCTTCACTAAAAAAATGCCCAAAGAAACCCGCCTGTGGTACCGCCTTACCCCTATCAAGACTGCCATCATTGTATTTACGTGCATATGTTCGAAAATATGATTTGTACACATTAAATCTTTGCCGAAATTTGGTTTTTGTGCTGCCCACATATTTTTTATTGCAGCAATCACATTGCAACAAGTAGACTACATTCTCCGAGTTGCAATGATAAGCACCAGAGGAGATCGTAAAGCGTCGAGAGTCATTAAAATTTCGAAATGTCTCCCCTTCAACAATGAGTGCACAAATTTGACAGCTTCTCCTGCCATTACATTTGAAATAATAATAATAATAATATAAAAACAACACTGTTAAAAATTTCGTACGTGTCGATTTAAAAATCTTCTTCAGCTAAACTTTACAAAGCAACGGAGCATTTTATATCCTACGGTAAACAACCTAGATTAAACTTGAAAGCCAAAACTTTAAAATCCATCCCAAGTAAGCGTGACTACCATTGAAATAAGACCCAAATGGCGATAAAAATGATGCTAAAGTTTGAATTTTTTTGGAGTAAACAAGTTTGAAGCATTATAATAATAATAAAAAAAATAATAATAATAATAATAATAATAATAATGATAATAATAATAATAATAATAATAATAATATTAATAATAATAATAATAATAATAATACTACAACGACTTGAAATACGAAATTTTGAAATGTTGGAACAAAGAAGTAGATAAAGTCATGATCTTACCAATCGTCATAGGGGCTTTGGGAACTGTGACAAATAATTTAAGAAAAAACCTTGACAAGGTAGGCCTGCACCTGGGGGTTGACGCTCTTAAAAAAACATGTCTTCTTGGAACAGCGTGCATTATCCGGAAGGTCCTCGATACAAAGTAAAGAACAAAGGAGTACTGCACAGAAGGACAGTAATAAGAAGAAGGACAGAAATGCTTCCCATCCTAGACCACGGGGCGGGGAGTGGTTCGATGAGAGACATAATTCAGACAATTGGCCGGTTGTTAGATCAATACCGTGTAAAGGCAGCATGATAATAATAATAATAATAATAATAATGATAATAATGATAATAGTAATAATGATAATAATAATAATAATTATAATAGTAATAATAATAACAATAATAGTAATAATAATAATAATAATAATAATGGAAACTTTTTATTCCCTACAAATACTACGATACATGATGACACCCATCACTCTCAATTAGGCATGATGGGGAAATTTACAAATAAGTTCGAAAAGTATGATTAAAATGTTCCTTAAAATAAATTGAAAAATCTACAGCTAATACGTCCGAAATAGAATATTTGTCCACATCTTGATAGGAAAGAATTTTAAAACGTTAGCAGTTCTGGACTAGCCCACTCACTGTCTCTCTTACAAAATATATAGTATGTACAACGTATGCAGATGGTTATTATTTTCTTTTCTAGGTAAAGTTGCTCTTGCTTACTCGTTGATAAATTTTGCAACATATTCATAAACGCTTTGTGTCCGTTAATACCGATTGTTCCTATTGCTCCCATCGATAGATTTATGTATTCCACACGCAAGTATGAGGATGAAAGGTCTTTCAGAAGATTTTCGTAGCGCCGCTTTTTATGAGCCTCGTTATTTCCAATGTTTGTTTCGAAACCGACAGACAGTTCGAGAACATATAATACACCCTCATTGATTACAAGGAGATCTGGACGCTTGCTGTTTCCAGTGATAACAGCTGATGGTCTGAAGCCTGGAATGTCATCAGCATAGACTTTAACATTTCTTATTCCTGTTAAGAAGTTGCCAATCGTCAGGAGGACAGAGTTGTGATGCCAAGTATATCTTTTCCCTTCAAGCATGGATTTGCAACCAGAGACGACGTGAAGAAGGGATTGTGGGAGTTGGCAGAAGTTACACAACTCGCTTTCGACTCTACCCCAAAATTTCATATTTTTCTTTGTAGGCAAACTGTTATTAAGATAACGCACAGAGAAGTTGAAGATGTTCTTAGGTAGAAGTTTCTGTGCCTCACTCCATATGCTTGTTATTTTATTTGTCGTATGCTCAAGGATAGCCTTCAGTATAAGGCCTTGAGATGTCAATTCATGTGTGATCCTATGGATCTTCTTCGTTCTATTTTCTTTAATTACCTCTTTCCCATTAGCGTATGTGTCATATTGCACATTTTTATCACGGCTAGTTACTTTATGTAGCGACTGTATGTCTCCATTTGGGGACTTCTTTAAACAGTTCCTAAGCGAAACTTGGCCCTGGGAAAATTTTGTAGACGGATCAATAATTCCTAGCCCGCATTTTTCTTTCGTAAGACCAATTATATCCAACGTTCCACTGATCGGTATCTCGAGCCATAATCTAATGTACCTGTGCGCTAGTGAGTCTAGATTTTGTTTGACCCACGTGATGTCTAAATCTGCAATAGTTAAGTCCCAAGACACTTTAGACATGAAATACGTCGAATAGAGAAGAATCTTGTTTTTCGGATGAAGTGGTAGCCTACTTATCGCTTCCAGCAGCAGGTTAGTTGTCTCCAGTAACTTTTTCTTATGCTCTTCGTTGTCCATTTTAAAGTTAAAACTTCTACCAAGGTAAGTGAATGAGTCAGTAGATAAAACAGGAGGGATTCGCTGGTTTGAGACAAACACCTTTGGACTAACTTGACAACAATTTGTATTGACTTTCATCATACCGAATGCTTTACATAATAATAATAATAATAATAATAATAATAATAATAATAATAATAATAATAATAATAATAATAATAATAATAATAATAATAATAATAATAATAATAAATTCTGATATGATTTGATGAACGAGAGCAAAACTAAGATATCTCAGAGTCAAATGTTTGTCCAGTATACTTATAAAAACTAAAATTAATTTTGTCCGTGCATTCCTTTACATCTGTTCTGCCATATTATGTTTCCACATATCATGCTCGACACACTGCACCATTTTATCGTAGACTTCACCTCCTCACTAGAAAGTCCTAATCTTCTTAAATTCTTCCTTACATCTTCATGCACAGTTCCAAGCGATCCAAAGCACAGTATTCTTATATTTGTTATAATCCCATTTTGATCCAATATGTTTTTCAGCTGTTGGTATTTCGTTTCTTTACTCCTGTATGATTCTGACATGTACAAATCGAAGCATACAGTTATACTTCTATGATCTCACATTCTCTTTTGTTTGACTTTATCTCTAATAAATCAGGTTTCCGGTTATTCATTTGCTGCAGTTCAGTTCGTAAATCTGGAAATGCTATTTCTGCAATCCTATTTACAAAGAAAACTGATGTTTGATTGTATCGACGCATCTTTTGATAAACAGCATCTACTATCCTATCATGTCGCTTTGAGTAGAGATCTTTGAACTTTTTGCAGGAGATCATCAAATGAGCTACTGATTCCGTATGATGGTTACAGAAAAAGCATTTTTTCTCGTGATCTTTGTTCCAAAAATGTATCAGCTGATTGCAAGGTATTTGATTCATCCTTGCTCGTAGCACAAATTTCACCAGGCTGTCTGAATGTTTCCACCCGTAGTAAATTTGATGTGATATTTTCCGATCAATCCCATCCATTTCTATAAATTTCCCTTGACACCTGAGTTCTGAGCATTTGGCTAAGTCCAATTTTTCCATTTCTCGCTCGATCTCTTGCGTCAGGTTTCTCTGTTGAAGTTCCTTTCCGTCGACTAAAACTTTCGCCAAACTGTTTTCGTATACGACACAACCTTTTAATTTGTTCACTTGGAATAGAAGATCTGGCCAATCTGAGCTTCCACCATATGTTTTATTCTTGACCAATCTGTCGTTATCATCTAATTGATAGCCTAAAAAGTTCTTTTCACAATTCGTTGTTCTTACTCCCCTCGATCTCATATCCAAACTTAACGATTCTCTTGCCATATTCCTTATATTTTCTTCTTCGTGGTTTAGCATTTTGATAAGATTAGAAATTCGTGTAGCTCTGTAAACATTGGATGGCTTCTTTACACCAAGACCCCCATGTAGCCTGCCAACGAAAAAGACTTTATCCGTCGCTTTAGGATACAATCCAAACATAGCTCTTATGACACAGCTGACTTAACTGTCCATTTCTTCTAGTTGTTTTTCCTCTATTCTTGTATTATCAAAAGGATGTAATATTTTGGCCAGGGCTATGTTGTTAAAAGCGCTAAGTTTTAGAGGGATTGGAAGAGAACTACCCTCGATCTTATCTATTGTTTCTTTAAACTTTTCGATAAAGCCTTCAACTTGCTTTAGATCTTCACCACAAATGCTAAGAGATTTACCGAGATATTTGTATGCCTGTGATCTCTTATATGTTTCGATCTTTTCTCCTTGAATCTCTATCACCGGTCGCCTATCACTCTTCCCTTTATACCAGTTATTTCCTGTACGCCTTTCGTAGAACAGGGCACATTTCGATCCTTTTACTTTTAATCCAGCATCATTAAAGAGTGGTTCACTTATTTCTATCATTCTTTGAGCATCTTGAAATTATAATACGTATTAATAATATTATATAATAATAATAATTTATAATAATAATAATAATAATAATAATAATAATAGTAATAATAACAAAGATAATGATAATAATAATGATAATGATAATGGAAACTTTCATCCTCATAAATAAAGCTTACAATCAGATAAAGAATTAAAATGTAAAATCTACAGTACAAAGAATATATGTGACTAGCACTCTCCATAAAAGGGCATGTTAGTCAG
Source organism: Aurelia coerulea (assembly GCA_039566865.1). NCBI lineage: Eukaryota > Metazoa > Cnidaria > Scyphozoa > Semaeostomeae > Ulmaridae > Aurelia > Aurelia coerulea. The sequence goes on from CM076943.1 coordinate 34,990,971, forward strand.
TCTTACTGCCTTCAACAGTCTTTACTTCTTTAAAATGTTAAAAGGTCTGGATTGGTCCAGTCTTTGTCTTTCCTACAAAATAAGTAATATGTTGTCCTTATGCAAATGTTTATTATCTTTCTAACAATGTTTTTTGACGCAAGTTCCGAAAGTCCGATGCTCTTTAATGCTTGCAGTATGCCATTTCCGTCGTCATCCCTGCATATCAATCCTAGGGCGCTCATGCTCAGGTTCACAAATGTTACTTTCTCATACTTTTCATTGAGATCAAGGATAGTAGAGTTGTATTTTCTTATCTTCCTTGCACAATTCTCTTTCACGTTGGTGACAAAACCGCAGGTTAATTCTAGAACGATTATGACCTTCTCTTGATAGACTATGATGATATCTGGTCGCTTTAATGTTCCTGTGACAACTGTGGGGCAGGGGTAGCCTGGAATATCAGCAAAAACTTTCAAGTCCCTCAGGCCATCAATGCTACTCAATAGAGTCGCAAGAATGGAGTTATGCCTCCACGTGTATCTGCCTTGTTGAAGATGAACTTTGCAACCCGAAACAACGTGCAAAAGGGATTGACTATTTTCCTTACATGCAAGGCATGTGTCCATGGTTGCTCTTCCCCACAGGACCATATTCTTTAATGTAGCTAAGGTATTATTCATGTATCTGGAATAATAATAATAATAATAATAATAATAATAATAATAATAATAATAATAATAATAATAATAATAATAATGTTTGTCTTGAGTATGATTCCACTGTCGTTAGTGCTCAGAAAGGTCAATGCATGTGATGAATGGGGAAAGAGAGAGTACAAATTAAATCATCTTCTGTTCATGGATGATCTAAAGCTGTTTGGTAAGAATGAAGAACAGATAGATTCACTTGTGAACACGGTTCACGTCTTCAGTACAGATATTGGGATGGAGTTTGGTCTTAGAAAGTGTGGTGTTCTTACCTTGAAGAGAGGAAAAATAGCTAGATGTGAGGGGATAGAACTTCCGAATGGCGAAGTAATGAAGGAGGTGGAAAAGGAAGGGTACACATATCTGGGGATAGTTGAGCTGGATAAGATCAAAGAAAATGAGATGAAAGAGAAAATCACAAGGGAATACAAGAGAAGGCTCAGGCTGATTCTTAAATCAAAGTTGCATGGCAGAAACAAAATTACAGCGATGAACACATGGGCAGTAGCTATCTTCAGATATAGGGCTGGAATCCTGGACTGGAAAGGAAGTGAACTGCAAAGTTTAGACAGAACAACAAGAAAGACGATGACAATGTATGGTGCGTTTCATCCTAAGAGTGATGTGGACAGACTGTACTTGAAGAGGCATGAAGGAGGCAGAGGTTTGATAGGCATAGAACATTTTGTTAGAGGAGAGGAAAATAGCTTAGGCTTGTATGTATTGAATTCTGCAGAAAAGTTAATTCAGGGGGTTTGTACATCAAGGACGATTGAGACAGAAAGTACCATCAGTAAGAGTGAATTCAAACGAAAGAAGGCTCAGAAGCTTAAAGACAAGTGGAAGGGGAAGAGGATATATGGACAGTTCATCAGGGAAATGCCGGCGTTGTTGTGTGCTGCACAGGAACAGGCGATCAGAACAAATTATGTAAAACTCCACATTGATAAGAGTATTGGCAATCCTCTTTGTAGGATGTGTGGAAAGAAAGAAGAAAGTGTGCAACACATAATAAGTGAATGTGGAAAATTAGCTCAGAAAGAATACAAGAGACGCCATGATAATGTAGCAAAGAAAGTTCATTGGGAACTGTGCAAGAAAAATGCATTAGAACATAAGGAAAGATGGTATGAACATGACCCAGAAGGAGCGGTAGAGAATGAACGTGTAAAATTGTTGTGGGATATAAATATACAATGCGATAATGTGATAGAGGCTAGGAGGCCAGACATTGTTATAGTTGATAAAAAGGAAAAAAGCTGTGTAATTGTGGATCTTGCAGTACCCGCCGATGGAAGAGTACACGAAAAGGAAAGGGAAAAGGTGAAGGAATACCAGGACTTGCGAAGGGAAATTGGAAGACTGTGGCAATTGAGAAAGGTGCAGGTTGTTCCTGTGGTTGTAGGTGCCCTTGGGAGTGTAACAAAAGAGTTTGACAGGTGGATTGAGAAGTTGGGGATACCGGGTGATGTCGGTGCTGCACAAAAGACTGCCTTGTTAGGAACTGTAAGGATCTTGAGGAAAGTGCTAGCGATCTAAGAGAGAGATTTCCTGTTAGCCCTTGGTCATTTGTTGTGACCCGCCTAACAGGACGAATGACGGCAATTCCAACAGCCAGAGCGTAAGCTAAAAACAATGACAATAATAATAATAATAATGATAATGATAATAATAAGCCATATTTTTTCCACAAACCTATGCACTAAATGTCCATGCCAATGCTCCGTGCCTCTGAAAGAGACAATCTAGCATCACCACGAAAATATTTTCCCAAAATAGAGGAGATGGGAAAAGCGAAAATCAGCCACCAGCCACTATCGATGATAACCCGAGATGTTCGCATTCTCAATGTTGAAATCTATGTGCGAGAAAATCGCTAATTTGCAAATGCCTTTATACGAGTTTAAGACGCATGCTTACTTGTATCCAGGGAACAATCGGAAATTCCCTGAACATTATCACACCTCGTTTTGCTAGGCCAAAAGGGGCCTTGACCATTCAGTGATTCCAAATAACATTCTAAGGCACAGAGCACGGCAGGAGTGTTATCTTGCAGGTACCCAGGGTACAGTAACTGATGACCCTTCCTTTTAGAGAAGCCATGACGCAACCTCTTTGCCCGAATTAACTGTGATATGAAATTGCATCTTAATCCCTATTATATTTTCCGGAATCAACATACGACCTTGGAAGTACAACGATCAAATTCAGCATAGTTTGCTGACACGAAAATTTGTTATCTAAATTATCATAGTTCAATCAGTGGAAAATATTTAGTATTATTTGCGTTTAGTATGCGGTGAGGCATAGAGATAGGGCTTATCTAGAATGTCGGATTGAAAGGAAAGGGCTTTGAGAAATGACGTAACAAAGAGGGGCTAAATAGAGCTTCTCTGTCCTTCCGTAACGAAAGCAAATAACGATGGCGGGCCTATTCTTGCCTAACGTGGCTAGAGTACGCTGAATTTCATAAATGTACTTTCTTTACTAAAACAGATGATTTTGTGACTCGCACGCACCAGGTAAATTGATATCCACAATGCGCGATTCGTGTGATCTATTCTCTTCTTTTGCACATTGGAAATAGTTTTGTAGAGTGAATGGTCATTCATCTGTAACTGAAGGAGTAGATTGTGGCGTTCCCCAGGGCTCCTGCCTAGGATCCCTACTCTTTCTAGTTTATGTAAATGACATCCCCTACTGTTTAAAGACTTCTAACGTGGCAATGTGTGCTGACGACACCACTGTCTATTTCTTCTCTCCTTCTGTGACTCATCTAGGTTTTGTTTCGTTTTTTTGTCAAAGATTATTGTAATTAGGGTTATATTATGTATTTAGTTATTATCAAATTTTATTTTAGCATAGCTCCCTGTAAAACGGTATGTAGATATTGAGTGAATTACCATGAATAAGAAAGTTAAAATAAAATGAAATGAAGCATTTATTTTTAAATTGCTCACGACTTGTTGCTATTTCCCAATAGCATTGGATGTGACGCAACTCCAGCAGAATTGACTGTCGATACTATTTGTCCATAGGTTGTGCAACAGCTGCCTCCAATTCTGCAATATTTATCCCACTGGAAGATTCTACTTCCATTCCTGCAGTTTGTTTACTGGTCTTTGCTGCATGCCGAATTCACTCAAAATAGAAAGGTATGAATTCTGAGAACGTTTTTTGTATTTATACTACAAAATTAGAGAACAAGTTGCAATAATAAGTATTTTCACAGACCTGACGAATCTATTTCTAATCGTTCATTGCCGTCACAAAAACTTAATACTACCTTCGAAATTTTACTGATTTTCATGAGATTAACTTTTGAAGACGCCTTTGGTTTCTTTAGTGTAAATTAAGCTATTTCGGAAGCTAAGCTTTAAAACTTCGAATACACCTTCATTTCTGAATTGTTTGTCCTGATTTTCCCCTTTTTGATTCTCATTTGAATCGCTGCATTTAGTCAAGTCATTGGATTTAAAATACGATGCAGTTAAGCTTGAACCCATCATAAATCTTGGTACTCACTGCACAGTGCGTTAAAGTGCGTTAAAGTGCGTTTATCCAACTGCGTTCAAGTTAAACCCTCAGTGAGTATGATGTAGGCGTTTATTTTTCTGGATTTAAACGCACTTAAACCCTCAAAAAAGTTAAACGTGCGGTTAAAAGAATTTTTGATCTTGACGTTTAAAATTCAAAATCTTGATGATTAACTCCATTGAAATTGATATTGCGTTGTCCATTTGCTGTGTCAGAATAACATTTTTTGAATGGGAAAATGTCTTTGACGTAAAAGGGAAGGAATTTGCAGGTTGCTTGTGTGTTTCCTGTTCAAGATTCATGTCTTTGCCTCCAATTTCTGCCTGCCGGGGGTAACTTAAGCTTCCATGATACGAGGTTGTGCCATTCAAAGCGTAAAACTACCACCCATAAATCCGGAAAATTTCTGGACAATTTCTGAAAAGTATACCCATAAATCCGGAAAATGTAAAATATCGTTGAAAACCATACCCATAAATCCGGAATCCATCAGAAAAAGGTACCCTAAAAATGGCACAACCCCGTACCATGAAGAACTTAAGTTCCCCCCCGGGTTCTGCCTCTTTCAAAATCTTTCCCAACCTACATTCTCCTTACGTTATAGGGTTTTTTATTTCAGAAAAACGGACTGAAAAATTTTTCTTTACAAGCTGAATATTTTAAATGTGTAGGGGAGACTGGAGCTAAAAGCAAGTCGTTACGGGGTATTTAACTGCTGCTATTAAAACGGTGCTCACCAGCTTTTGTGTGAATGAATGTCTTGTTAGGGCTGTTAGTACCGTCAATTTAAAAAGTGGATCTTGTTGTTCTTGCCTGCGGCTATTTTTTTAACACTTGTATCCCCAGTTTTCGGCCTAGAAATAAATTTTTGGATTTCAGAACTTTTCGTTCTGCGTCGTTCTGTAGTTAGTGTGAATTCCTAATTCCCATGCAGTATTGGAGTAAAATATGTGTTGTTTCTCCTGAAATCGAGCTTGAATGCTATATTCAAATTCATTTTTCCAGAACAGTGCATTTTCGCACCTTGTCGGTCTGGGGGCAAGTTGTAACAAACAAAAAATTCCACCAAAAAACAAGTAAAGTAAGTTCTTTCTGAAAGCTATTTAGTAAAAAGAAAAACGATTGTTCGATATGCTTGATATAGAATTAGAGTTTACTGAGAGTGAAATCGAGTGAAACTGATACATCCAGCAGGTGATTTTCAAGATGTTCAGATCAGCGAAAGCAGTTAAGACATCTGGTCTGGAAATAATGAAATAGTACTAAATGAACTAACTATATTATATCTGATTTAGGGTTTATTTGATGATATTTCCCCTGATTTTGAGTTTATTTGATGTAAAAAGTAGGATTATACCAACAGACAGGTCTCATTCATTGTTTATTTTGTTCTGTTACAACTTGCCCCGGTACCTGTTACAACTTGCCCCGAACACTCCGATCATGATTTTCATTTGCAATTTACCGAAAACCTAAAAGTGTCATATTTGTGAAACAACATATGCTCAATAGCAAATGGTCAAACACAACACATGTTGGTATAAAGACAGGTTTGCGCTTTGCTCGCAAGGAGAAAATTTCATTTTTCTGAAAAGTGTTACAACTAGCCCCGGCCTCTCCTGCGGAAATCAGGTGAAAACTACAGGGAAATTACCGATTTTGATCATGAAATATGGCAAAGTTTTTGAATGGCTTCTCAAAGCATGCTCAAAGGAAGAATCTCTCTTAAGTCTCTCCAAGAGATCCAGAATAGAGCTGCGAGAATAACTACAAATGGTCCTTACGATGCTTCTGCTGTCCCTCTTCTCCAAAATATTGGTTGGCCATAAATTAAAGATCTTGTCAGAAAAGAAACAGCATCGCTGACCTATAAAGCATTTAACTCACTTGCCCCTCAATATTTAGGGGAACTTTTCACTAAATGCTCAAAGAGCAGTGGTTGCAATCTTCTCTCTCATCATCATCGTCATTCGGTGTCTGCTTCATCTGGAAGATTCGTCATTATTCCTCTCCAGTAGTCACGGTCTTCAGCTCCTCTTCTGCACTGCTCAAAGTTTAAATTTGTCCATTCCATGATGTTCTTCATCCACGTTTTATGGGGACGTCCCCTTGTTATTTTTGCACACACCCTTCCTTCCAATAAAAGTTTTTGCATTTTATCTTTTCTTATCAAATGAAAAAAATATTGCGTTTTTCTCATTTTTATGTTCTTCTCTAATGACAAACTTTTTTCATTGAAACGTTTCAAAACCTCCTCATTTGTAGTCTGACTTGTGTATGTGATCTTAAGCATTTTTCTATACATCCACATTTCAAAACTGTTTATTTTCTTCCGTGTATCAGCATTACGCGTCCAGGTTTCACTTGCATATAAAAGTGTTGACAAAACGTAGCATCTGGCTAAGCGTTTTCTTGTCTCGATCTCAATGTTCCTTGCTGTTAAAACATCACTCATATTTAGGAAAGACTGTCTTGCGATTTCTATACGTTGTCGTATCGCAGTATCGGTTCTACCATCTGATGTAATCGTTTGCCCCAGGTACTTAAATGTTTCCACTTGCTCTAGAGTAGTTCCATCCACCCTTACTTATATCGATTTTTTGGATTCTCTGTATCTCGACTGATTACCATTGTTTTCGTCTTCTTTATATTCAATTTCAGACCTTTCCTCGTACTTTCTGTTTTAACCACATCTATTATTAGTTGTAGACCCTGTACCAACTCCGCAATCAAGGCAGTGTCATCTGCATACCTAAGATTTGTTATATTTCTCCCTCCAATGTTTACACCAGGTAACTTGTCGGCTTCCTTGAAAATATCTTCTGTATATAAATTGAATAATTTTGGCGATAGTATACATCCCTGTCTCACTCCTCTTTTAATATTGAAACTGTCTGATTCTCCATCTTCCAACTTTATACTGGCTGTCTGATTCCAATAAAGGTTTTGTATCAAGCTCAGATCCATGGCATCTATATCGCACGATTTTAACTTGCTTATTAGCTGATCATGATAGACCCTGTCAAAACCTTTTTCGTAGTCAATGTAGCAAACAAAAACATTCTTTCTTACTTCTAGATATCTATCGAATATCAGCCTTAGATTTAGTTTCCCTTCTCTTGTTCCTACACCTGAACAGAACCCAGACTGAGTTTCTTCAATTTCTTGTTCTATTGCTTTCTCGCTTCTCTTCAAGATCACTTTTAATATGACTTTGGTGACATGGCTTATTAAACTGATTGTTCTATGTTATGAGCATTCAAGCGTGTTCTTCTCCTTTGGTAGTGGGGTGGGATCACGGGGCATAAAAACCGTTTTGTAAATCTCTTGACAAATTTTTACCAAAATGTTTATCGACGTATCATCAAAAGCCTTTAAATGCTCTATCATCACACTATCTGCCCCTGCTGCTTTTCCTGTCTTTATTTCTTTTATCGCAAACATAATCTCCTCCTTTAGTAAATTTGTAAGTTTACCAAATTTGACCTATTTTCATCATCATGTCATACTTCTTTGATATATTCTACCCATCGCTGTGCAACTTCCTTTTTGTCAAATAGGACACGACCGTTCCGGTCCTTGATACATCCACTTGACGTTTTGATTCCTCTTTTCCTGTCCGTCTTTTCTTTTACTTTTTCATGCATTTCCCTAAATTTATGGGATCTTTCAAGGTCTTCTACTTCTTTACATAATGAGTTGTACCACTCTTCTTTGCGTTCTTTTTATCTTTATTAATTAGGTCGTCTATTTTCTTATATTCTGGAGTTCCTTTCTGATCCCTTCTCTCGTTCATCATTTCTGGTATATCCTCGGTCATCCATATCTTGTCAATCTTTCTTTTTGTCTTTGGAAGTACCTTGGTTTGTGCAGCAATGATATTACATCTGCTCCTGGATATGTACGAACATCTTTGACATGATTTTTGAAACGGTTTTTACCAAAATGAAGTCAATCTGATCTTCTCTATGGAATTTTCTCTCTACCGAAACAAAAAGTTTGCAGATACCTCTGTTAAGAACATGCATAGGTCAAAAAGCGTTTTCTTATCGTGGAGCAACATTATGGAATGAGCCGAATACGGAAACTAAATTGACACCGTCCCTGGCTGCCTTTAAGAAATCCATACGAGAGGTACTTTTTTTCTATTTGCTTTTGTTATGCCCGATATCACAAGTATAGTATATGAGCTACAATCTTGGCCTAAATACTTGGGACAAATCATAAAATTGCACTACTTCGGTCTTTGATTACGTGCCCCCCGCTCCCCCCGTTTCAAAGTTGCTTGAATCAAACGCCTTTCGACCTTCTCAACATTGAATTAGGGGGAAGGGGGGATTAGGAGACTCTAAACGTATGTTTTCTCCTCGATATTTTAGGAAACATCATGAAGACACTGAAATTTGCCTGCGTCCCAGCTTCTTTTGGTCAGGATTGTCTGAAAATGATTGTTAACAAATAATACCTCATAGCTTGAGAACCCATAGAGATTTCTGTGTGAAATTTTAACACCGTTATCCCCAATACAAGAAGTGAGTTCTCAGCTATCAATGCCGAAATAGGCGTTGTTCGTTAAATTCGCTGAGCACCTTCTTAAAAATGGGCGTGGCAAAATTGCTGCAATTTTCACTCACATAAAGAATCCCTTATAAAAAGTGACATACATTAGGATTCTGAGCTTTCTTCCGCTATTGTAAGATTGTGTACTCCGCTGCTCTTTGAAAATGACTTATTATTGCAAGAAAGCTTTTGGGCTCATTGTTTGAGGTCAGGTTTCTTGTGAATTCTTCGGTGCTCCCAACGGCGCTCCAAAGAAAATGCCCCATAATTTTGGGATAAGTCACGCTTTTTTGGTAGATTCGTCTGATTCCACATTTTAACATCAAAGTCTTCCTACTCATGCAAAAAAACCAAGTAAAAATTGCCTGGAAGGTGGAAATCTCACGGCGCTCCAAAATTAAAAAAACTTAAGATAAACAATTCCGGATAAGTTTCTTTTGAACTCTATTGAGAACCGTCAGAAATCATATTTCACGAAAATATCGATGCAAATACTGACTATAGGCTAATAGAGCTCATTTTTCTCATTAGAATGAGACAAAATTTGTTAGAATAGGGCAAACGTTGCCGACGCTATTAATGTTTAAAGTAGGGAGAAGTGTTGACAAATTTGATCCCTTTCTCAGTTTTCCAGACAGTGCAAAATCCGCCTTGCTGCTATGCAACAGGTATATTCTTCTTCAACAAAAAGTTGTGGATTACAATTCATCGGGCACAATAGACCATTCAATGCCGTCCAGGGTGAATGCAAGTTTGGTGGAGCGAATTTAATCTCATTGAAAATGAATGAATAGTTAGAGAATTGGCTAACGGTACATTTGAAAATAAGACAATTGCACTGCGGAGGCGCAGAATTTGCACTGATTCAAAAGGAACTTTGTTTTCCAGTTCTCTTTGATAACTGTAATGTTTTCAAACGAAAATCATTGGCAGGTTTCGTGCACAAGAGAAGTTTCGCTGAACGTCATGGGAAAATTTTGCATAATTTGATGACGTCTTAGTTCTGATGGATGAACCAGTAACAATGAAAACATTAACATCGGAAGTACTCTGGAGTTAAGCCCACAGTTAGTGGCTATCCATTCATAATGAAAGAAATTGTCTGATACAAGTAGATTTGGATTCATAGAAACATATATGATAGGTAGTGATAGCAATTTTTCAGACAATCTTGGCCAAAATACTTGGGACAAATCATAAAATTGCACTACTTCGGTCTTTGATTACGTGCCCCCCGCTCCCCCCGTTTCAAAGTTGCTTGAATCAAACGCCTTTCGACCTTCTCAACATTGAATTAGGGGGAAGGGGGGATTAGGAGACTCTAAACGTATGTTTTCTCCTCGATATTTTAGGAAACATCATGAAGACACTGAAATTTGCCTGCGTCCCAGCTTCTTTTGGCCAGGATTGTATATCTAAATATTGTACATATTGTAATTTTCTTTAATTTAGGCTTTCCCCTGTTTTTGTACAGGTCAATTTGTAAAACAGTTATCTATTGATAATGATTGAAGCTAATTCTCCATTTCGGAGCAGTTACCCAACAACTGGGTACACAAGCTGGTGCTGATATTTTTTTAGCCAATCCTTATTTGTAGAAATTTTGTAGCGTTTTGTTTATACATTTGAGTACTTCGGATTTATTTTTAGCCAAACAAGTCTTTTTCATCTTAAGTTTTTGAGAGAAATTTGGGCAATCCCATAAGTGTTCGATGTATTCCTCATGGGACCCACATCTCCTGCAAAGAGAATCAGTGTACTTTCCTTTGTAGTTTACTCTTAGGTCAACCATGTTTAGTTTTAATTTCAGTAGAGATGAGGCTTCTTCACACCTCAGGTACTCTTTCATTTCAAACTTACTACCCTTGATAAATCTGAGTTTAGTCTTTTTATTATTTTCAATATTATTTTCTATGATAACGATAATTTTTTCTCTAACAGTTTGTTTTCATTGTTCTTTGGTTAGGTCTTTGATCTGACATTCTTTGAGGTTAATATCAATCATTTCTAGGTCACTGATTACTTCTTTATACCAACAATTTGGGAAATGTAACCTTTTTTGCTCTTCATAAACTATCTTAGTAAATCTACTTTTATTCATGTTTAGTATCTTATGAAAGTATATCAATCTTTTCTCTTTAATTCTAAATTCCATAGGCATCAAGCCACATTCAAGGACTATTCCGTCATATGGCATTGATTGGGATAGAGAATCAATGATTGTAACTGCATCTTTTTGCAATTTTTCTAGGTTTTTAATTTGCTTCTTAGTTAAATTAGTCCATGTTTCACATGCATACAGAACTTTGGGCATCAAAATTGCTTCAATCCACTTTATACTGATTTCAAAACTTTGTTTTTTGAATGCCTCTTGCTTAGTGAGGAATTTTATTTCATTAATAACCCCTATGGCAGATTTTATTCGTTTATTGATGCACAAATCTAAGGTTCCTTTGGTGCTTTTCAAGTCTCCTAGATACTTATATGACTCTACTTCTTTAATAATTTGGCCATTTAACATTAAATTTTCTTTTTGAACTTTCTTACTTTTGCTATACTGCATCACCATTTGTTCACTTTTATCCAAGTTAAATGCAAGAGGTTTTTCTTTTGAAATTCTTCAGCAATAGTTACCATTTCCTGCATTTTCTTATGAGATATGGAAGCAATCAATATATCATCCTGATAGAGCAGTGGAGGTATCAAAATGTTCCCAAAATTTATCCCGATGTTTTCTCTTTTGGCTACTTGCATACCTTTATCGATATGATTGGCACAAATAGGGGCTGCCAAAATGGCTCCTTGTTTCAAATTTTCTTTAATTTAACTTCTCTTGTTACTCCACTAGATGTATGGATTTGAATGTATCCTTCATTGTTTAGTTCGTAAACATTCTTAAGAAAATTTCCCTTGACCCCACTCCTATACATATCTATAATGCAAACAAATTTCAACGCTTCACGAATTTGCGTGTCATCCTTGCGTCACTATTGCTGAAATCTGTAACCTGTATAGATATTTAAAAATGAAACAAAAATGCAAAAAAGTTCGTGAACAATAACCTCTTCCTAAACTTTTCCCTGCCCGTGGCTCGTGAAACCAGGTCTTGGCGTTTGTGTTGGCGATTATGTCTTGCAATGAGATCTTGGGTTTTATCTAACATTTCAAACGCACTTAAGCGCTCGGTGAGTACCCAGCTTTTTTTTCTTTATTCATTTAAAAACAACAACTATTTACAAAAACAACAAGGCTAATTAACTACGTACCATCCATACTGGGAAAGGACTTATAGTCAGCGAGTTCCCACTATGTATGGCACTTACAATTTAAATTTAAATCGTTCCAAGAATAGTCGTAAGAGAGGGACAGCCCACGAGCACACGATTCGCCATTGTGATTGGCATGGCGCTTTAAGGTTTGACGAGCAACATGAACAACCCAGAGATTCTTCTGAGGTCGAGGCTCGAGGAATCTATCAAGAGCTAGGAATTTAGTGCCTCCAGGCCGTCTCTCTCTTACGACTATATTCCAAAGAAAAGGGCAAAAAGCAAAAATTAACAGAAGTACACACAGACACAGACATACGACAAGAACACTACAGGCATAAACTAGACAGATACAGTGCACGAATTTCCTGTTTTCAAGGGCTATGTCAATTTTCGTAGTCTATTGAAACAAAACGCCTGGATGATTTGATGTACTCCAAAGTAGCTTCAAGAATCAGTCTGTTGACAATGTGTGGAAGTTCAGAACTTCCATACAACATCAGTGAGCAAACGAAATCGTCATCAAAGTTGGATACATCCAAGCTCAGAATTTCCGAGAGCTGGCCAAGGAGGTTTCTGCGAAGATGATCAAACAAGGGGCAATGCAGGAGGAAATGCTCATTATCCTCGTTCACGGTACCGCAATAGACCTTTTAGCTATTCTACAAAAGAGCCTGGATCGAGCGTTATTTTTATACGCGAGGCTCGATAGAGTGGTGTTAAGAGCTTCTATCACTATTGTGCAAATTCGAAAATTCTACAAAGTGCACTTTGTAGAAATTTCGAATATGCACAATAGTGATAGAAGCTCTAACGCCACTCTATCGAACCTCGTGTATAAAAATAACGCTCGATCCAGGCTCTTTTGTAGAATAGCTAAAAGGTCTATTGAATAGTGGACTTACGATTATTATTATTATTATCTATTTATTTAAAGTTGGCGTTTCTAATTAAAATAGCTAAAAGCTAATTAAGGCGAACAAAACTAAAAGAAGCTATGATTTACACTGGATAACCTAGAAAGTAAATTAATCTAAAAATCCCAAATCTTTAATAAATACTATACACAATCTGCAGGTGCATGAATCACCATTCCATTGTTTACTTTCATTTTAAATTCTTGAATTATGCTACAGTCTTTCAAAAAGCTTGGAAGTGAGGACCATAAAAGGCAGCCTCTATGCTGAATATTTTCTGTACCATATATTGTTGTCCTTACTTTCGGCAGCTGCAAGTGATTTACATTACGCAGACGATGTTGAATCTATGCCTAAACCTATGCTCATTTAATACACTGAATTTCAAACGCAACTTTGTTAAGATTCTAACACCCTCTATATCATATATGCTATATACGGAGTTTTCAGTTGGCCTTATTTTGGAAAGGAGCTTTCGCTTAAATTCAGCAATAGACTTACAACTCCTGATATCTCTATCAAGTAAATTCCATTCATAAGGGGCATTACAAAAATATGTATTAGGAAAACGGACAGTTTTACTAATAGACGGTGTGTATATGCGCTGATTTCTAAGATCATAGTTTGTTTGCCGTTCAGCAGGGATTTCATTGAAGAGATATTCAGGAGATTGGTTATTTTTTAGGTTGAACAAATGACACAAGCGTCAGTGCCATCTTCTACTGTACAGGGTTTCCCAGCCTAATTCATTGTAAAGTCTTTGTTTATTTGTACCTCTCCATTCACCAGGCACAGCTAGTGCTGCAGAGTATTGAGTTTGTTCCAGTTTTTGAGTAAAACCTAGTCGCATTTCAGGGTCATATTTATGGTACAACAGGTGACCATAGTCAAGATGAGGACTGACATATAGTTTGTAAGTTAGATTAAGGACAGTTCTAGAGACATACTTGGAGAGATATTTTATAAGCCCAATTCCTCGCCTTGCCTTTAGGATGCCTGCTCTGATGTGACTCTGAAAGTTTAATTTTGAATCCAAAATCATTCCTAGATGCTTGTGTTCGTTTTCCCTCTTAACTTCATCGTTGCCTAGCTGTAAAGGTGGGTGGACAATTCTAGTCATTTTGGTAGAGAAGATAACTTCTTCGGTTTTATCCGTATTGAACTGCATTTTCCATTGCCATGCCCAAAGCCGTATTTTCTCAAGGTCTCGATTCAATTCTTCAGCGCCGACAATCTCGTTTTCAATCACCGAAAACAAAGAAGTATCATCTGCAAATAGCCTGACGTCACTATTCAGGTTGTCACAAAGATCATTTATATAAATAAGAAAAAACAAAGAACCCAGCACGGACCCTTGCGGTACTCCTGCAAGAACATCCTTCCACTCTGAAGTCTTCCCATTCAAAACCACCCTTTGTTTCAGATTCATCAAAAAGTTGCGAATAAGAGCAAGTATGTTGCCAGATACTCCATTACATTTAAGTTTATGGATAAGTCCCTCATGCCATACCCTATCAAATGCCTTTGATAGGTCAAGGAAAACTGCCCGTGTTTCTTTGCTCGGAGTATCGTCAAACGCACAGTAAATCTTATTAGTTATAAACAATAATTGATTTATGGTGGAGTCTCCAGGTCGGAAAGCAGATTGGTTAGGCGTTAGTAATTGATTCTCACTCAAATGACTGTAGATTGCATCAAATAGCAGTTTTTCAAAAATCTTAGAAAAAATAGGAAGCAAAGAGATTGGACGATAGTCAGTTACCCAGCTTAAATCGTCAAATATATAGCTACGTTGTTTGTTTTGAACAGGAACTGTTTAAGTTAAAAAGAATTGTTTATTTATATTGTTTTCCAATGAAAGACTTCGTTCTAGCCAACATTAGGGGATGAACGCATCCCCTGGCCCCCCCTGCGACTGACTTTGATTAAACGCGTCTCTGTGAAACATCCCAAAGTTGTGAAATGAGCTGCTGTTTCATTGTATCTATAAGGTTTCTCATAGTGTAAAAGTATCATGCTTCATTCTCTTAGGGTGGTTTGCCGCTAACAGCTTTTCGAAGAATTGGTGAAGATCTCTTTAGAACTCAGGTATTCGATACTAATATTTCAAAACTATGCACAGTAATGATGTTTTTGGAAATAGTTAACTGTAGCGATCTGTTTGACAATTCTACGTGACAAACAGGAAGGATGTCACCGCCTTTTTTTAGTAAATTATTTTGAGTGGGCAGGAAGCATTTCTAGCTACGTAAAGCCAATTTAAGCCCACTATGCATGACGCATCCAGGCATGGGACCGTTAGTTTAATGTTCCTGCCGAAGGACGGCGATGTGAATTGTGAGGTCAAGCCTCCGAGGTGACCCATCCGGAGTTTGACCTCACTCGACTGGGCTTAGCTTCAGTCACCTGACGGAAACTGTATACGCCGCTGGGCCCTTATTGTTGCTGTAGAGCAGAAACGTTACTAGCAGTGGATTATTGGCAGCGGTGGATTATTGCTAGCGGTGGATTATTGCTAAACTTGCGCTATTTCACATTTGTTTTTTGTAATCAGAGTTGAAACACTGAACCTTAGAGCCCACAATCTCTTACAAAAAGTGTTGGACCCCTACGCAATCTAAATTTTTCGGAAATATTGTTCCCCCTCCCCCATATCAATGTTGTTTGCTTTGGCGAATCATTCATTTGATGGAAACGGGGGGGGGGGGGGGGGGGGGACGAAATTCGATTTTTTCAATAGGGGTCCAACAACCAAGGAGGAAAAATGTTTTAGCGTGTTTGTTTGCATTTTGCGTGTTTGTTTACATTTTCAGAGGAACCAATCACGAGGTTCTATTTTGCACGTGACTTTGTTTTGGGTTTGTGATAGTGGCGTCGTGTAAACACAGAAGCTGCGGGGCGTTTGGAGCAAAACCACTCTCCCTATTTAGGGCCGGAAGGACATTAATTTTCTTTCTGCCAAGGGCAAAAATGATAACATTTGAAAACTTGAAAATATCGCATTTCGCTTTCTATCGATTTTTGCAACCCTCCATAACAAGGCCTTCTTGACAGATGATGCCGTGTTTGCATGATAAAGATTTATTTCTACTGCACAGTTTTCAACACAAGGGAGACTAATACTTTGAAAATGTTTTTCAATCAATTTTTCTTGATTCAACAGCACTGCACAATTGTACTGGGAGGCTGAAAGTTATCTCAACTGTTAGCTTCTAGATCATATCATAGACCGTTGTTGAAATAATTGAGATTCGTTATGATTCTTCATCGTTTTGAGCTTTATTTTTTTACAGTTTGCTTGATCATAAATAATGCGATGCGATGAAAGAGGAATAAAACAGCTTCAAAGCACATACATACATACATACATACATTTGCTATTTTTTAAAGCAGGTTGCCTATAAACGCAACTATAAAGCTGATGTGGACCTGCTGTCTACTAAAATAGAATAAAACATTTTACAAAAAAAAGAAAAAAATTCTAATAGTTTTAAAGATCGTGTTTCAAATTTTAAAGTTAAATACTCTTACTAAAATATGAATTTTAAAGATTTAATAATAAATAAAATCCCTCTGTTTTTTCTGTATCAAACAGGCTTCTTTGTTAAATGAGACTGCATTTAAATGTTCCTTCATACTTTTCAACTGGTTCTTGAAAGTGTCT
Organism: Aurelia coerulea; assembly: GCA_039566865.1. Classification (NCBI taxonomy): domain Eukaryota; kingdom Metazoa; phylum Cnidaria; class Scyphozoa; order Semaeostomeae; family Ulmaridae; genus Aurelia; species Aurelia coerulea. The sequence goes on from CM076943.1 coordinate 35,007,604, forward strand.
ATTCCTTTGATACTTCTTAAGTTAATGGGTAATGTGTTCCATAACAACGGACCTCTCCATCTTACCGACGTTCTTCCTATTTCTCTGGAGCATCTTGGTAACTCGAATGACAAGTTGTCTCTTGAGCGTGTCAATTTTCGACTGAAATGTCTTTCTAGCGCTTCGGGGGCTGTTTGCTGGTAAACTTTGTGCATGATACTCAATATCTTTCTTTTATATATATAATCAAGTCTGTCCCATTTGGCTAATCGTAGAATCTCTTCATCTGGAATGTCTCTGGGTAGCCTATGAATGATTCTTGCTGCTCGTACATGAATTCTCTCTAGATCTGCAGTATGAGCAGAAGAGCAGGTCCACCAAACAGTCATACCGTATGCTACAGCCGCGATGATTGTTTTAAAATAGATTTCTTCTTGAACATGTATTGGCAAGTACGACATTCTTTTCAATTGCCAAACCTTTGCACAATAAGACTTGATGACTTTCTTTACTTGTGTATTCCCTGTCAGTTTATTATCCAGCTCTATTCCAAGTAATGATGTTGTCTTTACATATTGTATTATCTCATCGCCTATTCTTACTGGACGCAATGGTCCTACAAAATTGCGATTTGTTATGATTAAGACTTCCGACTTTCCAGTGTGTATCGTTAGTTGGTTTTCCTGACACCAATCATTCACTTGCTTTCCAATCATGTTTAATTTATCTACAACCTCCTCGATATTCTTTCCTGCATAGTAAAATGTAGTATCATCAGCATATAAGTATGTTTTCCCTTGCGTGATTTTATCTGGAAGGTCATTTATATACATTGTAAACAACCTTGGTCCCAACAGCGACCCTTAAGGTACTCCAAATTTGATTACGCGATTGCTTGACTTTGTGCCATTAAGTTCAACATACTGTGATCGATTGCGTAAATAATCACAGAGGATGTCAAACATGTTACCATTAACACCACACCCAAGTATCTTCTTCTTTAGTATATCATGGTTTATGGAATCAAAGGCTTTTCTAAAATCAATCAGGAGTGCTCCTACGGTTAGGCCTTCATCAATAGCTCTCTTCCATGATTCTGTCATATGAAGTAGTAAATATTCTGTTGATTTGCCTTCTTGGAAACCCCATTGTTTTGGGGTTTGAGCTCCATTTACTTTTAAGTGGCTGTCCAGATTTAGACAAATTTGTCCTTCCAGGATCTTCCCTGGTATACTCAAAAGTGACATTGGCCTGTAATTTTCTCTTTCAGTTTGCTTTCCCTTTTTGAAAGCACTTCTAAGTCTTGCTCTTTTCCACATATTTGGAAATTTTCCAGTCTCATAGCATTTGTTAAAAACCCCCTTGAGTCCTGGTATAACAGATTTACCCCCAGATCTAAGTTCTTTTCCTGATATCATGTCATTACCAATTGCTTTATTTGGTTTCAGGCTAAAAATTTGGTGCAATAGTTTTTCCTCCTTTACCTTAATCTCATCACAGATTGGAGTTATTCTGTTGATGAAACTATTTCCACACCTATTAGATTCACCAAATTTCTTGGCTAGATTTTCACCAACATCTGCAAAAAAGTTATTTAAGATTTCTACTTTCTCTGTATCTAATGTTTTAAGCATCCCATCATCATCTTTGAGGGCAACAATGTTTGCATTCTTTGTCTTTTTTCTTAACTTTCCAACTGTTTGCCAAAATTCTTTGGAGCTTGAGGCATTTGCAAACTGTTCTTTCCAGTAATTTGCTTCTGCTTTTCTAAGACTTTTGTTCACTTTGTTTCTCAACTCTTGATAGATTTTTCTAAGCCTGCTGTCTGTTCTATTTTGCTGCCACTGTACAAGTGCCTTGTATCTCTTATTCATTAACTTTTTTATCTCTCTGTCAATCCATGGATGTTTGTGTGTCATTACCTTTGCTCTTCTAGTTTTTGTAAACTCATCTAAGATGTCTTTATATAGCTTGTCCCATGTGTAGCAAACATCATCAACATCATCAAAGATATTAGCTATCCAGAAAGGGGTCTGATCCAATAACTGCTTGAAACCTTCTTCATCAAATGCTTTCTTAACCCTGACCTCCTTAAACTGTGCTTTTGGGTACTTTCTTTTGATATTCAAGGTGCAAAATATTAGTTTGTGGTCAGATATCCCAGGTTCAAAAACTCCATGCTTAGAAATTTTGTAATCATCTTTTACTATTATCAAGTCAATCAACGTTTCGGTGGTGTCTGATATACGTGTTGGCTCTTTTATTATGTTGGTCAGATCATATGAATATAAAATTCTCTTTAATTTCTTTCCTGGGTGGTTTTCATTGCTCCTTTGCAGAAGGTCTGAATTCAAGTCCCCCATTAAAATCATATTTTTTCTTTTTGTCATGATTTTGCTGAGTATAGTTTGTAAATTTCCATAAAACTTGAAATCAGTTGGGGGTCTATACAGAGCTCCTAACAAGAATTTCTGTGACATGATGTTAACCTCAATCCATGCACTCTCCACAGCCTTAAATTCCTCAATATCATTACTAAAGGGAACCACTGTTAGGTTATCTTTATAGTAGATTAAGCAGCCACATCCACCCTTTCCTTTTCTGTCTTGCCTCTCCATGCTGTACCCTGTAATAGATATTTCCTCATCCCTTATCTTTGAGTTCAGATGTGTTTCTGTAATTGCAAAAATATCAAATTTTCATTCAACTAGGAGGAGCTCTATCTGTGAGAGCTTAGACAATAATCCATTTACATTAAGGTGCCCAATTTTTATTCCATGTTGCCCCATCTCGATCTTTAATTCCTCAAAAGTATTGCCATAAAAGCTGGTCTCTCTTTCTTCAATAATACTTTCCATAGTTGCTGTGCTTTCATTTTCGATCAGGCTTATTTCCAAATTTGTAGCACACGAGGGGCATTCCCACTGTAAAGATGTTTCTTCCAGCATTTTCTTGTAATCATGCAAATATATATTCCCACATTTTGGGCCAATATGGCATCGTTTTTCACATCGATTACAATCAAGTGCATGGTGATTTTTAGCGACTGGCCTACCACAGGCAGAGCAAGGATTTCTGATAGGTCCCGGATTTTGATGAATATCACCCGACATGATTATCTGAGATCGTATGGTCCCACGAAAGATTATGGTAGAACATAGACCTTCTCTCGACTTGAAAGTATCTCTAAAAAATCAAATGTATTCAGGAATTACTGGCTCGGCGTTGAGAATTCAACCTGGCCTGATTGACCTCATCGTCTCATCAGACTGGCCTTTGTCAGAAAATCGGAAAGCAAAGTAATTTTGAAGACGTTAATAAGAAAGAAGTTACCCAATTTTCATTCATTGAGACCAAGAAATACTGGATAAGCAAAATTCCACTTGCTCAATCCTGAACAAAACGAATTCGCAACGATAAAATGAAACTGTTTGCACAACAAATGACCAACACAGCCTGGACTGCGTTCTCGAAATAAAAGTTGACGAAGATGAAATGTACATCCATTCCAAAATCTAAGAAGAAATGGCGCGATAATAGTCTTGTCTCCAGTCTCCAAAAATAGAAAATGTTTCCATAACAATCGTCGAATTAGACGAAGTACACTCTTTCTTTTTAAATAAGAAAAGAAACCACCATAAGAAACCACCCACCAAGAAACTGTAAGCTCAGTTTTTCGAAAATTAAGAAACTTTCGTAATCCGCAGCTTGATTTTCTTACGTCACTCAAGAGATTTTTGGCACTGCACATGTATTTTTATAAGAAACCGCTTATAAGAAACTTTAGGCTCAATTTTTCGAAAGTTAAGAAAAACAACCCTACCTGAATTTAAAAAGCTAAGAAACTTAAGAAACTTAGTCCTGATTTTCGGCATCTTTAAACTGTTATTGGCATTTCTTGTGTCTTTTCCATGGCTTTGTATTGTAAAATGATTTTTGAATATGTCACAGATGTCTTTATCAATGCATTTCCGAACGAGTTTGCAAGCACGAATCTTGTTTGAATTTTTTTTAATTCAATATAAAATTTTACAAACAAACTACTTCAAAGCACTACGTACGAGCTTCTTTACTACACTACAAGGACGATACCACGGAGTGCAAGAGACCATGACAACTCTGCAGTCATTAACATAGAGAACGTGTAACTAAACTAAAATTAAATGTACAGCTACGAAAAATGCACATGACCAATTTCTACCGATAAATACTAAGGTTCGTTTCACATTGTATGTCGAGCTAATTTTGGGAAATCAGGTCTAATTCACAAGAATGGGTGAACTGGAGATTCGATTATCAAATTAGAATGGATTGTGCCCAATGAGTCAAACATACAATGGGAAACAAATTTACAGCAAAAAGAAAGAGAAGCAAAGGGACTTGGGGACTATGAATTGTAAACAATCGCATATACTGTGAATTTCCTTAGTTAAATCGACCAGTTTGGTGAATGAACTTTAGGGTCAGTTCAAGTACATGTTTATTAACGTCGCTAGAAAGGTCTTTATCACCATACAATAAAAGTTGTATCAGAGCGCTGTTTGAAAGACTGTTGATTTGAACAAATGGTCGCAATACTACCGAAATTCCAGCGAGAAGATCTCGTCGATGGATGTCAAATGAAGGGCAAGACAGCAAAAAGTGCTCCGTATCTTCAATGCCGTCATTTGTAGGGCACATTGGGTGTAATTGGGTTCTTTTCTTTAAAGTGTCCTTAAAGTTGTGCTTAAATTTGTGAAAATTTAATTTACTGAGACCGACTCTTATTTGGGAAAGATATGATAAACCTATTGGGTCATGAATTCCAAAGACAGATTTTGCCGGGGGACGAATTATTGATAGAAGCTTTGACTTAAAAGCAGCAATGGACGGTGGAACCCTAATCCCAGGATCGAGTTTTTTCCATTCAGAAATGCAGTTAGGATAGAAAACTAGATTTAAATTGTTCAGTTCTTGCCCATATTCGCAACACAGCGAAAAAATGCAAAACGAGGCTAGGAGCGAACCTTCCGCAAAAGAAAAATTAATGGCGGACCGGATTAGAGCCGCCGGATGCCAGTCTCTGGTTTTGGCACCCGATCGCTGTTTGCGCGCCTGATTCAAATCAAAATAGTCTCGTGGGAGGTTGGCGAAGCTGCCAGAGCAGAAGATCTCCAAAGATTTATCAAAGAAGCTTCAGGAAATGCATCAGTTGCTGTTACCAAAAAGGATCAATTTTGTCCAATAATAATGATTTATTCAAAGCGAAATAAAGAGAAAACTGGTCCTGGCCCTACGGTCTAACTTCGTGGAACAAAACTTCAGGATACAACAAACATGGTGGACAAGGTAGGATATCTGGGAAAATTTGCAAACTATTTGTAAATTCCTGGTACTTTGCTCAAGTCGCAATATCTCTATTTTCCTGCAACAGTACCACTCCCTCTTCAAATTAGCATTACTCCATCAGTTTTTGGAATTAAAGGCTGAGAATAGTTCGAGAAAACAGTGAAAAGACCCCTTATTTGATTTTTATTTCTGGATTAAATAATTTCTCTCCCGTTGAAAATATTTGTGGAAAAGTAGCAGATAAACGTTTTTATGCCTGAAATTCCAGCCCCTCGACTAGCCCCAGGGAAATTGTTGTAAAAGCAAATCCACTCCTGGCCCTACGAAGAAACTTCATAATTTTGCAGTTAACATGTTGGTTAACATGGCAGTGTACTGAGATTATCCAGGAAAATTTGCAAATTGTGTTATTTTCGTTTTTGAAAAATTACATTTCTGACGGTAATTTCCCTCATAAACAATGGCCTATGGGCCTAGGCACTGCTTTGTTTTGAACTGAATAATTCAAGTAGGCTTGTTTATGTTATCTTCAAAGAATGAAGAGCAAGATGAAGGGTGGAAACTGATTATCACATCACATGTTATGAATGAAAATAAAGTTTCCTGCTAATTTTAAGCAATTGTTTGACAAAAAGAAGCGTTTTAATCAAAACACTGACCCAATTGTTGTTTTTAGTTGATCTTAAGTGCACAGCTGCAAACTTCAACTATTATATACAGTATTTGTACTTAAATTTTTCTTGTTTCCTGTGCATTAAACAGAACTTATTTGAGAAGTAGAAGATAGGAAACAAATAATCATTCCATTTGATATATTTACATACAAATATTTTACCTTATTTCCTTTATTTTGCATTATTTTTCATGAATGCATATTTGAAATGAGAAGAGGAGATCCTGCATCCTCAAAAGAAATGTCAGTACAGGATTTGGAAATCAGTCATAACAGCATTTTTAGTGCTCAGCATTTTTTAGAAGGAACTAGAATTTCCAGTTGCACCAGTTGGATGATATTCCCATGTAAAATTTTGGGGGACTTGCATCTTCAACTGTATATCTTCAATGTGGTTTGCATCTTTGATTACAGACAACAACAATGATCTGCTCCATCTTGCCTGTGATGGCTAATTACAGTTGCTGTTTTGACAACAGACAGCTTCCCAAGAGGATGGCTCTTGAATGGAACCAGTAAAACAATCTAAAATCATCACATTTTTCTCAGATTATTTTGACTTTGTTAAAGTCACAATCTATTAATTTCAGTTACCAGCAAACATTTATCAAAGTAGAGGTAGAGACACAAGGAAGTATTTCTTTCAGAAAGGCAGCTTGTTATTTACAAACTATCAGTGCAGAAAAGTGATAATTTGTGAAACTTTATTTCCTTGAATGAGCACCTTCCCTTTGCATGGCTGTCCTGTCCCCAGAATTAAGGGGGATATGAAGCCACCCAGGGGGTGTACTCTGGTATATCTAGGATATGGATGCTCAAGTTACTTTTTGGGTCTAACATTTGGGCAAAGGCTATTTTTGAGTTAGTCATTTGGAAAAATATTTTTTGGGTCAATTTTTATGCCAGAAATTATTGTTTTGGATTGATTTTTTGTACCCCTTGAGCATCCCTATTCTACTTATACCACAGCAGCAAAAATTAAGAGCAGCAAGAACATCTCTGAATCTGAACTGAAGGGAAGGGAAGAGGATATGTTCGCATAAGCATGTTTCGTGTTCTTTCAGTATTATGGTTGTTGAAAAAAGTGCGAGGTGTGTGCATTTAGTAGGCTTTGAAAAAAGTGCTTTGCTCATTTCAGTTTCATTGCTTTGCAGTTATTTCTTCTTTGTCTGGACTAACAAGTAACCAAATTTTTATGTGGCCTCTAGGATCTATTCATGAAAGAAGCATATCCAGTATCAAAGCGCGTGTCGCGTTGTCCGCTTTAGGCCGTGCCGCAATTTTCCGGTTTTGAAAGCCAAAGCTCACCGTTTAGCCATTATGGCCTCGTTTTCGTTTTGCATTTTTTCGCTGTGTTCATATTCGCCCAATAACACCCTGATTGAGAAGAGAGTATTGCGACTGATGAAGTAGTGGGATTGGCTCCTTTGTATACAAGGGAATGAGATTATTCATGATCTTATAGAACAACGTCATCCGTCTACTCCACCTACGGGAGCTTAGTGACTCCCAGCCAAGCTCTGCATAGATTTTTTCGCGCGATGTCCCCCTCCATGTTCCTGATACAGCTAGTGCAGCAGAATACTGAACAGACTCTAGTTTTTCCATTAAGTTAGGCAAAAGGATGTTTTGACTGAATTCACATACTTTAGCTGGAGTATGATAAATAACATCCCCATAGTCCAGGTGGGGGCGCAAATAAAGCTTATACAGTTCGTTTAGGGTATGTCTAGGCAAATATTTGGAGAGATACTTTAGCAAGCCAATGCCCTTCCTCGTTTTAGAGATAGCGGATTTAGTATGAGCTGAAAAAGAAAGCTTCGAGTCCAGGATGATACCTAGATATTTATGTGCATCTAGTTTCTTCACGGGTACGTTGTTAAAGAGTAGAACGGGGTGATCCACTTCATGTCTTTTCTAAGAAAGCACTAATTCGACGGCTCGTTTTTGCGGATCAGGATTAAATGACATCCTCCAATCATTGGCCCACAGGCTTATCAATTCAAGATCATGGTTCATGTCCTCGGCAGCTGCATTTGGTTCTTGAACAACCGTAAACAAGGATGTATCATCGGCAAAAAGCCTTACATTACATTTCAGGTCAGCAGTGAGATCGTTGATATACACAAGAAAAAGCAAAGGTCCTAGTATAGAACCCAATTCAAGTTCAAAACAGTTCGTTGTTTTCGATCCTTAAGAAAACTTTGTATGAGAGAAAGAAGCTGTCCGGAAACGCCACATCGTTTTAGCTTATAAATGAGACCTTTATGCCATACCCTGTCGAATGCTTTTGAAATATCAAGATACACAGAACGAACGTCGAGAGGGGGATTGCAGTCGAATGCTTTGAAGATCGTGTGCGTTATGGAAATTAATTGGTTGATTGTTGAGTCACCCGGACGAAAACCTGATTGGTTGGGGTTAAGTAAGTCGCACGAAACAAGATGTGAGTATAAGGAGTCATAGACAAGTTTTTCAAGCATCTTCCCAAAAATTGGTAGAAGAGAAATGGGACGGTAGTTACCCTTTAAATTTTTTTCATTTTTCTTATGAACCGGGACTGCATTTGCACACTTCCATATTTCGGGAAATACACCACGCCTCAAGCAGTTCGTAAAAATTATCTTCAGATGAATCACTAATGAAGCATCGCTTAATTTTACCATTCTTATAGATATTTCATCCCAGCCATGTGCTTTATTAGGATTGAGGGATCTTATGATATTCAGAATTGTTTCTTCGGAGATGGGAAAATCACTTATCAAAGTAGAACTTCCTGCGGTATCCTGTGGTATTTCATTACCTGTGTCAATCGTCGTACATTGGAGAATGAAATAGTCATTAAATAACTGTGCTTTTTCTGTAAAATGCGTTATGAATAAACCATTCTCTAACAGAGGAGGTATAATGGGAATCTTTGCCTTATTCAGAACAGTATTGATTAAGGTCCAATAGGTTTTGCTGGATGTCCCTGGATTTGCTAGAGTTTGCCCAGTCTTACGGAGGTAATTTTTTTTACATCCTCAATCATTTTTGCACCTTCAGATATCATCTTTTGTATTCCTTCAAGCTTGTTTTCTGGTCGACCGTTCCTCACAAAGTTTTTATAAGCATGATTCTTTTTCCTCAGAAATTTTCTTACAGCTTGTGTTATCCAGGGTGCTTGGCGAGGTTTAATCGTTTTAATTTGGTTTGGAATGAAGTTAGAATAAATATTCAAAAGGACTTCATTGAGTAACTTAACCTGCTCGTTAGGGCATGTGATTTTGTCAAGATGCTCACGCCATCTAAACATTTCGATACTTTTCATGATGGCAACAAAATCTGCTTTATCATAATGCCAAATCCTCCGGGTGTAAGGAGGTAATGATATATTTGAAACAGAAAGTTTTCCATAAATGATTTGATGATGACAGTGCTCATGTAATGACGGATGAACACCAAAGTCAGTAATGAGGTTAGGCTGATCAGTAAAAATGAGATCAATGCAAGATTTGGAATCACCCATAAGGTGAGTTGGCTCTGAAATCAGCTGATGAAGACCAATGTCAGCTGTTATTGGCTCAAATAGTTTTCCTTCGTTATTTTCAATATCGTTTTCCCACCATTGAGTTGATCGACAATTGAAATCACCAGTAATGATAACGCAGAAAGGATTTTGGATTTTCAGCATGCATCTTGGAGAGCATCAGCTCAAAATTTATTGTGAAGTTGTCAAATTCACTCTGGCCCTGACTTGGACTCCTATAGACTACCACAAAAAAGTATTTTTTCCTATTTAATTGGATCTCGCACGCAACGCACTCAGAGAGAGTCACCAAATCTGAACGATTTTTAGAAGGAAGGGAATCCTTAACGTATAACCCAACACCACCTCTTTTCACATTTTGAGGATGGGTATCTTTTGAGGATGGTTATCTTGTTTGCATTCATAACACCTAACACCTTTAGCCTGGAATTACAGAGAGTTGGTGGCTCTACGTAGCAGGTTCAGTTCAGCAGGGCGAGGACTCGAACCAACGACCTTCAGATCAGTAGTCAAGCGAGTTACCACTGCGCCATCCCCTCTAAGCCGGCATATCGGTCATATGCGGACTTTTGTGTTCAAATATGATAAATGAATGCCTTCAAGTTTCGGAACATTTATTTTGGGAAATTTTCGACAAATGGAAAAAGTGTGACATGAGTGAATTTCGAACTCGTGACCTCCTGCTATTTAGGCAAGTGCTCTACCGACTGAGCTATCCCAACACAGGCTGATACAGCAAGCCTTTTTCATGGATATCCAGATCAGTGTGGTGTGATGTTAAGGGAAAAGTGTGATGTTAGGCTGACGTAATTCTATCAGGGTTGCATCGAGGGCATTTAACCGAGGGCATTGAGCCAGGCACTGATCATCTGGATACCGATGAAATGGGCTTGCTGCATAAGACTGTGTCGGGATAGCTCAGTCGGTAGAGCGCTTGCCTAGATAGCAGTAGGTCTTGAGTTCGAAATTCGCTCATGTCAAACTTTTTCCATTTTTCCATTGATCGAAAATTTACCAAAATATCTTTCGAAAATAACAAAGCGAATTGCATTTCAGAATAATAGATTTCACACCTCTGAATGCATTCAATCAAATTAAAATAAGCAGAGAAGGAGGAGAATTATGGCTGGTCTTACAGAAGGTGTGATTCTTGAGACTGTCAAATCGCTTCAGAATACACCTTTGTTTTGATTTGAATCTCCCTGGTCGATTTACTCAAATAAAGCACAAAATCTTCGATAGATCACAATCTACCTCTGAAGCTTGTTCGAAACACACCGGCATGATCTCATCTCAACAGTTTGACATACCAGGATATTGTCAATAAATGTCTACGCCCTAGCTTTTTTCTATGATCTGAACCATCATATTACAGTAAACGGGATAACTTTTGACATCAGATGCTTATCTAAATGTTTCTTACGTAAGCTCTTGTATCATTTACTAATTGATCTACAAAATAGAATATACCATACCTCTTATGGGTATACACGCATGCGAGGCAATGACTCAATGGAATACTAAATTTTTTCTAATCAGTCAAACAACAGTAGCTGCAGCAACAGCTTCAAATAATGCGGATTATGCGCGTGCGGGTTTTTTTTTTCTTTTTTTATAATCATTTAAAATGTTACAATATATGTTACATCTACATCCTACCATAATTTCTAATTACTTTACAGACTATACAACACTACAGGGACGGGACCACAAGGAGCAAAAGACAATGACTACCCCGTGGACATTAACATAAAGACATGCAAAAAATAGCAACTAAATAAACAACTATAAAAAGCTACAAATACGATAAATTACTGATATATACTAGAATCCGTTTCACATTGGGTGTCAGGCCAGCATATTAGTATGATGCTAAGCAATAGGAACCCCGGACGAGAGAACAACAACGACAGCAGTTGCAGCGCGTACGGGTTGTTCCCAACAGAATCATACGTTGGGCAAATCCGTAGACCCCATTGGCATTGCCCCGTTTTGCACAAAAGCGGCGAGAAAAACATCCATTTTGTGAAGTGTTCCCATTGATCCTCACAAAATTAAGCAGTAACCAGGTGTCTCAAAATTACTCCTGTTTGAATAGTCGTAAAACTTTGATAACATTGCCCATCTTTAAAGTTATTTTTGGCACGTAAATCAATGTATTGTGCCAGGCATAGATGATATTGTGATTGGCTGTAAAATTAGCTAATTTGGTTCTATTTAGGGGTGCCTGGATTTTAGGCATACTGCAAAAGCATTGATGATTACCACCTTTTGCATATTAAACCCCTAGTTTGGTCATAAATGTCGGAAAGAAATGCCATCCATTATCGTACACTTGAAGGATAGTGAAAAGTGTCAGTGTCGTAGCTGTTAGGCAAGATTTACGATGTTGCTTCAAGAGAATAGCTCTCAGAATAAGGTTTTTCAACGTTTGTCATTTTTTATGCCCTTTGTGTGATGAGAGCTATCGTTTTATCATCTTTAGATATATTTGGATAGATCGCGTTTTATCATCTGTAGATATAGTTTTTGCAAAAGAGATCACAAGAAAATTCATGATATATGTTTGATAATCGAGTTATGTTGATTTTTAACTGAAGTACTCTTTTGGGACACCCGGTAGCACAAAAATGGAGGTTTTCGAAAACGCTTTACGAATAACGACAAAACAGGGGTGATGCTACTCTACATTATACAACTTTACTTGCTTATTAATTGAATGACGAGCCTTTTTCGCGGATGATCCTGCATTATTTTCCATATTGCAATGAGTACTAACGAAACCCAGTTTATATGATCATGACCCATTTTACTACGTGAACTTTTCAAGTCAAAAATTTATAACATTCAAGAAATGCATTTCAGCAAACTTTTAAAGTGATTACTCTTTTTTCAATTTCATTTGCCTTGGTTTTCTGAGTTTTGAATGTATTATTTGCTAAGATGTAATTTAAACTTAATTATCCTTGCTGGAAAAAACTCTTGATTTGTCACTCTCTTCTTTTCAACAGATTTCACGAAGGACGAGCAAGCCCTCTGCAGACGTAGCTAAAAAGAAACTCGGAGAACAAACTGCTCTTATTTTCAAGTCGGACACAGAAGCAAAAATGTTGTCTGAATTCATCGTTTTGAAAACTGTAAGCCAAGGTATTTATGGGCTGATATTATTGAGACCTTATTTCTTTTTACGTTCTTTGCATGTATGTTTTCAATACAGGGAGTTACTGAATGGATGCCTTCTACACAATGCTGAAACCAGTATCTACCTTTAACAGTGTACGATAAATTGCATTTTACGCTGCTTTTGAAGATCCATGATAGAATCTTAAGTGAAAATCCTAAATAGACATTTCCACGGTATTAAGCCCCCCTGAAATGATTGCTGATATTTTCAAAAGAAAGTTAAGAAATGTGATTCTTTCTTATTACAATTAAGACTTCTTCGGATTTCAGATTTTGCATCCGAATCTATTTTTCACTGTTCAGATGCGAACGCTCTTATCTGAATTGTCACGTTCGGAAGTTTGGTTTTCATCCAAATTCGAATTCCGAATAGAAGAGTCCCGTACAAAAGAAGCCAATCAGGATGGTGCATCATATCTGACAACTCATAGAGGCCCGCTACAATTTTTCACCTGTGAGACGCAACATTAATTGGATGATTTAGCAATAAGCGATCATCCGAAGGTCTTGGAAGTATTGGAAGTATGAATTGAAATTGGAGAGCGACTGTTGTTCGGAGATCGTATGTGAGATCCAACAACCAACAGGCGAAATCCCAAATTCTACAAACAGTTCCAAGAAACCATTGAGCAGTTCATTACAGTACATGTGAGAAGGATTGCCACATTGGGAAGCATAGCGGGGATGTTAGCGTTAAAGATTATAAGGAGAAGAAACGTAATGGATTTGGTTCCACCTGGATCTGCCCAACATGTAAAGCAGGAAGCCACCAAAACAGTCCAGGGGTAGTCACATTCAGTATAACTGAAGAGCTGGTTGCTACAAATATTCCCACCTTTATAACTCCTTGATAGTTGAACTTGAAACTGAAAGGAAAGACCAACTAAAGATTGCCCATGTCAATGCAAATGGTTTAATAACAAGGAACAAATTATCTGAGATCATACTGCTGTTAGAATCAAGAAGTTTGCACATACTTGGAATCAGTGAGTCAAATCTAGACAAATACTGTGACAGTGAAACTTTACAAATAGATGATTATAAACTTTTGAGGGAGGACAGATCACAAGGAGGGGGAGGTGGCTGTATTGTTTATTACAAATAATCCCTGGATGCTTCCTCTTATAAAATAGTAAATGACAGCAAAGCAATAGAATTAATTTCACTTTCCACTCCCAAGAACTATTGGTGGCAATAATTTACTGGCCACCAAAGGACAGTCAATTTTATGTTGACATAGAGTACCATCTTAAAGGCATTCTACCAAAAAAAGAAAAAATATCCTATTGCGTGGAGATTTCAATTTCGACCTGATTTTTACGGGAAAAACAGAGAGTGAATGCGGCAATGGCAGAAAACTGATTGGAATCTTGAATCACTATGGATTGAAAAACCTGATTAAAAACCACCAAGAGTTACTGAAAGTTCAAAGTCTCTAATTGGTCTTATTATTAATCATATTCAATTAAAAATGAAAATTCAAAGAACTTGCAGAAATTTTGTTCAACGTGGGAAGAGGGAAGGGGCTTGGGAAAGAGTAAACAATTTCGCAGTGCTACTTCAAAACTTATCGTCAAGGCCAAGGAAATCAATTGTTTGAAATTAGGTGGAAAATTCTCCGGTCCCAAACAAGGCTTGAAAGAGTATTGGTCAACTCTAAACAGATTAATAAACAACCAGAAGACGTTTAACATACCATCATTGTTAGAAAATGGTTTCTTCCCAACCAACGTACAAGGAAAAGGTAATGTTTTAAATGATTATTTTGTGGAACAGTGTTGTGCATATCAACTGAGAGCACCCTTTTAAGGTTGCGACCTCGATGCAATGTGCTTTTACAAAGTCTTGTTATAGACAGAGCAAAATTTTTAAGATTGATTCGTTCTCTCGATACTAGCAAAGCTCATGGCTGCGATAGTACATCGATTTTTGATTACAAAGTCCAACTTTGTAATCTAAGAAGGGGCTTCGATGTCAGGCTGTCAGAAAGAAAGTAAGTAACCCACTTCCGTGACGCTCGTTAAAGCGATTGATTAACGTTTTATCTCTGCTAATTGGCACTGAAATAAAGAAAGCGCACATAAAGCGCATACAAGACAGAAGTTTCCCGCGATCCTATAGCAACATTTGACGTCGGCTTATTTCATGTTAGACAGATTTGACACCATAAGATGGATAAATTACCATGATGTTTACCCTGGCACAACAACAAATTTACCCAGAATTGGCACGTTCTTGACTTCAGTAGCAGCTTAATTATGTCAAAACAATCGTTTTCTAGAACGAACGAATCATTAGCCACTTATTGATAGTACTCATTATGCAAATAAGTCAACTTTAGGGGATGATGTAACTGGTGGCCTGCACAGAGGCTAGCATTCGCAGCATCACCGAAGATAGAAGGATCCCCTTCCTACACAGCTACAGAAAGGTGCAGAATCCCAGCAAACAATAGACCTTTTAGCTATTCTAAAAGGAGCCTGGATCGAACGTTATTTTTATACATTTTTATACGTTACGTTCGATCGAGTGCCGTTAGAGCTTCTATCACTATTGTGCACATTCGAAAATTCTACAAAGTGTAGCAAAAGTTTGTTAGATTCTGATTCTTTCCTGAATAGTAAAAAGGTCTATGGCGCCATTGACTGGGGGAAGGCACGAGATCACACTGAACCAAAACATCTTCATGCATATCATTCTGCACAGAGGTTATCTTCGTGACTGCTTGTCTCAAATTAGATGCCCGCGAATAGCAACAATTGAAACGTTCTGTAGGGTTCTGCATAAGTATTTTTGCGTTATCGTAAATCTCACATGACATCTCATTTGACACTGATGCACCAATAGTTTCGTGCACGAACAAAGCAAACTAGGGGTAATGACTTTTGATTTTTGCATATCATTCTCGTTTGACATAAAGACCAAAATATTGCCTTTGAGGCGATTCTTGTCCTTATACAAGGCGCTCGATTTTCCATTGAAGGCGACTTTAGCAGCAACACTCATCTCTCTGACTGTAGCTAAAAACAGCATCTACGGTCATTTGGGGTTATGAAGAAATCAACATTCAGATATTCTTATGCTTGTTTAGCTCAGGACAGACTTTGTAATCATCCAAAAGGATCTTATGTTTATGATGAAGAAGTGTGATATTTCTGTAGTAGAGCCATTGTGCCAAATCTTTGAAAAATCCTCAGAGGCAGGAATCTATCCCTCAATTTGGAAGAAAGCAGATATGATTCCCAATTATAATTCCACAAAAAGGGTAGCCGGCAGTGTAGAAATAATTATCCACCAATTTCACTTCAATAAATTTCTGGAAAACTATTTGAAAAATTGATTTTTGATGTCATGCATGAACACCTCTGCAACACTGGACTCTTAACTCCACATCAATCAGGCTTTTTTCGCCCACGTGACTCAACAATAAACCAATTATTAGCAATAGCTCATAAATTTATACCGCTTTTGAAGAAATTCCCAGCTGGCTGTCTTCATCGATCTGTCGAAGGCTGTTGACAGGGTTTGGCACGATGGGTTACTTTACCAACTTGGGTGCAACAAAATTTCTGGGCATCTTTTGTCATTACTTCGTAACTTTATATAAAATCGTAGGCAGCGTGTTGTATTGAATGGCAAAAGCTCTCAATGGGCACAAATTTCTGCTGGAGTGCCGCAATGTTCGGTGTTGGGTCTCTTGCTTTTCCTTGTATACATTAACGACATTGTGGAAAACCTGAATTGAGATGTAATCATTTTGCTGATGACACATATCTTTTCTCTGTCGTGAAAAATGAAAACAAAACTGCTGATGGATTAAACAGAGATCTTGAAAAGGCTCGACTTTGGGCATGGCAATGGCAGATGAAATTCAATGCAGATAAAACGGAAGAAGTTATTTTCTCTTCAAAAAGACCCAAGTCCATACATCCTCTTCTATTCTTAGGGAGCGATAAGGTCACGTTAAAAGCGGCGCATAAGCATCTAGGCATGATTCTTGATTCTAAGTTAGAGTTTCAGAGTCATACCAAAGAGGCAGGCAAGGCTATGTACTGGTATGACAAGGTATCTTTCTAACTATGTCTCCAGAGCCGTAATGGATCAGATTTATAAGTTATATGTGAGGCCCCATTTGGACTATGGCGATATAATCTATCATAGAGATGATCCTGGGATACAACTGAACTTTATCCGGAGAATTGAGCAGCTCAGTATTTGGCTGCATTCGCAGTGACTGGAGCATGGAGAGGTACAAGAAGGAAAATGCTCCACGATGAGCTAGGCTGGGAAATCCTTTACCATTGGTGATGGTATAGACGTTCCCGAATATTTGTTTTCTGAAATCCCTCCGGAGCGTCAAATAATGTACAATCTTAGAAATCCGCGGGTTTATGATTAAAATATTGTACGAGCTGTTCGTTTTTCAAACACGTATTTCCAGAACACACTCCAGTCATGAGTGGAATTTACTCGACGACAAGATAAGAAATGCTAGGTCCATTTTTGAATTTAACCGAGAACTGCTTCAAATTATAAAACCTGTCAAAAACTCCATGTACAACATTTCTGATATAGATAGTATTAGATACCTGAATAAAATTCGATTGAAGCTTAGTGCTCTAAATGAAGACAAATTCAGATATGAGAAATTTTTTTCTTAAAGATTGGACCATGGGCGATTTGGACACGCTAGATGTGTCTCACTACTAATTCAAATAAAATTTTATACTTACACAGACATGGAGGATGTTTCCAACTTGCTATTTATAAACTTAAAATGAATTTGAATGCTTTCCTTCTTGTCTATTTTGTCTGCTTTTAGTGCTGAAGTTCAGCTAACTTCTATCCACAGCTTCGGTGAAATAAACATGGCGGCAAATGAGATGAGGCCTAAGCATGCGCAGTATGTTGTTTAGATTATTTCCTAATGTCATGGTTCTCAAGCAGGGTTTTCTATAAGCAACGCTGGGTCCCCTCTAAAAACTTATGGGTACGTAACTAGCCGTTTTTCCTTACGAGATCCATGGCAAGCACCGCATAACTTTTCTTTGCCCATATTTAGAAACCTGCCCGGGCGTTTTTTAGTGAACGACTTAGCAAAATTTTGAACAGATAGGGGTGAAGGTAAAGCAAGAGAAGGCGTTGTAGCAACAACAACAACATCGTCAAAGAAGCTTTTTGAAGCCATTACAATACGAGAAACTTGATTCCATCATATGATGCAGGAAATAAAGTGGAAATAAAATGAAAATATTGAAATTAATTTCTGGCAATCAGAGAGTGGAGTTTATATATAGTTTCTTATGAAATAGAATACACGTAGAGGTGACGTACAGCTAAGGAAGACCCAGGGGATACTCTGGTATGTTTGGGATAGGGGTGCTCAGGCTGGGGTACAACGCATAAACCCAAAAAAAATAATTTCTAGCACAAAAATAGACCCAAAAGAATAATTTTTCCAACCTTATATACCCAAAAGTTATGGAGCCATCTGCATAACAATTCCCCAACTGATTAGATTTCCTTTCCCCTCCCATTTAAATATATATACACTAACAGTAGTTGTATAAATTTAACCCCCATAAAGCTTTGACTTCCTTTCCTCAATACAGACAAATAGCAACAGATGCATTGCAAGTGAAGATATTTTTTAAAGGTTTGAACTCTGCATAATTAGCCAATACCATCAGACATTTTATGCCATCAACGATTATAGAAATGCAATTGGATTCAGACTGAGCCACAAGCCTCCGATGTTTTTAATCTAAACACGCGAAAGACCATTACAGGGGGAAGAAAACATGTATGCTACCTACACGCTGATTGGAGAAGAATCTCTTAGTGAATTTGTGAATTTAGCTGGCTATGATCTTCATGTTCTTTTACTATAATCTTGGACAGCTCAATCGTGCGCAATTTCTCACCACATTTGCTTCTTTTACCAGGTGAACACAGAAGTAGATGGTATAGAAGGACAGGTTCAATTTGTTTGGATATTTATGTTTTTGGTCTTAGTACTGTTAGTTGACTCTAGCTTTGATTGTAAATTATATTATTCCCAATTTTTTTACTCTTTCTCATATTTGAGACCCAGACAAGGAAGCAAGAATTTCTTGAAGCCAAAAAAACAGCTGTACAAATCATTGACCCAAAAAAATAATCCTTGCCAAAACTCTAGACCCAAAAAAGTAGCCTGAGCTCAACAAACCACAAAATACAAACTATTGTTACATTTGAGATTCCTTGACTAGAACAATACCCCCGTGATTAGATAGGGGATGTTTCAGATCTATTGTTTAACAACCTATTGTTGTTAGATTATATGGGCGAAGAAAAGTTATGCGGTGCTTGCCATGGATCTCGTAAGGAAAAACGGCTAGTTACGTACCCATAAGTTTTTAGAGGGGACCCAGCGTTGCTTATAGAAAACCCTGCTTGAGAACCATGACATTAGGAAATAATCTAAACAACATACTGCGCATGCTTAGGCCTCATCTCATTTGCCGCCATGTTTATTTCTCCGAAGCTGTGGATAGAAGTTAGCTGAACTTCAGCACTAAAAGCAGACAAAATAGACAAGAAGGAAAGCATTCAAATTCATTTTAAGTTTATAAATAGCAAGTTGGAAACATCCTCCATGTCTGTGTAAGTATAAAATTGTATTTGAATTAGAGTACTGTCGCCCTGAATGGGTCTAACCGCAAGTAAAATTGATATTTTCATTAAAGTGCATACCTTTCAGCAATATCTCGAATGTTTATAGAATCCTCATTGTCTTGTCAATCAATATTTACAAGCCAAAACTGTTTTTACTTGCATGTCCGCGTCAAACTATGGCTAACATCGACAGTAGTCACAACAACGCTTTTTCACAATTTTCGCACTGAATGGGCCTAAGTGACTTCGCTAATTGCACCACCGCAGAGGGGTCTTGCTGCACAGCGGCAAGAACAAAGACCAGTGAATGAGTGAGGAATGAGAGGGAATATTATGTTATTTGGATTTAGGAGAATGAAAAAAGGTATTCCCATGGGCATAGCTACTGGGGGCTATGGGGGCAGTGGGTGAACTGGTTGATATTATTAAAATGGAGCAAAAAATTCCAGTAAATTGGTCAAAGTAAATTGCCAAATGGATGATTTGAGGAGGCACCACTTGGCAGAATGTTGGCAAGAATTTGATTAAACCCACCTTCAAGTAAGATCCACCTTGGATCTAATCTTAACAAATTATCTTGCCCCTCAAATAAGTCCCCATGTGGGGTATTTTAAATTAAAAAATTGTCTTGAAGGTATTATGCTGATCATCACTGTATTTCAAGTTAGTTTTTGATTTTTGTACAAAGTTAAATTGAAAATAGCAGTATTTTGTAACACAACTACCTTAATATTTGATATATCCCTTGCCCCTCTCATGCCCCTACCCAAAAACTCATTTTTTAAATATGCCCTGGAGGTTCTTCGAGGAGTCATGCTGGTATTAATTAGTTTTGTGCATGTGCCTATCTGTGCATGTGCAGGATCAAGTCAGTTGATGTAATGCAAAATGGGTGCTTTCACCTTTTGGTCATTTAAAAGTATGTATTTCTTCCAGTTTTTTCTTTATTATTTTCTACAAGCAATGTTTACTTTCTATTTTTTCAACACACATCAATGAAATGTTTATTAGAGACTATTTGCATGGTCTTCCTTTCTCAAGATAAATATCTTTTTAAATAGAGCACTACATATCTTCAACGATTCACAACTAAACAGTAAACTGGAATACACAACACAAACAACATTTGAGACAGCCTGGGGCCATATTATTTGTCCAAAAATTTAATTATATTGCACAAAGCAGTGGCGGACACTTTGCCAAATATTGGGGGGGGCCAAGCTATTGTTTCAGTTAAAAAGCATTGTTTGTTTCTATTGTTTTTGAACAAAAGATCTTCGTTCTAGCCAACATTGGGGGACAATCGCACCCTCGCCCCCCCCAGGTGTCCGCCACTGGCACAAAGAATAACCAACTATATTACAACTAACATCAAGCCTATGAATTGCCAAATTGATGCTGAATGCAGTTCATCTGAACTTAGAACATATCATAGTGACATTTTTCTTTCACGTTATTGTGGCAATAGTAATAACTAATTGATTCAGCTACCTTGAAAATATGACAACTTACTGTAGATGGGTCCTGAGATTGGATAATCCAAATAGTTGAATAGAAATGATGCATGCATGGAAAGAGGACCATACTGTATATCCTTAACTTGAGGCATGACTTTTGAATGAATTTTTTCAATAGCTAGTCCTAGAGGGACATTTTCCATAACAAAAAGGACATTTTTTCCTTAAGATTGCTAAATATTGGGTGCCCCCAACTAGCCCCTCTGGTTCCGACGTATCTGCATGCTTTGCCTGTTGTTTGAGCATTTATTTTTACTTTTGATAGTTATTGTAAAGAACATATTGATGATGATGGCTTGATGCTATACAAAAAAAATCAACAATTTACGGCAATCACCTGATAGGAAAATGAGGATAGAATCAATACCATTTGCTGTTTTCTTTTCAAAGAGGGCTTTTCAATAGCTCTACTACGGTGCAGAGCAATTTTTTGTCATGTGGAAATTCCAGAGATTAACAAAGCCTTGGTTGCAATTGGTCCAATCCAGTAGTTACGATTTGATGATGAAAACATTTTGATGAGAAATCTGTTCATATATGAAGTCAGCAGTAGTAAGATTATAGATGACATGCCATAAAATCAACTCAACAAAACCGCAACGTGTGCAACAAATTGCAATTCATGGAGCTTTTGAAAAAGCCCTTCTTGAAAACAATTGGACAAACGTAATTAATTCTATCCTTGTCTTAATGCCAGTGAATAGTGATAATTTCCTAATTTTGTTACAATTCCATCTTCTTTTTCCTTTTGACAGACACTTATTATTCAAGCAAGGAATAATCACTACTCAGGCAATCTAACTAATTACTAAACTGTTTTGATGTGCTAATTTTGCTCAATACCAAAGGAGAGAACCTTGTGGCTGATATACCCAAAAGGGGATATCATGTTTTCAATTATATTTCCTTTATAGCATCTCAAAATCATTCACTCTTAATACCCTTGTTGCCTAACTACATTTTAAACAAATTTATGAACCATTGCAAAACTCAATTTATAATTGATAAAATTTACCACACCGCAAACTCACTCTTCACAAACAAAACATTTCCAGTCAATCTCCTCAATGTCAACAAGATCAAAGGTGCTCAGTTCAGTACACCTAACATGAAACCATAATTCACAGGAGTCACATTTAACCCATTCCTCTGACTCATCATATTCTTCATCACACTGTCCACATCTAAAGACATCGTCATCCTTGTAATCATCAAACTTCCTTTTTGCCCCTTTCCTATTTTCTTTTTTGTCATTTTTTCTTTTCTTTGTTGTTTTTTTGCTTTTTTGCTTTTCTTCTTTTTTTTCTTTTTTTTTTTTTCATTATCAGCATTTTCTTTATTTTCTTTTCCTTCTATTTTTTTCTGCCTTTTCACTCGATTTACCTCCTTCACATTCTCTTTCCTTCGTCGCTCTATGTCTTGAGCTTCTAAAACTTTCAGTGCTTCTCCCGACGTCATATGCTTGGGCAGATTAATTTTTTTTCTTGCTTTTTTTCCTTCACTTTTTTTCATCTGAGGATACGTCAAAACACTCTTTATTATGGGGCAAAGATCCTCAGAGAGCGTGCTTCGAGAAAATGATGACTCTCCACTCGTTTCCAGATCTATTTGAATCTTGTTTTCTTTTAAGACTTTCCATGCAACGTAAAGACAATCGTCATTTATATCATATCCTTCCTCAAATCGTGTTTCAAAAAGATTTACTCTCGCAGCGCCAGCAGCCTTTTCTATTCCCTCTAACGCTTTTATCGTGGGATGGCGATCATCAGTTTGCTGGTCTTTCTTTGATGTTGATGTTGATGGTGCCGGGTCATTCAACTCATTTCCATTGGTTGGCACACTCACACTGATGTTGTTTGATTCTGCAGGTGTTTTTTGTTCTTGAAATGTCTTTGCTGGTGCAAATGCAGAAGGATCGATGGCATACCTGTTGGCTGGCCAGATACCAGAGCATCTGAAGGATGACTTCACAATGTCAGGTCTCGCCGTTCTGTCAAATGCTTCAACAAAGACGCGTGAAAAAGTTCTCTTGCTTACCACAACACCAGGGTTCTCAAAAGAAAACTTCGAGCATGTCTTTCTCCATTCACCTTTGAAGACATTGAAAAAACCACGGTCAGCAGGCTGCATCACATGCGAAGTATGAGGAGGAAGACGAAACAATAAGATCTTGTTTTCCTTGCAGAACATGGTGGTGTGAAAGTCTATATGGGATACATGGCCATCAATTAGGAGAAGGACAGGACGAATGGGAGGAATGCGCTTTACAAAGTGGTTGGCTACCCATGCAAAGAAATGGTATGTTTCCATCCATCCAGAATCCGAGAACCCGAGAAAGAAATTCTTGGGGAATCCTAAGCTGTATTCGGGATTAAATGACTTCCCAGAAAAATAAACAGCTGGTGGTACAACTGTCCCATTTGCACAGATGCACTGGAGAGTGGTTATTGATGTCTTGGACGAGCTTGTAAGATGGAAAGTTCGTTTCGTGACCTTGTCCACGCAGACCTTCTTGCTTGAGCATGCCTGTAGTGGGAAACCGGACTCATCACAATTGTAGATTTGGTCCGGAGAGTCTATTTTGTGCTCACATAAGAACTTCTCAAACTCATCAAACCACCCGTAAACGATTTTTTCAGAGCATGCCGTTGCTCTAGCTAGCTCAAGGGGTCTCGGTTTAACCATATGTAGGTCAGGGTGGCGTCTTAAAAATCCGTACCACCATGACTTCCCAGGGCGATTGTTATCAAAAGATTCAACTTTCCGCCCACCCCTATCTAAAATGTGCCGTACTGCCTCACAAACATGATCTGGCGTTCTTCCAAATCCGCGTTTTGCATTTTCTTTTACCCACTCACAAATCAGTTGCTCCTCCTTGTCAGTCAGTACCGATTGTTTTCCGGCAATGAATTTGACTGGCTCCCCCTTTAATTTCAATTTGCGCCGAATCGTCTCCTTTGGAATACTAAAGTCAATGCTGGCCCTGTAGATAGATACTCCTTCGTTAACTGCATTGATTGCGTGCCTTAGCTGATCTGTTGTGTATTGGCCCTTCTTCTCTCTTGGCTTTGGATGTGTTCCGGGCATCACATTATTCTGTGTAAGAGAAGTTTTGGGTTGACATAGAATCTTAGAACAAATGTCCTAGTTTGGGAATATAATAGGATCTTCATCCTTTATGTGCCAGTTTTCAGGGGTACTCTTTTCAAAAAGTTACAGAATTATGGGTAACATGTTAAGACATTTTACAGAATTGTGGGGTCTCTTTTTCTGAAATTTTGCTGGAGTTATGGGACTCGTTCTGAACTTCTGGAGAATATTTGCAAAAGTATGTAAGTTGTGTTATCTTGCTTTCTTCTTGATGAATATGAGATTAATATGTATCATATGGTCTATATCTTGTCTCCTGTTCTGAAACCCCTAATGTTATGTAACCCAATCCTGTGATGGTACTCTAAAATCATTATTGAACATTCAAATTGATGAGACCACCACAACAGCCAAATATAACTCTTACAACACATGAAATACTTTTTGAAAAGTTGTCGTGTGGAACAGAGCTGGAAAACTACATTGAGTGACGGTATTAGGGTATGCTAAGTATTTATTTTTAGCAATTGCGCTTTTTGGTAGAACCCTTTCTATGTTGAAAAAATGAGTTTGCTTATCATTTATGACTCTTCAATCCATCAAAAAACTTTAGTTGGCTTTCTGGTTGGCTAATTTAAAAAATAGTGCACTGTATTTTATTCTCATTTCTTCACATTTAGATTTTGTATGATGATTTGCTGTGACCAGTGTCATATGAAAATATTTAATGAATGGTACCATCACTCAATGCAATTTTATGAATGTATTGTATCATATTTCAGTCAAAATTACTCAAAAAAACTCTTAGAATCTTGGATTGCTATAATAAGTCGTTTAACTAAAAATAGACCCATTCAGGGCGATTTCTCCCCGATTTGTGTACCTCCGAGAAAAGTGCTTTTATCCACACAAAAATCGTGGGAAGTTTGGATTAATATGGTAGAATCTGTTCTTAGAAGGTTAATGTAAATTATAAAACAGGTTAACCCGAAATTAAACGAGCAAAAATAGCAACATTAGATTCTAACTTATTAGACCCATAGAGCGAGAGAAAGAAGATTTAATGAAAACTTACAAGTTCACGGAAGGTAAGCGACTTGAAAATTTCATAACTCTGGAAATATCCACTTCACCAAAACAAAAACAAAGAGTATCATAAAGGATGGCGTCAGCAAGAATATTTTCGCGGGGTTTCTTGAATATCTTGATCCAGGCCCCTTTTATTGCGCGTCGAAAGGAGAAGGTACGATTCCGACGGAAAGCGGCCTTAGACCCATTCAGGGCGACAGTACTCTAGTAGTGAGACACATCTAGCGTGTCCAAATCGCCCATGATTGGACTGGCTTTCATAGCTGAGTCCCTATGCGACATTTTCAACCTCTCTGTTGTTACCGGAGTTTTTCCAGACAGTAGGATAAATGCGCGAGTTGCCCCAGTCTTCTAGAGCGAGCAACAAGGTGACGGTTCAAATTACAGGCCTATATTTGTCTTGCCATTTCTAGCCAGACTGTTCGAGAAGTTGGTGTATAATCAAGTCTATTATTTTCTGACCAAAAACAAGCTTCTGTTCTCAAATCAATCTGCTTTCCGATTGTTACATTCTGTTGTTACCTGTCTGCTTGTGAGTACAAGCGACTGGTACGTAAATATGGATAACGAAAAATACACAGCAAATGTATTCATCGACCTAAAGAAAGCATTTGATACCGTAGATCATGACATTCTCCTTAAAAAGCTAATTAGGTATGGTATCATTCATGATAGAGATCTCCATATTTCCAGGCTAAACCTTGAATTTACAAAGAAAGGATTTCTTTACTCTGGCATTAAGGCTTGGAATGATATTCCAGTTAATATGAGAGAACTGTCATCGCTACGCCTGTTTAAAACACATCTGAGAAGACATTTGATGAGCCTTGATAATTAATTCAAGCCCCCTCAAGAACGACTCCCTGGAAGATCAGGTCTAATTATCTATTATGTTTATATTTTTAGTTTGAGACCTGTAAGTTTATATTTGTTATTTATTACTGAAGGGATATCGTGATAAGTGAATTATATATATATATGTTAATATCATCCACAAATGCCTGAAGTGGTAACGGATTAACAATTTTTGCAATTCAAGCAAATCTTTGGAGGGTATTTTGGAGCCTCTCTTTGTCCAGTGTCCTGGGTCTTTCCAGCTTGGGTTATGTCAAATTTAAAACGGGTGAAGTTAAAAAACAACCTTGGGATAAACATCAACTTTCTCTTCGTTTCGAGATTGTCATGCATGCTTTAATTCAGCAAACAATGATAAGTGTTCTTATGAAGTTAGACAAATTCTAATTTGTAATACCTTGGAGACTTTTAATTATGTTAATGTGCAAATATTTTCCAATGAATACTTGGCTGATTCGAATTGTAAAAAGCTGAGGAAGATTTTTATAATCGAAACGTATGGATTTTTAGCAGTTGTATTTTTAGTAACAATAACCATAATAGTAATAACAAAACCGGCAGTCAACATCAACGCCGAGTAAACATTGAACAATAATGTTAATAATAAACAAGCAGGGCCGTAGGAAGCAGCTTCGGATTGGGGGGGGGGGGGCAATTGTTCTTAAAACAATAGAGAACAATACATCTTGTTAATGCTTGTGACGTAACACCATTGTTTTCAAAATTATTGGGGGGAGGGGGCTTGAGCCTCCGCTGCCCCCCGCTTCCTACGGGCCTGTAAACAAGACTCAGGAAAAAAGACTTTACTATCTGACAGCAGCGTGGACAGCAGGTGAAGGTGAAGGTGAAGTTGCGGTTTTTAGCGCCAAGCGCTGGGATCGCAGAAGAAGAATAGGCATAATCAAATCTGCAACCCATAGTCATGACGCTGAAGTGATGGGGCTCTACCTGGGATCGAACCCGGTCCACCTGACTGTTCTGGCTGCAATGTCAGAGGATCACACCACTGCGCCACAACACCTTCGCAAAAGAGCAAAGAGCTGGAGAAGACTGAGAAATACCAAGATCTTGTAAGAGATCTGGAGAAGCTGTTAGGCATGAAGATAGTGTTCATTCCTACAGTATCAGGGGCATTTTGAACTACCCCAAAGACTCTACAGAAAAGAATGAGGAACATTAGCATTAAGACCAGAATAGGTGAATCATAGAAAACAATTACCCTGCGTTCTGCAAGGATTCTTAGAAAGGTTCTGGAAGTTTGAGGAGTCTTGTTGACATCAAACCACAAGAATTTCGGTAGTATTACGACCATTTGATTTTGATTTTGATTTTGATGATGAATATTCTCAGCTAAACTTACATGATAGTCTAATATAAAAAGATGATATAATATCTACGAAAGAACGCTTACAAGTATCTGTACATGAAAAACATCTATCTTACTAAAGGTGCTGAAAAGGACAAATGAAAATAACTCATAATGAGCTTTCGAGCCATTTGCCCTCAACAACATGGTTACTGAAATAAGAATATATAAATGCTGTAATACTAACTACACGAAAATTTTATTCATTTGTTATAATTGCTAATAACTAATTAGAAAGGCCAGTTGGGAAAACAGAGGAAATGGAAATAAAAAAGAAAGTCCAAGAAAGAGGGTTGGGGTTCAATAGATTGTTAAATAGTCTGTAATCAATAAGATTGTAGCAAAAAATTTTTATAATGCTTTCCGAAAATTTTCTTTGTGGGTAAATTTCTAAAGTTTTGGGGTAAATTATTCCAGATTTTTACGCCAAAATTTGAAATAAAGTTTCGTTTATAGTTCGTTCTAGCTTTTGGGACATAGAACTTTTTAGAGGTGGCTTGTCGAGTTTGGATGTGGTGTTTTTCACTAGTTAATTGGAACAAATGGCTGAAAGAGTCAGTACTGTTTTTATTTGAAATATCATACATAAACTTTGCGCATTCTAGAGTGTATGTGTCATTTAGGTTCAAAGAGTTTAGACGTTTGAAAAGGGGTTTACTTGGTTCATTACGGGGTTTGAAGGACATTATTCTTATTGCTTTCTTTATATTTTTGCTTAAAGGTTCTAACAAGTTTGAGTAGGCTCCCCCCCAGTTAATGATTCCATAGTTGATATGTGGACATATGAAGGCATTGTATATGCTGAGTAGGATGCTTTTTGGAGCAAAATGTCTCATCTTTGCTATAATACCAATGCTTTTTGCAATTTTTGTGTTGACATGCTGTATGTGCTGCTTCCATGCAAGATTGCTATCTATTAAAACGCCTAAATATTTAACACAGTCAGATTTCTTTAAGATATCGCCATTTATGCTTAAATGAATATTTTTGGGTAATTTTTTCTGTCTTGGTTTAATTATCATATAGTTTGATTTATTGGTATTTAGGGTTAGTTTATTTGCTACTAACCAATCCGATATTTTTTTTAATTCTGAGTTGACAGTTTCTTCCAAAACATTAATGTTTTTATGGGAATAGAAAAGACTGGTATCGTCTGCAAAGAGATGAAAATTCATTATTTTAGAGGCATGTGGAATATCATTTATGTACAATAGGAACAAAAGTGGTCCAAGGACACTCCCTTGTGGTACACCGTGATCGATGC
This sequence comes from Aurelia coerulea, assembly GCA_039566865.1. Lineage (NCBI taxonomy): Eukaryota > Metazoa > Cnidaria > Scyphozoa > Semaeostomeae > Ulmaridae > Aurelia > Aurelia coerulea. The sequence goes on from CM076943.1 coordinate 35,036,134, forward strand.
TTTTCCCTTCAGAGAGTTGACCTCCAACGAAAACTCGTTGAGTTCTACCATTGAGATAGGAGCGGAACCATTCCAGGGCAACTCCCCTTATACCATAATGTTCAAGTTTGCTTAGCAGTATATTGTGATTAACTGTATCAAAGGCTTTTGCAAAATCAAGAAAGATGCAGCAGGAAAATTCTTTATTTTCGATCGCTTCGATAAGTTTAATGCAAACATCAAGTATAGCGAGTGAAGTAGATTTCTGTTTCTGGAAACCAAATTGGTGAGGATATAAGACCTTTTGATGATGAAGAAAGTTAATTAAGCGAGCATACATCAATTTTTCAAAAATTTTATTGAAGAGTGGGAGTAAAGAAATTGGACGATAATTTGATACTTCATATTTGGAGTTTGCTTTGAAGATTGGTATTACTTTAGCATATTTTAACATTTTAGGGTAGTATCCTGAGCTGAATGAAAGATTTATCAAGTTACTTAAGGGTTTAGCTACATGATTTTTTATTAACTTTATAAGTCTAGTGGGAATGTTGTAAGAATCAGCAGCCTTTGACTCATCTAGGTTTCCCAATTGATCAAATACCTCTACTTCAGTTACGGGGGTTATCATGAAACTATCTGCAATTGGATCTTTCAAATAGTCACTAAATACTGTGTTAGGGTTTGAGAGCTTATCCACGAGATTTGAAGCTATGCTGGTGAAGTATAAATTGAATTTATCAGCAACTTGTTTTTGGTCTTTAACAACGATCCCATTTTTCTTTAGTAAAATCTCATTTGTATCAGTTTTCTTGGTTTTGTTGATTAGCTCATTTATGCCTTTCCAGATTTTTTTAGAGTTATTTTTGAAGGTTTCAAAATATGACTTATAGTGATTTCGCTTACTCTTTCGAATTAAATGGTTAAGGGTATCTCTATAATACTTGTACCGCTGATACCAGAACGAAGCTTTCGACTTTAGAAACTTTTTGTATAATTTATTTTTTACTGAGATTGATTTCAAGATTCCATTTGTGATCCACGGTTTTCTGCGTTGCTTCTGCTGCTTTCTTGTAAGGGGCTTTAATGGGGCATGCTTATCAATGACATTTAAGATTGAGTTTTGAAAGTATTGATATTTTGTTTCGAGATCTTTTATGTTAACGGGATCAAGATTCTTGGCATATATGTCACTGGCAAAGCTACATTCGTCAAACTTACGAAAGTCTCTTTTTATGAATTTCGATTTAGGGTCCTTGTTAATTTTCCTATCAATTAAAACAAAGTTAGGCATATGATCTGATATTTTAGCAGTAAGGTTACCACTGACGGCGTGAAAATCAAGGGAGTTTACGAATATATTATCCACTAAAGATGGCCTGTGCTTATCTGTGTATCTGGTAGGCTGCAGGATAAGGGGTTGGTAGAAGTTTGAGAACATGAGGTTTATGAAATTTTCAGCAATTTTGATTTTGTCCGTTCTTAGTAAGTCAAGGTTGAAGTCTCCGGAGATTATCACATCCTTATTTTCTTTTGAAAGCTTTTTGAGAACAGACTCTAAATAAACGAGAAACTCAGTTGAATTTCTGCGAGGATGATTGTAAATTACCCCTAAGACAGTTTTCTCGATTTCGATCCAAAAGGTTTCATATTCGCAATCATTGTTAACAAAGGCTTTGTTGAGGTCTTCTCTCACGTCGAATTTGATATTTTCACTTACGAAAAAGCCACAGCCGCCGCTTTTGCAGTTGCCCGTTTGTCCCTTGTAAGAATGATAGCCTGGCAAGGATAAGCTTTCGAAATTGTCTTTATTTGAATGAGTGTGCCATGTTTCAGACAAGGCAATTACGTCAAAACTGAAATCAACATTTTGGAGAAGGATCTCTAGATTTTCAATGTTTCCAAGGAGCGACTGGATATTTGAATGGAACATACTTAAAATAGGTCGATTTTGCGTACTAATATTTGCTATTAGTTTATGAAATGAATGAGTAGAATAATAATCGAAATTAGTGTGAAATTTGGCATGATTGTCAATATCATTGTCGAAGTTGTAGTCGTGTTCATTTAAATTTAATTTACAAAGATCAAGTTTGCCAAGGAGATGATAATCAGATGATTCCGTGATAGTAACCTGACACATACACGAAAAGTCTGAGTTGAAAGCTAATTCTTGCAACTGGTTGTCATCGAGATTAGAGAACGGAAACTTGTCGTGCCAGCAATGTGAGCAACACCATTCATTGAAAATTTTGACAGTATTTGCAAACTGCCAAAATTGAAGTCGGGAACATCTTCTGTGTATTAAGGAATTACAATCACCACAAGGTATTGACTTTTTGATGTCACGCACCCTTCTGTCACAAACACTACATATCCGTTTCATACCATTTGTAGGCGCCGTGAGTTTATCGTGTTGATCAGCGTTTTCTTTTGTTTGAGTGACTAAGGCATTTTTGAATTGGTTTTCACTGAGCGATTGAAATGGCAGGGCTTCCTTAAGGCAATATTGGCAAAGCCAAGTACTTTCAGTATTTTCGACGAAAAATTGAAAACTTATCTTATTCAGGGCAGAACAAATTAGGTGAAACCATGCATTGCAAAAATCACAGCATATCGCGTTCTTATCTTCATCAATCATTTTTGTGCACTTAAGACAGTACAGGTCGTCTGTATGTTCACTCATAATGGAAGGAAAGAGTTATTGTTGTATACTCCTAAGTTTGAAATCGTAAGGATGAATTAAGTGTAAAGAATCAACGCTTACCAAAAGTTACCAACGGGTAAAGAATTAAAATGGTTTCCGATAGTTCCTTGGGACATAGTGCAAGTGTTATCATTTGATCTTTTTTGGAATGTCTTCGATGTTTGAAATCTTGGCAGTCGACCATTTGTTCAAATCAACAGCCTTTCAAACAACGCTCTGATACAACTTTTATTGTATGGTGATAAAGACCTTTCTAGTGACGTTAATAACATGTACTCGAACTGACTCTAAATTTCATTCACCAAACTGGTCGATTTAACGAAGGAATTCTAAGCGTTTGTTTACATTTCAAAGTCACCAAGTCCCCTCGCTTCTCTTTCTTTTGCTGTAAGTTTGTTTCACATTGGATGTTAGGCTCATTGGGCTCGAATCCATTCCAATTCGAAATCGAATCTCCAGTTCACCCATTCTTGTGAATAAGACATGATTGCCCAAAGTTAGCTCGACATGCAAAGTGAAACGAACCATAGTAATTATCAGTAGAATGTTTCATGTGTATTTTTCGTAGCTGTACATTTGATTTTAGTTTAGTTACACGTTCTCTATCAATCTCGTCCCCAGAGTGAGTTCATTGCTCTACCTCTACTCTGGAATACAAGAGGCCGTTCGACAATTTGATTGGCTATTCAAAAACGACAGCAAAGTCAGATCATAACTGGCTCCCATTCAAAAATGGCCTCTATTGAATGGCTAATTTCACAAAATCAATGGGGTTTATGGGGCAAGTGAGGAGTTTAAGAGGGGTAATGGACCACGGCGCATCCGAATTTTTGGGTTTCAGGAAATTTTGGGGGGTAATTATGACGTCATAACAGGTGGTTGAAAAAAAATGTTGCGATTTTCCGACTCGAGGTTACGTTTGGAGTAAATGTTCCATGGTTACAAGCCCGATTTCAAAACGGAAAAAAGTTTTCAAGAGACCATTGGTCTGCGAGTCGAAAAATGCAATTTGGGGCTCAATGTTGCACCCAGGAGCGGAGCGCGCGCCCCCCAAAAATAGGGAACATTTTGGCCTACCCCATTTTACGCCGTAACTCCGTTTTGCAAGGGGTAAACGGCCGCGGCATGTCATAAATCGACGGAAAACCGTATTCTTTCACTAAGGAACTTTAAATCTCCAATCTATCTCTAAGATTCGCAGAATAACGAGCCATTCTATTTTCAAAGCTGTGGGGAAAATTCTCGAAAATTTTAACTTATGCCCTTTTTCCATCCAAATGGATCGTGCTCGTTTTCCTACAAAATGCACTTTCTAACCCCGGATTAATGATTAGATACCTTAAAAAGGGTTGAAATAAGGTCCTCAAAGTGTTTGTTTTTAGTTTCTCAATTTATGCACTTCAGAATTAGCGCTAGAGGGCTAGAGCAACGACCATTTTCGTCGATTATCGTTGCCTAGCAATTTGCAAATCCATAATGGGGCGAATCTTGCCTTATTTTGGCAAGATTCATGCCAAGTGTACCAGGGTGTTCATTCGGCTTCATGACCAGCGTATGACGTCAGAACACCCTGGGAACGAGGTTGGCTCTCTATGTTAATGACTGCGGAGTTGTCATGGTCTCCCGCTCTCATGGTATCGCCCTTGTTGTGTAGTAAAGTAGCCCGTACGTGGTATGTTAAGCAGTTTGTTTGTAAAGAATTTTATATTGAATATAAAAAAACCACAAGAAAACTCGTCTGTTGACTTTCTGTAACAAACAGCAGAGATATGTAGATTCTAAAAGAGTGGCAGCAAGGCTGCTAAAACGTGAAGCACACTTGTTCTAATGTGTCTACATTGGGTACAACATTTGAAACTTATAACGAGTACACAATAACTTGTTATCTTACGTGCATTAAATTTTTATTTTCTATTCTTATTGATTTCCTCGACCATTCTCGAAACTAGCCTACTGCAAAGCGTTGCTGCAATTACCAATATTTATCATACAGTGGCACTGATCAATGACAGCTTGTCAATAGCCACATTTTTTTTATCGTAGCGGTAAAGGTTAGTGTGTCTTAATTGTCTGTAGGCTTTGTAATTATACATGAAACCACGGAAACTACTTTACTTTTTCTGTTGTTTAATGCTGAACTCCAATGATTACTATTATTAATCTCTTTGTCAAATAGCGGATATTGTAGCAAAAGCATTTGAGGCTCTCAAATTGGACACGAGGAAGGACGAGGTATGATATCAGTTACCAGTTACGAAAATTAATCCACTCAACTTTTTTTACTCGCAATGTTTGGTTGCACTCTGTTTTATTATATTTATGTTTATTACTCACAGTACCAAATGCACCAAAGTCTACTTAGCATTTTTGACAGCCCATTGCTAAGAACTTTAATGATGTCATTTCAATTTATCTGTGTTTGTAAGCAGGGACTTTTACCCCCACGGCTGATGTTCCAAAAAACTGACTTCGAAAATGATGCTTGATCCAGTGTTTCCTCCAACAGGATGGGTAAGAAAAGTGATGTTTGTGTGCACAATGATATCAACTTTGCAAATCAATTTCTCTAAGAATTTGCTGCATACAAAATGAACACTTCTTTTGTTAAAATAGGTCATTCCATTTTGCAATTATTAGCCATTACATAAACATTTTTCACAAACTTGTTGAATGGGGACTTCAAATGGTTTTTTCCATGCAAGTGTGAACTTCAAACCGTGACAAAACACTATTTCTCTGCAAACAAATGTTAACAAGATATGCATTGTGGCGGACCAAAAGGAGCGACTATTGTTTTTTATTTCACACACCCCTTTGGGGCTATTTATTAAACCTAGTTGGACCGGGTAGAAATTTTGGTATTTTCAACCGGGAAGGGGGGGGGGGACGGAGACATATAGCAATTAAATTTACGCCAATTGTTCTTTGGAGCGTTCCCTGAGGAAACGCTCGTTAAGATGTACAGAGGAACTGTTGAACACCACTTCCGTTATCAGCGGCGACGCCAGCTGCCGTGAAGTGAGCTGGAGGGGGGTCCCGGGCGAAGCCCCCGGAAAATTTTACTGGACCACGCCCTTTATACCTTAGGGAAACGCCCTTTTTGAATATAGTAATACGCCCTTTTTTCTAGATAGACAACACGACATTTGAAGTCATTGATATGCATATGAGGAACTTCGATGCAAAGATTTTTAATTGTATTACAATTTACAACAAGTATTGCAAATAGTAAAACTGAAAATGAGTTATATGAAAATGTATTTGAAATATACATTTGGTCTTGAACCCAAGTTCCCCAAAGTATGTAGTCTAAAGAAGCCAGGCTGCAACGTTGATAATGTTCAAAGGGGAACTTTTCTTGGCTTGATAGCAAATTGGAGATATCCCTCTAACTGCTAATGAGCACCAACTGCTCAAGTCGTTCTTCTCCCATTTTTGCACGCAAGTGTGTGTTGATAAACTTCACTTTGCTATGCGATCACAAACGACACAGAAATATTTCAGAATGATGAGATTATATTCAGCACTAGATGACCAAGAAAGCGATATCAAAAACTGAACACAGACCTACCCCTACCTTAACATTTGTATGTCATTTTTGGACGAATCTAAATTACCACATTTTCAAAAAAGTGGGGGGGGTATTTACCCCCCCCATACCCTCTCCGCCACTGCCGTTATTGTTGCTCAGTTTGGGCATGTAGTGGTAAGACTCAAATTGGCGCCCTCCAAGATTACAAAATTGAGCTGCCAGAATTGTTACAAATAGCAGCTATGCTGTATCAGCAGCTGGTCTGATTAAAAGGCTGAAATGGCCAACTATCTCGGATATTATTCAACTTTATTCTATAAGATCATAAATAACCTCACTCCATTGTATACAAAAGAGCCAATCCCACTTTTTCAACAGCCAAACTACTCTCTTCGCAACCAGGATGTTATTGGGCGAATAAGGGCAAGAACAGAGAAATTTCTATCAAGTTTCTATCCCAATTGCATCTCTGAATGGAATAAACTTGATCCAGCAATCAGACATGCACCTTCTGTCGCTGTCTTTAAAACAAAGCTTCTGTCAATAATTCGTCCCCGTGCAAAGTCTGTTTTCGGTATTCATGACCGAATAGGCTTAGGTTATCAGCAAATTGAATTTTCACAAATTCAAGCACAATTTTAGGGATACATTGAACCCAATGTGCCCAACGAATGATGGCATTGAGGATACGGAGCATTTCTTGTTGCTTTGCCCTTCATTCGACATTCAACGTCAAGATCTTCTCGCTGGAGTTTCAGAATTGTTGCGACCATTTGTCCAAATTTTATGTCGCTAGCTACGGGAGGAAAACTGAAATGGTTGCAAAGGTGCGCTCCCAAGCAGTTGGTAAAAACCCCGTAAAAACCTGATGGCAATGAGGGTTTCCCTCGCAGCTATCATATCTCCATCGCATCTATTTTACATGACTGTGCGACGAGGATGAGGTACATGATTGTCATAATTCCCAATGTTGCATGTTCTGGATGTTCTGAATTTGCATCTGTTCTTAATATTGCTGTACAGTATACTAAGATAGAAACAGACAAAATACTAGTTTGGAGTACATTTTGCTATTTCCACTCGATTATTTTTCATATTTGAAATAAATTCGTGTTGGCCATGACTTATGAACAAAGTAAGTGTCCTCGACTGAACATTCGTAAACAGGCCGAAAACTAAAACTGTGCCGTATTGAAGTCATAACATCTGAAGACCAGAGCAAGTGATGTGAGAAGATAAATTGAAAGGGAAGGCGCAGGAAAAATTACAGCCGAGAAATGCATGCATTCCCCATGAAAAAGATACGGCTGGAAAGTTCCCAGTTTTAACCCTATTACTACTGGGGGGGGGGGGCACAAAGTGCCCGCAGCAAAGTTTATTTGATGTAGTGTCGTCAATTCAAAAGATAAAGAGCTGAAACTTTGCGACTTTTCCTAAAAGTTCTTGGACTAATTAAAATTTGTAATTTTTTTTCAAAATGGTAGATACTGATCACGTGACCAATCTCTTTTCAACACGTGGTCAGCCAGACAATTAAAGAAGCGAGTCCAGTTTTAACACGGATGGTCGTAGAACATCGAGAATACCACCATTCGATAGCTCTCGATGAGAGCTTTCAGATGATGTATAGTTTTATCCATGTTTAATGACGTCAGCAAATTTAACGTTCATGACGTCATCAAAGTTTATGACGTCATATATATAATAACAAATGTATTAGATAACTTTAAATGGTCAAAATTGGTTTTTTTAATTGTTATGAACAATTTTAAGGCATTTTAAAGAATTTTCATCAGTAATTAGGGGTTTAAATGAAACAAAGACAAACTGATGCAAATAAATGATGAATATATGATATAAATAACAATCTTAAATTGACATTTCATTGCCAAGTTTTATTCAGTGATGCTTTGAGATACATCCTAGTAGCAGTATGAAATAAATTATCAACTAAGAACTTAAATATTGCCCATATTGTTAATAGTAAGCAAAAAGTGCAATTTTCCTCAATTATGACGTCATTGTGACGTCATGGATGTAATGAAGAATTAAAAAAGTAGCCTATTGTGTAGATTTTGTTCCTATAAACCATTGTACTAAGTTTCATCCTCATATCTGCAATATTGGCGAAGTAACGGAGGGGGGGGGGGGCACTTTGTACCCCCCCCCCGTACTACGATGGTCGAAAAAGCCCGGTAGTAATAGGGTTAAAGTTCCCCGTTTTAAAGTTCCCCGTTCCCCGTTCCCCGTTTTAAAGATAGCCAAAAGGCCAAAGCTCTGGTTTGCGTGTGGACGCAAATTTAAGCTTTCAAGGTTAATATCTCTGCTCTCAAAGCACCAGAATCAACAAAAAGTTATCTATGTTCGAGTCAACTATCGAGGAACATTTTGAGCGTGATTATCCATTGATTGAAGCTAAATTCACATTACTGGACCCAACCGAATCTGTATATTATTTTTGGAACACACGGTGTATCACGAAACAGCATATGAATCAAATCCTTTAACCGACGTTTGCTCGGGAGCCTTGGGCGAAAACCTCCGAAGCCTCATTTTCACGGACCAATCATGAGTGGTAGGAGACTGCTGCGTTAGCCAAAACAATGTTCTGCCCTCTTGCTGGCGCCGGCATATTGCATTGATCCTACGCATGCGCATTGATTGTGTTATACTGGGAAGTCTCCAACGCTTCAAGTTTGAATGAATATGTTTCTTGGCGATTGCAGTGTTTAGGCTAACACAGCAGTCTCCTACCACTCATGGACCAATCAGACTGTATATAAGGGAAGAAGACAATAGAAATCTGTAAAGATTTTTCTGGATTTTGCCTGCCTTCATAATACGCAACCAGGACAAAAAATTGCTTGAAATTTCCCGAATCTTTTTGAAGAAATCTACTCTCCAGATTTCATGACCTCTCCAATAGACAAATCGGCTAAGGCTTCTCTTACACCACTTCAAATCAGGTGATAAAGCCTCTTGATAAAACGTCTCTGGAATTTTACAACTCTTTTCGCACCAAGAAAACTTGTGCCATGAATGCAAAAAGTAGCATGATACAGAAACTTCCCTTGGTATTTGTTGAGTATGTAAGCTGTAACCATGGGCGATTTGGACACGCTAGATGTGTCTCACTACTAATTCAAATAAAATTTTATACTTACACAGACATGGAGGATGTTTCCAACTTGCTATTTATAAACTTAAAATGAATTTGAATGCTTTCCTTCTTGTCTATTTTGTCTGCTTTTAGTGCTGAAGTTCAGCTAACTTCTATCCACAGCTTCGGTGAAATAAACATGGCGGCAAATGAGATGAGGCCTAAGCATGCGCAGTATGTTGTTTAGATTATTTCCTAATGTCATGGTTCTCAAGCAGGGTTTTCTATAAGCAACGCTGGGTCCCCTCTAAAAACTTATGGGTACGTAACTAGCCGTTTTTCCTTACGAGATCCATGGCAAGCACCGCATAACTTTTCTTTGCCCATATTTAGAAACCTGCCCGGGCGTTTTTTAGTGAACGACTTAGCAAAATTTTGAACAGATAGGGGTGAAGGTAAAGCAAGAGAAGGCGTTGTAGCAACAACAACAACATCGTCAAAGAAGCTTTTTGAAGCCATTACAATACGAGAAACTTGATTCCATCATATGATGCAGGAAATAAAGTGGAAATAAAATGAAAATATTGAAATTAATTTCTGGCAATCAGAGAGTGGAGTTTATATATAGTTTCTTATGAAATAGAATACACGTAGAGGTGACGTACAGCTAAGGAAGACCCAGGGGATACTCTGGTATGTTTGGGATAGGGGTGCTCAGGCTGGGGTACAACGCATAAACCCAAAAAAAATAATTTCTAGCACAAAAATAGACCCAAAAGAATAATTTTTCCAACCTTATATACCCAAAAGTTATGGAGCCATCTGCATAACAATTCCCCAACTGATTAGATTTCCTTTCCCCTCCCATTTAAATATATATACACTAACAGTAGTTGTATAAATTTAACCCCCATAAAGCTTTGACTTCCTTTCCTCAATACAGACAAATAGCAACAGATGCATTGCAAGTGAAGATATTTTTTAAAGGTTTGAACTCTGCATAATTAGCCAATACCATCAGACATTTTATGCCATCAACGATTATAGAAATGCAATTGGATTCAGACTGAGCCACAAGCCTCCGATGTTTTTAATCTAAACACGCGAAAGACCATTACAGGGGGAAGAAAACATGTATGCTACCTACACGCTGATTGGAGAAGAATCTCTTAGTGAATTTGTGAATTTAGCTGGCTATGATCTTCATGTTCTTTTACTATAATCTTGGACAGCTCAATCGTGCGCAATTTCTCACCACATTTGCTTCTTTTACCAGGTGAACACAGAAGTAGATGGTATAGAAGGACAGGTTCAATTTGTTTGGATATTTATGTTTTTGGTCTTAGTACTGTTAGTTGACTCTAGCTTTGATTGTAAATTATATTATTCCCAATTTTTTTACTCTTTCTCATATTTGAGACCCAGACAAGGAAGCAAGAATTTCTTGAAGCCAAAAAAACAGCTGTACAAATCATTGACCCAAAAAAATAATCCTTGCCAAAACTCTAGACCCAAAAAAGTAGCCTGAGCTCAACAAACCACAAAATACAAACTATTGTTACATTTGAGATTCCTTGACTAGAACAATACCCCCGTGATTAGATAGGGGATGTTTCAGATCTATTGTTTAACAACCTATTGTTGTTAGATTATATGGGCGAAGAAAAGTTATGCGGTGCTTGCCATGGATCTCGTAAGGAAAAACGGCTAGTTACGTACCCATAAGTTTTTAGAGGGGACCCAGCGTTGCTTATAGAAAACCCTGCTTGAGAACCATGACATTAGGAAATAATCTAAACAACATACTGCGCATGCTTAGGCCTCATCTCATTTGCCGCCATGTTTATTTCTCCGAAGCTGTGGATAGAAGTTAGCTGAACTTCAGCACTAAAAGCAGACAAAATAGACAAGAAGGAAAGCATTCAAATTCATTTTAAGTTTATAAATAGCAAGTTGGAAACATCCTCCATGTCTGTGTAAGTATAAAATTGTATTTGAATTAGTAGTGAGACACATCTAGCGTGTCCAAATCGCCCATGCTGTAACTACTCATTTTGTAAACGCAACTATAATCACTTCATCATCGAAGGCCGACATGACAGACACACGTTTCATTCAACAACCACAACAACATTTGTTCGTTCCCAGTCCATACAACGTACAACAATAACACATAATTCACATAGAAACCGTAGGAGCATTGAATCTAGAACAAAAGAAACTGTAGCGAAAGGACACTAGCAAGAACAATCGAAAACGCAGATTTTTGGCGTTTTTGGGTCCTTTTTACATCAATAATTGTTGTTGTTGCTAACGTGCCAGCCAGATTTTCTATTATTCATGGTTCAGTGCCTCATCGGTTTGTGTTTGAATTGGGGAGGACATAACTCCTCGAAACCTGAAGATGTTTCAACCGGCATTGAAACTTGAAGAGCCTAAACAAACATTTAAAGAGAAGATTTCTTCTAAAAATTCGGAAAATTCCAAGCAGTTTTTTGTCCTGGTTGCGTTGGTGAAATTTTGAAAAATCTTCACGGATACCTGTCGCTTATTCGCCGTCTGATCGGTTCATGAAAATGTTTCCTGCTGATGTTCCATTTCGTGCTAATGACGTTCCATACTTGTCACGGTCTTTAAAATCTAGCGTCGCAAGATTCTCTTTGAATTCTAGCCGACTAGATTATCGTTTTACCTAAATCGCAACTAAGATTATATTTATCATTTTCACCTTAGGGCAAAGAAATTTTCATTGGCTATTATGGCTCAGCTGTTTTGTTTCCGTTTCTAAGTGCCCCACAAAAAGTAAGTATGTTTAACACAATACAATATCATTTCGAAATTCGCCAGAGTAATGAGGAAACATCACGATGATTGTTTTTTTCTGACGGAATTTGACTGCTGTGTCATAGTTTAGTATGTGCATTATGATTTCTCCATTCTTTTTGGCTATTTCTTTGGTGGGATTCATCATCATCGTCAAAACCATCATCATCATCATCATCATCATCATCATCATCATTTTCTTCATCATTTAGCATTCATCATCATCATTCATCATTCATCATCATAACCATTCATCATCACCATTCATCATTCATCCCCATTCATCATTCATCACCATTCATCATTCATCATCATTCATCATCATTCATCATTCATCATCATTCATCATCATTCATCATCATTCATCGTTCATCATTCATCGTTCATCATCATCATCATTCATCATTCATCATCACCATTCATCATCATCATCATTCATCATCACCATTCATCATCATCATCATCATCATCATCATCATCATCATCATTCATCATTATCATTCATCATCATCAACATTATCGATGATTTGTTGAAATGTGATTTTAGTTGTTTTTGTTTGTATTACCCTTTATTTAAGATTTGAAATCTTGGTTCAGCAGAAAAAACCTGTTGATATTCATGACCCCTCTGGTCGAAACCAGTTTTGCAATTTATTGCATTAAAATTGGTCCGCCCTGAATGCTTATAGAACTCACAAGAGAATTCATAACATAGAACCATTGTTCCGGAAAAGTGAACCATGGGCCAAAAAAATATTCCAAAGTTCTATAAAAGGGGAACTGATCACCAAATACAATCATTCTCCGTCATACATATTCACAAGGGAACATGGGAACAATGCAGATGACATATGTACACATGCTTCATCAGTGGATTTAAGTCCAAACGTGCTGCTGCTCAAAAATTCCTTTATTCCCTATTGTTCTTAATCATTGTGCTGGCTAATCATAATGTCACAGGAAACACCCATTATCAATCGTTGGCTTTGCGTGGGCTCATTACAATGGAAGCCAACAGTGAGCCAATGGTAGAACAATAGAGAACAAAAGAAGCCCACTGAGCCCACGGTTGTAAGGATTAAAGTAATTTTAGATACGGGGTAGCATTCCTACATTTCGTATGAACTGCGGAGGCCAATCATACGTCACTTAGGCATGCTAAAATGACAAAGTATTTTGGCGCGTAGTTTCAAATCATTTTGAACATATGTATACAGTCCATCAACTGGTTGGCTTTGCATGGGCTCATTACAATGGAAGCCAACAGTGAGCCAATGGTAGAACAATAGAGAACAAAAGAAGCCCACTGAGCCCACGGTTGTAAGGATGAAAGTGATTTTAGATACGGGGTAGCATTCCTACATTTCGTATGAACTGCGGAGGCAAATCATACGTCACTTAGGCATGCTAAAATGCCAAAGTATTTTATAAGAGAATGTATTCGAACGTGTGAATGGTCATGTCTGATTGGAAGCATTCCTATTCAATACCCACGGGAGATGAGATGCTTTTGAAGTAGTATTTGTAGTATGCTCAAGGGAGTCTTTGTTTTTCAACAAGCTACTCTCGTGGGAAGGAATCAGATTCGTTCTCAAGTTCCAACATTCACGCTGTTCTAATATTCTGTACCCCTTGGGGCTGAATAATGTATAAAAGGAATGGGTTTGATCCATGAATGACCTAGTTGTGCCTAATTATCAGCGATGGCAGATGGCCGACAAGACTAAGAACTGAAAAGCCTTACAAGGCGCTGCAAAGATAAAGAGGCGATTGCACTTGCAAAGGATAAGGATGGGGTGTGTCCTTGCCCAGTCAGCGAGTGTGATCATGAAGGATTCCGTAGCGAGAGAGGATGCAGAAAACATATTCAGACAATCCACCCTTGGTTCTATTACTTCGATAAATACCCAAGTGATGTGGTTTGTGAAAAAGGCAAAGACCAGGAAGACAGTCTGGTAAATGGCAATTCAAGTCAGTTTATGCCGAATTGTATAGCATACAGAACTCCCAACTCACGGTAGCCAAACAGGCCTAAAAAGTCTCACGATAACACAACAACAACCAAACTAAAAACGTGTCCTTACCTCTACTTCAGTACGAGGTTGAAACGAAATGGGTCTACAACGTCATAATCCGCATACACTCCCCTAAAAGTTTAGTGAATGCTAAAGTTTTACCTACAGTTTTCACAACTCACTCATCGTCCAACATCAGCTGTGTTTTAGCATCTGCATTCTTTGCGGCTGTTCTGCGCACTCTTGAATGAACTCTTTCCTTGTTCTCCATCACTGGTGCTTCTGCAGACATCTCACTTCTGATTTCCAGCGGACATAACAACTGTAAAGGTCTCTCCAGACGATTTCCTTTGTGCAAAACAATTGCTCCTCGAATAACGCCGTCCTTCCCTTTGACGTGTTGTAAAACTCTACCCTTCATCCACAATCCGCGATCAGAACTACTTCACCAACTTCTGGTACAACTGCTTCTGTTCTGTTGATTCGATGATAGTCCATCAAACTTCTCACATACTCTCGTGACCATCTTGACCAAGAATGTGCTCTTGCATTCTCGAGTCTTCTTTGAAACTTTGTCACATTGTCCATATCTACTTCCAGGTCTTCCAAAGTGTGAGCATTTTGACCCCACATTATACTATTAGGGGTGAGAACTTTACCCTCCCCAACCTCACTTTCTATATATGTTAAAGGGCGATTATTTAAGTGGCGCTCAATATCTATAATTACGGATTCTAGTTGCTCAAAGGAGAGGTGAGAACGACCCAAGGTTTTGTAAAGAGTACCCTTGATGTCCTTGATAAGCCGTTCGTATATAGACCCCCACCAAGGAGATCTACTCAAATTGAAGTTCCACTTGATTTCCTGTCTCGCAAGATAATCATGCAATGATTCACTCCTCCGCAACTTCTTGATCCACTCAGCTGTGGCTTTAAATGCTCCCCCATTGTCTGAAACGATGACTGATGGTCTTGTTTTCCTTGCAATAAATGCGTTCAGCTTCCTTATGAATTCTTCTGCTGTCTGTGATTTGGTCACTTCCAAATGTACGGCTCTTATGGTAGCACACGTGAAAATAATGATATAAGCTTTTGCCTCTTCTCTCTTTCCAACTTTGTAAAGTATGGGTCCTGCGAAATCTACTCCAGTAAATTCGAATGGTCGACTTACTTCGGTGCGGAATTTCGGCAATGGTGCTGTTAAATTTGCTCCATACGGTTTTGTTGAAAATACCTTGCATATGTTGCAATTGCGTATATGTCTCTTGGCAAGCGTTCTCAGATGTAGAATGTGCCAGTTCTCTCTAATTGCTGTCATTGTGCTTACCAACCCAAGATGCTTTACTTTCTCGTGTTCGTGTTGTATTAACTTCCGTGTAAATACTCCATTGTCAAGGTAAATTGGCTGGTATTCTTGTATTCTGCCAACACACCTAAGGATCCCTGTCTTTGGATCCTGTTCCAGCTTCCATCCAGGTCTTTCTAATTTCTCTGGTATGTCTCTCTGTGCTCTCAAAATCCAATACTCCCTGGCTTTTTGGATTTCTTCCGTTGTCAATGGTCCACTCGATTTCTTTGTCTTGTTGACTTTGGCTCTGCAGTTGTTTATAAATCTCAGGGTCCAAGCTGTCACTCTCAGGGTGGTCCAGTAGGATTTACGCTCTAATAAACTATCCCACTCATCTGGTATAACTTCTGTCTCCCTGGAATAAGCTACGATTTCTTTGATAGGTTTAGCTTCATCGTTTGATTTCTTTGAACTCTTTAAAACTGGTTGTGTGGGCCAGTCTTCCTCATTCAACAACCAACTTGGTCCATCAAACCAATCCCCCTTTTCTGTTTTCTCTATAGACGCCCCTCTACTTCCTAGATCGGCAATGTTCTTGTCAGTTGGACAATGTTTCCACTTAACTTTATTCTCTTCTGTGATCTCTGACATCTTCCGTACTCTATTGGATACAAAGGTCTTCCACGTTTTTCCTGGATTCGTTATCCAATATAACGCAACCATGCTGTCCATCCAGACAGTAACTGACTGAATGGGCAGTCCCTGTAATGCTTTACATAGATTTCTCACCATGTTAGCAGCCATAAGACCACTGATTAACTCTAATCTTGCTATAGATGTGTTCTTCTTTGCAATTCTTGACTTTGATGTTAAAAGCCCCATAACTCTGTTAGTTTCATCCTCAACTATAGCTATTGTGACTGTGGAACAAGCGATTTCGCTTGCATCTGCAAACTGATGTATGTGAACTGCTTTAACTCTCTTCTCTGCTTTAATCAAACTTCTTGGAACTTTTACATTTCTAAGCTGATTTGTCCACTTCAGCCACTCTCTTTTTACATCTGCAGATACTTCTTTGTTCCATTGATTATTTTCTTCACATGCCTCTCTGTATATGCGTTTTCCTTCAACTAGCGTGGGTGACATTAAGCCTAATGGATCATAGATACTCCCCAACTTACTTAAAATTGATCTCTTTGTTACTGTCTGGTCTTTTGCCTGTTTTGGAATCTGTACTTCAAACGTATCATTCTCTTTATCCCATATATGGCCTAAGATTTTGCTTGGGTTTTGCATCCCTTCACTCTCTAATTCTTTGATATTAGATTCCCATTTGTGAACTGGGAACGTTCCCTTTTGTAGGATATCTGTTGCTTCCAGTTTGAATCTCTCCAACTGTTCTTTGCTATTTCCTGTGGTCATGAGATTATCTACGTACGTGTTCTCTCGCAGCTCTTTGGTTGTTTCGTCATAGATATCTGTATATTTATCAAAATGATACCTCAGGGTCGCTCCTAAAATGAATGGGCTGGCTTCTGCTCCAAACGGAACCCTAGCAAAGCGTAGGTGTTCCTCTCTGCCGTTGATGTTGAATAGAAATCTGAATGCATCTCTATCCTCTTGAGCTATACCTATCTGCAAAAAGGCTTTCTGCAGATCTCCTATCAGCAGATTTGCAGACATCCTGGCTCTCACCATGATATCCCATAACTGTGGTTGCAAAGCTGGGCCGGTGTACATGCATTCATTAAGGCTATTTCCCAATGGGCTTGGCCGAGCACTTGCGTCAAAGACCATTCGTACCTTTGTTGTTGATGCCTCTTCTCTTACTACAGGCTTGTGGGGCAGATAAAATACTCTCTCCCCCCTGATTTCTCCTTCTGGCACTCTTTCCACTATCCTCTCTATCAACTGTGTTTCCACTATGTCTTGATATGCGTGTTTCAGTTCAGGGTTCCTTTCTAACTTTCTCTCCACATTCTTTAGGCGAGATCTACTTTGTACTTCATTACTTTCTGTTATTTTGTTTCCTGGAATCCAAGGTACTTTGACTTCGTACCTCCCATCCTTGTCTTGTGTCACATTCTCATTGAATTCTCTATGAATATCAGACAGGTCATTCTCCCCCCTGTCTTCCACACCAAGAATGTCAATACTGTAAAGTCTCTCATAATCTGTGCTATCTTTTGTATACATGCATGTACTACTAGTTTTGTCTCCACCATGAATGATATATCCAAATGTTGTACCCTCTACTATGGGCTCTCCACTCCTACCCTTGTAAACTTCTTCTGTTTTGATTTTACAATATGTATTGTCTCCCAAGATCAAATGGATGGTGTATCTATTGTCTGATTGTGTGTAAAATCTTTTGTCTTTTGTATGATCAAACTTGTCTTTCAACTCTGTGATGTTTAGTCTTTCAACTGTTGTAAAATCTGATAAATTCACCCCTGTCACTTCAATTCTCTCTCTAGATGTTCCATCCAATGAATTGATTGTTATCTGGTAAATTGGTAATGACTGTTTCTTTGTTCCAGTCACTGTCACAAGATGTCTTGATTCATATCTAATTGGTTTTAATTCCAGCTTCTTTGCAGCATCTTTGGATATGAAATCTCTTCCAGCACCTGTGTCTAAATGTGCCCAGAATGTTTCACCCTGCACTTTCAATGGAATAATGGCTGGCAATGTTTTCTCTTCAATTGGCTGGGGTTGTTTTGTGTACCCTGTCAGACTAGCTTGCTCTTTATTGTCACAAAGACTTGTGTGATGTCTTGCTTTACACTTAAAGCATCCTCTGCTGTGGCATTTGTTTTCTCTGTGCCCATGTCTTCCACAGTTGAAGCATAGTCTTCTATCAACAAAGAATTTCTTCCTTTTGTCCAGAGTTTCATATGTTGGGCATGTATCTCCCCAATGGCTTTCTTTACAGAAAATACAAAGGGGTCCTTGTCTAATTGGAATTGCAGCAGAAGCTCCCCCCTCTCCCTTGGAAAACCAATGTTTCTCTTTCTTTGGGATTTCTGCTGCAGTATCTGTTTCCTCTGGCTTATTTCTCTTGAGCCATTTTCCCAGGTTATCAATGAGATCTCCCATACCCCACTGCTCCCACTCATCATCAATGCGGACAATATCAGGTTTCACATGAGGCAGTTTATTGATTGTTGTCATCACCAGACCTCCAAGTGTGTCTCCTTTTTCTAATGTTTGCAAGGCATCATAACTTTTGCTGAGCTTCTCATAAAAGGTTGAAACTTTTCCATAATTTGTTCCCTTTATTGTAGATAAATTGATAATTTCACTGACATGTGCATTTACTACCATTTGTGTTTGCCCATACTCTTTTGCTAACCTTTCCCAGGCTGTTTTGTACCCAATTGTACCAGGTCTCAGGTTAGAAATTTTGTCTCTAACTTTTGGGCACACCATTTCTAGAAGATAGCCAAATTTTATTTCATCTGTTACCTTTTTGTTATGCACTTGAGTGATAAACATGTTCTCAAATCTCACCCAATCACATGCTGTACCATTAAAGGCTGTTATTTTCAACTTTGGTAATTTTGCTTGATCAATTTGATGGTTTTTCTCTGCTTCCATTTTCTTCTCTACCATTTCTAGCTCTGCTCTCATTTTTTGCTCCCATAAATCTTTCTCTAGTTGGTATCTTTGTTTTCTAGATTCTTCTTCAAACTGTGCTTGCTGCTCTTGAACCTCTGCCAATCTTTGCTGCTCAACTTGACGTTTGAGCTGTGACTCTCTCAAAATCTCCCTCTCCTTATCTTGTGCTACTCTGTTTTGTTGTTCTATCAAAACCTTTGTTAGCTTTCCCTTCTGGTCAACCCATGGCATGTACCTATCCTTTAAATTCTTTTTCCATTGTCTTACATCTCTGCTTGTTTCTCCTTCACTAATCTTAAGTTCCTGTATCTGTGAACTTAAAGCTAATATCTTATTTTGTAGTTGATCTATTCTCTCAGAGACCAGCTTTATCTCCTGCATGTCATTGTCATGAATTAATTCATCTATTTGCTCAGAATAAAATTGCAATTTTGCTATCTCTTTCTCAATTTCTCTCTCACACTTCTGTTTTTCATCATTCTTGAGTACCTCTACTACTTCCCTGGGGTCCTCAGCCTCTCCTTGAGCATTGTTATCAGAATGCATAATCCTAACTAGCCTACTGGGTGGGCCCCCCTAAACTGTTTGCTTATATCTGTTGTATGTTAATATTAATTTCCCTTTACCTAAGCATATGTCACCTAAGTAAGGCGGAAATTGCTCACAAAATCTCACAAATAAATGTATGTAATTGTTGTAAATCTTACCAACAGGTTCTTTGCGAGGATCGCCACATATATGCCGAATTGTATAGCATACAGAACTCCCAACTCACGGTAGCCAAACAGGCCTAAAAAGTCTCACGATAACACAACAACAACCAAACTAAAAATGTGTCCTTACCTCTACTTCAGTACGAGGTTGAAACGAAATGGGTCTACAACGTCATAATCCGCATAAGTTGAGCAGCAATGGAGCTGTCTGCGAGGATTTTGCATTTTCTGAGGATTTCATACGCTGGATGTGTAGTTGCAGTGGTGGACGACGCACCGAGGCACATGCAAATCAGATATCATCACGTGCCCTAAAATTCCTACGTTATTGTCTGTCGGAGAATCCTACCGATAGACTTACAAGTAAAAAAATTGACTATTATCTAGGCTCAATGGAATTTCTTGCTAACTTCACATAATGAAAGATGAAAGTATCGGACACGCCGGACATGTCAGCTACATAAACGCTTTACTGGAAATGGTAGAATATCAGAAATTCAAAGGTATCGACAGCAATAGCCTCAATAATTTCAGTGTGGCAGTGGCGCTGCTAAAAAGAGCTCGTAAATGTGTTGCAAAGAAAATGAGAGTTCGCTGGAGTGAGGAGCTTGATATAGATACCTTGCGGAGAAAAGGACACTGGGCGACGATGACGGAACTGCAACAAGTGATACCATTTCACATTGAACGGTACAAGAACCTATTGAAAGACTGCAAGGAGGGATCGATCAATATTACCCCGTCACAATTGACATTTGCAACGAGATTCATTGCAACGTATCTTTTCTTGAGGGTGAAAGGAACCCGGCCCATGACGTATCAGTTCCTCACAGTATCCATGGTTACATCAGCTGCCGCAAATGGAGGTTTCGTAGATCAGAAGACGTTCAAAACAGCCGGGAAGTATACGTTTGACTCCCTTGTCATAGATGACATAAGCATGAAAATACTGAGCGACTACATTGAGTACGTCCGGCCACACCTAAAGCCTCATTGCGACTTTCTTCTTGTAAACAGAAGCGGTGGGCAGTTCCTCAAATTAGACCAAGCTATGGGAATTCTCGTTCATGACGCTATTGGAAAGTATGTGCACCCAACACGCTACAGACGGATCATAGAAACAGAGAGCACTGATGTTTTGGATGCAGAAGAACGAGACATCGTATCCCAGGACCAGAAACACACATCAAACGTTGCAAAGATCCATTACCGGAAAAAGCGCTCTCGCGACGTGGCTGAGAGAGGTAACGACTGCCTAAAGAAACTGCGTGGTGAGCAAGGAAGAAGCATGGATAAATCTTTGGAAACTTTGGCCACAAGCTACGAGACAGAGGGAAATTTGGACACGGAAGACATCCACACTGCACATACCGCACTTTTGGACAAAGAGACTGAGCAGAATGGTGTGGTTGCACAAGGCGTCTGCAGCAGCACGAGGTCGAGAAATCCTAAAATACCAAAGTCAGGTGCTAAATCAGTTACCGACTGCATGGTCTTGTTTAGTGCATTCGAGGATAATCAGTTACTAAAAGGAATCAAGAAGCATGGTCTTGGAAAATGGGTAAAGATTCTTTCAGATCCAAGCTTGAATTTTGCGGAAGGACGTACAAGAAACGCCCTATTGCGAAGAGCAAGGACAACCCAGTTTCAGGACTTATATAAAAGAGATAGTGGAAGAAATCTTTTCTAATTATTTAGATAATTGCTGTTGACAATTGGAAATTTAAAAGTTGAACATTGATGAATTGAAAGCAATTTCAAATTTGTCAAAGGCGAAGAAATCGTATTTCATGGACAGCATAGAAGTGTTCAAAACTATTTCAAATTGCGCGCCAAAATACTTGGTCATTTGCCTTTGCCGTTAAATTATGTGACATGGAGGAGAATTCACACATCATGAACTATAGACAGCTGTTTTTCTGAATTCTTTCAGAAATACGAATACAATCATAACAATTATGGACGGAATACAATGATATGTATATTTAACGCAACAAATGTTTAATTTTGTTGTCACTCATCGGTGTTTACTCAAAAGAGTCAATTTTTGTGCTTTGTATTCTTTGGCTGGGAGGTTTCTTCTATGTCTTCTTGCGAGCGTTTTGTTTCCCTTAATCTTCTTGCAGCAACAAACACCGGCTCACCTTGGCTGGCAGGGCTACTCCTTACTAAACGTATACCTATTTTTTCCCGAAGATTCTGTATCACATCGATTATGTAGGGATATTTATCAAAGAACTCTTCACTGTTGATGTTGCCGAACTCACCCATAACGAGGCGCCAACTTTCTGCAATGTGTGATGGCATCTCTTCTCGTTCCAGTCTTGCTTTTGCTATACATTTGTGTGTATAGGTGAGGGGACGTTTTTCAAAGAAGGAATTTTCGAGCTGGCATTTTACTTGCCGGTAAAAACTGTAGCTGTTTAACTCTGCTGTTTGTTCTGGCTGTGCACATGGTATCTCATCATCAGATTCTTCTCCTTCGTTCAATGGTTGATACTGGCAGCTACTTACATACCTTGTTGCACCTTCCTCATTGGATGTCGTCGGTAAATCACTTGTTTGCTGCAACAAATTTGACTGTACTTGGTGGATTGCTGTATTGCTGTTGTCTGTGACAGACGTTTCTTGCAAATTGTCAAGCAGACCAAGAAGACGATCCTCCTCTTTCAGCTCAGTTGATGCCTGATTTGAAATTTCCACTGCGTCTGCTTGCAGGTCCGGATGAATGAAGCATACCGGAGCGATGTAATCCGGCTCTTCAGCAGCCATGATTCTTACACCTGATGACACATCTGCTTCTTGTAGGTCTTCTAGTGTCTTTATATCGACAAAACCAAATATCTTGGTGTGCAGAAAGACAACTCCTTGGATTGGAAGGAACACATCAAGACAGTTTCGTCCAAGGTCTCAAGAGCGATTGGCTTTCTGAAGCATGCAAAATCCTTTTTGCCAGAAGAAACTCTTAGGACCATGTACACATGTATTGTGGAGCCACACTTCCGCTACTGTTGTTCAGTGTGGGGTTGCTGTGGGGTGACTGAGATCAACCAGTTGCAAAACTACAAAACCGTGCTGCCCGTATTGTAACTGGCAGCAGCTTTGATACCCCTGGCCAACCACTTATCAAAAGGCTTGGCTGGAAGACCATAGAGGAACTAATTGCTAGTGAGTCTAGTATTATGGTCTTCAAATCTCTTCATGAGCTGGCTCCACAATACATGTGTAATCTTTTCACAAAAACATCCCAGCTAACCTCTAGGAGTCGTAGGAATACAGCAACTGACCTCAGGTTACCAAAGAAAAACTCCAAAAATGGACAGAGATGTTTTTCGTTTAGAGGTGCCAAGTCTTGGAATGGCCTCTCTGTTGAGTGTAAGCTGGCATCCTCCCTGAATAGATTTAAACAATGTATATAGGGAAAACTGATTGTAAATAACGTGTTTGCCTTATGAATTTTCTTCTATTGTAAATATTTGTTTCAGATTTTAAGGTTTTTATTGACAGCTAGAGGAGCATCGCCCTAAATGGTCAGCCAACGTTTTTCACCATATCTGACCGCGCTGCAAAAACTTCGTTTCAAAAGGAGTTCGGGCCTGGATTTTGCAGGAAAGTGCGTTAAAATTATTCGCTGATGCCAGTTCTCAGATTTTGTCTTGTTGTTGTCATTTTATACCGCCTATCCTTGTCCTGAAGGATGTTTTTAACACACTTACCTGAAATGGATAAAGGTGAGAGTATTTTATGTCCTTGTTGTTTTCCACGCCCAATATTTGTTTTCTTCGCGTTTCTTCAGGATTTTGTGTAAAGTACAACTAAAGTTTGTTTTCAGGCAACTCCAACCCTCCAAAGGTTATTTTTGAAGAAAAAGCTCAGAAATTTGCATTGAATGTAAAAGCCGGGGGCTTTATTTCGGTTGTGGTCAGACTGGCCCACCTGCGACCCTATTGGTCAGCCTGTTGATTCTGACTTCCCTTACTGACCCCCCTGTCAACCACACTGTTAGAAGTCATAAGGTTAAAGTCATAATCCTCAAGATAATGATAAAATTATAAATCTTGATTTTTTTGTCAATTACTGCCTTGTTGATTTCATTTGTGTAAGGTTTCATTCACGAACTAACTTCCCGTTGTAGTCAATTTCATCATTTTATCTATCAATAATTTGAAATGTAACCATATCAATTCATGCTTCTTGCAAACCCCTCCTCCCTTTGCTTTATTTTCAAAAATATCCCGTAGACCTCCTCATTCCTTCCCCCGGCACTCACAGTTTAATAATCCTGCTTAGGTTTGCTGCAACGAGATAAGTTCAACCAGGTAACTGCGAAGGCATCGTTATGAATTAAGGGTACGTCCAAATTAGGCGCCATGCCAAAGATTAGGCCGTTCAGACCGGCTTGCGTTTGAACTGAAAATTTACCAAGACAAACAAGCAGCTAGTCGTTATATTTAAGTTTAGCTTTCAGAAAGAGTTAATGAACATGTTTATCGTGATTTGCCCAGTCTTAGGGCGTTTCCTTATTTTCAAATCGATTTTGTTGCGAAACCTGACCATTTAGGGCAAAGCCTCTCTATAAGTTGTATTAGGTTAATTTAAGTTATAATAGTATTTAATTTTTGTAAGTTTTGTAGTGGAGAGCACCTTGAAAATCAGCATTGCTGAAGGGCTACCCTCCTTAAATATTTGAAATGAAATGAAATGAAATCATCACTCATCATCATCACCATTCATCATCATCATCATTCATCATTCATCATCATCATTCATCATTCATCATCATTCATCATCATTCATCATCATTCATCATCATCAACATTATCGATGATTTGTAAGTATGTTTAACACAATACAATATCATTTCGAAATTCGCCAGAGTAATGAGGAAACATCACGATGATTGTTTTTTTCTGACGGAATTTGACTGCTGTGTCATAGTTTAGTATGTGCATTATGATTTCTCCATTCTTTTTGGCTATTTCTTTGGTGGGATTCATCATCATCGTCAAAACCATCATCATCATCATCATCATCATCATCATCATCATTTTCTTCATCATTTAGCATTCATCATCATCATTCATCATTCATCATCATAACCATTCATCATCACCATTCATCATTCATCATTCATCCCCATTCATCATTCATCACCATTCATCATTCATCATCATTCATCATCATTCATCATTCATCATCATTCATCATCATTCATCATCATTCATCATCATTCATCGTTCATCGTTCATCATTCATCGTTCATCATCATCATCATTCATCATTCATCATCACCATTCATCATCATCATCATTCATCATCACCATTCATCATCATCATCATCATCATCATCATCATTCATCATTATCATTCATCATCATCAACATTATCGATGATTTGTTGAAATGTGATTTTAGTTGTTTTTGTTTGTATTACCCTTTATTTAAGATTTGAAATCTTGGTTCAGCATAAAAAGCCTGTTGATATTCATGACCCCTCTGGTCGAAACCAGTTTTGCAATTTATTGCATTAAAATTGGTCCGCCCTGAATGCTTATAGAACTCACAAGAGAATTCATAACATAGAACCATTGTTCCGGAAAAGTGAACCATGGGCCAAAAAAATATTCCAAAGTTCTATAAAAGGGGAACTGATCACCAAATACAATCATTCTCCGTCATACATATTCACAAGGGAACATGGGAACAATGCAGATGACATATGTACACATACTTCATCAATGGATTTAAGTCCAAACATGCTGCTGTTCAAAAATTCCTTTATTCCCTATTGTTCTTAATCATTGTGCTGGCTAATCATAATGTCACAGGAAACACCCATTATCAATCGTTGGCTTTGCGTGGGCTCATTACAATGGAAGCCAACAGTGAGCCAATGGTAGAACAATAGAGAACAAAAGAAGCCCACTGAGCCCACGGTTGTAAGGATTAAAGTAATTTTAGATACGGGGTAGCATTCCTACATTTCGTATGAACTGCGGAGGCCAATCATACGTCACTTAGGCATGCTAAAATGACAAAGTATTTTGGCGCGTAGCTTCAAATCAGTTTGAACACATGTATACAGTCCATGAACTGGTTGGCTTTGCATGGGCTCATTACAATGGAAGCCAACAGTGAGCCAATGGTAGAACAATAGAGAACAAAAGAAGCCCACTGAGCCCACGGTTGTAAGGATGAAAGTAATTTTAGATACGGGGTAGCATTCCTACATTTCGTATGAACTGCGGAGGCAAATCATACGTCACTTATGCATGCTAAAATGCCAAAGTATTTTATAAGAGAATGTATTCGATCGTGTGAATGGTCATGTCTGATTGGAAGCATTCCTATTCAATACCCACGGGAGATGAGATGCTTTTGAA
The DNA here is from genome assembly GCA_039566865.1 of Aurelia coerulea. Classification (NCBI taxonomy): domain Eukaryota; kingdom Metazoa; phylum Cnidaria; class Scyphozoa; order Semaeostomeae; family Ulmaridae; genus Aurelia; species Aurelia coerulea. The sequence goes on from CM076943.1 coordinate 35,062,293, forward strand.
GTAGTATTTGTAGTATGCTCAAGGGAGTCTTTGTTTTTCAACAAGCTACTCTCGTGGGAAGGAATCAGATTCGTTCTCAAATTCCAACATTCACGCTGTTCTAATATTCTGTACCCCTTGGGGCTGAATAATGTATAAAAGGAATGGGTTTGATCCATGAATGACCTAGTTGTGTGTAGCCCTCAGAATAAAATGACAATAATTCTTTTGTTTGTACAAATAATAGCTGGTGTTAGTAAAGACATTTACCCCCGTGCAAGATAAGCGAACGTTAGAAGCGGAAGTATCGCATTATCTTAGTTGTTGAGTTTTGATATGATCTCGAAGGGAATATGAGAAAATGATGATTCCAAAACTTTACGAAACCACGCCGTGCCTTTTTACTATCTTTATTATCTAAAGATGTAGGTCACGTTAAATCTGGCACCCCAGATGGGAGACATTTATTTATTGGAGAATTTAATGCAGAATTAAGAGAAGAAAACGGCTTTTTGTTCAGTTGTTTACGTGCAGAAATCACGATGTCTCGGCCTAATAGTCCTGATTTGGAGGAGTTGGAATTACAAGCAGACGAATTAGTTTTACTCTCGACAGTAGAAAACCTTCAGAAGCTTGCTCTAAAGTTAGGAATGGCAAAAGAATCGTATGATGGGCAAACAAGAGCAAGATTGGTCAAGGCTATTCGGCATTATTTGGTACAGAAAATGGATGCAAATTTGTTTGGAATGGTGAAAGCTGTATTGGAAAGGCCGCCGCCTTTGGAAGGAGAAGAAGACAATTTAAGTGAAGCGGAGGATTATGAAACCCGTACACATGCACAGAAGGAATTCGAGGATATGCAGAAAAGTTTTGAGCTGATGATGCAGAAACAGAAAGAGCTACTTGATCAGGCAAGAGAAAAATTAGATCGCGTGCAAGAAAGTCCAGGTATGAGAGATACTACTTCTCCTGTAATGAAAACAAATCTGGATATTTCAAGTGCTCTCCGAAGAGATTTTAAAATCTCAGGCCAAATTGGTATGCCAGGTCAAAGAGAAAAAATATCTTTTGTAAGCCTCATTAGACAAATCGAAAATGGGCTTGCGAAAGGATATAAAGAATCTGAAATTGTGGAGGCAATTGTAAGAGCGATTTCCCCAGGTGTCCAATTAAGAAACTATTTGGAAACCACCCCAAATCTAAGCCTGCCAAAAATTCACAAAATTATCCGCTCACATTTCATGGAGAAAACCTCCACAGAGCTGTACCAAGAATTAGCCACAATTTCTCAAGGCCCAAAAGAAGACTCACAAACTTTTTTGATTCGCTGTTTGGAAATTCGCCAAAAGATTCTGTTTAGTAGCAAAGAATCAGGTGCCACAATTGAGTATACCCCTGATATGGCCCAAGGTTTATTTCTTCATGCTTTGGAAACAGGCCTAAAGAATGAATCAATTAGAGCCAAAATTCGCCCTTTACTGAAACAAAAAACTGTTTCTGATGAAGTTTTGATTGAAGAAATGTCAAAAGCTGTTGCCATAGAAACAGAGCACAACAGAAAGGTGGGTTTTGCCAAAAATACAGCCAGAATCAGTATGGTAGCAGAAAATCCAAAAGCCATGAATTTGAGGCCTTTAAAAATGAAAAGGCAGAGCCGCAAAAGGGTAAAATGCGGGCAGCACTTGAAGCTGTACAGGCGTATTTAGCTGTAATAAGAGAAGCGATGGCTCAAAAAAATGCCCTAACCCCAGATGCCCCAAAGAATAGAGTAAATCAGGGCCGTGGTTGCGCTTCATGCCAAGAAAGCGGTTTAGGAGACCAGTGTGATCATTGTTTTATTTGTGGAGACCCAAATCATTTTGCTCGTGGTTGCCGCAAACAAAATCGCACCAAGCAGGGAAACGGGAGACGGCTGCCCCCAAGGATGGACAGGGAGTAGCCGAGTTAAAGCAAGCGTCCCATTGTGCGCATTGTGGTGAGATGCCTTATAAGAAAGAAGCTTTTCAGATGTGTAGCAGTTGTTTTTCGGTGAAATATTGTTCAAAACGATGCCAAAAGTTGCATTGGAACAATCGTAAGACTCTTTGTTTGTCGATCAAGGAGCTTTTGCGCCAAAACTCTGCTTCGCATGTCCAGACTGTAGATGAAAGTAGTTTTGTAAGCCATCTCACTCCAAAACAGACTTCCAAGATTGCCAAATTAGTCAGGAAGCGTTGTCTGATATCATGTAAAATGAATGGAATGGAGACTGATGCTTTGTTTGATACAGGTGCACAGGTGTCAATTGTCTCACAGTTTTGGTTGGAAAATAACCTTCCTAAGACCAAATTGCAAAACATTTCTGAAATTTTGGATACAGGATTAGACCTCAAAGCAGCTAATGGGACTAACATTCAGTATTTAGGATGGGTAGAGATTGACTTTGCCATGGCATCTGATGATACTCATGACAATATCATTGTTCCGTTTCTTGTTACATCAATTAAGCTTGATAACCCTATTGTCGGTTATAATGTGATTGAAGAAGCAATAAAAAGTAATGTTTCAGATTGCTCAAATACCTCCAACACAAGCCTTGTGAACAGTGTGACAGCAACATTTTGTGAATCCAATACAGAAAATATTCCTGCTTTCATTGATTTTGTTTATGAAAATGCCATCAACGATGATGACTTGTGTTTCTTAAAAACAAGCAAGAAAGCTCAGGTTATCCGAAAAGGAGAAACAGTCACTGTTCGCTGCCGAGCAAATGTTGGAATAATAAAGAGCAAGACCCCTGTGTTGTTTGAACCCGATTTATCAACCTCAATTTCCAGTGGCCTTGAGTTAACTCAAACATTATTTGTTTTATCCAAAGGAAAGTCGCCACGTGTTTCGATCCAAATTAATAATCCGTCAAAGCATGACATTCTTTTGAAAGGTCGAACAATGCTAGGCACGTTACAGCTCGTTAAGTCAGTCACCCCACTTGAGGTTAAACATCGTGAAATAAAAGAAGATCCTAAAACAATCCAAAACGTTTCTGCGAATTGTGAGAACAATGCAAAGGAAACAAGTCCCACAAGTAGTAGTTTAGATCTAAGCAAATTTGATCTAAGTGGTTTGACACCTGAACAATGTAGCAGTGCAACGAAAATGTTAATTGAAGAAGCCGAGACTTTTGGTACCAGTGATAGTGATATTGGCAGTATTGACGATTTAAAGTTAAAACTGACGCTAGACGATCCAAAACCAGTACAGAAGTCCTATAATTCCATTCCGCGACCATTGTTTCCAGAGGTTAAACAACATATCGAAGATTTGCTAAACAAAGGTTGGATTAAGGAGTCTCGTTCAGCATACTCTAGCCCAGTTGTTTGCGTTCGCAAGAAGGACGGAGATTTGCGACTGTGTGTTGATTTTCGGGAGCTAAACAAAAGAACAGTCACTGATCGCCACCCTTTACCACGTGTGCAGACAACCCTGGAAAGTCTAGGTGGAAATTCTTGGTTCAGCATGCTCGATCAAGGGAAGGCCTACCATCAAGGGTATATGGATCCGTCATCGCAACACCTAACAGCTTTTATAACGCCGTGGGGATTGTATGAGTGGGTACGCATACCGTTTGGATTAAAGAATGCGCCAGTCGAATATCAGAGGTTCATGGAGCGATGTCTAGGTGAATTAAGAATCACCATTTGCATGCCATACCTCGATGATGTGATTTGCTTTTCAAAGACGTTCGAAGATCATCTTGATCATTTACGCAAAGTATTCCGGAAACTTAGAGAGCATGGTGTTAAACTTAAGCCAAAGAAGTGTAAACTCTTTAAGCATGAAGTTAGTTGTCTTGGGAGAATTGTCTCTGCCGATGGATATCGTTTAGATCCTACTGGAATTGAGTCAGTGAAGTCTATTGCAAGGAACACGCCGAAAGCAGTTGGTGATGTGGGTAAGTTACTAGGATTATTAGGGTACTTCCGACGGTACATCAAAGACTTTGCACGTATCGCAAGACCCTTGTTTCAATTGCTGAATGCACCAAAGACACCAGATAGAAAGACGACAAACAACAGAGGACAACTTTCATCAAAGACGCCAATCTCTTGGGATTCATCACATCAATCAGCACTTGAAAGCCTGATCAAATACCTCACCACGCCACCCATTCTTGCATATCCAGATTACACAAAACCCTTTGTATTGCATACCGATGCATCAGAACAAGGTCTTGGTGCTGTTCTGTATCAGAAACAAGATGGAGTAATGAGAGTCATTGGCTATGGCTCAAGGACATTAAACAAGGCTGAGCGTAATTACCATCTATGATGTCCTAGCATCAATGACATTTAAGATCTAAGCACGTGATTTAAATAAGATAGTTACTAGTTGATATCGAGTAAGATCAGTTCGAGTTTTAGGGTTTAGCGTTACAGTTCAGTTCTTGTTTAGCCATGTGTTCTTATTCGTAATCGCGGTCTAAGGCGCCTCAACCCAAACACAGCAACCCAGAAACATTATAAATGGCGACGAAGTAAATTCACAAGAATCATGGCTCAAAGCAGAATCGAACTGTCTTCACTTGCACCGTTCGATCCCGTGTCTGATCCCACATCTCTAGGCCCAAGATGGAAGGCGTGGAAGCGACGTTTTGAAACGTACATCGCAGCCCTTGGCGTCACTGATGCAGCACAGAAGAGAGCACTTCTTCTATATCAGGCAGGACAAGCTACTCAAGAAATTTTCGATACGTTAGCCGACACTGGCGAAAGCAATAATTACAAAAAGGCCATGGAAAAACTTGATGAGTATTTCACACCGAAGAAAAATGTGGACTACGAAATTTTTAAGTTCCGCACTGCAGTCCAATTGCCGAATGAAACAGTAGATCAGTTCGCTACTCGTTTACGCAAACTCGCACAGACATGTAGTTTTGCTGATAAAGACATCAAAGTCAAGTCCGCAATCATTCAACATTGCACATCGAAACGACTCAGAAGATTTGCGTTCCTAGAGACAGATGTATCTCTCACAAACTTACTTGCCAAAGCTCGTGCGCTAGAAGCAAGTGAGGTTCAAGCGACGGGAATCGAGAAAACATTTGCTTCAATGGGAATCACCGAAGAAACCACCAACAAGATCTCCGTTCGTCGAAAATCTCGACTAGGCCAGCCAAACAAGCAACAACGCAACCCTTCCACATATCCAAAATCGAACACTTGCGGAAACTGTGGTAGACAATGGCCGCACAAAAGCAACCAATGCCCCGCAAAAGGAAAAGTATGTTCAAAGTGTGGAAAAGAAAACCATTTTGCCGCTGTTTGTCGAAGTAAACCCAAGCAGGAAGCAGCACCAAAAACACACCAAGCAGTTCGTACTGTCAGTCAGGCCGATCAAAGCAGTAGCGAAGATGAGTATTTGTTTACATTAAAGCCCAAAACCGAAGGAAAAAAAGCTCCACATGCCAAAATCAAGATGAACGATGTACCCGTAACTATGATGGTTGATACCGGCGCATCGATCGACATCATTGATGAATCGACATACAACGAGATGCAAAAAGTTGCGAAAATACCGCTGCATCGTTCCAACACTCGAGTTTTTGCATATGGTTCTCCCACACAATTACCAGTTTTGGGGAAATTTGAAGCTACGCTAGAATCAAGCCACAAAATCACCGTTTCTGAAGTTCATGTTGTACAAGGACATTACGGTTGTTTACTCAGCTATCAGTCAGCTACTACCTTAGGCCTCATTCAAGTCAAAGTTCACAAAGTGGAAGAACAGCCGAAACCAACACACGAACAATTGATTGACGAGTTCGCAAACATATTTGAAGGAATTGGAGAACTCAAAGATTTCGAGGTCAAATTACATATTGACCAAGGCGTGTCTCCTGTTGCTCAACCAGCAAGACGTATTCCATTTCACATGAGAAAGAAAGTTTCAGCAGCACTTGAACAATTGGAACAGCAGGGTATCATTGAGAAAGTACAAGGTCCAACTCCATTCATTTCGCCTCTAGTTGTCATACCTAAAAAGGATGGTGACGTACGCCTCTGCGTGGACATGCGAATGGCTAACAAAGCAATACAAAGGGAACGTCATCCGACACCAACAGTTGATGAGTTAATCCATGCAATGAATGGAGCAAAGGTTTTTTCGAAACTTGATCTCCGAGCTGGATATCATCAATTAACACTTGCTGAAGAAAGCCGTTATATCACGACATTTGCAACACACAAAGGTCTACGACGCTACAGGAAACTCAATTTTGGCACAAACTCAGCCAGTGAAATCTTTCAACAAGCCATTCATGACCAGATTCGAGACATCCCAAATGTTATCAACATGAGCGACGACGTGATAGTTTTTGGAAAAACGCAAGCCGAACATGACAGCACCCTCAGAGCAGTTTTTCAACGCTTTTCAGAAAGAGGACTCACTCTCAATAGGGACAAATGCAAGTTCAATCAAGACAAGCTTACATTTTTCGGTTTTGTATTCTCAAGCGAAGGAATATCACCAGACCCAGTCAAAGTCGAAGCGATCCACAACGCTCCTCCGCCCACTACAGCAAAGGATGTCAGAAGTTTTCTTGGATTGGCGACATACTGTTCAAAATTCATTCGTAATTTCAGTGATCTTACACAGTCGCTGAGAGATTTAACAAAGAAGCACGCAACTTTCCGGTGGACATCGCAGCATGCAAAATCATTTCAAGCTGTCAAATCTGCACTCGCAAGCAGCACAGTTATGGCCTATTTCGATCAAAACAAAGAAACAGAGCTTGTGACAGATGCATCACCAACCGGATTGTCCGCTATTTTATCTCAGAAATCTGCAGATCAAGATGACAGAAAGATTGTCGTTTATGTCAGTCGTTCACTCACGGACGTGGAAAAGAAATACTCCCAAACTGAACGAGAAGCACTAGCCATTGTTTGGGCTATCGAACGATTGAATCTGTACCTTTATGGTGGACATTTTACACTTATAACCGATTGTAAGCCAGTTGAGATGATTCTAAACAACCCTATGTCCAAACCTCCGGCAAGAATCGAAAGATGGAACCTCCGACTGCAAGATTATGATTTTGATATACAGTATATCAAAGGACTAGACAATCCGTCAGACTTTTTATCTCGCCATCATCCTACTTCTACGAATGTGAATACAGATGAATTTGCAGCCCTTTCAGCAAAGTATTTGAATTTTATCGTGAGTCATGCCGTACCGAAAGCAATGACACTGTCTGAAATCCAAGATGCAACAAAATCTGATAAAACTCTGCAGCATCTTACACATTTACTACAAACAAATCAGTGGAATTTTATCAACAAGCCCAATCTCGATCCAGAAATTTTGAAGGCTGAATTGCAAGCGTTCAGCAAAATCAAAGATGAACTCTCCATTGCTGAGGACAGTGGAATAATTTTACGAGGATCTCGTATTGTTTTGCCAACCATTTTACGACAAAAAGCCATCGAAATCTCACACGAGGGTCACCAGGGCCTAGTCAAAACAAAGAGATTATTGCGGGAAAAAGTATGGTTTCCTGGCATTGACAATCTTGTTCAACAAAATATCGATACATGCATTTCGTGTCAAGCTACCAGTTCAAAGAGTCAACCAGAACCTTTGAAAATGACAGATTTGCCTCCCGAAGTTTGGCATACCGTTAATATAGACTTCTGTGGACCATTTCCCGGAGGTGAATATCTGCTCGTGGTAATTGATGCCTATAGCCGTTTTCCAGAAGTAGAAATCGTAAGCTCAACTTCATCGAAAGTAACCATACCAAAGTTAGAACGAATCTTCGCCACCCATGGATTGCCACAATTCGTGAAAAGTGATAATGGACCTCCTTTTCCTGGTCACGAATTTTATCAGTTTATTTCAATCAAATCAGTACAAGCGATTTCAGAGAAGCGCAAGAGAATGACACAACCATCCATCGAGTGATAGAATACAAAAGTCGTGGACGATGTAAAAAAGTAGTATGATTTCCGTAAAAGGAGGGACTGGCCATTAGTAACCCCCGTCTAAAAATACAATTGGGGCACTTTTGAGAATTTTTCAAAATCGAAGTTTCTAAGTTTGTTCAGTACAACAAGTTGTCCAATATTTATCAAATTTTGTCTTAATATCTGTTTCTAGACTATAGATAACGTTGTATCTTCTTGTGGGGACTGGGTACTAGTACCCCCGTCTAAAATTGGAATTGGGGGCATTTTTAAGAATTTTTCAAATCTAATTTTGTTCAGTACAACAAATTGTCTATATTTACCAAATTTCGTGTTTATATCTGTTTCTAGAAAATATATAACGTTGTATCTTCTTGTGGGGACTGGGCACTAGTACCCCTCTAAAAATAGAATTGGGGGCACTTTTGAGAATTTTTCAAAATCTAATTTTGTTTAGTACAACAAATTGTCCAATGGCTATCCAATTTCATGTTGATATCTGTTTCTAGACAACAGATAACGTTGCATCTTCTTGTGGAGACTGGGCATGAGAACCCCCGTCCAAAAAAAGGGGTTGGGGGCAATTTTCAGAATGGGTCCAACTCTCATCTTTTTCAGCATGGCGAAGTGTCTATGTCTGCCAAATTTCATGCTTTTATCACAATTTGCACGATCCATACGAAAATCTGCAATTATCTGCTGCACTAGCAGCCCTTTCAGCAAAGTATTTGAATTTTATCGTGAGTCATGCCGTACCGAAAGCAATGACACTGTCTGAAATCCAAGATGCAACAAAATCCGATAAAACTCTGCAGCATCTTACACATTTACTACAAACAAATCAGTGGAATTTTATCAACAAGCCCAATCTCGATCCAGAAATTTTGAAGGCTGAATTGCAAGCGTTCAGCAAAATCAAAGATGAACTCTCCATTGCTGAGGACAGTGGAATAATTTTACGAGGATCTCGTATTGTTTTGCCAACCATTTTACGACAAAAAGCCATCGAAATCTCACACGAGGGTCACCAGGGCCTAGTCAAAACAAAGAGATTATTGCGGGAAAAAGTATGGTTTCCTGGCATTGACAATCTTGTTCAACAAAATATCGATACATGCATTTCGTGTCAAGCTACCAGTTCAAAGAGTCAACCAGAACCTTTGAAAATGACAGATTTGCCTCCCGAAGTTTGGCATACCGTTAATATAGACTTCTGTGGACCATTTCCCGGAGGTGAATATCTGCTCGTGGTAATTGATGCCTATAGCCGTTTTCCAGAAGTAGAAATCGTAAGCTCAACTTCATCGAAAGTAACCATACCAAAGTTAGAACGAATCTTCGCCACCCATGGATTGCCACAATTCGTGAAAAGTGACAATGGACCTCCTTTTCCTGGTCACGAATTTTATCAGTTTATTTCAATCAAATCAGTACAAGCGATTTCAGAGAAGCGCAAGAGAATGACACAACCATCCATCGAGTGATAGAATACAAAAGTCGTGGACGATAGGCCCATCGTTTGTGCGAGTATACTTTATCTTGACGAGTGCGTGTTCACTCAGCACGCCCATGACCACAACTTCACAGACACCATGGTCCTCATTCTCACTTAATTCAAATGAGAGCATGTACAAAAGATGAGTTTTGAAGTCTACGGCGCTAAATTTACTGTTATTCCTATAGGTAACTATCTTAGGCCCTGTTTTGACATGCCCAGCCTTTAAATGAGTGACAATCATGACATGAAAATCCGACAGTCCTGTTTCCAGCGGGTGTTTAAAAAGTGTCCCCTTTTGACTAAACAAGGGAACAAAACGATAGAATATCGGGACTTTTTGAGTTTATAGCTACATTTGTTGATCTTCAGCTTATATGCACATACCTTGCATGTTAAAATCGTCCACCATACACCGGAAATATGGGTTCGCAAGGAGTTCACAAGGGGTTCACAAGGTCAAAATTTGGCGTGCACCTGAAACCAGATGTTTTGAGAGAGGGCCTAGCCAATGATTTGATATCGCAGGCATTTTGCAAAAGAGTTTTCAACTTTGATCTTTAGTTTTTACTCTTGAAAAGAATTATGCCTTAAAATACTTAAATTGTTCTTGAAATAACTTTTCTTTTGAGGAATTGGTTGCATTCCATCCTAGGTGTTATTTATATGAAAGAAGAGGGAGCGCATGCACGTTTATTTTGGAGGTGAGGCACGACTTTATCATTCTTAGCACATTTTTATCATATTACAAATCATGATTCAAATCATGGCTAGGCCCTTTTTCAAAACCTCTGGTTTCGGGTGCACTATAAATTTTGACTTTGCGAATTTGTATATTTGGTGTTTGGTGCACGGTTTTTAAATGCAGCGTATGTGCAGCTAAGTTGAAGATTGATAAATTTAGCTGTGAACTTGGAAAGTAAAGGTATCTCATCGTTTTGTTCCCATTTCTAGTCAAAAGGGGGACTTTTTTTTAGACACCCGGTATTGTAACAGTGCTCTGAAAATTCCTTCTTCTCTTTGTTAGAATTAAATCAATTTAGTGGGCACTGTCGGACTTGAAATAGGTTGGGCTCCCAACAAGACTAGTTACGTCATAATTATCGACTAAAGTAGTACTGATAGCATCTTCGTCTATTTTGCTGTTAAAAAGATCTCGATCGATATTCAATATTCGTGGGGCTTGATAGTATGTTAATTCCTTGACTTGAATGGTGCCCGTTCTATCACGTAGGTTAAATAAAAGGGCCCTTATTTTGATAGCGATCATATCTAAATGGCTTCATGAACCCCAGCCCCCCCCCCCCCCAATACAAAAACTAACTAGTTGGAAAGGTTTCATCGATTTTAGTCTCTGCTACTATCATATCATAGGTTTGAAAAAGTCGATTTTAATCCTGATTTAATTAATGCTTTGGTAGGTATGCGATGAAGAAACTGTTGCAATTTTTCAGCCGAATATGTTTCAAAGCTGTGCTCGCATCGTCCAGCTCAGAGACCAATTCGCTATCAGTGCTTTCGTAAGCTAAATTGTTACTGTTATTGGTGGGCCTGCTCGTCCTTGTGGACATTTGTTGAAATGGAGTGTTGAAATCAGACCTATCCATTTGATGCTCAACTCCTCACTGACATGCGTTCTCTTGACCCAACGGGGAAATATAAAAGCGATACAGTAGTGTCCCGCATATCAGAAACAACCTTTTCAATCTCAGGTCTGACATGTTTCTTATAAAATTGAGGTAAAATTAAGGTCAGGGTAAAGTTTCTTATTAGAAAAATCATTCACTATCGATAAACTACTCAGACACAAGCTTTATTTTTGTGATAAAAATGTGTATTATGTTGATTTGCTATTGTAAATTTTCACTTCCAGGAAATGATATAATTATTCCAGGAAGGTGTTGTTTGCTTAGTTTTGTTGAATAAGAAACAAGGTTTTTTCAGACCTGTACTAGTTTCTTATAAATGGGATATTATTTTGAAAATCAGGGTCTGTGTTCCTTAAATTTGTGTTTCTTTCCCTTTTACTACTCGTACCTTTTGCCAAAAAGCCATGAACTCTAACACAATTTTAGACTTTTATTGTCATATTTGAGCAATAATCTTTTAACTCCATCTATTAGTAGATCAGATTCTACTGGGTGTCCCAAAAAATGAAGCAAATTTGGTCGGGTCCACCCATGAAGATTTACTTGGAAGCAATCTATATCCATTTTTGAAAAGTTCCTCGACTTTAGCATGAATAGTTGTTTGTTAATAGTTGTGCTTTGATAATCGAAATATTGATATTGAACACTCAAATTTGCGTTCATCTCCAAGACAGAGCTGTACCGTTTGGCCTTCGATCATGTGAAGCACTGCGAATAAGTCAACAATAGATTGGGTATAATTCGAAACCATGAAAGTTAAAAACTCCATTCTGGAAAATATGATAAACGTGACTCCAGCAATCAAGGAAGCTCCATAGTATAGTTTAGTTAATGCGACAATTCATTTGTGTAATAAAATGTTGCTGTTAATGTGGAATGAAGACATTGACTAGGGCGATTCCATTTTTATTTTTCTCATCTTCTTTTACATCTTACCAAATCTATTGTTGATTTTGGGATTTCAGAGTTTTCTTTGGCCAAAACACCAAAGCCCTGTTTTGGATGTGTAGGCGAATGTGAACTTTCAAGATTGATATTGTTTATACAAAGCAGTGGCGTGGTGGGCCGTTTTCCTTTGGGGTGGCCAGATCATTTTTGGCGCCCCTTCTCCAAGGTAATGTCAGAATCATATTTCATTTAGAAGGACTCAGACACAGTAAGCAATGCTACTCCTAAGCAAGTCATATAAAACTGTGTGTTTGTTACTTTAAGGAGGTGCGTATCTCCTTCCCATACTGTAAATCATCTTCCTCAGAGTCGAAAAGTCTATAAATTAAAGAACGACTCTGGATTCAGGAAAGCAATATTCACATTTTCTCAACCAAACGATCCCATGTTTGCAAAATATCGAACACAGCCATGAGTACATATGCCAGTGCAGACTATACCTAAGGAAAAGGACTACCGGGTGTCCCAAAAAAAAGTTCCGACGTTTGATTGAGTACAGAGAAAAATCTTTTTAATCTGGTAATTTCTATTCCTTCTAGTTACGTGCTAGATATTTCAACTTACAGTTTGGCATATCGTAGGCAGAAATTAATAATCTGAAAATGGAGTTATGAGCTCGAACATTTCACTTTCATGTTCAAGGCAAAACCAGAGAGATTATTACGCCTTCCTGCTTCGTAATGGTGGGGACTCCCTCGATGAGCAACACAAAGGGACACAAAAATTAGTTGACAATTCGTTCATCACCTTGACGTCCAGAGCGGGTAGAAATTTTATTCACAAGAGAAAACGTTGCTTTGTAATTGAACGGAATTTAGATTTAAATCATTTTTGATTGTGTGAATTAGCCTATGGTGTGAAGAATTGAAACAAATAGGTCTCGGGAAAACTGTTTGCTGCTGTTATTGTTGCCTTGTGCCAACTGGGAATTTCAAATGGGAATTTTTACTGTTTCACGGTTTCACGGCACTGAGTAGAATAAACTGTCTCTTCTTAACTAAAGAATAGTTCCAATTGCTTTTTCGACCTGCCATGGCAAATTATAAACTTAGTATTTTCCCCCGAGACCTATTAGATTCGATTTTCAGACCTTTAAACTCTTGCACGTTGTCAAGGCAATGAAACAAAGTGTCAACCCAGTTTTTGTGTTGCTCATCCGGAGATTCCCCCTCCACCACGATGATGCAGAAAGGCGTCTGGTTTTCACTTCAAAATGAAGATGCGATGTTAGGACTAATAACTCCATATTCAGATTACTGACTTCTTCCTACAATATGCCAAACTGTAAGTTGAAATGTCCAGCATGTACCTAGAATGAATAGAAATTGGCAGATAACGAACTTTTTTGTCTACGTTCAATCAAACGCCGGAACTTTTTTTTGGGACACCCGGTATATGAAACTATATGGATATTTATACCAGAGACTTAAGTCTGGGGGCATCGGTCATCCTAGGGACAATTTAAACTGCCATGCTCCATTGAGAAATTTGTCGAGGCTTCCCTCAAACCATCTTTCATACAAATTATCCCCAATGTATTTGAAGGATCCCACTTTATAGTAAAAGAAAACGTTGTGGAAAAACGAGCGAAGCGAGCAGAATATTTTCGTCTTTTATTACTTAGATTTGCTTAGAATGGTTAAGATGACATTAGAATTTACAAGAAGTTGCTGTTTCTTTACTTGTATAGCATATTCCAGTCTCTTTGCCTTGCTTCAAGTTTCTCAACGGATTCGGTAGAATTCGAAGAGCCATCTCTGGCAATGATCTGAGAAGAGAGCCCCTGCCCACTCCCGAATGGTGTGAAATGCCATTAGAATTGTTATCCTTGCCATCTAGAAATGCAAAATGTCTATTGTGCGAAATTGTATGAACCAGGCATTGCATAGCTCAGGAGAGCTCAGCTTTTTTGATAATTTAGGCATTTTCTTCTCGAAAATTTTGTCATATACCACATGTGAGAAGTTAGAACTGCCCATTTAGGAAAACGGAGAGTTTTATCTCATAATTCCACAGTCTCCCAGAAAATTTTTGCAACCACGCCTTACATGTGACCTTAAATGACTCAAAAATTCCCTTCCATTGGACATCTTCAATTTCTTCCGTCGTCTCGGCCAGGGTCGGATCTAGCCCGATGTTGAAAGGGAGCAACCTGCAAAGATAGCACCAAAAGTACAGTAAAAGTTTTATTGTTCCTTTTTAAGAAATTTGTTTTGTTTTTAAACCAAATAATGCCTTAATTTTATATGATTCCCCCACACTCAGAACTCAACAGTTAAAAAAGAATGCGTTTGGGTAAGGATAAGGGGCGCTCTTCTCGCCAAAAAGGGAGCGCCAAGCTAAGTTTTCATCATGAACCCATTTTCCCCCTGAAAAATCCGTGAATGCTCTCGACTATACAATTTTCTTGTTTAAATTTTGATGTATGTTAATGATATTGTAATACTTGCAAGGACACCCGACGGTCTACAACGCAAAATGGATCACCTGAGGTCCTACTGTAACAACTGGGGCATGAATCTTAACATAGAAAAGACAAAATGTCTAACTTTTCAGAAAAAGAATAAGGTTGAAAAGAAACACTTTTTCACATACGGTGAACACGAAATCGAAACTGTCGCTTCATATACCTACCTAGGCATGACTATAAGCGCAAACGGATCTTTCTATATGTCAGCGGAGAACTTATGCAGTAAAGCAAAGCGAGCAATTTTTGCAATAAATAACAGGTTTCCTTTGAAACAATTACCGGTTAAAATTGCCCTGAAACTTTTCGACTCAGCCATAGCACCAATTTTGCTATATGGCTCTGAAATCTCTAGCCTTTTCGCTTACTCGGATTATACCAAATGGGACAATTGTAATATCGAGAAAGTTCACCTAAACTTTTGCAAACATCTGCTCGGGGTTAACAGGACCACAACTAATATTTTAGTGAGAGGTGAACTTGGCAGATATCCCCTAAAGATAAACATCAGTTTCAGAGTAAAGTCCTTTTTTGACCATGTTATAAATTCGAATAAAGATGACCTTGTATATCAGGCATATCAAATCAATGACACGCTACCATTTCATTTAAGTTGCAGAACATACCTGCAAAATCTTAACGAATCTTCAAACAAAACATTCTCAAGTTCCGTATCTAAAAATGCATTTTAAGTCAAACATAAAATCTAGCTATATCAATTTCTGGAGAAAACAGGTCTCTCACACCATAAAGGGAGATTTCCTCGCCTCCATCAAAAAGGAATTCGGCCTGGAACCGTATCTGGCTAAATGTACAAACAGATCTTTACGAATCTTAACAACGAAACTACGGCTTAGCGACCACCAATTATCCGTGGAGGCTGGAAGGAGAAAAGTTCCAAAAGTCCCTAGGGAAAATCGATTTTGCGAAATGTGTAATAAGAGCTCAATTGAAACAGAATTTCACTTCTTTGCCGAGTGTGACCATTACACTTTTTCCAGAAGGAAATTATTCGATAGATTATATAGCAAATTTCCAAATCTCAGGAATCTTTCTATGTTAGACCAAGTCCAGTTCATTTTCATTTGTGAAGATGAAGAAACAATATCTGCTACTTTAGAGATGATAAGAGAAAATTTTAACCAAAGAAAAGTGACTATCGAGTCTCGGAAATAACAATGCATGTTTATTTTATTTATGTTTTCCATTAGTTTATTGACATCATTTAGTTTTACCTTGCTTTGCTTTCGTTTGAACCTTAGTTGCTGCTGTTGTTGTTGTTGTTGTTTTTAATTAGAATTTATTGTTCTTGTTATTTAGCCGTATTTAGCCGTATAACTGTAGCTATTGTGCTTATTATTATAAAAATGAATTCGAAACTGTTCATGTTAGCTACTCATTCACACAGAACCATGGAGGGGTACTTCGGGGTTTGCGGTATTGCGGTATCGGGCGTAAATTTTGTGCGGTATTGCGGTAATGACGGAAAAAACTTGTGGTATTGCGGTATCAAGCTTTCACAGCGCGGCATGCAGTATTGTACGAAAACTAACATCCAAACTTCATGTAATGCCATTATGTTGAAGAACAAAGCATCTGCGAGACGAATTGATGGAGGAAAGAAAAACGAAGGATAAGGAGGTCCCTTATCTCTCTCTCCTTGTGCCTGCTCCACCTGCTCAACCTTGAAAAGGTACCTGCGGAGGAGAGCACGCAACATTTTTATGTGAAGAAAAAGAATCAAGATATTTGCACGAATCAAAAACTTTAGATGTGGGAAAATCACCCCTATTTTCAAATCAGGCAATCCGACAATGTTGGACAACTATACACCTATTATCACGGTACTCCCTCCTCTATCAAAAGTTATCCAGAAGATCATTTATAATCAACTGTCCCAGTCCCTTGAATCGAATGACCTGTTGTGCCCACATCAGTTTGGGCTTAGACAAGGGAGATCTACGCAACATTCATTTTCATTTTCATTTTAAATTATTTATACACAATATCCCTTCAGCATAATAAAACTACAAAAAACATACAATGCAATTAATCAATATATTTATATAAACAAAAAGAAAAACATCGAGGGCTAAAGATTATATTGCTGTTCTCCCAGGGAGTTGTGTTTCAAATTGCTTTCAGCTGATCAAATGTATTTTTAGTTGTTTTTTGAATCGGCACAAGGTAGGTAGTTCCCTGATATTTAAAGGGATTTCATTCCAGACCTTAAGAGCTGAATAGGAAAATCCTTTTTTTGGCATACTCCAGATTGTACCTTGGAATCTGAAGATCTCTACAGAACCGCGTGTTATAACTGGAGTATTGGGATCTTTGTTGAAATTTGTTCCAGAGATTTTCCGGGCTGAGTCTGTTCATGATCTTATAGGCCATAACTGCACGATCAAACGTGACAAGTTGTCCAACCTGAAGGAAATTATTCGACCATTCATCTTTTATCCTGGACGTATCGATCATGGAAATGGCTCTGTTTTGAAGACGTCGAAGGGACTCCTTTCTTGAATTAGAGAGGCTACCCCAGATTACATCTGCATATCGCATTTGACTTTCTACAAGAGCACGATATACATTGCTTAACTGAGATTGTGGGAGGATGTTTTTCAATTTTTTTAAAGATGCGAGACCTCCGCGAACTTTCCCTTTGACAGTTTTGAATTGTTCTTCCCAGTTAAGCCCTTCGTCTACAATGACTCCAAGTGATTTGGTTTTTTCACTCGTTTTATATCTGAACCATTCAGTCTCAATGTATCGTGTATCTCCACTTTATTAGTTTTACGATTGCAGTTGCCATTTGGAGTTGAGACCATAGCCTACCTTGGAAATAAACTTTGGCAGTTTTTACCGCACGAAATAAAACGATCAAGCACCCTTCCTATTTTCAAAAAACGAATTAGATGTTGGAATGGCGAAAAATGCAACTGTAGGCTAGTTCTGATAACGAGAAATTGAAGTGTAGAACAGAGCAACCAAGAAAGAGAAATGGTCTAAAAATAGCGTTTCTAAATATAGTCTCCCTCAGAAAACATAGGCATGAGCTAGAAATTGTGCTAAATGACCATGATATAGATATCATTGGCCTAAGTGAGACGCGGCTTGACAAAACAATTTGTGACTCCGAAGTCAGCATAAGTGGTTATAACATCTTTAGAAATGACCGTGACGTAAATGGTGGAGGTGTTGCGTTCTATGTCAAGGCAAGCTTACCTGAACCAACCGTGAGAATCAAAAGTGAAAATCTGGAATTAATATCCCTTGATATCGCACCTAAGCATGCAAAACCGTTTCTCGTTGTTTGTTGGTATAGACCTCCAGCAGCAGAAGATGCCGCATTCGAAAACCTTAGGGAAGTTTTGAAAGATCTAGACCGAGATGGCAAAGAAATTATCTTTGTCGGGGATACAAACTGCGATTTCAAAAATAGCCAAAGCTCAAACGCGAAAAAATTAAAAGCAATCTACTCAGAGTACCAGCTTGAACAACTGATTAAAGGCTATAATCGAGTAGCAGTAACAACAAATGAGCGCAACGAACAAAATATTAGTAAAACGCTAATAGACCATTTCTCAACAACGAGCTCCAAATATATATTGAAGGCAGAAGTTCTAGAGTTGGGGATGGTTGACCACTATCTGGTGTACGGAATAAGGAAAGTGAATGCCTGGCGAGTCAAAAATAAGAAACCAAAAGTTTTGGAGACTCGAAGTCTGAGCAATTATGACAGGGCATCGTTTCGCGACGACTTGCAGCAGATAGATTGGGAAACCATCCTAAGCTCTTATGCTGATAATCCTGATAATATGGCTACCACTTTTCAGGAGATTTTTGAGTCGGTTTTAGATATCCATGCACCCCTGAAAAAGAGGAGAGTAGGTAACACTTCTACTCCTTGGATAACCCCAGACATTAGGAAACTAATGAAAGAGAGGGATGCAGCTAAGAAAGCGACGAAAACATCTCCTGGAAAGTGGAACACATATAAGCATCTCCGTAACAAAGTAACTTAAAAACTTCGAGATGCAGTACAATCGCATTATCTTGGGTTAATTGAAGAAAACAAGGGAGATCCAAAAAGAATGTGGCAGGTTATTAATAAGGTACTAGACAAAGCAGCTCCTTCAACAGAAATTCCAGCTTAGATGTTGAGGGGAAAACAATTACTAAAGAAAAGGATATAGCTGAAGCACTTAATCATCATTTTACCACCATAGGACCGAAACTTGCTAGCAAGTTAGAGTCTAGGCCTGATGATGATTCTGTCAAGCATATCAATGTTCAACAGAAAAAAATGACATTTGTACCCATTGATGAAACATATGTGCTGAACGCCATAAAGCAACTGAAAAATGGCAAAGCACCAGCAGGGCCGTCGCGAGGGAAGTCGAGGAAGGGGGGTGTAAACCTTGAATTTGCCGACAAGGGGCGTGGTTATTGGGCGTGGTCGTTGAAATATGATATGACAGTCACCCTTTGAAACGTGATTGTCGAAAAAACTGGTGGCTGTCGGTTAATCTTTTGGCTAATCTTCTTGTAAAACTAGAAGGGTACCGACGTTAGATAGGGAACGTGCGAGCGAAGCGAGCAAACAATTTGCGCATCTGCAACGGTTATACGAGAGTAATACTACCCTACATGAATGTAATCAAGAGACCATCTTAATTTACAGTCTGAAATTCTCGTAGTATCAGCGCTCTGGAGAATAGAGTAGCTGAATTGGGGCTTCCCACATTTGGATGGACATTTGTCAGCAAATGCTGGCTTAAGGATCGAGCTTGATTTGCCGACAGCCATTTTTCCAGGGGGGGGTGTCACACCCCCTACACCCCCCTATGGCGACGGCCCTGAGCACCAGGCCCAGACAAGATCTCCACTATGCTAATTAAAGATGCAGCAGACTTCATTTGGAAGCATCTAACCATGGTTTTCAACTCGTCATTGAAGTATGGTGTCTTCCCAGATATCTGGAAATTAGCAAGAGTCACACCAATTTTTAAAGCAGGTTCAAAAAGGGATGGAAACAATTATAGGCCGATCTCGGTCATCTCAGTTTTTTCTAGGATGTTGGAAAAAATAGTTCACGATCAGCTCATTGATTATCTCATAACTAACAAAGTATTGACTCTAAATCAATCTGCTTTTCGAAAACTGTATTCCACTGTAACATCCCTGATAAACGGTACTGATTGTTGGTATGACAATATGGATAAAAAAAAGCTCAACTTGGCCATATTTCTTGATTTAAAAAAGGCGTTTGATACCGTAGATCATACAATACTGATAAAAAAGTTAGGTGCACTCGGTATCAGGGGAAGTTCAGGAGAATGGTTCACATCCTTCGTAAGTGGCAGAAAACAATTCTGCTCAGTTAATGGACAACAGTCGGGGGCTAGATTGGTAACATGTGGTATACCTCAAGGATCCTGCTTGGGACCACTCCTATTCATAATCTACCTAAATGACTTTGAAAAATGCTTAGAATTCTCTAGGGCTAGTATGTATGCAGATGACACACATGTTACATTAACATCTAGTAACGTCGATGATCTGATTACAAATGCCCACAAAGAATTAATAAACATCTCGGAATGGATGCGGATAAACAAGTTAAGTGCAAACCCGAAAAAACTGTATACATGATCATTGGCCATCCACGGAGGACAAATAAGGTTGAAATCTCAGAACCACTGAATCTTAACAATTCAGAAATTAAGCGTGTGGTGAAGACCAAATCACTGGGGGTTATTGTGGATGAAGGGCTAAACTGGGATGAACAATTCAACAAAGTGAAAGGGAAGATTAGTGGCGGTCTTAAGTCGCTAAAAAAATTGAAAAATCTCATTTCCCAATCCCAGCTGGACCATGTGTACCGTGCACTTGTAGAAAGCCATCTGCGGTACGCCAATGTTATTTGGGGGAGTCTTCCTAAAACAAAATTGAATACCCTCCAACGTCTGCAGGACAGAGCCCGTTCGATTATTGATAAGGCCAGACTAAAAGACAATTGGTCTCATAATTGGTTGACCGTTGAACAACTAATAAACTTTGATCGATCAGTTATGACATACAAAATAATCAACAGGATATGTCCCGAAAGCCTTTGGGGTAAATACCATCATAGGACCCAGCATTCCAACTACAGAACAAGGAATTGCAGGGACCTACAAATCCCAAGAAATAATCTTGAATATGTCAAGAAAGGCTTTCACTATTCGGCTCTGAAAGTTTGGAACGATATACCCATCAATATCAGAGAGCTCCCTACACTTAGTAGATTCAAAAAACAATTGAGAAGCTATTATATGAGCTGAAAAACCTAAAACACGACGCCCTGGAAGAGCAGCTGCTATTAGAAAGATTACTGTACATAATTTTGCTTTAACTGTACATAGATTATATTAATGTAATTGGGGTATTTATTTTCTTATTTAAGTATTGTGTTAATAAGCTGAAGGGTTTTTGTGTGTAAA
The DNA here is from genome assembly GCA_039566865.1 of Aurelia coerulea. Lineage (NCBI taxonomy): Eukaryota > Metazoa > Cnidaria > Scyphozoa > Semaeostomeae > Ulmaridae > Aurelia > Aurelia coerulea. The sequence goes on from CM076943.1 coordinate 35,083,262, forward strand.
TAATTTAAAATGAAAAAATGAAAATGAAAGGCTCTGCAAAACATACATTCCAAGAGTTGGGTTTCTAACATGATAAACATTTCATGGGTCTTCTCGCGAGGATGGGGGATGTGCTGTGCGGGATGTGAGGTCCCCTTCACGATGCAGGCACTGGGCTGCGGTTGAACTGAGGAATTGTGCCCCAGCGGCGACCGCAGCTTAGGATATGCGTGTGGGGGTTCCCTCGCGCGGTGTGTCCGCCGTCTCTCTGGGAGGTGGGCGTCACTCCGTACCTCGTAGGGAAGGCATGCTTTTATCTTGTATATAATCCACTAAATGCTTTTATTGATTAGCTTTAGGAATTAATTTGTAAATTTTGTAAATTTTTGTAAAGTAGGCCTAAATTAGCTGTAATTTAGCTATTCTTTTTTATTTTACTTAGCCTACATTAAATAAATTATTGATGATGATGATGATGATGATTGCCTTACTGTCAGAAAAGGTTAGACAGAACATTGATCAAGGGCTATATAGTGGTGCTGTCTTTATACTGACCACGGTGACGCCTTCGACACAGTTTGTCATGCAAAAGATAGGCGCTAAATCCAAACTGGCTGACGAATGACGAATGGCTGGCATGTGACAATCTCTAAAACCAATCAATGGAACGGAAAACCGACCGGGAAATTTGAAAAGTTAAATTTACGCCGTTTTTGGACGATTTTACCACCCTTCACCAAAAAATGATTGTGCGGAAGGAAAATTAAGATTTTCAAAAAATTTCTTCACAGACCCGTTCCCAATACTTGAATACATACCTGTTCACGGGGACTAAGAATGATCTCAAAATCTGGTGAAATACCGAAGTTTTGAATTTGACCACACTGACCTCACTGTAGCGTGTCTTAGTAAAAACCTCAGTAAACACAGAAACGTATTCTTCACATGCATCTGGAGACTAAATACTTTGCTTCGAATGTCTTATTCTGTGTGTTTAAGAATCTTCAGAACATCTTAAAGATGCCAATCTTACAGCACTATCTGAATCTTTTTTAGTTTGAAGGTAAACATGAATACCCACCGGCGATTTTCAATATTTGCAGACTGGTTCAATGAAAGTAACTTGTTACTTAACTTGAGAAAAGGTAAAACTGAATTTGTGCTATATGGATCTCATCAGAAGTTGTCCAAACAGCCAAAGGTGGACATCAAAATCTACAATCAAACTATTTATGAGACAAAATCATACCAGAACCTTGGTGTACCGGGTGACCCAGAAAAAAGTGACCCACGCAATCTGTTCTATGAAAAAAAGCAAATGGCCGATTGAATTGCTTCAAACGTTGTTCTGCAGCTAAAAGACGAAATGATATTTTGAGTATTTTTCGCAATTTTTTTCGGCATGGTAAATTCCTCGAATTAAAGACTTTGAAGAAAAGGACATTCTGGAAATCCTCAAAAAGTCGTCAAAAACAGGAGATCGATTTAATGCCATTTCACATCATCAAACAATGGAGGAAAGTGTTTCATTTCAACCTGGGAATATTTAGGTATCTGGGGACTATAAATTTGCTGCAAAAAACTTTCTTCTGAGTTGCCTATTCCAAGCTGAAATGAAACATGCTCCTTGTTGTTTTGAAGATCTGAAATGGCTTTAAATCGATCCCCTGTTTTGACGACATTTTGAAGATTTCAAGCAGGATAATTTCATCTAAATCCTTCATTATGGAAATTTACCGTGCTAGAAAAATATTCATAGCATAGGCTGGTTTTTTAGAGACAGAACAACGTTTTGAAGCATTTTAATCGGCCATTTACTTTTTCTTCCATAACATATTGCGTTGGGTCACTTTTTTCTGGGTCACCCGGTAGATATTTGGATAACCATCTGGACGTACATCGACATTTGGAAATTGTGTACAAAAAAGGGTCAGCCAGAGTAAACTTTTTATCTCGTATTTGCGAAAAAGTCAGCCCTTATGTAGCAGAATCGATATTCAAAACAATTAGATGTTGCATATATTCATAACTTCTGCCGTCAATGCAGTTTTACTGAAAGCACATCAATGAAACTATTCCCGTCGTTCTCACGTCGCACTTTTGTCGCTAAAACATCTAACTATGATTTATTTGACCAAACTACAAATTTTGATGAAGGAAGGTTGATGTAAGTCGGATTCAAACAGCTACAAACCGGTATACAGCGTTGTTTTTAGTTTTCTAGCCTTTGCGGTATTTTGCTATTTTTTGATGCGGTATTGCGGTATTTGGTGTCTTTTTCGTGTGGTATTGCGGTATTTGGACCCCCCCCCCGAAATACCCCTCCTAACAAGTAAGAAAGTTCACAACAACTAAGTGTTTTAACTGTTGCTCCTGTGTCAATAGTGCTCATAAGTGTCATGCTTCGTAACGTGGAGCAGGTAGCTCACAATGCTCCCAAATTTCGTGAAGTCCATATCACTAAGCATAGAAGTCAGATCTTTTAATAGGCACAGGGAAACCCACAAATCTTCCAATTCACGCTGATCAGCCACTGATATCGTCATATTCCCATCATATGATTGAAAATATGGGTTTTCAGGCAACTTTTCGAGTACCTTCACGAAAATAAAAATGGATATTCGACCAATAAAGATACAGAGCTGATTTTACCATCAATCGATTCTACAGGCCAGGCCCCCACTCCATATCTGTTCTTTGCATTTGGTTGATATTTCATCAGGCATCGGTGTTAGATCGAATATCATTCCTTCGAAAATTGGCCTTGGTTCAAGAATTTTTCAGTAACGCTACAGATAAGATATACACGTTTTTTTTATAAGAAACTGGTTTATAAGAAACTAGTACTACGATGACCAAAAATTTAAGAAACTCTAGTACTACGCTCAAGAACAGTTAAGAAACTCTAAAACTTTATTTCTGTATGTCTCTCTTATTCTATGTCTCTCTAACAAAGGTATATTCGTCTTTTCTTGCCTTTTAACTGCAAAATTGGTAAATTTTTGCCTTGATGTGCATGGCTTCTTCTTGATGACAATGTCAATGCAAAATGGAAGCCCTTTCTCGAGAAGAAGGCTCAACTTCGAACAATACCGCAATTTTAGGCCCAAAAAAATAAGAAACTGATTAAGAAACTTTTACTACTAAAACACCGAAATTTTCATGCGAAATTAAGAAACTTTTAGTACTACGTGCTGATCCAAGTTTCTTATAAAAAAAACGTGTAGCTTTCAAAATTTCACATGTTACATGAATCATGTCCAGAAATAGCATGAAAGTATTTGTTTGTGTGATTTTCGAGAATCCTTGACGAGCTATTTGCTACCAAAGAAGCTAACGGGCCTACCTTCGTCCACAGAGCAGAACCAGCGCAGCGGATACATTTACCAATATGGTCACCACAAATCCAATTTCTTTCCACCATTTTATCATCGATAATTTCGATAAAATGTGATAAGATTTCACAGCCCCTGCAGCGACCGGTCCAACTACCGTCTATTCAAAAATTTTCTTGTTGCAAACACCTTGGAAGACTTGCACAAAACAAACGGTTGTGCAAGGCTCATGAGTCATGCCTCGCATATGACACAGCAAATTGATACCTTTGATAATAGGTTATACAATTTTCAATGTTCGCACTTTGGCGATTTTTTAACATCGAAACGTTGCTCCTCGATCACCCTTGTATAGCCCAAGACTTCTAAACCTTACTTTTTGCCTTAGGGAGTGTTGAACATCACCGTTGATGTATTAATGCAGATGACAGTCGAATCTCGTATGTATGATTTTGTTATTGTCCAGAGTCAAACTGATTCTCCTCCAATCCTTTCTCGAATTTATGAAGGACAAATAGATTTTGTTAATTGGCATTGGATTTCATTGTTTTTATTGTAAATATAGCATTTTCATATTTATTTTCGTTTGTAAAGTAATTTCTGTCCAGTTAAGTTTTACATTGATGAAGATTTTTAATCGAAACCTTTGGCGCAAAAAAAGTCTTATTTCTATATTATTATTATTGTTACTAACTGTTATTATTATTGTTATTGTTATTATTGCTACTATTATTATAAAAACACAACTGTTCTAGAGCAAATGTTTCGATACAAAATCTTCGTCAGTGTATATGAAATCCAAGACAGCCAAGTATTTATACGCTAAACCTAAACTTTACATAAAGATAGTTCGTTTTTCTATACCCTAGACAATAAAAGGAAGGATTATTTTTAAGATACTATCAAAATAAAACGAATTTTTTTACATACAGACAAAAGCAGCATAGAAGCAAGGAAGGAATTTCTCGCCACAAGGAACGAATTTCTCTCTTCCTTGGAAATGTTTTTGATTCCCCCTTTTTTGAATTTGAACTTAAAGAAATCTTACTGAAAGGACTGAAAACTCTACGTGATAAAAACTTTTTACAACCCGAGACAACAGGCGAGGGATATTGGCCATTGACCCTCCAAGGATTTGCTTGAATTGGTAATTCCTGGATAGCTCGATAGGGAATTCCACCCCACCACTACGTGCAATTGTACACGAAGTCAATAAGCCGATATCCCTGCCATTACGTTGACCAAGATTTTCCATGCAATTGTAAGAGAACTAGGCAGTACCACAAGCAAACATATCCAGCTCAACATCAGCTGCCCTCTCTGTCAGGCCATTTGGTCATTTGGTGCCAACAAACCCAATTTGTATTGCCAAAAAAGCTCTTTCCTACGAAGTGAATACACATCCTGTGCTCCGTCAATGATACGAATAACGATGGAGAATTCACCCTGGTGGCCTTCCTCAAAAAATGAGCGAAAACACTTGCCTGTGAGACTGCCTTTCCCGTATCAAGAGCACAAGCATTACGTTTCTGTCTGTACGTCCGAAAGTAGGATTTTTAGACGTTAAATCCACACGACCGACAACACCAAGCCTGAATTCTGACGTCACTTCCGGCCTCTCTTGCAAGAAAGCTGTGGCGCGACAGTAAAATTTTGTGATCAATGGCGTCAGCAGGCGTCCCAAGTGTCCCAAAGCAAAATATCGAGATATAACGCAATAGCTGTATCTTCGCTCTTTCAAGTTCTTTTAGCATTTTGGACTCAGAGCTCCTTGGTTTTTCATATTTTTCAAAGGCCGTGGACAACTCTGTTTACAAACTCGGGATTCAGCACAGCAGGTAAGCAGACTTTATCATAAATTTAACGTTTGTCCTTTGTTTCATGGAAATTTTGTTGAAAGTTTTGGATTCCTCGATGTCGTTTTGTCCTATTTTGCCACCTTTTGCCAATTGTTGACGAAATAAACTTGTCTTTTTCTCGTCTTGAACTTCGGCTTGCAGTTTCAAGAAAATGAACTTTTGTTGGCCTAAATTTAACCGAAATTTTTTCAAACTCCAATAGTTTCTAAACTAAGACAGGAATTCTCA